>OY728127.1:643017079-645517079 GCA_963277665.1 Viscum album
CCACACATATAACAAAATCTCATACCCTTAAATCATTTACCAAGGTGATTCTTTCCATAGTTATCACATATGAGAAAATCCTTCTCTCCCCTCTTTCCTTTATCCATCATTCTCTCTACCATCCTTTTCTTCTCTTTATTCCTTTCAAATACATAGGACGCAGAGAATTATTTACTTATCTTATTAACACATGATAATATTTCTTCATATGATGAGAATATGTGGGAGACTGTTTCCCATTAAATGATGCCTTAATACCATGAAATATATTATCCTTATTACTCTTTGGATCAAATGTATTGTTGGAGTTTTCATTCCTTCTACTAGGTGCCATTTTTAAAAAATGGCATAAACTAGGTTAGTTTATGAATCGCAATGCATAATTCCAAACTTCTAAAATACCTAATGTAAATTGAACAGTTTATAGATATAATCCATAATCATAAAAATGTTTTCTTTGAGGAAGTATTTTCTCCTAAATCCTTCATAATGGCTTGTAATGAAATTGTGGATTATCCTAAGAATATCACCAGGGAGTGTCGTAACCAAGAGTGTTGCAAGACCCATTGTCATGCACCAGTTCTCATTCAAGTCTAGCTCAAAGTGGTGTTTTAATGTTTTAACCCAAGGTATATCTGTTCTAGAGCCACCTCTACCTGCTCGTATCAAGACAGGGATATATTTCTTGGAAAACTCACAAATCTCTACATTATTAAAATTCTAGGAAGTTCATATATACAAATCCTCATAGTCTATATTAGGGTAATGTGCTCTAATCAGAGTTTATCTAAATCTAGTTTCCAAGGTTATTGCTAAACATCCTCTGATACCAACTGTAATGCCCCCGAACACAGTTACCCAGAGTCGGTGATTTATTTTAATACATTGGCATGATTACAAGGAATCATGTCCCAAAGGACTGATTAGATTATCATTCTTGGAAAATAGATTACATACTTGAACGTTGCATTACACTTTCTAACATACTTTACAGCATCGATAGTTCATTGAGAACACTATTGTTCCTTTATCTTAACCCTGAATCTCAATCATAAAACACTTCATCGGATCCTGGAAAAATAATACCTAAGAAAGGGGTGAGCTCAGATGCTCAGTAAGGGTAAATAATTTAGTGGAAGCTATAAACTTTTAAGGCAAGATGTGTAATAAAGACAACATATTTTTAAATATAAACTTGAGCATAATATGGGAAAAATAAATCAAAAATTAGCATATTAACATGCACATGGATATTATACTAATTGAATAATCACATGTAATAACTAATTTTATAATTAGGGAATTTATAGTACCGGTCATTAATTTCTCTATCAGGTCCTATGCCAGGACCTAGGGGAAAACTGTGACCAGACCCCAACCCGGAGAGCCTCTGTAACCTGACTCTAACCTAGAGATCCCTTGTAACCGGACTCCCACCCAGAGAGCCTCTGTAACCAGACTCCAACCTAGAGATCCTATGTAACTAGACTCCAACCTGGAGGGTCTGCTATAATTATACCCCAACCCTGAGGGCTTACTTTTACCATTCCCCATCCTAGAACATACTAGTCCAACACATTCATCTTAAGAAGTGGTTGAAATATAACATAAACATTCGTATTAAAACTAGAAATAAACCATGATTGGCATAAAAATAACTCATCCACAGTCAAATGCATCACAAAAACTTCAATACAATATGGAATATTTGTATCATAATATATCAACTTCAAACAAGTGTAAAATTTATCAAAGGATGTTGACGTAAATGAAATCAAAACTATTTGATAGAAATATCTCTTTCTATTTTGAAATGATTTAAGAGTCACTTAATTATAAATAAAACATTTAATTTGAAAATATTCTTACAAGATTAAAAATGAAGATTCGACGATGTTGTAATGGCAGAAAATAGCTGCACCCGCCGTATAAGTTAAAAAACATTCTTACCTTGATTTTGTCGAAATGTTCATAAAGTACCTTGTTTGGAAAACGATGGAAAGATTCCTTTCAAAACATATAAGGTAAAATAAGGGTATAAATGAATTTAAAACATTATCTATTAAAAAGTAAAAAAATTTTGAAATAAATTGTTTATGAATACACAGATGTGGATGATAAAGAGGTCCTAGTAGATAATTATGTATAAATAACCTTGAATAATGAAGAGATTGTAGAATTAACCCTTACCTTATAATTTTCCTTTGGTCGAGGGTACGTTTAACCTCCTGTATAATGAAAATGGTATGTTATTAAATTATACCATAACCATATTCATATTTATTATATCATACATTATTCATTTATAACTGTATACTACCCATTTAAAAATGATTTCCATGTTAAATTAACATTTCAGGTAATAACCGCTTTCTTTTTCGTACGTATTTTAAATTTTTATTCATGATTGTATCATTTATGTCATGATTTAAATACTTAAAGAATATAAAAATTATTTATATATCATATATATTTTGAATGTAAATATGTATAGCAGATAGATATATGAAATGGAAAACATTGTTTATGGAGACGGTAGGTCATACATACGCATAAATGAAGTTTTTGTTTTCATATCGTATTGAATGGAAGTAATTGAATGAGATGAATCTAAATACAAATATATATATATATATATATATTATAATTAATATTTCCTATATTACATACTTATTAATAATATATATATTTATAATCATCATTGACTGGTGAACGTGGAAATTAATCTCATCACGTCCTGGAGATGGTAATCCGTACATACGCACGAGCAAAGTATCATTATATTGATGATGAAATTGTATGAAATTTGATGTTATATCATATATAAAGAATAATTAACATGTTATATTAATTATTTACATCAATTTTTCTCATTATTATACCCATCTAAACAGTGAATTTTTGAATGACAAACTACACCATGACGTGGAGACGGTAAGGTGTACGTACTCACGTATGGTGACTTTTTCATTTATAGGATAGATAAAATAATGAATATGGTTGTACCATATTTATAATAACATCACATTATTCAGAAGGTACTAGATTTATTACTTTATTATGGATTCAACAAAGAAATAAGAAGTGGAAGAAGAACAGAACTTTAAAGAGGGTGGTGAAATTATTACCTCTTCTTCGGGTGTTTCCTTTTGAGTTGATCCAAATGGCTCATTAGGTTGGCTTTTTGACCAAATTAAGGCCTCTATGTTGATTTGAGGGAATTTTGAAGGATATTTGGGTAGGGGATGGCCGACACAAAGAGCTTTGGAGTTGTGAATTTGAGAGAATGGAAAGTTCTCTTTTATAAGAGGGGTGAGAGGCACCTTAGGAAAAACTTAAAATATTATTTTATTATAAAATCATTTTCGGTTTATAATGGATCAAAATTGATTAATTTATAAGATAAGGTGGGGATGGGTCTAAATCCTCCCAACCAATAGGTTTTAGACAAGTTTAGGTTACCATTTTAACCTTTTCGTTTAGATTTAACTCTTAGTTAAATAGTTAAACATTTACCGTGTCTTCTTGTATTTTTACACTATATGGTTAATAAAAATACTCTAAACTTAAAAAATAACCTAAAGTGGTTCATTAATGACATATAAAATATTATTTAATCCCTTTGGCCGAACCATCAATTTTTAGGGATATTATATCAACCAATAATATAGTATTTTTTCTAAAAATTAATTAATGTCAATTTTGACCTTATTTAATATTTTTTTGTGAAAGTCATAACAACCATATCACTTATAAAAAAAATTATCTAATCAATCCTAAAATGTCATATTAACCTATAAGATTAGTTTAATTCATCAAAAGTCTAAAATTACATTTATTTGGATATTTGTAATATCAATTATTTTAATATCTCATTAAGAAGGTAATTATTGCATCATCATTGTGTCATAAATTACATTAATTATGTAATGTCTAAAAATTATAAATAAAATAATATTATGTAGGAAATATTTTTATATTTTTAATGAATTTTTATTTTCCAATTTATCTTTTTTATAACCCTATATTAAAAATGTTTTAGTTATCAAAACATGAATTTAACACTTTTAACCCTTCTTTAAATTAAATAATAATAAATGTCCTAATCTAATTTAAGTGGACCTAAAAGATCCCATTTTATTCCTAAGATTTTTTTTGTCTAATTACACTTATCCAATAGAATTATAATATGTGTTCGGGTAATTATAATATCATTTTTACCCTTAATTACCCTATTTACTTTTAACCGTGGTGAATAAAAGTCAAAATTTACTATTCACCAAAAATTATTTTCATCTTATTTAACAAAATTTTACTTACTGAGGTAAACCATGTCTATTGGATTTTTTAAATTCAACTCAAATATGTGGTAAAATTAATTTTTATGAAAATTTTCAAATGCACTTAGAATGTGGGTAAAAGACGGTAAAAAGTTCAATAAAATCTTATATATATAATCTTATTATAAAATGAATCCATAGAATTAAACTGAAAATATATAGGTATTATGTATTTGTTTTTACCTAAAATAAATTTAAATAAAATAATTACTTATTTAAATAAAAATTTGGTTTTAAACAATAACACAGAGTTTTCACTATTCATTAAAAATTGAAAGTTTTCAGAAAAATAGCAAACATTCACCCTAAGATAATTTTGATATTCAGAATTAAAAAATTAATTCTATTTTACCTATTTCAAAACATAAAAGTTTCATTATTCAATTTAAAATTAATTCCCTTGGTCATAACCAAAAAACTTATTTTTAAGAAATAATAACTATCAAAGGATTGACAGTTGTTTATGTCCAATTTCAAAGTAAAATTACATCCAATAACCAACATTGGATTAAATGGTAAAAATATAAACTAATTATAATTCCAAACCATTTGAATGTATAATTAAACACAATAAATTATTTGGATTTAAAAATTTGTTTTCAGTTAAAATATAGTATTTTTCACTATTCACCCAAATATGAAAGGTATCGGAAAAACACAAAAAAAAATTATTAAACCTAAATTTTTATGTCCTTATTCTAAGGAAAAAATATTATTTTGACAAATTGAATATTTAAAAGTTTCAAATATGGATTTAAAAAGGGTTCACCATTAAAAGGTGGTAAAATTTCATTTTTTTAAAAATTCTACTTTTATTTGAAAAAATGAATTTGTTCTAACATTATGTCTAAGAAACTCATAATATGGAGTATAAAATTATAAGGATTATATAATGTTCAAAATTCAGTTAATACTATTCATAACTGCTTTTGAACGACTAGTTTGGTAAGTCGTGGTGCGCTTGAACTCAGTGTTGCGTGTAGTGCAAGTTATTGAATTACTTTGAAGAAATAAAGTACTATGAAATCTTGTGGTGTTACAAATAATGAGGATCCCATGGAAACATAATCTCATGCCACCTATGTACCTTGCTCTAAATATATTTCTTCAAATATTCTATAGTGTCAATATATATTTCAGAGTCATTAAATGATACATGATTTATTATCTAATATATATATTTATATATATATATTGGTGTAGTTAACACATGGTATCAAAAAATTATATTTTTATTGCTTCTTGAAGGATTCCATTCAATATTTCTTTTTCAAAGATGTTTTTCATCTATGTTAACAACATTTATTGATTTATTTAAAATAATGCTAATATGTTATTTTGAAGCCATACATCTTATTTCCATAATTTCTTATATAGAGTTATTCCATATTAATAATTTGATCAATAATTTCCATTTTTCTACCAAAAAAACCTTAATGAATTAAAATAACTTTTCATTTAATTTTATTGCTTTTTTAATACTCTATTATCCAGTTCATAGAATAAAGGGTGTTCACCATGATTCTATAAATATATTCATTGTGTAAATTATTTACTTAACCATATCTCCTTACACTATACAGTTCTAGTTTGATAGAATAATATAATTAAATCTATTATATGCATTAATTGGGGAATTATTGAAACTTTCTATTTTTTTATTTCAATAAATAAGTCTGTTCATTTCTCAAGAAAGTTGAATATGTTTTTTATAACCATAAACATTTTTATTCATGTGGTTTATGATCATGTTATTCCATTAATTAACATGGGTAAAATTATTGTATTTTAATATATTTTATTCCAAAAAAATTATTATTAGAAATTTTTATTCTGTAACTTCAACATATTCTCACATATAATGAATTCAATAGACTTTAACAAGTGATATGTGGGGTATGACATTATATAACACCTCAATGCATCAATAGTTCTCCGGAGACAGGCAAGATTTTGTGTTTGGTGTTTCCCTAAATAATTTTAAAAAAGATATTAACTTATTGCATTATGAAAATAATTATTTCTCTCATATGTACTTAAGAGATATGATTATGTCCATGATGATGCATTGATGGTATGATCCTTATTTTCATCATTATTAATTACTTCACAAAGAATTTAGTTATTTTTATCCATGAAATCTATTGGTTTTATGTTCTCTCCTTGGATATTTTATACTCTCAGATTCAGATGATTATATAATTGTGGGGAATACTTATTACTTCCCTAATATTTATTTAATGATTATGCCAAAATTTTCTCTCCATTATGATTTCACGTACTTTAATTTGATCTCACCTTATCTTATGTTTTCCAATTATTATAATGACATGTATTAAACATTATATGTTTAAGATAATATATTTTTTGTTGAATTGGTGGGATATTTTAAATACTTGTCATGGAATAACTAGTTCTTATTATTATGAAGAAACAATATCCATTTCATTAGTTTTTTTAGTTAACAATTTTTCTTGACTTTATAAATCACTAAAAAAGAAATTTTAGAATAATAGATGAATTAAATTTAATATATTTTATAATATAGGAAGATTGTATCCAGGAATAAAAAGTTTTAAATACAGGAAATATGTGAATCATGTCTTTATTGCACCAAAAAAGGAGTATGGGTTTCGGGTTCCGTAGTTGGTAACATATCAGGGATTAGATAACATTGGATATTAGGATGTTTTTTAAGGATATTTTAAGGGTTGAAATGTTAAATGGGATCAAAATTTTCAATGTTAATGAAAACCCTTTTATATAGTATATGATCTAATCTTATTGTAATAATACACATTTTATTTATAGAATGCGATAAGAAAACACCATATAAATCCAATGACTATGTATGTTAAGAGAATAACATTTGGAACATTTGTAATGTTTTGATTATGTGTTTTTCCTAGTGGTTACATACCTATCTACATACTACATGTTAATATTGGATCTTGAAAAATTTTACCAAAATGAATTTTACAAAAAAAGGGAGTAATGGGAATTATATCGATAATCACCCAATGCATGACAAAGAGGCCTAACTTCACAACTTTTTTGGTACTCTTGGATGAGATTCTTTATTAAATAATATACTATTCATGAACTCCAATAGTGGATTGATACTAAGTAATTTTTGTGGATTAGTTTAAGAATATTGAGAAAATCCAACAAAAACTAACATAGTTTGAAATAAAAATGATTTAGGTTGAACATTAAGTTTTATAGGTTTAATTACAATAATAAAGTTCATTTTGGTAGTATCATATAATAGGACATCATGGTGTAAAATTTTCACATTTACATTTATGATAATAATCATCTAATGTTAATTTCTCCTCACTCACAATAACCCCATTTTATTTGTAATGATTATTACTTGACAAAAACATGTGTGTGGGGGATAAGAAATTGATTAACTCTATAAAAAACCCATTATATTGGGATATATATTGGGAAACCATGTGATTATGACCAAGGTGTAATTACAAAAATGATAAAAAATTTGAACATTGAAAAATTCCAAAACACGCCAAAAAAGGGAAGGATGGATTCATGTTGGTGTTCTTGTGATATGGATAATAAATAGAGAAAGATTAAATTCACTAAATTTAGTAAATATTGAGTGAATTATGATGGAAATTTATAAAAATGGATAGATATATGTCTATTTTAAAGAGATTAGGCCCCCAAAATCATAAATATAAGGGAAAGAGAGAATATATATAGAAAAAATATAAAGCTTTAATTTCATGGGAGGTGGGTAATATGTGACCCAACGTCCTAGATCAAGGATCCATAAGGGAAACTTTAACTAACAACCATGTCGAAAAGTATAATCCAATGCATCTAATAAGAATATATTAGATAGTGAGTTTTCACTAATTATTTGTTGATGTATTATGTAATGAATATTTTCAACAACTATCAGATATTTCATTAAAAATAAAAACCCTTGGTGGTATAAACATTAATAATTCTGTTTCATTGTTTATGGGAAGTAATTCCTTAAATTTTAATCTCCACCTCTAAATGTTTAATTCATTTTAAAAAATTTACTTTTTTAACACCCTTAATAAATAATTTATAATAATTTTGTATATAGATAATTATTTCTCAAAATTATAAATAAACACATGATCGTGTTGATGTATTATGATAATTAGGAGTTCACTATAGAAATTACTATTATCATATGATTAAATATTATAGGATGAAATAAATATATGGATTTTAGAATGTAACACCCCTAAAATTTAATAATCAATTATTGTTAATAATTAAATGTTTTTGTTAGTTTTATCTATAAGAAATATCAAACATAAACAAAAGATTATTGTATTTTAGTAATATTTATATAATTATTTATGTCAATTTAAAACTTAATAGTTTAAATATGAGGATTTATATGTGTAATCACATTATAAAGTATTTATATATTGAAAGTAGTGGATACATTTATATGAATGAAATTTAATTTGTATAGGTAAAATGGCTAATAAGATAATTTTATATTTAGAAATGTGTTTTTCTAGAAAATTGAATTATATATACTAATATTTTTTATCATAATAATATTAAGATTAATTGATGGTAATATATACTTATATGAATAATGTTTT
The DNA here is from genome assembly GCA_963277665.1 of Viscum album. Classification (NCBI taxonomy): domain Eukaryota; kingdom Viridiplantae; phylum Streptophyta; class Magnoliopsida; order Santalales; family Viscaceae; genus Viscum; species Viscum album. The sequence goes on from OY728127.1 coordinate 643,026,039, forward strand.
GTCGATAATTGGTAAATGATATGATATAATAATAATATTTTTTGTTCTAAAGGGTCAATGTCCATATAAAAAGATTTTTTCATTATATTTTAAAACTAATGTGAAAACCAAATATCTAAATTTTATAAGTTGATTAATTAAAAATAAAAATTACTTTTGTATTCTTTAATGAAATGTTTTCTTAAGAATATTTTTTTGTTTTTTCCACATGATTTATGTTAAGATAAATAGTGTGATATTTGGTTTTTTAAAAATACCATAATTTAATGTCATTTCTTGTATATATGTATGTCATAGAATTTTATGAAACCATTTTCAATAAAATATAGTATTTTATATGTGAAACTATAAATTTTTAAAAAATATTATTCAAGTTATCATACAAATATCCAAGACTATTGAATAGAAGTAATATTTTTCTCCAGAAAATTATTTGAATACATTATACATTAATTATTTTGAATTTAATTTTTATCGCATGAATTAAATGTGTTAGTAAAAATATAATTAAAAATTGGAATCAGTATGTCTAGACTATTTAATTAGAATAATTTTATTTTTAGTAATAAAGAATATATTAGATAGGTAAAAACTTGTTACTCTGGTAAAAGTTAAAATGACAAAATTGGAAAATATATTCATAAATAGTTGGAAATTTGTTTGAAACATGACTGAAATTTGTTTTTAAAGTTATTGTTGACCTTATATATTATATAAATTTTTATTTATCAATTTTAAATCCACATTATTTAATACTGACTTCCCATTATAAAAAATATATCGGTATTTACATAAATTCTACCTCTTTTACTTACCAAAGGGGTATCTTACCCCCACTTCATTAACACTACTAAAATTCGTTTTTAAAATGGAAACCTAATATTTTTACTTTAACATGAATCCAATATTCCTATTTTTCTTTTCTTTACATTAATTTTTAAATATTCCCACCATTTTCAACATTTCCTCTATAAGTATATTAAATACCCCATCTTGTGAAATCTTTTTTATTTTACACTAATCCCTCCAATATTTCATTTAAAATTATAATTTTATCACACCATATATGATAAAATTATTATTAGTTTAATTATATAATGTTATTATATTAATGAATAAATAATTTTCATCTATTATCCTTTTCAATAAGTAAATAAAAACAAAATTCATTCTTATGTGTCGAATACTGCATCCAAAAAGAAACATTTTTCTCCTTTATTACAATTAATGGATGTTCATAATAATGTTTTCAAGTTATTAATATGAATTCTTGATGTAATAAATGTTATATTATTTAAAATATATTAATATATTAATAATATTATAGAAAAATGATCATCAATAATTAAATCATTTAAATCAACTTTACCATGAAGAAAAAATGTTTATTCAAAATATGTATTATTTTCATATCCATTAAATATTATTATAATTCAATAAATTCTAATATATCACACTAAAAATATAAATAATGTCATTAGAATCATTTTATAATGATATGACAATAAAATAACAATATAATAATCCATTAATCATGATATGTTCATGTTTGGGTCGACATAACCACCAACTTGAAAATTGTTATAAACTTGTATCATGGATTAATATAGGACTATAATTAATGGAATAATATAATATATATATATATATGAATAATATTCTTATAGGTGCTTTAGTGGTAAAATTATTATAAAAATAATAAATTAATACATCACATTTTTTCCTTAAGAATTCATAAAGCATGATCAATTCTGATTTCACCTACAAGGATGGAGGCCAAAACTACCATGAAATGAAATTATACATTTGGAACTATCATGTATCCTATATTATAATACATTTAATGGTATTAAGATGATAAAAAATATATCAATAATGAATAAACACCATATTTTTTAAAAACTTGTTCAAAAAAAACCAGATTACATACACTTGATATTGAAAATAGTTAATAAATGACTAGAATTCATACAGATAATGAATATAAATAAAGTTTATGAATATAAAAGTTATGATTAACGTTATAAAAAATGATACTATGATATATATATATCTAGATTTTATATAATAATTTTGAGGGCAATTTTTGAAATTGGCGTTAAATATAATGTTTTTCTAGGTCTCACTTTTTATTATATTAAAATTTATACATTTTGTGAACCGTGTTTTCCATGTAGACTATATTTTCTCAACATGGTTTTAATTTTTATTATACTTTTTTATTTCAAGGGATACACTAATATAAATATTTTTACCTTCTTCAAATGAATATTAACTTATTGGATACCCATGTATTACATATTTTTGGTAACTCAACTTTCATTTATTGAGTAATGACCACTATCCTGAATATATTCCAATATTATTGGTAAATTATACAACTAATTTTATTATGTGGTATTATCTTATTGTTTTCTATAGATTTAAAGTCCTACCAAAAAATCCATGATAAATATTCCATACCTTTTCATGATTTTTTTCATGTAAGTGATGTTTATAAGACAATTATCCATTTTTTATGTGATAATATTTTATTATAGAAATTTTTCATCTATTTATGGTTACTCTCTCCCTAATATTTTAGTATTTTTAATTTTTTATTCCCTTTTAGTAAAATTATTTTTTTTAAAATTATGGTTTTATTACTCTTTTGACAATCTATGATTTTAATAAATTTCTATTCATAATATTTAAATGGTTAATTTCATTTCATTATCAAAAGTTTTATCATTGGATCCAATATTCCTTTAGAGAAATTTATTTCATTTTCCAGGACCCATTAAAGGATAATATATTTAATGTGATTTTTTTCAAAATAATTCACATCACATTTTCAAAATATACTTTTTAGTTTTATTTCTATATATTCATAAAACATCATTCTTAAAATGATTTTATAAAATATATTTTATGTTTTCACCTCCATTTCCATTTAATATTCAAATAAATTGATAGTAATGGGTTATATGCTACTAGATTTATCATCAAATAAATATATACATATATATTTATTTGACTCGTGTTGTCAAAAAATTTGATTCTTGATTCCTCCTTGAGTGATATAGTACGATGGGTTCTTTTAGAATTATTTTTTAACCATGTCAATATCCACTAAGATTCCTTTATTATGATGGGGATATTTTATCTTGATAATATCTACCACCTTTGTCTAAATTGATTGTATAATATTCTTATTTTTTAGTTAAATGATCAACTACTTCATCTATATTTACCATCCATCAACCATGAATAGGTGTGACATTTTATATAATGCCTTTAAATTATAAAAATAGTTATTTTTATTTCATTGATTGAAGGGTGTTCACTAAGATTACAGACATTGATTAATTGGGGAAATTATTTAATTATCTATATATGACTTACTCAATATGTTGTAATTTATATTATTGAATATAATAAAATATGATACACTCATTAAATAATGAATAATTTTTAATCCATATAATATTAATTATGATAAATGTCTTTATTCATTACATGGCCATGTTGACTATGTATTGTTTAACTATCCATCATCTTTTTTGGGTGGGAAATTCTCATTTTAAAAATATTATTAATATGATGAAATTTATCTTTATTCTGTAAGTTTTTATTATAACAATCTAAAATTTAATAAATTAAGTCCCCTTTTAAAGGGAATTAAATCATTATTATGTAATCTAGTTACTGAAAACAACAACAATACATTAGATATATTTTACCATGATAAAATATAGCCAATAAGATTTATAATACCAGTAATCCTATCAATTTTTGATAATATAGTCATTGAAAAGTGAAAGATAATATTTGTACATAATAATGATTAAAAAAAATTCTAATATTCACTAATGGAAGGAATGATGACCTCAACTAAAAGGATCAAAACCCAGGAGGATAATTAATGGGAACTTTGATGAGAGAATAGGAATTTCTCTGGACTAATCATATGATGGAATTTAACAACTGTTATATGAATGAAACCATTTATTGGACAAATTCATTCTTTTCAAGATCACCGCCCAGACAATTTTTTCTAAACTACCCCAAGATATCCAAACCATCACAAACCTTACTAATATGGTATATACAGGTTAAATAGGAGGTAATGTGTCTAGAGTCGAGGGTTTTCATTTTTTATATTTTACTTTTAAGCGAAATTAATTTTATATTTATCCATTTTCATTATTATAATATTATATGAGATGATGAAAAGTATATAGTTTTATAAATAAACAAAAATTGTTGTTTTGGAAGACACCTGGTTTTAATTAAAAACCGCTTTTTGAAAAATTCATGAATTTTAAAAGAAATTTTATTTGCATATAATATTCATAAAAATAATATATATAAAAATGATAATATAATTTAGTGAAGTATATTATAATATTTATAAGGGACATAAAACAACTATTCTATTAAAAAATTATTTTCATTAAATGAAATTTTTGATTGAAAATATTTAGAGAATTATTTTGATAAAAAAATATTATTTTTTAAAATCAAAAAGTCATAAATATTCAAGGGTGACTTTTCAATAATTTTATAATACATGTATTTTTTAGGTACAAATTATATTCTGTATAAATATATGTTATGTATTATGACTTCATAATAGCCCACATCTGATGTAATAAATAGTATAGATGGAATCTATGATAAAAAATATGTTTCCACTTTAAAATAATGTGTTCTGAAACCATTAATGAATCCATAATAACCTATATCAGATTATATGGTTTTAATATCAATTCATTATAAATATGAATCCCTTTCACATCTCCATGTTTATTTTTTCATAGACATCAATTAATTTTCATATAAAATGATGAAATATACAAAAAATAAAATAGAACCCATTGGAAAAATCATGTAATGGTTTGTGGTTTTGATTACTTTATCATATAGATTCCAAAATCTATGTTTCAAAATTAAAAAATAATTCACCCTATTATGCTATTATTACCAACCCAACCTCCTAATCCTCTTCACTAAATACCCATTAAGAGAAAATTTAATCTCCATGCCTATCACTAAACCCATCCCTAGTTGTCACCATGATCTTAATAATCTCTTCAATAGATTTTCTAAGTGTCATCTCAATGTATGGGACTCCCCTCTCTTAATTTTTATTTCAGGAAATTTATTTTTGCTAAGCCATTTTAATTTATAATACTCCATGTTTTAATAGGTTTTTACTTATAAATTTACAGTCCATATGATTCCAATGTAATTACATACCACTTTTCACTCTCATTTTCCACTTCTAAAAACATGTATGTATTCTAGTTATGTTTCTAAAATTTATTTTCATTTGTACATGCCCAAAAATATTATAGTTAATATGCATAAAAACTTACACTCAACAGTATTCCCCTATATGAAAATATCCTTAATTATTTGGTAATTACATTTATTTAACCTAACCTCCTTAATCATTGGAATAAAAGTGATGAAAGGCATTCTTATATTGTATGATATACCTGGTTTACAAATTCGTGTATGATATATGAATGTCAGGTGTGGGCTTGGAATTTTATATAACTTCATTGAATTGAGTAATATTTTTGTCTCATTAGATTTCATATATGAGGAATGATATGTTATCTTAAGATCCTTTTGTTTTAATTTCAAAGAGATTATCCCTGAATTATTATTTTGATTTCATGTTTTATGTTGTTTCAACATTCATATGTTACCATTATATTAGCATCTTCTATCATTATTTTAATATCGTGTTTATGAATCCCACCCCTTCTACATCACCTCATTATTCCTCTTGGCTAACAAGTATTACTTTCATCCTTTCATGAATTTATTGTTCCCTTAATGGTATTTATAATACAATATTTTATTATATACACCCCTCGATTATCTCATGTTATATTGGAAGTTCAATGGAATATATGGTCATGTTTTGGAGTTATTAAATAAAATTTTTGTACCCATATTTCATGTTATTTTGTTATGTAAAAAAATTCCCAAATACATTAGGCCTCAAAATTTAATGGGAATTAACTATGTGTATCCGTATTAAAAAATCATTAATTAATATTAATTAAAGATATATATTTTCATGGTTGGTATCAGAATATGGTATTGTTATTCTTATTGATTAGGATTATAGAACCTTCATGAAGCCTTTGTAATAAGACTAAACATTGGAAAATATCACTAAATTTTGATAATGTAGACACTAGGGGGTTCCATGAAATAAAATCCATATCTATTTAAAATGAGTGGATGTGGATCTAGCATAGTTGTACCATGGGTTAATAACCCCAAAAAGTGAACATTGGGGTTTGACTTGATATTCACCTAGTCCATAAAAAGAGGCATTATCACACACCTAATAAGATTATCTTAGGGGATATTCTTTGTTTAATTCACAGTCTATGTATAAACCTTTATGAAGGGGATAAAAATGTTAATAAAATTTTATTTATGGATATAATCCATGTATAACATAGATATAATCCTAGAAATTCAATGGTTAAGGAATGTATTTCATTTATGTATTATACCTTTAGATTTAATAGTTTATGTAAGAACCCAGATCTTTATATCAGGTATGGATCTTGATTTCTAGTGTTTTTTGAGAAAAATATGAGTTTCTAGAAATTTTAGGAGTACAAGTCATGTACTTAAGAGTACATGCAGTGTACTGGGTTCTCATAGGTAGTCGTGTAATAGGTGTGTAATGTCCGAGTACGTGGTCATGTGGGGTGACATAGTGACCGCCTAAAGCGGGGCTTGGTAAAGGCATATACAAATTTTGTATCTCTTAATGAACATGCCATGTATTTTTATTTTTAATTGGTAAATTAGACCGGGGTCACGTCCAATTGATAGAACCTCCTTCTTCTAATGTTGTCTCATCCAGGAGTGATGAAAATCGCTGATTCTTCTCCGAGCCCCCAATCGACCGTCTGTGCTCCAAATCGAACATTGTCGATTGCATTGGAATTGCATCAGTGAGTTCTTACTTCTTCTAGAGAAAAATATATTTATTTCTCCTCTTTCATGAGATATTATTAGTTGATATTTCTTGACGTTTTTGTAGATCTACTACATTCTAGGTAGATTCAAAGGCTAAGGTTCAACTATAACGATGGTACAACGTCAAGGTATGTGGTTTGTGCCTTTCTATAGATGTCTTTGAGTTATATGTGAAAAAAGTTCCCAATACCCTAGTTTAGGGTATTGTGTGTTTAGAGAATTTAATACTATTAATGCATGAAATGATCTTTTTCTTGAGTAGGGGTGTTTGAATATGAATAGGGTTTATTACCTTGTTGTGGATGTGTTTTCCCATGATTTTTTGATATTGGTCGTTGGGTCTTGAATTTCCTATTAGGTTGTTTTTCTTTCCTCAACTAGTGTTGTTAGGATGAAGTGATTTTTTAAATGACATGATTTTTATATGTATTATAGTTGTTTGGAGAAGTAGTATATGAGATCTACTTTGGATGTTCGATATCATTTGTGAATGATTGTATTACACAGGGCTGTGAGAACCTGGTGTAGTTAGACCATAGGGGGAATGGACGTTGAGGGCTTCCCCAGAGTGTCTGTTATTCTTTTCTCATTGTGATGTCATAGGGGGGATGGATGTGAGTGCTCCCTCAGAGTGTATATAGTACCATGTTGCGATACCATAATAGGAATTAGGCATTGAGTGCTTCCTCATAGAGTCTGTATATTACCATTACGATACCATGGCGAGAATTGAGGGTGAGTACATCCTCATAGACTCTTTGTCTAAGTTGAACCAGAGGGGTTAGTTTGTGAGAACTTCCCAGAGGGTTGCTTATGAATGTTTGGTTGAACCAGTGGAGTAGTCTGTGAGAACATTCCTTGAGTGTTTCTTGTGTTTGTTTGGTTGAATAATATTATAAATATAAATGAATGTTTCTTGAACTGTAGTATTGGTTTCTTTTTAGTACATTCTTGTTTATTACTTCATTTTTCATATTTCATACTATATATATATTTTCTGATAGTTAGGCATAGATATTTGGGTGTATGCCTACTGGGATTTGTCTCACACCCTGTTTGGATCATGATTTTGGGCCGAAACATATTATAATGTTGCAATAATAGATAAGGGAAAGTACCCTTCTACATGAGGTACTTGACTACTATAGAGCTGGAAAACATTGGACAAAGATGAGGCTTGCTATGATATTAGAGTTTTTTTCTTGTTTTTATTTTTACTTTGTTTAGTACTATATTCCATCATTGTGACATGTTTGGATGCTTTCCTAGATACTTGTGATATGCATCGTTATTTATATATATGTGGCAGTTGTTTATTTATTTTCATTATTCCAATGTATACTTGTTGTGTGGAATTACTACTTCCACTACTATTATTTGTTTCTTTCTACTATGTTACTCTACCAATGAGGGAATTTTTTCCCCACTATCATAGCCAAGGCCCTCACTACTAGTCAGTAGCCTCTGGCGTTCATGTAAATGTGCTTGATGCCATGTGACCAACCGGTTATGGGGAAATACTGTGCAGCACTTGGAACTGGGACGTTACAATGTTGTATCATATGAACTATTCTCTTAATTGACATAATGTTTGGAACCTATAGATAGGGATAGGAAGGAATATGTAGTTGGTAATAAGCTTTTCCCAATAGTAGCTAACACATGTATAGGGAAAATCCAATATGCCTCGAATATTATAATGTTTATTATTTTACAATTATTATAGTTGATTTGATTTCACTATTGGGTGGTTCACATGTTTTTTTTGTTATCATTGATATTATTGAGGTTCTATTGTTATTGCAACCCAATGAGATGATGTTATTCCATATCATACATCATACAGTCACTTTCTAGAGATCACATTTCATGCATTCTTGTCCTGCCATTTAGGTTACATTACCGATTTCATGTTGTTTTGATATATTGTGTTCTAGATATGAATGATGTTGTGTATATTTCGTGATATATTACCTTCTATTTGATAGGTTATTTCTAATATGTAATGTTTCTTTTGAATGAGTGGAAAACTTTGGTCCCTAAGGTATTATGGGCCCTCATGGATTGGAATTTTGTGGATAATGTGGTTGATTTCACTATTATACTTGTATATGATAGTAATACGATTCCAAGCATTGATTTGTGGGGATTATGGGCCCCAAGAATTGGAATTTTCACTATAATGTGTGTTTCAGTGTTTTTATGGGGTTCTGAAGTAGTTTCTGAGGCTTACTGTCCGTAAAAACCCAGAATTGATGGTGTGTAATGATGAATACATGCCCTATATTTATCTGTTCAGGAAGGAAAAACTTTTCTTAAGTACAGGCCATTTACTGTATGTATATTCCATGTATTCCTCAACCGTGTGACTGGCTGTGTGGGCAGAGACATGGGGTTGGAATGTGTTTGGTGTCACACATCGTGTACTTGGAGTGCACGCTATGTTATAAGAGTCATGTATCCAGCGGTGTGACCAACGATATGGGTGGATGAAATTCATGTTGTACATGTTGTGTTCTATTAATACACACTATGTAGAGTTGACCGTGTCACCGACCATGTGACTAACAATAGGGATGGTTATAACTTAAGGGGTACATGTCGTGTCTAGGGAGTACAGGCCATGTAGATTTACCTAGGAAGGAACCATGTATTAAGCCATGTAGAGGAACTCGGGAAGGGGGAAATAATTCAAGTTCACGCCACTTATCAAGGAGAACACTCCATGTATATTGGTGTTACCCGGCCAGGTTTGGAAGAAGTACACACCCATGTAAAGGAATAAGGAAACACATTGTGTAGGTATCATACATGTCATTTATCCTCGTTTTGAAAAACATGAATGTTTTCTTTCTCCGATTACTTTCTTTTGCTTCTAAGTTTCTATCCTTGATAATATAGATCTAAGTTGTGCACTGGACCTTGAAGAGTCGTTCCACATAGACGTCCAATGGTTGTATTCCAGATAATGGACAACGATCAGATGCCAGACATGGTAGATCAGGGACTACCAGCATATCCTCTCATCGTGCTCATATTGGAACTAGATATCATTCTAGATATAGGTGTCGATGCACAGTTCTGAGAAGGATTCATGAGGTTTATGCAGTCCTTCATGGGATCACTGCATCCTACCCCATCTTTGGCAGAGTTGATGCAAGTCTATCAGCAACAACATCCTCCCACCTTCTTAAGGTAAAGAGGGCCTCAGGCTGTAGAGTCATGGTTATAATCCATGTTGTCTATCATCGATAATCTGGAGACACAATCAGAGAGGAGGGTAAAGCTCACAATGTACATGATTTGGGGTTTAGCCAAAAGATGGTGGGATGTGATATCATAGGTAGGGTGCCAGCATGGTATGTCTTGGGATGAGTTCTAGCGTGCCCTCTATGATTACTTTTACCTAGATACTTTGAGGTATGACCGAGCTCAAGAGTTCATGATTTTGGAGCAGGGTACTCTCTTAGTCATAGATTATTCTTCTCGTTTCACAAAGCTATAGTACTTCAAACCCATTCAAGGGGGTGACGAGTTATTTCTGGTGAGGAAGATTGAGGATGGATTTAGGAATGACATCCAATATCAGGTGAACATCTTTAGGTTCACTTCTGTCACATCTATAGTCAACCAGGCATTGATCATAGAGGGAAACCTGAGGGATTCTGGAGCTGTGATCCAGGGCGGCTCAGAATCCGGAGTTGGTACCCCTCTGACTGGAAGTAGGAAGCGTCGTAGGGAGTCTACCCATGGAGATCCAAGTAGGGAGAATACTTCTTTAGGTATCCAGGTGGTATGATACTTGTGCTGGAAGAGTAGTTATATGAGGCCACATTGCCCGAGAGACCTAGTGGTGTGCCGTTCTTGTGGAAAGATGTGTCATCTTCTGCATTTTTGTCCGATTTTATCACCCGCAGATGGTGATAGGAGTTCTTCTATGACTCCACGTTCTAGAGCAGGACCACCAGTTTCTCCTAAGTCTGGGAACTGGAGTTCATCTGGCCATTCAGGCCAAGGTGGAGGTCAGGGTCATGGTGGTTAGACACAGGGTTTTCAACAACTGCAGGGTGGATCATCTCAGGGATCGCTGATATCTTCAGAGGGTCATGGAACATGTCAACCTTTTTCTATAGGGAATACCCATTGGGAGAAGGATATCAGACCCTATGCGGTTAGAGGTACGATTATATTTTCCTCATTTTTAGATTTTGTACTTTTTGATCAAGGGAATTCCCATAGCTTCATATCTGTTGGTATTATGGAGAGCCTTGGGCTCTGTATCTTTACCAATACTGATTTCTTGACATTGGAAACTTCATTGGGGACTTGAACAGCTAGTGTGTGTTAGTGCAAGGATTTCCCTCTTGTGTTTGGTGGGTGTCACTTCTTATGGTACCTTTATGTATTAGAGATGATGGGATATGATGTCATTCTTAGAATGGACTAGTTGGTTCCCTTCCAGGCTGTTGTTTACTTCTATCATCATAGGGTAAGGTTCACGTCACTAGAGGATTATTTGTTTTTACATAAGGGAGAATGAGATGTCCAAGAGAGTAGAACGGGACCCGAGTATCATGGTTTGGGAGGAGTTACATCCTAGATTTCTAGTTTGTATCTGGATGACCAAGGGACTTCACAGATAGACTTTCCTCCATTGGTGGATCGTTTCAGTGATGTCTTTCTAGATGACTTTTCATGTTTACCTCTAGAGATAGAGGTACATTTCTCTATTGATCTTGTTCTAGGAGTGGCATCAATCTTCATTCCTCCATATAGAATGGATACACCAATGTTACAGAGGCTCAAGAAGAAGTTAAAATAGTTACAGACAAAGGGTTTCATTAGACCTAGTACTTCTCCTTGGGGATCGCCTATCCTGTTTGTGAAGAAGGTGGATGGTACCCTCAGACTTTTTTTGGATTATCAGAAGCTGGACCAATTGACAGTCAAGTACCGATATCCCTTATCGAGGATTGATGATCTCTTTGATCAACTTCTAGGAGCCTGGGTGTTCTCAAATATTTACTTGAGATCTAGTTATCATCATTTTTGCATTAGACCATCATATATACATGTTACATCTTTTCAGAGTAGGTATGGTCTATACGAATATGTGGTTATGCCATTCGGTCTCATGAACATGCCTGCAATTTTTATGGCACTAATGAACCGATTGTTCCATCCAAACATGGACTCCTTTGTGGTCATTTTGGTGGATGATGTCATGGTGTACTATCACACTTGACACGACCCTACTACCCATCTTGATATCATTTTATGTATATTGAGATAACATCAGTTTTATGTTAAGCTCTCAAAATTCATCTTTTAGATGAACCATATTCACTTATTGGGTCTTGTTATCTCAGAGACAGAAGTATCAGTAGTCCTAGAGAGAGTGATAGTAGTAGTTTCCAAGGAGCATCCAAAGAACTTATTTGATGTATAGAGTTTTCTTGGGCTGGCTGGTTACTAAAGAAGTTTCATATAGGACTTTTATGCTTAACAACACTACTGAAGGGCCTGACTAAGAAGGGTGTGAAGTAATTGTGGATAGATTCCTATGATGCATCCTTTAAGGATCTTAAAGGGAGTTTGTATTTTGAATTGATACTAGTTTTCCAGAGCCAGGCAAGAACTATACTGTTTACTATGATGCATCAATTATTGGGCTGGGGGAAATGCTTATATAGGGAGAAAGAGTTGTTGTGTATGAGCCTCAGCAGTTCATGCCACATGAGAATAATTTCCCAATGCATGATCGTGAGTTGGTTGTAATTTTTAATGCCTTACATTGTTGGATACTTAATATATTTGGAGAGAATTTTGTGGTTTTCACTGACCACAAAAATATCAAGTATATCTTCACTCAGCATGACCTGAATTTGAGACATCAAAGGTTGGTTGGGTACCTTTAGTCCTTTGAACTTGATCTTGCCTACACACCTAAGAAATGCAATGTAGTGGCTGATGTGCTGAGAATGAGGACTCAGATACAGGAAGTTCAGGAGGCCATCAATGAGTGGTAGCTTATGTCTCGGTTCTCTAAGATGCATTTGGAGGTGTTAGATAGACAGGGGAAGACGTTCCTTTCTTATGTAGATGTTTCCTCTACTATTATTGATCTTTTGCAAATTATACTTCTATCAGATGACGATGGACTAGTTCTTTGGGAGAGTATCATGAGAGGACCCTATTCCTGTATGGACTATAGGTGAGGATGAGATCTTTTGTTTTCATTGGTGTGTATGGGTGTCAACAGGCATACACGAGGAGCTAGGGCGGGATTTTCACTCCGTGCTTTGGGAAGTTCATACTGTTGTCACCAAGATGTATCGTGACCTATGCCATCAGTATTGGTGGCTTGGAATGAAGAGAGTTGTTTCTGGTTTTTTCATGAGATGTTCAACAGGTCAATAGGTGAAGGTTGAGCATCAGTGACCAGCAGGGATTTTGTAGTAGTTACCCATTCCTAAGTGGAAGTGGAATGATGTCGCAATGGACATCGTGATAGTCTTACCTAGGTTTACTTGAGGGAACGATGTAGTTTGGGTTGTCATTGATATACTCATGAAGGTTGCACACTTCTTACTGATCAAGGAGACCATTGGTGTTGATGAGCTGGAAAGGTTGTATGTCTAAGAGATTATACATTTACTTGGGGTTTTTTACTCCATCATTACATACAAGGACACCAGTTATAATTATTGGGTCTTTCAGGGACTACAGAGGGCCTTGGGTACATAGGTACTTATGAGTACAGGTTACCATCCCCAGATATATGGCCAGTCCGAGCATACTATTCTGGTTATGGAGGACATGTTTTGAGGATGTGTCTGAGATTTTGGAGGTTCTTAGGAGAATCACATACCTATGGTAGGTTTTTCCTACAATAACAGTTTTCAGGAAACTATTCAGATGGAACCTTATGAGGATTTGTATGGTAGCCCATGCCGATCACCCCTATGTTGGCTAGAAGTAGGAGAGAAAACTATATTGGGACCTCATATTTACTAGGAGACCACATAGTAAGAGGAGATGATTCGGAAGAGGATGGATAAGGCACAATCTTGGCAGAAATCCTATGCTGATAGACAGAGACGACCTCCGTAGTTCAAAGTTAGAGATAAGGTTTTTCTACATGCCACATTGAGGTTGGGACACATGAGGATTAGGAGACAGGGAAATCATTCACTATGATATGTCAGTCTATTTTGGGTTTTGGAGAGATTTGGGCCAGTTTCCTATAAATTACATTTACCTCAGAGGTATCGGGCTATACACAGCGTCCTCTAGGTTTCTCAGCTACGGCATTACTTCTCAGACCTATCTCATGTTTTTTGACTCAAGTTGGAGGTGGATGTATCATTTGAAGAGAATCCTATCTGGATTGTTGATCACATTGCTAAGGTTCTTTGTGACCTGTCTGTTCCTCTTGTATGGGTACTACGGTATCACGGGCGAGTACAAGACAAGACGTTGGATAGGGAGACTGATATGCAATCGTAGTGACCGGAGCTTTTTGAGGATTCTTCTTCTTCTTTTCTTCCTTGTTAGGGAAATTTGGGGTAAAATTAATTTATGGGGGGAATTTTGTAAAACCCAAATCTTCATTTTAGGTATGGATCTTGATTTCTGGTATTTTTGAGAAAAATAGCAGTTTATAGAAATTTTAGGAGTACACACCATGCACTTAGTAGTACACGTCGTGTACTGGGTTGTCGCAGGTAGTTGTGTATTGGTCGTGTAACAGCCGAGTACAAGGTCGTGTGGGGTGACCTGGTGACTGCATAAAGTGGGTCCTGGTAAATGCATATACACACCAAGTATCATTAAATAACACGTCATGTTTTTTTTATTTTTAGTTGATAAATCGGATCGGGGTCGCATCCAATTGACAGAACCTCTTTCTTCTAGCGACATCTTTTCTAAGAGTAATGGATATCACTGATTCTTCTCTGAGCCCCTGATTGACCATCTGTGCTCTGAATCGAACACTATCGATTGAGTTGGAATCGCATCAGTGAGTTATTCCTTCAACCAGAGCCTCCTCTCTTGATTTCTCCACTTTCTTGAGATATCCTTGTTTGATTGTTATTGATATTTTTTTAGATCAACCATGATTTATGTTGATTCAAAAGATGAGGTTCAACTATATCGATTATACAATGTTGAGGTAGGTGGTTTGTTCCTTTCCATAGATTTATTTGAGTTATATGAGAAAAAAGTGTTGAATACTCTAGTTTAGGGTCTTGTGTGTTTAGGGAATTTAACCCTATTAATGCATGCTATGATTTTTTTGCTTGAGTAGGGGTGTTTGATTATGAATAGGGTTTATTACCTTGTTTTGGATGGGTTTTCCCATGTTTTTTTGATATTGTCCATTGGGTCAAGAATTTCCTATTTGGTTGTTTTTCTTTCTATGCCTAGTGTTGTTAGGATGGAGTGATTTTTTATATAACATGATTGTTATATTCATTGTTTTATTTTAGCCAAGTAGTCTTTGAGATTTAATTTGTTATCGGATATCGTTTTTGCACGATTGTGTTACACAAGGATGTGAGAACCTGGTGTTGTTAGATCATAGGGGGAATGGATGTTAAGGGTTTATCTAGAGTGAATGTTTTAATTTTCATGTTTTGAGACTATATGGGGGATGGATGTGGGTTCTCCCATAGAGTATCTGTAGTTCCACATTGCGAGACCACATGGGGAATTATACATTGAGTGCTTCCTCAGAGAGTCTGTAGTTTACCGTTATGAGACCACATGGGGAATTGATTATGACTACTTTCTCAGAGAGTCTTTTTCTAAGTTGAACTGGAGGGGCTAGTCTCTGAGAACATCCCAGAGGGTTTCCTGGGAATGTTTGGTTGAACCATAGTGCTAGTCTATGAGAACATTCCCAGAGGGTTTCTTGTGTTTGTTTGGTTGAATAATATTATATATGTAAATGAATGTATCTTGAACTATACTATTGGTTTCTTTTGGGTACTTCCTTGTTTATTACTTCATTTTTCATATTGTCGGCTATTAATATTGACTAACAGTTAGGCACAGATCTTTGGCTGGTTTCCTACTAGAATTCGTCTCACACCCTGATTTGGTCATGATTTTGGGCCCAAACTGATAATAATATTGATGTTATATATAAGGGAAATTGACATTCTACTTTAGGTACATGAATATTGTGGAGCTAGAGAGAATGGGAACATTCTATGTCTTGTGATGTTATTGGATTTTTTTTTACTTTTTTCCTTTTTACTTAGTTTAGTTCTATATTCTAGCATTGTAAATTGTTTGTCGGATTTCACAGATACTTGTGATATGCATCATTATTTACATATATGTTGTAGTTGTTTATTTATTTTTTGTCTTATAATATTTACTTATTATATGGTATTACTACTTCTGCAACTGTTTTCTATTTGTTTCTACTATGTTACACTACCAATGATGTCATTGTTTCTCCATTATCACACCCAAGGCCCTCACTGCTAGTCGGCAGCCTCTGGCGTTTAGGGAAATTTGCTTGAGTCCATGTGACCAATTGGGTATAGTTCACCTTTGGGTGGCACCCAGAACTGGGATGTTAAGTTTATCTATTATTTTTTTAATAATATGAAATTAATTTTCCCTAATTGTCCACTTGTTTTGTCAAAATCCAAGAATATTAGTGGTTGAGTCAACAACTAATGTGATGAGCAATGTAATGGCTAAACAATGATTTTTCCAACTCGATTGGATCCAAATCGAAGAACAGAATAACATTACATTCTATAATAAAAGATATTTTGAAAAGAAATATGAGTCAGGGGAAAACCTAAATCCCCCTTATTAAGAAAAAGTTGAAATTGAGTAATTTATTTGAAAAATTCCTTAGAATTTCAAAAGATCTTACAATTATTTAATATTGTAATAGTGTATCAAATATATTGAAATTAACCATTTCATCCTTCAATGATATGATAATGAGAAGTTTGTGATGTCTATTTGACAAATGATTAAATGAGCTGATCAATAGTGGTTGTTGATAAAAATATGAATCAAGAGAAAGATATCAAAGAGATGGAGTTGAAGGAATTTTATAACATGTTTTTAAATAAATATTTTCTTAATACACTCTAACATAAAATGAATAATGGATTCCTTGGACTCGCGAAAATGGATGTTGAATGCATAAATGGAATAAAAGGTAAAAATTAGAATACATTTACGATACACCTCTAAAATTATTATTTCCCGAGAATGTATAGTTTACCAAATCATTAGTCTTATAAAACCAAATCTATGAATATAAATTACTATTTGAGACAATGATAGCTATGAAGAAATTGTATGATGTGCTCTCAAAGACTAAATGAACACTAAAAATGTCAAGGTCTTGTGGTATTAATATAGGAAGTAGATAATAGAGTTTAATTATTGGGGAGTGATGTAGAAATGTCATGGAAAATGAAATTCCAATATATAACTAGTTACATTTATAGGAAAAATAAACCCAAAAATTATATAATGTGGACAGGGAATGAATTTGGATGTGGGAAAAAAGGGTACCAAGCAAGTTAATATTGATGTGATATTTCATGAAATGGGATGGATGAAATTAATTATGCAGTTAACATTCATACTATTTTCTAATTCTTCAACAAAAATTAATTGGTGCAATGTGATAATAAATAAATTATTCCAAGGGTTATCATTGATAAACTACAATAGCATCCTCTAAGGCCTATAGTGAATTGGGGAACACTTTCCATCACAGCTACTATTGTGGATCCTAAAAATTATGTACTGATAGGTATGCTAGTTTTTAATTCATGGATATAGAAAATACTATTTTATTTTTTCTATGAATTCACTCATTTAATGCAGGTTTAGTAGAACTATTCAAACACTTTGATAATGGGAAATGAGTCCATTAATGGATCCCAAGTATATAACCAATACCATTTATATATTATCATGATGGGAATCCCAAAAAACATTATGCTACTCTCTTTATTTTAATTTCATATATTTATGTGTTTGAATTAGACTTCATTATATAGAGAAAACAAAATTTCTAAGATATGAAAATTATCCTTCAAATCATGAATCACCCATCGGTTCTATAAAAGTGCTAGGAGGAAGATGATTCTAATTTGATATCATCATCTACTTTATGGATATTATTTCTTTATGATCATTCATATACAGATCAAATGATTGATACTATGTAAAATAGTATCATTGATAACAAGCCCATTGTAAGGGAATATGCTGATGTGTTTCCCAAAGAATTACATAGTCATCATCCAAGTTATGAGGTTATGTTCTCTATATGTATTATACCAATACATTTTCCAATATAAAAGAATCTATATATAATGTAAATTTTTAAACTTAAAGATTTAATGAAGAATCTATATTAAAAATTGGATAAAGGGTTTATAAACCCAACTGATTCACAATGGGGTACATTAGTCCTCATAATCAAGAAGAAGAATGGGCCAATGCACCTCAACATTGATTATGGTTAGGTTACCAAGATCATGATAAATAATAATTATCCTTAACCACATATTGGTGAAATGTTCAAATAGATAAATGGAGACTAGTAGTTCTCAATGTTGGAAATTTAGTGTGGATATTTTCATGTAAATGTGAATAATGAGAATATACTGATGACTAATTTCTATAAAATGTACACGAACTATGGGTTCATAGTGATGTCATTTGGACTCACTAATTATCTTTAAATATTAATGTACCTAATGAATAGAGTATATAGGGATTACCTTAACACATTTGTGGTAGTATTTATAAATGATACACTAATTTTCTACAACTACAAGGAGGAACATTATGAGAAATTTAGTATTGTGGTGATGGCTATATAAAAGGAACTACTTTCTTAAAAGTAAAGTATATTTATGTTTTTTAAAGAGAACATAACACTTTGATAACATTTTATCTCTAGAAAATGATTATTAGTGGATCTCTAAAATGATGAGGCAATTACAAGATGGAGAATATCAGTATATATGATAGATATCCATAATTCCCTTGTACGAAATGTGTATAAGCATTGATTTATTAAAAAAATAAAATGAATAATAATCACACTAACCAAGCTATCTTATAAGTGTAACGCCCCAACCCCAGTTACCCAGAGTCGGTGTATTATTTTAATACATTGGCATGATTACAAGCAATCATGTCTTGAAGGACCGATCAGTTTTGTATTCTTGGAAACAATATACATACATAAGTTCAACATTACAACTTGAAAAGAAAAAAAACACTAATTTATTCCATTAGAATCATCCAAGCCTCCAAGATTATGCCTGCAAGTCACTCATAACTAACTCCTTTATATCCTGGGATAATGAAACATAAGAAAGGGGTGATCTCAAACTCTCAGTAATGGCAAGCAATACAATGAAAGATAACATAAATATTAAGCATGGTGAATAATTTAAAACACTTTCCTTAACGAATAATAAACATGAGCACTTTATGGAAGGAATATGATCTGAGTAAATAATGACATAATAAAAACTAGTCATGGGTGTTCCACCAGTCTAATAACCACATGAAATATCAATAGCTAATCACATAATGACGGAATTCATAATGTCGGACATCATAACCACATAGCCGAGGAATTGTGCCAAGACTAAAAATAAGATTTTGTCAAGGCCTTGTTCCAAGACACTAGTTTGTCTCATGAGACCTACCGATGCATCGAGGAGCTATAGAGGGCTCCACCTATCACTTACTACGTCCAATGAATTACTCATATGAAAATTTTGAAACATAACATAATCATTCGTATTAAAACTAGCATACTAAATATCAATAAATTATCCATAAACAATGAATGGTATAAAAATAACACATCCACAGTCAAACATAACTCATTAAATACAATATGGAAGTATTATAAATTAACCTCAATCAAGAATAATGAATGATATTTACAGAGATTAAAATAATCACCAAAACAATTTGAGAGAAATATCCCATTTTTCCTTGAAAACATTTAAAAGTCTCACTATTTATAAAGAATCCATTTAAAATAGATTTTTGAATCAAAGTTTCCCATACATCTTTGAAATAATTAAAAGGAATTTTAATTTTAAAAAATTAATTTCCATATAAGTAAATCCTTAAAACCATTTTTAAAACATGGACATTAGTGAGAAAGATTTAGAAGAATAAATCATTAAAACATTTAAAATGATATTTTAGTAAGAGTTCCTAACCAAAAGTTAGACACTTGAATACAAATAATTGAGGTAATAAAAACTTTATAATATCATGAGAATAAAGGGATTAATGTTATATTATTTCAAATTACAATATATACACCAAATAAATGTGAATTGCTGCATAACAACAAAGAAGTCTCAATGGAATGTAAGTTGAGATGAAATAACTTATAAAGACTATATCCTTAGGTTAATGATAAATAAATGACATAATTATGTCTGAAAAATATAAATACACTAAATATTGTGGGATATTCTGTGTAAATCAATCATAGGACATTCACACATATTCTTGTAAAAAACAACACCAATGACTTGGATGTTTAACTCATTGAATGGAAATTGAGTTAAGATTACTCATATCAAGTTCATATCAATGACTTGAGAAATAATTAATGGATTGATTATGTGTATCAAAATTATATCCACAAAATGGGAGTGTAAATTACAACATAAATAACAAATAGTGATTCCACACATAATCTTGGTGTAAAATAATCAATGAAGTGTGTGTAAAGCACAATGAGTGGAAATTGAAATTTAACATTCCCTTTTTGATTTGGTAACTCACAAAACATACCCCCAATGAAAGAAGTATTATTAAATGAAGTTGTAAAAACCCATAGATTAAATTATATTACACAAGGAATACGATCATGGATAGTACATACACCACACAAAAGGAAATAGTGGAAATACATCATGAATCTTACGAGAACAAGAAGTGAGATGAAATACCCTTACTATGTTTAAATCAATCAAATCATATGAAAAGAATTTAATAACAAACCAAATGATTCAGATAATACCATGAATATAAAGATAATCATGAAAATATATATCAAATTTCAGTACACAATACACCACATGCAATAAATAAGTAGTGAACAATGGAAATCTCATGAAATTAAGAGTTAGATAAGAAACCCCTTAATTTTTAATTTTCCATGGTCAAGGGTAGTTTAACCTCTTGTATAATGGTGAAATAATTATTATTAAATTATAAAATAACCATATACATTAATATTATATCATATATGATCTTCTAATATTGCTTTGTTAATGATATTTCAAAAGTATCGTCATTTTGAGTGTTAACTGATTCCTTTTCCTTTATATGATTTGTTGCATAAGTATTGTTTTTTATGGATAGGATGTATCTTATTCATATTCAGAATGATATTAAGTCTTTAAACATTATTTTTAATAATCAAATTAAAATTATTCTTGAATGGATACGATGGGGAATGAATCTCATCGCATTCGTGGAGACGGTAATCCGTACGTACGCACGAGCGACAATACCATTATTTTGATTTTACAATAATATATAATTGGATGTTATATCATATAAAAAGGATCATTAACATATTATATTTATTATTTACATCATTTATACTCCTTATTATACCCATACAAATGATTAAATATTTGAATAACAAACCACACCAAGACATGGAGATGGTAATATGTATGTACGCATGTAAGGTGACTTTGTCATTTATAGGATAGATAGAATAATGAATATGGTTGTACCATTTTTATAATAAAATCAAATTATATAGAATATACTGGATTAATTATTTTATAATGGAAACAACAAGGAAAGAAGAAGTGGAAGAAGAAAAAACATGAATGAGGTGGTGAGAGATTTACCTCTTCTTCGGGTTCTTCCTTTTGATTTGATCAAAAGGGTTCATTATAATGGATTCTAACTAAAGTAAGGCCTATAGGGTGAAGTTAAGACAGTGGAGAGGATATTTGGGTAGGTTGTTTCTGAGCCAAATAAATTTTATGGTGTTATTTTGAGAGAAGGGGAAGTACCCTTTTATAAGAGGTGTGAGGGGCACCTTAGGAAAAGATTGAAATATTATTTTATAATAAATAATTTTCGGTTCCTAATTGCTCAAAAATTAATTATTTAATGTATAAGGTGGTTATGGGTCGAAAATAACTCAACCAATAGGTTTTATTGAGGTTTGAGTCACTATATTAACCATATCATTTAGAATTAACTCTTAGTTAAATAGTTTGACATTTACCATGCCTCTTTGTTTTTTATATTATATGGTTAATAAACATATTATAAACTTCCAAGATAACCCCAAGTGGTTAATTAATGATACATCTATCATTATATTATTCCTTTGGATGAACCTTATATTTTTAGGATTAATATATCAACCAATATTATTGTATTTTTTTTAAAAACTCATTTATTTCAATTTTGAAACTATTTAATAATTGATTTTTGTTAAAGTCATAAAAACTATATTAATTAGAAATAAATACATTTAATAAACCCTAATATGTAATATACACCTATAAAATTTGTGTATGGCATCAAAACTTTCAAATTATATTTATTTTAGTATTTATAATATTAGTTATTTGATTCTTTCATTAATAAGAAAAATATTGCATCATTATTGTGTCATATATAAATATATTTATTTTATGTCTAAAAATTATAAATAAAATATCCTGAGGTATTAAATAGTTTTATATTTCTAATGAATATTTATATTCGAATATAACATTTATATAACCTCATATAAAAATTGTTTTACTAAAAGATATTTTCTTTTGTTATTTTTGTCTTTACTTTAGATTATTTAATATAAAATGTCATTATCACTCCCAAGTGGATTTTTGGGGTCCCAAAATCAACCCAAGTATGCCCATGGTAGTAAATGTATCATAAAATAGTTTTAGGACATGTGTTATCATAATTTAATATTATTATAATATTATTTTTTAACATTATTTACTGAATTTACCCATTTAACCACGGTAAATAAAATATTTACTGAAGTAAATATTCCTAATGTATAAAAATAAAAGTTACCTATTTACACAATTTGGACCTTATGATTCCAAATATAGAATCTATTTTTTCAAATTGAAAACAGATAAGTGGCAGAAATTAATTTAAAATTAATTCTCATTATCAAAACAAAAAGTGTGTTTTTTTGAAATAATAACTATCAAAAGAGTGACACTCGTTTATGTCCATTTTAATTGTGAGATTACATCCATTTACTTAAATTATATTAAATGATAAAAATATAATCTAATGATACTTAAAAACCATTCAAATTTATAATTTAACACTATAAATAATTTCTATTAAAAAAGTTTTTTTAATTAAAATTTAGTATGTTCAATATTCATCAAAAATTGAAAATTTTCAGAAAAATACCAAAACTTCACCCTAAGATAATTTTGATATTTCAAATCCAAAAATGAAGTTTGTTTTGAAATATTAAATTTATAAAATTTTAAAAAGTTGGTATTACTATTCATAATGGCTAGTTTGATTGGTTGCGGTGTGTTAGAATCTCGAAGTTGCGTATAATGCAAGCTATTACATTATTCAAAGGGAAACGTACCGTGGAATCTTGGGGTGTTACATTCTTCCCCATTTTTTTAAATTGCGTCCCCAAAATTTTTAAAATTTGTCTTGGGAATATAATTGAATGTCTCACATTGGAAAAAGAAAGAAAGGGAAGTACAAAGGTCACCTAAGATAACCCATACAAGGATTCCATGTAGGAAAACATGGATATGTAAGATAAAATAAGTTTCATGTTCTAATGGAGAGGGGTATAAAACATGATTAGGATAAATTTAACAACAAGAAACCCACAAACTTGTGTTCGGACAAACAGTCATTAGTTTCCTAGTAGGAAAAGTAAACGGACAACATTTTTTTTGTTTTATGGTACATTTCATAAATATGAGGAATTTATTTATGAGATTGACTAAGAACATAAGGAGATATACTTACTTTTTAAGTAGAGTTTAATTCTTTAATAAATTTCTACCACTAACTCTTTTTTTTGAACGACGATTATTCAAGATAACTTGGTCACACCAGAAGAGCTAGAATCAACTTCTAGAGAATCACATGATCCAAAAAAGGATAAAATATATATTTACCTTGTCTTTAGAGATTAATCAAAACCAAAATGGTTAGTACAAGATCAGATGATCCCCTAAAAGGATAATCCTTTAGAGAAAAAACACTAATCTTAATTTCTCAAATTAAACCAACAATACGCCATAGTTAAATAAATACCATTCAATAAACGATTTTCCTTAAAATCCTTCAATATAATCCATACTAATATTTAAACCCAAAACATAGAATAATTTGGTTATGTAGTCTTCCACGTTAAATTGTTTCTCCAAATGACATAGACTAATCTTAATTTCACAAACTTAAAAGTAATTAACCTAATCACATTTTCTCTATTATAGGTTAAACATTTCCATAAATAACCCAAATCACTATAAATCCACAATAAAAACATAGATAGAGATCCACCATTACTCCTCAAATGAAATCCCATAGTATTATATTTTCCTTATGCATATAGTGTTCCCAACAGAGCGAACGTCTTCCAAAATAACATTTATCACTTAATCACCAAATCATTTTCCTATACTAAGGGTATTTATTTTATAAGACATAAGATCCCAAATAAACTTATTATTGATCAATAAAATCATTTAACTAAAAATAATGAGTCACACTAACCATGGACTTCACGTAGTCTAGTGGTAGGTGATAAATTCCAATCGCACTCTGGTTGTGGGTTCGATTCCCACAACTTTGTTTGATGCGATGGGTTGTCACACGGTCTGCATGTTGTCATTTTTCAAAAACTATATTTTATAAATTTACCAAAATGAGATAAATTCCTCAAAATAACCATGACATAATTTAACCACAAATGTTATCTCATACCTTTCATTTTCTTCCCAAAATACTATAACTTGTAATTTCCTCAAACTCAATGATCATATAAAACCAAATTTTTATTTATTACTATATCCACAAGAGAAAAGATAATTATTCCTCAAATATCATTTTCATGAGACAAACTACAGGGTTACAAATACAAGAGAAAATTATTCCAAAGTAATCCCATCAACAAAGATCACTAATACTTTTTAACATTTCTCCAACAATTTATTTCCACATAGCTACTTCTTTGACCAAAAATATATCCTATAGAATAGGGAATTCACTCGGGTAAGGTCTAGGTCCCCTACATATACGGGAAATGACTGTAAATGGATTCTTTGGACCATTTTTATTTTCCTCCATAGCACTCTTCAGTTTTCCTCAGCAATTCTTTACATTATATCATTCTTTCTCACACTTAAATCATTTCTTTGTTCCACTGAGACACTTTCATGGGAGTCTCCCTCCTAATTTCCTACATGATGGAAATTGAGGATTCTTTTCTCCATGGTCTCTACTGTTGGAGCTCTTTTTATTCATCGTCTTTCTCTTCATTGTTGAGTCCGGGGTTTGGTTAATATATATTTTTTTGATCATATTTGGGGAAACTTTATTTCGCATGAACACGATATCTCTTACACCTATCCAAATTACATTTTTTTTGATCATTTTCAAAACCTTTCCCACCCTGTACATCATGCTAAAAGCTAATATGACTTCCTTGGAATCCAGCCATTGACTAAAACCAGAAAGCATTGTGTGAGTAAAATTTGTCATAAAATCATTTAGAGAATATCATGACACCATATTTTCATTTTGAAACACGTTAGGATTAACCAAGTTTATTTATTCTCATCTTATATAAAAATCCTTCAAATTGGCTTGTAACGAAAATGTAAATTATCCTAAGCATAACCCCCAGGAGTGTCGTAACCAAGAGTGCATCACGGACCATCATCATGCACTAGTTCCCATTCGATTCTGTCTCAAAGATGTGTTTTCAGGTTTTACCCCTAGGTACATCAGTTCCAGAGCTGCCTCTACCTGCTCGTATCCAAACAGGGATGTATTTCTTAGAAAACTCACAAAACCTCTACAGTAGCAAAATTCTAGGAAGTTCTTCTATACTAATCCTCAAATTCCATCTTAGGATAATATGCACTCATCAGAGTTTATCTGAATCTAGTTTCCAAGGTTTGTACTAAACTTCCTTTGATAATAACCATAATGCCCTGACCCCAGTTACCCAGAGTCAGTACATTATTTTAATACATTGGCATGATTACAGGGAATCAGGTCCTGAAGGACCAATCAGTTTAGTAGTCTTGGAAACAAGATACATACATAAGTTCAAAATTACAACTTGAAAATAAAAACAACACTAATTTATTCCATTAGAAACATCCAATCCTCCTATATTATGCATGCAAGTCACACATAACTAACTCCATCATATCCTTGGAAAATGAAACATAAGAAATGTGTGATCTCAAATGCTCAGTAAGGGTAAGTATTACAGTGGAAGATAACATAAATATTAAACATGGTGAATAATTGAAAACGCATACCTTAATGAATAATAAACATGAGCACTTTATCGTAGGAATATGAGTTGAGTAAATAATGAAATAATAAAACATAGTCATGGGTGTTCGAATAGTCGAATAACCACATGAAATATCAATAGCTAATCTCATAATGGTGGAATACATAATGTCAGACATCATAACCACATAGCCAAGACCTTGTGCCAAGACTACAAAAAAGATTTTGTCAAGGCCTTGTGCCAAGACACTAGTTTGTCGCATGAGACCTACCGATGCATTGAGGAGCTATATCGGGCTCCACCTGACACTTACTAAGTCCAATTAATTCCTCATATGAAATGTTTGAATCAAAATGTAAACATTCTTATTAAAACTAGCATACAAAATGTCAATAATTTATCAATAAACCATGAATAGTACAAAAATAACACATCCACAGTCAAACAGAACTCATTGAAGACAATATGGAAGTATTATAAATTAACCTCAATCGAGAATAATAAAGGATATTGACATATATGAAAATAATCATCAAAACTATTTGAGAGAAATATCCCACCTTTTTCTTGAAAACATTTAAAAGTATCACTATTTATCAAGAAGCTATTTAAAATAGATTCTTGAACAAAAGTGTCACATACCACATTGAAACATTTAAAAGGAATTTTAATTTTAAAACATTAATTTCCATATAAATAAATCCTAAAAACCATTTTTAAAACATGGACATTAATGAGAAAGATTTAGAAGAACAAATCTTCAAAACATTTAAAATGATATTTTAGTAAGAGTTCCTAACCAAAAGAGAGACACATTAATAAAAATAATTTAGGTTATCAAACCATTATAATATCATGAGAATAAAGGGATTCATGATATATTATGTAAAAGTACAATATATACACCAAATAAAAGTGAATTGGTTCATAATAACAAAGAATTCTCAATGGAATGTAAGTTGCGATGAAATCACTTATAAAGATCTTATCCTTTGGTTAAGGATAAATAAATGACATAATTATGTGTGAAAAATATAAATACACTAAATATGGTTGGATATTAAGTTTAAATCAATCATAGAACATTCACACATATTCTTGTAAAAAACAACACCGATGACTTGGATTTTTAACTCAATGAATGGAAATTGAGTTAAGACTACTCTTACCAAGTTCATAACAATGACTTGAGAAATAATCAATGGAGTGATTATGTGTATCAAAAGTATATCCACACAAAGGGTAGTGGATATTATTACCTAAATAATAAATAGTGATTCCACACATAATCTTGGAGTAAAATAATCAATGAATTATGTGTAAAGCACAATGAGTGGAAATTTAAATTTGAAATTCCGTTTCTGATTTGGTAACTCATGAAACATACACCCCATGAAAGAATAATTATTTAATTAAGTTTTAAATACCGATATATTAAATTATATTTCACAGGGAATATGATCATGGCTAGTACATACACAACACAAAAGTAAATAGTGTCAATACGTCAAGAATCTCACGGGAATAAGAAGTGAGATGAAATCCCCTTACCACGTTGTAATCAATCGAGTCATATAAAAAATGTTAATTACCACCAAATGATTCATAGAATACCATGAATATAAATATAATCATGACAATATATATCAAATGGCAGTACACAATACACCACATGCAATAAATAAGTAGCGAACAATGTAAATCTCATGAAATTAAGAGTGAGATAAGAAACCCCTTACTTTGTACTTTTCCTTGGTAGAGGGTAGGTTAACCATATGTATAATGGTGAAATAATTATTATTAAATTATTAAATAACCATATAAATTAATATGATATCATATATGATCTTTTAATATTGCTTTGTTAATGATATTTCAGTAGTATCATCGTTTCGGGTGTTAACTAATTCATTTTCATTTATATGATTGGATACGTAAGTATTGTTTGTTATGGATAGGAAGTATCTTATTATTATTAAGAATTATATTAAGTCTTTAAACATTATTTTTAATCATCAAATGAAAATTAGTCTTGAATGGATACGATGGGGAATGAATCTCACTGTGTTCGTGGAGACTGTAATCCGTACATACGCATGAGCGACAATATCATTATTTTGATTTTAAAATAATATATAATTGGATGTTATATCATATAAACAGAATCATTATAATATTATATTTATTATTTAAATCATTTATACTCCTTATTATACCCATACAAATGATTAAATATTTGAATAACAAACCACACCAAGACGTGGAGACGGTAATATGTACGCACGCACGTAAGGTGACTTTGTCATTTATAGGATGGATAGAATAATGAATATCGTTGTACCATTTTTATAATAACATCAAAGTATATAGAATATACTGGATTTATTATTTTATAATTGACACAACAAGGAAATAATAAGTAGAAGAAGAAAAAACATGAAAGAGGTGGTGAGATATTTACCTCTTCATCGGGTTCTTCCTGTTGATTTGAACAGAATTGCTCCATAGGTTGGATTTCTAAATAAATAAAGGCCTCAATAATGAAGGTAGTATAGTGTAGAGGATATTTGGGCTGTGTTTGGCCGAGAAAATGGATTTGAAGGTGTGAATGTAAGAGAAGGGGAAGTTCCCTTTTATAAGAGGGGTGAGGGGCACCTTAGGAAAAGATTGAAATATTATTTTATAATAAAATAATTTTCACTATCTAATGGATCCAAAATGTATTATTTAAAGTATAATGTGGGGATTGGTCGCCAAACACTCAAACAATATGTTTTAGATAGGTTTTGGCCACTATATTAACCTTATCTTTTAGATTTAACTCTTAGTTAAATAGTTTGACATTTACCATGACCCTTTGTTTTTTATATTATATGGTTAATAGACTTACTATAAACGTCCAAGATAACCTCAAGTTGTTCATTAATTATTCACCTATCATTATATAAGTATTTTTCCTGAGCATTAGATTTTTAGGATTATTATATCAACCAATAATATTGTATTTGTTTTAAAAACTCATTTGTGTCGATTTTGACATTATTTAATAATTGATTTTTGTTAAAGTCCTAACAACTATATTACTTCTAAATAAATACATTTAATAAACCCTAACATGTCCTAGTCACCTATAAAATTTCTTTATGGCATCAAAACTTTAAAATTATATTTATTTTAGTATTTTTAATATTATTTATTTGATTGTTTCATTAAAAGGAAAATACTGCATCATTCTTGTGTCATGTATAAATATAATTATTTTATGTCTAAAAATTATAAATAAAATATCATGAGATAATAAATATTTTTATATTTCTAATGAATATATAATGTCGAATATATCATTTATATAACCTCGTATAAAAATTGTTTTACTAAAAGATATATGCTTTTGTTATTTTTGTCTTTACTTTAGATTATTTATTATAAAATGTCATTATCACTCCCATGTGGCCCTATGGTGTCCCAAAATAGACCCAAGGATGCCAATGGTTGGAAATGTATCATAAAATAGGGTTATGACACGTGTTAGGGTAATTTAATATTATTATAATATTATATTTTTAACCTTATTTTCTGGATTTACACCTTTAACCACGGTAAATAAAATATTTACTGAAGTAAATATTCCTAATGTCTAAAAATAAAAGTTACCTATTTACACAATTTGTACCTATTTATTAAAAATATTTAATCCATTTTTCCTAATTCAAAATACATAAGTGGAGGAAATTTACTTGAAATTAATTCACGTTGCCAAAACAAAAAAGCGTGTTTTATGTAATAATAACTATCAAAATATTGACACTTGTTTATGTCCCGTTTAATCGTGAGATTACATAAAATGACTTAAATTGTATTAAATTATAAAAATATAATCTAATTATACTTAAGAAATATTAAAATCTATAATTTAACAGTATAAATTATTCCGATTAAAAAGGTTGTTTTTAATTAAAATGTAGTATTTTCACTATTCATCAAAAATTGAAAGTTTTCAAAAAAATAAAAAAATTTCATCCTAAGATAATTTCGATATTCCAAATACAAAAATGAAGTCCATTTTGAAATTTAAAATTTATAAAATTTCAAAAGGTGGGTATTACTATTTACAATGGCTTGTTTGATTGGTCGTGGTGTGTTAGAATCTGGAAGTTGCGTACAATGCAAGTTATTACATTATTCAAAGGGAAACATACTATAGAATCCTGGGGTGTTACAATAAAGGAGATATTTCTTCCTGGCCTATTGAATTTGAAGAATTTTTTAAATAGTAAATGAAGAATATAATCAAAACACATGTACTAACATTACCCATAAGTGGGAAAATATGTGTGATCTACAATTATATACCCAAAAAGGGATATGCTACAATGCTTATGAAATATGAAAAAAACAAAAACTGATTCCTTGTTTCAATTAATGATACTAGAGAAGAAATGTGCAAAATCTGATCTACAGTTGGTTCTGGTGACCTTTTCATTGAGGAATTAGTGAAATTATCTCAATTGAAAAATTGTGATATATATAAGGATAATATAAGAATATAGTATATATTCATAAAAAAGGAGAACAATATGTTATAATAAAGGTAGTTAGATCTGGTCAATGATAATTATTAGTTAGTCCATTTCCATCCTAGTAAGGTGAACAAAGTGAAAGAATCTTTAAATCGAAAGGATCAATCATACTATCCATGTTGAGGAATAAAGGGGATCTAATATTCTTGAACCTGATATGGATGGGAATGGTAATGATAAAAAAATAATCATCCTCACTTTTGCAGATAACTTCTCAACCATCCATTCCTATTTGGATAAAGGAGGCCAAAAAATATGATGTGGTGCTACTTATTAAGGTATCAAATATCTATGTGTTTTGGTTTTATAATGGTAGAGTTATAATCGTTGGAACTCAGATAAGTCACCCATCAAGCCTAGAACATAAGAGGTAACCTTTGGATGAAGCACATAGCTCATCCTTCTCTATTCATCCAATAAGCATTAACATATATAAAGATATTAAGTAAATATTATAGTAAGATAACATGAATATGGAGACTATAAAATTTGTTTCTCGATTATTTGTATGAAAACATGTTAGTGGTGTGTTATAGAAATTTATGGCTATGATGAAAAATATCCCACACTAGTATGGAAATAGAAAGAAATAACTATCAATTTCATTATAAGAACCCCATGACATAGAAAAGAAATTATAACAAATGTGTGGTAGTAATTTGTTTTATAAACTCCATGAATCTCATTAATATAAAATAATATTTACCTCTAGAAAAAATATCTGCGATATATATAAGGTATGTTGTAAGATAGAATGTATCTCCACTCTCCATTATATATGGTAAACATATTTGGCTTAACATTGGTTTAGGATAAGTCTTACAAAATGGTTTGACACCCATGATCACATATGAGCTATGTCCTATCCAATTTCACCATCACCTATCGTATCTCAAGTACATGATTAGTTATATCTATCCCTTATGAGTATGTACATATCATATCCATTACAATTACTGAATCTAGAAGTGGTGTCCTTGGAGAATGATCATTCATATGAGGTGTAGTCAGTGATGATCTTAGGGTATAGATACAATGAATATGAAATAATTCAGTGCATCTGGTTATTGTTGAATGGTGGAACCACATATTTGTTGAGGATAAAATGGGAACCATATGAGGTTATAAAATAAAAGTACACATAAATTTTAAAGCGTATTTAAATATAATTTCTAGAATGAAATTTCTATAGGGCGAAAAATGAAAAAATGAAACTTTTTAAAATGGAATTCCTTTTTAAAATGAATAATTTCTTTATTAACAATTGTAGTTAAATAAAACTCATCCTTTTTTGGTTATATTATAACATTATAAAATAAATAATGGAATTTTTGAAATACCATTAAAAATATTTACCATTTATAATAAAGATGTTTCCCTATGATCGATATTATTAGTATATATTAAGGGTTTAGATATTGTTTAATTTTCACATAATGAAGGATCATTATCCATGAATAGTATATTCAAACCCTATGAATCTTATCTGTCTAGGAATTTAAGGGATATGGTATCAATTATCATTTATATTTGTTAATCCCAAGATGGAATTCAATAAATGAATCATGAATGTTAATTTTTATGGGATAATTTTAAGCTTTTCAGGATCAAATCCCAAACCATGTCCATTGAACTACCCCATATAATCCACACCATCTCATACCTTACCCTTATGGTGCACACTAGTGTAATAGGTGGCTATGTATCTATACCCTAATAGTATGAATTTTTTTATTTTCCTTTTTTTATAAAATAACAATTATATTTATCCTTTTTAATTATTATAATTTTACATGAGTTTTATGAAAATTATATATCGATACAAAGAAACTAATTTTTTATTTTTGGGGAATATACAGTTTTAATTAAAACACATTTTTTAAAAAATTCATTAATTTAAAAAATATTTCATATAATATTTTAATTAAATCAGATTTATATGTAAATTATAATATAATTTATTGATGTCCAATATAATATTTATAAGGGTTATAAAACTATTATTATCATAAAATTATATAATTTTCAAAAAAAATGAGAATGTTTATTTGAAATGGTAAATTGTAACGTCCCTGACCCGGAGGTTGTCACATGACCTCAAGCATGCCTCCCCATACCCAAGATGTTTTCGACTAGCTGTGAGGGTATAATAAGCCACATGGGGAGACTATACCCTCTTTTCTAGAGTAAGCTGCATCATATCACAATAAAAATAATAGAAAAATATGAAACAACCAATAAACATGCATAACTAAACATTTTCAACAGGGTACAAACACCAATTAAATACAACAATGTCATGCCATACTAGTAGTGCAAGTGAAAGGAACCCCAAAAAATGACAAAAACTCCAAATAGAACCCAACTCCATGTTTTGGTCCTTATTAATGTATATCTTGAGCCCAACTCAACAACCTAGAGTAGGGCCTTTTCCCTTGTCCTAACTACAACCAAGAAGTCTGCTCGAGTACCCAACAACGACCCAAGCAGGGTGTGAGTAAAAAACTCAGTAGGCCACCACAAATGGTGTCTAAAAAATATCTACTCTAATATATGGTTCATGTAAGTACAAAATGAAAGGTTGGAAAACAAGAGACAGTTTGGGTACCATTAGTTAACAAGGTTCATTAAGTTCGTGACTAGAGTTCATCCCACTTTCATTTCTTATACCATTTTCACACATAATCCATTTAAACATATTCTCTTTGGGTTATTCATATATATCATCCATACATGGGTCTCTAAGTAATTCAATTACAAAACAAAGAGTAAATCAATCAAGTCCATATCTCACTAGGGACACACATATTACATCAGAACATTATACTCTCATTTAAGCCTCAGTCTGGGTGAAATGACATCAACACAATATTCTCACCTCAAAGCCTCAGTCTGGGTGGAATGAAATTGTTAGGTGAATAGATCCTTCTCCCACTTCCCTAACCCATAAATTTTGGGGTGGATTTTAAAGCCTCAGTATATAACTTGACCCGTTGGCATAGAACCTCAAGTCGTTACTCCACACTACCAAGCCATGTGCACATGCTATATATATTTATATCCACCAACCATTAACACAACACCACAACCATTTCCCATGGCAATCATAAATCATTACAATAACTAGAGAGTTAGTACCATTCCTTAACCAATTAAAACATTTACCACATTTCATATCATTTAGCCATTTAGACCCATTCCCTTTTATTTTTCTTATCCCACTAAGAATTCATTCATTGTGCCTACCTCACTAGGATTCGTTTATAATTCCAAACTCACTTGGCCTCATTACCAAGATCATAATCCATTCCATTATGGTCTTTAATCATTTCTACATATTGAACCATTTAACCATTCATCATTTCACAATAATTTACCCATATATGAATTCCAAGTATAATTCTCATATCACATAACACAATCCTTTCATTACATTCAATCATTTAGGTGTACCACCTAATTTTCATGTATTAACCCATTCCACAAATTCATCCCCAATTCCCATTCCTCATGCTTATATCACTAAGAATAATCATGTATAAAGCTAATCCCTTTTCCTTTCCCCTTATCTCACTTAACCCATTTTTAAGCCAACCAACACCCACATAGGTCACCGCCCAACCAAGGTGTCTTACTAGGACTCCCATTCACATCCTTAAAGCTTAATATCATATTCACCCTGGGTTTTATGTTATCGCACATGGTCCTATATTTAATTAGCTAAACTGTAAGTCCGGAAACGTAGGCACACCCCATGAGTGGCCATAACATATGTCACATCATCCTTCATGCATGGTGAGGGGATCAGGCAGGTTCCATTAGGTTTTTTATACACCCTAAGCAACACATCCCAATAATGGCACAACAAACTCCTCTTAAGAGGATAAGAATCAAAAAACCACATGCATGAATCTCTATAAAACCTAGGGGATATTACCTATACACCACCTACCTTAGATCTATTGCTGAACTTCCTTTCAATAAAGGCCTTAGATACCAATCCAACACACCTTTGAAGCCTTAACATTGATCTCAATGAAAAATTAAAGGGTTGAGATCTTTGGATGGTGATCACACAAAATAAAAGACCTAAAGTGGAAAAGAGGTGAGGAGGGGATTATACTCACCCAGATATTTGATTTGCATCCAACGACACTCCAAATGGCCAGGAATCGAAGGAGATCGTTCCTTGAAAGCTTTTGGACCCTAGTTTGTTCTTAGGGTTTCAAGGGAGGAGGAAGAGTAGAAACCTGAGTTGGGTCATAAAATAACGGGGTGTCATTTTTGTAAATTTTTTCAACTTCTCTGGGATGAACGATTTACCCGCACCGTTTTCCAACCCATGGGCAAACCGTATGATAGCTAGTGTCCATAAGACGCCATCCCGAATGGTTTCCTAGGGACCTCGCATGGTTTTCCCTAACCATGTGTAGACCGTGGGAAGGATACTGTCTGAGGATGTTTAGTCCGCATGGTTTCCCCTAACCGCACGTAGACCATGCACCTTTCACTGCCTGTCCTGATTGCTCTTCTCATCATACCCCGAGCCCCTAGGCACCCCTGATCTCCCACTTGAACTTGGGAAAAAAATTATATAGTTGTAAACGAGAGATCCAAGCAAACACTTAACCAAATACATTCTTTAAAAAGATCTGGGATCTTACAAACTCCCCACCTTATAACAGTTCATCCTCGAGCCGCTCTTCCGAGCATCACTAACTTCTATAACAGGGGATTATTCCACAAGTCTTGCCTATCCATTCCCATTTTCCAAGGTTCTAGTTTTCACATCATAAGGCCACCAAACAGGGTTCAAGGGTGTAGACATTCCCCTTGAGACTTCCTCACCACAACCCACTTCATGAACCTGAAAACTCATCAAGCATTCATCCACTTCAACCATTCCCACTCCAATAATTTCATGGAAAAACTTAGGCGACAACACATAACTCACAACACATGGAAACTTACAACATCACATCATCATGGAGGAACCAATCAGCACCTCATCGGCCCGATCCTCTACACAACTCATGACCCAAATCACTTGGTGTCATTTTCTAGTTCACCCCACTCTAACGAGGACAACCTTGGTATCAACCAAAAGAAAAAAGAAAACCCTTCCAACTACATTTCATAAATATTTTATCCCACAATAATAAATCCAAACGCAATTCCAAAATCTCAGCCACATGACCAGTTTAACCATGTTAATGCTCTCTACCAGGGCCAAATCACCCAAATGGTGACCACTCGAGTCCTTCCAACCCGAAATTATGATCGTGTCATCAACCAACCATTTATCCAGTATGGTTCTTTCCACCATTTCAAGTTACTTGAATCCTCCTCCATCGATGAAGGACTACCAAAATCAACCCAACTTTTCCATCACATAACATGTTCCAACTCACCACACCCAAGAATCCATAAGAGCATTACCCTTCCTTGGAATTCAGTCGCACCATCACAACCATTGGGTAGACATCCCTACACTATCCATTCAAGGACAAAATCATCTTGACCTCACTCAGGTACAAATTCATTCCAAAATTCCCTTTACGAAACAACATAAACTTGGAGGTGGGTCACTCTCACCTCCCCATTCATGTTTACCGTCTCAGGTTGGACCACCTTCAACTGGATTTCCCTAGAACACCCACCTTCCACTGAGGGTACACTACCCCTTTATCACCTTCCCAAGGTGCTTACTGACTTGAAGCCTATCATTATCATCCCACACACCCACTAAGGTCATTTCTTGAATTCCAGGTTAATTTTATTATCATGGCTTTACCGCCCTCCATACCATCATCATACTCCACCCTTGGCAAGACACCACACAACATGGCCAAGGTCCACTCACTTCATGACATTCCCAAAACCACACAAGGGAAAATTACCTGAGTCTAACCCCAATATTCATTGGAGTCATAGAACCAAACCTCAC
Source organism: Viscum album (assembly GCA_963277665.1). NCBI lineage: Eukaryota > Viridiplantae > Streptophyta > Magnoliopsida > Santalales > Viscaceae > Viscum > Viscum album. The sequence continues at coordinate 643,063,120 of OY728127.1, forward strand.
TTGACACAAACTTCTATCATATCCAAACACACCCTCCTATAACTCATCACGGACATCACACGCTTCACTTGGAACCACCGTGTGCTCAATCCAACACTTGTCTCATTAGGCACCATGTCCAAGGCCTACATCCCTCTCCAAGGAACCTGACAAACACCTTACAAGTTCCTTACTCACATCTCGGTGCCACTACATCTGCTCGATGTTCTCCTCTCCACATCGAAGAATGAATTATCACTCCCCACCTTAGGATTGTTGTTACCATTGCTCTAAAGAGGGATTGTAACCACCACATCTTATACCCGGTCACAAACAAAACCCCAAACTAAGACAAGGTAATCCATCTTATCTCAAAATAAGAAAACAATCATTACCCAGTGCCCATTCCCAGCTTCCATAAATGGAACCCATGATGTTTTTCAACATTTGGTCAATCCTGGGGACATCAACCCAATCCATAGAGGGTGTGTATTCCATCATCAAGCTCCACTAATATTGTTTCAATGCATGTAAACTCCAGGATGTCCCTCATCCAACCAAAAACCTCCAAGTCTCTTGGCATGAGTCAGAGCTTCTTAACATACCTGAGATGATATCAAGATGTTCAGAATTCTCATCACTAGCTGAGGTATTCTAAGATGTTTCCAAGGAACACCGACACCAACTTATCCATATCTTTTGTCAATCTATGGGACACCATGACATGCCTCGGATTTCAGGCCTCCCTATTGAACATGTCTCATCAACACTTAACCACCACCACTCAGGTTTGATTGCCAACTAGATCCAACCAAACCACCAAGAAACCGTGAACCAACATTTCATGTGGCACTATTTCCACCACACTTCTCGAGTTTTTCTAATGTGTCACTGACAGCCAACAATCGCATCACATGGTCTGACACACCATCCAAACCATAAGTCTCTCACCAAAAAAACCTTAACATGTGTATATCCCATCACCTACTTACTTACTTAACCTTGTCTCATAGTTAGTCATCCTGATCAACCCTAAGTCGACCTCTGTATCTTTGCCAACAACCAAACCATTCATACAAATAGTTCAGCCACGTGACCACCCTCACCTCAGGTGTCACCATCAAGTAAGGGCATATAACCACACTCTAGCCACTCTTGCCTTTTTGATTGGATAAAACCTCAATACCCCCACTAATAATTTTCCCAAAAAGGGAGAGGAATGCATATATATGGTATAACCCTTTAAAAAAAACCTTACATCCCATCACAAGCACTAGGGTGACCTTATGGGAGAACCATACATACTTGACCATCCCCAAACTTGCATTAACACTTCCTCTGCAGCATCTCTCATTCTTCATATTCCAAGGCACTTGCATCCCTATACTATACTCCCACAAAGTCACCCTTGATTTCCAAAACTATCAACGCATAACCACAACTAGAGTGGAACAACCATCCATCAACCTTCTCACTTATCCCTAAAGGCCAAACCTACACCATGGGGCCCTCTATGTCCCACTACCAAAGTCCAAAACATCTACATGTGTGTGACAGACTCCCGAAAGTACTAGATTCCATGTCCGACATCTCTCATAGGTCACCTTGAATGTTAAATGATTCCAACTCCCTGGACTATAGTCAAAACTAGGAGAAGCTATTTTTCCTCTCTCTCCAAATCATACTTATCATGACACAAACAATGAAAATAGCATGAATGGAACTCTCACTCCCATTTTAATGCACACTATGCTTACTGTACTGAACAACCATCTACTCTAGGGTCCACACAAAAGGTGTAGACATTCATCGACACTATGGAAAAAACATCATCTCCGAGATTCGAGACACAACTCGCAAGGACTCTACTCACAAGGTCACTAAGGCCCAGGCACCATCCTTAGGGTCTGACATGTACTCTGTATAGTCACGGACCACGAGAGTTCCCTCACTCACATAACCAAACAATGCCTCACAACCCAAAGGCCATAACCCTAACGAGGGTTCTCTAGAAACACCACTTTGGCCATATCATAACCGGAAAGGCCTCATAATCCATGCCAAAAGTCTCAGCTAGGGCACTCTCACTAACCCAACCCACACATACAAGGTTCAAACCGACAACACCAGGGATATCCACCCTTGAACCCAAACATTCTCATTCCAAACATGTCATCACTCAACACTTCAAAGAATGACTGACAGTATCTTACCACAGATGGAAAAAAAGTCTTACACTACCAACCTTAGAAAAACCATTATTTATACTCTATCCCAATGGTCAACATCACACATAGATCACTACCCCTACCATACCTACTATGGTCAATGTCATCATGTGGTAACCAATTTATTTAATCACAAGTCTTTCATCCACCCCTCTTCAAACTAATTCTTCTTTTACAGCATGATCCCTTCCTCTTAGGCACATTTCCCATTTCAGAACATGTTAAAATCATCTTTTTATATCTTTTACACCTTTAATTAGGAAAAATTCTTTTAAAAAGTTACCATCATTATGAAACCCTTTTTTCCTTTAGACAACAAAACTACCTTTACAATTTATTACAGCCCAAAATTTTAACTCGATTATAACATTACTCATTTTAATTCTTTTCATTCACCCGCTTTCATTACAATTATTTGGAATCATTTTCTTCAGATTTATCTTGGGAGTAAAATGCACTCTACACTCTATCCCCAACAAACCCATCATGTGTGTGTGCTTACATTAATGTATTCTGCCTATATCATTCAATGTAACAACAAACATCAAGAACAACAATTCCCACCCAGGGTGACTTGGGTTTTCCCTCATACATGGGTTTTCTACTCCCAAGCACAAGCTCATTACCAAGGCTCAAAACATACTAATCCCCTCTAAGCCATCCCCAAATAGTAATAAAGAGAAAAGTACTCCTCTAACACCACTTTGTAATGTCCCTGACCCGAAATCCAATAAATGGGTGCTCTGTATCGGGTTGTCACATGACCTCGAGTGGACCTCCTCAAATTCCAGAGGTTGTTGACTAGAGGTGAGGGTCTAATATGCCACATGGGGAGACTATACCCTCATCACCAGAGTAATCCACAACAGATCACAATAAAAATAATGGAATAGTATGAAACAACTAATAAACACCCAGATCCAAACGTTCCCAACATGGTACAAACACTAGTCAAATAAAAAATTTCATGCCATTATTAGTAGTTCAAGTGAAAGGAACCCAAAATAAAACAAACATCCAAAAATCCAAATGGATCCCAAATCCATGTCTGGGTCCTTATCTATGTACATCCTGATCCCAAGTCGACATCCTACAGTAGGGCCCTTTCCCTTGTCCTGACCTAGAACCAAGAATTCTACTCGAGTACCCAACGACGGCCTGAGTAGGGAGTGAGTAAAAAACTCAGTAGGCCACCACCGATGGTGTCTACAAAATATCCAGTATAATTGATAGTTCATGCATGTACAGAATGAATGGTCAGAAAACAAGGGACAATTTGGGTACCATTAGTTAAAAAGGTTCATTTAGTTCGTGACTAGAGGTCATCCCACTTTTATTTCTTATTCCATTTTCACACATAATCCATTTCAGCATATTCTCTTTGGGTAAGGAATATATATCATCCATACGTGGGTCTAAGAAAATCAATCATAATGAATATGGGAAATTAATCAAGTCCCTATCTAACTAGGGACACACATATCACATAAAACCATTATCCTCACCTCTAAGCCTCAGTCTGGGTTGAATGAAATCAATACAGTATCCTCACCTCAAATACTCAGTCTGGGTGGAATAAAACTATTAGGGGAATAGAGCCTATTTCCCCTTCCCTAACCTATGTGTTTTGGGGTGGAGTTCGGAGCCTTAGTTTGTAACTCAACCCGTGGGCGTAGAACCTCAAGTCAACACCCCAAAATAACAAGCCATATTCACGTGCTATATATATGTATATCCTCCAACCATTCACACAACATAACAACCATTTCCCAAGGAAAATGTAAATCATAATAATAACATGAGATTTAATACCATGCCTTAAACCATTTACACATTTACCACATTTCACATCATTTAGCCATTTAGCCCCATTCCCTTTCATTATGATTTTCTCACTAAGCATTCATTCACTGTACATATCTCACTAGGCTTCATTCATCATTTCTAACACACTAGGACTCATTACCACACTCATAATTTATTTCATTATGTTCTTTAATTATTTCTGCATTTTGATCCATTTAGAAATTCATCATTTCACAAGAATTTACCTATATATGCATTCCAAGTACAATTCTCATATCACATACCACAATTCCTTCATTACGTTCAAACATTTAGGTGTACCAACTAATTGTCATGTATTATCCCATTCCACATATTCTTCCCAAATTCTCATTCCCTATGCTTATCTATCAAATATTAATCACGTATAAATCAAATCCATTATCATTTCCCCTTCACTTAACCCATTTTTATGCCAACCAACACCCACACCAGTCACCTCCCAACAAATGTGCGTTACTAGGAATCACATTCACATCCTTCAAGCTTAATATCACATTCACCCTAGGCTCTATAATCTCACACATGACCCAAAATTTACATAGATAAACTCTAAATCTGAGAACATGGTAACACCCCATGGGTGGCCCTAACATAGGTCATATCTTCCTCCATGTATCCCATGGGGATCATGAGGGTTCCATTATGTTGTTTAGACACCATATCATCACATCACAATAATGGCATGATGAACTCTTCGCAAGTGGGTAAGAATCAATACACTACATTCAAAAAATATCTATAAAACTCAAGCGATATAACTTGTAGACCACATAACTTGTGTCCATTGAAGAAAGACCTCTTAATCCAGCTCAACACACCATTGAAGCCTCAACCAAGATCTCACAAAAAAAGAAAGGGTTGAGGGATTTGGATAGAGGTCGCACAAAAGACATGACTTGAACCAGAAAAGAGGGATGAGGAGAAGATTAGACTCACCCCGATCTTCAATTCTCATCCAACAGCACTCCAAATAGTCAATAATCTAAGGAGATAGATCTTTAGAAGCTCATGTCCCATTTTCCTAGTTCCTAGGGTTACAAGGGAGGAGGAGGAGAAAAACCCCCGAGTTTAGTCTTCAAATCAAGGGGTGGAATTTTTGTATTTTTTTAACTTTTCTGGACAGCACGGTTTTCTGGGGACCCCGCACGATTTTCCCTAACAATGAACATACCATTCAAAGGCTATTGTTAGAGGATGGATGGTCCACATGGTTTTCCCGCATGGTTTCCCATAACCGTGCACATAACATGAGCCTTGCAATGCTTTGCCGGATTGCTCTTCTCATCATGACCCAATCCCTCATGCACCCTTGAGCTCCCACTTGAACATGGGAAACACTTATATAGACGAAAAGGAGATATCCAAACCAACCCTTAATTGAAAGCATTCTTTAAAATGATCCAGGATCTTACAACATCCCCACCTTAAAATGGCTCATCCTCAAGCCGCTCTTCTGAGCATGACTAACTGTTGTAACAAGGGATCATGCCACAAGGCCTGCCTATCCATTCCCAATTTCCAAGGTTCTTCTTTTCACATCACGAGGCCACCGAACATAGTTCGAGGGTGCAGATATTCCCCTCGAGACTTCCTTACCACAACCCACATCACGATCTCGAAAACTCCTCAAGAATGCATCCACTTCAACCATTGCCACTAAGATAATTTCATGGAAAACCCATATGTGAAAACCTCTAACTCACCAAAAATGGAAACACATAACATCACATCATCATGGATGAACCAATTGGCACCTTATCAGCCTGATCCTCTTCACAATAGGGTAAGAATCAAAACACTACATGCAAAAATCTCTATAAAACTCAAGGGATATAACTTGTAGACCACCTGCCTCGGATCAGTTGATGAACTTCGTCCCAATAAAGGCCTTAGATCCCAATCTGACACACCTTTGAAGCCTCACCCTATATCTCACTAAAAAAGAAAACATTGTGATCTTTGGATGGAGATATTACAAAAGACAAGACCTAAACTGGAAAAGAGAGAGGAGGAGGAGGAGATTAGAATCACCCGGATCTTAGATTTGTATCCAACAGCACTTTAAATGGTCAAGAAGCAAAGGAGATCAATCCTTGGAAGATCTTGGACCCTTTGGTTCGTTAATAGGGTTTTAAGGGATGAGGAGGAAAACCCAAGTTGGGTCTTAAAATCATGAGGTGTAATTTTTTAATTTTTATAAACATTTATGGGTCTCATGGTTAACCCTCATGGTTTTCCAAACCATTCACAAACCGTGCGACAACTACTATCCATGAGAGGCTAGCCCGCATGGTTTCTTGTAGACCGCACATGGTTTCCCTAAACCACGCGCAGGCTGTGTGAAGGCTACTATCCAAGGATGGCTGGTCTACACGGTTTACCTCCATGGTTTCCCCTAATAGTGCGCAGACCGTGCACCTTGCACTACTTGGCCTGATTACACTTATTATCATGCCCAGATCCCTCAGGCAACCCTGAGCTCCCACTTGAACTTGGGGAAACACTTATCTAGCCGTAAAGGGGAGATCCAAGTCAACACATAAAAAAACATTCTTTAAAAAGATATGGGATCTTACAAAAAATCTCATATTTAAAGAATTATTTTGATAAAATAAATATTATTTTGGAAATCAGAATGTGTAAATATTCAAATGGAGGTTTTTTTTGTAATTTTATATAATAATATAATTTTTAGGTGAAAATTAAATATTCTATAAATATATGGTTATTGTTATGTCGTAATGATATCCCAAAAGGTATGTATGTAATATTATTAATGGTATCAAATAATAAATATAAGTTTCCACTTCAAAATAATTTGTTTTCAAACACATAATGAATTCACCATAAAATATAATATATTTTCATGTTTCAAAATCAATTATTCACAAAAATGTCTTTCTTATACATCACCAAGGGTATTATTTTAAGGATTTTGGTTCGTGTAATTATAAAATATTTAAATAACACCAATTTTGTATAATAAATAAGAAACCCCATTTTAATATTTATGGGGTTGATTATTTTAACATATATATTGGGAACCCTATGTTTAGAAATTAATAAATAATTCCGCGTATTTTTCTATAAATTCCCACCCAATCTCAAACTCCACTTCACTAAAAACACATTGGGAAGAAATTTTCTCTCCCTATACATCCATAAATCCCTAGCTATGTGTTCCAAATTTCTTATGAATCTCCTCTCAGGATTTTTGATGCACCCCCCCCATGGTAAAGAACTATTTCCTCTTAATTGTATTTAAAGTACATTATTTAAAGTATAACCTTCTGATTTCCAATTTTCTATGTCAATTTTTTTAAAAAATCCCTTCACTATGTTTTTTATTCCCATGTAATTAGATACCACCAATCACTTTTACTCACCCCTTCTATAATCCTTTATAAACACCAGTTATGATGCAAAAAATTATCTTGTAAATTTACATGCCCAACTTTTATGTTGTGAATAACTATCCCTTTTTCCACTCAAGTATATTCACCTATTTTTACCAATCTGTAATTTTTTTTAATATATATGTATTTAACCTATAATTTTTTTTCTAGTTCTTAAATGATATCAAGGGTTTTCATATATTTTATGATATATGTGGCAAAAAAGTGCATATATATGATTTGAATGAGATGGGTGGACCCAAAATTATATATCCCTCTAATATTTTGTGTAATAATTTTATCTCATGATATTATATTTGTTCTGAATGAGAGTTTATCATAAGAACATTATGTTATGACTTTCCTATTTTTTAAAATTAACTAGAAATTATGATGTTATGTTTTATGATATTTCCACATTCCTATGATTCCTTATTTTTTTCATTTTATAGAATGAATTGGTGATGATAGTTATGATTATCACCCAATTTATGTCACCTTGATACTAATCATGACTAACAAAAATTACTTTCATCATGTTATTATTTTATTATTCCATTACTGAGATTTATTTCTTACCTTTTTCTTAAGTTTGTCTCTAGGTTACACCGTTATGTATTAGAAGATCATTGGAACATAAGGGCATGTTTATGTGCTTTTAAATAGTTTTTGTGTATATATTTTTCATAATAATTTTATGTATACCTATTTTTAAAAATACACTAGGACTCAGAATCTTCTTATATTTTAATATATGTATCCTTATATAATCAATCATGAATTGAGTTGTATTAAATATTTGGATTATTATTTTTATTCCAATATGGATGACTATTTTTAAAGATGAATATTAATAGTTTATTTTTTTCCATATGATGAAACCATTAGAATTGAATAAGTTATGGGTGGGGTCCTTCATTTTATATCATATCGATGTGTCGATAGGTATAATGATAAAACCATTATTGTGTATGTTTTGTATGTCTTCCCAATTCAGAAAGATGTTTGAACTGTGGTTTTCATTATAAGAATAATGTATTATCTTGGGATTTGACTAAAATACTAATGTTTGGGATGAGTTCTTGGTGGTAATATCAATTCTTTCATCATTAATAATTCATTCACCAAAAAATTGTATATTGTTATCCATGTGAACAATTTAATTTCATTATTACCAATTGTTATATAATACTCATAGTTTCTGGTGATTATGGAAATATGATGATTACATATTCCTATAAAAATATCTATTTCATGATTATTCAATGATTTAAATAATTTTATGTTTTCACTTACCAATAATTTGATATCACCCATTTGTATGTTTCAATTTCCCTAGGTTATTAAAACAATATTATACTTTATTTTTATTTTAGGATATCTTCACGGGTGAATTTGTGTGAGATGATAAAGATTTTTTATATCTTAACATATTTTTAGTATCATGAGGGAACAATATCTATTTTATTGATGTTAATAGTTAACTAAATGGCATATCTCTCTAATCCTCCAAACAAAAAAATAGGTGATTGACGTAAGAGATATAATACTTTTTTTTTTGTAATTAATGATGGTTACATCGATGATTTTATATTTGGAATAAAATATTTCATTTTAAGTATGTTTTTATAGAAGCATGCTCAGGAGTCAATGTCCTTGAGGAAACACTTCTCCCTCAGATGAAAATTCATATAATTCATAGAGAAAAATACTTTATCATCGATCATCATTACCCAACATAGGGGTCTTTTATATTCATAGACACTTTTTACTAGTATCCATGAAAGATTTTAGAGGATTCAAAAAATTAGAGGTGTGATGTCTAATTCAGGATATAAGAGAACTCAAGAAGGCTTCATATACCATAGAAGACAGATCATTTTTATTGATCATGAAATTGGGGCAATGGATTAGAACATAAAATTTCTTTAAAAAAATTCTACACTAGTGAGCCCAATGAGAACATTTTAATTTTATATAGGGATATATGATGGGACCCACAAGATTTATTTTTTAACTCCTTGTCACTAAATCTATTTTCGAGGATATAAATGGTGGGAGACCTTGAAAGTGAAGGATTTACTTTATATCAAGCCTCCCTTTACGTGTATTCATCAAATAATGTTTTTAATTTTATATTTTTCATTTTAATTTATTGAAATTTACACCATTATGAGATATATTATAATTTCATATATCATTGACCAAATGATTAGATGTGATATTCTACATTGGGAATAAGGGATGTTTGACCCAAATTTAATGGAAATATCTGAACACTAATGTAAACCCCCCCCCCCATGGGTATTTTATATAGTTTATGGCCATGGTACTTGTATAATATGTTATGTGTGATAATTCTTACAACAACGGAGATATAAGGCCCAATTTGAATAGATATTTAATTTTAAAACATACTATCTCAATAATATCACATATAGTTTATACTGTAATTACCTGATCAATTATATAAAAGTTGTCATTTGGTAACATAATTGGGGATCAAAGAGAAATAGAATTCTAAAACCAACTTAACTATGATTAAATATTGGTGTTCAAAAAGAACTCAGGTGATTCATTCAATAATGTTATATGTGGAAATTACATTGAGGATGGACATTGACCAATAATTGAATAATGGATTCCACTATGAAATTCTCATATTGGTACAATGATTAGATAATATTTTCATTACTATAGAGATTTCCTTGGATCACCGGAAATATTTACAGATTGTATGTAGATCTAATAGGAATCTTCTATGTGTGATCCCACATAGGTTTCCTTTGGATATGAGTTTTCTATTTACTAATGTCCATGAATAGTTAAGTTAGATTCAAACACATTAGTTATGATGTGTTATATGTGGGAAGAACTATCCAAAATAATACATAATATCCAAATACTAAACTAACCATGAGGAAGCTATTTCTATAAAATTATAGAGTAGTAATAGAGGATTATATAGAGATGGGTGTGAAATAAATTGTTTACACATCACTGTGTATCTACGAATTGTAGTAATCCACCCACTCATGTTTAATAAGTGATAAATATCCCCTTTATTCATATAGATAAAATGTAAGGGAGGGGTAATTAAATATCTTTTTTTAAGATGGTGTCTGGACAGAAAACCAAGGCACTATAAATATAAAGGAAAAGAATTAAAAAAGTCTAAAAGACGGAATCATATTATAGTCTGTATTATGAAAAGGAATTAAGTCAACATGAAGTTCATCAATCCAGGTAATTTCTTGATTGAATCCCTTGTTTGCAAGCCCATCAGCAACCATGTTAGCTTCATGATATATATTATTGATGATATAGTTGATGTCATGAAGAGCACGGATGTAGTCCATCCAATGGGTGGTGATCGGCCATGCAAGCTGTATCACACCATTCAAAATAGATTGCACAATAGTGGTTGAATAACTCTCAATACAGAGGTTGTTCCAGCCATGTTGTTTGGAAAAGAAGATGGCATGAATCATACCCATCATTTTAGCTTCCAGGGAGGGAGCAATGCCACTACTACCATTGAAGCAACCAACAATCTGACTAGTATGATTCCTGAAGATGGCTCCACAACCTGCAGAAGCTGAATTTCTTTTGGAAGCACCAACCTCATTAACCTTAATCTATCCTTGATGAGGGGCATGCCATAAGACTTCAAAATTACGATGTGGTTGGAAATGGTTTCAACAATATGTAAATGTTGAAGGATGCCAAATTTGTGCACTGTGTTATTGCAGTGACCCTTTGGGATCAGAGCAGCTTCTCGAATGGCAATGAGAATCTTACACTACGGGAAAAATGAACAATTGCGACGGGTTATTTGTGATGGGAATAAATCCCGTCGCAAATAGTCATGTTAAAAACTTATTTGCGACGGGGGTATTTCCCCGTCGCAAATAATAGGGCTTTTGCGATGGGATTTCTTTCCCCGTCGCAAAAGAACTGGCGCGCGTTGCGCGCCAAATCGCGGGAAAACTATTTGCGACGGGGGAATATTCCCGTCGCAAATAACCGGCGGCGGTAAAAGGTATTTGCGACGGGAATATTCCCCCGTCGCAAATAGTATGTCGGCAGGTGGTTATTTGCGACGGGTCCCATCGCAAATAACTATTTACCCGTTGACCGTAATAAATGTCGGCTAAGGTATTTGCGACGGGTCCCGTCGCAAATAATACTAGTTGCGACGGGAATCCCGTCGCAAATGGACCCGTCGCAAATAATCTAACCTATAAATACCCCCATCTGTTTTTTTCATTTCATTCTCATTCTCTATCTTCTCCTTCTCTCAAAATTATATTTCTACAGTTCAGTTTTCTCCAGTTTAATTTTTTTCTCCGGAGGTGATATTAAAGTTTTGAAGAACGATCAGAACAGATCAATTTTCAAGGTATTTATGTTCATTTTAATTTAATATTTATTTTTAATTTTTTATTAGTTTCAATTATTCTTAATTAGTTGTAATTTAATTATGTTTACATTGTTTTATTAGATAATAAATTTAAATTATTAGTATTGTTCATAGTTAATGGTAATTAGGAATAATTAGTAATAATTTTTAATAATTAAGAATAAATATTAATAATTAGTAATAAATACCAATAATTAGGAATAATAACATTATTACATTATTAGTCTATTTTATTATTAATATTAAAATAATATAATTTTTTATATATATACAATTCTCTTTTCATCTGTGTGTTTGCTGTCTTCACATGTATTATTTGTATGTGGAGATAGAAAACGCACAGATGAAAGGAGAATTGTATATAAATTAGAAAATTATATTATTTTAATATTAATAATAAAATATATTAATAATGTTATTATTTGTAATTATTGGTAATTATTCCTAATTATTGATAATTATTTATTTAATTACTAATAATTAGGAACAATTATCAATAATTATCAATAATTAAGAATAATTAGTAATAATTATCAATAATTAGTAATAATTACCAATAATTAGTAATAATTAACAATAAGTAGTAATAATTACCAATAATTAGTAATACTTACCACTAATTTGGAATAATTACCAATAATTAGTAATAATTACCAATAATTACCAATAATTAGTAATAATTAGTATTAATTACCAATAATTAGTATTAATTACCAATAATTCGTAATAATTACCAATAATTAGTAATAATTACCAATAATTAGTAATAATTACCAATAATTAGTAATAATTACCAATAATTAGTAATAATTACCAATAATTAGTAATAATTACCAATAATTAGTAATAATTACCAATAATTAGTAATAATTACCAATAATTAGGAATAATTACCGGTAAATAGTAATAAATAGTAATAATTAGTAATAATTAGGAATAATTACCAATAATTAGTAATAATTACCAGTAATTAGTAATAATTAGTAATAATTACCAATAATTAGTAATAATTACCAGTAATTAGTAATAATTACGAGTAATTAGTAATAATTACCAGTAATTAGTAATAATTACCAGTAATTACCAATAATTAGTAATAATTAGTATTAATGACCAATAATTAGTATTAATTACTAATAATTAGTATTAATTACCAATAATTAGTATTAATTACCAATAATTAGTATTAATTACCAATAATTAGTATTAATTACCAATAATTAGTAAAAATTACCAGTAATTAGTAATAATTACCAGTAATTACCAATAATTAGTAATAATTAGTATTAATTACCAATAATTAGTAGTAATTACCAATAATTAGTATTAATTACCAATAATTAATAATAATTACCAGTAATTAGTAATAATTACCAGTAATTACCAATAATTAGTATTAATTAGTATTAATTACCAATAATTAGTATTAATTACCAATAATTAGTATTAATTACCAATAATTAGTATTAATTACCAATAATTAGTAATAATTACCAATAATTATTAATAATTACCAATAATTAGTAATAATTACCAATAATTAGTAATAATTACCAATAATTAGTAATAATTACCAATAATTAGTAATAATTACCAATAATCAGTAATAATTACCAATAATTAGGAATAATTACCGGTAAATAGTAATAAATAGTAATACTTAGTAATAATTAGGAATAATTACCAATAATTAGTAATAATTACCAGTAATTAGTAATAATTAGTAATAATTACCAATAATTAGTAATAATTACCAATAATTAGTAATAATTACCAATAATTAGTAATAATTACCAATAATTAGTAATAATTACTAGTAATTAGTAATAATTACCAGTAATTAGTAATAATTACCAGTAATTAGTAATAATTACCAGTAATTACCAATAATTAGTAATAATTAGTATTAATGACCAATAATTAGTATTAATTACCAATAATTAGTATTAATTACCAATAATTAGTATTAATTACCAATAATTAGTATTAATTACCACTAATTAGTATTAATTACCAATAATTAGTAATAATTACCAGTAATTAGTAATAATTACCAGTAATTACAAATAATTAGTTAGAATTAGTATTAATTACCAATAATTAGTATTAATTACCAATAATTAGTATTAATTACCAATAATTAGTAATAATTACCAGTAATTAGTAATAATTACCAGTAATTACCAATAATTAGTAATAATTAGTATTAATTACCAATAATTAGTATTAATTACCAATAATTAGTATTAATTACCAATAATTAGTTTTAATTACCAATAATTAGTATTAATTACCAATAATTATTAATAATTACCAATAATTAGTAATAATTAACAATAATTAGTAATAATTACCAATAATTAGGAATAATTACCGGTAAATAGTAATAAATAGTAATAATTAGTAATAATTAGGAATAATTACCAATAATTAGTAATAATTACCAGTAATTAGTAATAATTAGTAATAATTACCAATAATTAGTAATAATTACCAATAATTAGTAATAATTACCAGTAATTAGTAATAATTAGTAATAATTACCAATAATTAGTAATAATTACCAATAATTAGTAGTAATTACCAGTAATTAGTAATAATTACCAGTAATTACCAATAATTAGTAATAATTAGTATTAATTACCAATAATTAGTATTAATTACCAATAATTAGTATTAATTACCAATTATTAGTATTAATTACCAATAATTAGCAATAATTAGCAATAATTAGTATTAATTAGCAATAATTATCAATAATTAGCAATAATTAGCAATAATTAGCAATAATTACCAATAATTACCAATAATTAGTAATAATTGCCAATAATTAACAATAATTAGTAATAACTACCAATAATTAGTAATAACTACCAATAATTAGTTATAATTACCAATAATTAGTAATAATTACCAATAATTAGTTATAATTACCAGTAATTAGTAATAATTACCAGTAATTAATAATAATTACCAGTAATTAGTAATAATTACCAGTAATTACCAATAATTAGTAATAATTAGTATTAATTACCAAAAATTAGTATTAATTACCAATAATTAGTATTAATTACCAATAATTAGTATTAATTACCAATAATTAGTATTAATTACCAATAATTAGTATTAATTACCAATAATTAGTATTAATTACCAATAATTAGTATTAATTACCAATAATTAGTATTAATTACCAATAATTAGTAATAATTACCAATAATTAGTATTAATTACCAATAATTAGTAATAATTATCAATAATTAGTAATAATTAGTAATAATTACCAATAATTAGGAATAATTAGTAATAATTACCAATAATTAGTATTAATTACCAATAATTAGTATTAATTACCAATAATTAGTATTAATTACCAATAATTAGTACATTATTTGTATATTTTATTATTAATATTAAAATAATATAATTTTCTATATTATATACAATTCTCTTTTCATCTGTGTGTTTTCTGTCTCCACATGTAAAATTCGCATTCTTTTTCAAAATTATCAACTTACTCGCCAATGGAGAGGTGAAAGTGAATGCAAATATTACATGTGGAGACAAGATGTTAAACACATAGATGAAAGGAGAATTGTATATAATATAAAAAATTATGTTATTTTAATATTAATAATACAATATACTAATAATGTAATAATGTTATTATTATATAATTAATGTTTATGAAAAAATTATATTAGTATTATTAAAATAATAAAAAAATCAATATAATATTAAAATTATCAATATTTGTAACATGTTTTGCTTTATTCTCAAAATATTCAATCTTTACTTGAGTGTTTTTTCTAACAAATTATTCAAAACCAGTAATGATTTTATATTTTATAGAGAAATATGGAACAACGAGGTCGTCAACAATCATTATTAGGTGACCGCATATGGATAAATCAACGTAGAAATCCAAACGGTTCTGGTTTAAATCCAGTATATGTTGAGGGTGTGGAGACTTTTTTATCATTTGCGGAATCAAATTCAGAATTTGTTTCAGAAGGAAAAATAAAATGCCCTTACAGAAAATGTGCATTGAGAACGTTTGACACGTTTGACAAAGTGGGAGAACATCTCTTGTGTTTTGGTTTTCAACCAGATTATGTTTTTTGGTATCAACACGGTGAACGCAGTTCCAGAGCAGGTGATACCAACTTGATTCTGGATCCATCCCAGTTTCAAGATTTAGTAGATGATGTTGCAGGTTCATCTGTTCAACATACAGAAACTCCGGCTGATATAGCTTCAAATCCTGAGTTGGCACCGTCTGAATTTTATGAGTTGTTGAAATCTGCTGAGGATGCATTATATCCTGGCTGCAAGATGAGCAAATTAGAAGCAGTTGCAAAATTTATGGCTATCAAATCTGATAACGGAATGTCAAACACCTGTTTTGACCAGATATTTTCTTTGCTGAAAACACTGTTACCCGAAGGAAATGTTTTACCTGCAAATTACTATGAGAGTAAGAGGTTGGTTCGAAATTTGGGACTTACTTGTCAGAAGATTCATGCATGTTCAAATGACTGCATTTTATATTCTGGGGAAAATGAGTCGTTGGATAGTTTTCCTACATGTGGGCAACTGAGATATAAAGAAGGACAACACGGGAAGTCTGGTTTGATTCCTGTAAAACAGTTGAGATATTTTCTGCTTACATCCAGACTTCAGCATTTATTCATGTCTAAGAATACAACGACAATGATGTCATGGCATAAAGAGAATATTTCAACCGATAAAAGCTTGAATCATCCAGCCGATGGTGATTCAGGGAAACATTTTGATAGAGTGCATCCATCCTTTGCTTTAGAATCTAGAAATGTTCGACTGGGCCTTTCCACTGATGGTTTCTATCCGTTTGGATCTTATGGTAGTCAATATTCATGTTGGCCTGTTTTTTTAAATCCGTACAATTTACCTCCATGGATGTTGATGAAGGATCCATATATCTTTTTGACTTTACTAATTCCAGGACATCCGAAGAAAAATATTGATGTTTATTTGAAGCCATTGATTGATGAATTAAATTTATTGTGGAGTACTGGTGTCAGTACATATGATGTTGCAACGAAACAGAATTTCATACTGAGAGCAGCATTGATGTGGACAATAAGTGACTTCCCGGCTTATGGGATGTTATCTGGCTGGAGTACACATGGTCAGAAATCATGTCCTTACTGTATGGGAGATAACAAAGCATTTATGCTCATTCATGGAAAGAAACCTTGTTATTTTGACTGTTATCTCAGATTTCTTCCAGCTGATCATCCTTTTCGCAGAAACAGATCTCATTTCAGAAAAGGAACAGTTGAAAGGGATGGACCTCCAAAAATGCTATCAGGTTCGGAGTTAAAATCAGTTGTATTTTCATTACCTCCCATCACTTTTGGTCCCACAATAAACCAACAGAAAATTTCTGGTTTTGGGAAAGAACACAATTGGATTAAACGTAGCATATTTTGGGATTTGCCATATTGGTCTGATCTGTTGGTCCGACACATGTTAGATGTCATGCATATTGAGAAGAACTGTTTTGATAATTTGTTTCATACAGTTTTGGATACGCTAGGAAAGAGCAAAGACAATGTAAATGCACGTTTAGATCTTGCCCAAATTTGCAGGTGTCCAGAATTGGAACTATTTGAGAATGTCAGAACAGAAAGGTTACTAAAACCAAAAGCAGCTTATACACTGTCTAAAGAAAACCGTTTATTATTTTGTCATTGGATTGCAGATTTGAGACTTCCAGATGGTTGTGATTCTAATTTGGGTAGATGTGTAAGGAATGGTCATATTACTGGATTAAAAAGTCATGATTATCATGTTATAATGGAGAGACTTCTACCCATTGGATTAAGAGGTCTGTTGAATTCTGTGATTTGGGATTCCATAATAGACATGTCTCATTTCTTTCGGGAAATTTGTGCGGCTACGGCAGATTATGATGCTCTAGGAAAACTTGAAAAAGATGTTGTTGTAATTATATGTAAACTGGAAAAAATATTTCCGCCGTCTTTCTTCGACTCAATGGAACATTTGATGTTACATTTTCCATATGAAGCCAAATGTGGAGGTCCGGTACAGTTTCGATGGATGTACCCATTTGAAAGATGCATGCAAAAATTGAAAAGAAAAGTACGTAACAAAGCATCTGTTGAAGGATCTATTGCAGAATCTTATTTGCAAGAGGAAATATCTTTTTTCTGCTCCCATTATTTTGAATCTGAGTATCCTTCAAAACACAACCGAATGGGACGGAACGAGAGGAATATTGATGAAATCGACAGTCAATTATCTATTTTCAACCAGTCAGAGTTTGGTTTTGGTGGAGTTTATGAACGTTGGCTTTCAGATGATGAACATCAGAGAGCTCATACGTATGTTCTGCTCAACTGTGAAGAGATGACATCAGTTGTACTGTAAGTGTTTATATCACTTATTCTATCATTTTTGTTACAGTAAATAACTTTGGTTTTTATAGGTTGTATGATAATCATATCAAAAAACAAATTCCACAAATTACAGCAGCTGCTCTCGAAGAACGTCGACTGAAAAATTTCTCTCAGTGGTTTCAAAAAATGGTAACATAAATTCTTTATCTTTTAGCAACTCATTCAATGTATAGTTTACTATATTGATAATTATTTCACAAATTTTCAGGTGTCTCGACATGATGATAAAATTGAAAAACGGCTGTGTGTATTGAGTAACCCACCTTCCAAACTTGTTAAAACTTATAATGCATATGTGGTGAATGGATTTCGATTCCACACACATGCATATGGGGAATTGAAAAAAACAATGAACAGTGGAGTTAGCTTGAGAGGATCTCATCATCGAGAAAATGAAGTTGACTTTTATGGCATACTTGATGAAATCATTGAACTCTGTTATCTTGGACAACATTACATAACCATGTTCAAATGTCGGTGGTTGGATACAGAGAGAGGCTTGCGTGTTCATCCGACTCATGGAATCATCGATATTAAATGTAAAAGTGTTCTCGTTGTAAATGAACCATTCTTATTGGCTCAACAGGCATATCAAGTTTATTATGCAAAGTACTGTGCAACATCAAGGGACTTGACTGATTGGTGGAGTATAATAAAAATCAAAATTCGAGACAATCAGTTTAGTCAAAGTGAATGTGCTTTCACTGATGTGCAAAGAATTGAAGTTTTTCAAAAGAGTACTCAAAATCAATCTTTTTTACAAAGAGACATGAGTATCGATGACGACACCCCACATTTAAGAGTCGGTGATGACGATGATGTTAATGACGTCACATATGAATTTGAAATGGTAAGAGATGAAGCAACTATAACTCGAATGGATATCAATGATGTTGAGGAGGAATATGAAGATGACATTGACATATATGAAGATGATGATGAAGATGAACACTGATAGCATTCCATGGTATTTATATACAATCATAATATGTATATATGTATATATGTATATATAATAGTAATTATCAATTATTTGCTAACATTAACATTTTCTGTTTCAGATGGACGAGGCCACATTTCATGAGTTGGCGGATGCTGACCTGACTTTCGATGCCGATGCGTTGCTGACAGATTACCCTCAGCCTGCAGGCGCTCCAGGGAGTACGCGGAGGGGGCGCGGTCTTGCACGATTGATGATTCCTGACCCCGTCCCTGAGCGACGTCCACGTCTTGGGTTTGATCCACGCACACAGAGGTGTGATAACCTGTGTGATAACCTGTGGATTTGACTAAGATTTCATTAATCTATTCCCATAATAAATATTTATTATTTTTTCATTTTTCCGCATATAGCAGTCGGACAGGGCAGCGCTATTTTGCGCAACTATTTCTCTCAGCCGTGGACCACATGGGAGCAGATTCCCATTGATGTGCAGCAGGCCATGTTCGGCCATTGGTTGGTACGTACGTAAATAAATAATTTTTATTTTGAAAATTATTTCATTTCTAACTTGATATTTTGATTTATTTTTAGGGTTTATGGTATCCGATCGAGGATTCCATGCGTGACGCCATCCACGAGGCATGGGAGGTGGCCATGCGTGATCGCCTTCGTCAGTTTTTGCACAATTTAAGAAAATCTGCGATGAAGAAAGCAGGAGTGTCAGATTTTGAGGAGTCATGTAGAGCACACCGACCAGAGTATATTTCATCCCATGTATGGGATGGATTATGTGCGCACTGGTTGAGTGGTGCCTTTCAGAGGAGATCATCGGTGGGGAGACAGAATCGGGGGAGACAGGAGGTGACTCATCGAGCTGGGAGTCATTGTTTCAGTACTCATAGACAGCATCTGGTACGTACATTATTTATAAATATTTTATATAACTATAAATATTAATAGTTTCTTTTTTATTCTTATAGGCTGTCGAGCACCCCGATATTACGGAGTACGACGTATATCGGAGGATGTATAGTGATCCTGCTACTGGGGAGCTCATAGGTGATCGTCAGCATCACATCATGGTCAGTATTATTTGTTTTCAAGTTTAAAAATTAACTGCATATAATATATTCACAATTTTAATTTTAAATTGCAACTATAGGAGTCATATGAGGCCGCAGCGTCACAGGCCCGACCTGAGAGTCAGGCCGAGTCATCAGATCAGACCACTGCCCGTCAGTTTGATGAGGCGGCATGGATGCAGGCCACCCAGTATGCCTTCGAGAAGGGCCGGGTAGTTGGTATCGGCTCTCGACTGACTCCCGGAGATTATTATGGCAGTGCTGCGATGTCAGCGTCCAACTCGAGAGGAGCTCATGCTTCTTCTTCTACTGCACAGTATGAGGATCAGTTGCGATCTCAGACTGCACAGATAGAGAGTCTCCGACAGGAGCAGGAGCAGATGCGTCAGCAGTATGAGGAGGAGCGTCGACGCCAGCAGCAGTTGTACGAGGAGCAGACGAGTCGGTGGCAGCAGCAGCATCAGGAGCAGATGGAGTACATGCGCCGACTCACTCATGCTTTAGGGATGGAGTTTCCTCCACCACCATCTGCAGATCCCCCACCTCCCCCCCTCCCCCCTCCTTCAGATTAGAGTTTGTATTTATGTTATAAAATTTGGGAAATCAAAATATTTTTTTTTCTATTCTTAGTTTTTGTCTCATTATAAAATATTAATAATATTATATTTTTAAATAACAATATTAATATGAATAATAATATTATTTATATTTTATAATATTAAAATATATATATATATTAAAATTTTATAATATTATAATTTAATTATATTTTTTGTAATACTTGAATTATTTTAATATTTGAATGTAAAATAATTTATTATTTTTATATTAATTAAAATAACTTATTAATATTTTTTTTATTTATGAATTATAATTCTAATATTATTATATTAATTAAATCATTTATTAATATTCTATTATTTTTTATTTTTAAATTATAATTCTATTATTATTATATTAATTAAAATAATTAATTATTTTTATTTGTGAATTATAATTCTATTATTATATTAATTAAAATAATTTATTAATAATTTATTTATTTTATTTTTTTTATAGTATTTGCGACGGGATACTATGCCCGTCGCAAATACTAGTATTATTAATAGTTTTTATTTTTTTTAAAAAAAATAGTATTTGCGACGGGATACTATGCCCGTCGCAAATACTAGTATTATTAATAGTTTTTTATTTTTTTAAAAAAATGGTTTTTACGACGGTACCGTCGCAAATACCTTTTGCGACGGTACCATCGCAAAAACCATTTTAAAAGTTTTTTACAAAAAAACGGAATACTATTTGCGACGGGGAGAATGTCCATCGCAAAAAAAGGCTTTAGCGACGGGCCCGTCGCAAATAAGTGTTGTTGCGACGGCGTTTTCAGCAACGGGCTATTTGCGACGGGCCCCCGTCGCAAATGCCCCGTCGCAAATACCTGTTTTTCTACTAGTGTTAGTATGTCTGGCATTAATACTAGATGAGAATTTATTATGAATAATAGCATTTCTATCATATCATATCACTTGGTGAAGCTCTGAGATAGCAGCAAGAAAAATGTTTTAAATTTCTAAGAACTATTAAGATCTACACATCTCTTTAATTGAGTTTTTAGAGAGTCATGCATCCACCATCTTCAATAAAAAATGTCAAAAATATAATTCTAAATAGAAGAAGAAGTGGCATAGGAAAGAAATAGATGATTAGAATCTTCTTTGTGCAGATTGTAGAGGTTTCATTTAGAGTAGATTTGAAAACCATATGACTGAAGATGATCATATATGGGAAGTCTGTTATGAGCAAGTCGCCACATAATAGTAAATGTTGATGGTTTTATCAAAGGTTTGTTAAAAAGTTTTAACCACCCAAAATCACTTTTAGAATTACAAAAAAATGGCTGTAAAAGTTTTTAGATAATATCATACCATTGTGAGAAGGTTCCCAAACTAAGAAATCATATGTTTTATAGATGGAGTAGGTGTCAATGACATTCATAATGTTATCAGGAAGAGGATCATTACGAGAATTGAGAACATCTCTAATAGAGAGGTTGGTGTTCTCAGGTCTTTGGCCAAGGGATATCCTGGAAATTAAAGGAGTGTCAGCCTAGTTATCTTACCATAAGTTCATTGGGGAGTTTTTTGAGACCATCCACCCAGAGTTACTCATAATGGCGGAAAATTAATGATTTACGGATGGTCAGATAGAGGAGGTAAGAAAGGTAAAGTTTCCTTTTTTAAAATTTTGAAGAAATCTATTTTTAAGGAAGTTGATAGAATCAGAGTTATTGTAGAATAAGTTCTAAGTGATCCTATCTTGGAGAGACTCATTAAAATATTTTATATTTTTAATGCTAATACCTACCTTCTCAGTTGGTTGAAAACAAGTAGACTAGGGTATGGTGACAAGTTTCTATTCCATGGTGCTTCCGGTCTAAACAAAATTTTTGATTGAGGTATTCATTTTTTAAATAATACTAGCAGGAAAATTGTATACCATCATAGAGTAAACCGTTTTAGAGATAATAATATATTTGAAAAGGTAGATTCTACCCACTATAGAGTGGGATTTTCCTTTCCATGAGGAAGGTTGGTTTGTTACTTGATTGGAAATATCAAGGAAATGACAAGATTTGGGTCTTCCCCCAAATATGGGGACACCTAGGTAATTAAAAGGTTAAGAACCCTCTTTTATACCAAATTCATTTATAATAATTTATTCCTATTAGGGGGAAATTCTTTCCAAAGTAGATAGAAGAGTGGTTCCAGCTAATCGGTTGACCCGAGATTTCCTCAGAGAGCGCGAGGGCCTTTTGAGGGTGAAAATATTTCTTTTATCACCTTGAAGAAAGAGAATGATATCATCCGCATATAATAGGAGAGTATGAGCATTTAGATTTCATGAAACATGGATGGGTTTGAGTTTGTTTTTATCAACCAGACAAGTGAGAAGTCGGCTAAGATAGTCCCCCGAAATGGAGAAAAGGATGCCAAAAAGAGGATCCTCGTGTCTTACACCTTTAGTAAATTTGAAATAACCCCTGAGAGAACTGTAAATGATAATGGAGATGGAGGCCGAATTGAATAAGGTTCAGATAGTAGTGATAAATGCATCACTGAAACCAAAATATTGAAGCACTTTTAAAATAAAACTCAAGTCCATGGCATCGAATTCTTTTTTAATGTCATGTTTAATGGCAATACTACCACCTCTATTGGTTTTTTTACATGTTAAACCACTCCGACGAAAGAAAAATGCAATTTTGGATGGATCTACCCTTGATAAACCCAAATTGATTCCAGGAAACTAATTTGTCAGTGATAGAAGAGATCTTGTTAGCAATGATTTTCGTGATTATTTTATAGAGGGTGTTAATAAGGGGAATGGGCCTAAATAAATAGACCTCAGAAGCATTGTCAACCTTGGGAATTAGAGAGAGAAATTGGTCATTTAGAAGTTGATGGAGAACACCATTGGAGAAGAAGGATTTGACAAGCCCACCAACATCAAAGTTTATAATATCCAAGTAGTGTTAAAAGAAATCATTACTAAAACCATCATGGACAAGAGAACTATTAGGGTTTAAACTGAATAAAATGTCTTTAATTTCATGATCAAGCAGGGTGCTATGAAGAAAGTTATAATCTTCATCGCTAACCACCATCAGAATTATCTCAGGTAAGAGGTATTTGTTTCTATCAGGACCATTAATGATAGATTCAAAATAAGACACAATGTGGTTGGAAATATCATTTTAGTTGTCAAAAATGTTTTTACCATCTTTTAAAGAGGAAAGAGTTCTATAAGATTTCTGATCTCATTGATGTGAATTATAAAACTTATTGTTTTTGTCCCTGTTGGATAACCATTTTACTTTAAAAACTTATTTCCTCATACTCTCCTTAAAATTGAGAAATGAATTGAGCTTTATCGAAATGTTAATTACATGGTTCATATCAGTGCTAAAGTCAGAATTTGTACTATTATTTTGAAGCTTGTTCAACTCATTCTCAAGGAGGATTATTTCCTTGTCTATTTTCTTGACATGATATTTACACCAAACTTTGATCATCTATTTAAGAGACTAAATTTGGAAGGGCAAGCAAAGGATTCATTGCAATGGGTCATGGAGAGCCAAAAGTTCTTTATGATGTCAGTGCATTTAGTGTTACAGAACCAGGAATTATTAAATCTAAAAGGAATAGGACGTTCAATAGTGTTAGTGGAGGAATTGACCAAAATTGGATGATGATCAGAATGAATCTTATGAAGGGTGATGCTAGAAATGGTGCCCCATTTATCTAGGGTGGGAACGTTTGTGAAGGATCTATCTAGTTTTGAGGAAACCACCCTATTGTATTGTGTTTTATACCTGGTTTGTTTGGCACCCATAAGATTTATTTCAATAAGGTTTTTGTCTTCGATAGTGGATTTGAATTCTCTTGTGGAGATCGTAGCATGTGAAGGACTGATTTTCTCACTTGAATTGAGAACAACGTTGAAGTCTCCAACTATAAACCAAGGAGCATGAATACTATTATTTATATAGGTGAGATCATACCAAAGAGGTCTTATATATTGATATCTATTATTGGCATAAACAAAGGAGCATATAATATGACTTCCCTCAAGGAGAAAATCACATGTGAAGACTTGATCCGATATATTAAGGATATTGACATTTTGAATGGACCAGTGCGAGAATATCCCTAGAGTATCAACCGTAGAGGATTTTTTAGTAGCACATGTGAAGGAATATCCATAGTAACATAAGTGTTTGAACTTGGGAGAGAAAATGATTTTAGGTTCAGCAATAGAAAAAAAAGTGGGGTAGTGAGTGATGATCATTATTTTTAGAACATAGAGGGTTTCAGAGTTGGAAATACCCTAACATTTCTAGAAAAGGATCATCATTTAAAACTAGATTTGGAGTTAGAACTCCTTTTTTTGTTTCTTAATCTCTTATTTATAGTATATCTTTTAATTTGTTTAGAATTATTTGGGCTCTTGGCCATATCCTGACTACTTATAGAAGTAGGAGGGTTATTTGTGCTACCTGTCTTAGAGTTCACTATCACATGTAAGTCTATACTATTTATAGTTCTAGTGGTATCATTTTTATCCTCATTATGAGTATTTGCGATCACAACATTTACAGTCATAATACTTTCCTGAGATATATATACTAATTTAGTGATGGAATGTAGAGATTATGTGCCTAAAACATTTTAGGTAGATCTATATAGTTTGATGTCATGAAAAATAGACTATATGTATGTATTTAATCATTATATGACAATTATTAAGGTTCTATATAGTTTGAGGTCCTAGGATGTGGACCTATTAAATGTTGTTTAATGTAATAGTCAAATAAAACATTATAATATTTAACACCATGTGACTAAGATGCATCTAATTTCTTTATATGTTATTAGGAACATGTTCTAGTGGAATATAATATGTTCTAGAGTAGTTAGACCATGATGTCCAACAGTAAAAATATATAGAATCAATGGTAACCATTTGTAACTTTATCATTCATAAATGGTTATATATTTTAGTATAGGAATTTGGAAAAAGGAATCTATATGGAATGATCTTGAAATAATCCTGATCTTAGATAGGAGAGGGTCATTTTGGTAGATTCAATTGTTTAGAGATATTGAACCATATGTTAGATTTCATACATTGGATGGGCTTGTACACATAATAAGAGAACCTCTTATCAATGTTTGACTCATCGAAGGGAAGTATGATATAAACATTTGGTATCTATATATCTAGATAAAGGGAAGGATTTGGTTTAAATTTATGGATTTTCCAAAAATAAGATATTCAATAATCTATACATATTTTGTATTTAAATGAATAAATCCACATGTAGTTTAGATAAGATGTTTATAAACAAGTCATTATTTTCATATTTATAATAATAGAGAGGTATGAAATCATAAATATGATATATATTTAGTGCCATGATAATATGAGGGGAATAAAAACAATTGAGCACACATATGGTCCCAATACAGGAGATTCGAGTATCACTATTTGTCATGTGTTGTCATAGATAAAGAAAAACATATTTCTTGTGATGAGTTCAATTTATTATAGTGTAGCTCAATTGACACATTATTACCTATTATATATATTTATACCATTTATAGGACTAAATGTTCTCACTAACATTCTAACACAAATAATATGAGAGGAATTGTGTAGTGGACTCTATAACGGGTTTTTTAACATCATGCGATGTGGATGAAAATTTTCCATTATTTAATGGTATACAATGTATAACTTATACATAAATTTTTATATCCTTTATTAAGAATGATGATTATATGGGGTGGGATTATTCTATGTTGAAAACTAAAATGCGTGTTCAAAATGTGCACCATGTATTCACACATGGATCTAGATCTCATGTAAAGATAATGGGGTGTAAGCTGTTGGTGATTCGTGGATCAACTAGGTATAATAAATATGGGCATAAATACATATCATGTATTGATAATAATCAAGGAGAATAGGGTTTTGATAGGATCGTATGTCTGTTACACATTCATATTGAGACATGAAAAAAATATATGGGTACCCCGGTGTGAGAATGAGAGACACATCCCAATATTTATTAGTGGAAGTTATGACTATTTGGTAAAAACCAATGATAGTAGAGTTAACACCTTTTACAGAGATTTAGATATAAATTGACCACTACATATCTCAATGGATGGGAATCAATATACACATAGTTCTAATTATTAATTCCTACAAAAAGCAAGAACATTCACATATAGGGAAATTGAATTTGGTGAAAGAAGGAAAAAAGGATAGAACCATGAACCAATAATCCCTACATTTAAAGAGCTCTCATATTCTTAAATTATGTCATATAAAGATGGATAAATTAAGAACATTCAAGTAATTAATTTTGGAATAAATTCTATTCATTTTTTCATGAGTAATGTTGATGCTTATATTTTCATGAACATTATTCCACTTGATCATGATAATGGTGGTAAACAACCAGAATGTTCATGATCATGTGATTCATACATGTTTTGAGAAATAATAGATGATTAGTGGATAAATTTATTTAAATGATCGTTTAGAAAATGTTTTAATGTTGATAATGGAGTTTATAGACATGTAGTGACGATATCTCATGTAGTATTATACAATGTTCTGATAAAATTTGTTCTATATAGATTTCAACCCTGTGGCTAGAATGATTTCATACTATTTTAAATTTTGGGACTATAATGTTTAAAATTCTATTTAAAATCTTAAGGTGGGGATTAAATCATGTAGTTTTATATCATGAATCTATTTTTTTACTATTTAACATATCTTCATGTAGTGGGGATGTTTTAATGTAGTTTCACACCATGCAACTAGGACATTGGAAAATCAATTTAACATCATGCATTGATTACATTTGATATGATTTGGAGATCATAAAAATTAATTTTTAATAAATATTGTATTGGTAGGAGGTGTAATTCAGTAACCATCCTTGATGACCAGTAAGTACCCACTATTTGATTAGATCTTGTGAATAGAGAAGGGGCTTCAAATCAGGGTCAATTTTTTGGACATTCCACCACTAGTATTTTTTTATATTTTTTTAAAAAAGTAACAAATATAATTGATGTAATGGATGAAGGATATGTTTCTTATTAAATATCCAAAAAATCTAGTTCATATGGATTTCTTGGTTATATGGTGTGTGAATCCCTTTCTCATGATCTTAACCTAGCATATCCAGCCACATTCATGACTTCTCATTGTTAAAAAATGGATTCGATGTTGTGATTCAAAGAAAAGGAAACTAGGCCACGATGGGTAAAACTACCTTCTTCCCATACCAAATTATATATGGGGTAACTTGTGTGTTTGTATTATTTTAGGTCTTATATTCATATAATTCTTAAAAAAAATTCCAGACCAATACTTATTGTCTCTATAAAAAAAACTCATGGAGTATATTAGATAATGTCTTGAGGAATTCATCTACATGACTACCCTCTACTGCACGGTAACATGATTATTGGTTGGATATATTATTTTATTCTTGAGATATACTTTTCAGTAAAAATAGAATTGGGTTTAATTTTCAATTATTATTTTGTGGGGGACACAAAATATAGTAATGTTTTCTTCCTTCATGAATCTAATGATGGCCTTTGTCTAAAAATCATTGAGGAATATAGATTTTTCCATTTTGAGAATAAATTTTTTATACTAAGTAAATACATGAAATTATTTAATTTATCTTTGGGATATATACCCATGAAATATATTACCTATAAGAAAAAAATGATTATTTGGTCATATTTAATATATTTAGGGGTCAACGGATATAATTTTATTGTATCTAAAACAAAATTAATGTATGGTCAATGTATATACAATCCTAGTCATTGATAAATATAAATATCTTAGCCTCCTTATTTGATGGGAGTGATTAGTTCCTGGTTTTTAAGTTTAATTTTGACAAGAAATAATACCAAAAATATCATTTGTGGTATTTAATCATTAAATAAATCTATATAGGACTCAATTAAATATTCTTTTCAGAGATCTTTTTAAAAATTCCTTCCACAATATAGGAAAAAGTTCATACCTCACCATGAAATATTCTATTTTTTATTAATCTAATGGAATAACTCAACATTATAGATATTAAAACACAGATTAAATATATCATTTAATTTTATTAGATTAAAATTATATTACATATATTTAATAGGGTTATTGTGGATATCATTGATTTCTGTTAGGTCATTGTTGATGAAAGGATGACCTACCATTTGGGGTGTGATGTTGATAACCATTTCCTCCCAATATGGATCATCTAGGGAAGTGGATTCATTTTATATTACATTAAAATGAAAAATAATTGAACATGATACATCAAATAATAGAGGATTATTAGAAATAAATTCTATTAGCCCTCATTCCGTATTGAGTTTGGATATTAATTCATCATTCTTGTTGAAATATTTTTTATTAACCTTCTAAATCACCGTCACAAAATAAATCATGTTGTTCAAAAGGTATATCGGTATCTAAATGATATTATCCAATATTCTAATGATACCTTTATATTCTACATCATTTTTTTTGTTTACCTCAATAAATATTATTTAATAGAGTAGAATAATATTTGATGAGGAGATGATGATAATTCAACAATATACTCTATTTACATTTGTATTTTCCATATTTATCACAATAAATAATCTAGAGGAACCATAATAATATATATTCCATGAATAGATAATTTAATTAACTAAGTAAACATGTATCACCCCAAGGATTATAAAATAAATTTAATGTAGAATGTAATGCACACAATACTGAGTCTCTATGAAACAACACTTTAATATTATAATTATTTAAGCAATATAGTTATAACCTAACCATTAAACATAATTTTTTCTTCTTCTTTGTATTGAATTTTGAAAAATATATATACACGGTTTTGATCAGTTATATATTTAGAGTTTGATAAGATCAACTTAATTTTTTGGTAAATAGTAATTAGACCCTTTTGAATAGTAATGTTACCCTTATGAATAGTAATATAACCCTTATAAATAGAAAACCAATCAATTAATCTTAACCAAACCCATGAAAGTATAAATAAAATTTATGCATCTTATAAATGAAAGAATGATATATTAATTTCATATTATAAGTAAATAAATGTTTTGGAAATTATTAATTAAGTATTAGTATCCTTATAAAACATAAATGTATATTTAAATTTTATAATTAATATAATGACTCAAAAAAAAATTTCCTTTATAAAATAGAGTCATAAGTTAATATTTTTATTTCTAATGATGATAAGATAATTTTTGAGACATTAGTTAATTTTTCAAAGTGTCATAAAATTAGTTATAGTTTTAAAATTTGTATTTTTCGAGAAAATGAGGTTTTTAACTAAAAATTTAATTTCTCGTATTTAGACAATTATTTTCATAAATAGAGTTAATTTTTTCATTCTATACACCAAAAAATTGTAAGAATGAATTTTTGGGACTTTTTTGAAATAGTTTAATTTTATGAAAATAGTAAAACATATAGTTTTTAAGAAAATATGGTACTTTTTATGACATCATAAAGACATATTTATGATATTAAATTTATTACATTTATTGAATAACTAAATTATGATTTTATAAGATTAATATTGTACAAAAATAATTCAGAACATGTTTGTTATAATTTATTTCATTATTGGTATAAAAAAATTATTGCCAGTGTCGGCCATTATCGTGTTTTGATTTGAATTTAGGGCATTTTAGACCCACACGAATCACTTTTAGTCCTTTATATTACTTTATGTCAAAAATAATTCAAGTTGACACATTATATTATTTAATTTATACAATATTTTAATATAAGATTATCCAAAAAATTTATTCGCACAATATTAATCTTTGGAAAGATAATAAAATTATATTTTTTTATAGATTTTTATTTTTAATTTTTATACAAAAAAAATAAAAAACATAATGGATTTCAATAAGATGTTTTGGTACTAATTTAATTAATTAATAAATAAAATTAATGATAATAAAAATAAAATAAAAATGTAATTTAAGGTTTTTAAGCTAATTCATGTTTTCCATAAATTAATATGATATGTCTATTGTATAATTAATGAATTTATTTGAATTTGAAACTTTTTTTTGATGTGTTTAATTTCATAGTTATCAAAAACATATTTTAAAACATTATTTTTCATGAATAAAATATTTTTTTATTTAAAAATCCCAAAATTATTGAACAAGTCTAAAAATGATAATATTAATTCGAAAATGCATCCCCTTTTAGTTTTTTAGCCTTTTGGTAAGTCTTAAAACCTATAAAATATTTATTATATTTTAATAATTTGAGTAATTCCTAAGTTACCCCTCACCCCACTTATAAAAGGAGGCTCATTCCTTCACAAATACTCATCACCTTAAGGATTCCTGGTCAACTATACTCTGGAAAATTCCATCCTCCTCATCTCTAGAAACATTATAGTGCTCTTGGTCTCACAAAAAGACCATTCCCAAGAGCCTTGTGGAGGTTCTCTAGGAGGAATTTTTAGGAAGAGGTTTGAACAAATTTCAAGGAAGTTTAACTCGAGGAAAGGGATATCTTAACACAATTTCTATTCATTAAGTGAAAAACCTATGTCATTGGTCATTTTTTTCACGATTACGTGTGAATGACCTCTAGTTATCATTTATTTTATATCCAATTATATTTTGTGGATTTATATTTTTCACACATAATTATTGCATTGATTTTTCCTCACTCTAATAATATGATCATTATAAGGGTAAATTTGGAAATCTCATTATTATCTGAGATTGTTTTTTTGTATGTTTTTACTGGCACATATTTCTCATCCATGTCCATGATTTTTTTAATATTTTCAAAAAGATCCTTTTTATGGTTTTATGTAAGGACTCTTTAACAAAAACATTACTATAATTGTTTCAAAGATTTATTCCTATAAATATTTCTCATTCATTTCTATGTTTTTAAAATTGGTATTATGGATTTATATATAAGGACATTAATATTTTAATATTTTAATTTTAGAATTTCTCTCAAATGTTTCAATGTGTTAGGGTTCACTTTGACTCAAAAATATAATTTTAAATTCCTTCTTTTAGAAATATGTGTCTTTTGAATAAATAATTTCAAAGTAAAAAAAGGGTATTTTCTCAAGAAATGTTAATGATTTTATCGGATTATTTTCATCTATGTAAAACTCCTTTGTTTGATCTTATATTTGATAGAGTTTTACCTCTTATTATATCATTTACTGTATTTATTTTAATGTTTTATGATTATTTTTTGTTGTGGATGTGCTATTTCGATACCATTCCTGATTTATGGTTCATTTATTAACATTTTATATTCTAGTTTTATTACAAATGGTTATGTTGTTTATATTTCACCTTTTTCATATGAGGAATTCATTGGACATAGTAAGTGATGGGTTGGGGCCTGTTAGTGGAATCCCCAAAGGTTGGGGACCAGTGAATAAAAGAAATATGGGTTAGGGACTGGTTAATGAAATCCCCTCAATGCATTGGTAGTTCTCATTAGACAAACTCATTTGGGTTTTTACCCATTTATGTATGGTCTTGTCATGAGGCCTTGATGGTTTGGTTATGATTTCTCACATTGTTAATTCCCTCATTATGAAACTAGAAATTGATCGTCCATGTGATTATTTAACTAGTAGAAAATCCATGGTTGTTTTCTTATGGAATTATTTGTTCATATTTTATTCTATTCATATTATGATCAAGATTATGTAATAATGAAATTTGTTCATTAGTTATTCATCATTCCTTATTATTTAGGCTTCCACTATTTTACTTACCTTTACTAAGCATCTGATCTTTCCTCTTACTTATGTTTCCATTCCCCATGTTATGAAAAATAAAACATTAAATAATCTTTCATGTACCCAATTTATTTCATTTTTTATTGTATCATGTTTTATTTTATTTTACCAATGTATTATCTATATCATGAATGAAACATAGTCTTCCCAAACTGCTAAATCGATCGGTCCTTTGTGATTTGATTCATTTTAATCATGCCATTGCAACAAAATAATGGAATGGCTCCAGGATTCTAGGGTTGGGGTGTTATAGATGGTATCAAAGGAAGTTTAATAGCCACCTTAGAAACTAGATTGAGAAAATTTAGAATAGAAAATGTAACCCTAATGTATAATTTGAGTTTAGTATTAAAGAACATCCTAGAATTTTGCTAAAGTGGAGAATATGTGGGTATTCCAAGAAATACATATTTCTTTGGTTACTAGAAGTGGACGTGGTTTTGGAATAGATGTATCTAGGGGTAAAAACTCCAACATGGTGTCTCGGGCCTCACTCAGGGTAACTCGATACATGACAACGGGCCTTAATGCCCACCTGGTTTGACCCTCTTGGGGGATATTCTTAGTATAATTCACATTTTAATTATAAACTATTATGAAGGATTTAAATGTAAATATGTCCTCAAATAACCCATATTTTTTATTATGAGATAACATACGTATAAAATTTTCAATTTATGTTATGTATTTCACTAGTACTTGGATTATACATTTTGTTTCATAATGTTATGATCTAATCTAGTCTATGAATGTTTTTAGAAATAAAGCCTATGGGAAGGAATGGTAACTGCATCAATTCACATAATCTAAAGTGTATGAATGATCATTACTCCAATGGGTTTAAGCCAGTATTTCGAGGGGAACTAGTCACTAAAACATTCTCACCATATAAAGAGATATTATCATGAACTTACAAGAAGGATAAAGTGTTTACTATGAGTTATTGATTCAGAATGAAGAAATATAAGAAGAGGAAAACAATGAAAAATACAGATAAAGGTAAAAATTGAAAGAAGTATTTTCCCACAAGTGATAATTATATAAGTAAACACATTGGTATATGCTTAAAAGGAATAGGAGTTTTCTATAAGTGTGTAGAGAAACTCCACCATTATTTTGATTTCAAGGGAAAGAAAAAAATTTCCATTGTATAATTATTCAACTGTAAGAATATTAGACACTACATAAATCAATTTCCCATTTGTCAAAGGAATATACAGCAAAAAAAAGAAAATGGATCATGGTCCAAATTATACTACTACCATGGATGAAGATGAATGATTAATGTTCTTATGTTTCAATTCAAGAATTATGTCTTTTTATTATATTAATAAATTATTTAGTTGTTATTAGAATTATATAATATATAAGGATTTTACTATATTACTATATCATTAACGATTTGAGGTCGTATGAGGAATGGTACCAAGGAAAAGTGACTCAGTAAAAAGTTAAACATTTGGGAAAATATATGGTTATGGGAAAGAAAAACCTTAATATGTTTCCAATACATAGATATTTATTTCTTAATAAAAATATAATTGATTTGGATAACATAAATTGGGTAGTACTTACTATCATGGATCAAAATATTGGATTGTTGAAAACTTTGTACAGTCTACAACATTTTGAGCATAATGAATATATCCAAATTACTATATTTTATATAAGTAATAAGGAATAATGAACATATTAAATATGGTTTTATGGTGATTCAATTTATTACCATTTTTCAAGAAAATACAAGGAGAATGTACTCACATGTTTTTATGTGATTATTAAGATCCACATCATGTTGTTTAATATGATCATTACAGAAATTTATTGACATAGTTTCTAAAGTGTTGGGTAATGATGTTTTGTAAAGTTTATCCATTTATTAAATGGTTTAATTTGATCTTCTGGCAAAGTTTTATAGATTATTTTACCTTATGATACAACTTATTCCATGAAAAAGTGGTAATAGTTAGAGGAACAACCAAAGGATAAGATTGGGTTTATAGAAATGTATCAAGTACACATATTTCCTTACATTATTATAGAGTGAATTAGTTTCTCAACAATAAGGAAAGGATATTGAAACAAAAAAATTAATCTGTGTACCTTCTTTTCTGATGTGGGTTTCTCTCAAAATTATTTTCTAGTATTAACCATTTTTTTCTTTTTCGAAGTGAAATTTAAAATTTTGTGGATGAAATCTATTGAAGTTGAAGAGAATTTTCCTCCCTAAGGATTTAACAATTAATTTAATATAGAATTAAATTCACACAACACTGATTCTCTAAGAAAAAATCCTTTATATTACAATTATTTAAACAATATAGTTAAAACCTAGACATTAAACATAATTTTTCCAATTTTTTTAATTTAGTTTTGAAAATAAGAAATACATGGTTTCGATTAGTAAGATATTTATAGTATGGTTGGATCAGCTTAATTTTTTGGTGCAAAGTAATATGACCCTTTTAATAGTAACATTACCATTATGAAAAGTAATATAACCCTTGCAAATTATAAACTGACCAAATGA
The DNA here is from genome assembly GCA_963277665.1 of Viscum album. Lineage (NCBI taxonomy): Eukaryota > Viridiplantae > Streptophyta > Magnoliopsida > Santalales > Viscaceae > Viscum > Viscum album. The sequence continues at coordinate 643,098,436 of OY728127.1, forward strand.
ATAGTAACCTCACCCATAAAAGTATAAATAAATTTTTTTAATTTCATAAATGAAAGTATGATATAATTATACCATAGTATAAGTAAATAAATGTTTTAGAAATTATTAATTAAGTATTACTATTTTTATAAAATATAAATGTTTATTTAAAATTTTATGATTAATATAATGACTCAAATAAAAATTTTTCCATAAAATAGAATAATAAGTTGATATTTTTATTTCATATGATTGTAAGATAATTTTATGATACCTTGTTTAATTTTTCAAAGTTTCTTCAAATAGGTTATAATTTTAAATTTTGTATTTTTGATTAAAATATGTTTTTAATTAAAAATTTAATTATTCATATTTAGAAAAGAAATTAATAAAATAGAGTTCATTTTTTAGTTATAAACATTTAAAAATTGTGGGGATTAATTTTTGGTATTTTTCTAAAATAGTTAATGTTATACTAAATCGTAAAACATACAGTTTTTTATAAAATATTGTATTTTTTCTGATATCATGAAGACATAATTATGATATAAATTTATTAAGTTTATTAAATAAATAAATTATGATTTTATAATATTAATATTGTATTTAAATAATTTAGGACATGTATGTTAAAATTTATTTCATGGTAGGTATAAATAAATTATATCAGTGTTGAAGCAATGTCTACGCAGCATTGTCAATGTCAAATTTGGTTACATATAAATAATAGAGTGATAAAAATTATATTTAGGGATTTTTATTAATTATTATGTATTATTTTAGTTTTTATATGTTAAATTCAAATTTAATAGTTATATAATATTAATCTTATTCATATGAATGTACAATGCTTGCGTAGGGAAAGAAATAAAAATAAAAAATTTAAGATGTTTTCTTAACATGTATATGATTGAATATATATATATATATATATATAATTAATGAACATAGAACCTTATATTGAACCTAATTTATTTATTTTTATTCTAGTAATTTATTTTTAATTTTTATAAATTAGATTATAAACATTAATTCTTATGAAACACTGATAAAATGCTTGTGAACGCTTAGGAAAAATAAATACAATGTTTTTAATTAAAATTATAAGGATGACTAAATGGCCCATATTTTGGATAAACTTTTTATATAATAAATTTTAATCTATTATAATTTTATTACTTGAATTTTAGGCATTTTGGACCCAAATGAATCACTTTAAAACCTTTATAATATTTTATTTCAAAAGAAAGTCCAGTTGTCATAGTTAGTTTTAATTTTTATAATATTTTAATATATGGTTTTCCAGAAGTTTTATTCAAAATATAATGATATTTGTAAACATATTAAAATTATACTTCTCATAGAATTTTAATTTTAATTTTTATATTACAAATAAATATCATAATTTCATCCATAAGGATGATTCAGTATTAATTTAATTAACAAATAAAACAAATTAATGGTATAAAAAATAAAAAAAATTGATTTGATTCTTTTAAGATAATTCATGTTTTACCAAGGTGAATATGATTTTTCTATGAACTAATAAAAAATTTCATTAGAATTTGAAATTTTTTATGTTGTTTTTAAAGTCATAATTATGAATAGTTTTTATTTTCACAAATATTATTTTTCATGAATAAAATATTTTATTATTTAAAAATAAAAATATTAATGAAAACATCCAAAAATTATAATATTACTTCCTAAATGTAATCCCATTTATTTTTTAGTTTTTTTGGAAGTCTTAATCCCTATAAAAGATTTATTATATTCTAATAATATGAGTAATTCCTATGTTACCCCTCACCCCACTTATAAAATGAGGCTCCTTACATCAAAAATATTAGTCCTCTTGAGCCTTCTTTATTGACAATGCTCTACTAAATTCCCATATTGTCATCCCTTGACACATTTTATTGCTCCTAGTCTCACACAAATACCATTTCTAAGAGCCATATGGAGGTTCTCAATAAGGAATGTTCAAGAAGAGTTTTGAAACAAATTGAAGGAAGTCAAACCCATGGTAAGGTATATCATAACATAATTTCAGTTCATTGAGTTAAACATCTATGTCATTGGTTATTTTTTTTATAGAATATGTGTGAAAGAATTCTGATTATTTTATACTCTATATCAACATATATTGTGTGGATTTAAATTTGTCACGCATAATTATGTCATTGATTTGTCCTCACTGTAATAATAAAAACTTTGTAAGGGTTAATTTTTCAATCTCATTATAATCTGAGATTGTTTTCATGTAATTTTTTATTGTGAAAAATTTATCATCGATGACCATATTTTTTTAACATTTTAAAAAGGAATATTTTTAAGGTTTTATGTAAGGACTCTTTATCTATAAAATCATTTTAAATATTTCAATGATTTATTCTTCTACATCATTTCCCATTCATGTTTATGTTTTCAAAATGGTTTTTATGGATTTATTTATAATAAAATCAATATTATTAAATTTTAATTTTACAATTTCTCTAAAAAACATTAATGTGGTATGGGACAATTTTATTCAAAAAACTCTTTTAAATGTCTTATTTTATAAATGTGTGGCTTTTGAATAAATTATTTCAGTGTATATAGGGTATTTTTCTCAAGAAATTTGAATGATTTTGTTACAGTATTTTCATCTATGTCAACATCATTTTTTTGATCTTATGTTTGATTGAGGTTTATCTTTCATGATTTCATTTACCATGTTTCATTTAATGGTTTATGATTCTTTTTGGCTATGGATGTTCTATTTTGATACCATTCATGGTTTATAGTTAATGTACTAAAATTTAGAATACTAGTTTTAATAAAAATGTTTATGTTGGTTATGTTTCAGACTTTTTATATTAGGAATGAATTGTACTTTTTATATGATGGGTTGGGGACTAGTTAATAAAAGCCCTATGCTTTAGGGACAATAGTTCTCATGAGACAAACTAGTTTGGGTTTTTACCCATTTATGTATGAACTTTGCATAAACCCTTGAGGGTATGGTTATGATGTCCCACATTATGCATTCCCTATTTATGAAAATATAAATTGATATTCCATGTGATTATTCAACTAGTAGAATATTCATGGTTATGTTTTAATGTGGAATTATTTATGTAGATTTTATTCCTACCATATTATGCTCATTATTATGTTCTAAGGGATTTTTTTCATTATTTTTTCAACATAAATTATTATTTATGCTTCCAATATATGAAATTCCATTACTGAGCAACTGAACTCACCGCATCCTTGTATTTCCTTTACCTTGGTTATGATGAAGAAAAAATTTAAAAATATTTCAAGGATGAAGTTTATTTCATTTTATATTTTATCATGTTTTATTTTCTTTTCCCTGTGTATTATAGGAATTATAAATGAAATCTGGTTTTCCAAGACTGATCAAATGATTGTTCCTTCAGGATTTGATTCTTTGTAATCATAACAATGTAATAAAATAATGCACTGGCTTCAGGCTTCTGGGGTCAGGGTTTTATAGTTGGTATCAATATAAGTTTAGAAGGAACCTTGGAAACTAGATTTAGATTACCTAGAATATATAACTTAAACCTTGGATAGAATTTGAGGATAATTATAGTAGAATATCCTAGAATTTTGGTAAGGTGGAGATTATATGGGTATTCCAAGAAATACATCCATTTCTGGATACTACAAGTGAATGTGGTTCAAGAACATATGTACCTTTGGGTAATAACTCTAACAAGGTTCCATAGGACTGACTCGGGGTAACCTGATACATGATAATGGTCTTTACTACGCACCTGGTTTGACACTCTAGGGGGATATGATTTGGATAATTCAAATCTTCATTACAGACTATTATGAAGGATTTAATTGTAAACATTTCCTTAGAGACACCATTTTTATGATTATGAGATTAGCTATGGATATCTTTTTCAATTTATATTAAGTATTTCAATAGTATTATAGTTATAAAATATGTTTCATAATGTTATGATCTAATATAGTGTATAAATTGTTTATAAATGGCGCATATGGGACTGAATTGGAACTGCATTAAATCACATAATCCAAAGAGTGAGAATGATCATTTCTTGGATGGGTTTAAGCCAATATTTCAAAGGGGATTAGTCACTAAAACATTCTCATCATATGAGGAGATAGTATCATGTCCTAAAAAGAAGAAGAAATATTTTTCTAAGCATTATGTATTCAAAAGGAAGCAAGAGAAGAAGATGAAATATGGGAAAAATATTGATAAATAGATGAAGGGAAATAATTATTTTCCCAAATTTGATTATTATGGAAGGAATCACTTTGGTATATGCTTAAAAGGAATGATATTTTGATAAAATAATGGATAAAAAGGAAACAATTATTTTTATTTTAGGGGTATGAAAAAGGATTCCAGTGTATAATGGTTCAACTGTAAAGAGATTGGACACTACAAAAATAAATATCCCATGCATCAATGGAATATACACTAAAAGAAGGAAATGGATCATGGTCATGATTATACTACTACATCGTATGTAGAGGAATGATTAATGTTCTTGTGTTTATATTCAAGAATTATGTCTTTTGGGTATTTTAGTCAATTATGTAATGGTTATAAGAATTATAAAATATATAAGGATTGTATTGTAGTACTATTTCATTAAGGATTTGAGATCGTAAGATGAATGGTAACAAGGAAAAGGGAATCAGTAAAATGTTAAACATTTTGGGAAAATATATGGTTGAGGGAAAGAAAACCTTTAATATGTTCCTGAAATAGAGATATCGATTTTGGAATAAAGAGATAATTCATTTGGATAACATAAATTGGGAAGCATGTATTATCATCATTTAAAATATTGGACTATCAATAAAGTGGTAGAGTCTAAAACATTTTGGACTTAAAAAATATATCCCAATTCCTATTTTTTACATAAGTAATAAGTATGAATTAACCTCCTCAACTAGGTTTTATAGTGATTCAATTTATTACCATGCTTTGGGAGAATACAAGGAGAATGTATTCACATGTTTGTATGTGATGACTAAGATCCACTTCATGTTATTCAATATGTTATTTATGGAAATTTATTGAACCTAGTAATAAATTATTGGATCATTATTTTTTGTAAAAGTTATCCATTTATGAAATGGTTGAATTTGATCTTTGGAAATGATTTTCTATATTATTTTACCCTATGATACAACTTGTTCCATGAAATGAATTAATAATAGTTAAAGGTATAACCAAAGGATAAGATTGTGTTTATAGAAATGTATCAAGTATTTATATTTCCTTACATTATTATAGAGTGTAATAATTTCTCAAATTTAGGGAAAAAATCTTGAAACCAAAAAATTATTATCCTGGTACCTTCTTTTCCGATGTGGGTTTCCATAAAAAATCTAGTATCAACCTTTTTTACCTTTTTGAAGAGAAATTTGAAATCGCAATGATGAAATTTATTGAATGAGTAGAGAATGTAACACCATAAGGATTTATAAATAAATTTAATCTATATTTTAATGCACACAACACTGAGTCTCTATGAAACATCACTTTGTTAATATAATTAATTAAACAAGATAGTTATAACCTTTCCATTAAATTTTTTTCCCTCTTTTATTAATTGAATTTAAAAGTATGGACATAAATGGTTGTGATTAGTATTATTTTTATAGTCTGATAGGATCAACTCAATTTTTTTGTGAAAAGTAACTTGACCCTTTTGAAGAGTATTATTACCTCTATGACTAGTAATATGGCCCTTATAAATAGTAAACCATAAAAATGAATAGTAACCTCACCCATGAAAGTATAAATAAAATTTAGGGATCTTATAAATGAATGTATAATATAATTATATCATAGTATAAGTAAATATTTTTTATATAAATTATAACGTAAGTATTAGACTTTTTATAAAACCTAAATGTTTATTTAATATTTTTTAATTAATATAAAGACTCAAAATAAAATGTTTTTTTCATAAAATATAATCAAAATTAAAATTGTTATGTCTTATGATTATAATATAATTTAATGAGACTTTATTTTATTTTTTAGAGTGTCATAAAATAGGATAAAATTTTAAATTTTGTATTTTTCGAGAAAATGATGTTTTTAATTAAAAATTTATATATAATATTTAGAAAATTATTTTCATAAAATTGATTTACTTTTTTTATTTATAAACATAGAAAAATTGTTTGTATGAATTTAGAGGATTTTTCTAAAATGGTTGAAATTTTGGTAAATAGTACAACATATAATTTTTAAAAAAATAAGATATTTTTTATGACATATTCAAGACATAATTATGATATATAAATTTTTAAATTTATTCAATAAGTAAATTATTATTTTATAATAGTAACATTGTACATACATAATTCATAACATGTATGTTATAATTTATTTCCTGATAGGTATACAAAAATTATTTTCAGTGTCGACACAGTACCTGCACAATATTAGAAATGTCAAATTTGGTTGTTTATAAATAATAATAGAGTTATAAATGTTATTTTATTTATTTTTAATTAGTTATTAAGTATTATTTATGTTTTAATATGTTCAATTGTAATTATAAAGTTATATAATATTAATTTTATCCAAATGGTTGTCTAAAGATTGTGTAGGGAAAGAAAAGAAAAAATAACAAATTTAAGAAGTTTCCTTGACATGTATATAAGTGAATATATGTAATGAATGAAAATAAAACATTATTCTGAACTCAATTTATTTATTTATATAATATAAATTTATTTTTAATTTGAATATATTAAATAATTTACATTAATGCATATGCAATGCTGATGCAACGCTTGTTCAAGAATAAGAAAAATAAATAAGTTTTTTTTAATTAAAATTATAAGAATTATTAAATGGCCCTTATTTTTGTAAAAACATTTTATATAAGAAATTATTGACCATTATAATGTTTTTATTCAAATTAGGGACATTTTGGATCCATAAGGATCACTTTAATGCCTTTATAATATTTTATTTCAAAATAAAGTCAAGTTGTCACATTATAGTTTTTAATTTGCATAATATTTTAAAATGAGGTTTTCTTGAAGTTTTATTCGAAAATGAATAGTATTTGGAAATATGATAAAATTATTTTTCTCATAGAATTTTATTTTCACCTTTCAGACAATAAATAAATACCATAATGGATTTCAAAAATATTATGCAGTATTAATTAAATTAATGAATAAATCAAATTATTTATAATAAAAATAAAAAAAATGAAATTTGATATTTTTAAGCTAACTCGTGTTTCCCCTATATGAATATTATGTGTCTATGAAATAATAATAAAAATTATTTGAATTTGAAACTTTGTTTTGATGTTTTAAAATTCATAGTTATGAATAGTGTTTATTTTGACAAACATTATTTTTCATGAATAAAATATATTATTATTTAAAAATATCAAAATTATTGAACAAGTCCCAAAATGATAAGATTACTTATAAAATTTATTACCGTTTATTTTTTAGTTTTTTTTTGAAATATTAAACCCTATAAAATATTTATTATATTTTAATAATTAGAGTAATTCCAAAGTTATCCCTTATCCCACTTATAAAATAAGGCTCCTTCCATCAGGAATATTCATCTCCTTGAGCCTTATTGATTGAAAATACTCTTAGAAATTCCCTCCTCCTATCCCTTTCCAAATTCTAATGATCCTGGTCTAAAAAAAGACTGCTTCCAAGATCCTTGTGGATGTTTTTAGGGAGGAATTTTCAAGAAGTGGATTGAACAAATTTGAACGAACTCAAACCCGAGGTATGAGATATCTTAACTCAATTTAGACTCATTGAGTTAAAAATATTTTTAATTGGTTATCTTTTTTCAAGAATATGTGTGAATTAACTATGATTTTTTTATTTTATATGCACATATATTTTTTGGATTTGTATTTTTCGTACATAATTAACTCATTGATTTGTCCTCACTCTAATAATATGATCTTTCTAAGGGTTAATTTTACAAAAACATTATTATCCAAGATTAGTTTTATATAAGTTTTTATTTAAACATATTTATTATCCATGTCCATATTTTTTTAAAAAATATTTTCAATATAAATATTGTTTATGTTTTATGTTAGGACTCTTTAACTAAAACATTGTTTTAAATGTTTTGATGATTTATTCATCTAAATCTTTCTCATTCGTGTCTATGTTTTCAAAATAGGTTTTATGGATTTTTTTATAAGGATGTGAATATTTTAAAATATTAATTTTCAAATGTCTATCACATGTTTCAATGTGGTATGGGACACTTTGATTATAAAATATATTTTTAAATGTTTTCTTTTATAAATGTGAAACTTTTTAATAAATTATTTTAAAGTAAAAAAAGGGTATTCTTCTCAAGAAATGTTAATTATTTTATTAGATTATTTTTCATTTATGCAAACATATTTTGTTGGATCTTATGTTTTATTGAGTTTTATCTCTTATGATATCATTTACCATATTTCATTTAATGGTATATGATTCTTTTTGGTTGTGGTAGTCCTTTTAGATACTATTTCTGGTTTATGGTTAATGCATTAACATTTAATATAATAGTTTTGATATAAATGTTTATGTTGGTTATGTTTCACCCTTTTCATATGATAAATTCATTAGATGTATTTTTTATGGTTTTGGGACTAGTTAATGAAATCCATATGGTTTGGGGACTGATTAATGAAAGCCCTACAGGTTGGGGACCTCTTAATGAATGCCCCTCGATGAATCATTAGTTCTAATAAGATGAACAAGTTTGGATTTTTCTATATTTTTTTGTCTTTGAAAGAGGACTTGAATGTATATTTTTTATGTCCCTCATTATGAAACTATAAATTTATAGTCCATAAGATTATTTTAATATAAGAATATGCATGGATGTTATTTATTATGGAATTATTTCTTCATCTTTTCTTCCTACCATATTATGCTCCATATTAAATTCCAATGGCTTGTTTTCCATAGTTATTCAACATGTCCTATTATTTATGATTCCACTATATTACGTACCCTTACTGAGCATCTAATATCACATATTTATTATGTTTCCTTTCCAATGTTATGATGATGAAAACACTGAATATGCATTCAAGAATGAAATTTATTTCGTTTAAAATTATATCATGTTTTATTTTATTTTTGCAATATTTTATCAATGTTATTAATATAATATGGTCTTCCAAGATATCTAAATTTATCAGTCCTTTGGAATTTGATGCCTTGTAATTGTGGCAATGTTATAAAATAATACACCGACTTTGGGATTCGAGGAACGGGGTGTTATAAAACACCTTTATAAGGGATCTCCATCTCCATCAAGGACATCTTTGGAATAACATAGGCATTGTGGAAGTCGTTATATACTTTCTCATTAAATAAACTCTGGGAAGAGAATGGATTTCAATATTTTATAATGTTGAATAACCACTATTTAATACTTCTATTTATAATGGTAAAACTAAGGATATATTTTATAGATTCAATACGAGGAACCAAATAGATCTCATATGGTTATAGGTAGTTAATCAACTTATAAACTATGAAGATAAATACATGTAAATTACTCTCACTGTATAAGTATCAAACATCAATATATGGAATTTATATAAAATTAATTCAGTTATTATTTTACTTCCTAGATAATTATTTTTCAAAAGAATATAACAATTATCACACTGGAGGGTTACCACATATTAGATAAGAGTTGTATATTCCACTAATGTCATAAGCAATTGATATATATGGGGATATAGTTTGAGATCATCAAAATCATTATGAAAATTTTCATCACATTGTAATTGGATCCATTATTCCTCTATTTTTTAAGGTAAAATATGTTGCTTCATGTTTATCAGATTAGAACATAATATAAGAGAGTTGTTGATGAATACCATTCGTTTTTTGTAGTTTAAGGATGAGGCATGGCATAGATCGCCTTGGATTATTTATGGTTGACCTATATGTTGTGATGGTTCACCACTATATAAAGGATACTTCAAAATTTCACCCTCAAATATGTTAATTAGAATTCATCTTCAATCTATGCTACCATTTTTTTGGAAAAATATTTCATGTTCTATAAAATGGCAACACCAAAATGGGGATTTTATAGCCAAATCAGAAACATAAATATCCATAGTGTTCCTTATGAATATATTGATTATATGGTGTATATAACATTGGTTCATCATGATATTATTCATCATTACGGGGTGAATTATTCAATAAAATCACACCCCATAGGGTTCCATAAATGTATTAGACTCTTTATCATTGGTAAAAAAAATTGACTTGTTTTTAAATGGAATATCCTTCCATTAAGAATACTTCTTCATAATCAAAAACTACATCGATCAATTTTTTCATCAAAATAGGGAAACCATATTTCTTATACTGCCAGTTGATATCCCTAAAAGTAATGTATACCTCGATATATCAAATTTTATTCTTGTTTGAAATTATTTTGGTTGGATATATTTTTCGTTGGATCTCCCAAATGTTGTTTTCTTAGATGAATTTATTAATGTTGGTGACCATATTTGTAATGACCCGCTTATTCCCATTGGCTTGAGAATACAATGAATCATAACTAGGACTTAGGTGAAATCCCTAAGATTCTAAAGGCAGACAATAAATGAAAAACGATTTATAATTAAAGTGGGGGAAGATTTAAAAATTAATAATAAAACCACTATCTCACAACCATAACCAAACAACAACTAAATGTTGAATGAATAAAAGAAAGGCAGCTCAACAACATTATTTATATAAAAAACACTCCAAAGTTTGAAACATCAGAAGACCGAACAAGTATCAAAGTAAACAGAGAAAAAAACTAAAAACTCCATGACTACCACAAGACTCTATTCTCCATAGGATCCAATCTCTATAATCACCAAACAACCCAATTATCATGAGGTGGTGCTTAAAACATGTGATACATTAACTTTTCCCATGTCTCAAATGATAAAATCTATAAAAGAACCCATGTTCCAAATCATGGGTGAGTATAAAACCTAGTAGATGTTCCCCAATTACTTCCCTACTCATGTCATTGGGATAGAATGGTTAGAAACAATTAGATAAAATAGTTTATATAAAACAATTTCCCAAAAATATTTATAACTAAATATAAAAAAGATTGAAAAACCATTTATAATCAAAAGAATACAAGTGAAATTGTAAACCAATTTTATAGAAAGTTATTTTTCCATAAAAAAAATAAATAAATGAATCTTTAAAACCATTTCTCAGTATTACTTTGGTATACACAATCAATTCCACACATCCACACAACCAACCATGCATGCTACGTGATGAAAGTTCCATACTCATGAGCAGTTTCTCATCGATCTACCAAGTCATCACAAGGTAATTATATCCCATGTTCTTGTTGAATTTTATCACTAATCACAAGGTCATATTTCAACCAATACCTAGAAAATAAATTTGAACACACACACTAATATTCCTGAGGATCATGCGAAAAAAATCCTTTTCCATAAAATAATATTTTTATTGAAAACTATTTTCCATCAAAACCATTACAAAGCCAAAAAAATTCAATAAAACTCCATTTTTATAGAAAATCCCTTTCCATAAAACCATTTAGTATTTCTGGAAATTTCTAAATTTAAAATCACTTTTTTAAATTCAAGAAGCTAAAGTAACTTTCACCACAATTCATAAAGATTTCATAATTTCACACAAATGATAAACCATCACAAAAGAGGATTTATTCCACATATTTAACCAAGATTTCACAACCAATTTTATTCAATTTAGACTATTTAAAACTAATATAATCAATTCTAGAAAGAGGATATGAGAGTGAATCCACCTACCTCAAAGGTTTTGACAAAACTCGACAATGGACGAAGAACACACATGAAAATGGGTCGATTCTCCCCAAAAGATCCATAGATCTCTTCTAAAAACATGATAAAGACCAAAAATCAACATATTTGGAATCCAAAATCATATATCTATCCATTATGGTAGTAGATCAATGAAACCAAGAATATAGGGGAAATTGATATGAGTAGATCTAAGAAACTGATCAATAATGATAAAGAACAAACACGTACATCAAGAATCTGGCTTCGAGTCACCAAGGGAAGCCTTCATATTGCCTCAAAATAAATGAGGGAACCTTATTTGGCATTAGGAGATTTAAAATCTCATGTTATATCTGGTTTGGTGAAAAATGAGTGGATTAATGGTGTGGCCGACCTAGATTCAGTTTTTTATGATGTTATTTTAACCCCATGCATGGTTAGTTTGCATGGTTAGATAAATTGTACACTAAATATTATTTATCTACTACCTTAAATAAACCCTCTCATGGCCTCCTTTCATGGTCTCCCTAACCATTATCAAACCATTCAGAAGCTACTACCTCAAAATTGCAAGTGTGCATGGTTTCTCAAAGGATATCTGCACGGTTTGGACAAACTGTGCCCAGACTGTGCACCTCTCATCTAGCCCCAAAAATTTATTGAATGTTTACCAAACTCTACCAACCCTTTATATTAAATAAAAAAACACTATTTAAGGGTTATATACTAGAAACTAGGTGTACTATAACAATATCATCATGGGTGCAATGCATTCTCAAGGCCACTTGCATATATCCATGGTGATCCTTAGGAATGTCTAAATGGCGTGTGGCCGCATCATGATCATGTATGGGAATTTTTTTAAATTTATAGGAAAATACAACCAAGTAATTAATAAATAGATATATATCTAGTTAAAAATTGGGATATATAATGACACTAATCAATGTGGGTCAAAGAACCACCTCAAAACCAAGATTACCTTGTATGAGTTCATGAATGAGGGTTGAGACACATTCAAAAATTATTAAAGGGTCATAATTTGGTTAACATTATTTTTATTCCTCTTTTTCAATTTTAATATATATGGGAGATGACATGGAATATTTGGATCATAATGAGGTCATGATAATATTTTCAACTCATGTGAATGATGGAGAGAATTATTTGGATACTATGGGTTATCTTGCTTGGCTATCACCATATGGTGTATCAATTATATGATCCATTTCATCTCATCTATCAACAAGGGAAGAATAATTTTCAACATCCATCATTTTAGCAGACTGTAAGGGGGAACTGTATATTATCATCAATGATGTTGTAGTATAAATGATTTTTGAAAATAACAACATAGGATAATCATTCGATACTATTGATATTGATGAATTATTTTAATTGGGGACATAATTATATTTTCTTCTAATATTTTACTATTTTTATGTAGAGGTTCAACCAATGCAACTGATATTATGAGATTCATGTTGAATGTGACCAAATATTCTGTAATTTGCTCAATTTGATTAATTTATAGTACACATTCATTATTAACATAATTGGATTTAATAATAGAAGAAATTTCAAGGTATTTTGGGGCCCTTATCTAGATGAAATTATCTATCATTAGTTTTTTCACTCATTTTCATAGAATATTATTTCTATGAATTGATATTAAAGGTATCGAAATGGGTACTGTCACCATAAAAAAACACCAACCTCTTAATTTATGGAAATTGATGATGTTGTTGTTTATACAATGGAACTATCATTTGAGAATAAATCCATGGTCTTCTAAACATAGTGCTTAAATCCATGTTCGGTTCGACAACCATCATCTCAGAGTTAAATATATGGACTCCAAATTTGGATGGAAACATGAAATAGCCCAATTAAAAATGCTACATCATTTCATACCATTTTATTATCATGGTGGAAGGAGATATATTATATTCCATTTCTCCCAAACATATAACGTTTTGGACTCTTGTGAGATTGATTATAGATATTTTATAGATTAGAGCCCAATGGTTATTGATATCATCATGTTTTCTAGATATATATGTGATTATCATGTGTCTATGTATGGAAGGATCCGAATATTTTTTCATAGAGAAGATGACCACATGGTATTCATTATGGTTATTAATTTCATGACAAACCTATAAAAAACAAAATAAACCTAAAATTATAAATTAAATATAAGGGAACAAATGAGATTATCACAAAGATATTTTTAAAGGGGAATGGAATACAAAATATAAATCCTCAATTGTTTATTAAAATGATTCTTAAATATATTACTTTTACTCACTAGGACCTATTGTTTCTTATCAGGGTGTATCTCCTTGCTATATTTCTTAGATGTTAAGTATTTTTTTTTTGAATTAATTGAAAAAAAATTGAGCTTATTCATCTTCTATATGTGTTGGGATGAGTTGAACAACCCACACTTTTAAGGGGACTATTAATGATAAATTGTTTCAATTGGTCCTCTGGTATGATAGGTCCAAAAAATTCCATGAAATATTTATCTATAGAATATATATATTTTTATCCTGATTATAGTGATTCACCCAATTTTCTTTGACTTATATTACTTTACTGGAGATGAATCTTGAATTCCCTAGTTTATGATAACTTCATCTTAATCATCCACATAACATTTTCTGGACACTTCACTTTTTCCAAAATTTTGAATGAGGATAATGGAATCTTACACGAGTTATTCATCATCAAAGGGATTTGATAAGTGAATCATGTTGATATATCCTCTCTACTGAACCTTATGTTATTATAATTTAGTTTTTTGTGGTTTTCCCATAATACATTTTGATGACAAGTTTTATGTACCCTAGTGATGGATGGAGGAATTCATAAATTGTTTGAACTGTCATGAGAATTTTTATTGGGTACTGATATTAATATTTATTATTATTATTGATTATTATAATGCCATGATACATCCCATGGGGTCTGTGCCATGACATACCCCAAGCCTACCTCCTGAAGGAAATGGGTTGGCGACTAGCACTGAAGGCGTCAACCAACAAGTGGGAGGCATTTTCTGGAGTACTTGTATGGTTGCACACACAACCATGTCCCAAATCTAGAAAAGTAAACATGCATGTCACTAAAAAACCGCTGAGTAAAAGTATAAATTCTAGGTCAAATAGGCCATAATACGAACCCAACAAAAGATATGATGAAAACGGGAAAGTACAAGGAAAAATCAGAAAGTCTTTTTTTGGAAACCCCACCTGATGGGTAAGTACAGAGTAGCTTCTGGAATCTGTAAAAGTATGCCTCGCCTTCCTAGTATCATTGGGAACCACTAGGTCCTAGTCCACCAAGTCCTTCATCAAGGAGGTGGTTGTCTGCACCAAAAACAACACGTGCGGGCGAAACCTGTGAAGGGGTGAGTAACAAAACACTGAGTAGAGACTCCAAAACATAATGGGAAGGCCACAAATAAATACTCAAAGAAATCCATGAAACATGATCAAGAAACATGATCACGACACAAGACATATCACACCAGGTATAATTTAGACTAGGAAAGTAGGACCATTAGTCACATCATCGAACACCATGGGATACTGGAGAACTCCCCCTCAATGAGTACAGTGGGCCTACCTGGTCACAAAGAAGCCACTTCCCACTAATATTGGACTGTTGTGGTACTCATCCCTGATGATTACCGTGGGAATGTTGGGTCATACAGACTCCTCTTCCCACCTTGGTCATACTGAGGTACTCCTCTTGTCGAGTATTGTGGGTATGTTGGGTCACACAGAGTCGATCCCCACCATGGGCCAGTTGGGTCACATCGATGCTGCTTCCCACTAGGCCATAATATCTGATCCACAAAGGGTCTCTTGTCAGCAGTCTTTAGGTCTCATCCAACCACTGGGTTTGCTCATGTATTGTGCTTGATTCTAGGAGAACCACACCCCAATCCATTCGTCAAATTCATATTCTATTAAAACCTCTATAGAGTATACTAAAATATATGCCTCTTCTCAAGGGTTCCCGTGCTCTACCCGGTCCCCCATAGACGGACCGGTTCCGCCTGGCCGGGACATGGCTGGAAGCCATGTCCAGCTCCCCCTAGCCAAGCGGGTCATCCGTAGGGCCATTGCCTCTGCCGCAGTCAATTTACCGAGGATTTTCTGCCACTCGGATGACCAATCAGGCCAACTATATTTCCTACACACTTTCAGGGGACTGCATTCCCTCAAGAACCATAGCCCACAGCAACGTGCCGCTCTACTGACGTGGCTAAGGGGCTTCGTCCCTGCCACCAGCTGGCAGCTCCTTCTGCTTCTCTAAAGCCTGAGCCAGCTATTATAGTCACCTGAAGTGCACCGTTGTTTCACATATCCACCCACCCACGGTCGTCGCCGGCACGCTTGTGGGTTTACCTATAGACCACCAGGTCCACACAGGTGGTCTGTTCTTTGCGTTGTTTATGCCTTCAGTCTTCATGGGGTCTCGCCTTCCCTATGAATTCCTCAAATCCTCTTTTCTACCATTTCAAAACCTCCACCCCGAATAATTCACAAGCGGAGGGGCTCGGGCCTTGTTCATGTTAGTCCATTCCATCAGTCTTAGAAGTTCAAAAAACATGGGATAATAATTTTATGTTCTATCACAATTTAATCAAATAATCTAAGTGAAAACCCCCCAGAAAAGTACCCTCCGGAAAAAATGATCGATCTGTGGATCATCCTATTCATTGGTCAATCCATGTTCTTCCTTTAGAATAAATAATGGAGAAACATGAACAAAATAAACCCTTTCCTTGAAGTAATTCGATGTTGAAGAGGTCCTCCCCTAAATATTCACGTCATCGAAGGTGTTCGTCACTCACCGGTCCCATTCATTGAGATGCATCTAAGTCATTAGTGATCCTCCAGCGTTCATCATTTGTCATTAGAGATATTTCTCACCATCATTTTATCAAATAAAATTCTACCCTTTGATTATAAACTCTCCAACGCATTAATCCATTAAAATAAAACACGTCAAAAAGTTTTTGTTATGTTGAGACATCGCATCGTTGAGCTGTTTCATTTATAAAATAGCGTAGCTATTACAGTTCAATTAATGTGTCATTACACTTCACAAAAATGAGCCATTGGTGATCTTCATTCAATGTACCATGTCACCGCACTGCAGCACCACCGTCTTCTGCTCAACAGTGAGAAAAAAAATAACATAACCTTTTATGTTATTTTATTATTTTCTGAAAAGTCTGAAAACTATAATTTCCAGTAGATCCTTGCTAGTTGAAGTTAATTCAATTCTAAGTGAATCCCACACTTCTAAGTTCATTTTTTCCCTCATATTTTTGATCCGAGAATTGGATTAAAATTTAGAAAAACCCACTCGCACATTTATTTAAATGAACTAAAAATATTAAAAATTATACTCTGTGCTCATCGGGCCTAAGAATCAAGTTCCTACAAAGAGTGTGGTCTTGAAATAAATCAATATAATTTAAAAAAATGCACATAAATTCCAGTACATTACATTATTCTACCCTTTTGGTGATTCATGTCCTCATAAGCCAAAACAAGGTTACAAAAACAAATGGGGTTACTGAGCATAGATCTAAGCATCCTACCCCTATGTGCTCTCTTGGAGATTCTCATGCTTCCATAAAACACACACCAGAGGAATCGACCATCCATGATGGACCCACACCTGTCAATTTTCAATCTCCACTAGAAACTCTGCAAACATCCCCCCCCCCATCATCAATTTCCATCTCACCTCAGTCGATGTCATGTGATGGATCATGTACATACCTCCTCAACTGCGACACATGAAAAACATTTTTCACTAGGTGTATCTAGGGGGAAGAGATTGGTGGTACACCACATTTCCAACTCTACAAATAATCTAAAAAGGTTCAATGAACATCAGAGATAACTTGCCAACCCAGCCAAATCTCCACTAACCCCATCGGGGTGAGACCTGAAAGAACACATGGTCTCCCTCCTTGAACTCCAAGGGTATCCATATCCTATAAGCATATGATTTATGCCTGCTATATGTAGTCCTAATCCACTCCTAGATGATCTTCACTTACTCAGCGGTAGCCCATACCAACTCTGGACCCATTAGTGTTGACTCCCCTAGGTCTGTCCAGCATAGAGGGGATCTTTATGATTTCCAAAACAAGGCCCCAAATGGTTCCATTCCATTGGTGGATTGATAGATTTTTTTGTATGAAAACTCCACCAGTGGAAGGTTTTCCTCCCAAATATGACAAAAATAATGTATAAAATCCCAATGCATGTCCTCCATGGAATGTATGGTCTACTCTCTCTAACCATCTGTCTAAGGGTGAAAGGTGGTGCTCAAACATAGGTGAGTACCCAACGCCTCCTACAATCCCTTATAAAAATGGGATGTAAAGAGAGCTTCACAGTCTGAGATGATCATCGAAGGCACCCCGTGGAGCCGCACTATCTTCTGGAGGTAGAGGTGTCTCAATACCTCTTTCGATCATTGCTCCCGGATGGGTAGGAAGTGAGATGACTTGATGAGTCGGTCAATGAGCACCCAGATAGAATCATGGCCCCTGTACGTGTGTGGTAAACCTGTCACGAAGTCCATTAAGATACCATCCCATTTCCACTACGTTACCTCAAGTAGCTGAGACAAACCTGGTGGAACCTGATGTTCAGCATTCACTTGCTGGCAAGTGAGGCACCGTGAAATGAACACTACCACCACTTCCTTCATCCCTAGCCACTAGTACACATTTCGTAGGTCCTGGTATATCTTCACTGCACCAGGATGTACCGCCAAAGGGGATTTATAAAACTCCCTCAACAACTCCTCCCACAAGGTCACTGGTACTATGGTCCATCCTCTAAAAAGGATGATGTGCTCCCCACCTATAGAAAATCCATCAAAATCTTGTCCTAAGGATAACTGAGAACTTCAGGACTCTCTGTCAACATCCACAGGGTTTTCCTCCTAGACTCGCAGTAAGAGTGGAGGAGTGATAGTCATCGACTGAATGTAAGCTTCTTCTTCATCATCCCTTAAGTGTATTTGCATCACGACCTACTGCTTTGTCATTTACTCCGCAGTTATAGACAAGACCTCCAGCTGAGCTCTTCTCCCAGCAAGTTCCCCTTCCTAGAAGTATAGAATATCTTAAATTCATAGACTTGGAGGAACTCCAGCCATCGTCAATGTCTCAAGTTGAGGTTCTTTTGTGAGAAGATATACTTGAGACTCTTATGGTGAGAGTAGATAGTAAACCATTCACACATAAATTATTTCCACCACATCTTCATGGTGAAGACCACTAATTCTTACTCCAGGTCAGGGGTCGCATAGTTCTTCTCATGAAACCTCAACTACTATGAGTTTTCGGGAACCACTGCTATATCCTACAATAGGACACAACCCAATCCGGTCCCCAATCAATTTCAAAAGACTACATACCCAATGCCCTCTTCTAGTAGTCTCAAGATGGGGGCCCTCGTCGGTCTCCACCTCACCTCCATAAAACTCTGATGGCACTTCTCCATCCACACGAAGGGTTATACCTTAAGTTTTCTAGGATGATAAAGGTGATGATACTCTGGAAAATTCAAGTATGGACCTCATTTAGTATCCCTCCAACCCTAAGAAACTATGAACCACATTCATTCTCTTGGGTGGATCCAAATAAAGCATTGACTCTATATTCATCAGATCCCCTGCAACTCCAACCTCTGAGATTATGTGTCTTAGGAAGAGGACCTCCAGAATCTAGAACTGTCACTTCGAGAGATTATCGTAAATTTGGTTCTCTCTAACTGTATCTAAGTCTACCCATAGGTGTGTAGTGTGCTCCTACACCAATGTCAATTACACCAAGATTTCATCAAGGAATACCACCAAGAAATGATTGAGAAAAGGCTAGAATATCCTGTTCATGAGTTCCATGAACACTGCTGGGGAATTGGTCGCGCCGAAGGGCATCACGTAGAACTCGTAGTGGTCATACCAGCATCTGAAGATTGTCTTCGGTACATAATCAACCTGTATAAAATGATGAAAAATTAAACATGCATTACATTAAACAAGCACTGAGTAAAAGTAAACATTTTAGGTCAAATGGGCTAGAATACAAACCAAGAAAAATATAACCTAAAAACAAGAAATTATAATGAAAAATTTAAATAGCATCTGATGGAAACCCCACCTGATGGGTAAGTACATAGTAGTTGCCGGAAGCCGTAGAAGTATTCCATGAATGCCTGGTCTAACTAGGAACCACTAGGTCCTAGGCCAACAAGTCCTTCGTCAAGGCGGTGGTCGTCTTCACCATACATAACAGGTGCGGTCGAAGCCTGTGTTGGGGTGAGAAACAAAATACTTAGTAGGGACCCCAAAACACAAATGGAAGACCACAAAGCAACCCAAAGATAAAACCAAGAAACATGATCACAAAGCAAGACCAGAACCCAATACAGCTCACACCAGGTATAATTTTGAGTAGAATGTAGGACCATTTGTCACATCATCAAACAACATGGGTTACTAGAGAAATCCTCCTCAATGAGTACAGTGGGCCTACCGGGTCACACATATTCTACTTCCCACTAACCTTGTACTATTATAGTACACATCCTTGATGAGTACCGTAGGTATTCTGGGTCACACAGAATCCTCCCCCCACTGTGGGTCTTTTAGGTCACATAGAAGTCGCATCCTACCTTGACCATGATGAGGATTTCCTCTGGTCGAGTACCATTGTTATGTCAGGTCACACAGAGCCACTCCCCAATATGGGCCTATCAGGTCACATAGAATCTGTTTCCCACTAGGCCATAGTTACTTGTCCACACAAGGTCTCTTGTCATTAGTCTTTAGGTCTTAGCCAACCATAGGGTTTCTAGATATAGTGCGCTTTATTCTAAGAGAAAATATCCTCAAGCCATTTTTAAAATTAAATATCCCTGAAAACCTCTATAGATTATACCACAATATCTATCTCATCGTGAGTGTTCCAACACCACAAAAAGTTTCTTAATCAGATGTCTGGTTTGCATGTTATTGGAGTTTTTCCAAAAAGGTGCAAGTTGGGTTTGAGTCCGGTCTGACCCGGTTAGACCGACCCGACCCGACCCGACCCGAGGTCCACCCACCCAAACTGGGTCTATCGACCAAACTGGGAGCCAACCCAACCAAGTTCTTGTCCGACCTAGCCTGATGGGGTGGGTCTAGTCTGTTGGGGTGGGTCCAGACCACTGGGGTGGGTCCGGCCCACTAGGGCGGCCAGCGCCCTACCAGATCCACCTGGTCGGGATGCGGCTGCAAGCCCTGTCTGGATCCCCCTCACCCTATGGGTCGTCCATGGGGCCAGCACCTCTATCGTGGTCAATTAACTGCAGCCTTACCACCATTTATCCCCCCTGATTTCCCATAGGTGGTCAGGGGAATGCATTCCATTGGGAACCATGGCCCGTGATTTTAGTCTGCTCCACCGATGTGGCCAAGGGGCCGCTTCCATGCCACCAGCCACTGGCCCAGCTGGTAGCTCCTCCCGTATTTCCACATCAGTCACCTCTGATGCACCATCGTGGCGAGCCACCATTGTAGACCACCATGTATTCACCAGTGTTTCGTTCTTCCTGTCGTCTATGCCTTTGGCCTTCGTGGGGTGTTGTCTTCCCTACGAAGGTGCCAAATCCACATTGCCTACTTTTTAAAAACTCAGCCATGAAGAATGGACAAGAGGAGGGGCTATGTCCTTATTTTTATCAGTCTGCGGCCTCCTCATTAGAATTTTAAAAACATGGGATAATAATTTGATGTTCTATCAAAATTTATCATGTAATCCCAAGGAAAAACCCAAAGAAAACTACCCTCCCACAAGAAAAAGTGATCTGTGGATAAAAATATTCATGGGTTGATCTGTGTTCACTTTTTAGAATAAAAAATGGGGAAACATGAAAAAAATAAACCTCTACCTCAAAGTACTTCGACGTTGAAGCGGTCCGCCTCAAGAGGTTGAAAGCGTTTATCACTCATCGGTCTCATTCTTCGAGATGTGTCGAAGTCGTTAACGACCCACCGACATTCTTCATTCATCATTAGAGAGATTTCTCACAATCATTTCATCATATAAAATTCCACCATTTGATTTTCAACTCTCCAACATGTTAACCAAGTAAAAGAACACATATCGTGGAATTTCTATTATGACGTGACATTGCGTTGTTACATTGTTTCATTTCTGAAATAACGTATCTATGATGATTCCATTAATGAATTTTGACGCTACAAAAAAAGAATCCATTAGTGAGCTTCATTTAATCTACCTCATCATTGCACCGCAGCGCTGCTGTCCACCGCTCAATGGTGAGAAAATAAAAAT
This sequence comes from Viscum album, assembly GCA_963277665.1. NCBI lineage: Eukaryota > Viridiplantae > Streptophyta > Magnoliopsida > Santalales > Viscaceae > Viscum > Viscum album. The sequence goes on from OY728127.1 coordinate 643,120,657, forward strand.
AAAATAACTTCTTAAAATATTTTATTATTTTCTGAAATGTATAAAAACTATCTTTCCCAGTCGACCCTCACTGTTCAAAGTTATGTCCATTCTAGGTGAATCTCTCCATTTTGAGTTTAATCATGCCCTCAGATTTTTGATCTGAGCACCATTTTAAATGATAGAAAAACCTTCTCTCATTTTATTTAAATGAACTAAAAAATTTCAAAATTCTATTTCGAGCTCACTGGGCCTTGGAACCAGCTGTCGTCAGAGAAAGTGGTATCAAATAATTCCATATAATTTAAAAAAAATACATGGTAATTCTGGGACATTACATATAGCAATTACTTGATTAGTTTTTTTGGATCTAATGGTATCGAATAAGTTGAATCAGTTTTTGGTGAGCGAATTTGGTTTGAAACTAATAGATTTTTTGTCCCATAAATATAGTATGCACTCATTTTATTTAATTTGTTATTATCCATGACTCAAAAATTTATAATCCCTTTCTATAGCATTTTTCAATTATCCTTATTCTTTTTTCGGGATATAATATATGCAAGCTACTTAGGATGAGGGATATCCTAATTTGAGCTACCAGAAAAGATCCACATTCTTCATGATGTCTTTTAAGACAAGGATTACCCTATATGTCGTTCCCCTTTATTTTATTATATGGGAAATATTTAGGGAGGATATTGAGGCCAAATTCATAAGGATTACTTTCCTCTCAATCATGAGGAAGGTTTTTTCCATGGCATTGATGATGTTTTTAAGAACTTTTTCATTCAGAAAACAATACTATTTACTCATCTGATTTCTATAATGTGGATTTTACTTCTCTATTAATTCGTCTTCTTAGTGATACTAATATTATTATTAACATTCAAGTGGAGAAATAATTTTATATTTCATTAATTTTATAGTGACACATACTTTTCATTTTTAAGTATTACATCTTTTTAGATGTATATTTAATACACAGCATAACAATCCATTGTAGAACATTAAATTCTTAGTTTCATTAGAGACTATATACAAAATTTTCTTATTTAAGGAATGATCTTAAATGTATCCCATAAAGATATTCCCACATATAAAAATTATTATAAACAACATACTTTAAACATTAATTCATAAACTAGTGAATGAAAACATAATAATAGAGGATCTTAGTTACTCAGTAATTGTAAAAAAGTGAGAAGTCAATGAACACTTAAACATAAAATGAGAATAAGTGTATGAGAGAATGATCTTATAATTTTATAACAATAACCATAATATCATAGATTATAATCTTAAGTTGTTTCATAATTCTTGTAAATTCAGATGTCGTCAATCATTAAGAGACTACAGAATGTGATCCATGAGATTATATAATTAGCATAATACATAAGTTTATGGCACACATATAATCATAAAAAATCATTTCATTGGAAAATAATTACTACCAAGACTATAATAGTGTATTTTTTGTAATCATAATTAAATCATTTCATTATTAAAAGTTACTCAAATGACTATTAAAGTGAATAAATTCCCTTGTTGAACTTGAAACACTCCCCATTCCAATCCTTATAATCGTATAATATATACATTTTTAACCAATTCACTATTGAGATGTATATTTCTGGTCCCACCCATCACATAATCATAATAAATTAATATGTGTTCCATAATATCATTGAACATTAATCATATATCATAACCTGTGGAAAATAAATGAGGTTCACAAACTTTTCAATAATTCATCATTGAATAACCCATGGAAAGTAAAATTGTTTCATAAAAATATCATGATTATAATCATAAACCATCCATAGAAAGAATAAGGATGGTATCCTTAGACCACATACCCAGTAAATACTTATTAACTTCAACGGATGTTATCATAAAACAAAAATAATTTTAAATACCACATGAAATATTTCTTGATGGAAATTCCAATTTCACATTGAATTCACTTATTTAAAATCTAAAAAATTCCCTTTTATTATGAAAAAAAAATTTATATGAAAATAACCTTGGATACATTTAATGGAATATTTATATTATTCATTTTTTATGGTGGTGGGAAATTTACTTCATGTTGTGTTCAAAAATAAAAGATTCCTTTCACATGTTATTTAAAAAGACAAAAATATATCATTCATAAAAAATAACTAATATACCTTAAAAAATTATGTAAAAATTGAATAATGGGTAAAAATATCATTAAAAATATTTCTATAATAGTACAAAATATTCTTTAAAACAGTTTTAGAAAACATTCACATAGAAGAGACATAATTTTTGACCAAATGGAAAAATTAATTGGTTTTCTGTAAAAATATTCTTTCAATATCATCAATACATAAAGAAATAAAAATGAATAAAAATCATAATCTCTAGAAATGGTCATAGGAGAAGAAAATTCATTATATTATTTCTAGGTAGATCATGAAATTTTATTATCTGAAACCCCATAATAAAAAAATACCAATAAACAAATAGACTATAAGATAAATCTCATATAATGAGTTCTACATTCTTCAATTTCACTTTAGCCTCATTTATAAAAAAATTGTTTTAATATAATTCAATAAAAACTAAATTTATATACATATAATATCTTATATGATCATCTTATAAAACATTAACTACCATTTATTAACAATTATTTGTTAAAAATTTCACTATCACGAACCATCCCCCAGGGCCCATGTCGTGACTACCCCAAGCCTACCTCTTGAAGGCTAGGGGATGGAAACAACCACTGAGGGCATAAAACTGCAAGTGGGAGGAATTTTCCCAGATACCTGTATGCACACGCAAACCCAACTAAGTATCAACTCACAAGAATAGAGATAGTATACCACTGAGATGAAACCGAGTACGGTCACAACTAAAATTAAATGGGCCTGAATACAAACCCCAAAAGAAAGTACTGAATGCAGTAAAGTATAAGAGTGCTCTAATGGCCATTCATAGAAATCTCCACCTGATCGTAGAAGTGGTGTAGCTACTGGAAGCCTAGGGAGTATGTCTCATCTGTTGGATATCATTGTGGATCTCCTAGTCCAACACCACCAAGCCTATTGTCGAAGTGTCGATCGTCTACACGGGACACAACACACACGTGGGAAGGGCCCATGCAGGGGGTGAGTAACACTAAACTCAGTAAGGACCCCCAGTAAAATAAGGAAAGACCACTATAGAAAATTGGAAGTGTATCACAAAGAAAAATCACACAACACAAGTCAGCTCACACCAGGTATCTCTTTTGGTCAAGGATTGAAGGATCATAAAATCGTCGAACTTCTCGGCTGCTAAAGAACTCCTCCTCTATCATGTAAAGTTGCCCTATCGGGTCATATAGGGCTTCTTCTCACTAACCTTGAACTGCTATGGTACTCATCCATGATGGGTACCATGGGCATGTTGGGTCACATAGAGTCGCTTCCCACTGTGGTACTGCCAGGTCACATGGAGTAGCTTCCCACCATGGATGAACTAAGGAACTCCTCCAGTCAAGTACCATGGGTCTACTAGGTCACACTGAGCCACTCCCCACTAAGGGCCCGCTGCGTCATGCAGAGTCGCTTCCCACTAGGCCATCGTCAAGCAGTCTTCAGGTCTCTGCAAACCGTAGGGTTCTGTATGTAGTATTCTTGGGAGAACCACTCCTCAATCCACTCATAGAATCTTGATATCCATGTAATTCACCACAATTTATGCTGAAAGATTTGTCTCCTTAATAAAGTCCCAAAACCGCAAACAGTTCATCAATCAGATGCACGGTTTTCAAGATACAAGTGTTTTAGTGTCGAGGGCCCGGTTGGATTCTTTTTTGATCCAACCCGACCATACCCTAACATTCTCCAAAACTCAACTGGAGTGTCTCAAAAGGACCACCTTGTCTTTAGTATCCTGAAATTGTAGACGGTTCATAAATCTATCATTCGTTTTAGACGTTAGGTCTCGTTTAGTGTAACTACTCAGTACTGGGTCCGGGTCCGGTCTGCCCCAGTCAGACCGGCCCGACCCGGTTTGGTAGGGGCTGACCCAGATCGATCTGGTTTGACCCATCCCGTTGGGCCCCTCTTGACTCGGTTGGGCCGTGGGTCATCCCGCTGGGTCGAAGGTCGTCTCGCTGGGCGGCGGGTCGATCCGCTGGGTTGCGGGTCGGCCCGCTGGGCACCGGGTTGGTTCGTTGGGCCAGACCGATGGTGCCACATGCCTGGCGGTGCGGGCCTCCAGGGACACCTAGACGTGCAGCGTCTGGGTAGGGCTGATGTGGCGTGGAGCCATGTTAGCGGGTCATAGAGTGGGGGTTGACCCAACGAGGCCCCACATGTCTTCCGTCCAGTGGTCGATGGGCTGCGGATTTGTTGTTGAGTGTGCTGCTGGCACGAGCCATATCCACTGACCACCGGTCAAACTGGCGGCCTCTGCTCCACCGTGACTAACGCAGGCCGCAGCCTTAATACCGCATGGGCACACCACCAGGGGTGCACCCCTCCCCTCTTATGCCGCTGCTCAGGGCAGCGGCCGATTCTTCCACCAGGCACACGACTGGCGGCATCGTGTGTCATTGTCGTGCCATCATGTGCCACCGCCGGCACCGATGCCAGCAGTAGGGTGTTCGTCGGGCCGCCAGTCATGCATCGATGGCCCGTTTCTTGCGCCGTCTATTCTTACATCCTCCTAGGATCGCGTTCTTCACTATGGTAGGCCCCTATTTAGTTGTCACCAACTTCAAATTGGGTGATCACAATCAACGCACTAGTAGAGGGGTTCGAGCCCTGTTCGTGTTGGCCAGTACCCTCCGTGTTAGAAATAAATCTAGGGGTTTCAGAAAATAGTTCAACCAGATTTTGTGCCTTGATTTCAATCGCAATCCCAATTATAATACACACCCTCCCACATATAAAAAAAGAATAATGGATCAACATATATATGAGTTGATCCATTCTTATCATTTTAATATTAAATGTGGGGGAAAAATAAATCAACACAACCCCTTCCTTGATACTTTGGAGAATGCTTGTGATTGAGGAAATTTCATTGTTCGTTGTCCCCGAAACAAGCTACCCCCATCGCTGCTCGAACATCAAACTCTGGTTTGGGGTTTCGGCAGCGCACGTCACCTCCCACTAGGATCGGTTCCGTCCTCTAAGGGTTCGGCGTTACAGTACTACTTTAGCACTTAGTTTCTTGGAAAATCTTGTGATGATTCCCCTCCCCAAGCTCCATATATATAGGAGAGGGGGAGGGTATGTAACGTTTTGAGGAATTAATGGAGGCTCATAAATTAGGAACCTTCCTAATTTCCCCAATGACGTCATTACTTAGGATTGTAAAGTCAATCCATTTATTATGTTTATGAATCGCGGGTCCCACACTCTGATTTTCCCTTGGTGGAAAAGAAAGAAAAATAAAATACGAAAATTATTTCATTTATTTTCTTTTAAAAGTCAAAAAACTTATCTTCTTCCCCGAACATACTGCGGTCAATGTAAAGTCTTCCTTAAGCGAATCCTGTCACTGCTGATTCAACGGTGCCCTCAGATTTTTAATCTGAGCACCATTTTAAAAGTTTGAAAATTCCAGGTACGCGTTTTCTGAACGTACCTTAAAAAAAGTTCAGAAATTAATTCTGGGCACACTAGACCTTGGAATCATGTGCCTTCATATTTCGTAGACTCGTAATAATTTTATTTATATATAAATTACAAGGAAAATCTGTGTCTTTAAATTCTCCCCACCATAGGGATTTTCATCCCCAAAATACACAACATAGACTAGGAAAAAAATGGGGGTACTGAGCATGAATCTGAGCCTCATGCTCCCATGTGCTCTCCTGGAGGTTCTCATGCTGCCAGCGAGTGCGCACCATAGGTATCGACCTCCCACAAAGGACCTGCTCTTATCAATCCTCAATATCCACTGGAACCTCCATAAATGTTTCCCCTTCATTGAAGTCTATATCTAAGTGGTTGATGATGTGAGATGGTTCATGCACGTATCCCCTCAACTAAGATACGAGGAAGATGTCATGCACCCTCTCCAACTGTGGTAGATGTTTCAAGTGGTATGTCACCTCACCAATCCTCCTATGTTTCAGAAATGGTCTGATAAACCTCAGTAAAAAATTACCACCCCAGCCAAATCTTTGTAGTCCCCATCAAGGGTAGACTCATAGAATATATGGTCCCCCTCCTAGAACTATAAAGGTATTAGTCTCCTGTCATCATAATACATATGCCTTCTCTATGCAGTCTTCATCTGCTACTGGATGATCTGCACCTTCTCAATGGTTTTCCCTACCCACTCTGGACCCATAAGTGCCGACTCCCCTGGGTCTGTCCATCATAGAGGTGATCTTCAAGGCCAACCATACAATGTCTCAAATAGTACCATACCGATGGTGGAGTGATAACTATTGTTGTTAGTGAACTCCACCAAGGGAAAGAGATCCTCCCATCTGTGGCCAAAAGTTAGGACGCATACACGAAGCATGTCCTCTAATGTCTGTATGGTCTGCTCTGTCTTACCATCCGTCTTAGGATGAAAGGTAGCACCCAAATGCCTCCTGCAACACCTTCCACAATCGGGATGTGAAACGTTTGTCACGGTCAAAGACAATCATCGATGTCACCCCATGGAGTCTCACAATCTCTTGTATGTATAGGCATCCCAAACCCTCTACTGATTCGTGTTCTATGATGGGTAGGCAGTGGGATGACATGGTGAGTCAGTCAACGATCACCCAGATGGAATCATGTCCCCTGGATAGACGTTGAGGCCCTGTCACAAAGTCCATGGAGATCCCATACCACTTCCACACTGGCACCTCTAGTGGCTGTGCTAAGCCTACTAGAACCTGATGCTTGACCTCCACTTGCTGACAAGTGAGGCATCATGAAACAAACCCCACTACATCCTTCTTCATCCTTGGCCACCAGTGCTGATGCTGGAGGTCTTGGTACATCTTCGCCGCAATAGGATGTACTTCCATAGGGGACATTTGGAACTCCATCAACACCTCATCTCGTAGCGCCACCTGTACTATGGTACATCCTCTAAAGAGGATTAAATGCTCCCCACCATCAAAAAATCCATTAGGTTCATGTCCTGTGGATGTCTGAGCATGTTGAGCCTCTCATTCAATGTCCCCAAGCTACGCCTTCCTTACTCGCTGAAGAAGCGGGTTAGTGAAAGTCATAGACTGGAGGTAAGCTACTCCATCTCTATCCATGAAGGATATCTACAATTTGGTTAACTGTTTTGTCTCCTCACACAACAACTTCAGACCGGTCCTTCTGTTGAGTGCATCTACTACCATGTTCCCCTTCTGAAGAGTATATATTATCTCAAATTCATAGTCCTGGAGGAAATCTATCCATCATCATTGTCTCAGGTTCAGGTCCTTCTCGGAGAAGTTATACATGAGAATCTTGTGATATAAGAAGACTTTAAAATGTTCACCCATCAAGTAATGTCACCATAGCTTCAAGGAGAAGACCACTGATGCTAACTCCAGGTCATGGGTAGCAAAGTTCTTCTCATGTTTTCTCAACTATCGTGACCCCTAGGCAATCACTACTAGCTTCGGAATCAGGACACACCCAAGTCTGGTCCCTGATGCGTCATGGTAGACTGTGTACCCAACGCCCCCTTTAGGTAGCCTTAATATGGGATCACTTGTTATTCCTTGCCTCAGTTCCTAAAAACTCTGCTGGAACTCTCTGTCCATACGAAGGGCTGCCCCTTCTTCGTCAAAGCTAAAAAGGGTGAAGCAACATTAGAAAAATCAGTCACGAATCTCTAGTAGTATCCAGCTAACCCCAAGAAACTATGCACCTCGGTCACACTCTTGGGTGACTCCCAAGCAAGTAAAACCTCTATATTTTCTGGATCCACCGCAACTGCAGCCTCTGAGATAATGTGCCCCAAAAAGTGGATCTCTCGAATCCAAAACTAGCACTTTGAGAACTTACCATAAATTTGGTGCTCTCAAAGTGTATCTAGAACTATCTGTAGATGATTGGAATCCTCATCCTCCATTGCTGAGAATACCATGATGTTGTCAATGAAGACCATTACAAAGTGATCAAGGTATGGCTAGAATATCATGTTCATGAGTCCCATGAACATTGCAGGGGTGTTGGTCACACCAAAAGGCATAACCAAAAACTCATTGTGGCCATATCCACATCTGAAGGTCGTCTTCTGTACATCTTCATCTCGTACCCAGAGCTGATGATAGCCTGATCTGAGGTCTATCTTCAAAAACCAACGTGCTCCCTTCAGCTGGTCGAAAAGATCATCAATTCTCAAAAGTAGATACTTGTTCTTCATGGTCACCTCCTTCAGGCACTGATAGTCCACACAGAGTCTCAAACTCCCATCTACCATCTTGGAGAACAAAATCGGGGATGCCCAAGGAGAGACACTAGGCCTTATGAACCCATTCCCTTGCAAGTCCCCAAACTATACTCGTAACTCATGAAGCTCTGCAGAAGCCATCTAATATGCTGGTGTAGATATCGGTTTCGTCTCGGGGTATAGGTCGATTTAAAATTCTACTTCTCTATGTGGAGTTAGTACTGGGACATCATCAGGAAAGACATCGGCATACTGGTCCACCCCTACAGGATAGATCGAACTGTCAACATCAACTGCCCCAAGGGTAAGGCTAGCCAACTAATGTGTGATCAGCTACACCCTCCTCTAGGTAAGTCCACCCTATGGTACACAGTTTTAATTCTCACCGGTGAAGGAAAACCTTGTCCCATCCAAACAAACACACTACACATTGCACTTAATACAGTCGATCTGAGAATGGACTATGGATAACTATTCCATACCCAAGATGACGTTGTAGGGCCTCAACGTTGCTACTAAGAGATCCCAGCTGAAGCTCGTGCCTCCTAGAGTAAGCTCACACTACCAGAACCCGTGTGTAATCATCGAATCTGCTCTTATAGGTGTCTATATCCATATGGATTGAGAAAAAGGCTACATCGGATTCTCCGAGATCCGAATGAGGGTTGTGGCAATAAAATAGTGACTGACACATGTGTCTATAAGTACTACAGCTAAGGTGGAGTAGACATAGATTGTAAATCTAATCATCTCGGGAGCACCATGGTCGTAGGCCTCAACAGCCTGGAGTAGAGCTCTCCCCAGTCCACCTTCTCCCTATGGTCGAGGTAGACCTCCTAGAGGTGGTGGAGGTAGAACCTCGAATTGTCGCCTACTGCCTGCTACAAGGCTAGATCCTCTGCCACGTCCACCTTCTACCTATTAACCTCCCTGGTTGAATCTCTGTCTCTATCTCATTGGTCCCTTGACCTTCTTCTGGTCACCCGTACAGCGGGTCGGGCAGTCGTGAGCCATGTGGCACTACCCGTCGCACGTGTAACACTATTTAGCTCCCTACTGACTCCATATAGACTGGGATCCTTGTACTGTTGACCCGGAGTCCTGGGGTCACCCTCTGAAAGACCTGGCCTGCCTGGGCCCATATGCCTGATGCATGTTTCTTACCAAAGACTCTTCTACCTGAGGTCTGCTGGCGGCTCTATCTATCTGCTCCTGCTCCATCAGGAAACTATCCACAAAAATGGATTGCTCCAGCACCCCAGTCTGAATGGGATGCTGAGGGTCACCACTGAAGCCTTGATCTCCTCCTGAGCCCCTGATCGAAGGCTTGAGCCCTGAAGAAAGGGTCTCGTACCATATCTGTGCAGTAACAGGAAAGCTCTGTGAACTTTTTCGATTACTCGGCCACTGTCATGTTGCCCTGCTAAAGGTGGAGCAACTCTTGAATACGCACATAGCGCAACGCCTCGGGAGAAAACTCATCCTATAAAAGCCTCTCAAAGTCAACCCAAGTGAGGGTTGCCTCATTGTGAACCTAGATGGTCAAAATCCACCATCTCACAGCTGATCCTTGTAGAAGTATCACTACCAAGATCACCATCTGGTCGGGTGGTGTATTCACTAAGCGGAAGACCCACATTAGAGCCTCTAGCCAGTCCTCAGCGGCTCGAGGATCTATCTCTCCCTTGAACATGGGAGGTCTTAGACTTTAAAACTCTTTTAGGGCACTAAGCCTGCGAACGTCATCTATCAGAACTGCAGGTAGCAAGGTCTGACCATCGGGTGGTGGTAGCACGGGGGCACCACCTTATGGGACCATCTTAAACACTAGTCCCTGGACGGACGCCACGTCGCAGGAAGGGTTGTCCTAACGAATCTGGATCCTGGCTGGTCATCCTTGTGGAGGCATCCTTAGATAAATCAATATGTTCCATAGTTATAACATTATACCTGGTGATCTGAATTTCATTTGAAATCACAAAACAAAAATGCAACTAGTATTCTCATGCATTGAGCTGAAAAGCAAGGCTCATGGTTCTAATGTATGGATACGTCAGCCACCGCCCCAACCCTGGAATCACTGAACCTAATGTTTGGACTCTCAACACTTAACATTTTTGAATTAAAACAAAAACAGAGACTCTTGATCTCTTAGTTAGAACCAGCCACCTCTGATACCACTTTGTCATGACCCATCCCCTAGGGCCCGTGTCGTGACTACCCCAAGTCCACCTCTCAAAGGCTAGGGGATAGAAACTTGCGTCGAGGGCGTAAACCTACAAGTAGGAGGAATTTTCCCGGATACCTATATACACATGAAAATCAAACTAAGTACCAACTCACAAGAATAGGGATAGTATACCACTGAGAGGAAACTGAGTACAGTCACAGCTGAAAGTAAATGAGCCAGAATACAAACCCCAAAAGAAAGTACTGAAAGAAGTAAAGTACATGAGTGCTCTAATGGCCATCCGTATAAATCCCCACTTGATCATAGAAGTATTGTAGCTACTTGAATCTAATGGAGTACATCTCATCTATCGGATCTCACTGTGGTCTGCCAAGTCCAACCCCACCAATCCCGTCGTTTAAGCTTCAATCATCTGCACGGGACACGACACACACATGGGAAGGGCCCATGCAGGGGGTGAGTAACACTAAACTCAGTAGGGACCCCCAAAACATCAAGGAAATACCACACAACAAACTAGTAGTGTAGCACAAAGAAAAAGTACACAACACAAGTCAGCTCCCACTAGGTAACATTTTAGGTAAAGGATAGAAGGATCATCAAATCATCAATCTCCTCGGCTGCTGGAGAACTCCTCCTCTATCGGGTACATTGGACTTACCAGGTCACAAATATCCATTTCCTACTATCCTTGAACTATTGTGGCACTTATCCTTGATTGGTACTATGAGTATACTGGGTCACATAGAGCCACTTCCCATCGTGGGCCTGCCGGGTCACATAGAGTCGCTTCACACATTGGCCGAAATAAGGTACGCCACCTATCAAGTACCATCGGTCTACTAGGTAAAACAGATATTATCCCCAGAGTGGGAATGTTGGGTCACATAGAGCTTCTTCCCACTGGGCCATCGTCATGCAGTCTTCAAGTCTCATCCAACCACAGGGTTCCGTAAGTAATCTATTTGGTAGAACTACACCTCAAGCCACTCGCCACATATTAGTATCCATATAATTCATCAAAAAGTATTCCAAAATATTTTCCTCTTTAAGATAGTCCCACATCTACAAACGGCATGTCAATAGGATGCACGGTTTGCATGATACGGGCGTTTTAGTGTCGAGTGCCTGGTTGGATTCATGTTCGATCCAACCAAGTCGTACCCCAACTTTCTCCATAACTCAAGAGGAGTATCCGAAACAAACCTCCTTGTCCTAAGTATCCTAATGTCGTATATGTTTTTTCAATCATCCGTATGCTTTAGAAGTTAGGGCTCGTTTAGCGTAAGTGGTATGTACTGGGTCCGGGTCCAGACCTCCCTAGTCGGACCGGCCTGACCCGGTTCGGCAAGGGCTGACCCGGATCGATCCAGGTCGACCCAGCCCACTGGTCCCAGCCTGACCTGACTAGGTGGTGGGTCAGTCCACTAGGCCGCAGGTAGGCCCGCTGGGTGGTGGGTCCGTCCGCAGGGACGGCCCGGTGGTGTCACCCACTAGGTGGTGCGGGCCGCTAGGGAAACCCGGACGCAGCGCATCTGGGTAGGGCTGACGGGGCATGGAGCCATGTCAGTGGTTCAACCTGCAGGGGTTGACCCAATGCAGCGCCACATGGAGCTGTGGGTCCTCCGTTCTAGGATTTTCAGTCGGGCTCGCCATTGGCGTGTGCCCCGTCCACCGACCGCCGGTCGAACCGGCGGCCTCTGCTTTTCCGCAGCCGAGGAATGCAGTGGCCCTACTGCCGCATAGGCGTGCTGTCGGGGGTGCACATCACCACTCTTCTGCCACCTCTTAGGGCATCTACCGGTTCATCCACAACGCACGCGGCTGGTGTCGCCGCATATCGTTGTTGTGTCGTCGTGTTCCAGAGGCAGGGTGTTTGTCGGGCCGCCGGTCGTGCATCGGTGGACCATTTCTGGCGTCGTCTATGCATACGGCCTCTAGGTATAGAATTATACACTACGATAGGACCTTATTTTTATTGTCACCATCTTCAAATTCGGTGATCACAATCAACGCACGAGCAGAGGGTTTCTGGCCTTGTTCGTGTCGACCCGCGCTCTCTGCATTAGAAATAAATCCAAGGCTTTCAGAAAAAAGTTCAACCAGATTTCATGCCTAGATTTCAATCCCAATCCCAATGATAATACAAACCATCCCGCATATAAAAAAATAATAATGGATCAAATTGTTTATGATTTGATCTATTCTTATCATTTTATAATGAAATACGGGGAAAACAAAATCAATCAACAGAACCCCTGCCACGAAATATTGGAGAGTCGTCATGATTAAAGAAATTTCATTGTTTGTCGTCCCCTCAACAAGAAGCCCCTGTCACCGCTCGAACTTCAAACTCTGGTTTGGGGTTTCAGCATCACATGTCACCTCCTGTTGGGATTGTCTTTGTCCACTAAGGGTTCGGCATTATGGTACTTCTTCTACACTTCGTTGCTCGGAAAAGTTTATGCTGATACCCCTCCCCAATCCTCATATATATAGGGCAGGGGGAGGGTAAGTAACAACATGGGGAATTAATGGGGGCTCCTAAATTATGAACCTTCCTAATTTCCCCAACAACGTCGTTACTTGGGATTGGCAAGTCAATCCATTTATTGGCTTGACACATCACGGGCCCCACACACCGTTTGTATGTTTCTGGAGAATAAAGAAAAATAAAATAATAAAATTAATTCATTTCTTTTCTTTTAAAAGTAAAAAATATAAATTCTTCCCCGGACCTACTGTGGTCAATGTAAAGTCTCCGTTAAGTGAATCCTAGCACTGCAGATTCAATGGTGCCCTCATATTTTTAATCCGATCACCGATTCAAAAGTTCAAAAATACCGGTTATGCATTTACTGAACGTACCTTAAATAAGTTTAGAAATTTATTCTGGGCACACTGAAAAATATAATCATGCACTGTCAAATTTTTCATACTTTTAATAATTCCATAAATAAAAAAATCACATGGAAAATCCAGGTCTTTACATTCATTTCTTGGTGTTAACTGTTTCGTTTTTTGTGATAATTTTTATTTGGTACTTACAGTCCATTCGAAATGAACATGGTTAATTCATACACATAATTTTAATAATGATATAAATATCATATATATTAATTATATATTTATATTTATATTTATATTCACACATAAATGATAGATATAGAAAAATAAATTACAAAGTTCATAGAGATAGTCTGTTATAAGTACACATTAACACATTAACATTACAAATAATTGAATGAAATAAAGGAAAATATTAATTAACATTTTATAAAACATTATTATATCAAAAAAATCTTTAAATATATCAATATTATAATAAATTTCAATAGGAAATGAAAAATGAATCACATTGCTCTATGGTGGTGATAGTCCACACATACGTTTGAGTGACGTTGTCATTTTCCATCTAATGAGAATGTAAAAAGGTAGATATTTTATTATCACTCCATAATAATTAAATTATAAATATTAAATTTAAACAATAAAACCATCAATTAAACTATTCATTGAATATTATGAATGAAAATGAGTTGTATCACAACGTGGATGTGGTATCCCCCACATATACATGGGTGATAATGTCACTTTTAATATAATGGAAAAATTACTAGATAATGGTAATTACATAATAAAAACAACATTTTAGTATATTTATGCTACTGAATTAATTATTTTAAGATTAATTTCATATATTTAGCATTAGTAGAAGAATAAATAAATTCAATGAGGTCGGGTAGGAATATTACCGATTATTCAGTAAAACTTCTTTAGATCACTTCTTAAGTTCCCTTTTAATGTAAATTTAAGAAAACCATATCATCTACTTTATGGATATGGAATATACGAAGAGAATTTTTTAGGTTATCAATGATCTATAAGGATAAAATTATTATAAATAAAATACAGATGGGGTGTCCTTTTATATGGGAGAGAAAGGGCACAATGGGAATTATGTAATAAATTAATATAAATCAATTTACATGTTAAAATTGATAAATATTGATATAAGTAAAATATATGATGAGTTTGATTCTAATTATACTTTTAAAAATTGAATAAATTTGGTTTATATTTTTAAACTGTATCTCTTATTTTTAACACCCATTAATCCTTTTGAAAATTAATGGGAACTCACTACATTTTACCATTTAAGGTTATAGAATGTTACTATAAAAGGATAAGTGACCAATAAAATTACCATGGAGGATATTATTAATCATATATCTTAAAATTTTCTGATGATAGTATTTTTATGAATTTTAATTCATTTAAAAAAATACTATTTATAATAAAATATCATTAATGTAATTTTTTGAAATACATTAAATATTACAATATAATATATCTTTAACTCAGGTAAAATGGTTCAAAATTATATTACCCTATTAATAAGGATGATATGATTTTGATTTAATCAATAAAATAAAATATTAACTGATTTAGATATCATTTTAAACCTTATCTTTAAGTTTAACCCCTTTGTTGACCAATATTATCCTTAAACGTGGTAATGAGTTTTCCCATATTAAATGGTCATAATTTTACTTATAAGGTTAAAATTTTCTCATAAATTGAAAATGGATGACTTTTTTAACAATGAATCACCATATGTGTATTCATTCTTGTTTTATATGATTTTTAAATAATTTAATAAAATATATTTAACATAAAATCATAGTATTGTCATTTTTGAACTACAAACATTATTTGACATTGAAATAAAAATGAAAGAAATGGGATTAAAATAGAAACCTTTCAAAAATATATTATATTATATATGTGTATTCAAAATTCATTGGACACATTAACTCATAAAAACAATACTACATTTAGTGGTTTTAAAATCATTTACTGTATTTCTTATTTCTTTCATAAGAGCTATGTTAGTATTGCATAAACATTTAATGTACTTATTTCTTCATAGAAAATTTAAAATGAACTAAAATGAAAAATAAAACTCATTATTATTTTAAAAAAAATTATAACCAACCCAAAATTGTTTTCACCCCTATAATAAAATATTTTAGATATTAAAAGCAATAAAGTGGCATTTTTTACATAATCTATTACATAAATATTTTAATGGTAAAAGTAAAAGTTAAATGCTAAATAAAGGTCACATTATATATTTATTGATTTTTATGGAATAAATATACTCCTCTACTGAACTGTAGACATTTTTTTGAATGAATTTGAGGCCTTATCCTATTACATTAAAAACTAAGTAACCAATTTTACCTTTACCCAGGTAAAACAAATTAATATAGTTAACATTCATAATGACATAAAATTAAAAAATTCCAATTTACCAAATTTGGGACTCTTAATTAAAAATATGTAATTATATTTTCATGAATCAATTTTTAGGGGTGTCAAAATTTAATTTAATATAAAAATTCAATGAAAACATTTTTTTGGAAAAATTCCATTTATTTATAAAAACTATTTTTTAAAAAATTAAACAATAAAATTGATTCTAATGAAAATAATTTTATTATTTATAATAAAAAATAACTAAATTTAATTTTAAATTTTTTTTAAACAAAATTTTACTTTAAGAATTTCTGAAAGAAGTACATTTTTCAACAAAAATCAATCTTTTCACTATTAACTATATTATCAATCCCTTATGAAAAATCCAAAAAATTCATCGTAATAAATATTTGATATTATTATTCAAAAAATGATATTATTTTTATCAAATAAAACATTTAGATGTTCCAAAAATTCGATTATAATATTCTCTCTTAAAATTAAACAAAAATGTATTTTGATGAATATAATTTCAAAAATAAAAATTAATTAATTATTTAAAAATAATTTTTTAATAATTATTTCTAATAATAATGAATATAATATATATAATTCATAATTATGTTACTTCAACTCATAACTTCCATTTCGATGTCTATGGTATTATATTCATAAGATATTAATATTTCATGGCTCATTAAATATAGGTGTTGAATTTTTTATATACTATCAAACATATTGTTCTTTTAAAATCTCCATGTTTCACATACCACATATAATAAATAGTTTCCTCATAATTTTAACTTCTATTTCACAATCAATTATTTCATATTTGAAAATTTTCTATTGAAATTATACATCCTACAAATGATTAATAAAAACTTATCTTGAAAAAGGTACATAGATATTTGAATGTCATTCAGAGTAACACATATCTTGGTTTCAAAATATGAGAACATTATTAGGAAGTGAAAATATAAATATTAAGGAAGAAACATAATTCCCAATTAATTATTGTGGGCGATAGTGAAAATTGATTACAATAATTTGAATGATAATGAGAAATCTAATAATTACCAAACCACAAATCAATGAGTTGTAAAAAATTACATTGATTCATTACAAATGAATGTAATAGGATAAACTTTTTGTTTCAATAATCATTTCCTAGAGTATAGAAATTAATTTAACATTTATACTAAGAACATAAGGGTATATACTTACTTAACAAGTATAATTTCATCATTTAATCAATTTTCATCATAATATAATATATTTCTACAAATATTTAGTATTCAATGTGAATTTATTTTATGCATGAATAACTAACATCAATATTTAATGGTTCACATTATCCATAGAATGTTGTCAATATATTATTCTTATCATAAGTCATTAAAAAAATTTAGAACAATGTATCATAATATCCAAAATCTTTTAACCATAATGTGATAAAATAATACATTTTAGTCCAAAATTACCTTAATAACACCAAATAATCAACATATTTTATCCATATTTAAATTACCCCATGTCCCAAAATACCTCAATAACCTCTACATTAAAAAATTAACCTCAAAGTTGATCTCATACCTTTCAGATTACAACCCAAAAATATAATTTTATTATTCCCAAATAATTCTACATGTTAAATCATATGTTAATGCTAAGTTTTGAATTTATCTCAATCCAATGAAACACCTCGCAAAATTTCATTAATCACAAAGAAAAATGGATATATGATATTATATTATAGTGAACACCCCTAAGATATAATGAATCAAATTTAGAGACTAACTTGAAAATTATTCCTTAACTAGATCATAAGATTATCTAAAAGTATAACTTTTCCAATGAATCAATTTTCATCCATCAACATTTTCTATATCCCACTATCAAATATATGATTATTAAAATAACATAAAATCATATATCAACCAAATGGGTCATATAAAAACCAATGGATTATTCTTCTTAAAACACGTTAAATGTATCATATCACCTCAAAATACCATCACATAAAACATCAATGTAAATTAAAATTATTACAAAAATCCAAATATACTATATAAATCCAAAATTTTAGTATGAATCCCTAAATAACACATAAATAAATTTTTCATTGAATCAATCATAAATTCCAAGTCAATAAGTACTACACAATTTAATTATCATCTTTTTATTAAAACTATCAAATATTACAAATACATATAACACATATTATGTGTTATCATAAAGTTGATCATATATCTCCAAAAAATATCCCTTATTAGAAAATATGTTTTGAAATCCGTAATGAAAAACCATTCTATAAAATTTATTAAATTCCTAATTATTATTATAACTAAAATATTATTGGTATAACACATTTAAAACATAATCCAGGAATCCCAATACATAACACTTTAATCCTCAATGATTAGGATAACATAGGTCCTTCAGTGTTATATGATTTAACCCCTGGATTTCATCTTTGGATAAAATAATTCTCATATTATCCAAACAAAATACATTGAGATATAAATGGTACCTTAGGATGAACTTCATATCCCTTAGTAAAACTCTTCATTTTTACTCAGTAATTATTTTATATATGCCCCTATTTTCCACACATAGTAAATTTTCTCTATCTTATAAATCATTTCTCGTTGGTTTTCATCCAACATACATGATAGGTAGGAAGTTGAATCATCTTCCCTACATGGTCTTCCTAAAAATCATTATTTTCTTTTTAGGCATGTCAAGAAACTAACCCATATTGAGATTATTAATCAGATAATGAGATTGATGATTTGGAAAAATCACAAGGCTTTTCAATATAGATCCCATTTGATTTGGTTTATGATGAGGGATATCATTTTATTGCTCATCACATTCTATGTTAACAGAATTCCTCCACCTATCAATTGATTAAAACTAAAAATTATAGTGTGTGAAATAAAATTTATGTTGAGAAATCATATAATCATTAATGATCCTTCCTAGGACGTCAAAAATCATAACACCTTCTTTTCAAACTATGTAAAATTATTATTATTTTAGTCCATCCTTGGATAACATATATTCATATACTTCATATTTTTTATATTAAAAATGTGATTTAACCCTAGAATATCCTATAGGAGTTTCAAACCATGAGTACTATGTGGGAATAGTCACCATGAAGAAAAATAAGTTTTTATATATAATCCACTATCCATACATGGGTTTATTACCCAGATATACATATGTTCCAAAACCACATCAATATATAATATCCGTAAAGGGATGTAATTCTAAGAAAAACAGGATCTATGCATTATTAAAACATGAATAAGTTATCCTGTAGAAATAATTATCCCTTTGGTTTTCACCAAATATCTCCTTTTATAATTTCCAAATAATGACTAAACACTTATATGATACCAACTATAGTGACACAAAATTATCATAAATAAATATTACAACTTATTGGAAGCAATTTCTATAAATAACATTACTATACATATGGGAACTTTAATAGTTTAGTTTCTTTTTAGAATAGATAGATATTGTTCTTATTACATGAATGGTATTAAATATCTCCCAAGAAATATATTCCCACATGGTAATTTTGTTAGAAACACCATACGTAAATCCATTCTTCACAACCTAGGGAAAGGAAACATAATAAATTGTTATCTTAAATTCCCATTAAAGGTAAATAAAGTATATATAAATGATCACATAATCATAACATGATAATATGGGAATGATAATATGAGTGCGAAATTTTATAACCTCTTAGAGAATATCTAAAACCATAGTATTGAGTCAGGTAATAAATATTGGAAATTTATATGACTAGAATCACAAAGGAATAAAATAGTTTTCTATGGAAGAAGAAAATTGCTATAATACATAAGTTTATGGATTAAATTAATTATACAAAATCATATCCTTTTTCAAGGATCACATCCAATACTATCATAGTTTATTATGTTAACTCTCCATTCCATCATATCATTAGTAATGGTTCACTCCCAATGATTTTTTAGTGGACAATTTCCATTAATAAAATGTATTCAATCCCAATTCCATTCCTTATTATCTCATGAGATATCCATAATTTACCAATGAATTATAAAGATATATAAATCATGGCCCATTCATCACATAATAATAATCCATTCTTATGTGTCCCATAAGTCCATAAATAATTCATTATATATCATAAATTGTGTAAATGAATGGGTTCATAAGAATTTCAAAAATTCATTATAGCACATGCCATTGAAAATATATAGGTTTAATTAAAATCTCATCTTTATAATAATAAACCATCCATATAAATAATAATGATGGTTTCCTTGGATCATACCCCTAGTAAATCATAAGTAACATTAAAATATGTTACTATTAATGAAAATTCCTTTAAAATGTCACATGGAATATTTCAAGAAGAAAATTCCCTTTTTATTTAGAAACTAATTATTTAAAATTTAAAATTTTCCCTATAATTTTTTAATGTTATTTATTTTAATATAATAATAAAATATTTTTAAGAACACATCAAGGAATTTATACATCATAAAAATGTCAGCAAAATTTCTTGTTTTTCATATAAAACCAATGATTTATTTCACATTTTCTATAATAAGTCAAAAGTATATAATTTGAAAAATTATTAGAATATTATATTTAAAAAAATTGTAAAAATTAAAAATTGGTTAAAATTAATTTAAAATATAATAGGAGAAGAGTTTAAATATTCTAGAAACATTTTTTTGGAAATAATGGACATGGAATAAAAATTATTTTTCGATGAAGGTAAAAATAAATTCAATTTTATATAAAAATGATACTTTTCACTCTTTGTTAAATAATTATAAAAAAAGTAAAAAATGTAATATAAAGGGAAAATATAGTAAATGAAAATTAATTATAATATTTAGAGTCATATCATAAATTTTTATCACTAAAAACTAAATAAAAAATAATCTCGACAAACATTGAGATTGTAACACAAATCCCTTACCCCGAGTTCCACTTCCATTGAAAGTGACTTCACCGCCTGTGTAATAAATTTAAATATATTATAATTTTATAAAAAAGTTATTTAAATACTTATAATATCATATATAATCATATTATAACATTTTCACACCAATTTATTAACAATTCCATATTAAAATTTTCATTTCTGGGTGACAACTATTTCATTTTTCATTAGAATTTCAGTTTAGTAGCTCATGTCCTTATAAATTGACCAGTGTTTCATTATATCCATAATATTAATCAAAATATAAATATAATATGTTCATTACATATATATTTATATTCAATAATAATTGATAGATATATAAAAATTAATTAAAATATCCATGGAGATGGTTGTATATATGCATTAATCTTTTTTCACTCTTTGATGGATGAAAGAATTTGGGAAAATAATAATTCACCTTTTATGAATCATCATTAGATCATATATAAATAAATATATATATATATCCTATAATTTCAATAAATTTGTCTTTAGTATCATCAATGTAACTAGGTAATGATAAATGAAGCAGATCGCTTCATGTTGGTGGTAGTCCACTCGTACGAACTAGTGACGTTATTACTTTCTAACAGATTGGATATTAAGAAGGTAGATGTGATATTATAATTATAAAATATTAATTATTTTATAAATATCATATAAAAATTAAACCCATCAATATAACCAGGCATGAACTATTATGATGGAAAATTAATTGCATCACTATATGGAGGTGGTAGTCCACACATACACGTGTCTGATAATTTCAATTCAGATTTGATAGAAAATATAGTACAATGAAAGTTTCATAATCATAATTTTTTTTATATATAAAAAAATGAAATTTTTAAATTAATACCATAGATTTATGGGATGTATAATAATAAATAAATTGAATGTTTGTAGGTAGGAAGATTGCATCTTCTTCGAAAGGCCTTTTTAGATCCCTTCTTAAAGACCCATGAAATAGTAATTTAAAAATAACATAACATGTAATATATGTACAAGGAAGATCAAAATATATTTTTTTAGGATATAGAAGAGATATATGGTTCAAAGTGGTGTAAATAAAATATAAATATGGGTCTTTTCTAATAAGGGTGGGAAAATACAGACTTAAAATAACTTAATGTATTTAAATAATATTTAAAAATTATATTTGAAAATTTTCCAAAAATTAATTTAGTTTAAAGATAAGATGAATCATATTACAAATGATATCATAAAAATTTTAACAAGTTTTAGATATGATGTACCCTTATTACTTAGATTTATCCCCCATTAATCCTTGTAACAATTACTATGATATCAATGCTTCTTATAATTTATGGGTCGATAAAGTTGCAATAAAATTAAAAGTGAACTATAAACGGATCATAGATTATATTTTTAACCATATCCAATTATATAGGTATATTATTGGATTTTTATGAATTTTCAAATATTTAATATAATATTGTATATTATAAAATATCAACAATATCATTTTTGTAAATATAGGCAATATTATTATATAATATGTGTATAACTCATGTAAAATGGTTACAGAATGATATGAATTTGATGAAAAGGAATATATCATAATAATATAATCAGCCGATAATTTTTTTATTCTTTTAGATATAATTTTAAGGATAACTTTTTATTTAACCTCTCTGCTAGAAAATATTGATCTTATTTGTAGTAATGAATTTTTCAATATTAAAGTGTTGTAATTTATATAATTATTTTATTATTGGATCATAAATGGGAAAGGGAATATATGTTAAACTGTTTTTCATCCTACCAATATCAATTCATTATTTTCGTATATCTTTCATAATCTAATAATATATATTTAACATAAAATAATATTAATGACATTTTAAGAACTATTCAAATAATTTGAACTTGAAAATACATGATAATAATTGAATTGTAATTTAAAATATAAACCAACTATAATATGTTCTCTTTATCCTAAAAATCTATTTCACACATTATCGCACTAAAAAATAATAATTTTAGTGTTTTTAAAATAATTTACTTGATTTTTTTAATGCTTGCAAAAGTGTTGTGTTAGCATTGCATAGGAATTTAAGATAGTTATTTTATCCAAAAAAATTAAAACTTATTACCATGATTAAAATTTTAATTAATATTTAAAATAAAAAAAATTCAAAAAACATAAATTCCTTTTATACATGTCACGATATACTATAGATATTAAAATCAAAAAATTGACATTTTTGACATTATCTTTTATATTAATATTATAAAAGTAAAAATAAATTTTAAATGGAAAAAAGTTTATATATTCGATGTATGGATTATTATGGATGAAATATACATTTCAAATTAAATAATGGAAAGTGTTTGAATGAATTTTAAGCCTTATCAATTTTTTTAACTCTAATTAAAAAAAATTACCTTTAACCTGGTAAGAAAAATTTACTTTTGTTACAAATCATAATGACCCAAATAGGAATTTGTTACAAAATATAGGCATATTGATTCTAGATATGGAATCAATTTTTATGATCAAATTTATATAAATGTTATTATTTAATTTAAGATTAAAATTTGATCTCAAATGAATAACATCTTTTATGAAAACTGCCTTTTTATGTGTAAAAGAAATTTTTATACTAAATTTAACTATAAAATTGAATCCAATGAACTTATTTGGATTATTAATAATTTAAGATAAATTATTTTATATTGAATCCATATTAAAAAAATTATTCTTATAAAATTCCTAAACAAAAAATACATATATCAATAAAAAATATCATTTTCCACTATTCGAAACATGACAAAATTATTTAGAAAATTCATAAATAAGTACACTAATATAATTTCAATATTAAATTTTCAGTATTTGTATTATAGTATTCAAATAAATTTTATAAATTTTATATAAATTAATTATTATATTTTCTCAAAAAATTGAAGAAAATCATATTTTGAAAAATAAATTGACATTACTTAAAATTGATTTCTTATTTCCAAATAATTAATCAATAAATATTTATATGTCAAAACCATTATATATATTTCATTATTTGGATAAATCTATTCATACCTTCCAATTCATAAACTATTTTATAATATTCACAGAATAATATTATTTTGTGGTTCATTAATGCTTGGTGTTGCGTGTTGAATACAATACTAAAAATAATGTTCTTTTAAAATATTTGGTTGTTATATATTTGGTCATTAGAACTATAATGAAGGATAGTTTAAGATTAAGTATTACAGATTCCTTTTTCTATTTATCTCCCATCGAGTTACTGAAATATACTTACATATGTCTTTCTAATGCCAAATAACATCCTACAATCACTTGAAAGACACTAAAAAATCATTGATAATGTTAAGATATTTTAGAAAGAAAAATGATCATTGAAATTATCCTTAGATATTTTATATATAAATATCCATTAGCTCCACTTATGTGAATTTCATGTATAGGTCATATACTAGACCCTTCCATCTGTAAATGAAATCTGAGACTCTATCATTCATGAACTACTTCTAAATAAAGGGTGTATAGATTATTATGTTTTTGAGAGTGTAATAAAATTTATAGATAAATAGTTAATAAATGTCTTAATTGTCTCTAGAAAATCCATCCCCTATGTTACTATACTAATCAAATTATTTTCTTTTAAATATTATATAAATAAAATTAGTACAGTGGGTTCATAATACTCACATGTTAACATAATCGGATGACAAAGATAAAATAACTACATCTGATGTTTCTTTGGGTTTTCAGTGTCATTAATTATTGTGAATATTACATTTAAGATATTTATATGAGGAGGATATAAATCAATCCAATCTGGATATGGAATCCTCTTTTCAATGAATGTGTTTTTCCCTTCCATTGTTTTCATTCAACCAGATATTACATTATGTAGTTATGTTATTCTAGAGTGACTATTGACTAAGTAAAAACAAGATGTGTGGAAAATAATAGGAAATAATGTTTTCCAATTTCCTTTATTATTTTTTTGAAACATTGTATAAGGTGAAATGTGGAAGCTATCATAACATGTATTTGGTTGCGAACATATTTGAGGTAAAAAAATATAGTAGTTTCCTTAATCCCAAGCCTAGTGGACAGATATAATACACCCTCATGTGTTTTTAAACAACACTAGGTATATCTAAAAAAAGAGAAATGTTGTTATATTCTAGTAGATAATTATTTTTAGGAATATTTTCCTTATGTAATTTGGAATTTAGTAACTTTTGTTCCCGAACTCAGCATCAAATTGATCTAACCTTTACTTGATGGTTGGAGCCTCAGTTTCAACATGTTGTTAGGGGATTTAAAAAATGGTTTCCCCTTATATTTGGTTTATTTTAACAAATGTAGTAGTAGTTAAGTATTTGAGGTTACTCTCATGATTTTTACCAAATTATGTATCAAGCATCACAAACCATCATGATGTGATTTAATATTGAACAAATTTAACATAAAATCTTCCACATTTTTTCCATCATAACACACATTGTGTTCCAAGTAATTTAATAAGAGGAAAACAATTCCATTTAGTATAAAAAATCAAGATTCAATAATATTGTCTTCATCAAATAAATGAGGGTTTGGGTTTCCTCTTCAATGAAATTAATGGGAAAAAATTACATTCCACATCAGCATTCACCTTCCTGGGGGTTCATTTAAGATCACATCTCTTATGAGGAATTAAATTCACTACTAGATGATCTATGAGTAATAATTTATGAATATTATTATTGAATGGATTCTCGTTAGTATTTTTAAAGAATATCGACAAATGTTAATGATGGCTTTCAAAATATGTTGATTTTTTAAGGCATCTCCTATGATATTTCACCAACGTGTGTGTTAGACTACTTTAGTTGAAACATGAGGAGATTAACATATAAATTCCACAAACCATTTTAGAATGGTTTGATTTATTTCCCCCAATATTGAATCTTGAACTCAGTAGGTCTTTAATGATCTTAGAGGTGGTGGAGGTGTTAAAATCCCCCAACCCTATGGTTTTAGATTCCAACTATATTACCACAACAGCTACCACCACCACTTCCATCTAACTATATAGGATTCAGTGTTAGAATATTCCAAATATAATGAAGGTTTTGATGGTGAACTAATCATTGATTATGGTGGGGTTGTAGACAAGGGTTTACAATCTCTCAATAAATAATCTTATTAAAGATTTCCATAGTCCTGAAGTAGATTTTTGAAAATGGATATCTCCAATCATTATCACCATTTCCATGCATTGTAGATGGAATTATTCTAAATAATTTACTAGTAAACATTTATATAACTAGGAGTCTGAGACATGAAAAAAAAGTGATAATATTTTTGTCTATATTTATGGGTTGAAATAGTTTACTATATAATGGGATAAAATTAAATGATTCATAGCCACCCCAACCTCTACTATTTACATCGTATGTTGACTAAATAGTTAAATATGGTAGATTCTTCATTTTTTAGGATCATAAAATATTTCTAGATTTATTTCCATCCCAAATTTTTATTTAATTCATGTCAAATATAATCTAATTCAGTATGGTTTAAATGTTCACATATCACCATTTCATGGATAACATAATACCCATATGAAAAATTTATTATCTTGAGATGATAATGAGTCATCAAAAAAGAAAAGTTATAGGTAATTTATGAAATTCTCATTCAATGATTTAGGAATTTCCTTCAATGGTTTTTTATTATTGAAATAATAACTAGTATGGTACATTTGAAAATTTAATTCATTATAATTGTGGGGTTAATTTCACCATCTTATATGCATTCATCCACATGATCTTATTATAGTAGTTTCTTCTTAAATGCCTTATTGAGGATAGTGGGTTTTTTTGGATTCCCAACCAATGAATCCAAGGATAGGTAGTCTTTTAGTATAATTGATAATGACTAATTATTCATAGTATAATTCTATTTATAACATATATATTTATTCATTTATTAGGTGATTAGTGTAGTTTAACTCTAACACTATATTACGAGTCAGTATGAGGGAACCTAGAGGGTAGGTTTGTTAGGGGGAGGACCTTCTTATCTATGTGATAATTCACCAAGGGGTGGATATTCATATTGAATGTCATAGATATTAAATTCATAGTTATCTTCGCATTACCTATTATTAAAATAACACCAATAATGTCTCACCACTTGACAACTAGGATGATGCATTCAATAGATTCCCTGGAAGGACCTTCGAGTTGGATGGTCTAGATTCTACACTGAGGTCATTTTTTGTGGCCAGTGCATGACGAATGTTAGAGGATAAGGCCTTATTATTGATTGATATTTCATTTACGAGAAGTATTATATATACTTTCATAATACTAAGAGTTCACATGATGGAACTTTTTGTTTTATTGGGTGGAACATTGTGACATGTGCTCTGAAGAGGATCATCAGATCCATTGATCAAATTACTTCAGGGTGTCCCTTCAAAATTATTTATTTCTCCATTATCTATTCACGATTTATAAGATTAAATGTTACTATTGAAATTTGGTAGAGGCACTAAGGAATAAGAAAATTAATCATGTATGGATTTGAACTTGTTTATTGTTTTTATGTTTCTTAATGTAAGATATACTTTTAGGTATTTTTTATTGGTTAAAGGGGGTCATGCATTAGTAATTATAACCTTCATAAGTGGGATTCCCCCCAGGTGACTCATGTGTTCCCATTTTTGATATTTCAATATCCATATTTGGTATAAATAGAAGAATAAATTTGTTTTATTATTACATCCAAGAAATATTAATATAATTCAGTAGACTAATGAGGAGTAGGAATGTGGTCCTGCTTCCTAGTGACAAGTCAAACACATCCATGATATCGTATGTATTTGGAAGGATTATACTATGATTTTTCCATATATCCCATAAAATGTGTATTGTTTGAGATGGTGGGATACCAAGTTCCTCCATACCTTTTTAGGGGGAATTATTTTTTACTAGTGGAATATATTGTAGATTTATGATATATTTATGAATCCACCCAAAATACCAACATGGGACTGGTAAAACATCTACAAATGATTGTTTGTTAATAAAAGTCATTTTTAATATCTATATGTATCATAGTTTCCCTATTAATGTGAAAATTTGTGTGTATCAATGGTTCTCAATTTATGGAACTACTTGAATGTATGTTACCCACTCTAACAGTCTCTTTATAGTTTAATTATGATATTATTTAAAGGGAAAATTTTAAAATTATATTTCATCAGAACCCATGGATGAGGTAGGTGTTTATGGTGTCATTATTTGGTCGATAAGATGGTATTACAACATAACACTATGAATGGAATTAGAACCCACTTTGTTCGATTCCACATAAAAGGATGTATTATTATATTTACGATCATATGTAATGTACCATTATGGTTCATTTTTTGATGCAAATACTTGAACGTATTAATGTACATTAATTTCATGGGAAATATACTTCTATGATAAAGGTTTCAAGAAATGGTTAGTTTTTGACATAAACATGAGAATGTGAGCCGATGTGTATGGAATTTCTTCAAATAGAACATGATTCCATGAGTTTTATGTTTAGTTTGGAGAAAGGGGATATGGACCACTAAGATGTGAATGGCCTCGTAATGAATATGTCCTGGTGATGATGGTTTTGATGAAATTTGTCCCCAGATAATGTTTACTCGAGATTATGAGGGATATGACCCAATGAAAAATGTAGTTATTGGTTTGGATGATGGATTTTTACCACATGAAAGTGTCATAAATATCCACTTAAATAATAAATCATTAGTAATGACTCTATTTTCCCTATATAATACATTTTATTGGTTTTTATCATATTTTTGGAGTTAGGGATAGATGCGGTGTGGAATTATGATCCACATTTGGGAATGATATTAAAATATTAAAAATGTAAAATATAATATATCATGAACAAATTAGTTTTTATCTATAATGGAATTCCTTTTAAATACAATATTAGATAGTAAAACTATGATCCCAATTATATATAGGATTTTAGTTTTACCCTAGTCATGGTATAATCATTATACCCATAGGGTGTTTTAATCTAGTGTAGTTGTGTGTGGAATAATATAACATTACATTATTAAATTATTTATTCTCAATTAGTTTCATGAAACCCTAACCATACTATATTTTAGAATTTTTATAGTAAAATATTATAGTTAGTTTCACAACCTAAGATCATTGGAAGATGTTTACCATGATGGATATCCCTATTCAGGAAAAATAGATGGGAGGAATAGGGGAGGATTGGTGATGGTAAGGGGGTTAATTATTTGAATATCATTAATGAAAATGACATTGGATCATTATTTTTTAGTAATTTATCTAATATCATGGTTGGGTTTTGATTTTGGTGGTCTATTTTCCTGATCATTATTTTCCATCACAAACGTGAATTAATTATTTTAGAAATTAATTTTTGATTTTTTTAATTATCATTGGATATATTCCTTCCTACAATTAGGAATTGATAATTCATGGAAACCATCATTATTTACCTTTCTATGTATTCCATCAATCATGACCATCCAAATAATGGATTTATATTATGATCACATTTTTGTGGCATTCCCCCTCCATTTTATAAACCTTCATCATAATTAATTTACTGATGATTTGTTTATACCTTTGGAACCTGATCACTATGTAATCACACTATAGAACTACGGATTGGAATTACTAGTTTAGTTTTGGTGTTTGGAGACATTTAAGTGGCTTGATGGAAATGTTTGTGATTCAATGGTGGTGTATTTGATGGTGGTTTCACGATTTCTATCATTCAATACTCTAAAATTTAACTGATGAAGATTTCAAACCAAAGGCATGCAAAAAACTAGCCACTGGTGTGACACAGGAACAATATACCTAGATCCTATCATAATACATGATATCAATAGTATATTCAGAAGAAACAACATCAAATTAAATAGATCATGAAAATCTATAATTTCTAAAAAAAAATAAATCTACAATGCATGTAGTTCAAAATAGCAGTCACTATGTTGATCTCTCTATATAGTGTTAGGGTTTCTGTTTGAGGAAAATATCACATTATTTTACATAGTATAAATGTAATTTGACTAATACATTAGAAACATGGTGTGTACCATCTAGGGGAAATGTTTATACACATAGGATTGGTATATAAACATGGGAACAATATATAGACATGGGTAGAGTATACATATATGGGCAGGAACACATTCCAAAGTATATGGACTAAAATCTACTCATATTTCATGAAACTAACAATCCATGTATGTGTTAAATATCATTATGTGTGAGAAAAAAGAAAATTGGAAGTATCGAGGTTTGTGAGACACATTGTGTATCCTATAATACATTCCATATACATTCACAGAACATAGAAAAGATTATCTAGGAGTGAATTTTCCCCTCTCATTCTGGAGAGAGATTCTGGTGTATCACCTTATGGGATAGGGATCCCCTTAAAGACTATAATATTTTCCATATGTCTTTGATAATTTCAATCAACCTCTACCTATGGTATTCTTCTAGAGAAAGGTATTTCACCCAAATTACTAAGGCAATTATCATCAATTTTCTTGGTAAAATTTTTCATTGATATAGATCTCTAATAGGAGGTGGATCCTCCATTGGAGTATATTATTTTACCCTCACTATGTGGAAGGTATCCTCAAACATTATTGTAAATATGGGGCCACAATGAAATATTGATTCATTATTAATTGATAGATGGGTTTTCAATATACATGTGTCTATCTGGGATAGACTATACTTAGAAGATTTAATTCCTTTGATGAGAATATTTTTCTTATATTATTTTTTATCATTCCTTGTAAACCCTCTATTTCATTATATGAGATGAAGTAATTATTTTTTATTCATAATGAATTTTGATATTGGGGAATCCTATAGATTATTTTTATAATCAAACATGCATAATATTTTTTTAATCATGTGTTTTCCATTTTGTATATGATGTGAACTATTATGGAGTCATAGTAGGACTAGGAGATAGTGTTGAAATGTGGTATTGTGTAGTGTTTCTATTTGGTGAGTGTTTTTTAGGATACAGACACCCTTATAATAGGTTGGGCCTTATATTTCATTAGTGGTCTTGAATTTCTTCCCATTTTCATTTATGTATTTTGTGGTCATACTCTGATGTCATATTAGATGTGATGAATGCATTTACAGTATAAGTTATTTACCTTTATTCATTATATTGTTTTATGAATATGTGTGTGTATATATAAAAGTACTATTGGTTAAGGCCTCCTATGTTTTTGACATCTCTACACAGTTCTAGTCTCCTTCCCTCACATGTTGAAGTTGGACTTGGGGTGTCACTCTTAGCTTATATCAATTTAGGAGGGTCATGTATCGTCATTTCATGAAAGACTGGTATCAGATCAAGATGTATTATGACTAAATTTTGGCGATATTCAACCAGTGCGAGTTGTCTTGGGATGTATTAAATAGTTTTCAACTATCTCGAGCTTGTCTCGCTGCCTAGAGAACCGAATGATGGTGGGTGAACAATGTATCGATAAATCATACCCTGATAACTTTATTTTTGACTCATCACATAGAAAATACTTTTTAGGGGAAAATATGATATATGCATCATAGAGTAATGTGATATGGATTCTATGTACTTATTTAGTTATCTCCCCATATATTATTCTTGACCCTGTTGTATATTTACAACTACAGGATGCCTCTATGATGATATCTAGCACAGATTCTACTATTGGATTTTAATGATGGCCAACCTAGTGATGAGGTCATAGTGCATAGATCTGATCATGAGTTGACCACTTTGATATGACATCTAGTGGTTCCTCCAAAAACTGAATAGCATGTTTACCGACCTCCAATGGTTTAGGTGGATACTCCCCATCATTTTGAGAAGCAGATTATATTGGGAATACCAATGTATAAGACATACAGGTTGAGTGTGCTTCATGAGTTTTAGAGGCATTGACTACCTAGGTATTAGGGTGATCCAACCCCCCATGATATAGAGGAGTAGATATATTCTATATATTGTGTATTCATCTTAGTTGGACCCCATGTAATTATAATATGGCTCTAGTGGTGATACTTCAATATGAATCATCTAGGAAATGGTTGAGTTAGGTGACCTAGATTCATTATGAGGTGACCCTTTCATTAATAGAGTTTGGGAATCTCTTTGGATCAGAGTAAATTCCAAGGACCATTTAGGATGTGTTTATCTAGGAGATTTTTTATCTTTATTAGGATAGACTTATTGTCATAGTGTATAAATTGAGGTTTTCAAATAATTGATGATACTCTATGGATATGGTTCATTCTAGATACTTTCCGGATTGAAAATTTATATGTGGGATTCAATGAGATGTGTAGTATGGAGTGGTATCAATTTTCATTCCATCATATGTTGTGTTACATGAATGATACATTTTGGTAGATATCTTCTTTTATGAGGGTTGGAAGATGGATTGAGTATATAGTAGCCACAATGATGTGGATTCGTCGGTTTTTGTAGGTTTTTGATGTGATTTGGGTTCATGACATGTGAGGATCCATCTTATCCAAAAATGTACCCAAGGATCAATGAATTAATGTTCATAGTGATGTTGTGGACAACACAAGGATAGTTAATGTTATTACTATGTTAGAAAAGTCCATATTCCTTTGGATTTTCTGACCCATCTGGCAGTGGTAGTGAGGAAAGAAGTAAATGATCTTCCTAGGTAGAGGCACCAACGTGGGTATAGCGATTCCCTGGGAGGCTATTAAGGTTGAAAATATGGGATAAATATGGTAGGATATTGTTATTATAATCTTCTTTGACATCCACCACCTCTAAATGGTCCATTCTAGATTTAGGGAGCTAGTGATTAGGGACAAGTATAGCTATAGCTGATTGAGACCTGTGATCCTAATTATAACTACATGTTTTGAGGTATAATATATGCCTTATATACTTTGTCCATAGTTTTAAAATACATGGAAATGATACGTTACTTTCTTACACCATCCCTTTTTATGAATTATAAAATCTAGTAGTTCCTCAAGCTCATACCTTATTGATTGAGACTAATACTAAGGGATATTTGGAAATCATACATTTATAATGATAGTGCGGATTTTCACTCAGATTGTATACATTATTATGTTATCTATTAATAGTCGTGATGAAGCCTTATTATTTAATTATTTTTATAGACTGGATCCTTATATTCCAGTGATGATTTATTATTTCGGGCAAAGTATATAGTGTGTATTATTGGATGACATGAGATTTTCCTTCATCGGAATGAAATAATATTCGGAAAATATGGATGGGGTTATATTTAAGATGATATATGTTTTACAATTATTTTTCTTTTATAACCATTGGATAAGTGGACTCTATGAGCTTTCAAATTCATTTAGTAGTAGATGAGTAGGATTATATATTCCCTACAGACATGTTAGAAACACCACCCCATCGAGAGATTGACTTCTATATAGACCAATACCCATATACTTCCCTAATAACTATTCCAATATATTAGATGAACCCTACATTTTTGAAGGAGAAAAAGATGAAGTTGATGGATTTGTAGAGGATGGGATTTTCTAGACCATGTGAGTCCCCCTAGGAAGCCCTAGTGCTTATCACCCTGATTGTATATGACAGCTTGAAGTTATGTTTTTATTATCATCGGTGACAATTAAAAATAAGTATCCTATTATAATAATGGAAAAAATCATTTATTGTTTGAAAGGGGTGAAATGGTTTTCAATATTGACCTCAGTAGTGGTTATCTCCATCTCTGAGTTCAAGAGGGGTATATAATGAAGTCAAAATTCTTGTGCTTCTATTGTTACTATGAGTATATGGTGACTCTTGTCATCTTAAAAAAATACAAATATTTTTTGGGGACTCATAAACCTGATAATTCAACCTTTCCTAAACTAGTTTTTGGTAGTCTTTATTGATGACATCCAATTGTATTGAGTTATATAGGAAGGGAATGAATGTTATTGGAGGATGGTCACATACAAACATCAGGATCAATAAAATTATAAGAATCTATAATATTGGTAGGACTATAATTAGGAGTCCCATTTCCTAGGAAATTAATCTTATAATGAGTGGAAGTTTACCCAAAAATAATATAGGTGGATCTAGTGTGTGATCCACCCAAGAGTGTGAATGAGTTGTAGATATTCATTTGGTTGGAATGATATTTTCTGATTTTTTTGCCTAATTTATATAGGATTATGGAATATTTGACTACATTGACATAAAATAGGAATCCATTCTTATGGAGGAAAAACTATTAAAATAATATTTAGCAGTCATGGTAGAGGTTCACGATTTCCCTAATCATGAAACTACAAAAGGAGGGTGTTTAGTACATGTTATTCTATGATTCTACTAGGGATTTGTTTGGATTTTCATTGATGCAGATATAAGAAGTAATTACTTATGGTTCTTAGAAACTGATACCAAATAAGTATAAATATTTGGCCCATGATTTGGAGTTGTTAGAAGTAGTTTTCTCCAAGGAGGTTTGGAGACACAACCTTATAGGAGAGATATTTGTCATCTATTATTTCTAAAATTGACACAAGTATAACTTCTCATTAAATTATCTTGACCTAAGGAATATTTGATGATTTTATTATATTTAGGATTGTGATTTCATGATATTTTATACTCATGGGAGATATAATGTGTTCATAGATTCACACTGCTAGAAAACCCATTCAGATTTCATGAGTGAGGAAATAGAGAAGTTCACCTCATTAAAATTGTACATTGTGGTTTATTGTCGAATGGTGTATTACAATTTAATGTTTGTAAACCCCATATCATCATCAATATGTTCAAGAATCCTAGTTTTATTATATCTATTGTGAGATCATTTGTATCAAAATATCCACAAGACATAATTTTGATTAATTTCTCAAAGGTATGGAGCACACCATCCTTTTCTGATAATGGATGATGTTTCCCAATAAGTTATGGGATGAGGTATTTAGATAGTTTCATACATACCCCATATTGGTACATCTAGGATTGGAGAATATATAAGAAGTATTTTGGTATCACTTTTGGGGTTTTGGGATTAAGTGGTGTGTAATAGAGTTCGTCTCTCAATGCATCTGATTCTACTAGTTGATGGTTGAGACCAGGATCAAGTGGGTTTGGCTCAATCCTTTGAGGCACTGGAGTTGAAGTGGGATTGTATCTCCATGTAATTCATGATATATATACAACAAGAATAAAATTTCCACAACACCCTCTAGGTGATCATAGATATAATAAACAATTAATCCCACTTCTTTTCTATATATGTGCGATTTTCAGTAGTTTGATTTTGATACATGTATGTGAAAATGATTTTCTAGCTTCATGGAATTACCTAGATGATTATTTCATATCATGACTCTTTCATCACATCCAGTTTGAGATGGGGATCAAATTAGGATTTTGGGACTCTAATTAGGATAAGGATGAACTTCCACCCTAATAAGATAGCGAGACTTAGTGTACCATTTAGGTCTAAGAGAATATTTTTCAAGCTTATGTGTTAGATTTTTGATGAAGAAGGGAGGATCATCATTACATAGTGGAATATGAAAATAAAAACATATATTAATATACCATCAGAATTAATCCATTTAAGGCCATGTATGGGTGGACCTATAGGTTACCATTATGTTTTTCAAATCCAGGATAGTTATTAAATGTGGTCCCAGAGTTCATGTGAGATAGGAAAAAGAAGTTTTAGCTCATATCAAAGTGGATAAAGACTTCCAAGTTCCATTATATATTCTTTGAATACCTATAATAGATGTCTTTGGAGTTTGACATGGGTGGTCATGAATTCTAGATTATGTCACCATATAGATGACTACAATGATTTATCTAAGGTGGAAATATATCTCTATTATTAATAAATTATTTTTGGATACTCGGAAGGGTCGGCATGGTGTCATACCATTTAGAATTTCCACCTTCAATAGATAGGGTGCAATAGGTTTTACATGCATCAGGACTGAGGAGATATATTCATGATATCTAGTACATTATCAGTTAGGGTTAGTAGTAAATTATGGATCAAGATACCGTCATAGTGTAACCAGTGGTAAATGATTATTGGTATTATAATAACCTATGTGGGAAAATGGTTCCTATAGTTTTTATTTAATGTAAACATGGGAACCTATAGGAGAGACAATGGGTGTGGGATAACCAAGTTCATGCCTATTAACCCTATATTTTTGAAGAGGTTTTCATATTTCATGATGAAAATATATAATGTATTGGAGAATTTAATGACATTATTTTTATTTTATACGACTTCGGAATAATCTAATGAATATTTTTAGAGTTAGTTGTAGTGTTGGTGTTGAATTTTGATCCCTTTGGGGAAACTGTATTGATATTTTAAAAATATAATATATAAAATATCATATGCCCATAATGTTTTATATTAATGGAATAGCATCAAAAAACTCTCACAAATAGAAAAACTATAATATCCATCAATTTTGGGTTGTGGAGTTTACCATAGGTATGATATAATCATTATAATATCCAATAATTTGAGTATTTTTTTCAAACCATTATTAATTATTATTTTTCTAAGATTTAGAAATTAATAATTCATTGAAACCCAAATGATTCCAAATTCCTCATATTAACAAAATTATGGACCATTGAACAGATACATAGTTTCATGTTCACTTGGTTTTTTATTCCATTCTCCCTATATTCTGTTAAATTTCATCATCATTATTCATTAAACTAATTATTTGGTTATACAATGGGAACCCAATCACTATGAAACTTATCCTTGGATCTAAAAATTGATGTTCTGGGTTTTTATTGGGATTTGGATTTGTGGTGTAGTTATTATTTTGATAATTAAGATCTTACACTGGTTTGTTTGAGGTGCATTCATGATCTGTATCATGAAGGTAATCTATAATGGTGATGATGAAATTTTCCAAGCAATGTGTCATGACCTGTCCTCGGGGCCCGTGCCGTGACTACCCCAAGCACACCTTCCATAGGCCAGGGGATGGCAACTAGCACCAAAGGCATTAATCCCAATAAAAGGTAAAGAATTTCCTTTATATAAGTAAACAAACACAACAGAGTACACAAGCTAAAGTAATACACTAAGTAAACTAAGTACAAAAGTAAGTGATGGAAGGTAAATGGGCCAGTATAAAAACACAACTGAAAGTACAGTACAACTGGGAAAGAAAGTACCATAACTGAAAAGGAAACAGCAACCACCTAGTCGACCTCCAGAAATCCCACCTGATGGGCGGGTACAGATAGTCTCGTCGGTACCTCAGGTTTGTCTGTCCGTTCTGTGTACGTCCCGCCAGGTGGTCCACCTCCAGATATCATCCAGCTCCACAAGTCTCGACCACGATCAGTGTTGTCCATCGTCTGAAACCCACACAATGTAGTGCGGGCATTTCCCGTGCAGGGGTGAGTATACAATACTCAGTAGGGACCCCGAGACCCCCGAAGGTCTCCCAGAATCTACAAAGGATAAACCACAAAGGAATGATACAAACAGGAAGTATCAACCAACTCTACTTAGGTATATGCCCATACATACACCTAAGTCATCAATTCAAGTTCGGCTCCAACTCACGTGCCCAAGTACAACCTAGTCCACACTAGAATGCACAACCCAGTCCACACAAGAAATCACAACCCAGTCCACACAGGAAATCACAACCCAGTCCACACAGTAAATCACAACCCAGTCCACACAGGAAAGCAAGTCAATCACATCGATGATAATGATTGAATTCAAGACTAAGC
Source organism: Viscum album (assembly GCA_963277665.1). NCBI lineage: Eukaryota > Viridiplantae > Streptophyta > Magnoliopsida > Santalales > Viscaceae > Viscum > Viscum album. Next base: position 643,158,328 of record OY728127.1, read on the forward strand.
TCACACAGGTATACAACTTCCGAAGAGGGGTGAATATGATTAGATGTAGCCTCTGAATCATCCCCTCTGTCGATCCCACATAAGATCCAAGTACATATTTCCTTGATGCCGAACCCATGTAGGATCCGAGTACAGTAACCATCACCGCCAAACCCAAGGAGGATCCAAGTACAGTCGTCCTCGCCGTCGAACCCACGGAGGATCCATGTACAGTCGTCCTCGCTGCCGAACCCACGGAGGATCCAAGTACAGTCGTCCTCGTTTTCGAACCCATGGAGGATCCAAGTACACTCATCCTCACTGTCAAACCCATGGAGGATCCAAGTAAATTCGTCCTCGCTGCAAAACCCATGGAGGATCCAAGTACAGTCGTTGCAGTCACAACCAGCTTTAGGGTTCCCGCACATAGCACGCTCGATTCCGGGAGGGTCCGCTCCACGAGCCAAGGGGGAGATATATCAACTATCACGAAGACCAGAGTTGATGTATTCAAAATTTATGTCTCATCAATAGGAACTCAACACGATAGACGACGCGTCAATCGGACGCCCGGTCTGAGAGATATTGGCCTTTTCGTTCCAGGGGCCCGGTTGGAAATATGCTTGTTCCAAACCCGGCAATTTACCAAAGCTTTCCAAAACTCACTCAGAGTATCGGAAAAGGGTTGTCTCATCGAAAGAGTCCTAGTGTCGTACACATCGCATTGATCGGACGCGCTGTCCTTAAGTTATCTACGTTTAAGTGAATAATGATCTTGGTCCGTTAGGCCCGATGGGCTGACGGATCGGGTCAACTCGGTTTTTGCAGGTCCAACCCGACAAAGGGGTCGGACCGGCCCGGTGAGTTTCATGGCACGGCCCGGCGTGGCGCGGTCCGGCCTGGCCCAGCGCGGCCCAGCCTGGCGCGGTCTGGCGCGGCCCGGCTGGCCGAGCGGGTTCCAGGGGGGCACGACCCCCCATCTGTCCGCACTGGAGGCGCTAAGCGGTGCCACCCTTCCCAAACTAGCTTACTAGGCCGGCCGGCATTCTGGCGCACGCGGCCCGCAAGGGTGGGCCTCTGGTATTCCAGCATGGCGCCCTCCTGGCGCCGCAGCTCCTCTTCGCCCGGCCGGCCGGTTCTTCCACCGAAGCAGCCCATGTAGCAGGTCGTGGTTCTTCCCACACAACCGGCGTGACGGCACCGGTTCCCTTCACCACGTTCAAGGCACGGTGCGACGGCACCGTGCTTCCATCTCCGACGGTCGCCGATTCCAAAAAGATCAAGTTCTAGTGGAGGGTCGTCAGGTAGTGATTGTTCAGCCCATGCCCTCCACGTTAGGTGGTAACACGTGGCTAAAATCATTTTGGGAATTCAATGAGGATCAAGTACAATTTTAATCAACTAAAATTGTATAACTTCCCCTACCCCGATAAGGTCTTCGGTTCGACAAGCGTCGTGGGTGACAGTGTCCTCTCCGTCGTCGTCGGAGTACACCCAAGGAAGAACGACATTCCCTCTCTTGTCACGAAGAAGAGAAAAATAAGGTGCATCGTCATTGGTGAATTCCCTACGTCGGTGTCTCCTATCTTTTCATGGAGGAAGAAGAGGATGAGAACAATGGTCACCGAGTTGATGTTCTTCGTCGGAGAGTTGGCGTTCTTCAATAAAGGAGAACTCCACTTCTTCTTCACAAGTGTTCTCTCCCCCAATCCCCACACAACAAGACAACCCAATTAAAATAAGGCCACCCCATATTATAATTAATCTTATCAAGCATTTCAAAATTCAAAATCCATTTCACTTAATTAATTAAATCAAGAGCTGTTTAATTAATTAAATGTTAGGTTGGAAAGTTTAAATGAAGTGAGAGGGAGAGAGGAAGGGTCCTCATTAATTTTGGGGAGTTGTCAAGTTTAAAGGGGGAGTTTATGAGAGTTACAGGAATGTGAAAGGTTGAGGCTTGTGTGGGCCCCACCTCAAAAATATCCTTACATGGGTAGTTAGAAGCTTGTGGGACCCATCCCAACTCCCCCATGTACGATATAACCACTTAGATATAAAAAATAAAATTGTTCCACAATTTTATTCACTTCTCATTTAATCCACAAATTTTTAACTTCTCCTTCCATGCAAATGCAACTACGGTAAAGGTCCCCTTAAGCAATTACTAGCGTTGTGAGTTCATCGGTGCCCTCAGATTTCAATTCCGATCACCGGTTCAAAAGATAGAAAAACTCGCTTGTTTGTTTACTGAACGTACCCAAGCTAAACTTAGAAAATTGATTCCAAGCACACCGGGCCTCGAAATCAAGTGCCTTCCGAAGCCACAGAATCGTAAAATTACAAAGTATTTAAGAAAAAAATTCCTTGAAATTTCCAGGTCCTTACATTACTCCCACCTCAGGGATTTACGTCCATGTAAAGCTACATCATAAACTAGGGAAACAAATGAGGCTACTGTGCACGCATCTGAGCCTGTTGCTCCCATATGCTCTCCTAGAGGTTCCCGTACTACCAACGAACGCAAACCAGAGGAATCGACCATCCATGTAGGACCCGCTCATGTCGATCCTCGATCTCCATTAGGACCTCCATGAATGTTGCCCCATCATCAATGTCCAAATCCCTGTGATCAATGATATGAGTCAGGTCGTTCACGTATCTCCTCACTTGAGATACGTGGAAGACGTCGTGCACCCGGTGCAACTGAGGTGGAAGGTCCCGGAGGTAAGCCACCTTGCCTACCCTGATGAGGACCCGAAAAGGTCCGATGAAGTGCGGAGATAACTTTCCGCCCCTGCCAAATCTCTATAATCCACATCGAGGTGAGACCCATAAGAAAACGTGTTCGCCATCGTCGAACTCCAGTGGTCTCCATCTCTTTTCAGCATTGGACTTCTATCTGCTCTGTGCAGTCCTCATCTGCTCCTGGATGATTTGCACCTTCTCCGTTGTATCATGAACCATCTCTGGTCCTATGAGTGCTAACTCCCAAGGGTCTGTCCAGCACAGAGGTGATCTGCAAGGTCGGCCATACAGGGCCTCATATGGGGCCATCCCGATGGTGGAGTGGTAGCTATTATTGTACGCAAACTCCACCAAGGGTAGGTGATCCTCCCAGCTATGACCAAAGTCAAGGACACAAGCACGAAGCATGTCCTCAAGATTCTGAATGGTCCTCTTAGTCTGGCCATCCATCTGAGGATGGAAGGCGGTGCTCTGGCATAGTTGCGTCCCAAATTCCTCTTGCAACCCCTTCCAAAGCTGGGAAGTAAATCGAGCATCTCGATCAGAGACGATAGACGATGGCACACCATGAAGCCATACAATCTCCTGATCATAGAGGCATCCCAATCTCTCAACTGAGCCATGCTCTCTAATCGTTAGGAAGTGGGCCGACTTGGTGAGTTAGTCTACGATCACCCAAATGGAGTCATGTGCTCTGGATGTACGTGGAAACCCCATCACAAAATCCATAGATATTACATCCCACTTTTATTATTGGACCTCTAAGGGTTTTACCTTGTATACTGGTACTTGGTGAACCACCATCACTTGCTGACAAGTGAGGCATCATGAAACGAACTCTGCTACAGCATTCCCCTTCCCAGGAGTATAGACTATCTCAAAATCATAGTCCCCATGGAACTTAAGTCAACGACACCGTCTCAGGTCCTGGTCCTTCTATGAGAAGACACACTTGAGAATTTTGATATTAGAGTAGACTGTAAATAGTTCTCTCAATGAACCATGGGTGTGACTAGACATTGCAAAGAACTCGAATACAACCCTTTTTGCTTACGTCCTACAAGAGCTGCTAAGATTTCTCCTTTTCCGAAAAGAGAAATCTGATCTCATACCCTTGATGAAACACGTTGTTTTCCTAATACAGTCAATCCTGACATGAACGGTATTAGTTCATTCCATGGATGATGTCGTAAGGCCTCAACGCTACTACCAAGATATCCAACCGTTACTCTTGCCTCCAATGGTCTAGTCACACTATCGGCATCAGTGTGTGGTAACTAGGTTTCCTCCAGTAGGAATCTCAAAAGTGAGGGTCAAGTCAATGGTTTAAACTGGAACCTCTCAGTATCAACCACATAAGTAGGACAAGGAAGAAAAAGTCACAAGAACAAGTGTCTTTTATTACTAAATCTCAAAGTACAAAGACACAAAGCATCCACAAACAATGACATTAACAAAGCTAGAAGAATCATGAACAAAAGTCTTCCTGCCTGGAGCTAGTCCCGCTCCTGCCTGTCTGCTCCCAGAGCTCTATGGTCGTAGGCCTCAGCTGCCTAAATCTGAGCTCTCCCATGTCCAGCCATTCCCTGCGGTCGGGGTGGTCCTCCTGGTGGTGGTGGTGGTAGAGCCTCAAAGCGTCATCCACCACATGCTACTCGGCCAGCTCCTCTTCCTCGTCCACCTGCTCCCTGCAGACCACCACAGTTGAAACTTTGCCTCCTCCTTGGTGGTCCTTCAACTGTCTGATGCTCCTCTGTATGGTGGGTCTGGCAGTCACAAGCCATGTGGCCCTACCCGCCACATGCATAGCACTGCCTGCCTCTCGTATGGCTGGCTCCGCTATGTATGCCCCGTACATCCAAACCGGTATCTTGTGGTCGCCCAACTGATGGCCTGGTCCGCTTGGACCTCTGTGACATCTGTCTACTACCGGCTGCAGAAGACTCTGCTACATGTCACCCGGCACTAGGTCGGGCTGCTGGCGTAGGCTCAGCAAGAAAACTCTCCACAAGAAGGGATCCCTCCTGTACTCCTGCCTATGTCGGAATACTGAGGGAGATCATAGAAGCCCTAATATCATGCCTCAGTCCTTGCTCGAAGGTCCAAACCCTGAGGAATGGTTCTCGTACCATGTTCGTGGAGTAGCGCGAGAGGTCGGTAAATATCGCCGAGTGCTAGGCTACTGTCATGCTTCCCTACCGCAGCTGTAGTAACTTCTGGCTGCGCACCGCACGGAGGGTGGCTAGAACAAACTCTGAGCAGAAGAGGCTCTCAAAGTCCATCCAAAGTAGAGAAGCCTCATCGTGAACTTGGAGCATCAGGCTCCACTATCTACCTGCTGCTGCATGTAGGAGACTCGTCACAAGGATCTCCATAATGTTACCTGGTGTCCCTACTAATCTGAATACTCGGACGATAGCCTCTTGCCAATCCTCGGCTGCCTGAGGGTTCGTCTCTCCGCGAAACCTTGGCAGCCTCTGTCACTGAAACTCATGAAGCGCACTCAGGCGGTGTGCACTCTCTGCTTCTAGGGCTGGTGGTATCGGTGGCCCAACAGGTAGAGGTACCGTTGGTACCTCCACTGAAATGGGGCCCTGCACCGAGGCCTTGTTTCTTGGTGGGCTTCCATCCAGAACATAACTAGGAACCCTAGCTGGATACCTTCGTGGGACTATCCTGAAAAGTAACTGGTGCCCCACGGTTATTACAGTATACCTGGTGAGATGACACAAAGTAATAAAAAATAAAACCTTTGAAACACACATGCAATCAATGTTTTCGTGCACTGAGTCAGAAATCAGAAGTTAGGGTCCTGTTGTATGGATACGTCGGCCGCCGCACAAACACTGGACTCCCTGGACTGATAACCACACTCAATACTCTAATCATTATTTCTTCACAGAGAATAAATTATCAGAGTCCTGAGTTCTTGTGGTAGAACCGACTCCTTTGATACCAATTTTTCATGACATGTCCTCGAGGCCCGTGTCGTGACTACCCCAAGCCCCCCTTCCATAGGCCAGGGGCTGGCGACTAGCACCAAAGGCATAAATCCCAATAAAAGGGAAGGAATTTCCTTTATATAAGTAAAAAACACAACATAGTAGACAAGCTGAAGTAATACACTATGTAAACTGAGTACAAAATTAAGTGCTAAAAAGTAAATGGGCCAGTATACAAACCCAACTAAAAGTACAGTACAACTGAGAAAGAAAGTACAACAGCTGAAAAGGAAACAACAACCACCTACTCAAACTCCAGAAATCCCACCTGATGGGCGGGTACAGATAGTCTCGTTGGTACCTCGGGTCTGTCTGTCCGCTCTGTGTACGTCCTACCAGGTGGTCCACCTCTGGATACCGTCCAACTCTACAAGTCCCGACCACGATCAGTGTTGCCTGTCATCTTCAAGCAGCACAACATAGTGCGGGCATTTTTCATGTAGGGGTGAGTATACGATACTCAGTAAGGACCCCAAGACCTCCAAAGGTCTCCCAGAATCTAAAAAGGATAAACCAAAAAGGAAATATACAAACAAGAAGTATCAGCCAACTCTAATTAGGTATATGCCCATACATACACCTAAGTCATCAATTCCAGTTCGGCTCCAACTCATGAGCCCAAGTACAACCCATTACACACAAAAAAGCACAACCCAATCCACACAGGAAATCACAACCCAATCCACACAGGAAATCACTACCAAGTCCACATAGGAAATCACAACACAGTACACACAGGAAAGAAATTCAATCACATCGATGATAAAGATTGAAGTCAAGACTCAGCTCACATAGGTATACTACTTCCAAAGGGGGGTGAATATGATTAGATGTAGCCTCTGAATCATATCCTATGTCGATCCCACGTAGGATCCAAGTACAAAAGTCATTGCTGCCGAACCCACGTAGGATCCAAGTACAGATGTCGTTGCTACCGAACCCACATAGGATCCAAGTACAGTAACCATCGTTGTCGAACCCACGAAGGATCCAAGTACAATCATCCTCACTGTCGAACCCACGGAGGATCCAAGTACAGTCATCCTCGCTGCCGAACCCACAGAGGATCCAAGTATAGTTGTCCTCGCTGCCGAACCCATGGAGGATCCAAGTACAGTCGTCCTCCCTACCGAACCCACAGAGGATCCATGTACAGTCATTGTAGTCGCAGCCAGCTCTAGGTTTCCTGCACACAACACGCTCAATTCCGGGAGGGTCCGCTCCATGAGCCTAGGGGGTGATACATCAACTATCATGAAGTCCAGAATTGATGTATTCCAAAGTTTTGTCTCGTCAATAGGAACTCAATGTGACAGACAGCGCGTCAATCGGACGCCCGGTCTGAGAGATATTGGCTTTTTCGTTCCAGGGGCCCGGTTGGAAATATGCTCATTCCAAACCTGACCATTTACCAAAGCTGTCCAAAACTCACTTAGAGTATCGTAAAAGGACCGTCTCATCGAAAGAGTCCCAGTTCCGCAGAGGGCGCGTCGATCTGACGCGTGGTCCATAAGTTATTTACGTTTAAGTGATTAACGGGCCCGGTCCGTTAGGCCAGATGGGCTGATGGATCGAGTCAACTAGGTTTTGGCGGGTTCGACCCGGAAAAGGGGTCGGACTGGCCCGGTGAGTTACGGGGCCTGGCCCGAAGTGGCGCGGCCTGGTCCGACGGGGCGCGGCCCGGCCCGGCAGGCTCGGCCGGCTGGCCGAGCGGGTTCCATTGGGGGGGGGGCACGGCCCCCCATCTTTCTGCACCGACAGCGCCAAGTGGTGCCGCCCTTCCCAAATCGGTTGGCTAGGCCGTCCGGCATTCTAGCGCACGCGGCCCGCATGGGTGGGTCGCCGGTCTTCTAGCGCGGCGCCCACCTGGTGCCGCAGCTCCTCTTCTCCCGGCCGGCCGACGAGTCAGTTGGTTCATCCACCGAAGCGGCCCGTGTAGTAGGCTGTGGTTCTTCCCGCACAATCGGCGTGATGGCACCGGTTCCCTTCGCCTCATTCCTAGCACGGCGCAATGGCGCCGTGCTTCCTTTGTCATCGGTCACCGATTCCAAAAAGATCAAGTCCTAGCATAGGGTCGTCGGCCCGTGTTTGTTTGGCCCACGCCCTCCGTGTTAGGCGGTAACACTTGGCTAAATTCATTTTGGGAATTCAACGAGGATCAAGTACAATTTTAATCAACTAGAATTGTATAACTTCCCCTACCACGATAAGGTTCGCGGTTCAACAAGCATTGTGGGTGACGGTGTCCTCTCTGTCATCGTCAGAGTTCACCTGAGGATGAACGGCGTTCCCTCTCTTATCACGAAGAATAAAAAATAAGGTGAGTCATCATTGGTGAATTCCCCATGTCAGTGTCTCCTCTCTTGTCGTGGAGGAAGAAGAGGATGAGAACCATGGTCACTGAGTTTATGTTCTTCGTCGGAGAGTTGGCGTTCTTCAATAAAGGAGAACTCCACTTCTTCTTCACAAGTGTTCGCTCCCCCAATCCCCACACAACAAGCCACCCCAATTAAAATAAGGCCACCCCTTATTATAATTAATCATGTCATGCATTTCAAAATTCAAAATCCATTTAACTTAATTAATTAAATCATGAGTTTTTTAATTAATTAAATGTTATGTTGGCAATTTTAAATGAAGTGAGAGGGAGAGAGGAAGGGTCCTCATTAATTTTGGGGAGTTTTCAAGTTTAAAGGGGAAGTTTATGAGAGTTATGGGAATGTTAAAGGTTGGGGCTCGTGTGGGCCCCACCTCACAAATATCCTTACATGGGTAGTTAGAAACTTGTGGGTCCCATCCCAACTCCCCCATGTATGATATAACCACTTAGATATAAAAAATAAAATTGTTCCACAATTTTATTCACTTCTCATTTAATCCAAAAAAATTTAACTTCTCCTCCCATGAAAACGCAACTACGGTAAAGGTCCCCTTAAGAAATTATCGGTGTTGTGAGTTCATCAGTTCCCTCGGATTTTAATTCTAATCACCGGTTCAAAAGATAGAAAAACTCACTCGTTCGTTTACTGAACGTACCCGATCTAAACTTCGGAAATGGATTTCGGGCACACGGGGCCTCAGAATCAAGTGCCGTCAAAAGCTACAGACTCATAAAATTCTAAAGTATTTAAGAAAAACAATTCCTTAAAATTTATGGGTCCTTACACAATGGGTGACCAAAATAATTCCACCAATAATGACATGGGCTTAATTAAAAAATGATATGTGAATTATTAGTCATATTTGATGTTGACTCAAAGGAAAAATAAGTACAAGAAAATATTCATAAAGATTTGTAATATATTGAATATTCTGATATAGTAGGAATTTAGTTTTGAATAATAGAAAATATGTTGAACTCTCTATGCAGAAATAAGGTTTTAGTTTGAGAAAATTTTCACACGTCTAAGTACATGGTCTACACACAATGTGAAAAATAATTATATTTCATGGTATATACTGCATGGGGTATTTTTTCATTGACGTGGGTAGAGTACATGTACATGGAAATAGTATTAAGACATTGGAATATTACATACATAAGGGTGGAGAAAAACTCTTGAGTACCTAGCCTGAAATATATACATCATGTATGAAACCTAGACCTATAGTGTATATATAAGGTTGTTTCATTTCATATGATAAGGAAATGGATGAATCAGACTCAGTGGGACATTCCATGAGTCCTATTAGACACACCATGTACATCCATATAACATAGAAATGATCATCTATATATGAATTTCCCCATATCTATCCCTTGGTAGATTAAGGTATCTCACCCAATGAGATAAAGTACCACATAAATTGTGGAGTCTCTCCCATATGAGTATGGGAGGGATAGTGATCCTCTATTTTTGAGATTTAGATGGATTCTGGTATTTCACCCACATTACGGGCGTAAAGATCCTTTATTTTTGGAATGGAATTTCACCCATCTAAAGAACTAATATTAGAAAGTGATTCGAATCTAATGTGTGGTATTTCACACAAGTTTATAGGGTAATGGTCATCCATCATTATCATATGAAATTAATAGTTGATAATGATTGGGGTTTTGGAATGTGATAGTCAGGAAAAAAAATATACATGTGTCAAGTTAATACATACTTTACTCTGAGATTTTAGTACCTCTATTTAGAATTTATGAGTTATCCTTTTTGTTGTAATTCATTTTACACTCTCTTTTTTGTGATATGAGTAGACTCGCACTCTTTGGATTCTTGAATATTTGTGATTTTGGGTGGTCCTACTTGTTATGTATATAATCACCCTGAAATGTAAATCATGCACATAATCCATGTCTTATGCATGTGAATGGAACTTAGATAGAGTCATAGAAAGACTAATATTTGTTATAAATGATGTCCAGATATTTAATAACTCTCTTCTTGGGAACATCCCTTGGAATCTCATTACATGTCATGCCCTCTCCCTGTATTTTTTTATAAAGTTGGTTTTCTACAAATCTAAATAATGAATCCTCTCAATACCTCACCTTATATATCTAGATTACACTGAGATAATATTTTAATGATATTATATGAAACACTAAAGGGATTACCTACAAATAATCCAACATGAACTATTAGAGTACACCCAAGCTGGACACACACCTTGAATAAACCATGTATATAGAATAAATCCTAAAACATATGTCTATTTCTAAATTTAATAGAAAAAAATAATATAAATTTGGTAAAAATGTCTCCAATATCCATTTTTAATCAATGGTATTGCCTTTTTGATAGATATATCCCCATCTAGAATCCCAATGGAATTGTTTTCTTCAACACTATATAGCATTATTGGAAAAACTATGACAGAAACATTACCACCCAATAAATGTGGAAAATTAAAAACACAACTCATTTTTCATTCAAAGTAGCTACTCATCTGGTGGGTCTATAGGGAATGCACACCCAATCATTGTCATCTATAGGTATTTGGGAATGTACTTATTTTAATCTATAAATTGTGTATGAAGGGGGATCAAAACACACAACACATTTTAATAATATTCCAACATCAGGAAACACATTGTATCTATATGTAGTATCTATTTGACATCACGATATAAAAAAATGAATAATTTAAGGGCCTTCTTGAATCCATCAACTCTTCCACCATGATTTAATAGGAACACAACCAATTCCTGGAAGTTGTTGCATCTACGATCCACTACATATAGAAATACCACAATGTGATGCTTTATGAAAAAATGAAGCCCTCTATACATTTGGAAATGTTTTCCATTTATAGTATTATTCACAGAAAATAAATGAAAAAAATTGGTGTGATGGAAAATATATTCTACAATATGAAATTTCTAAGTCATTTTGTTGTTAATGGAATCCCAAAACCCCCTTTTTCCTAATATCCATTTGTTGGATTCCTCTAATTCCATTATGGATAAGTATAATATTGATGGTGTATATTCTAAATTTCCAGGTTCCTCTGGGTGTGGAGGAGTCTTTCATACCCTCTAATGCATTATCAATAGGAGTTTCTACATTTTCATTTAATTTGGTATATCTTATAAAGATAAATTATTATACATGTTCCATGATGTCAAATTTAATATCCATCATGAATAGAATCATCTATGGATTGAATAATATGGTATAATTTCAATTGATTAATTGAATTACTAAAATAATAATTTTCCCTAAAAGTTCTTCCTCAATGGAAATATTGTCTTCAAGACACTAATCATCTTATCTTGTCATTCTCATATTTATGCAGGGAATACAACTGAGTTGTAGATTCCATGTTGAAGATAGTGATTATAGAAATGAGCTAAGTATGTTCTTTTGGATATTTGATTTTTCTACACCCCTTGTGGTTTTGAATATTCAATTTTATATTCACTCCCACATTTATAAATCTCTTTGTAATGTATATATTGTTTTTTATTTAATTTTATAAATTTTTGGAATGGGATCACCTAGATCCTAATCATTTTTGGGTATTATAATAGTATATAGAGATGTGTCCATGTGTATATATGCATTAGAAAATGGACTCCCATGAGTGTGATATGGTTACTTGGAATTATTTGTTGTCCCCTAGCCTTCTTGAGGTACATTTGGCATGTCAATATTGACTTACTTCCTGCAAAGTGGTCTCAGATGTTTTCTTTTGTGACATTAAATCCAATATATTTCAATTTTCATTATTTATATTCCTAATGATTGTATATACTATGAAATTTAATGTCGTTTGATAAGGATATTTTCATGAATCTCTCTGCCATTCAAATACTACATTGGCCACAAAAATTTATCATTGTTCTATAGGGGAAGCAGTGATGTGATAAAAGTGATAATTGATTATTTAATGGGTCTTACACATGGACTTCCCTGTCTTGTTCACCTCACCATGAATAAAGATATTTGAGAAGGCTTTTATTGAGGTTATGGCCACAGGAATAAGATATGATGTTTACAATTGGGAATATCTTCTACATCACATTAATTAATTATCTTGACAATGTTATTAATTAGTATAAAATTGATTATTTCATACTCATAAGGATGAATCCTAAATCTAAAATTAGATAAGTAATCATATGTAAAAGTATTATGCTTGAATATGTATTTTCCTAGTGGTGTGAAAGGCTCATTAAATGGATACAATCATACAAACCATCAATTAGCACATTGTTGGGGCTCACACCTAGAATGAGGCACATGATTTTACTTAGGAACTAGGAGATAATGAGTGGGGATTAAACATTATTATATGGGGACATGGATTATGAATACCCTAATCCCATTTCCATATCAACTTAGATCATTTATGAATCATGTTGATGAAATCATCAAGTGGAACATGTCACAAGCTAATACCAATGGATGATTTGGATAACCATATGGATAATTCTTTATATTTAGAAACCAAGAAAAGAATTATTTTCTAGGAGAGTCATTTCTAGTTTCCACATGATAGGTACCATCATTATCAATTGAATACCATAATTTGATCATCTACAGGGTTTAACATATTTCAGATAAGAATTCTGGGTTATCTATTTATAATGAGAATACATGAGCAAACACGTAAATAATATGTTCATTACCTGGTCTTAAATGTATTTTAGTTTAAAGTAGGACTTAATAGTTGGGTACGCAGATAGGATACATGGGTGAAGAGATATTATACTCTTGGAATTTGGGTATTCATTGTACCTTGGTACGGGATTATATGAAAAGATCCTTAGTGAAGGACCCAGATATTCCTTCACTATAGTGTAGGGATAGGTGGAGATTAAAACCTAGGGAGGAATATGTAGTTTTTATTATCCATAATGATATCAAGGAAATGTTCCTTTCCCTTATGATATTATGGCAGAGTGGTCACCCAAGTGATAAAATAGAAATTTGGTCTCCCTAGTGATACATGGGATAAGTGGTCATTTGAGTGATATTATGGGTAAGTGGTTACCCAAGTTGTGGAACATGAGTGATACTTATACTTAGTTTTTTGGGGAATCAATAAATTATTTTAGGTATGTTCTTATCTAATGTTTTTTCTAATGTTGTTCATTCTCTCTAGTGTTGAAGGACATGGGATGAAGTGCTCTCTTATAAAGGATTTTTATATATTAATCCTTTATGAAACCCAATTACTAACACATCTAGTAAAATAAATTAGGGTCTATAAATTGAAATACTACATTGAGGTAGTTAGACACTGTGATATGAGATAATGGACTATGATAATGTTGACCACATATTCAGTTCATATCATCATCTTCTAAACGGTTAAATATATAGAGAATATGTGCACTTTTTTTAGTTAAATATGGGGTTCTAAAAAAATTCTTTGGTGTACAATATTATTTCACATGTTTACATTGTCACATATGTTTTGATAATAGTATTTTATCATAGGTTTAATTGGGTTCAAATCAAGGGAAAACATGAGTGTTTTTAGGAGAATGAATGGTTTCATCATTTGGATTTTTACATTACATTTTTATGTTATTCATTCCCTACTAAGAGAGATCTCCAAGACAATTCCAAAATGTTAATCCATAATTTTAAAATTGAAATGGATTTCATGAAACATTAGTGAGTTTGATTGGTTGTTGAATGAATAAATTCTTATTCGTTCAATTTTTTATTCACAACTGAATTAGTATTCTCCATTGGAATTTTCATGAGTGGTAGTGGGTATGATCCTACTTTGTATAAATTCAATGATATCCCCTATATGTACAATCATTTTTTTCTTATTGCCATACCATTTTTGGTGATATAGAAATAAATTAATATCTTGGAACTTGGTATTTTGATCATAGACACATCCTATAAATTTTATTTTTCATTTTATTTGGAGACATGTATTTTTTGGAAATATTATTTCTTTTTTTAATTTTATGGATCTGGGATAATTCATATCAATGTATTTATTAGTTTATTATTTTTTTAATTCCAAGGACATAAAATTTTAATTCCCACTATTTTTAATTTTTATAAAATCTATCCTAATACCCAACCTAGTGCCTATTATAGTCAGACCTCAGGGGAAACTCTCGACTTTACTAAATTCCCATGAGCGGTTCCCAGTTAGCATGGATCTTGGATTTTTTTGTGTGAATAGAATTAAAGTGGGATACTGAAAGGAATAAATTTTATTTTAATGGGTATAGGAAACCTTATCCTTACGAGTGATAACATTATTGATGAAGGCCTCCCATTGATTAGGAATTTGAAATAGATCGATTTAATTCCTTTGATATTTATGATTGGGTATATAATGGATTCATATTTCCAAATACCCATTAGTTAGAACTAGATATATATATATATATATATATATATATATATATATATGCCTCTAATAATCATGGGTGTTATTAATATGGATATGAGTCACCCAATTCTTATAATTTTATCTTGGGAAATTATTATGAAATAGTAATACCAATGAATTAATGTTCAAAAAATAACATCACCTTCTCAAGTAGCAAATGTTGAGATTTGTGGTGGCTTGGTTAACACATAATTACATTATATATTTATGTGTGAATATTTTAATTGATTCAAATTTACATTAGGGGATCTATTTTTAATATTTTACTTGTTTCATGATAACACCCTATACATACAACTCATTGGAGTTATATATATTATATTTATATATAAGGTTTGGATAATGGACTCCACATAAGTGAGTGAGATGGTGTATATCAAAGTGAATGTTGGGAGGGTTAAAAGGGTAAATGAAGGAATTCTAGTGGTGTATCTTGATATATATTATTTTTTAAATATTTCTTTATATATATATAATAATATCAAATAATTAAGAAATCTATGGATATTTTATTTTTATATCATAGAATGACCTTCATTTATTTCTTGATGTATGATACTATTTTTTATTAGCTCATCATTGTTACTATATACATTTCATAATAATTTTGTACCTCATTATGAATGTTTCTATTATTTGTTTAATATTATATATGATTATACAATGTTTCTAGTCTACCCGAAAGATACTATGAGTTCCTTAAATCTATTTTGTTTCCTTTGGAATATGGGGAGGTGTGAAGAATATTACCTAACATTTTGATATTGAATTACTAATAGTTACTTAATTCAAAACATTTTTATAATGTTATCAATGAATTGTTTTTATTTATATTATGATTTGAAAAATATAATATTTATGATTAATGGTTAATTATTCCATTCTTTTACTATGGTGGAAATATTTTCTACACACGTATTATATGTTGGCACTGGATTTCAGATAAGGCCATTAATAGACATTGTTGAGCTAACCAAAGGCATATTCTGAATCAGCGAACAATGTCAAGACTCCCAAGGGAGGTGCACACAAGATTTAAGGTTCACACGCAAGATTGAGAATTTCATACATGATCTTGCATGAGTAATGGGACGTCAAATGGATTCTTCCTTTTCAACCATCCAAAAAATAGACAATTTAGTGGTGTGAAAGAAAATTAACATGCGCGTAAGATTGAAAATTTCACGTAAGATCTTCCACGCCCAATCTGATGCAAAAAATGTCACTTTCATGCAGCGCACCTTGTGCGCCGCCACCAAAGTTTCTAGATATAAATAGAAATGTACCCCCACACTTTGGGGAATGGTTAAGGCAATTTCACTAATGTTTTCCCTTCTTTCATGCCAATGTTGTGTGCAGGGTTCCCCCTTGTATGCAACCACTCATTTACATTAAACCATCCAATCTTTCATGTTGTCCCTCATCTAATGAACAACCCTTCAATATTTATTGTGCCCCTCCTTGTGTGATTCATGTGTCTTTCTTACCCAAAGGCACCATGTTTGAGCCTCATCTTACATGTAACACCCCTGTCTTGTGCATAATTCTCATGTACAACCCTATAGGTTTGTATGAAGTGATTTTAAGGTCCCTTGGGTGGTTCTTGCATTTCTTTTCTTTATGATTCTTCGTATAGGCACGATAATAGTTGTTTCTTCTTCATATAGCCATGATAATTTGATCCCCCACAATGGATCAGTACAAAACCCCATCTACATATGGCATTTCTGGTGTATTCCCTTCACAAAGGGTTAAAGTGTGCCAGTTATTTAATTACTAAGGGTGAATAGAGAATCCCCATCATCCGAGCTACAGGACGTTGAACTGCCATTCACCTACATCCCTGACACATGACATTAAACTATGATCACCACATAAGTGAAAAGTTTACAGAGGACCGTGAAGGGGATGGGCACCAGCACCTTCTCACTCCCCTCTCCCTATGATCTTTATCTCCATGAACAACTTGGTCATTCTCCACGTAAGCCCTGACATCCACTGATGGGATGTTTCTGGTGTGATGGACATATCCTCCATGTATGTATGGAAACCCTCCTTTATCATTGGGATTCCTTCCTATAGTGAGTCCTAATATCAATCTTCATGTACTTCTCACCATGCATAATCCCCATTCCCTTTCTCACAGATGCACATTTCACAGCACGATTGTCAGGTCTTTGTTACCTCTTGTTTCTCACACTGACCACGACTCACATGGACTTAGAGTAATCATAGAACATGACATACTATATGGGCCACCATATTGTGCAATCTCCATCCCCCATCCTACCGAACAATGTGGACTTTGATCATTGCCCTCTCCATGCAAGGTGCGTATGAATCCTCTTTGAGGTTCAAGCCCATCATCCATCGGTCCCAACTACTTCACGTTAGTTCACCTTTTATACCGTATGATGTTAAACTATATACCCCATTTTTCCTGCATGATTTTAAACTATATGATTTCAAACTATGCAGACATTGATCCTTTCTCTCTCTATAAAATGTACTTAGGAAGCCTCTATGAGGTTCAAGACCATCATCCATTGGTCTCGACCACTTCGAGTCGGTTCACCTTGATCCTGCGTGATGTTAAACTATATGCCCCTTGCATCCTGTACGACATTAAACTGTATGATTCTGACTAAGTGGGTATTGATCCCAGTATCCAAGATAGGGTATGAAGGAAGCCTCCCTAAAGATCAACCCCAAACACTGACAAACATTGGAGTCCCCTTTGTTGGGACATGTACCCATGTCCCATCACTTAGTGGTGTTAGACTAGCTATCAGGTAGCTAACCATGCATAATCTACACACTCAATCCATATTCCTCCAACCAAGAGTGTCCCTCTTTCACTGGGATGCTAACCATATGTAATCTTCAACATGTATATGGGTCATCGTCCGTTGTATACACCTCGATTCTATTCCCCATTCTAAACTATGTGGACTTTGATTCCCTACCACAGGATACATAAGGAGCCTCCTTGAGGTTCAACCTCATCACCCATGTCCCATCCTGGTCTCTCCCATGATCCTTTGTGTTTTGGGAAGGTCATGACTTAACCCAAGGGCTCTACTTCCATTGGGTCCCATCCATGCATCCATTCTCATGAGCAACCTCCTTAGGTGACTCATCACCCCATCGAACTATGTGGACATTGATTCCCTGCCATGGGGATATGTAGGAAGCCTCTTCGAGGTTCAATCCCAACCCAAATTTCTTCTTCATGCCAGTTCCATCACATTCATCGCATACACGTCATCAAGTCCTCCATCGTCCATCCTAGTTTTACCCGAGCCACCATATCCTGGTGAGGTCATGTCATCTAATTCCTCACTGCTCTTAGTAGTACTCGGGCTACTAACCACGCGTAATCCCCAGTATGTCTTCGGGTTGTTGTTCTTTCTGTATACCCCAATTCATCACCCTCTAGAAATATGTGTGTTTTTATCCCTATATTATGTACAAGGTACATAAGTGGCCTCCAAAAGGTTCAATCCTAGGTAATAGTAAACCTTGGTGTCCCCTTTTTTGAGACTCAGTCATCCTTGGATCTCTCCACATTGGGCGTCTTGATCCACCCATCTAGTAAACCTCCCAGGTACTCCCTCATTAGTATGTGCCCATTTGATCCACTCTCATTAGTGTTTTGATCAATTTTATCTTTCTTTTTTAGACATTAAACTCACATCATACCCCATGTTAAAAATGGGAAGTTGAGGAAAACCTCAGGGACATGCTTATGGCATATAATTCCCTGCACGCGGGGTGGGATTCTTTGGGAATATGTGCCCTTGAGAAGACCTATCATAATGGGAAGAGATCCAGGTGTACTAGTGCTTCAGTTCCCATACATTCCAGTGATGCCTAATGTGGCTACTCACCTGACTGAAGGTTTCTGCCATGACTGGACCCCATGGAATGTCTTGATAGAAGCAGTGAAATTAACTGGCATCCAAAATGATATGGCACTGAGAATAGTTTCACAAACAATGCCTTAATATTTAATGGAGACTCAAACTAGGTGATAAATTCTGAGGAAGAATCCATAGAAGGAGAGAACAACATCCCATCATCCCATTTTGATCAAGGGGATAACATCCCTGAATAAGTGGTGGATATCACCCACCTTTATTAAGTGGGAATTCAGGGCAATAGCCAGCGCATCACAGCATGATGATGCATGCACCAGTGCAAGTGTTGGAAATAGAAATGGTGATCCTAATGTGAATCTTATCCTCAGTATGGAAATTATTAGCATTCGAGACATCTACAAATAAGTGTGTCACTGGATCCCGAAATCTGACGCCAGGTCCTGCCAAGAAAATAGTGGGTCTGTCCTGAATCTCACTTGGAATTGGGGTAGTTGATCATTGTGAATCTCCGTCTATGATGTTGTCACTGTGGATAATCATATCCAAACATGGAAGATTGAATGGTTCTGGGATACTGGGAACTGATTTCCTATTGTCTATACTGATGGGTGAATTTTCCAACTTTTTAGGAAAGAAGCTCAAGCTATAAGTAACCAATCCCCTCCCTCCCACAGACACAGGGGAAGGGGAAGTATGAATGCAGAAATTCCCCACAGCTGTATCTAACCTATGATGGATCCCATGCCCATAGCTACTGGGTGCCCATGCCCCCTCTCACCCTCTGAATTTATTCAGAGTAGGGAGATTGATTCTCTTGTTCGACGATATGAACAGGAAGGGTTCATATGTAAAGACCTGTAAATTTCAAGGGAAATTTTTTCTTAATTTTCTTTGGGATTTTATGAGTACACAGTTTCTTGAAGGCACTTGATTCCGAGGCCCGGTATGCCCGGAATCAATTTCTGATGTTTAGCTTGGGTACGTTCAGTGAACGAACAAGCGAGTTTTCCTAACTTTTGAACAGGTGCTTGGAATCGAAATCTGAGGGCACCGATGAAACCGTGGTGCTAGTAATTTACTAGTAACACCATTTCTGGAGTTTTGTTTACTCAGTAGAGGTTTTTAAAAAAATGGGTTAACTAAAGAATGAAATAAAAATTTGTGCTACAATTTTTATTTTCTATTATAAGTAGTTTTAACCTATGCATGGATGTTGGAGTGGGGCCCAATACATCCTAACTTCATTTGGTAGGATAATAGTGAGGTGGGGCCCACACGAGACCCACCCCTTCAAATACTTTAAAACCTCCCTCGTGATTTTATTTGTGTAACACACCCGCACCCCCCTTTTTAATGAAATAACAACTCTCAGAATTAAATTGGATTATTAAACGCTCTTCAATTAAGTTAATTAATTGAATGTGATCTTTTGAAATTCGAAAAGGGTTGGAATGTGTAATAAAATAATGCAAAGCCTTATTTTATTATTTTTTGAATCGTTGCGTGGAGATATTTGGAGAGGAGAGCTCAAGTCTTGGAGATCTTATTCTTCCTAGGAGAAGAACGCAAAGAACACTGACACGCTTCACGATCTTCTTTCTGCCTCAAAGAGAGGGGGGCACCGCATCCTTCATCGGGCATGAACTGACGACGTATACGGAGCCTCCTTCTGTGACGCCGTCTTCCACAATGTCGTCTTCTGCGACGCCGTCTTCTGCGATGCCATCTTCTGCGATGCCGTCTTCTGCGACATCCTTTTCCCGCGATGATCCTCGTTCGACGACTTCATCGAGGTAGGGGTTAATTTTGTTAGTGATTATTATTTGTCATTCACCGTCAATTTCTTTGAGCCTCCTGATATCAATTTAATGGGAGGAGGTCGGACCGCCCAAACACGGCCGATCCTCCTCCCCCTTTGTTGTTGTATTTTGTTGCAGCCCAAACGAAGGCGGCGCGGTGCAACGACACCATGCGGAAACAAGGAGGACTACGACGAAGAAGCGCGGCGCTGTCGCGCCGTGCCGTTGGGGTCGAAAGAAGCCGCGACCGAAGTTGGGCCGCGATGGAGGGGCACGGTGCCGTCGCACTGCGCCAGAGTACCATGAAGAGGCCGCGGCCGGAGCGGGGGCACGGTGCCATCGTGCCACTCCGGTCGAACCAAGGTCACGGCCTTTGGCCGCGGTGGAGCAAGGGAGGGCGGCCGGAGCCGCCGGCCGCCGGTGCTCTGGAGGGCGGGACCAACCGGTCCCGCATGGTGCGTTGGTCGGCCGTTACGGCAGTCCAGATCCAGAAAAATGGGGGTTTAAACCCCCAGTCAGCAGAGCAGGCGGACCCCCCTCCCCCCCCCCCCCCCCCGTGGGTCCACCGCCTGTTCGAAGGGGGTGGCGGTTCCACCGCTTCCGCGCTCACGCGGTGTGAGGCGCCCGTGCCGGCCTGGACCGGCCGCACTGGGACGAGCCATGCCAGCCGGGCCGGGCTGCGCCCTGATGGGCTGGACCCAGACCCGGGTTGGGTCGACCCGGTTCGGGCCGACCCAGGGGTTCTTGGGCCGGGTCGGTCCTGGCCCATAACCCCCTAAAACCGGATAGGTTCGTTTAAATGCCTGTATCTTGGGCTAGAGACCTCCGATAGACGCGCCGTCAGTTGTGATGCGATCCTTGGATCAAGATAGTAGTTTCGGTATATTACACTCATGGTTTCGGAGAACTTTTTGTATGGCCGGGTTGGTTCGAACATGAAACCAATCGGGCCCTCGGAGTGGAAATGCTTATAACTTGAGCTCCGGACGTCCGATTGATGTGTCGTCGACTTTGTTGGATTCCTCTTAGTGATACGGACCTTTTGGATTACTTCGCTCGATGTCTAGACATAGTTGGAGTACAGTCGGGCTGGTTTTGACTTAAAAACCAACCGGGCCTCTAGAACGAAAAGGCCAATAACTCTCAGACCGGGCGTCCGATTGACGTGCCGTCTGTCATGTTGAGTTCCTTTTGTCGAGATAGAACTTTGGGATACATCAACTCCGGACTACGTGTCAGTTTATGTATCGACCCCCCTTGGCTCGTGGAGCGGACCTTCCCGGAATCGAGCATGCTGTGTGCGGGAACCCTAGAGCTGGCTACGGCTGCGACGATGATGACAACTGCTCTGAAATCCTTCGTGGGTTCGGCAGTGATGACGACTGCACTGAAATCCTCCTTGGGTTCGATAGCAATGATGACCATACTGAAATCCTCCATGGGTTCGATGGCGATGACTACTGTTCTTGTATCCTACGTGGTTCTGGTAGTACTATTGTTCTTGTATCCTATGTGGGTCTGGAAGTGTTTGACTCTGTACTTGTATCCTACGTGGGTCCGGCAGAGTAGCTGGACTTGTATCCTACATGGGTCCGACAGCTTAGCTAGACTAGTATCCTACGTGGGTCCCATATTAGATCAATCAGTGGCTACATCTGATCATCTCTATCACCTTACGAAGAAGTATACCCGTGTGAGCTGAGTCTTGGATTTCAATCATTATCTTCGATATAATTGACTTCAATTCCTATGTGGATTGGGTTGTGCGTTCCTGTGTGGATGGGGTTGTACTATCTTGTGTGGACGTGATCGAACTTGGGCTCGGATGTAGGAGTTGAACTAGAATTGATGACTTAGGTATATGTATGGTCATATACCTGAGTATTGTTGGTTGTTACTTCGTGTTTGTATCTTTCCTCTGTGGATTATCCTTTGTCGATTCTGGGAGACCTTCGGGGGTCTCCGAGTCCCTACTGAGTAGCGTATACTCACCCATGCACAGGCTATGCCCGCACTACGTTGTGTTGGATGCAGACGGTGGACAGCACTGATTTTGGTTGAGGCTTGTGGAGCAAGTTGGTACCTGGAGGAGGACCACTGGGCAGGACGCACACGGAGCGGACGACTGGACCCGTGGAGCTGAGGAGACTATCTGTACCCACCCTTTAGGTGGGACTTCCAATGGACGGCTCGACATTGCTTATTTACTTTTAAGTTGCTGTACATTCTTTCCAGTGTACTTTACTTTCAGTTTGGGTTTATATTCTGGCCCATTTACTTTCCACACTTACTATTGTACCCAGTTTACTTAGTGTTTACTTCTGCTGGCTTACTCTGTGGTGTTTGTATACTTTATAAAGGCAATGCCTTCCCCTTTTATCAGGATTTATGCCTTTGGTGCTAGTCTCCAGCCCCTTGCCTATAGAAGGTGGGCTTGGGGTTGTCATTGTACGGGCCCCGAGGTCGGGTCGTGACAAATTGGTATCAAAGGATTTTGGTTCTGCCGTAGAACTAAGGACTCTGATCTTTCTTCTATGTGAAGCAATAGTGTTAAGGGTATTGAGTGTGGTTATTAGTTTAGGGAGTCCAGTGTTGGTGCGGCGGCCGACGTATTCGTACACCAGGACCCTGACTTCTGATTTCCGACTCAATGCATGAAAACATTGATTGCATTGTGTTTCAAAAGTTTTCTTTCTGATTACTTTGTGTCAGCTCACCAGGTATACTGTATTGACCGTGGAACACCTGTTTCTTTTAAGGATTTCCCCACGACGGTAGCCAGCTAGGGTTCAGAGCTTTGTGCGAGACGACAGCCCACCGAGCGACGAGGCCTCGGTGCAAGGCCCTTTTTCAGTGGAGGCATTGGAGGTACCTCTACCCGCCGAGCCACCGATGGCACCAGCCCCATCCGCTGAGAGTACATGTTGCCTTAGTGCACTGCACGAGTTCCAACGTCAGAGACCGCCCAGGTTCCATGGGGAGACGGACCCTCAGGCAGTCGAGGATTGGCTGGAGGCGGTTGTATGAGTTTTCAGGTTAGTGGGGACTCCAGCTGACCTCATGGTGATCCTTGCAGCGAGCCTCCTGCACGCGACAGTAGGCAGATGGTGGAGCTTGATGCTCCATGTGCACGACGAGGCATCTCTCCTCTGGACGGACTTTGAGAGCCTCTTCCACTCGGATTTCGTCCCAGCCACCCTCCGTGTGGTGCGCATTCACGAGCTACTATAGCTGCGACAGGGCAGCATGACGGTAACCCAATACTCGGCGAGATTTACCGATCTCTCGCGCTATTCGACTGACATGGTACGAGACCCATTCTTCTGGGCCTGGAACTTCGAGCATGGACTGAGGCATTAGATCAGGGAATTGATGATCTCCCTCATCATTCTGATGCAGGCAGGAGTACTAGAGCGATCCCTTCTCATAGAGAGCTTTCTTGCTGAGCGTACACCAACAGTGAGACCTACCGCGGGGCGGTACGTAGCATAGTCTTCTGCAGCTGGCAGTCGACGGATGTCACAGGGGTCCAAGAAGACTAGACCAGCAGGCGAATGACCTTAGGACACTGGATCAGAGGTGCATGGTACCCAGCGCAGAGCTAGTATTCCGAGGAGCAGATAGAGCTACGCATGCGGAGGGTAGGGCCACATGGCGCATGACTGCCTGATCCGCCGTGCGGAGGAGAAGCAGATGATTGAGGGGCCACCCAGGCAGAGGCAGAGGGTCAACCGTGGCGGTCCGCAGGGAGCAGTTGGATGAGGCAGAGGAGCTGTCCGGGCAGTAGGTGGTGGGAGACGCTTTGAGGATTTACCACTACCACCACCAGGAGTTCCACCCCGACCACAGGGAGCTGGTGGACAGAGTCAGGCTCAGCTTCAGCCAGTGGAGGCCTATGACCACGACGTGCCAGAGATTATTCGAGGTACTATCTGTGTCTACTCCACCCTTGCTGCAGTTCTTATAGACACAGGAGTTATTTATTCTTTCATTTCCGCTGCCCTTGTTCGGAGCTCAGAGATTCTGACGGAGCCATTGGCTCGATCCTTACAGCTAGAGACTCCTACGGAAGCAGACTCAATGATTACGCACTGGTTCCGGCAGTGTGAGCTTACTCTAGGAGGCGAGAGCTTCGGCTGATATCTTCTTGTAGCGGCATCGAGGCCTTACGACGTCATCTTGGGCAT
Source organism: Viscum album (assembly GCA_963277665.1). Lineage (NCBI taxonomy): Eukaryota > Viridiplantae > Streptophyta > Magnoliopsida > Santalales > Viscaceae > Viscum > Viscum album. The sequence goes on from OY728127.1 coordinate 643,182,744, forward strand.
GGATTGGTTATCTACAGTCCATGCTAAGATAGACTGTATTAGGCGCAAGGTGTGGTTTTTTCGCAATGATGGGAGCATGTTCACCTTCACCGACGAGAAGGGAGCCTTAGCCGCACAGGATGGACTCATGCAGAGGAGAGGACAACCAATCACTCATCAGTTGGCTAGCCTCATCCTAGGAGCAGTTGACGTGCGGAGTCCTAGTTTTCCTGTAGTGGTGGATCAGTATGCGGACGTTTTCCCTGATGACATTCTAGGACTACCTCCACACAGAGAGGTAGACTTTTATATTGACCTATACCCCGGGACAGCCCCGATATCCACTCCTTCATATCGAATGGCTCCCGCTGAGCTTCGAGAGCTACGGGTGCAGCTGGAGGACTTGCAGGGAAAGGGATTCATCCGACCCAGTGTTCCACCCTGGGCTTCCCCGATTTTGTTCGCCAAGAAGGCGGACAGGATCTTGCACCTATGTGTCGACTATCGACGCCTGAACCAGGTGACCGTGAGGAACAATTATCTACTACCGAGGATTGATGGCATGTTCGATCCGCTCAAGGGAGCATGGTGGTTCTCGAAGATATACCTCATGTCAGGATATCATCAGCTCAGAGTTCGGGATGAGGATGTGTAGAAGACGACCTTCAGATGTCGGTATGGACACTATGAGTTATTGGTTATGCCTTTCGGCATAACCAATGCTCCAGCATTGTTCATGAGTATCATGGACAGTATCTTTCAGCTTTACCTCAATCGATTTGTCATGGTCTTCATCGACGACATTCTGATATACTCGACCACTGAGGAGGAGCACGCCTACCACATGCGGGTTGTACTGTACACACTCCGAGAGCACCAACTATATGGTAAGCTCTCGAAGTGTCAATTCTGGTTACGTGAGGTTCACTTCTTGGGACACGTCATCTCTGAGAATGGATTTGCGGTGGGTCCTACGACGATCGAGGCATTGCTAGCTTGGGAGCCACCCAGGAGTGTGATGGAGGTGTGGAGTTTCTTGGGGCTAGCTGGGTACTACCGGCGGTTTTTTCCAGACTTCTCCAGAGTTTTTGCACCACATTAAGCTTTGATGAAGAAGGGGAAACCCTTCTTGTGGTCAGATAGATGTCAGCAGAGCTTCAAGGAGGTGAGACAGAGATTGACCAGCACACCTATCTTGAGGCTACCGGAGGAGGGAGTGGGGTACGTAGTCTACTGCGATGCATCAAGGACCAGACTCGGATGTGTCCTGATGTAGGAGCAGGCAGTGATCGCCTATGGATCACGTCAGTTGAGGAAGCATGAGAAGAACTACGCTACCCATGACCTGGAGTTAGCATTAGTGGTCTTCTCTATGAATATGTGGTGACACAATCTGATGGGAGAGCGCTTTACAGTCTACTCTGACCACCAGAGTCTCAGGTACATCTTCTCGCAGAAGGATGTGAACCTGAGAAAATAGAGATGGCTCGAGTTCCTCCAGTACTATGACTTCGAGATATTCTATAATCCTAGAAAGGGGAACGTAGTAGCCGATGCTCTCAGCAGGAGGATGTGCATTCAGCTACTTGGAGAGGCGACGGAGCAGCTATCTGCTTTGCAGATATCCTTCGTCGATAGAGATGGAGAAGCCTTTCTTCAGTCACTCACAGTCACTCCTCCACTACTGCAGCGGGTCAGAGAGGCACAACGTGGGGACGCTGACTGTGAGACGCGGCGTGCACAGATATCCTTAGGACTGGCACTTGATGGATTCTCTATAGGAGGACAGCACAATGTCCTTTTCATAGGACGTACCATGGTACCAGCTGCTTTATATGAGGAGGTGTTGAGGGAGTTTCACACTTCCCCTTTAGAGGTACATCCAGGAGTGGCGAAAATGTAACAGGATCTCAGGCGACAGCACTGGTGGTCGGGTATGAAGAAGGTTGTATCAGAGTTCATTTCTAGATGCCTCACCTTCCAGCAGGTGAAGGCAGAGAATCAGGTACCAACAGGCTTGGTACAGCCCTTGGAGGTCTCGGAGTGGAAGTGGGACGACATATCTATGGATTTTGTGACTGGACATCTACGCACTTCTAGAGGTCACGACTCCATTTGGGTGGTTGTCGACTGACTCACCAATTCGGCCCACTTCTTACCCATCAGAGAGCAGGGCTCAGTAGAGAGCTTGGGACGTCTCTATGTCCAGGAGATTGTACGGCTTCATTGTGTGCCATCATCTATAATCTCTGATCGAGATGATCACTTTACTTCCCGTCTTTGGAAGGGGTCGCAAGAGGCATTCGGGATGCAGCTACATCTGAGCACCGCCTTTAACCCTCCGACGGATAGTCAGACAGAGTGGACTATTTAGACTCTCGAGGACATGCTCCGTGCATGTGTACTCAACTTTGTTTATAGCTGGGAGGACCACCTACCCTTGGTGGAGTTTGCGTACAACAACAGCTACCACTATACCATCGGTATGGAACCATACGAGGCATTATACGGCCGACCTTGCAGATCACCTTTGGGCTGGACAGACCCTGGGGAGTTAGCACTTGTGGGACCAGAGATGGTCCAGGCCACGACAGAGAAGGTCCAGGTCATCCAGGAGTGGATGAGGATAGCTCAGAGACAACAGAAGTCTTATGCTGACTGGAGGCGGAGACCCCTAGAGTTCGAGGATAGGGACCATGTTTTCTTGCGAGTCTCACCTCGACATGGATTATGGAGATTTGGCTGGGGCGGAAAGTTATCTTCGTGCTTCATCGGACCATTCCAGGTTCTCAGCAGGGTAGGCGAGGTGTCTTATTGCCTGGATCTACCACCTTAGTTGCACCGGGTGCACGACGTCTTCAACGTATCTCAGCTGTGGAGATACATGCATGACCCAATGCATATCATCGACCATGGGGAGCTGGACATTGACGATGGGGAGACTTTTGCAGAGGTACCGGTAGAGATCGGGGATCAACATGAGTGGGTCCTACGTGGGCGGTCGATTCCTCTAGTGTGCATCTGATGGCAGCACGGGAACCTCCAGGAGAGCACTTGGGAGCTGGAGGCTCAGATGCGTGCTCAGTACCCTCATTTGTTCCCCTAGTTTGTGTTGTATCTTTACAGGTACGTAAATCCCTGAGGTGGGAGTAATGTAAAGACCTGTAAATTTTAATGGAAATTTTTTCTTAATTTTCTTTGAGATTTTACAAGTACGCAGTTTCTAATGGCACCTGATTCTGAGGCCCGGTGTGCCCGGAATCAATTTCTGAAGTTTAGCTTGGGTATGTTCATTGAACGAATGAGTGGGTTTTCCTATGTTTTGAATCGGTGCTCGGAATCAAAATCGGAGGGCACCAATGAAACTGTCGCGCCGGTAATTGACTAGGAACACCATTTCTGGAGTTGTGTTTTCTCGGTTGAGGTTTTTAAATAAATGGGTTAACTAAAAAATGAAATAAAAATTTGTGCTACAATTTTTATTTTCTATTCTATGTAGTTTTAACCTATGCATGGATGTTGGAGTGGGGCCCACTACATCCTAACTTCATTTGGTAGGATAATAGTGAGGTGGGGCCCACAGGAGTGCCACCCCTTCAAATCCCTTAAAACCTCCCCCGTGCTTTTATTTTTGTAACACACCCTCACCCCCATTTTTAATGACATGAGAACTCTCGAAATTAAATTGGATTATTAAACACTCTTCAATTAAGTGAATTAATTGAATGTGATCTTTTGAAATTCGAAAAGGGTTGGCATGATTAATAAAATAAGGCAAACCCTTATTTTATTATTTGTTGAATCATTGTGTGGAGATATTTGGAGAGGAGAGCTCAAGTCTTGGAGATATTATTCTTCCTCAGAGAAGAACGCGAAGAACACCGACATGATTCATGATATTTTTTCCATGTCAAAGAGAGGGGGATGCCGCATCCTTCATCGGGCGTGCATTGACGACGTATACGGAGCCTCTTTCTGTGATGCCGTCTTCCGCAACGTCGTCTTCTGCGACGCCGTCTTCTGCGATGTCCTTTTCCCGTGACGATCCTCGTTCGACGACTTCATCGAGGTAGGGGGTTAATTTTTTTTGTGATTATTCTTTTCCATTCATCTTCAATTTCTTTGAGCCGCCTGTTATCAATTTAACGGGAGGAGGTCATACTGCCTGAACATGGATGATCCTCCTCCCCCTTTGTGGTTGTATTTCTTTGTGGCCCGAACGAAGGAGGCGCGGTGCAATGACACCGCACAGAAATAAGGAGGATTGGGGCAAAGAAGCACGGCGCCATTGCGCCACGCCAGTCGAACCAAGACCACGACCTTTGGACACAGCGGAGCAAGGGAGGGTGGTCGGAGCCACCGGCCGCCGGTGCTCTGGAGGGCGGGACCAACCGGTCCTGCATGGTGCACTGGCCGGCTGTTACGGCCTTCCAGATCCAGAAAACAGGGGGTTTAAACCCCCGGTCAGCGCAACAGGTGGACCCCCCCCCCCCCCCCACGGGTCTACCGTCTGTTCGAAGGGGGTGGCAGTTCCCCCCCTTCCGTGCTCACGCGGCGTGCGGTGCCCATGCCGACCGGGACCAGCCGCATCGGGTCGGGCCGCCCGCGCCGGGCCGGGCCGCGCCGGCGGGGCCGGGCTGCGTTGGCCAGGACGGGCTGCTCCCTGATGGGCCAGACCCGGACCCGGTTAGGGCCGACCCAGGGGGTCTTGGGCCGGGTCAGTCCGGGCCCAAAACCCCCTAAAACCGGACAGGTTCGTTTAAATGCCCGTATCATGGGCTACCGACCTCCGATCGACGCATCTTCAATTGTGATGTGATACTCAGATCAAGATGGTCTTTTAGGTATATTACACTCAAGGTTTTGGAGAAGTTTGGGTGCAGCCGGGTTGGTTCGAACATGAAACCAACCGGGCCCTCGGAGCGGAAACTCTTATAACTTTAGCTCTGGACGTCCTATTGACGTGTCGTCGACTTTGTTGGATTCCTCTTAGTGAGACAGACCTTTTGGCTTACTTATCTTGAGGTTTAGACGCAGTTGGAGTAAGGTTGGGTTGGTTTTGACTTAAAAACCAACCGGGCCCCTAGAACGAAAAAGCCAATAACTCTCAGACCGGGCGTCTGATTGACGCGTCATCTATCGTCTTGAGTTTCTTTTGTCGAGACGGAACTTTGGGATACATCAACTCCAGACTACGTGTCAATTTATGTATCAAACCCCCTTGGCTCGTGGAGAAGACCCTCCCGGAATCGAGCATGCTGTGTGCGGGAACCCTAGAGATGGTTGCGACTGCGACGACGATGACAACTGCACTGAAATCCTTCGTGGGTTCAGCAGCGACGACGATTGCACTAAAATCCTCCGTGGGTTCGGCAGCGATGACAACCGTACTGAAATCCTCTGTGGGTTCGATGGTAATGACTACTATTCTTGTATCCTATGTGGGTCAGGCAGCACTACTGTTCTTGTATCCTACATGTGTCCGGCAGTGTTTGACTCTGTACTTGTATCCTACGTGGGTCTGGTAGAGTAACTGGACTTGTATCCTACGTGGGTCGGACAGCTTAGCTGGTCTAGTGTCTTATGTGGGTCCTAGCTTAGATGATTCAGTGGCTACATCTGATCATCTCTATCACCTTACGAAGAAGTATACATGTGTGAGCTGAGTCATGACTTTCAATCATTATCTTCGATATGATTGACTTGTTTTCCTATGTGGATTGGGTTTTTCTTTCCTGTGTGGATTGGGTTGTACTATCCTGTGTGGACGTGATCGAACTTGAGCTCGGATGTTGGAGCCGAACTGGAATTGATGACTTAGGTATATGTATGGGCATATACCTAAGTAGTGTTGGTTGTTACTTCGTGTTTGTATCTTTCCTTTGTGGATTCGGGGAGACCTTCAGGGGTCTCGGGGTCCCTACAGAGTAGCGTATACTCACCCCTGCACGGGCTATGCCCGCACTACATTGTGTTGGACTCAGACGACGGACAACAATGATCGTGGTTGAGGCTTGTGGAGCAAGTCGGTACCTGGAGGTGGACCACTGGGCGGGACGTACACGGAGCGGACGGCTAGACCTGTGGAGCTGAGGAGACTATCTGTACCTACCCTTCAGGTGGGACTTCCAGTGGACGGCTCGACATTGCTGCTTTACTTTTCAGTTGTTGTACTTTCTTTCCAGTGGTACTTTACTTTAAGTTTGGGTTTTTATTCTGGCCCATTTACTTTCTACACATACTATTGTACCCAGTTTACTTAGTGTTTACTTCTGCTAGCTTACTCTGTGGTGTTTGTCTACTTTATAGAGGCAATTCCTTCCCCTTTTGTCGGGATTTATGCCTTTGGTTCTAGTCGTCAGCCCCTGGCCTATGGAAGGCAGGCTTGGGGTAGTCACAGCACGGGCCCCGAGGTCGGGTCGTGACATCATCCCAATGAGGGATATGGCCTTCCAAGATATGGAGGCCTTGGTTCCCCATCAATGCCGCCACCCTCAAGGACTATATAGGGAGCTGCTGCTCCCCACCCCAACCTTCAACAGCTTTAGGAGCCTATCCTCAGAGTGCTCTTATGAATCACTCCCTTATACTAACCAAGTAAGGGATGTTCAAGTCCACCTAGACAGGACTTTAGATTGGGAAAATATGAGGAGGGATCACACCCAACTACATCAACATTGTAAGCCATGCATATAGATTGAAGGGAGGGTGGTTCACCCCCCGGCAGAGGTATCCCTAGCCCGACTTACCCGACATCAAAGTTGGGTGCAAGCTCTAGAGTAAGCCTTCTAGGGGGAATCATTTTCTACGGCTTCAGTGGCATGAGCCACCACTAGCACGATATATGATCCCCTGTTGTTATTGAGTAGAGTAACCTCCTAGTTACTAAGATGAGGACCTTCCAAGCCCCACCAATTTTGAAGCACTAGTCACCCTATGTGTAGGTTGAACTGGCTCTCCCAATTACTAAGGAAAGTAGTAGCCATTGCAATACAACCCGTGACAGTGACGTTTGGTACAAAGGCCCTCCCCATACCACCATAATTAGTCCAAGCAGAGGCCCTCCCTATATTATTATCACCAAGTACAAAGTTCTTCCCCATTCCTTCAGTCTCAGGTATTGAATTTTTCCTCATATACCAGGTTCTCAATGGGAGGGTCTTCCTTTCTCCAATCACCTAAAAGCATGGAGGCCCTCCCCATATGCTCATTAATTCTGGTGGAGGTCATCCATGTGCCAAAAATCACTAGAGTGGAATCCCTCCCTGCTTCAACAGCGGTGACTATGGAGGTCCATCTCTTGTCCAATATAATCAGTATGAAGTCCCTCTTTATACCACTACTATTAGGGCTGGTCGACATGATGGTCTGCCCCATGCTATGGATAGCCACTGTGGATGTCCTCCCCAAGTGTTTACCAACTTCAACGGAGGTCCTCCCCATGTTCCATTCAACATTTTTCTGGGTTCTCCTCGCACCCCAACTCATCAGAGCAGAGGTCCTCCCCACGTCAGCAACCACCGATATGAAGTCCCTCCTCTTATCCCATCCAGTGTGGGTGGAGTTCCTCCTCACTCTAGCACCCATCTTTATAGAGGACCTCCCCATTAAAAAAACCTACCATTTCATGAAGAACCACCCCAATGAAGGAGGGCAGGTCTCCGTCTCCAAAGGAAGTATCCTGGGAAACTTCATATCGAAATCGAACTTGTTCACTTTTCAAACTCTAAAGCAGAGTGTGACTCAATAATGGAACCCTCACCCTGATCCTCTGTGTTGGGATCTATGGAAGGGACTAGGTGTATCAGCCTCGTTCTACCAAAAAGTTAGATCTACCAAATTCTCAAATCCCTCCAAAGATATATATAGGAGGAGGAGGATTTGGCCTCTTTCCAAGGCATGGTCGTGAAATCCTCCCTATCATCAACAGGATCATTCACTACCTCAAATTGAGATCATGGAGAGTTTCTATGGGGTCCAATAGAGGATGATCAGTAGTGTGACTCACCACTAAAGACTGCATTCCCTACGTGGGAAGCAGTGGTCATTAGTCCATCCTATAGGGGATGTGGTGGGGCAATCAGTTAATTCTTCAAAAGGCAGGCCAAGATATATAGTCATATTATCTCAAGTGTCATACTCTACACCGATCATTATACCATCAAAACAGTCCACTTCAGTGTCATTATCTCTCCCTCAATTACCCCCATTCGATTAATGGGGAAACCAAGGGCCATATCCTGAGTCTTATTTAATATGTTTTTGTAACCTGCTCATCGTGGATCATCTCCCTGTGATTTTCTAGCCCATTGAAATAGTAGGTTTTAGTATTCCAGAATATCTCACTTGGGAGGAGGTTATGTGCTTCTGCAAAACTCTTTGGGAAATGAACTTCTATCTCTATCATCGATAGGTATCATACCCCAAGATCCAGAAACACTTTGATGACATCGACCAATAATTTCATAAGGTCGACATGGTTATGCTCTATGTGGAACAACACCCTGAGTCACCTAGTCATCATTAGACCCTCTAGCAGCGATGCATCCAGAGCATTACATTCCTCTATAAAATTATTAAGGAGGATTCCCCCATGTTCATATTCATGGTTGGGGGAAGTATGTTTCCCTTTATTTTAGTCTTATCTGATGCCAGCCTGACTTTCCATGTGATATTGAGGATATGCCTCTTGTCACAGTCGCAGTTAACATGGCCGACATATCATAGGAAGAAACCAATCTAGGACTCATTGAAGATACCTTACTGCCCCCGCCCCCCAAGGGTGGTTCCACACCTGTTTGATCCATTGGGTAGGGTTACTCACTAGTAGAGAAAATTATTTTTCCATCCAGCACCTTCTAAGCCATTGTCCTTCGGTTGGGACCCCAATAAGGGTAAATAGCATGATGGGACTCTCAAACCCTCTGACCCATCCGGGTTAGTGAAAAATACGGAAGATTAACATGAAAAGGCTGTGTTGCATTAATAGCTCATGGAGCATAAAAATATGTTCGATGAACTTCTCACCGAACATGCTATAGAACAACGACCAGATTATGTTAATCCTTGACCGGGGCAGTAGGGGCAGGTATAGCCTCCCCCCGGTGAGTTACCTCCTACTAACCTTGACCATTCTGCCCATATAGACAGTGTAGAGGCTAGAGTTTTTGGAATTTGGGTGCGATATTCATCCCTGAATTCACCCGAGTTGCATGATAACCCTCCTCAGGACCTAGCTCAGGTTCCCCCAGCCACTCCATAGGTCGTTCCCCCAGCAGTCCTGCATGTCCTCCCACCAGCCGATCCAGAATCCATTGAGCCTGCTTACCATGTTCACGAACCATAAAATGCACTAGTGGTCATAGATCCTTGTCAATACAAGAATACCCTCCCAAATGATCAAATGGCTACTCTCATTTCCCACCTCGAGGTTTTGGAAACCCAACAAGTGGAAATCCCACCTGACGGCCAGCCATATATGACATGGGTGGATGATATGCCAACACCCCTGGGTTTTGAAAATCTTACCTTCTCTCCTTTTAATTGGACAAGTGACCTGCTGCAACATTTGGCCCAATTCATTTCACGATGTGGACCCATATTGGGAACTCTAGCACAGCAGGAGGCCACCAAACTCTTTTGTTTTGTTCAAAAATTGGAATTTCCCATGTTTTTCTAGTACAACTAGCTACCCATTAGGTCAATAGCTATTTGGGAGGATCTTCATAGGCTGTTTATCCACTAGTTCAGTTTCACGACCTAAAAGACAAGCATTGTTGACCTCTTTAAATGCAAGAAGAGGCTTGATGAGCATGTCACAGACATTTTTTCCATGTTTAAGTGCCTCAAATATTCCATTGATATGCCACCAACCCATGAGAAGATGTTGACGATGTAAATGGGGAATGTGAAGACTGAACTAGTCCCTTATATCATCACTCAGAACTACTTGGGGAGATTTTTGGATTTCTATGACAAAGCCCATTGTCTATAGGAAGCCTTGATGCAATCTAGATAGACACGTTTATTTCCTCCTGTAATACCCATAAGAAGAGATGTTAAGACTGAGCCCGCCATTATAGCACAAATAGAGGCCCCCATGCAGCTGGAGTTATTAGAAGTGGAACAACCTTCACAACCTTGTCGTGGTCCACCACCTCAGGCGTAGCCTGAGGCTCTGTAGCGCCTGGCTTCGAATTAGAAAACAGCCCTTCGTAATGCACTACTACCACCTAGGAGAGACAATCAGGTCCTTCCTCCTCATTAGGATCTTCAGCCCCTTGCCTGAGCTAGGATCCCAAAGCCCCCTTCCCAGATATAAGGAAATAAACCTACTCATTTAATGAGGCTCAAGTCCTTGAATATTTCCAAAGTGCCTGGGATCAAGGATTCCTACAGTTTCCAGAATACAAGAGGCTCAAAGAGGAAAAACTCATTGATTATCCCAATTACTAACCCTATCAAAAATTCCTTGGGATCACCCTTAACCTATGATTTTTGTTTAAATACTATCCCCAAGACCTGGTTGATAACAACATAGTTAGGTTGGGTCAGGCCCCAACACAGGTAGCATGTGTGTTTACAAATCCTGACAGGGACAACGAGGGTAAATGGAAGCAGGTTTCTAACACCGGGTCTCAAAAATACGATTTCTAGATGGATCTCAAGGAGGTCTCTCATGCCAATGGTATCATCCATGCATGTTTGAATTGAACTGATCCTTTAAAATCCATTGTGATATCTTCATCTACTACCTCTGAATCAACATCTCAGTCGTCATCCTCTCGAGGGAGAGACCATTGGGGACTCAAGTCGAGACAAGGCCCTCCACCAGTGCCAAATCTATCCCATACATTCTGTGATTTCATGCCTCAAAAAATGGGTATTGCCTCTATAATCCTCCCAATGATGGAAGATTATTCATGTGATGATCAAGTGTAAACTTCAGTCAATATCGTCGACCTGGTAAACCCTTACATGGTTTTCAATTACGAAGAGTGCCAGGAAGACCCTCCCAACATCCCTATCTGATGCCAACATCGATGGAGTTGTTGGTATGTGAATCACAAGAATGAATTGGTTAGTGCTTCCAGTCAATATGTGTATGCCACTGAGATCAGACAACAGGCCCAATGCAGAGCTCAACACATGTAACTATTTCATCTCATCTCATAAGATCCACCTCCACTGTAGTTTGTAATATGTGATAAGGAAGAGCCACCATAGTCGTGTTATGATTAGCCATATTCCATTATAAATGGACCTCGGTCATCTGGCCGGCGGCCGACAACCACTCTATACGGTTGGACTAGTGAGTAGCAGGACATTCCCATCACTATCTAGAATCCACTAGTTCAACCAGTAGTGTCTATCATGACTCGTTCCATAGAGAGACCTCATGTTAGTAGGAGTGTATGCCTGGCATGGAAATATGAGGTCCTTAGGAAACATTCATTCATTCTTATAAGTCTCTCTATCCTCTAGGCTCTTCTTTGGTCAATAGATATGCTTGAATCTCTTCAGAGGCTTTAAGAAGCCCCCTCTAGTTTGAGAGAGAAGTAGTAGCCTTAGAAGCCTTCCATGTTGAGATAGTTGAGAATAAGGAATGGCAGGTCATCATCACTTTCTCGGGAGAAGATGAAGGTTCACCTATACAAGGGTGTATATGATTTTTTTACATCACCGGCTAGTTTAACAGTGTATAAGTCTTATATTATCTTGTCAACATAGGTTTTGGGATAATCTTATCCCAACTTAGACACTCCACAATATGGGGCTGTCAAAAATAGATTTGAGTCCCTTTGACCTGAAAATTCAAGGTTATGATAGGATGGAGTAGACACCAATTGGAAAAATTCATTTAAAGACCCAGTTCGGTGGCCTAGTTTCCATCACCGACTTTATGGTTGTCTCGCAAGACATCTATTATAATGCGTTGATGGGTAGTTCATGGTTTTACCTTCATTTGGTATTCCCTTCCTCATATCACCAATGCTTTAAGTACTCCCTTAATGGTCGATTATGGGTACTCTAAAGTTATGTGTCTCCTTTTTCCTCTTGTGAAGCCTGCTACTTGGATTACGACTATTATAAGATCTAGGAAAATAATATTCAGTATAATGATTTTAAACATGCTACGGTTGCGACCGACCAATGGAAAGACCTAGATGACACCTGCATTTTCCCAATTCAAAGATTAGAGGCCCTGACCTTGGATTTGAGACAATGATTTTTTGTCTCTAGAATGAGGGGGAAGAACATTCCCAAGGCTAAGGAACACCATTAGATCACCTCATATTCCTACACAAATCAGGCTCATGTTATACCATAGCCCTATACTCCTATAAGGTATCGACATGTCTGCCCTATAGCTACAAAAATATGTCATACTTTCTTGTTTTTCTGGGCGGGGATAAACCAGATCAAGATGACACACCACTATCTATTTGATATTATCAAACATGGACCCTTTGGTCGTAGTCTAAATTTGATCTAGTTGATATCTTTCATCACCATTGTTTCAGAAGTGCAGGAGTCCCTCGATGTGCTTTCCACTACCGCCCAGTCCGACACCAATGCCCCTTTAGGATCTATCAACTCGGAGTAGTTTCCTCCTCCCGATGATACTCTCATCATGTATGAAGAATATGATTTGGAATAAGCCCCTCCCATATTCAAAGAGGGTGTCTCCATTATGGGAGATGAATTGGTATAGGTGAACCTTGGTACCAATATGAATATGAAACCAGAATTGATCAGCACTGTTATGCTTATAGAAGAGAAAAAAATATGTGCATTTCCTAAGGTAGCATCGTGATGTATTTTCATGGAGTTATGATGAAAGTATAGGGCTAGATCCTCAGGTCTCCATCCACCGTCTCGGTCTCCCATCAAATCATTATGGGTTCAAATAGCCTCCCAAAAAGATGCACCCTTCTCACAGTTCCATGGTCAAGGATGAGGTTGATAAGATCATCAAATCCAAATTCGACAAGGAGGTCCAGTACCCTAGATGGTTTGCTAACATTGTGCCTGTCAGGAAGAATAACAGATAGATCAGAGTCAGTATTGACTTTTGAGATCTCAACCATCACTGTCTGAAGGATGGCTTACCCCTTCCTATGATGGAATTGTTGATTGATTCCATCGCTGGGTTTCAAGATCTCTTCTTCATGGATGGTTATCCAGATATAATCAAATACAAATTCCCCCATAGTATGAAGAGTATACTACCTTCAGTTCACCATAAGATACTTTCTTCTACTAGGTAATTCCTTTCAGTCTACATAATTTAGGTGCCACCTATCAGCGTTCCATACACTACATATTTAAGCTGATCCTCAAGAAATTGGATTAATGCTATGTGGATGACCTGTTGGTTAAATATCACTAATGTCAGGACCATCTCAGGGATCTTGAGAAGGTATTAAGCTTCCTCTGTTTCCACCATCTGAAGATAAACCCCTTGAAATGTGCCTTTTCGGTCACCTTCAGAAATTTTATCGGCTTTATTGTCTGATATAGAGGCGTTGATATTGATCCGAAAAAGATCAAGGGCATCAGTCAGATGTCTTCTTTGAGAAACATTCTGGATCTTCGAGTCTTTCAAGGCCACTTAGCCTACATACGCAGATTCATTGAAAATATGGCAGGAAAGTGTAATCCATTTTCCCATATCATTAATAAAGGTGTAGATTATCAGTGGGATGAGGAGTGTTAGTCTACTTTTGAGGAAATAAATAAGTTCCTACTAAATCCTCTAGTCTTGATGAAGCCCATTTCCAAAAAGTCATTGGTCCTCTATGTGACCTCTCTAGATTGGTCCCTCAGTTCCCTTCTCTCCTATAAAAACTATGAGGGAACAGAAAACAATTTATACTATCTTAGCGGCATGCTCTTAGATACAGAGACCAAATATTCCTCTATCAAGAAGATCTACCTTGCACTGGTATTCGCAGTGTAGAAATTTTGACATTACTTGAAACATCATGAGATACATATAGTGTCTCAAGTGTATCCAATGAAGTACATTCTGAATTGCCCCATGTTGATACATCATCTATCTCAGTGGGTGGATATCCTTCAATAGTTCTACATCATGTTTGTCCCCTAGAAGGCTATCAAGGGACAGGAATTTGAAGAATTTCTTACCACCCATCCATCCCCCAAAGATCAGTCTCTAGATCAAGAATTTCTAGATGATACAATCCTCTTAGTGGATCAATCCATTCCGTGTTGGAATATGCACTTTGATCGTGCTTTACAATGCCCTACCAGTAGGAGACTCAATGATCCCAGACTCAATAGAGTAGGCATTGGTATCATCTTCATCACGCCTACACAAGTTGTCTTTCCCTAGTCATTCTTGATGTTATAAGGATGTACCAAAAATGATGTGGATTATTAGTCTCTCATCACTAGTATCGAGCTAGACCTTGATATTTTCATTCCCCACTTGCATGTGAATGGGGACTCCAAACTGGTCATCAAGCATATCAACGGTGACTATGTAATCAGGAAGCCAGAGCTTGTACCCCTATTAGAGAATACTTTCTAGCTAATGGACTAGTTAAATTCTTAGTCAGATGTTACACATGTCCCTCTATCACAGAACAGTCAAGAAGATTCACTGTCAAGCCTTTGTAAATCTCTTGCAAAGCCTAACTAGGATGATTTGATTATCCATGTGGCGCATCGAAGATACATCACTCTTGTCACTCTTGAAGATGATGATAACCAATAGGTAATCCAACTTACCATCATTGCCTCCACATCGAGACCTCTAGGTCCCCCTTTCTCAGTGCTGGAAGAGACCTCGGACTAGATGACTCCCTTTGTTGAATATCTCCATCACAGTAATCTCCAAACAAACCAAGTCGAATGTGAGAGAATATGACCGCACACAATGTAGTTCACTAACCAGAGTGGTCCAAGTCTGGATAATATCCTTTATAGAAATTTTTTTTATGGGATTCTCCTCTGTTTCATTCAACAAGATGAGATTTATCATGTTATGCAGGAAGTTCATGTCGGTTCCTGCAGCACTCATCAGGAAGGGCTGAAACTTTCTCATCAGATTCGAATATTGAGATAATTTTGTCCCACCATGATCTATGACTATATAAAGTTTTCTAAAAGGTTCAATGAATTCTAGATCCATTCTAATTTTGGGAATCTTCTTCCAGAGCCTCTCCATACTACCAAGTATTTTTATCCCTTTGCGGTCTGGGGACTCGATGTTGTGTGACCATATCCACCAGCAACAGCTCGCTCGGGCAGGTTCATCCTAACCGCTACATATTAGGTTTTTAGGTGGGTAGATTACATTCCACTCATGGAAGTCAAGGATCGTTCTATCATTCAGTTTGTGAGCTCCAATATCATCTACCAATTCAGAGTCCCTCACGCCATCCTCACTGATAACAGTACCAATTTCTGAGAAGCCAATCTGAAGAAATTGTATACTATGTTCAATATCTGTTCTAATCATACCACTCCTTATCATGCACAAGAAAATGGGTAGATCAAGGAAATATCCAAAACCTCTCTAACATCTTGCATAAGATAGTTGGTCAAAACTAGAAGAGTTGGCCGAAAAAACTCCCCAACACGCTCTAGGCTTACCGGATGATAACGACTCGTAATTCCACTCAGGTGGCTCCATATTCCCTGGTGTATATAATAGAGGCAGTCCTACCCATCAAGATTCATCTACCCTCACTACTCACAACCATCTATGATTGTTAAACACCAGATAAAGTTGTTGGAATCCATCTGGTTTAACTGGAGGTAGTTGACAAGAATAGGATTCACAACTTGCATAATCTAGAGTGGCATTAGAACAAGATATCCAGGGATTCCAATATAAAATTTTTCCTCCACTCTTTCTGAGGTGACATGATATTGGACCTAGGAATGAAAATGATACCAAGCAAGAAGCCACTAAAGTTGGAGCCCAAATGGGAGGTATCTTACATCGTTCACAATGTTTACACCAATGGTACATACTCTCTAGTCACTATGGGTGGTGAGCGTATTATTCCACCCATCAACCCTAAATTTCTCAAGTAGTACTTTTCATGAGGGAATGTCATCACACAGGACGTTAAACTATATTATCATCCAACAAGATGGTAAACTGCATGTCCTAATCCTATAAGATGTTAAACTATAAATGGTCTGAGTTGTATGACCTTAAACTAAGATCCCGTCCTCCTTACTATATGATGTTAAAATGCATGGATTTCAAGAACTACGTATGGCTTGATTCCCATTCTTATGGGATATGTAGAGACACTCAGACCTTTCATCTATGGCCCAGCCTCAGGTCCCTCAACCTTTGCAGCCTCTTGGCCTAAGTTCTCTCTTAGGATTGTGAGGTGTCATACAGACTCCTTTTCCTCATTCACATTGGTATATTTTTTCCGCACCACACATATCCCCTTGAGACACTCCTCTTTTATTTTTTCATACCACATGACGTTAAACTACACGCCATTTCTAGAACTACATATGGATTGATTCTAATCCTCATGGGATACGTAAGAATTCCTGGACATTTCATATTTGGTCCAAGCCCAAAAAATCTCTTGGCCCCCTTTGGGTTTATTCATCTTCAAGGGTTTTATATGGTAGGATGCGGGCTTCTTTAGTCCCCATTAACATTAGGTTTATAATAGTCACACTATGTGCCCCTCCATCTTGAATTTCCTTCATCCCATTATCGTCCTTACCACAAGACGTTAAAATGTGTAGCATTTATAGAACTATGTATGGCTTGATTGAAAAACTCATGGGATATGTAGAAACACTCTGACATTTTGTCTTCGGGTCCAGCCCTATTTATTTAGAAATTTATTCTTACTTATAGACCCTTGTCCAATGTTCTCCTGAGGGAATGTTGTGTGGTGTGGACTTATGTCCTTATTCATGTTGGGTTTTCAATAACAACACCACGTACCTCTCTCTTGAGATCTCTCCATCCCCCTTTCCTCCACTCATCTCCATGGGTTTTCCACTCTCAATTAGGCCCCTCAACCCTTTTTGGTTCTTTACAGATGTGCTCATATGCACTGGGGTTTATGACTTAAGAGTGTTGGAATATGTATGGTCATGCTCTCATTTCATCTCTATACTTCACATTTCCCTTTATTTGGGTTTCTATCATCATTAATATCTAAAAGGAACCCCTAACGACATATATGATAGGCCTTAGTTCTCTCCTACCATATTGGGAATACACCTCAGTGGATTTTTAAGTACTATTTGACACAAGTACCATGTTATGAATGTGGTCAGTGGTTGATGATCATTTGTTGTTCCCATTTCCAGTCACATGATGTGGATGATGTGTTTCTAAAATGGTCGACAGTTATCCTCCATAGTTACATTACCCCCATTGAACCCTAAATATTGGCCTCTTGATTCATGTCCCCTTTCACTTTAACATATCCAAGTGGAATTTATACACCATTGGTGTTATCCCTCTGTGTGAATTTGTGTGTTAAGATGGAGAATCAATGTTTTGGGGTCATCCTTGACTCTACACTGCATCCCCTTTCTGTTTATTCCAAGTGTTGAAAATGTCTTCTCCACCCTTGTTTCCCACATCGATCATACCTCACATGGGCTTAGGGATTGTTTCAAGTCTTACACTTGATTGGAAGAATATCACTAATTTTGGTCCAAGATCTATGACCTCAAACTAAGATCTCACCATATTTACCACATGATGTTAAACTGCATGGTGTGCTAAGAACTATGTACAGCTTTATTCCCATCCTCATGGGATACATAGGGACGGTCAGACATTTCATCACTGGGTCCAGCATAGGATCCACTAATTATCTTTTTTGTTCATCACTTTATCCCTGATTCTTATGGGATTGTGTGGTGTGGCATATGTGTATTTATTTCCTCATTCATTCTAGGTTGATAATAGTTGCACCATATACTTTAACCTATAGGCTAGTCTCTTTCATCTGCGTCCTTAACGCATGACGTTAAAATGCACGGTGTTTCAGAACTATGTACAGCTTGATTCCCATCCTTATGGGATACATAGGAACGCTTAGAAATTTTTTCTTTGGTTTTAGCCCTAGGTCCTCGATCTTTTCTGGCCCTTTTCTTGAGGTTCCCTCCCTTGGGATTTGGCACAACGTGTTGTGGAAAAATGTCCTCATTCAGGTCACAGATGCTCTATTAAACCTTGCAGATTCCATTTAGAAACTCATTCTTCCATATGTGTCCAAACCATATGACATTAAACTATGCTTACCCATCCTGTATGACTTTAAACTATTTTATCTTTACTGAACGACATTAAAATACATGGGCTGGTCCTATTATAAAACCTTAAACTGTGACACTATCATCCAATCTGTATGATGAAAAACAACACCGCATTGTGGTGTCCTCACTTTATGGGACATCATGTTTTGTATTTTTCATCCACCATTCCATTTTTCAATCCCTACATATGTCTTGATTCCTACGGTGATCCCCAAATTCTCCATCCTGGGTTGTTTCAAAAAAACACACTCGTACTAAAAAACAAAAAGATCCATCAAATGTTGCTTCTCTCGGTACATGGGCCAGACCTACACTATAGTGTTTCCCCTGGCATTGGTGTCCTACCATACCATTTTCAATAAATATTTTTTTCTTAATTCCCATAATCATGGGATATGTAGGAATGCCTGGACATTTTGTCTTCGGGTCCAGCCCTAAGTTCCTCAAATCCTACCATCTTTCTAGTCCCCTGGGCCCGAACTCTATCGGAAGTACATGTTGTGGTGAGGAACTCCTTGGTCCTCATTCACGTTAAGTTTATAATAGTCGTGCCATGTACTTCCATTTGGGTATTTCCCTTCTATACTAATTACATCCTTATCTCACGATGATAATCTACACTATGTTTCAAGTTTTGTGTATGGCCTGATTCTCATTCTCAGGGGATACGTTGGAATGCCTAGACATTTGGTATTTGGGTCCAGCCCCAGGTTCACCAAAAATTTCACCCACTTCTTGTATAGAATTCTCAACCTCTATTATGTCTCTCCAATGTGCTTAGATACACTTTGGTTTAGGACCTAGAGTGTTAGATTCTACATAGACATGTTTTCACCCATTTCCATATTTCATGTTTCCCTTTATTTGGGTTTCTGTCATCTTTCACATCCAAAAGGACCCCCGAATGGCATGGATTCAAGGCCTTAGAGCTCTCCTACCATCTTGGGATATTATCCCGATGGATTAAGAATGAAAATTTGATGAAAATATAACATCTCGAATATGGTCAGCGGTCGATGATCATTTTTTTGTTCCCATTCTGGGCCACGGTGATGTGGATGCTATGCTTCAAACACGGTCCACAATTATCCTCCATCTTTGTGCCACCCCAATTGAACCCTAAATTTTGGTCGCATGATTCCAAACCTTTTTCTCTCCATCATGTTAAAGTGGAATTTTGACAACCTTGGTGTTATCCCTCCATGCACAAATTCCCATTAGAGAGGATGAGTTAGTGTCATGAGGGTCATATTTGACTCCACATTGTCTCCCCACTACTGAGTATTCCATGTGTTTTAAAGATCTTCCCCACCCTTTTTTCACACGCCGAGCATAGCTCACAAGGGAATAGGGATATGGGTAAGATTTGTGTATACATGGAAGAACCACACTTATTTGGGTTCGAACCTTATGACCATAAACTAGAAGTCACATCTTAAACTAGATGCCCTAGTCCAAGCATCATGACTCTGAACTATGTTTGTTATTTTATAAATTTATGATTCAGTATGGACTTCCAGTGTCCTCATTCATTGTTGGGATTTATTTATATAACTACGTTGCATATTTACATCTTGGGAATCTCCCAATTCTAGTTCTAGATATATGACCATAAACTAAGATCCCTTATGTCCTTATCGTATGACGCTAAACTACGTATTATGCACCAAGGCTATGTAATGATAAGTTACCCAGCCATATAATCTCTTCACTCAAGAAGATGTTTCCCCTTTTAAATATTGGCTACTAGCCATACCACCTACAAGAACTATGTGTAGATTGATTCTCATTATTATGGGATACGTAGTGAAACCCATACTTTTGTTTATGGTCCAACTGCAACACCATGAACCCTCTTGTGCCATTTTGGTCTACGTTTCCTCATATGTATGTGGCGTGGTGTGGAATTATGTCCTCAATCATGTTGGGTTTACAACAGTCATGCCACGTACCTCTCTCGAGAGTTCTCCATTTTTTCTGTCCTTACCACATAAAAATAAATTTCACTAGCATGTCCCACACACATGACATTAAACTAGGCACCTTACGGTCCAAGCTCTATGACCTTAAACTAAGATTATTACCATCTATGTTCTCACGATGTTAAACATCATAAAAATTATGATATTCTAATTTAAAAGAGTACATTGATCTATTTAATATTGGAAACCTTCCATACCACCATCAAGAAATACATGGGGCTTGATTCCCATTCTTATGGGATATGTAGTAATGCCCAGACTTCTTGTTTGTAGTCCAGTCACAACCACTTTCACCTCCATAGACCATTTTGGATTGGGTTCTCCCAAAAGTTCATGGTGTGGTGCAGACTTCTCTAGTCCTCATTCATGTTAGGTATATAATAAACACTTTATGTACATACTTTGATATTACCACTCCTTGCACTCATTCTACATAATGCTTAAATTTCATGGGTAATGTTTGTGCTTCTCACATTCCTTCATTTGGGTTTTCATTTTCTTTCACATCTGAAGGGGACCCCTAATGGTATGTATTTTAATCCTCACTAGTCTCTTAATGTCCTGGGCCAAAGCCTGAAGGATTTCAAACATCTATTTAAAAAAGTACCACGTCTCAAATATGGTCAGCAGTCAACAGTCATTTTTTTGTTTGCATTCTAGCATAATGTGAAATGGATACTATGTTTTAAACATTGTCTATAGTTATTGTTCATCGTCATTTCTCTCCCATTACGGTCCAAATATTGAATTTTTTGAATCTCATGTTCAATTCCCCTTTCTGTTTATGTATCCACGACACCCCTAGTGTTGTAACTCCACGTGTTTTTGTGTGTCAATTAGGAATGTTGGTTAATCTGGTATTTTCCCCACCTAACATTTCCTTTCAACCATTTAAGCTTTCATTATATGGGTTTGGCCGGACAATGCACCTTGTTTCCTACACCGAGCATCGCTCATGTAGTCTTAGGGTTTGCGATAGGGTAATATCCATATACAAGAGAACGTGACCCGTTGGTCCTACAATATGACCTTAAACTATGACACTATCATCCTACATGATGTTAACCTATTTGGAATACAAATAACTATGAAAATATTGATTCTTGCTTTTTTAGGATACGTAGATACATTCAGACATTTGATTCTTGGGTCTAACCAATGGGAGGGTAAACTCCCAATCTTGACCTTCTTGGCCCCAATATCCCTTTCAGGAACATGCGATGTGGTGCGAGCCTCTATCATCCACATTCATGTTAGGTAATTAACTGCACTGTATATTTCTTATTTGGGGGTCCTCATGTCCTTGATGCATGACATTAAACTACGTACCTACCCGGAACAAGTTCAGGATTCCCCATGATAATTATAGGATGCATCAACTTCTTCTCTAGAGAGGATCACCCCATCCAACATTGGTCTCTGACCATGTTGTGTTTAATAACTACGTTTTACTTGATTCTCATCCTTATGAGATACATAGCATTGCCCAGGAATTTCACCATGCGCCCGACCCCAGGATCATTAACATTCCAGTTTCTTTTCCCTTAATTATGGTCCAAACTCTATAACTATAAACCAGGAGTCCCCAGGCCATGTAACATGACTTTAAACTATCGAGTATGGTCCAGGTGGTATGACCTTAAACTATTTGCAACGTTTGGGTTATACAACATTAAAATATTTCCTTCATCATCCTCACTGTATGATTCTAAACTGTATGCTTATCATCCCCATTTACATGACGTAAAAGTTTAGCCCATCTTAGGCCCTCACAAGTGATGTCCCTCCCTGAAAGAGGCCTGATCTCGATTCAGACAGATACTCTCACCCAGTGTACTTTCATCATGGTGGTGTAATTCATAGTGTGTTAGAATTTAGCCAAATGTCCCATCATTCTATAACCATGCTTTGAGTTCCCTTTATTTCAGATCTTCATTCTCTCTCACATCTAAAGGAACCCCCTAATGGTTTGCATGCTTAACATTAAGTCTTACCTACCACCTTGGGCCAACGTTCCAGAGGACATTAGATGAAACCTCGAGTTTTCCCCCATGTTTTTCAATTTGGTCAGTGGATGACCCTCGTTTTTTTGTTCCTATTTCAAGAAAATGAGATATGGATGCTATGTTTCAAATTTGGTCAATAGCCATCCTCTTTCATCATTATCTCTTCATTTCATTCTGAATTTTGGGTGCCATAATTCACATTCTTCATTCCCCTTTGTTCAGATTTCTTCCAACACCCCTAGCATCATCCATCTCGTGCACTAGAGTACATGGTAAAGAGTTTTTTGGATATTTTGTGGACCCTATACTCTAGTCAAGACCCCACTTTTATTTAAAAAACATCTCAGTGGTAATCCTAACCCCAATTATTCAGAATTTTAGCTGGAACTCTCATACACAAAGTGAATCATTATGTATTATTCTCCTTTCTGTCAAACCAGGTACAACCCACATGCGATTAGGGATTGATCACTAATTACTTCATAGTTATGGTCGAGGTACACTAAAATAAGAAAGAAAGAAAATAATAAGTCCATAAACATAGTTCGGGATAAGAAAAAAAATAGGGGGATATATTTATGAGTTGGCCAAAACATGGACCTTATGGATCAGCCACTTTGAGGGATTTCTCTAGTGTTTCCACCTTATGGGACGTAGCCATCAAGGTTGCTTCCCACTCTTTGAGATTCCTCTCTTCGTTAGCAGATTTGGAGTGGAGCTCATTATCTTTGTCCTATATTCCCTTCTACTCATCTTGGAAATCAATCATTTAATGGATTTCCTATGCCTCTTTCCCTTGGGAATCCACCATCTAATCCTTCAACTATTCAATGATCTTAGAATGGCTCACGATAAATGCAACTCTTTTGTTTTCGTTCTCTTTAAGACATCAGTCTTCCTACTCAACCTTAGGAAACTTATGGGTATTCTATGACTCCTTCCAAAATTAGGAAATATCAGAGTTTTGGATACTCTCTTGTATCTTCTCATCCATATAATCATGGATTATTATATGAAGAAGGTGATCATCCACCCCTTCGGTGCAAAGAAATCATAGCCATGTGTAAAGTGACCCCATCAATCTTATACATTGTTCCTTTGATTGACTGAGGATTCATTTTATGCACTTCCATGCCTTTTATCATGTAATATGACTCTACACAGTTGCGTCAAGATCAGAATCATCCATTTCCTCAGGATCTGCAGGCCTGTACTATGGGAAAATAGCCAAGAGTTCAGCAGCAGGGTCCTCTTCTAGAACACTTTCTTCTTCAGTTACCTCACCCCCACCATCCAAGATCTCAACCCTTATAGTAGAATCACCCATGATTTCACCTTCCCACTCACTGGGTGCTATGGTAGGACCATCTTGAATAATTGACTCTACGCAAGCTGGTGCAATCACTGGTAGAGCCTCTGTAGATGTTCCGAACATGACAGTTTTCTGATCCTCCAGCCTTGTGATAATTGAATTGGGAACTGAAATCTTGGTTAGCAGAGTTCCCCAATAAAATATGTGATCCTGAAAAGGTAAAAACTTACATGATCCAAGCACAGTGGTGTTTGGTTCCTAGGTCCTGGTAGGAGCTTCCACTACATGAGATCCCTCGGCGCTTGTTAATTCAATTATCGATGTTGGATCCTTATTAATGGCATGAATAGCTTGAGAATCTAAGGTCTCCATTTCCACCCCTCCTAATAGCTTATCACTAACCATCCCAATAATGGATGGTCCTTTGAATGCATCAACTATGGTTGGTTCTCTGCCTTGCTCAATCACAGATATAGATTCAAGGGGATGTTTTTCCACATCAAAGGGTACATTTTCATCCCTTTCAAGGGAATATTCTTGGATTTCATCATTGATGTGTTCCTGAATAGGGAAATGTTTGGTCAGTTGATTCTAGTTATGAAAAGAGAAATTCCAAAATAGATAATATTCGAGAATCACCTCAAGTTGTTTAGATAGTTCTGCATCAGAGCCTGCAATTTCACCAATCTCACATGGGTTTCCCTAGAAAATGGCTATTTCTAGAGATCCCTAACCTCTAGAACCTCCACCCCAACCTCTTCTTCTCCCTCTTCTTCTTCTCTCCCTTCCTCTTTATCCTCTTCTTCCTCTTCCTTCTCTTCATCCCCTTCTTCTTCTTCTTCCTCATTATCGTCATCCTGGGATGGTAGCTTTTCCAGGTTGTTCTCCTAGAGAAGCATCACTTTCACTAGGAGGTGTGGATCTTCATAACTCCACCATTGGAATGAAAAAATATCCATGGCTGTCAGGTATGCATTCCATTGATGAAATTTCACCCTCTCTGCCACTTGAATGTGCCCTACGTCTGGTAGGTCAAGCCCAGTGTGTACCAGTCACCGCCATATATCTTTAGTGGACATGGACTGTTGTATCATCCTCCAGGAAGACCATAGAGATGGGAAAATGGTTTCAGAAGATGGTTTCATAAGATGTATCAGTTGCTTCCTAGTTAGTTCCCTAGCTTTTCAAAGAGACCGCCCATGAGACAATCCCTCTTCAAAAGGTGGAGGTGCATTCTCACCTTGTGATGCTCCTGTCGACGAAGTTCAAGCCTATGACATTCCAAATTCCTAGCTTATTCCTTGTCTCACCTCCCCAGAAGTACCTCATCAACTTTCTCACTATTTGGACTCCATGCTAGTTGCCTTGATTTTCCTAATGCATTTCTGTAGAATTTTCTCTGGGTAAATTACTATCCAATGGTCAGCATACTCCATTGATAGGTTTGTAATGAAATCATTAGGGGAAGGGTTGATGACTTCACCAAAATCTATAGTCATGAACATTATCCATAGTTGGGGAAGAATACAAGGATGTCACTCATCCCGAACCTCTTTATATACTTTCTTCAGCATCCACTGCATAGACCCAAATTTCATAGAAAACCTTTTTAGCGCATAGGGTTGGTAAATTATTTTTCCATCGATCCGAGATACCATCACACCACCACTGATGCTTTTCAAGTACTCCATATGCTCTAGTGGGAATATCTCATCATCTATCATCTGGCTATTTGGGGTCTGAAATGGATGAAAGTTGAAGTTTGTGTGGTTTCCAATCTTGAGTTTGATCCCTTCCACTTCAACCATCAATAAGAGAATTATAGAAATGTTCAGTAATGATGGTCACAGACCATCACCTCGAGGTCAGATGGTATTCAGAAATTAATAACCACTACAATGAGATGCAACCTAGCCATGATGATTCTGGAACAGTATCCATATCCTTCTGGGCATGCTTCCCCTAGAGATGGATCTTAGAATGATGTATAGACTGGCTAGTATAAGAACCCCTAGATTAACCTTCTTCTTGAATTACATGATTTCATCCATCACTAGTGTCCCTAGAGAAACCCCCATCCTCATATCCCACACTAGCAGTAGCCACCTACTCATAAATGTAGCAAGGAACCTGGAATATCATACATTCGGGTCCTAACTTTTGTTTATGTTAAAGCCCCATGATTGGTACTCTTATGCTTCTAGGACCATCCAGTATGATCCCTCCTTCCCCTCTGCAATGTGTTCGGGCACTACTTCCCTTAACCTGGTTTTTTCAGGGTCGTGTCCTACCTCAGAAATAGACTGAACCACCCAAGATATGATATGTCCATCCGGATGTATTTTATTTTCAACTTCTTCTTATCCAGCTCCAATAGATGTGATTCCAGAATAGGGGTGTGCATCTTATCCCCCCAAACTTTCTCTATTGGAAGGTAATCATTATATTGGTACCCTTTCAAGGGAATTACCTCAATGCAATGAATGTCCCATAGGTTGATGCCTACCTCCCCATGGTGGAGGTGGAAGGTATTCATGTTGGGACACAATAGACTAAACAGCTCTGGTACCAGGTCTTTCTAATAGTAGAAGTGAAACTACGATGTCCACACTACTTCAAAAATCCCTAAAGACCACAGATCCACCCCAAACACCCGGAATTTTTGGTGTACCCATTACGCTCATTCCCATTCACTCATAAAATTTCCCCCAGACCTAAAATCCCATTCCTTCCATCCTTTGGTCTCATCAGTAATTCTTCTTCTAAAGGTGCTCACAAAATGAGCTGGATATTCCTCAGGAGCTGGATCACTCCCTACAACAGTCCTAGTCTTCGGATTTAGGATGTAAATGGGCATGTTCTGAATTTTCATGGCAGGGTGACTTTTTCTCATGATTTTGAATTTTGGAAGGTTATCATCGCGTGTTACCCATGACTATGGAGTATCGATCTCAAAGTATGGCATCAACACCTCTTTTGAAGTATCAAAGTTCCATATCAGTATCCTTTCACTCAGAATGTAATCTGTTTGGCCTTGCATCAGCATACTGAAAAGAAACTAATTTTTGGATATGATTCTTCTCACATGAAGAATCTTAGGGTTTGTGATCTTCTAGGCCCTCCTCACAACTGTGGTAACCTCCCTCTCATTGTCAGTCTATTGAGAATCCAATTCTGTTAGGTTTTAAAATTCAAAAAGGTACTTTCACAAAATATTGGTCTTTCGGTATACAAGACAGTATATTTTGTGCAATATGGGCTTAGGATACGCACAAATTTAGCTAAGTCAGGTGCATGCATGAATTGACAACAATGCAAAAGAGTCCATGGTTGCACGAAAGATGTAGACCAAATTGAATCTCTTTGATGTGTAAAGGAAGATCTTTCATGCGTGAGAGGAAAGTCATTTATCATACGAAAAGTCAAAGTGTGGATTCTTGGTCCCCCTGCATATGTATTGGTGTGGAACCACCCTTTCACGTATTCAGAACGTGTTTGCACACCAAATGGAAATTTTTTCACACACCACCCTGAGGTGCTCTTCTTTTTGTCTTATCCCTCAAAATCCAAACATTGGGCCCCCTTTTAGTTTCAATTATAAGGGGGGAAATTTGTTGGCTCTGAATTTCGAATAAGGCCATGAATGGACATTGTTGAGTAAACCAAAGAAATATTTTGAATTAGGGAAAAATCCTGAGATTCCCACGGGAGGTGAAAGCATGGTTTATGGTTTGTGTGAAAGATTGAAAATTGAATGCAAGATCTTCCACGCCAAATGCAACTTCAAATGGATTCTTCCATTCCATCCTTCTGAAAAAACAGCCAAGTCTGCGGTGTGAATGAAAATTAGCATACACACAAGATGGAATATTTTGTGCAAGATCTTCCACGTCTAATGTCACATAAAAATTCCACTTGTGCATATCTCACCTTGCACACCACTTCCAAATATTCTAGCTATAAATAGAAATGTACCCTCACACTTTAGGGGATGGTTACATAAGACAAATTGATGCTCCATTGCGCAAAAGATAACCCTTCTGCAACAATGTGAAATACATGTTCTCAAGGTACTGGATCTTTCACGATAAGTCTCCTAGGGGTCCTCCTTCATATGGGCCCACTAGGGCTTGACCCTCACCTGTTTCATTTTAATTCATGTAAATTGTGGACAAACGATTCTTCTTGTGCACAAGTTTTCACTTCTATCATGTCAATATTACATGTAGGGTTTCCCCTTGCGTGCAACCACTCATTTGCGCACAACCATCCAATATTACATGCAGTCCCTCATCTTGCATGAAACCCTTCAATATTGTGTGTGCCCCTCCTTGTGCACTCCATGTGTCATATTTACACTAAGGCACCATGTTTGATCCCCTATTACATTAAATCCCACTATCTTGCACATAATTCTCATGTATGGACCTCCAGGTTTATACGAACTGATTTCAAGGTCCCTTGGATGGTGAATACATTGATTTTACTCATTATTCTTCTCATAGGCACACTAATGGTTGTTTCATCTTCACATAGTTAGGCTAATGTGATCCCCCTCAATGAATCACTCCACAACCCCATCTCCATATGACATTATTGGTGCCTTCCCTTCACCAAGGGTTAAAGTGTGCCAGTTATGTAAGTCCTATGGGTGAGGAGAAAATCCTCACCATGTAAGCTATAGGAAGTTAAAATGCCAAGCACCTACATCCCCAACACATGATGTTAAACTGTGATTACTATATAAGTGACAAATCTTGAGAGGAATATGAAGGGTATGGGCACCAGCACCTACTCACTCCCCTCTCCCTCTGAGTTTTTTTTCCATGCACACCTTGGGAATTCTCCACGTAATCCCTAGAATCCTTTGATGAGATATATTATGTATAATGGCTATATCCTCCTCGTATGTCTGGACACCCTCTTTTCTCATCGATCTTCCTTCTTGGAGTGAGTCCCGATCTCCATCTCCAGGGGCCTCTAACCATGTGTAAGCCCCATTCCATTTCTTATAGACATACCTTTCACAGAATGATTGTTAAGTCTTTGTTACCTCTTATTTCTCACTCAGAGCATGACTCACGTGGTCTTAGAGTAATCATAGACCATGAAATCCTCTATAATAAAACTTAGTGTTTAATCCCCATCCCCCATCCAACATAACTACATGGATTTTGATCCTTTCCATCTCTAGGAATGGTATGTAGGAAGCCTCTCTAAGGTTCAAGCCCATCATCCATTAGTCCCAACCACTTCACGTTGGTTCACCTTCATTATGAATGATGTTAAATTGTATTCCATTTTGGCCCACATGATGTTAAATTGTATTCTTCCAAAATACATGAACTTTGATCCTTTCCCTATCTAGGAAAGGTATATAGGAAGCCTCTCTAAGGTTAAATCCCATCATCCATCTATCGCAACCACTATGCATTGGGTCACCTTCATCCTGCAAGACATTAAACGGCATGACCCTTTCGTCCCGCATGATGTTAAACTATATGCTTATGAACTATGTTGGTTTTGATCCTAGTCTCCTAGGTCGGGTATATAGGAAGCATCAATGAGGTTCAACCCCAAACATTGACAAACTTCAGCATCCCCTTTGTTGGGACCCATACCCTTGGTCCACCACTTAGTGGTGTTAAACTAGATCTCGGGAAGCTAACCATGCCTAAGCCCCACACTCGTGCCATATTATACTAACCAATAGTGTCCCTATTATGATGGTATATTAACCATTTGTAGGACCCATCATGTATTTATGTCATTGTCCTTTGTTTACACCCTGATTCTATACCCCATTCTAAACTACATGGACATTGATTCCCTACCACAGTGATATGTAAGAATCCTTCTGGAGGTTCAAGCTCATCACCCATGTCCCATCCTAGTATCTCCCTTGAGACATTATGTTTCGGGAAGGTCATGTCTTAACCAGGGGGTTCTACTTCCCTCAGGTTGCATCCACACATCCAATATCATGAGACACCTCCATAGGTGACTCATCACCCCATCAAACTATGTGGACTTTGATTCCCTGTCCCAAGGATACGTAGGAAGCCTCTCTAAGGTTCATTCCCAAAACCACCATCATCTTCATGTCAGTTCCATTTCATTTATCTCATACGCATCATCAAGTCATCCATCATCCATCCTCGTTTTACCCAGGCTGCCACATCCCAGTGAGATCATGTCATCTACTTCCTTATAGCTCCTAGCAGTACCTGAGCTACTAACTACACTTAATCCCCATCATGTCTTAGGGTTTTTATCCCTTTTATACACCCCAATTCATCACTTTCTCAATCTATGTGGGTTTTGATCCCTATATTCTTACAAGTTATGTAGGAGGACTCCACAAGGTTCAATCACAGCCAATGGTAAACCTTTGTGTCCCCTTTTTTCGGGACCCAATCATCGTTGGATCCATCCTCATTGGGAATCTTGATCCGCCCATCTAGTAAACCTCCCAGGTGCTCCCTCCTAGGTATGTACCCATTTGATCCACTCTCATCAGTGTTCCGGTCAGTTTGATCTATCTCTGCTAGATGTTAAACTCGTAGCATACCATGTTTTAAACATGGGAATCTAAGAAAAACCTCTTGGACATGCCTATGTCATATAATTCCCAACAAATGACGTCGGGTGCCTCGGGATTCTGTTCCATCGAGAAGACCTATCATAAGGGGAAGAGATCCAGGTGTGCTAGTGTTTTTATTCCCATACATGATAGTGATTCCCAATGGTACTACTCCCTTGACCAAAGGTTTCTTCCCTTGTTGGACCCCAGGGAATGTCCGGACAATAGTAGTGTAATTAACCAGTATCCACAAAGATATGGCACCAGGAAGAGTTTCATGAACAAGCTCATAATATTTAAGTGAGACCTGGAATAGGTAAAAAATTACAAGGAGGAATTCACCGAAGGGGATACTGACATCCCATCATCCTGTTTTGATCAAGGAGAAAACATTCCTGAATAAGCGACGGATGTCACCCACCATTGGAAAGTGGGAATCTAGGCAAACGGCCACCGCATCACAACACGACGATGCACACCCCGACGAAAGTGTTTGAATAATTATACTATCTATATGGGTTCACATAATATAAAAAATAGTGTATGTTATTGAAATATATGTTATTTTTATAATGGGATTCAATTAAATAAAATTTCCACAAGAACACAAATAGTGTGTCATAGACTATATTATTAGCAGATCATTTCTTAATCATACAAGATAATGAAAACCTCAAATACATTCCTTGATATATTGCAAGGATTTTAATTTTAAAATATGTATTAAAATGAAAAACTATTTGGATTCATAGGTGGGTGGATACTCAATATGTTTAAGATCCTATATGGTTGTATTGGCATATTTATTTTTCATATATGTATGATATTGTAAAATAATTTGTTTTTGTATAATGTCATATAACCCAATAGAGGTGTTATTTATATTGATCGATTGATGATAATAGGGATTACAAGATATGTATTATGGGTATTTGAGTCATTTATATGAGTTGAGTAGTATATTAAATTTTCTTATTTGTGAGGATTGATAATTTACGGAATTATATTCTAAGGTTGATATGCTCTTATGGATGAGTATAACCACTATGAGAGACTAGAAAATTAATTTGGATGACTATATTAGAATATATCATGGGTAAATACATCCCATAATAGTAATGATGCATTGTGGAAATGTGATCACATGATTAATAATGACATGTCCTAATTGGTGGCATGTCCAGAAATGAATGAAATCAGAATTCTTTATATTTGTAGGGATAAACATACAAGGATTTCATAGTTATATTATTTTTAATTGGATTTCTAGGAATGAAATCATACAACTAAGAGGAGAATTTATTGTGAAATATTTGAGGTTTGTATAAGTGATTGTTGTTATTAGAGAATAAAATTAAATAAACAATTAAAGTAGATACTCACCATTGTATGAGTAGATATGTAGGTACAATCCTAAAAAGTGGACAAGGATACACATGAACATATACTAAAAATGTGGTATGTAAAGGAGTATGATGTAATCTTGACCATTAGATTATGGTTATAGTGATTGATTTTACATGTTTATCTATTTTGTTAGGGGAGATTTGATTGTTAGATAATGATGATGAACATAATGAAATATGATAATTTAATTTGTTTTTCAATTTTTATTTCATATTATAATTATAGATAAGTCATTAGGATCAAGTTAGAATAGATAATAATAAAACAATTTTTATGATAGTGATAGATTGAAACGTGAAGAATTTTATGAGGCACCCTATATGGATTGATAAAATTATGAGGGTGTTTCCCATTTTATTTTATTTTATGTGTTCATCAAATAAATACTTTCTCAAATTTGGTACGGTATGAAATAGCTATTTTGAAGATGTATAATTCAATATTGTTAAAAAATTGTATGATGTATTTATTTTAATATTTTGTGATGATTTATGGGTTATGTTGACTTTATTTCAATATAATTAATGAACTCATTTGAAAATGTGGGTGGAATGTTCTGTATTGAAATTTGTGTAAAGTGGATGGTATAATTCAATTAATTATTGACGGACTGAGTGGTTTAACACATTTAAGGATTTTTGAAGTATCATTTCCAAGATAGAGTGGGTCAAATAATAATATTTTTAAACTCTTGGGTAATAATATAGAGTAAATGTTGAGATGGTATGTGAGTATGATATACTCTATAATACCAAATTTAGGATTGAAATTAAAGAGATACAAATGGGGTATCTAATGATGCTCAATATACAAGAGGGGGTGAATTGTACACTTTAAAAAATTCCTTTGGAACTTTTAAAGAAGGTTCGGTTTAACACAGTTAAACAAGGTAATTCACAAAACATCTATTTCTACACATTTGCTTGATTCTGAAAATATGATTTCGAGAAAGTGATTCCGGAAAAATGATTTTGGAAATGAAACTTAATGAAAGTTTACAACAACACAGATTCTACCTTAAATAATATAGAATCTTACTAAATCAGAGTACAAGTATAAGGATGTATAAGATAGTTATACTTTCCTCAACAATACAAATGCAGCGGAAAACTTGTAACAAAACAAGTAAAAAGTAGTAAATCTTTTAACCCAAAGAGAAGGGTATCCAAAAAACTTGGATAAAGGTCCCTTGATTTATACTTTCAAGAAAGTCTATCTTACTCACACCAGGGTAATCCCTCTATATGAAGATCGAAGTCTGTCTTGGTATCCCCGTAATCCCTCAACTTCAAGGTAGTCGGAACCTCTGTCTTCCTCAGAAAGGAAGCCCTCAACTTCAAGGTAGTTAGCACCTCTGTCTTCTTATCCCTTGAAGCCCTCGATTTTACACAACACCAATCAGAGTCGCACAAAGAAAACCTGAAAAAGAATTTTAGTATGCACAAAGCAATGAAAGTCTCTCTCTAGAAATCACTTCATCATCATGTAATCTCTAGATTCATTGAACAGTTTTAAGCTCTTTCAAATGATATCTTTTTTATAGGTATGACTTCAACAGTCGGCTCATTCCTCCAACGGTGATATTTTTCCATGAATTTCGGAGGGACCTGTACATGTGTCACTCAAACAATGGTAAGTTAGTAACTGAATGCATGACATCGTTTTATAAAAAAACATGTTTAAGAAAAAATATGGTTACATAACTAAAATCCAATATTCGGAATGTAAGAAATTGAAAGTTTGTATTCTAACCAAAAATTATTTCGAAGTCTATAATACAAGGATATTAGGATTCTGTTTTCTAGGAATTTGGAACATGAAATCTATAGAATTCCGGAGTTTGAATTTCAAGGAAATTCATAATCTGGATTCACAAGAATTCAGAAACAGAACTTACAAAGTTCAAAGTCATAGTTCGTGAGAATTCGGAGTCAGAACACATAAGAGTTTGGAGTCTGTATTCAGAGAACTCTGAGTTAGATCTCGAAAGAGTTCATAACTAGAATTTGTATTCAGAATTTGGAGTCATAACCCAGGAGAGTTCGTAACCAGAATTCGTATTCAGAATTTGGAGGCATAACTCAGAAGAGTTCATAAGCAGGATTCTGAGAATTCGGAGTCTGAACTCAGAAGAGTTCGTAACCAGAATTCGCATTCAGAATTCGGAGTCAGAACTCAGAAGAATTCGTAACCAGAATTCTGAGAATTCGCATCCTAAAAAAGAATGCTTCATATCTTGGTATTTATAGGATTCTAAGTTTTTGGTTAAAAACCAAATTTTACACTTAGAAAAATTATGATATGAACAATGAAAACATGGTAAGGAAAAATTTCCTTGGGGAAAGAAATTTTTCTTTATAGAGGGTAAAAAGAGATTTGCCTTGAGATAAGGTGTTTGTGGTTTTCAAAACAAGAAGGAATTGTAAAGTCATAAGGAAACCTTATTGACTAAATAGTCTCCCCCATGTATAAAGGAATGTAAAAGTCATAAGGAAAACCTTATTGACTCAACAATCTCCCCATTTTTGGAAATCACAAACATCCTTATGAAAATGAATATAAGGACTTAGAAAAAAACTTTCTAGATTCTGAAATAAAACTTATCTCCCTTTTCACATTGGCCAAGATGAATACGACTAACTCCCCCTTAGGCTTTGGAACACTAAGGATTGTATTCTAGATTTCCTGAATGAGATTTTTCATTATCTTGAGTATGGAAATCTCTATAATGAAAACTCCCCCTTAGATAAACTCCCCCTTACTTATGGATATTTCTTCTTTAGTTAGCATTATTTTTCCTTTCTCCCCCTTTGTGATTGTCAAAAAGAATTTGAGGGAATGGAAAAGAAATTATAGTACCTAAAATATTAGTACAAAGCATGAAAATAGAAACGAGCAACAAAAATTTCATTAATATTGGAATAATTTGTACAAGGAAAGAAAATACAAAAAAAAATCATATTTATTTTCCTTCCTTTTCCTTGGGTATAAATTTCTTCACAATGGTTTTCAGCTTCTTTAGCTCCTTGTGATCTTCCTATGTTTTCTTCTCTAAGGCTTTGATCCTATCATCTTGAGCCTTCAGGGCCTCTTCCTGAACCTTCAATAAGTCATCTTACTTCACTAGCTTCTCTTCAATATTGATTCGGAGATCCCTTTCCCTCTTCCAGCTTTGAGCAATAGAGTACAACTTCCCATTCAGATCCTTGACCTCCTGAATCCGAGTATTCTTCTCAAGATTTATCTTTTCCTCAAAGTTATTTGTGAGAACCTATATTTTTCTGTCTTGAGTATCAAAAGCATCCTTAACATCATCTTGAAACTCATAAATCTCTCTCAAATCATCAACTATATTCTTTGACTAGCTAACCAATTTCTTACAAGATTTTCTATGGGCATCGTAGTTGATAAGGAAGTTCTTGTAATCAGCCTCAATCTTTACACACCTATCCATCATCGTTGATACAGAATCCGATTTTTAGTTCAATCTATGTTGGAGCATCTTGCATCTGGAGTCAATGGTTGGAGAGATCGGAATGGTGTCAACATGATTCTTCAGTGATTAAATGACAAAATCATATCCTAGAGCTGATGATTCTGAATCTGATACTTTTCTTGGTGATGGTTCTTCCTCTTTCTCGACAAGCTTCCTCTTAGATGATCAACCAGCTTCTTTCTTCCTTAAAGAAACTTTGGTAGGTGTATCAATAACCACATGTTTCCCTTTATCAGTTCTCAGAATGGATTCCTCATCCGGAGATTTATTTTCACTGTCAGACAGTTGAACAATCTTGTATTAATCTACTTTCTGCTTCTCAGCTGTAGCCTCATCATCTTTAGGATGTATAATTTGATGATTATAGATTTCTTCCTCAGACAATCTATTAACCTCTGCTTCACCCTTCTCATCTTCACCTTCCTCATCCTTCCTAGGTGTTGGTAGATTTGAAGACTCTGCTTCAAAATTTCAGATTGATAGTTTCTTGGATTGGGTTTTCCTTTCATGATAATCTTCAACTTTCTTTATAAGATCTTCAGTTCCATCACTACTTTCAAACTCTTCTTATCCTTTTTCTTCAACTACTTTTTCTTCAACAATATTTTCTTGGGATTTTTTCGGAATGAAAAACTTCTTCCCAGGAGTCTCAGGTAAAGGCTCAACCAAGAAAGATTTCGGTACAGGGATATTCTCGGATTCTATTTCAGTGTCCCTCAGAAGGGATTGCACTATTTCAGCCTCAGGCATTTTCTTATTATGCTTCTTTTCTTTGGCTTACTTCTCAATATCATCAGCTTCCTTCTCTTTAAAAGCTTTTTACTCTGCAGGATCCAAGCCAAACTATGTCTCTCCTTCCTTCCGATTATTTTTTTCTTCCCTCCACTTGGAAACGACCTCATCCGGACAAGTTTTCTACTTCTTGGGATTTGGAGGTGCGTATTGAGTTTCTTTAGCTTCAGAGATTTTTCCTTCTTCAACTACTTATTTCAACTTCCTCTTCTTCCCTCCTTTTTTCGATGGTTCAGGAACCTCTTGTTCCTTCAGAGCATCTTCAGGATCTTCCTCTAATAAGTCAAAGAATACTCTTATCTCCTTAGAGAAACCAAATTCCATCCTCTTGAGAGTATCATAACTGATTAGCATTACTTTTCAATTCCTTGTCTTGGAACTACAAGGGATCTTGAAAGACTCAAGGCACCGAACAATGAGCATGGAGAGGATATCCGAATACATGATTATCTGTGATTTCAGGCTCCCATTCTTCATATTCTCTATCATAATCAGAATATGCTTCATCAAATTTATCATCCTTAGATTTACCAAAAAATCCAGGATGAACATGTCACTCTTCTTCATGGTGTCTTTATCACCATTTCTCAGAACGATAAAACCCTGAACCCCCAATTCAAGGATCCTATTATTTGTAGACAAATGATAAATCTTTGTAGTCTTGACATATGAAAGTAAAATACAATCCATATCCTTCACCTTTACAAAACTTCCTTGAACATCTGGAAACTTGTGGGAATAGAACTCGGCTTCCCCTTCATAAGACAGCCCCTCCAAGCTAGTAGCCTTGGTGTATTAAAGGGCGTAGGTTTTTCCATAACTCTTGAATGAAAACTTATCTCTCCCTTTTTCCTTAAAGAAACTAACTGACTTATAGAACTCAGTAAGTAGATCCAGATACACCAAGTCTTGAGACACTGGCTTCAAAATGGATACACATTCACATCCATTAATATTGATGTTCTTGGAGATAATGGAGTCATACTTGTTAAAGAAATTTGGATGCACCAACCTGTCTCTTTATACTTGCCACTCTGAAATTGTCTTGACAGAAGACATATCTTGAGAAGGAACTTCACCAGACATTCGGAACTAAAAAACCTTTGAAAATATGGAACGGGATTTTGAAGGAGGGGCAGAGCTTCGGCATGCAAAGGCTTGAAATCGATATGGGACAACCCTTCGGGGGTCCTTTATAAAGGCGTTGATGCGACATTTGAACTTCCCATCACAATCCAACGGTTGAGAAATCTTCTAATCATATCTGACAGTTGAAATGATAGCCGCAAGGAAAAAATTGGTAGGATTCGATCTTTTGAGGTTTTTAAAGGAAAAGATTCTGATTTAAGGAAACTAGAATCTGAGAAATTTTAAAAACACAAAAGAAAATACCAACAAGTAAAAAGTGATTACAAAAACTCAAGAAATAATCATACCTTTAGGATTGCTAGGAAAATTATTTGTAATAGATAATATTCTTCTTGAAGAACTTTATATAAAGAAAACTACGAAAACCTCCATTTTGAAAAACAAATTGAGTACGAAAATATTTATTACAAAAAATTCATGTACAAAAAACTTCATTACAAAAATTTCAAATACAAAAATCTACATTATGAAAAATTTTAAGACAACGAAAAAAATTTAGCAAATCTTTATTACAAAGAATTTTGAAAAACTCCATTATGGAAATTTTGAAAAAAAAACTCCATTACGGAAATTTTTAAAAAAACTCCATTACAGAAATTTTGAAAAAAACTTCCTTACGAAAATTTTAAAAAATTAATATGACGAGAAATATGAAAAAAAACTTCAATACGAAAAATATGGAAAACATCATTACGAAAAACATGAAAAACGTCATTATGAGAAACTTGAAACACTTCATTACAAAAAACATGTAATATTTCATTACAAAAAACATGAAACACTTCATTATGAGAAATATGAAAAAATTTATTACGAGAAATATGAAAAACATCATTACGAGAAATATAAAAAACATCATTATGAGAAATATGAAAAACTTCATTACGAGAAATATGAACAACTTATGAACAAATGTACTCCCCCTATGATTGATTCGACCTATAGTTAACAATGAAGATTACCTTACGATTATCATTCCTAAATTCTGTTTAATGTATTCAAATCAATCAGAGGGTACAGATTTTTTGAAAATATCAGCAAGTTGATCTTGCATTCCGATAAATTAAAGAATGATATCTCCTTTTTGTGTGTGATCCATAAGAAAATGATGCATAATATCAATGTGATTTGCATAAGAGTGATGTGATGGGTTTTTATTACGAGCAATTTCACTTATATTATCACCCAAAATTTGTGTTTTGGTAAAACTCATACCAAAGTCTGTGAGTGTGTGTTGCATCCCCAACACTTGAGCACAACAACTTCCAACTGCTACATATCCAGCTTCAGCAGTGGAAAGTGCTAATGAGTGTTTCTTCTTGAATGACCAAGAAACTAATGAATCACCTAAGAAATGAAAAGTTCTAGATGTACTTATTCTATCCATTCTACATCCACCAAAGTCAGCATCTGAAAAAAATTTCAAAACAAAATCATTTCCAGAAGTATAAAACATTCCTAAATCCATGGTTCCATTTAAGTAGTGAAAAATTATTTTCACTACATTTAAATGAGGTTCCTTATAATTGGATTGATATCTTTCACAGAATCATACTGAAAACATTAAGTCTGGATGAATAGCTGTCAAGTAAAGTAAACTTTCTTTCATACCTCTAAAAGATGTTTGATCTACTGGTTACCCAGCTTCATCCAGATCAAGTGTGTATGAGGTACCAATGGGAGTACTTATACTCATAGTATTTTCATATCCAAACTTTTTAAAAATATCTTTAATATAATTATGTTGTTATATATAGATTCCTTCTAGTTTTTGAGAGATTTGAAAACCAAGGAAAAATGTTAACTCACCCATCATACTCATTTCAAACTCAGATTTCATTAGATCCGCAAAGGAATCAGTTAAAGATTG
Source organism: Viscum album (assembly GCA_963277665.1). Lineage (NCBI taxonomy): Eukaryota > Viridiplantae > Streptophyta > Magnoliopsida > Santalales > Viscaceae > Viscum > Viscum album. The sequence continues at coordinate 643,221,611 of OY728127.1, forward strand.
CTGAATTTAACCAAATATAATATTATAAACATAAATTTAAACAATCAAAACATTTTTCTTATATTTCTTTATAAAAATGGTTGGATCTGCATTTCCCTTAACATAATTATTTTGAAGCAAAAATCCTATAAGTCTATCATACCAAGCTCGAGGGGATTTCTTAAGTCCATACAAAGCTTTGGTATGTCTAAAAACATGATCAGGATGTTTTTTATATTCAAAACCAAGAGTTTTTTTAACAAAAACATCCTCTTGAACATAACCGTTAGGGAAATCACATTTCACATACATTTGAAAAAGTTTGAAATTGAAGAATGTTGCAAAGGCAAGTAAGATACGAATAGATTCAAGTCTAGCAACTGGAGCATTGGTTTCTTCATAGTCTATTCCTTCCTCTTGATTATAGCCTTTAGCAACTAATCTAGCTTTATTTCTTACAATGATTCCATTTTCACCACACTTATTTCTGAAAACCCATTTTACTCTAATAACAGAAGTTTCCTTAGGTCTTTCAACCAAGGTCCAGACTTTATTCCTTTCAAATTCATTTAGTCCATCTTGTATAGCTTTAATCCAATCATCATCACCTAAAGTTTTATCAGCGCTTTTTGGTTCTAATTGGGAAAGGAATGCTAGATGCACTACTTCATTTCTTAAGGAACTTCTCGTCCTTAAAGTTTGATTCACCTCTCCAATGATACTATCACTGGGATGATTCTTTAGAAAAAACTGATTTGAATTTTTTAAAACCTGTTCATCAACATTGGGTATAAGATCTTCTAGGGTAAATGTTTCAGAAGTATCTTCTTGGACATTTTCCTTATCAGAAGGATCTTCTATCAAAGGTTGATAATCGGTTTTTGAAAACACATCCGAGGATGTAGGTTGGGGTTGTTTAAAAACAAAAAGTTCAGTTTCATCAAATTTCACATGTACTGTCTCTTCAACAGTACCAGTGTTTTTATTGAAAACTTTATAAGACTTAGAAGTTGTGGAGTAGCCTAAGAATATTCCGTCATCAGAATTCGGTGAAAATTTATGTATATTATCTTTAGTATTCAGAATTAATACCTTGCAACCAAAAACCATAAAGTAGGAAAGTCTAGGTTTGCTACCATTCCATAACTCGTAAGTAGTTTTATTAGGAAAAGGTCTAATCAAAACATGATTTATAGTATAACAAGCAGTACTTACAGCTTCAGCCCAAAAAAATTTGGCTATAGAATATTCACTCAACATGGTTCTTGTTATCTCTCGAATAATTCTATTTCTTCTTTCAACAACACCATTTTGTTGAGGTGTTTTTGGTGCTGAGAAGTTATGAGTAATTCCTTTTCTACTACAAAAAGTTTCAAAATCAGAATTTTGAAATTATTCACCATGATCACTATGAATAGTTTTCAATGGACGGATTTTTCTCATTCTTAAATTGGGCTCTAAAACTTTTTAAATAATAAAAATCATTATACTTATTTGCTAGAAAATAGAACCACATAAATCTAGTGTAATCATCAACCAAGAAAAATACATAATACTTGCCTCTAATTCTTCTAGTTTGTGTTGGTCCAAAAATATCTGTATGCACTAATTGTAATGCATCAGTAGTTTTTACTTCACCGACTAATTTAAAACTTGATTTATATTTCTTTCTATATTGACAAGGGTTATAGACTTTTGAAGAATCAAGACTAATCTCTGGTATATCCTTAACAAATATTTTCATAGAAAGTTTACATAAGTTCCTAAGGTTATAGTGTCCTAACCTTCTATGCCATTATCAAGAATGATCTTCCATTACACTAAGGCAATGAAAGTCTTGGCACCTAAGGTCCTCTAATTTTATTGTGTAAACATTCTCTTGCCTATGGGCAGAAATAATAAACTCTTCATTGTAATTATGTACTAAGCACTTTTCATTCCTAAAATTCACAAGGTAACCTTCATCACATAGTTATATTATGCTAATGAGGTTTTGCTTAAGACCCTTAACAAATAAAACATTTGAAATCACAGTTTTTTCAAGAAGAACGATGTTACCTATACCAATAATTTCTCCCTAAGCATTATCTTTAAAAGTTACTTTTCCTCCTTTAATCTTGATAATCTTTTCAGAATAGTTTTTGTTACCAGTCATATGTCGGGAACATCCAAAATCCATGTACCATGTATTTTTGTTTTTACCTTCTCTATTTTCCTGAAAATAAGAAAAATCTAGGTTTTTGGAATCCAAACTTGCTTGGATCTGGAATTCTCAGAAAATAAAATCTTAGGCACCCACATTTTCTTAGAAAAATAGGATTTATGAAATCCTAAAGATTGGGTTTTGTTTTAGGAACAATTTTTTTCCCAGTGTCCAACACACTAACACTTAGTACATAATGGAACACTTTGAGGAAAAAAATAATTATTACTAAAAATCGGTTTAAAACTAGTATAACCAAAACCATAACTATTCCTTAGAAGTTGGATTTGAGAATACATTTTATCAAAATTTTCCATACCTAAGGTAAAGTTTGACAAACACTTCCTCAAGGAAAAAATTTCGGATTTCAGTTTGATAACCAAGTTCCTGTCTTCCAAAACATGATCTTTAGAACAAGAGCTGGGCTTGAAAACATTTTTCGTAGAAATTACATTTTCTAGATCTTTAGAAAGTTTATTCTCCTCAGAATTCACTTCCTCAAGATTTTTTGAAATATTTTCAAAATCAACATTTTTCTTATTAAGATCTTTAGAAAGATATGATATTTCTTTAGTAGGAATAGTGTTCCTAGAATTTTCTTTATCAAGTTTTTTTATGAGTTTTTAGTTCTCAATCTCAAGGATTTTGGAAAACCTAGAAACTTCTTCATAGGAAGGTAATGTATTATCTTCATCAGAAGAATATTATTCATCCGAAGGGTTATAATATTTATCATTACTATAATTTTAAATTAATGAAACATTGGCCATTGATTCAGCATTGGGTCCCTTATCCATTAAATAATGATTTTCAATAGGTAGTCTGGCTATTAGACCAAGATTCTTCTATCCAGAAGATTCATAATCTAAAGATTAATCTAAAGAGTCTCCACCATTGGAACTCCAGGTTTCATTATTTTCAAGAATTTCTTAGATTTATCATTATAATACTTCTTTCTGTTTCTCTCAGATTGATTTTCCTTTCTTTCTTTTGTCTTGAGCATAGGACAATCAGGTCCTATATGGGAAGCTCTCTTGCATTCATAACATGTGAATTCTGAATCTTTCTTGTATTTCCTTTCCTTTTTCTTATATTTTGATTGAATGTTATTTTTTCCAAAAATCTTTTTCATCCTTCGAGCAAGATTTTCTAGTTCATTCTCTGAGGATTCACTTTCGCTAGATTCGGATTGGATAACAACCTTCTTAGACTTAGATCTAGTAACTCCCTCAGGAGTCTTGGATTTTATATGATTAGAAGTTGTAGTAAAAGCAACACTTCCATTCTCATTATTCTTCTTAACATTGTCATCATCTCTCTTTATTCTAGTCTCATGTTGAAAAAGAGTTCCAAATAGCTCATCAAGAGAAATTTGAGTAACCTTTTTGTTTTCATCAATAGCTGTTCTCTTAGATTCTCATTCATTGGGCATGATGTCTATGATCTTATCAACAAGAGATTCATCATCTAATCCTTTCTCACCCATAGATTGTAATCTATCCACAATAGTCATGAACCTTTGTTGCACCTTACATATGGGTTCTCCATAAAGAAATTAGAAACCATGATATTCTTCTCTGAGTATGGCTCTTCTTGTTTCAATAACTTTGTAAGTTCCAAAGTGAGTAACTTCAAGTTTCTTCAAAATAAAATTTTCTTCCTCAGAAGATGAAATTTGGCTATATATATTTCTAGTCATGGAGAAAAGAAAAGTATTTTGTACCTTATAATTCAGTTGATATTCATGCTTTTCTTAATTGGTGAAGGTACTAACTTCTTTGTCAGGGATTTTATATCCTCCAGTAAGCATAACAAAATTATCAACACTAGTATTGATAATGAAAGTATTCATACAATCTCTCCAATATTCATAATCATTTCCATCAAAAATAGGAGGTCTAGTTGGTTTGAGATTGTCTATTGAACCAACATTCATTCCTACCATCATAAAGAAAATTCTTTCCACAAAAACTTATTAATACAAAACGTTTAGATTCAAGGAAAATATTCCAAAGCAATGAAAATATAGAACAATGAAAACTGAGAAAGGAAAAATTATATGTGAGTATAAGTATTTCAGATACCTCTTCTGATACCAATTGTTGAGATGGTATCTGAGTATGATATACTCTATAATGACAAATGTATGATCGAAATAAAAGAGATACTGTATGGAGTATCTAGTGATGCTCAATATACCAGAGGGCGGTGAATTGTAAACTATAAAATATTCCTTTGTAACTTTTAAATAAGGTTATGTTTAACACGATTAAACAAGGTAATTCACAAAACCTATAGTTCTACACACTTGCTTGATTCCAGAAATATGATTCTGAGAAAGTGATTCTGGAAAAGTGATTCTTGAAATGAAACTTAATGAAATTTTACAACAACAAAGATTCCACCTCAAAGTGTATAGAATCTTACTAAATCATATTAAAAGTATAAGTATGTATAATATAGTTATACATTCCACTAAAATACAAATGCAGCAGAAAACATGTAACATAACAAGTAACAAGTAGTAAATCTTTTAACCCAAAGAGAAGGGTATCCAACAACCTTGGATAAAGGTCCCTTGATTTATACATTAAAAAAATTCCTTCTTACCCACACCAGGGTAAGCCCTCGGTACGAAGATCGGAGTCTATCCTACTATCCCCGCAATCCCTCAACTTCAACGTAGTCGGCACCTCTGTCTTCCTTAGCCAGGAAGCCCTCAAATTCAATGTAGTCAGAACCTATGTCTTCCTATCCCCGGAAGCCCTCGATTGTACACAGCACCAATCAGAGTCGCACAAAGAAAACCGGAACAAGAAGTTCAGTATGCACAAAGCAATGAAAGTCTCTCTCTAGAAATCACTTCAACAACATGTAATCTCTAGAGTCATCGAACAGTTTTGAGCTTCCTATTTATAGGCACGGCTTCAATGGTCGACTCCCTCCTCCAACGGTCATATTTTTCCTTGAATTTTGGAGGGACCTGTACACGTGTCACTCAAACAACGGTTAGTTAGTAACTGAATGCATGACATTGTTTTATAACAAAACAAGTGTAAGCAAAAAAATGTTTACATTACTAAAATCAAATATTCAGAATGTAAGAAAATGGAAGTTTGGAGTCTATCCAAAAATGAATACGGAGTCTATAATACAAGGATATTCGGAATCTATTTTCTATGAATTCGGAACTTGAACTCTATAGAATTCCGGAGTCTGAATTTCAAGGAAATTAGGAATCCAGATTCACAAGAATTCAGAACCAGAACTTACAATGTTCGACGTCAGAGTTCATGAGAATTCGGAGTCAGAACTCATAAGATTTCGGAGTCTGTATTCAGAGAACTCGGAGTCAGAACTCGGAAGAGTTAATAACTATAATTCGTATTCAGAATTCGGTGTCAGAACTCAGGAGAGTTCGTAACCAGAATTCATATTCAGAATTCCGTGTCAAAACTCAGAAGAGTACGTAACCAGGATTCTGAGAATTTGAAGTCAGAACTCCGAAGAGTTCATAACCATAATTCTTATTCAGAATTTGGAGTCAGAACTTGAAAGAATTCGTAACCAGAATTTTGAGAATTTGGATCCTAAAACAGAATGCTTCATATCTAGGTATTTATAGGATTTTGAGGTTTTGGTTATAAACTGAATTTTACACTTAGAAAAATTATGATATGAACAATGAAAACATGGTAAGGATAAATTTCCTTGGGGAAGGAAATTTTTCCTTATAGAAGTAAAACATAGGGTAAAAAGAGATTTGCCTGGAGATATGGTGTTTGTGATTTTCAAAACAAGAAGGAATTGTAAAGTTATAAGGAAACCTTATTAACTAAACAATCTCCCCGAGTATGAAGGAATGGAAATTTCATAAGGAAAAGCTTATTGACTCAACAGTAAATTCAAAGAAGTAATTACAGTGTCACATTGTTGTGACTATGGTTTTTATTTCTATGGTATATCAATCAAAGATAAATTATGATGGTGATCGATCATCTGTGATATTGGGAAGTATAATTGTGGATAACCAACAAGCATATTGACCATATAAAATTCTTATATAATGGTTATAAAAAGATTAAATGGGTATATATTGAGATTTATGGTGAAATTAAGATGATAGAATATCGGTTGAGAAGTGCTCACTAGCATATGATGATGTAAAACCTATATTGGTTACTATTGAAACATATTAATTTTAATATGAACCTTGTTAATGAGAATTTGTCTTAAATGGAATATATAATGGTTATAAGGGTTCTAGAGTTCCAGTTCTTAGGTTCTCTCATTTGGTATTCATTCAATGTGGTTAAGGAGTTATGGTATGATAATAGGTACAAATATTTAGTTGTCAACTATTGATATATCACTATGATTTAGAATTTTTTTAATTTTTTTGGGAATAAATATTGTATATTTGACTTGTAATACGAATATGATTTTATATTTTTAGTGATTTTGGAATGTAATGTGGATTATTTCATTGAATAATGAATTTAGTGATAGTTTGAGTGTCAATTTGAAAATCATGTCTTTTGAATATTGATAGATAAAGTGACTCCTAGGCAATACTTGTCGTGGATATTGATTTTTATATAACTACTAATTCCAATAATTATAGTTTGATTTTTGTAACTATGTACTACTCTAATGGTAACTATTTTAAGAAATTTTTGGTTTGAAGGTAAAATTATTAGACACATTATTATACAATCTATCTTGTTCATGGGGAATTCGTTATGATAGAGGATCAACAAAAAACTTTTATTGGTAATTGAAAATATATGCATTTAAATTGGAAATATTGAATCATTAAAAGAATTTCCTATTTGCATAGCAGATAATTGGGTGAGTAATCATGAGAATAGAAAATATTACCAGTTTTTTTGGAAGAATCATGACCTCACATAGTGCAAGGATGATGATAATGTGTGCTCATTTTATAATACTGAACAATATTTTCTCATCCTAACGTATGAAGATTTATATAAAGTATAATAAATTGGTTGGTGGGGTGTTTTTAATGAAAAATTAATCCATGCGTATGAGAATATTTAGAAAGAAATTTTATATATAAACTATGGAATTCATTAATTTAAATTTTTTGGATTTTGATGGAAATAATTTAGACATGTCTATGAGTTTAAATTATTATTTTATAGGATGAATAAAGAAATAAAATGCATATAAAATATGTTTTTATGTGATTTTTAATTAATATATTGATTATATTGGGGACGGTAAATCCACGTGGTAGTAACTATGGTTCTAATAGTTACTTAGTAGAATGGAAAATTGGGTTTCCCTATTGGTTTGGCCCTTTTGGGGCTACTGGGATACCATCAGGGACCTAGGGGGCAGTAGGTGGAAGGTGTTGAATCATTATTCAGCTTTTATATTCTGAAATTATTTTTGAAATGAAATTTGTGGAATTTTATGTATTATATGATATTTAAAAAGAAACATATCATATGTTTTTTTCATTTTAACAAATCTCAAATTTCATTGCGGAATTCAAGGATAGATTTTCATTTATTTGTTATTATTGGATTTTTTTGGTTTTACAAGTTTAGTGTGGTTCATGAGGTCTTTAATATTTGATACCAAGGTCACAACCAAAATAATTTTTATCATAGGGGTAACAGTTTCACATTATAAGTTAACACAATATATAAAAATCCTTATAGTTTACTTATAAAACCAAGAGATCATCCATACATTAGGTGTTATTGTACTATATAGTTAGAGAAACGCCAATTAGCACTAGTGCATAAAACATTATTTACGTCACTAATTTTTATGTCAGTTATATATAACCGACATGATAATCTGTGAAGTGTGGTTTTTTACGTCGGTTATTTTATAACCGACGTAAAAAAAGCAGTGAGTAAATTTTTAATGTCAGTTATTTTAATAACCGACGTTAAAAATCGAGCGCGTTCATTTTTTACATCGGTTATAAATTAACCGACGTAAAAAACCAAAGCGCGCTATTTTTTACGTCGGTTATTTGATAACCGACATAAAAAACGAGTTATCGATGAATTTTTTACGTCAGTTATAAAATAACCGACGTAAAAAAAGAAACTTTTGAGGCCTTTTTGACGTCGTTTATTTGATAACTGGTGTAACAAAACAACCGAGAGAATTTTTTACGTCAGTTATTTCATAACCGATGTAAAAACCTATGATTTCTGATGTATTATTTACGTCATATATTCTATAACCGACGTAAAAAACCAACATGCGGATTTTTTTACGTCGGTTATAAAATAACAGACGTAAAAAATCCGTATCTGATACATTTATAACATCAGTTATTATAATAAACGATGTTATAAATGTAATAAAAAACAGTTTATAATGTCGGTTCTTAAATAACCGACATTATAAAACAATTAAAAAACTTAACACGCCCCATGGATTGTCATTTACGATTTTTTGATCGACAGTCCGGCGACTCGTCTCTCTCGCGCGGTAAACCCTAATCGACTCGTCGATCTTGTTGCGTTAAAATAATTTTTACATCACCATTTATCATCTTTACTCTCCTCAAATCTATCATCTCAACTCGCAACACTCAGTTAAGCCTCCCCCGACTTTATTTCGTTAGTTTTTTTTCCCGGATAGTCTATATTTACATTTTGCGATTTTTTTTAAACTAGGTAAGATTCTTCGATTTTGAACCCTCTTACCTCTTTTTTCCATCATCATCTTATTTATTATCCCCAGATCTATTATATCGACTCTCAATATTCACATAAGCCCCACCTACTTCTATTTTGTTTGTTTTTGTTTCGCGAATGCCCGACATTGATGGTAATTTTTGTTGTCATAGACAACTAATGATCTCATTCACCTATATTACTGCAATTTATATGTAAACCATTGTGATACACCCATTCCATGTACTAGTGCGATTTATTTTTAAGTATATATATGTTTTTTCATGGTGGAATGTTTGTTTCGGATCCTTGCTTGTTTCTATTTTGGGTATCGCTTTTTGTTGTTCCATAATCTATTTACGTCGCTTATTTTCGTGGACTATTATAAGTCTTCATATGCTATTAAAAACCGATTCATTGCACAATAGAGCACTTTAGACTAGTTGGAGATACAACTCATGGTTCTCATTTTAAATAATGGAATGATACTAAAACTAGTAGCTTGAGGTTAAAATCTCTAGATATGCCAAAACTAGTAGCTTGAGGTTAAAATCCCATGGTTTTGGGGGGCTGTCAAGAGGGTTGGTGGTTGTCCAGGGGGGTGGGGGCTGTCCAGGGTGTCCATGGAGGTGGGGGGGTAGTACAGGGGTGTGTGGGGGTTCCAAGGGGGTGGTTGGGTGGGGGCTGTCCAAGGGGGTGGGGGCCTGTCCAGAGGGTTTGGGGGTTGTCCGGGGGGGTGGGGGGCTGTCCAGAGGGTTGGGGTCCAGGGGGTGTCCAAGGGGGTGGGGGTGGGGGTGGTGTCCAGGAGGGGTGGGGTGTTCTATCTAGAGGGGTGGGGGATGTCCAGGGGTGGGGGATGTCTAGAGGGTTGGAGGGTGTCCAGGGGGTGTCCAAGGGGGTTGGGGATGGGGTGGTGTCCAAGAGGGTTGGGGGTGCTGTCTAGAGGGGTGGGGGGTTGTCCAGGGGGGTGTCCAAGGGGTTATGGGTGGGGTGGTGTCCAAGAGGGGTGGGGTTCTATCTAGAAGGGTGGGGGCTATCCAGAGGGTGGGGACTGTCCAGAGGGTTGGGGGTGTCCAGGGGGGTGTCCAAGGGGGTGGGTGGGGGTTTGTCCAAGGGGGTGGGAGCCTGTCCAGAGGGTTTGGGGGGTTGTCTGGGGAGCGGGGGTTGTCTAGAGGGTTGGGGAATGTCCAGGGGTGTCCAATGGGGGCGGGTGGGTGCGGGGGGTTGTCCGAGGGGGTGGGGGCCTGTCCATAGGGTTTTGGGGGTTGTCCGGGGGGTCGGGGCTATCCAGAGGGTTGGGGGTGTCCAGGGGGTGTCCATGGGGGTAGGGGTGGGGGTGGTGTCCAGGAGGGGTGGGGGTGCTGTCTAGAGGGGTGGGGGATGTCCAGGGGGTGGGGGATGTCCAGAGGGTTGGGGGGGTCCAGGAGGGTGTCCAAGGGGTGGGGGTGGTGTCTAGGAGGGGTGGGGGTGCTGTCTAGAGGGTTGGGGGCTGTTCAGGGGGTGGGGGGCTGTCCAGAGGGTTGGGGGGTGTCCGGGGGGTGTCCAAGGGGATTGGGGGTTGGGGGTGGGGGTGGTGTCCAGGAGGGGTGGGGGTGCTTTCTAGAGGGGTGGGGGCAGTCCAGGGGGTGGGGGTGTCCAGGAGGGGTGGGGGGGGGGGGCTGTCCAAGGGTGTGGTGGTGTCCATGGGGTGTCCAAGGGGTGGGGGTGGTGTCCAGGGGTGGGGGGCTGTACAAGGGGGTGGTGGTGTCCAGGGGCTTTCCAAGGGGGTGGGGGATAAGTGTTAGTTGGGATTGACTACTGCATCGTGGTTTCTGAGATTATGACATGATGATTGTGCCGTGATGATTGGCTTTACATTGTGATTTTCTCCATCCGAATTTTTATTTTAAATTTGATTTGATTCTCAGGTTTACTCCATTTTCTCCAATTTTCTATCAACCATTGTAGGCCCCATGGTTTTTTTTGATTCAATGGAATTTAAAAGTATTATATCTAACTATTTTTTGTTTTTAAAATAATATTCAAGCATATTATTTTAAATACGCATAGATTTGTTTTATATTTCAAAATTGTTTTACATTCAAATTATGATTTTTTTCATATATACATATATTTGTCTTATCTTAAAAATATATATATTTTTTATATTTTTTATAGGTAATAATGAGTCGAAGTTGGATTATGGCACATCAAATGAGAAATGAATTTGAAGAAGGTGTTGATGCCTTTTTGGAATTTGCTAAACAAAATGTTCCAAGTAGTGACATTTTTTTCTGTCCATGCCTGAAATGTTTGAATATGAAGAAGTTTAAAATTAGAGAGATAAAAGATCATATGATTCGTCGGGGTTTTAATCCGAGTTACAGTCCTTGGATTTGGCATGGTGAAACTGGACTGAATTTCACTGATGATAATGATTCTTAAGATGGTAACTCTGATGGAATTGAAGAAATGATTCACGATATTGTAGCAGAACAAATTGAGATAGAATCGACAGTTGCACATCTATATGGTGATGCTGAAAAACCATTATATCCTGGTTGTACAGATTTTACGGTTTGTTCAGCGGTGTTAAGATTGATTAACCTGAAGGCGAAACATGGATGGAGTGATAGAAGTTTTACAGAGTAGCTACAATTGATGAAAGACATTCTTCCAAAAGATAACGATCTTCCAGATTCACATTATAAGGCCAAGAAAATATTATGCCTGATGGGATTGGGATACAATAAAATACATGCTTGTCTGAATGACTGCATTATATATAGGAAGGAATATGAATTTCTGTCAGAGTGTCCTAAATGTGGGATATCACGGTATAAGGTGAAAGAAAAATCACATGCTGATGTAGAGATTACAAAGATCCCTTCAAAGGTATTTTGGTATCTTCCTATAATTCATCATTTAAAACGTTTATTTTCTAATTCACTTGATGAAAAAAGGTTAAGATGGCATACTGATGAGCGGGTATGTGATGGAAAAATATGTCATCCAGCTGATTGTCCACAATGGAAGAAAATTGATGTGCAATATTCTACATTTGGAAATGAAATTAGAAATCTCAGACTAGGGTTGTGCACAGATGGAATGAATCCATACCGAACCCTCAGTAGCACACATAGTTCATGGCCTATTTTATTGGTAATTTACAACATCTCTCATAAAGTTTGTATGAAGCACAAATATGTCATGTTGAGTATAATGATCTCTGGTCCAATGTAACCCGGCAATGGTATTGATGTTTACTTGTCACTGTTGATTGATGATTTGAAACTGTTATGGGCTGATGGTATTAGGGTGTATGATTCTTATAAAATGGAATATTATCAACTATATGCAGTGATTCTGTTCACTATAAATGATTTCCCAGCGTATGAAAATTTGTCTGGATATAGTGTTTAAGGGCATAAAGCATGTCCAATTTGCGAACAACAGACGCAATATTGTCAATTGCATCATGGGAGGAAAATAGTGTACATGGGTCATCGAAAGTTTTTTCCTATTGGTCACCCTTATAGAAGTCTAAAAAATGCATTCAATGGCTCACACAAATTTTATACTGCTCCAAAACCTTTATCCCCTGATCTGTATTTTGAGAGGGTGAAAAACCTTTATGTTACATTGGGAAAGACACAGAAATCTTGTAATTACAGACATATTTGGAAGAAAAGTTCAATATTTTTTGAGCTACCATATTGGATGTATCATGAAGTTAAACGTAATATTGATTTCATGCACATGTAGAAGAATATATGTGATTGTTTGATTTGAAAATTGTTAGATATTAAAGGAAAGTCAAAAGATGGATTGAAAGCAAGATTAGACTTACTATCAATGGGAATACATTTGGATTTAGCTCCCACTCTTAATGGAAGACGAACATTTATTCCCCCGAATTGTCATACATTATTGAAGAGAGAGAAAATTAGCTTTTGTTAGTGTCTTCATGATATCAAAGTGCCTCAAGGTTATTCTTCAAATGTAAAATTTTTTGTCTCATTGAAGGACTTGAAGTTGATAGGTATGAAATCACATGATTGTCACGTCATGATGCAACAAATTCTAGCAGTTTCATTGCATGGAATATTTCCCATCCGTGTCAGAAAGACTATAACAAAGTTGTGTTATTTTTTCAATTCAATTTGTAATAAGGGGATTGATGTGAATGCTTTGAACATTTTGGAAAAGGATGCAATTTTTATACTTTTTCAATTGGAAATGTATTTTCCTCCAACTTTTTTTGATATAATGGTCCATTTAATGATTCATCTGGTTCGAGAAATAAAGCTTTGTGGACCTGTATATATTCTTTGGATGTATCCTTTTGAAAGGTATATGAAAATATTAAAGGGGAATGTTAAAAATCCATATCGACCTGAAGCCTCCATTATTGAAAAGTATATTTCTGAGGAACTAGCAGTGTTTTGTATGAGCTACTTGGCTGCAGCGCAACACATAGGTTTGCCTCCATCTCGCCATGAACGAGTTAATAATGAGGGAAAGGGGATTCGTGGCTTGAAAGTCAAATCATTGTCAGCTGAATAGATGAATAAGTCATATTCATACATCTTGAATAACATAGCTGATGCTCAACCATATATCACGTTGAATTTTAATGAGTTGAAACAATGTCATCCAAAGAAGAAAGAAATGTTGATTTTGAATGAGCACAACAAAACTTTTTTGTCATGGTTTAAAAAGACCTTGCTTGGTAGATCAGATTTATTAGAGACATTAAAATGGATAGTGGTTGGTCCATGTTTAAAGGTGATAACATGGTCCGGTTATGACATTAATGGCTATACATTTCATACGAAAGCTTAGGACAACAGAAGTGCAGTTCAGAATAGTGGTGTATTGGTGTTTGTAGAAGCAATGCATTTTTCGAGTGTTAAGGACAAAAACCCAATTTCTACATCAAGTGCATATTATGGAGTGATTGAAGACATATGGTAGGTTGATTAATTTAAAATTAAAGTTCTTATGTTTAACTGTAAATGGTTTATCAGTAACAACAGTGTCAGACACGATGAATTTGGAATGAAACTTGTTAATCTGAACAGATTGGAAGACATAGCTGATTCTTTTATAATGGAAACACATGAAAAACAAATTTTCTATGTAGTAGATCAATCAGATATGCAGTGGGTTGTTGTTTTACAAGGGAAAAAACAATATGTTAGTGAGGATGAACTTGATGAAGATACTGATTTATGTGAGATCCCTACTTCCATGGAAATATTAATAGAACATAATGGTGTCCATGTTGAAGACATGGTTTGTTACATAAGGAACGATCACAACGAAGGAATTTGGGAAAACAATCCATTTGTAAATTCCTAAAATTACGGGTAAAATATGTTTATTTCCTGTTTACATTTATTTTTTTCATAAAATATTAGATATTGTAAGTTTTTTCTTTATTAAAACATTAATGAAAACAAAATAAGTATAATTTTTTGTTTGTTTTATGTTTGTTTAGTTTACTTTATCATGATTACCATTACATGAATTATATATCTATTATTTTTGTTCAGTGACAATTACTTTACCATGTTTACCAGGTTTACCATGTTTACCATGTTTACCATGTTTACCATCTTGACCATCTTTACCATCTTTACCATTGTTTAACATGCTTACCATATTACCAATGTTTACTATTATGTAACTTAGTACACTTTTCTATTTTCTGATTATATTAGTATTAAAATATTTGAATTTGTATATTTGTGAACTAATATTTGTTTTTTTGATTTGAAGGATAATGATAGATCATTCAGTTGATCAACCACATGATTCTAGAGATGAGCATATTGGTCATACCTATGGGGAGGAATATTCACATGCTCCTCTTGATGTTCCCCAATCTTCCTTATGTGCTCCTATTACGACAGAGAGTTCAAAGGTTGGTAAACTTGGGTGCACACGTTTACCAAAATTATCACTTGCCCGTACGTAGGATCATAGGATAGTCGTTGAGTTTGATGATGATGATATTCCTAGAGGTCCAAATGCAAAATATTATAAGTGTTTTGTATCAACTCGGGCTAAGAGAAAAGTATGCATTCTGTATGATGACTAGAGAAGTGTGGATAAAGCGATAATCTCTCAATTGTGGGAGATGGTTTTGGTAAGATCTTTTGTTATTGTTTGACTATTATTTAAAGGCTTCTAGTATATATAATATGTTTAACCTCTTCTTTATCCGATGACATTTGATATTCCTGACACTAGAGGAGTCACGAAGAAATTCTTATCATTGGTTATCAGGAGATGGAGGGATTTCAAATCAACCCTCTCATCTGATTTCATTTATGGTCATAGGATTCATGACAATCCATGTCGTATATATCCTTTTATAGATGAAGAAACATGGAGACAGTTTTATGAAAGTAGAAGAAAAGAGTCATTTTTGGTAAGGGAAATGTAAAATTTTATAAGATTTATTATATAAATGGTCTTATTAATGTTTTGTTAATGATTTCATATTCTTAATTTACAGCAAACAAGGAAAGCTCATCAGGAGATCCAATCTGAAAATGTATACCCTCATAGTTTATCTCAGGGAGGGTATGCATTTTTGGAAGAAAAAATGATGGCTGAAAAATATCAACAACTAAGAGCTGAGTCTTCAAGCTCGGGAGAGGTGGCCCCTCCATCCCCTCCATCTAGACATGAAAAATGGAAGAGATATCGGAAGGGAAAAAAGGGCAATATCTTTCGGAAGAATCGAGAATCGTATCTGAGAGGACTATAAGATATCTATTTTATTTATTTAAGTTAACTATTTTCTTCATATAATTTCAATCATTACAGAAATGTTCGACTAATTAATACAAGACTCTCTTGAGGATCAGAGTTCACAAGGGCCATTTACAGCTACTGGGAGGCAAGATATTTTATCTGTACCATTGGGAAAGCCCGAACATCCTGGTCATGTAAGAGGATATCCGGCAGGTGTATCGGTAAGAAAAGTGTTGCCACGTTCTTCAACTTCTAACGTTGAGGGGGTTTATAAAAAAATAGAATCCTTGGAGGCTGAAGTTCATAATATTAATGCGATGATGGAGGAAAAGATTAGAGCATCGGTACAGTCTATGTTTTCAGACATGCAAAGACAATTTCAGACTGCAGCTCCCACTCCTCCACCTCCCCATGTAGACCCCATTATTTATCCTCCACCTCTGCCGGTAGCTCCCACTCCCCCACCTCAGCCTACGGATTCCATTTTTTATCCTACTCCTCCACCGCAGCTTCCTACTTATTGCGAGTTGTATGTTGATGATCCTTAACTTCATATAGTTGCATATGGGTTGGTATATTGTATATAAGATACAGTTCATCATCAACAATTAGAGGTAGAGAATTAGAGGGTCACTGTACAGGATATTATAGATAGATCAGCTCGAGTACCATTACCTACAGATGAGGTGATGACAGTTGGACATAGTATCAACCATTTTTTAATTTGGCCATCCAGACTTCATCGACTCATTACCATAGAGGTATGAATGTTATATCTTTTATTTTATTTTTTTATTAAAGTTGTTTTATCATTTGAAAACTAATATATTTTTCTATTCATTTTTACAGGAATACTTCAAAGGTAAAGAAATACTGTATAGAAAACAACAAAGACAAATGGCTATGACATCAGATATAGATTCTAGTAGTCTTGATAGATTGTCAAGATATTCAAATTTGTTGGAAGGTCATTATGAATTTCCAATGGAATCTCATGTTTGTGGACGTGCAATAAGTGTGGGGATTATGAAAATTGATATCATGGACGTTGTTACTAGAGATAAGTTGGGCATCAACGTGGTGAAATTTTTTTCCATGTAAGTCTAAACACCTTTTCCATGCGTTATATTTATTAAAAATGTATACTTATGTCTGTTTTGTATTAGGTATCTTTATAAAATGTGTGGGAGGAATGACTGACAGATGTATATGGATTCATGGACCCTCAATTGATTCCCCCTGAAGCATGTGCATTGGAGGAGGAACAAAGAATGCTTTATATTGCTGAAATACTTGAAAATAATACAGTCACACAATGTTGGATGATGCCTTTTTTTGAGAGGTATGAAACACATATCTCTCAAAGAGTTCATTATCTTTTAACATAAAGAACCACTAACCTTAAATTTCCTTTTATCAGTGATCATTGGATGTTAGGGGTTTTTTGCCCAAGGGAGAAAGCACTTTATTGGATATGCTCTGTCCATGATGATGTGTAGGAAAGTTTTAAGAATATATTGGAAAAGTAAGTTTCAATTTCTCAATAGTTTTATATATTATAATGAATTTTAAATTTACCCCATTCGTATTATTTTCTAACTGGGCATGGGCCTACTTTCGAGAAAACACAAAGAAAAGGAGTGCAAAGATCAAATATGTAAATGCAAAGGTAAATATCCATTTATAATTTGTACTTTTTGATTTATTACATATAAATAATATATTGAATTTACACTCATTCAAACAGAATTGTCATGAACAACAAGGAATCATCGAATGCGGATATTATATGTTAAGATTTATGTATGAAATAATAACAACTGGGACAGTTGTCAATTTTGACCTGGTAAGATTTCCTCTTAAACTTTTCCATAATATTTCAATTTGATTTATTCATTATACACATTAACTACTATTTTTTCATTTTTAGCTTTTTGATGACCCTCAACCCTATACTGCTGAAGACATCAAACACTTATAGGTGGAGTGGTCAAATTATTTTACAGGTTTGATTGAATTTTAGTTGCTTGTAATGTAAAATGTAATTTTGAATATTGTTGTTGTAAATGTGTATTCGGTAGTATTTTAGGTTGGATTTAGTTTTTTTTGAAGTTGACAGTGTAAGTTTTGAATGTTATATATGTGAATGATTAATTTTTATCTACTTCTTGTTTTGGTCTACTTATGAAGGTTTTTCCGGTATGGATTCTGGTCTGGGGGGAGGGGTTCCAAGGGTGTGGGGGGTGTTCAGTGGGGTGGGGGTGTCCAGGGGTCTGGGAGGGATGTCTGGTGGTGTGGGGGGGTCCTGGGTGTCCATGAGAGTGGGGGTCAGTCCAGGGGGTGGGAGCGTTTCTAGGAGGGTGGAAGGGCTATCCAGGGGAGTGGGAGGTTGTCCAGGGGGTGTCCAGGGGTTTGGGGTTGTCTTGTGGGGTGAGGGGGGTTTCCAGGGTGGGGGATGTCAAGTGGGGGGGGGGGGGTCCAGGGTGTCCATGGGGATGGGGGGGAAGTCTAGGGGTGTGGTGGGGGCTGTCTAGTGGGTTGAGGGGGTTTTGGTCTGTTTTTGGTAACTTTTTGGTCTATTTCAAGGGTGTGGGAGGGCTGTCTAGGGATGTGGGAGTGCTGTCCAGGGGTTGGGGATCTACAGGAGGGTGGGGGATGTCCAGGGGTGGCGGTGATGTCCAGGGGTGTGGGGGGAATGTCCAGGGGTGTGGTGGGGGCAGTCTAGTGGGGTGAGGGGGTTCTGGTTTGTTTTCGGTAACTTTTTGGTCTGTTTTATGGGTGTGGGAGGGCTTTCCAGGGGTGTGGAAGTGTTTTCCAGAGGGTGGGGTATACATGAGGGTGGGGGGTTGTCCAGGAGTGTTTGGGGCTGTCCAGGGGGTCGGGGGGGAAGTCTAGGGGTTTGGTGGGGGCTCCAATGGGGTGGGGGAGGGCTGTCCAGGGTTTGGGGGGGTATACATGAGGGTGGGGTGTTGTCCCATGGTGTTTGGGGTTTTCCAGGGGGTTGGGGCAGTCCAGGGGTGTGGTGGGGGCTATCAAGTGGGGTGAGGGGGTGCTGTTCATGAGGGTGGCGGGGTTGTCCCGGGGTGTTTGGGGCTTTCCAGGGGGTTGGGGAGCAGTCCAGGGGTGTGGTGGGGGCTGTCAAGTGGGGTGAGGGGGTGAGGGGTGATGTTCAGGAGGGTGGGGGGTTGTCCCGGGGTGTTTGGGGATATCCAGGGGGTCGGGGGCAGTCCAGGGGTGTGGTGGGGGCTTTCAAGTGGGGTGAGGGGGTGCTGTTCAAGGGGTGGTGGGAGTCCAGTGGGGGGGGGGGGGGGTTGTCCTGGGGTGTTTGGGGTTGTCCCGGGGTGTTTGGGGTTGTCCAGGGGGTCGGGGGCAGTCCAGGGGTGTGGTGGGGGCTGTCAAGTGGGGTAAGTTTTATATCTTATCAATGTAAATGCTTGATTTTTCTTTAGTTCTTGTTTTGATCTACTTCTGTTTTTGTGGTACGAATTCTTGATTTGGTTTCTGGTTGTTTCTGGGGGAGAGCAGAGGACTGAATTTGATTTTTTTTAAAAATGTCTTCCACATCGGTTATTTTATAACCGACGTGATAAAGAAATCAGTAAGGGTTTATCACGTCGGTTTTTTTAATAACCGACGTTATAACACCTGTGGAATGGTTTATCAAGTTGGTTATTTAATAACTGACGTGATAAAAGGCCTGGGAAATGGTTTATCACTTCAGTTATTAAATAACCAATGTGATAAAAGGCCTGGGAAATGGTTTATCAGGTCGGTTATTTAATAACCGACGTGATAACCCCCTGGACTAGTTTACCACGTCGGTTATTATATAACCAACGTGATAAACCATTTCCCAGGGGTTTATCATGTCGGTTATTTAATAACCAACGTGATAAACATCCCCTGCACGGGTTTGTAACGCCGGTTATTATATAACCGACGTGATAAACCCCACACCCCCAGTTTATCAGGGTGGTTATATAATAAACGACGTTATAACCCCCCCCCCCCCGGTTTTTTCACGTTGGTTATTAATTAATCGATGTGATAAAAGACGCGATGTTATTTTTTTTACGTCGATTTTTAAATAACCAGCATAAAAACGTTATTTATAACGTCTTCCGTATTAATGCCAGCTAAAAACTGATATAAAAAATGAAAAATAACTGACGTAAATAATGTTTTCTGCACTAGTATAGTATAGTATTACTAGGTAACGATTGTGTTTTGTGTTAGTTTTTTCTATAATTTTTTGAAATTGCCTTCAAAATCACATTTCACCCAACTTATCCTCTTTCCCATCAACTACTCCACCTTGTATGGATTTAATGGGATTATATAGATCTTTAATCTCCTTCTAGGTCCATCCTCCACTATTTGATATGTTTTTTATATTGGATTCCATCTGGGATGTTTAACCACATTTTTTCCCAAATTATTTTCCGATCCCTTTTATCTTGTCTTCCCATATACATCTCCAATTTTTAGCATCTAATCATGATTTATTCGAATCAATAATTAAGAATTGAACTAGAAGAATCAAAATGGTGATTTTTTCCCTTAAAATCATGTTTAAGTGTCTTTATCATGTTAAAACATTTATATTATTTTATTTGGACTATAATTTTTATGGGTCTCTTTATATTCCTCCCATGTTATTATTTTTATATTAATGTGGTTGGGAGGGTCCAATATGATTTAATTGAACTCAAATAGGTTAGTTATGGGTAAACATTCTTGGTTTTTTTGAAATATCACCTTATTCCATGACATTAGATGGGCCTAAAGATATGGGTTATTTGGAAATGGTGTGACCTTTATGTTATTGGTTGATTATTAATTGACCTTGATATTTGGAATTTGGATATTATTGATGATTTTTAATGTCGATGGTTTTCAGAGAACAAACATTCCTAGTGGGATTATAATAGATTCATTTGATTAGGAGTATCCTATGAGATATCCTTAAGTATTATATGTATCTATAAAGGAATTTTTGAATAATTTTGTTACTATTATAATTTACATGACTTCTTAATATTTAATAAACATGTTCTTTTATATGTTAAGATTTATTATTGAGTAACAATATCCTAAGTGAGTGGGTGAGGTCATGTGATGTGAAAACTTGGTATTAGGGGTATTAATACCACACTATGTTGAATTTTTCGCCACTATGATGTTGATGGTGTGGGAATTGATGTGGAAATTATTTTCTGAACAAGAATGTGTGAGGTAGTGCGGTCTAGTTTATGATGTGGGGCATCATGTGATAATTGGTTGGGATAGTTCCTTAATATAACATTTCATAGTATTATTAAAGGATATATAGGGGAATACAATTACTCTTCTATTTGAATAATAGCTAAATCATGTATAGTCATAGTTCATTCTGGCCTATTTAGTTTACAATTACCCACCAAATATATATTCTAATTTAATGTCCTCATGTAAATACACTAACTTATGTATTATTGAGTTCTACTAGTGATGCATTGTTAGTGTCTTGTATGTTTTATACTCACATGATCTATGAAATATCTAGTATATAATGAAATTTTGTTACCTAGGTTATATATATGGTCAATGTCCCAATTTTGAGCTATTGAGTTAGTGGAATTGGTCAGGGATAAATGTAAATCGTGGAAATAATAAAGGTTGGTTATTCCTCCCTATACTATGCTTTTCTTCTTTTTTTAATTTCATGTAATGATGCACCAAATGTGGGGAAATAATTCAAATAGATGTATGACTGATGTGATAAAAAAATTATAGCATTGATGAATTTTTTAATGATGGATTATTATTTATTATTATTTTTTTATCAACTATTACTAGTTCCATTGTTCATATAACTGATTTGTATTTGATATTCAGGGAATATTCTATCAACTACATGACTTATTCCTTCATTGGATATCATTATCCTACTATGTATGGGGAGGTGCATAGGAGGTCAAATTACACTATGGCTTAATACTGGTAATTCTGGATGTGTAGTTACATCAATAAACTCATGTCGCACATAATTATTATGAACTCTCATTCATTGATTACCTCCTTCACCTAATTTTATAATATTGTTGGATTAGTTTTGATTATTTATTTTAATTGATATATGAACACTTAATTTATTTTTTAATAACACTTTATCATGATTTTTCATATTTTTAATGAATATTACTATGAATTGATATTTTTTTTATTAGATCAAGGTAAAATTATATTTATATAGTGTGGATTTTTTGTATAGAGTTAGTAGAATGCTTATTATTTAAAAAAATCTTTTTTGAATGTATTTTTTGTTAAATATTTTTCTCTAGGTGAGTTTTAGATTTCATTAAATCAATTATCAATAAAATTATCTAGTCAATTAGGTTTATAAATTTTATATTCCCTCTATTATAAGACGTAAACATTGTTGGAAGCCAACTATGACATGTTTTATGGAATTATTGAACTTCTTGATGAGTTTTATTGGATTATAAGTTATTTAATTAACTATGAAATTGATTTTTAGAATAATTAAAATTATTTATAATAAATTAACCAATCCCTTGGGTGAGACCATGTCTCATGGATGAATATGGAGATGATGGATATATAACATAGGATCTGTAAGTGGGAAGTACTAAGATATTATAGATATTTATTAAATTTTCCAATATTATTTGTAGATACCTTTTGGTGCGATGTGTGATCCTTGTAAATAAGGGTGACTATCCAATGTGATATATAATTATGATTTAATGGATGTGTGTAGATACCCATAGCTTGACATACATGGAAATTAAATAACTTTTGCGGAATACATAATACATAACAAAAAACAACACTCAAGGACAGTAATAGTTTAGTGTCTTTGGAAACTCAGAACATAATCTTCTGATCGTGGTGAAGGATCTTCAACATCTTCGATAAAAATCTTCTTTTTTTTCTACCTAAAACTTTTTTTAGGGTATGGGGGAAAATAAATCATAAAAAGGGTGATCTCTAATGCTCAGTAAGGGTAAACATGGAAACATAAAACAATCCCAAAACATTTGAACGTATGAACATGAACATAAAACATAAAAATCATGAGTAATGACATAAATCATGACAACACATAAGGCATAGATCATAAAGGATCATTAATCATGATAAATGACATGGGAACAAAACATGGAATTGTGGAAAACCATTAAGCACATGATATGATTTCCATAGTAGACAAGGAATTGCTGCCAAGACCATCTTAGTGGACAATGTCCCTTTCTGAATCGAGTTCACTCCACATTCTAGTCCTGTATCACTAAACCGGATTAACTTTCCATTACATCCATGTCTATATCATTAGATATAAATCTTTATCCAATTCATTAGAGGTAGATATAGGTCCCACCCTTCTCATAATGAAATCATTCTTACGTGTGCCACAACATAAACATAAATCATTCATCATAACCCAAATAATAAAATGGGTTTCATAAACATCATCCCATCATAACATAATCCATATAAAACAAATGGATATCATTTAATCATATGAAAAGTGAAACCATGTAAATCATAGTGACATTATACTTTAAACATAATCATACAAAATTATGTCATCTTAGATGGAAAATAGTTTCGACAAAACACTTGAAATGAATTCTTGAGGAAAATATCCATTCTTCTTCAAAATCATTTTCTTTTTCAAAAAATGCAATGAAATTTTAAAAGAAAAGGATTTTGTTGAAAATAATCATGAAATCTAGTAGAGTAATATTTATGTAAATAAGGCATTATGAAATCATAAAAATCTTTTCACACTGTATAAGTTGAAAAAACATTCTCCTCATACCTTTTCCGGAAAAGTCAAAAAGTTCCTTGTATGGTAAACAAAAGAAATATTCCTTCCATAATACAATATAAAAGTCAAAAGGGGGTAAACTTGACTTTAAATATACATGGAATAATATTAAACATTTTTGAAAAACATTTTTATGGACATAGATGAAAAATATAACCCCATTAAATACTTGCGTATAAACAATCTCGGATAAAAACGAGATTGAAATAATTATCCCTTACCTTAGGTATGATATGATTCGTACTTATCCGAACCTCCTGTATAATGATTTAAATAATGTCATTGACTTATTAAAAAATCATATTCATTTTTATGATATCATATATGGTTCACTTATGACTTTATATTACCCATTCTTTTGTAAATTCCATGTTAAAGCAGCGTTTTGGGTAAAATCATTTTATTTATCATACGTGTTTGGACTTGTTGTTCTTGATATTATTATTACATATATCATGATTTAATTACTTCTAGAATGTAAATAATGATTTATATATCATATATATTTAGTATATATATATATAATAGATAGATAAATGAAATGAAATACACCATTCATGGAGACGATAGGCCGTACGTACGCATAAACGCTATTTTCCTTTCCTTATAGACTTGAATGGAAGTAAGTAGATGACACACACATATATATATATATATAAATCCAGTAGCTTTATCATGTCATATATTTCATTATTATTCATTATATATACTTTATAATCATTCTTTAGTGGTTAACATGGAGAATGAATCTCATCATGTCGTGGAGACGGTAATCCGTACGTACGCACGAGCGATGATATCATTCCCATAATTATTGAATTGAATTGGAGTAGATGATATAATATCTCAGAATCAGTATGATGTTATAAAAACTATATATAGTTATTCTTTACACTATTATACCCATCCAAGTATGGTGGTGGTGGAAAAAACAGATTAGACGACGGCGTGGAGACGGTATTCCGTACGTACGCACGCGCGGTGATTTCGTTTTCCGTAGGATGGATATAAGGTGAAATGGGGTTTTTTCATATTTATAATAACATATTAGTTTATTATTGATACTGATTTTATTAATTTATATTGAAACAAATAATGAAGAATAAGTTGAAGAAGAAAGAAACTTGCAAGAATCGGTAGAAGAGATTACCTCTTCTTCGACACACCTCTTTTAAGCTTCCTCTTAAGGCACTAAAGTTGGTCTTTTGAGGAGACCATAACCACTATAATGTTTATAGAGAAGTTGATAAGGTAAATGGTTAGGGTTTTTCCGTTCTTAAAGGCTCAAAATTGTGTAAAGATAAGAGGGAGGGGTGCCCTTTTATAAGGGAGGAGAGGGGCACCTTTGAAAAAACTTAAAATATTATTTTATAATAATGTCATATTCAGTTTATAATAGCTCCAAATTGATTTATTTAGAAGATAAAGTTGGTATGGGTCTAAATCCTCTCAACCAATAGGTTTTATACAAGTTTAGATTACTATTTTAACCTTGTCATTTAGATTTACCTCTAAGTTAAATAATTTAACTTTTACCGTGTCTTCATGTTTTCTTACACTATATGGTTAATAAACTGACTATAACAAGCCAAAATAACCTCAAGTGGTTCATTATTAATATATATAACCTTATCTAAGTCATTTTTCCAAACCTTATATTTTTAGGAATAGAATAGAAATTAATAATATAATATTTGTTTTAAAAACTATTTTATACCAATTTTGAAACTATTTGGTAATTAATTATTTTGAAAATCATAACAGCATGATTAGTTCCAAAAAAGTTAATTAAATGAATACTAATATGTCATATTAACCTAATAAATTATTGGAATTTATAAAAAGTCTCAAATTACATTTATTGGGGTATTTATAACATCAATTATTTTAATATTTCATTAATAAGGAAATTACTGCATCCTCATTGTTTCATAAATAAATTAAATTATTTAATGTCTAAAAATTATAAATAAAATACCATTATGTAGGAAATATTTTTATATTTCTAATTAATATTTATAGTCGAATTTATCTTATGTATAACCCTATATTAAAATTTTTTTAGTTATTAAACTTTGATTTTAACTCTTTTAACTCTTCTTTGAATTAAATAATAATAAATGTCCTAATCTAATCCAAGTGGACCTAAATGATAATATTATATTCATAAGGTTGTTTTGGTCGAATTATAATTATCAAATAGAATTAGGACATGTGTTAGGGTAATAATAATATCATCTTTACCCTTAATTACCCTATTTACTTTTAACCGTGGTAAATAAAAGTAAAAAGTTACTATTCACCAAAAATTATTTTTATCTTATTGAACCACATTTTACTCCTTGATATTAACTGTGTCTCTCGGATTTTCAAAATTCCACTCACAGAAGTGGTAAAATTATGTTTTATGTAAATTTTCAAATTCTCCTAGGAGGTGGGTAAAAGACGGTGAAAAGTTCAATAAAATTTTTATATATCTAAAATTATTATAAAATGAACCCAATGAATTACATTGAATTTATATAAGTATTATGTATAAATTTTGACCTAAAATAAATTTAAATATAATAAATAATTATTTAAATAAAAAGTTGGGTTTTAAATAGTAACCTAGTGTTTTCACTATTCATCAAAAATTTAAAGTTTTCAAAAAAATACAAAAAATTCACCATAGGATAATTTTGATATTCCGAATCCAAAAATGAAGTCCAATTTAAAGATAAAATTTATAAAATATCAAAAATTTGGTATTACTATTCATAATGGCTAGTTCATAATAATATTATAATAATATCTCGTATAGTGAAACTCTGTATTGCGTACTACACACGCTATCGAGGAAGGTCTTGATTGCGTGTAATGAAAGCCAATTCAGGGATTCGTGTAGTGAATGCTCAGTTTGGTGTTGCGTATAACATAATCAAAACTTATTTCATTTATGCATTAAACAAAATCTATACTTAATGTTGCGTAGAATAATTTCCACAAAACCAACTTGAAATTGTGTGTAACACGAGCCAAAAATAGTGTTGCGTATACTGCAAGCTAATACGGTGTTGCGTATAGTACAATCTAATTTGGTGTAGTGTATAATAGAATTCATCGAAGAAATTAAAAATAAAATATCTCATAAAATCTCAGGGTGTTACATTCTACCCCTCTTAAAATGAATTTCACCCTCGAAATTCCTCAGGGTTATAAATCATTTACTACATGAAAGTTTTGTTTGTAGAAACCCACATCTTAAAAGGAATACTAAAACTTAGTTTTAAAAACTAAATTAAGAAATGTAACAGTTACCCAGATTAACTCATCACTGGGTTTCCACATAGGAGAACATAGGTGGAAATATGGATATGGAAGAAAAATCTAACCATCAAGTTTTGATGGAGAGTGGTAGAGAACATGGATATGAAAAATCCAACAATCACAAATCCATAAATTTTTGATGATATAAGGTACCATCTGATTCATCAGATATAAGAGCACTAGGAAAACATTTTTCTTTTTCAAGATCATTTCCCTAAAGTTGAAAATATTGAATTTGAAGAAATACTTACATGATTTTGGTACAATCTCACTGTTATTTGTGCCTTGAACAATTTCCACTTCAACTCTTAAAGAAATGAAGTTTAATTTGTCTTCTGTGAAGTGTTAGTAGATCATGCGATAGAATGATAGGTCATTCCACCTGTCTAAAACATAAGGTTAGAAAATGTTATATGCATAAGTCCATCTATGGTTATATTAATCGTATATAGTTCCTAAAATGGACTTATACTTCATCTATCATACTGCTTAAAAAATAAAACTAGTTTCTACTAACCAGGGACTTTCTGTAGGCCAGTGGTGGGAGATAAAGGCCTATCGCACTTCGGTTGTGGGTTCGATTCCCGCATCCCTGTCCGACGCGACAGGTCGTCGCCCGTCCTATGGGTTGTCCTTTTTCTAAAACTATACTATTCTAACATTACAAAAATAATATCAAAAAGTTCTAGCCTTAAACAATACTATATGATGTCTAACTTAATCTATTCCAATCTTTCGGCTTACCCAAACTCACAGTATAAGGAAAAATATTGATAGAGAGGTCATCTACCAAGCATGTAAATACTGTCATTTATCCCCATATATCATAAGATATGTCTTGTTCGTCACATTCCAAACATTCAAATGCCTTAATCATGTATTCTCTTGAAAAATGAATACCCATTGAACCTTATTGAAAACATCAATGCAGTTAAAAGTTAACACTTTACACATACCAAAATCCCAAAAAATTTATATACTCAAACCATGATATCACTTAGTCCTTATATCAATCATGAGCTCATGAATACTATCAAACATAGTATTTTCTTCTTATCCATTCATTATGTGCATATTATCTACTTTCCAAAAATATTTCAATCACTTTTCATGGTTACCTGTATCATATAATTATCGAAAACCACAATAAACCATTACATAGATATTCCAATGTTCCACAATACTATAAATGAGATTTCACAACATTATTTTGGAATCCCTTTACATAAACACATAATAATTCCCCCACATCATTGTCATACTCAACATCACCAATAGTGATCGCATCTGACTTCCCTTTGTCCTTTACCATAAGAGTCTGTTGATGTCGATCATCATTAACCCTTAGATTAGGGCATTGGTTTGCATAATGCCCTATTTCCTTGCAATTGTAGCATTGAAGTGTTGGTGGATCATTCTCTGTAATCTTTTCTCTATTAAAATAATTAGCTACCTTTTTCCCATTAATTAGACACTAAACTACTTGATGACCTTCTTTTCCACACTTAAAACATTTTATAGTACCTTTTAGACAATCTCCACCATGCTTCATTCCACACTTTCAGCATAAATAAACATTAATCTTCTTTTCACCATTGTTATGATATTTATCCTTGAACTCCATCTTTTGTTTTTTTTTCAAAACCATGAGATGGATATGTAAAAACAACTTCCATTTATGCCTTGATATCACAACGCACAATTTCTTCATAGCTACTATAAGTCTCTTATATCTAATGCCCTTCTAAGACTTGGTTTTAAGCCACTGAAGAATCGATCAACTTTACTTTCAGGTTGGATGATAAAGCCAGATGCATACCATGAAAGCCTTGTAAAATTTTCCTTGTTTATACCAACAGATTCATCATCCTTTTTATTAAGCTCAAGGAACTCATTTTCCATCTTTTTTTGAAGAATACGAGGGAAGTACTTATTGAAAAACAAGTTCTTGAACTCGTTCCATTCCATGGATTCAATTTCATCTTGGGGCCTTGTATTTTTAACTAGATTCCACCACTGGTCTGCTTCACCATCTAACCGGTAAATAGCTAAAATGACTTTTTCATGCTCTGAACAGCGAAGTATCAAAAATATCTTTTCAATGGTACTAATCCATTGTTCAGCAACAAGTGGATCAGAAGACCCACTAAAAGAAGGTGGATGTTGCCTTATGAAGGACTCAATAGAATATTGTTTCTTTCTCTACTCATTTGGAAGTCCAGAATGATTCATAGCTTGTGTAATTATAGAAATATGGTTTTTCACTCCATCTCCCTCAACATTGGTTTGTTCAGGAGGAAAATCATTGCATTGTCCATTACATTGATCAACACGGTTCCTTCGGGTTCCAACCATCGTCTAAAACCCAAAAAGAATAGTGTGAGGAAAAAATCATGATAGTGAAAATAACATAATAAATGTGGAGTAACATCAATATATAACATCTTATGTTTAATTATAATATCGTTACCATAATTCTAGGGCTATTACCTATACGTATACTTAACCTTAGATACATCCCTAGACATACCTTAGAAATATCTCTAGGGATCTCACTAAAGTTTTCGCATCCTAGTTTCCAAAGGTTAACTAAACCTTTCCTCTGATACCAACTGTAGAGACCCATAGCTTGACATACATGGACATTAAATTACTTTTTTGGAATACTAAATATATAACAAAAAACAACACTCAAGGACCATAATAGTTTAGTGTCTTTGGAAACTCAGAACATAATCTTTTAATCATGGTGAAGGATCTTTAACATCTCCGATAAATATCTTCTTTTTTTTCCTACCTAAAAATTCCTTTATATCCTGGGGGAAAAGAAAACATAAAAATGGTGACCTAAAATTATTAGTACGGGTAAACATGGCAACATAAAACAATCCCTAAACATTTGAATGTAAGAACATGAACATAAAACATAAAAATCATGAGTAATGACATAAATCTTGACAATGCATAAGGCATAGATCATAAAGGAAAATTAATCATGATAAATAACATGGGAATAAAACATGGAATTGTGAAAACCCATTAAGCACATGATATTATTTCTATAGTAGCCAAGGGATTTCTTCCAAGACAATCTTAGTGGATAAAGTCCCTTTTTGAATTGAGTTCACTCCTCATTCCAGCCCTATATCACTGATCTGGATTAACTTACCATTCCAGCCATGTCTATCTCATGAGATATAAATCTTTACCCAATGAATTGGAGGGATATATAGGTCCCACCCTTCTCATAATGAAATCATTCTTATGTGTGCCACCACATCAACATAAATCATTCATCATAACCCAAAGAATAAAATGGGTTTCATAAACATCATCCCATCATAACATAATCCATATAAAACAAATGAATATCATTTCATCATATGAAAAGTGAAACCATGTAAATCATAGAGACATTATACTTGAAACATAATCATTCAAAATAATGTCATCTGAGATGGAAAATAGTTTTGACAAAACACTTGAAATTAATTCTGAAGGAAAATATCCTTTCTTCTTCAAAATAATTTTCTTTTTCAAAAAATGAAATAAAATTGTAAAAGAAAGGGATTTTGTTAAAAATAATAACGAAATCTTTTATAGGAAGAATTATTTAAATAAGGACTTATGAAATCGTAAAAATCTGTTCACAACGTATAAGATAAAAAAACATTCTCCTCGTACTTTTGCAGGAAAAGTCAAAAAGTTCCTCTTATGGTAAAAAAAGAAATATTCCTTCCATAAAACAATGTAAAAGTAAAAAAGGGGTAAACATAAATTTAAACATACATGGAAGAATATTAAAAACTTTTTGAAAAACATTTTTATGGACATGGATGAAAAATATAACCCCAGTAAATACTTACGTATAAACAATCTCGAATAAGAATGAGATTCGAATAATTATCCCTTACCTTAGGCCCGATATACTTCGTACGTATCCGAACCTCCTTTATAATGATTTAAATAATGTCATTGACTTATTACAGAATCATATTCATTGTTATGATATCATATATGGTTTACTTATGACTTTATATTACCCGTTCTTTTGTAAATTCCATGTTAATGCAGCGTTTTGTGTAAAATCGTTTTATTTGTCGTACGTGTTTGGACTTGTTGTTATTGATATTATAATTACTCATATCATTATTTAATTACTTCCATAATGTAAATAATTATTTATATATCATATATATTCAGTATATATATGTATAATAGATAGATAAATGAAATGAAATACACCGTTCATGGAGAAGGTAGGTCGTCTGTACGCATGAACGTTGTTTTCCTTTACTTATTGAATTGGATGAATGTAAGTAGATGACATATATATATATACATAAATCCAGTAGATTTATCATGTCATATATTTAATTATTATTCATTATATATACTTTATAATCATTCTTGAGTGGTTAACATGGAGAATGAATCTCATCGTGTCATGGAGACGGTAATCCGTACGTACGCACTAGCGATGATATCATACCCATAATTGTTGAATTGAATTAGAGTGGATGATATAATATCTCAGAATCAGTATGATGTTATAATAACTATATATAGTTATTCTTTACACCATTATACCCATCCAAGTAAGGTGGTGTTGGAAAAATAGATTACACCACTGCGTGGAGACGGTATTATGTACGTACGCACGCGCGGTGATTTCATTTTCCATAGGATGGATACAAGGTGAAATAGGGTTGTTTCATATTTAAAATAACATGTTATTATATTATTGATACATATGTTATTACTTTATAATGAAACAGCTAATGAAGAATAAGTTGGAGAAGAAAGAAACTTGAAAGAATCGGTAGAAGAGATTACCTCTTCTTCGACGCACCTCTTTTAAGATTCTTCTTAAGGCACTAGAGTTGGTATTTTGATGAGGCCGGAACATCTATAATTTTTATAAGGAAGTTTAGAAGGGAAATGGTCCGGGTTTGGCTGATCTTGAAGGTGTTGGAACCACTTTGTGTATAGGTTTGTATTTGTTGTCAATAGTTGTCAATGAAGATCAAAATGAATGAGATCATGAAGTACTCCGATGAAGTAGAGGAATGGTGATTCAGACGATTGTTATACTGATCATCAGTTCAAAGAACATGTGTCAAAGGTGATACATTGTTTACAACAACGAAGAATGTGAGGTGTAATCCATCTGAGGATGATTAAAGAAGAATGGGGTTTTTTATGAAGATCATGCAATTCCTAATTATTGCATGAGAACCATGGGTTTTGATGAAGACCATTCAATTACTCATGATTGCATGAGAACCATGCAAGATACTTATTGATGAATAGAATCGCATGGTTTTCATGAAGTAGATCATGACAGTTGATGAAGAAGACAATGTGCCAATGATTAGAATTCTAAGAAGGCCATGCAATGATTGGAATTTTGCGATAGCCATGCACATCACATTGTCATAGAAGATGATGATGTTGAAGCTATGCCTTAAAAGAATACATATCACAATAGTGGAGTTTGTGATAAAATCAGAAGAGTTGTTGAAGGATACATATCACCAAGAAGAAGTGATTTTGAGGTGATTGTGCTTGTTGACAAAGCAAACAGGCGACATACTAATTTGTTCACAAAGGAGATTCCATGGTGGAATGTCGAGTTCGAGGACTGTGTATAATGATCCATGTTTTATTCAAGGATCATCGACAAAGGAATGGATGATCTGGAGGTGGACAAAAAGAGCAGATACAAGGTGGCGCCATTTTTCAGTGTTAGCCAAATTTTTGGGGTCCAAAATTTGGAGGTTGGTGAGCATCGCGAAAAGTGGATTTCCATGAAGATCATGATTTAATATGGAAAAGGCATGAGTTTCGTGAAGATGGGATGCATGGATTGGATTTCGTGAAGACCAGAAGAATGGAGGCGGTGATTCTTCGTGATTACGTCAAACCTTCGCGAATGGCAGAGGCTGGAGAGCTTTGCGGCGATGAAGGGCTTTGCAACGGAGCTTCGCGGTGATGAAGGGCTTTGCGAGGGAGCTTCGCGGCGAAGGTGCGAAGTAATTGATGGGATTCTCCGCTATTACGACGATCT
Organism: Viscum album; assembly: GCA_963277665.1. Lineage (NCBI taxonomy): Eukaryota > Viridiplantae > Streptophyta > Magnoliopsida > Santalales > Viscaceae > Viscum > Viscum album. The sequence goes on from OY728127.1 coordinate 643,254,424, forward strand.
CCACGAACGGAAAATTGTCATAGTGCTTCGCGATTTTGAGAGAATTTCGGCGGGAACTTCGGAGCTTCGCGATTTGAGCTGACGTGGCGCTGACTTCGTGCGGAAGGGTCGAGGTTCGGTGGAATCGCCTATAAATAGAGGCCGACCCCCTCAAGAGATTTCGATAGAATTTCAGAACAAATCCTTTGCTCTCGGTTCGCTAAGGTCACTCGCGAAGGCAGTGTGCTTTGCAAAAGAGGAACTTCACGGCGGCTATTCTAGCTCCACGAAAGGCATGTGCCCCGCGTTGGCTCATTGGGCTTCGCGAAGAGGCAGGAGCTCCGTGATAGCCAAGCATTGTGAAGGCTGGAGAATCATGAGAGTGCTTCGTGAAAAGGCAGGGACTCCGCGAAGCCTTGTTTGAGCTTTTCAAAATTGGGAGCCTTGCGTAGTAGGGTACTTTGTGAAGGCCCTTTCCAAAGGTTGTTCGCCTAGTGGACAGAGGCAAAAGGGGTATTCATTAGTGGATGAAATTTGGACTTCAATATAGCATCATTTATTGAGAAATCACACAAGTGATTGTGATTCAGGAAAACGAAGATAAGGGGATCTAGTGCATTCAGTCATTGCACTAAAGAAGAAGGATTGAACAAAAAAGAGCATCAACTCTGAACCCTGATGCAAGCAAAGTCTCATGTTGAACAGGAGACAAAGAACTTCATGTCTATCTATTGAAGAGACCTTCATGTCTATAAACTGAGTGAGACTTCACCAATGGCAGTGAGCCAGGGGGATTCAATGGGAGTGACCCGAGGGAAGCAGTGAGCTATCCCTGAACCTTTGTAAAGGCAGTGAGCCTGGGACAGAGTGATTGTGCCCGAACCTCTAAAATCCACAGCTAGTGAAGATTAGTGGAATTTCATACGACCGGAAACTTGTCGGCGTATGCTCCTTGGACGTAGCCCTTTGTGGTGAACCAAGTAAAATTGTTGTGTTATCTCTGTGCATGTGAATGTTTCATTGATGATCATGTCCATCATATAGGTTTAAGTAGTTCCTACCAACATGGGAATAAGATCCACAACATTAATAAGAAAAAGTTGACACCCTGATTCACCCCTCCCCTCTTAAGGTGTCCCGGGGTCCGATAGAAGGCTCAAAATTGTGTGAAGAGAAGAGGGATGAGGTGACCTTTTATAAGGGAGTAGAGGGGCACCTTTGGAAAAACATAAAATATTATTTTATAATAATGTCATATTCGGTTTATAATATCTCCAAATTGATTTAATTCGAAGATAAAGTGTGTATTTCTCTAAATACTCTCAAACAATAGGTTTTAGACAATAAGTTTATCTTACTATTTTAACCTTATCATTTAGATTTAACTCTAAGTTAAATAATTTAACTTTTACTGTCTCTACTTGTTTTCTTACACTATATGGTTAATAATCTTACTATAACAAGCCAAAATAACCCCAAGTGGTTCATTATTAATATATATAACATTATTTAAGTCATTTGGACAAACCTTAGATTTTTTGAAATAGAATAGAAATTAATAATATAATATTTGTTTTAAAAACTATTTTAGGTCAATTTTGACACTATTTGGTAATTAATTTTTGTGAAATTCATAACAGCTTTATTATTTCGAAAAAAAGTTAATTAAATCAATAAAAAATGTCATATTAACCTAAAAATTTATTTTAATTTATAAAAAGTCTCAAATTACATTTATTTGGGTATTTATAACATCAATTATGTTAATATTTCATTAATAAGGTAATTATTGCATCATCTTTGTTTCATAAATAAATTAAATTATTTAATGTCTAAAAATTATAAATAAAATACCATTATGTAGGAAATAGTTTTATCTTTCTAATTAATATTTATAGTCGAATTTATCTTATATATAACCCTATATTAAAAAAAATTTAGTTATTAAACTTTGATTTTAACTCTTTTAACTCTTCTTTTAATTAAATAATAATAAATGTCCTAATCTAATCCAAGTGGACCTAAATGATAATATTATATTTCTAAGGTTGATTTTGGTCGAATTATACTTATCCAATAGAATTAGGACATGTATTAGGGTAATAATAATATCATTTTTACCCTTAATTACCCTATTTACTTTTAACCGTGGAAAATAAAAGTAAAAAGTTACTATTCACCAAAAATTATTTTTATCTTATTGAACCACATTTTACTCCTTGATATTAATCGTGTCTCTCGGATTTTCAAAATTCCACTCACAGAAGCGGTAAAATTATGTTTTATGTAAATTTTCAAATTCTTCTAGGAGGTGGGTAAAAGACGGTGAAAAGTTCAATAAAATTTTTATATATCTAAAATTATTATAAAATGACTCCAATGAATTACATTGAGCTTACATAGGTTTTATGTATCAATTTTTACCTAAAATAAATTTAAATAAAATAAATAATTATTTAAATTAAAAGTCTGTTTTTAAATAGTAACTCAACGTTTTCACTAGTCATCAAAAATTGAAAGTTTTTAGAAAAATACCAAAAATTCACCCTAGGATAATTTCGATATTCCTAATCCAAAAATGAATTCCATTATGAAAGATAAAATTTATAAAATTTAAAAAATTGGGTATTACTATTCATAACGGCTAGTTCATAATAATATTATAATAATATCTCGTTTAGTGAAACTCGGTATTGCGTACTACACACGCTATCGAGGAAGGTCTTGATTACGTGTAATGTAAGCCTAGTTAGGGCTGCGTGTAGTGAAAGCTCTGTCTGGTGTTGAATATAACATAATCAAAACTCGTTTCATTTATACATTAAACAAAATATATACTTAATGTTGCGTAGAATTATTTCCACAAAACGAACATGAAATTGTGTGTAACACAAGCCAAGAATAGTGTTGTGTATACTTCAAGCTAATACGGTGTTGTTTATAGTACAATCTAATCTTGGTGTAGTGTATAATAAAAGACATCAAAGAAATTAAAAACAATATATCTCATAAAATCTCGGGGTGTTACATTCTACCCCCCTTAAAATGAATTTCACCCTCGAAATTCGTCGGGGTTATCAATCGTTTACTACTTGAAAGTTTCGTTCGTAGAAAACCACATCGTAAAAGGAATACTAAAACTTATTTTTAAAAAGTAATGTAATAAATGTAAGGGTTACCCAGATTAACTCATCACTGGGTTTCCACATATGATAACATATGTGGAAATATGGATATGGAAGAAAAATCTAACCATCAAGTTCTGATGGAGAGTGGTAGAGAACATGGCTATGAAAAATCCAACAATCACAAAGCCATAAATTTGTGATGATCTATGGTACCATCTGATTCATCAGATATAAGAGCAATAGGAAAAAAAATTTATTTTTCAAGATCATTTCCCTAAAGTTGAAAATTTTGAATTAGAAGAAATACTTACTTGATTTTGGTACAATCTCACTGTTGTTTGTGCCTTGAAAAATTTCCACTTCATCTCTTAAAGAAATGAAGTTGAATTTGTCTTCTGTGAAGTGTTAGCAGATCATGCGATAGAATGATAGTTCATTCCATCGGTCTCAAACATAAGGTTAGCAAATGTTATATACATAAGTCCATCTATGGTGAGATTAATCGTATATAGTTTCTAAAATGGACTTATACTTCATCTATCATACCACTTAATAAAATAAAACTAGTTTCTACTAACCAAGGACTTCCTCTAGGACAGTGGTAGGTGATAAAGGCCTGTCTTACTTCAATTGTGGGTTCGATTCCCGCATCCTTGTCCGATGTGACGGGTTGTCGCCCGTCCTATGGGTTGTCCTTTTTATAAAACTATACTATTATAACATTCCAAAAATAATATCAAAAAGTTATAGCCTTAAATAATACTATTTGATGTCTAACTTAATCTATTCCAATCTTTAGGCTTACCTAAACTCACAGTGTAAGGAAAAATATTGATAGAGAGGTCATCTACCAAGCATGTAAATACCTTCATTTATTCCCATATATCATAAGATATGTCTTGTTGGTCACATTACAAAATTTGAATGCCTTAATCATGTATTCTCTTGAAAAATGAATACCCATTGAACCTTAGTGAAAACATGAATTCATTTAAAAGTTAACACTTTCCACATAGGAAAATCCCAAAAAATTCTATATACTCAAACCATGATATCACTTAGTCCTTATATCAATCATGAGCTCATGAATACTATCAAACAGATTATTTTATCCTTATCCATTCATTATGCATGTATCATCTACTTTCAAAAAATATTTCAATCACTTTTCATGGTTACATGTACCATATAATTATCAAAAACCACAATTAACCATTACATAAATATTCCAATGTTCCAAAATACTATAAATGAGATTCCACAACATTATTTTGGAATCCCTTTACATAAACACATAATCATTCCACCACATCATTGTCATACTCAATATCACCAATAGTGATCGCATGTAACTTCTCTTTTTTCCTTTACCTTAAGAGGTTGTTGATGTTGATCATCATTAACCCTTAGATTAGGGCATTGGTTAGAATAATGCCCCATTTCCATGCAATTGTAGCATTGAAGTGTTGGTGGAGCGTTCTCTGTAATATTTTCTCTATTCAAATCATTAGCTACCTTTTTCCTATTACTATGACACTCAACCTCTCAATGACCTTATTTTCCACACTTAAAACATTTTCTAGTACCTTTTAGACAATCTCCACCATGCTTCTTTCCACACTTTGAGCATAAAGAAACATTCATCTTCTTTTCACCATTGTTCTGAGATTTCTCCTTGAACTCCATCTTTTGTTTTTTTTTCAAAACCATGAGATGGATCTGTAACACCAACTTCCAGTTATACCTTGATAGCACAACACACAATTTCTTCATAGCTACTAAAGTCTCTTATAGCTAATTCCCTTCTAAGACATGGTTTTAAGCCACTAAATAATCGATCAACTTTACTTCCAGGTTGGATGATAAAGCCAGATGCATACCTTGCAAGTCTTGTAAAATTTGCCTCGTATATACCAACAGATTCATCATCCTTTTTCTTAAGCTCAATGAACTCATTTTCCATCTTTGTTTAAATAATATGAGGTAAGTACTTATTGAAAAACATGTTCTTGAACTCGTTCCATTCCATGGATTCAATTTCATCTTGGGGCCCTGTATTTATAACTAGAGTCCAACACTGGTCTGCTTCACCTTCTAACTGGTAAACAGCCAAAATGACTTTTTCATGCTCTGAACAGCGAATTATCGAAAATGTATTTTCAATGGTACAAATCCATTGTTCAGCAACAAGTGGATCAGAAGACCCATTGAAAGAAAGTGGGCATTTTCTCATGAAGGAATGAATAGAATATTATTTCTTTCTCTTCTCATTTGGATGTCCAGAATGATTCATATCTTGTGTAAGTATAGAAATAAGATTTTTCACTCCATCTCCCACAACATTGGTTTGTTCAGGAGGACAATCATTGTATTATCCATTACATTGATCAACACGGTTCCTTCAGGTTCCAACCATCGTCTAAAACCCAAAAAGAATAGTGTGAGGAAAAAATCATGATAGGGAAAACAACATAATAAAGGGGGATTACCTTCAATATATAACAGCTTATATTTAATTCAAATATCGTTACCGTAATTCTAGGACTATTACCTATACGTATACTTAACCTTAGGGACATCCCTATACATACCTTAGAAATATCTCTAGGGATCTCACTAAAGTTTTTGCATCTTAGTTTCCAAAGGTTACTTAAAACTTTCCTCTGATACCAACTGTAGAGACCCATATCATGACTTACATGGAAATTACATTATGTTTGCAGAATACTTAATACATAACAAAAAACAACACTCAAGGACCGTAACAGTTTAGTGTCTTTGGAAACTTGGAACATAATCTTCTAATCATGGTGAAAGATCTTCAACATCTCTGATAAAGATCTTCTTTTTTCCTACCAAAAACATTCTTTTATATCTTAGGGGAAAATAAAACATAAAAATGGTGAGCTCAAATGCTCATTAAGGGTAAACATGGCAACATAAAACAATTCCTAAACATTTGAACGTAAGTACATTAACATAAAACATAAAAATCATGAGTAATGACATAAATCTTGACAACGCATAAGGCATAGATCATAAAGGAACATTAATCATGATAAATAACATGGGTAAAAAACATGGAATTGTGGAAAAACATTAAGCACATGATATTATTTCCATAGTAGAAAAGGCATTGCTGCCAAGACCATCTTAGTGGACAAAGTGCCTTTCTGAATCGAGTTCACTCCATGTTCCAGTCCTGTATCACTGAACTGGATTAACTTATTGTACCATCCATGTCTATCTGATGAGATATAAATCTTTACCCAATTAATTGGAGGTAGATATAGGTCCCACCCTTCTCATAATGAAATCATTATTACGTGTTCCACAACATAAAAATAAATCATTCATCATAACCCAAAGAATAAAATGGGTTTCATAAACATCATCCCATCATAACATAATCCATATAAAAAAATATATATCATTTCCTCATATGAAATGTTAAACCATGTAAATCATAGAGACATTATACATGAAACAAAATCATACAAAATAATTTCATCTTAGATGGAAAATAGTTTTGACAAAACACTTAAAATGAATTCTTCAGGAAAATATCCTTTCTTCTTCAAAATCATTTTATTTTTCAAAAAATACAATGAAATTTTAAAAGAAATGGATTTTGTTGAAAATAATCATGAAATATTGTAGAGTAAGCTTTATGTAAATAAGGAGTTATGAAATCGTAAAAATCTGTTCACGCCGTATAAGTTAAAAAAACATTCTCCTCGTATTTTTTATGGAAAAGTCAAAAATTTCCTCGTATGGTAAACAAAAGAAATATTCCTTCCATAAAATAATGTAAAAGTCAAAATGGGTAAAAATGACTTTAAACATACATGAAAGAATATTAAAAACTTTTTTAAAAACATTTTTAGGGACATGGATGAAAAATATAACCCCAGTAAATACTTACAAATAAACAATCTCGGATAAGAACGAGATTGGAATAATTATCCCTTACCTTAGGTCTGATATGCTTCGTATGTATCCGAAACTCCTGTATAATGATTTAAATAATGTAATTTACTTATTACAGAATCATATTCATTGTTATGATAACATATATGGTTCACTTATGACTGTATATTACTCGTTCTTTTGTAAATTCCATGTTAAAGCAGCGTTTTTGGTAAAATCGTTTTATTTATCGTACGTGTTTCGACTTGTTGTTCTTGATATTATTATTACTTATATCATGATTTAATTACGTCCAGAATTTAAATAATGATTTATATATCATATATATTCAGTATATATATATATATAATAGATATATAAATGAAATGAAATACACCGTTCATGGAGACGGTAGGCCGTACATGCGCATGAATGCTATTTTCCTTTCCTTATTGACTAGAATGTAAGTAATTATATGACATATATATATATATACATAAATCCAGTATCTTTATCATGTCATATATTTCATTATTATTTATTATATATACTTTATAATCATTCTTGAGTGGTTAACATGGAGAATGAATCTCATTGCGTCGTGGAGATGGTAATCTGTACGTACGCACGAGCGATGATATCGTTCCCATAATTATTGAATTGAATTGGAGTGGATGATATAATATCTCAGAATCAGTATGATGTTATAATAACTATATATAGTTATTCTTTATACCATTATACCCATCCAAGTAAGGTGGTGGTGGAAAAACATATTACACCATGACGTAGAGACGGTATTCCGTACGTACGCACGCGCGATGATTTCGTTTTTTGTAGGATGGATAAAAGGTGAAATGGGGTTGTTTCATATTTATAATAACATATCAATATATTATAAATACTTATGTTGTTACTTTATAATGAAACAACTAAAGAAGAAGAAGTTGAAGAAGAAAGAAACTTGAATGAATCCATAGAAGAGATTACCTCTTCTTCGACACACCTATTTTAAGTTTCCACTTAAGGCACTAGAGTTGGTCTTTTGACGAGACCAGAACCTCTATAATGTTTATAGGGAAGTTGAGAAGGGAAATGGGAATTGGTTGGCTGAGCTTGAAGGATCAAAATTGTGTAAAGAGAAGAGGGAGGAGGTGCCCTTTTATAAGGGAGGAGAGGGGCACCTTTGGAAAAACTTAAAATATTATTTTATAATAAAGTCATGTTCAGTTTATAATAGCTCAAAATTGATTTATTTCGAAACTGAAGTGGGTATGAGTCGAACTCCTCTCAACCAATAGGTTTTAGACAAGTTTAGGTTACAATTATAACCTTATAAATTAGATTTAACTCTAAGTTAAATAATTTATCTTTTAACGTCTCTTCTTGTTTTCTTACACTATATGGTTAATAAACTTACTATAACAAGCCAAATGAACCCCAATTGGTTCATTATTAATATATATAACCTTATCTAAGTCATTTTTTCGAACCTTATATTTTTAGTAATATAATACCAATTAATAATATAATATGTTTTTTAAAACTATTTTTTGTCAATTTTTACACTATTTGGTAATTAATTTTTGTGAAATTTAGAACAACATGATTAGTTCTAAAACAGTTAATTAAATCAATTCTAACATGTCATATTAACCTAAAAAATTATTGTAATTTATAAAAAGACTCAAATAACATTTATTTGGGTATTTATAACATCAATTATGTTAATATTTCATTAATAAAGTAATTATTGCATCATCATTGTGTCATAAAGAAATTAAATTATTTAATGTCAAAAAATTATAAATAAAATACCATTATGTAGGAAATATTTTTAGGTTTCTAATGAATATTTATCGTCGAATTTATCTTATTTATAACCCTATATTAAAAAACTTTAGTTATTAAACTTTGATTTTAACTCTTTTAACTCTTCTTTGAATTAAATAATAATAAATGTCCTAATCTAATCCAAGTGGACATAAATGATAATATTATATTCCTAAGGTTGTTTTTGTTCTAATTATACTTATCCAATAGAATTAGGACATGTTTTAGGGTAATAATAATATCATTTTTACCCTTAACTACCCTATTTACTTTTTAACGTGGTAAATAAAAGTAAAAAAGTTACTATTCACCAAAAATATTTTTTATCTTATTGAACCACATTTTACTCATTGATATTAACCGTGTCTCTCGGACTTTAAAAATTCCACTCATTGAAGTGGTAAAATTAAGTTTTATGCAAATTTTCAAATTCTCCTTGGAGGTGGGTAAAAGACGGTGAAAAGTTCAATAAAATTTTTATATATCTAAAATTATTATAAAATGACTTCAATGAATTAAATTGAACCTATATAGGTATTATGTATCAATTTTGACTTGAAATAAATTTAAATAAAATAAATAATTATTTAAATAAAAAGTCGGTATTTAAATAGTAACCGAGTGTTTTCACTATTCATCAAAAATTGAAAGTTTTCAGAAAAATACCAAAAATTCACCCTAGGCTAATTTCGATATTATGAATCCAAAAATGAAGTCCATTTTTAAAGATAAAATTTATAAAATTTCAAAAATTGGTTATTACTATTCATAACGGCTAGTTCATAATAATATTATAAAAATATCTCGTTTAGTGAAACTCGGTATTGCATACTACACACGCTATCGAGGAAGGTCTTGATTACGTGTAATGCAAGCCAAGTTAGGGATGTGTATAGTGAAATCTCAGTTTGGTGTTGTGTATAACATAAAAAAAACTTATTTCATTTATACATTAAACAAAATCTATTCTTAATGTTGCATAGAATAATTTCCACAAAACGAACTTAAAATTGTGTGTAACAGGAGCCACGAATAGTGTTTCGTATAGTGCAAGCTAATACGGTATTGCGTATAGTACAAGATAATCTTGGTGTAGTTTATAATAGAAGACATCAAAGAAATTAAAAATAATATATCTCATAAAATCTTGGGGTGTTACAATGTGGAAATTATATTTTCACCAAAATGGGTCATGGAAGAAATTATCACAAGTTTTACTTGGAAATAAAGTCTCTCTATAGATTTTTTTTGATATGAGTGGGTTAATTAGGGAAGGACCTCACAAAAGGTATCTGATGGATAATAATTGATTAAACAAAGTATCAAGGGATATATTTTTAATATAATTTTGTTATAGAGGGTTGTGGTCTATGAATCGCTTGAGAAAATGGTTTTCTTGATCACATGTATCAGAAATTTGTATTATTGTGGTGGAAATTTATAAGAATGGATATGAAACCTAATGAGATAACTTTTAAGGTAAATTATGAGTATAATTACATTTTTAATGACCATTTACTTGTTGTATAATTGATCAATTCCTGATTCCCATAATATTTTATAAATAATAGATGATCCAGGGATGAGCCTTAAAGATAAAAGTCACACTATAAGAGGAAACTTGTGAGAGGGGATGAGAATATATGGTATAGTCTAGGTATGGTAATTAATGATTATTAATGTAGAATTATCAAAGATACTGAATAATTTTTTTATATAGTCTATTCAAGGGGACTTATTGGGGATCATTTGTTACTATTTTTTATTCACATATCTATATTTCATAATTCCTTGAGTTTATCACTAGATGAGGACACTCATAGACATTTAATATCATATCATAAATTATATTTAACTAAAAATACTAAATGGGGGTTTTTTGAAAATTTATATGATGAATATATATATATGTGAATGAATGATAAATAGAATGGAAAAAATCAAAACATTATGACGAAAATGAAACATAAAGATGTTAGTCAGAAATAGAGACTACCCTAGGGACTACCTAGTGATTCTATCCATTTTATTTAAATAATTCATATTATCCCCCCTTATAGTTTTGGTTGTGAACTATCATGAAACACCATCCTTGTTTTAATTTTTTTTACCACACACTGAGGCCTCTATATATGGGGAAATATTCTTTTCAAATCTATAAAGGATACCTCTCAATTATTCCACACTACCGAATTAAAAATACATCATATGAATGAATTTAAAAGAGATTTCATGTATTTTTTTTATAATAATGAATAAGAATGAAATATTATAGAAAATGGTTTTCCCTCTCAATATAATTAATTTAATGACATACAAAATTATTGGAATGAAATAATGAAATACATGATAAAAAAATCAATCATCAACCACTACATTCCATTGAAAAAATAATAAATTTAGTTCCCCATTTTAATGGAGTTGTTAATTTATAGTGGTAGAAAAAAATATAATTATATAGGTATAGTAAGAACAAATATTTAATTGAGATACAAATCTAAAACTTCAAAAAAGAAGAAGATAAAGGAGAACATCAAATCTGAACCTATGTTGAATGAAAAAAAAACCTCTAATAGTTAAATGATATTGAAATTTATTGGGGGAAGTGATGTTTGATTTGAGATGAAGAGTTCAATGAATAGGGAATACAATTCATAAATGAAACATCTTTATGTGGACATCTACTTAGTGTAGGAAATGGAAATTGCATATTTTAAGGGTTATTCACATAGGAACCATTTTCATGAACATTATCTTAATGGAAACACACATTAATGATTTTTTAGTTATTTGAATTCTAAAACAATAAAAATTGAATTCACAATTTAGAAGATAAAACAAGTGATGTTGTATAGAAAGTGAAATCCAACCTCAAGAAGCACATATCACCACGAAGTCACTAATAACATATAATATATGGATCTATGAATCCCCTAAAACATTGTGTTAGGTACTATTTTTCTAAAATATTGTATGGTGACATCATGGGGATGGAAAGGATAATCTTATAAGGTAACCTCATAGATCACTAATTCCCACAATGCCCCAAAAATCATGAAACATCATACCCCATGGGGTGATAGACATCATGGTTCAACAAGACTCCTAGTGCACCATACATCATATCATTTGAGTTGAACTATTTATTGAATCATATTTTACCCATAAATACCCCATTTATAGAAACATGTTATATCATGTTTCAACCCATTTTTATAATTAGTTATTAAAACACTCCTATAAATACAAACATTTTACTTTTATGGGGGACATTCATGGGAAAATATCAAGGATAAGACACCAATCCACACAAAGAGAGATAATAGATTCTGATTATGGGATGTTTCCCCCATGAAGATAATCCAATGGTAATAAAAAGTAATTTTTTACAAGGAATGAAAAATTATGAATATATCACAGTGAATAGATAGTCCTATAAACACACGTCATTAAACCAAGAGTGTAAATCCAACCTCAAGGGGGTGGGACCAAGAACCCACCTCTCAGACTTGAGGATGTGATTTCCACCTCACAAGCCCACATCAAGATGTAATGTTAATGAGGTCACCTCATGAGTTCATGTTCATGAGTTCATCTCATGAGTTATGGTCCATGAGGTCAATGTGTGAGGTCCATTTTTTGGGGCACATCATGAGGTCCATTGCATGATCTCTGTCCATTGGAATGGATCCCTCATTCAGGTTTCCTTCACCCCTCACATTATATCCTTTTGAAATGATAATTTTGTGGATCATCCTATTCCAACCATTATTTCTACAAAACACTCAATTAATTAGAAAATTAAATACTTTAGACATATCATTTCCCTTGGTATTCCCCTATTGACAATAGATTTACAAAATATCAAAATGGATTCCTTCCTATATGGTTTAATCCTCGAATAGGAGAATATGACACCTCTTCCTATGCCACTGGAAATACATGATTGGGAGATTGAGAATATAAGATTACCACTACATTGATTATCCATTCTTTTAAAAAAAGGAACATACCATATAAAAAAATTAAATAATGGGCCTATCCAATTAATTTTAATCATGATAACCCATGATATTAGATTATTAATTACATTGAGAATAATAAAACTTATCATTACCATGCTCTCATTAGATTCCAATTGATGATGCTTGTAATAATGGGGTTCCTTCTATGGTATGTGGCCAAATATAGTTCTCATGGATGAATTAATCACTATGAATCATCATAGTGGCTAGGGAGATAGGAACTACATTGGAAAAAATCCCTTATATCTCCACCCAATCATTACCAGGGAAGTAGAAACTCATGTGTAATCCCCACCAATACACTCACACTACCAAAGCATTGTTTTTCACATCCAATCAGGTGTAGGACACAACTCTCTCATATCCATCACTAATGTAACTAATTATTATAGGCATAAAGTCTTACCCATATGGATAATCCCTTCTAAATCCTTGTTTTTCTCACATTTAATGAAAATTACATACCAGAAACATTGGGTTAATCTACTTGTTCAACATTTTAGTCACACTAGCTAAAACTAATAAACAAATTCCTTACTATATATTGTAAAGCATAATTTTAAAATATTGAAACATTACCATGAGATATATTACTAAAACTAAATAGGAATTAATCATGTGAATCGTAATATGTATGAGACCTCCAGGAGGTCCAAAACCAACATCACCAACATTATAATCCTCATGGTGCAATATTCCTCATAAAGACACTTATTTCACCCCCTCATAGGGTTGTATAAAGTGTGAGTAAAAAATTACTGTCCAATTAGGTATAATTCTCTCTAGGATTACATTTATGTCCACTAGTTTTATATTTACTAAAAACAAGTCTTCATCTAGGCAGCACACCCAACAAAACCATCCCTAACATGGAGGGAAACATTTCCTTCGAATATAACTATAATTGCAATAGAATTACCTATTTTTTTAGAACTCACATTATTTTCAGTAGGATATACTCCAAATAGAAAAATAATTATGTCCTAATTAGGACATATTATATTTTTCAAAATCATTAAAGGATCGCTCAGGTGTAAGCCCCATTGTGATCAACAATAGGAACCAATCACCTAACTATCGATACTGAACAGTTTTATACTACATAGATAGTCCTTATCATACAATCATAACAGGTTGAACCATTATGTTTAATTGAAAAAAAATCTAATTCTATTCATAATGATATATAGGAATACACCATAATGTGATTGATACCAACTCCATAAAACCATATCACCTCCCTAAATGTAAAAACTCTAGGGAACCCCATTATAAGACTAGAAATAAATGCATCACTAACTAATAAATGAACTATGATAAAAATAATATTACATATACAATTATTTACATAAAAACACATAAATTAATAACCACTATAACATGGGTAAATATTCCCACATTGGTATACATAAATGATCCAAAATATGAATTAAATATATAAAAGAGTACAATATTATGAAATATTCCCCTCAGAAAGTTGTGATGAGGCAGATATATCACCCTCTCTCCCCAAACACAATCCAATGGCATTGATGGAAATGTTCTAGTGATGGTATTCCTATAGATATTATATCCTCCCCCACTCAAAATGAGTCTAGAGTGGTCACACTTTAATTGATTCAATTTCAATTCTAATTGTGATATTTATGTGAACACTTTTACATGAAAATTGTTTTGTGCAATATTTTACATATGATTCCACATTGAGGGGTATTTATTATTTTTTCATGATCATTTAAGTAAATTAATTACAAAACCCCCCTTCTATCTAAACTTATATCATTATCTTGATGATAAATATCTTACTCATGGCTCCAAAAGTAGTGGAACCGTTAATTAGGATGGTGTTCTCAATAATGTTCCATATCCTTCAACATATTGAAAATGAATTGGTGAGGGATTACCACCACTATGGTAATATCTCCACCTAATATTTGATATTAGAGAGCCTTAAATCTAATAATCCATGTAGATAACCATACTAGAAATAGAGAACTATGGTGAAGTAGGAAGAACATGTCACCACATAAAACCATTTTGGGAGGTTCTCACAAGATTCCATCAACATTTACAATAATTATCTTTGAGGTTGATCAAGAAGTTATCTACAGCCTCACCATAGCTTAGCAGTCACACAGGAGGATTGTTTTTCATCAACTACAATTCTAACATTGTACTAAAATTATCTATTATTATTCCACTGAGGATGATACAAAATAAGTCTCTACAATGATCACTCAAAACAATGAACCATGTAGATTTTTCTAGTGGAAGTGATCTAATAGTCAATTAGAGTAGTCTCATATCCTTGCCTCTATTGATGAAATAAACTGAAATAATTTTGTGGTAACTAGAGAGAAGGTCCATGTCACTATTTACACTTACCATGTGTCCTAATATACGTGTGTAGAACCATAGGAACCTTGTCATAATATCTCAATTTGTAGTATGGAGTAGACCCATATTATAACTCACAGGTGACATTTCTTCCAAAATACACTAGAAAAATGAGGAGGGGCATGATGAAATATAATGGAAGAAAACGATGTGATGGAAAATAATCCCTCCTTCACACAAGATGTCTGTCAGTATATCTCAGTGACATTTGGAGGAAAAAAGAGATCCCATATTTCTACAACCATTGAAGATAAATCACATATTACCATTACTATCAATGGAAAGTCCCATAAAATCATTTTAGTTATTGAATGGAATTATAAAATCTCTTATCATGCCCTAGAAGATAGTCAATGTATTTTTTATGAAATAGTAGAAGTCCACTATCAGTAAATTTGGAAATTCATTGGGGAGGTATGTTAATATTCAATCTATCACCATAATAATAGCTCATCTAAATTCTATAAAATACATTTAGAAGTATGAACATATGCATTCTATCGTTCTGGATGATTGTTTATAAATCATGATTTGGAATGAAGAAGAATATCAAGAGTATATCCTAACAATGACTAGATATCACAGAATCATTTTTTCATCCACTTCAATATAGAATTATATACATACCAATTCTATAATTTCCCATTTTTATATTTAGGAAAATTCATATAAATATTCATATGCTCATATCCCCCTTTAGTTCATGGAAGACCATATGTATATTTTTATTTCAACCAAGACTAAATCCCATATTTATGTTTATTTTGAAGGAACCTATTCGCTTATTCTAATGAGAAAACATGACTCACCTATAAGGTATAAAAAATATGAATCTTATTGTGTCGAACACTAGACACCATCCTCCAAATGGAGAGAATATTATAGGAACTCTCATTGGGTGAATCTATAACCAAAATAACATGTTTATATACTCTTCCTTCTTGTTTAATGTGTTCTTAATCCCTTAACACATTTTAAAAAAGTGGAATAATATAATACTAACTCATTATCAATAATAGAAACTATTTTCAACCTTATAGTACCTACCCATGATATTTTATCAAGAATATATTGAGGACTTCCCATTGTGTTCACCTTGATGTTCCCCCTTGATGAAATATTAAGATCCATCATGGGAACTATTCCTAGGGTGGGTGATCCCATAATACTCATCACAATAGGTTGATCAAGAGGCATGATATTCATCACCTTGATGAATAAGAACATTTCACCTATAATGATATTTATAGTGAATATGTTAGAAGAATACTCCATATAATTATACATCAAGTTATGATGGAAGCCCTCCCCATTATTTAATTCACTATTTAGGACTTATATATAGATAAATCTTGTTTTAATAAGAACTTCCTACCCTTTCGGAAACTTCACTGAAAAATCCCACATATCAAGATGTAATTAAGAGACTTAGGGTTGTTACTCTAAGATACTCATCATTTATGGGTGTTATCCATTCTCAAATGGGATATGGTGTATTAAAGTATACATAATATATATGATGTTCAGATTATTAATCTGAAGGGGTGATGATTCCACGTGATCCTTTATCCCTTGACAAGGATATATGGGAAAGATAAATCAAGCTATTAAAATAGAGTAATCACGAGTAGAAGATGAATATAACTGTGTGATTATGAAGAATGAACTAGACAAAGAAAATTTACCAGTTATATTATTGTCCATAGCCAATTCCAGGAATGAAATTATGATGAATTTGATGGAGGACCATATACATTATCTTTATATAAATCTATGGATGTTTTGTCATCATTTGATGAAGTAATTTTTTTTATTATGTGAAATATTGTATACAATTTACGATAATGATGAATCTTAATTACTTTGTCAACATGGGTTCACTCTTCAAAAAATTATTCACAAAGTTATAAAGATAACTCATGGATTTTCAAAAATTATTCCTCCTCTATTTAAGGACATGATAAATATAGATCGATTATTATCCACACAATAAACACGACAGAGGATCGATTGATCATGGAGTGTTTCATTTATCTCTTTTACCTACACAAGGGAGTCCAAAAAGAATTTTATCATGAAATGATAATGATTAAGGTGAAGTATCTGACCCATGATCCGCATATATTAGCTAGTATTTCTTAAAAACACCATTATTCTGAAATCCATAAAAATTAAATATCTATGGGAACAAGATAGTAGTAAAATCATACAAGAAGCCTCTAAAAGGTTTGAGTAGTCCTCTCACTTGAGAAAATAAATTCCCTTGGAAATAATTACACATTAAATGGTGATAAGTATAAGTTCAAAATATGAATTTAATCCATAAAATTCTCAAATAAAAGAAATAATGATTAATAGGGAATAAGAAATGGTCACCACAACATCAGATTGGGAGAAACCACATCCCATAGGGAATGTAGAATTTTTACCACCATAGCCACTAAAAGGACCATTGAATACCTAGAGGATTCAATACTTCACAATTGAAGAAATAAATGATCCTTAACCAATAGATTTGGAATTGTATATATCACAACCATCCCCTCCACTATAGAGGAATTTCTTATCAACAATTGGAGAATCATTTAACGAAATGCATTAAAATTTTCTTCATTTTTTTATATTTAGAATACAACTTTAAAATTCTTATCATTGGTTATTAGAGACTTTCTCAGGATCAAAATTCATTAATTAGTTCAATGGGAGCACATAAGGGAGAAGAAGAAACATTAAATGGTCCATAAACTGAAATGGTAAACCATGTTGGAAAAAGGTAATGTTAATTATAATATGTTTCAAGATAAGTATTTTGAATAATAATACTCCTATTATCTTTTTTATAGGAAATTATTCCTAAAGGGAAGTATGCATTATTGATTGTTATCTATGATAACCCTATAGAAAAGTGAGAACATTATTCTAGTAAAAATTCGAATGATTTTTTTGTTTATTTTTTTAAAAATTTTCCCTCTAAAATAACATAAAGAAGGATTTCATATTCATTAGATAATACAATATCCAAATTTTGTGGTTCCTAACAACCATCAGTTATTTCCACCTAAATAAAAAATAGTAAAAGAAAAGGTAAAGAGTGTGTCTATAGACCACCCATCATAAGAAAATTTTGAATCTCATAAAATAGAGTAAATATTTTCCCAAAAGTAATCATATATGAAAGAGTTAAACAGAATAAACTATGATTTAATTATGGAAAATAACTATACTCTTTATAAAAACTGTATAGATATTCACATTTAAACTTTACAATCCTCCCTAAACATGGACATGATGATCTATCAATGAGAGGAAAATATGGTTATTATAATATCCTTGGAAACAAAAAATTTGTGTATTTATACATGGTGTATGGGGAATTTTTTGGTTTCCCTTCATTGAGGTGGCAATTAAAACCATGTCAAGTGAGTTACCCAAGGACAAATCACGCTAGTTATTAGTAATGAAACATTGGTAATTCATGCAGAACAAGATCTACCCATTGCCTCCTATTAGGTTTTTTGTCAACTATTTGACCTTATATAACATAATTACTCTATTTAATACCAGATATCAAGAATAGAGTCCATAAAAAGTTGGAATTCCTCGTTGAAACATGAAATTAATCCATTCCCTAGGCAGGTGGATGTGACTCCTCTTATTCCCATCATTATAAATACCCAATTTTCAGTCATTAATGAAACTAAGGAACTAGAGTCACACCTCTAAAACATTTATATCTTTGCATCCCCATGATAGGAAAACTCATTCAGATAGAGGTAGTCATGTTCAGAGTTTTTTACATAGACTCTGGAAGTATGAAATTCTATGTTGTATAATAGCACATAAGTCGAGCTCGTATTTAGTTGGAATGATCTCTATAAATAGCTCCCTTACTAATTAACCTCAATTCGGAGAAATAAAATGGTACTTGACCTATACAGTTGAAAACATTGGGAGTGTGAGAGGCTCTCAAACTACATTTCCAAAAATAACGGTTTGATATACTGTATAAATAAGAAACTCATTCATGAGAATATGATAGAAATATGAATAGAGAATTTTCTTGATGTGTTAGAATCCCAAATGATCCCACTCAAATACACCATTATATTCCTTGATTTCTTCATTATGGTTAAAATTTTGGATGATTTCACTTAGATCACCTAGGCTATGTCTCAACTAATGTCATCCTCTCGATGGAAGAGAACTCGCAATGAGGAAACTATGACTGTTACGCTTAATCCCGATCCACTAGTATATTTAATTCCCAATCCCACATAGTATCATGTAGGAAATCATCTTAAATGAAAAAATTGAAATGTACTCATCTATAAGGCAAAAAATATTTAAGGATATCATTATATAATGAATAAAATAAAAAATATTTCAATTTCCAATATTTTATAGTTCATTGTTACATCATAGAATCTATAGTAAAAAACTAAATAATGTTTTAATATATCACTTGTCCCAATGAGTATGGAACCACACACCCCTTATAAACTATAAAATAAACCATATTTTATGGAACATTATCTAGGAGTTCATTCTTCAAGAATACCCTCTATCAAATGATATATTCTTATAATGTCAAGTCATTCAAGCCATTGACACTAAAAGATTGCGTTTTTTCATCCCATCATAAGATAAAAGAGTTTAGAATAAATTCTTGGGAATGGTCGCACCAAGGTATGATTATTAGACAACTATAATGATGGTTAATAGATCCCACACTTGCCTAATGGAAAAGCTGAATGAACTATTTTTTCCACAGTTATATATATTAACATTGAGTTATCCCCTTAAAAAACACAATCATCTAGGATATAGTCTTTTAGGATCCATAAAAACCATTATAATGTGTGTATGGAACTTGAAAAGGAGCATGTATTGACTCCTAATCTAGTTTATATTTCTCATGATTTCTTACCTTTATATTAGGTAGATGGGCCCCACCACACTAAATGGTCCAGTGATAATTGACCAACCAAACTTAATTATAATCAGATGAAGAATCATAATATAAGGCCCCAGCCTTAAACCTTACTTAATCTTGAGTTATTACAAGATTACACATTGAGGATCTTTTCGGGTTTAGAGTTTTAGAGAATTAGATCATAAAACTTGCATTACATTCCACATATAAACAAAGTGGTTACATAAAGATAGTATTCTTCATTCCCATCAATGGAAACATATTTAAAATAAAAAATGGATTCTTTCTTGACACTTCCTTGACACTATCATCATATCATGTACCTTTCCCTTGACCTGTGAAAAAAATTTCAAAAAACATGGGATGAGCATAAAAAGCTCAGTAAGGGATATAAAAATATGGAAAGGAAACATGGGTACATATATACATAAGGATGAGATCGTACGTTACCCATAAAACATAATCACTTTAACATCCCTCATCAAATCGTGAATAAATCATAGAAATCATAAGACATAAAGGTAACTTGAGGCATTCATAACATTCTTATGTAGGGAGTAACCCTCTTGGTTACGTTTGGAATACCCATCACAGTATATTCCCTAAATCTTTTCGGAGAAACCTTAAAGTTTCACTCCTTCGTCTTACCCAATGCATTGGAGAGCTATATCGGGCTCACCCGCCCTTAGTTTATCACGGAACCACCCGTTTTCATAATAATGCCCAAGAACCTCAACATAATCGTATCACATAAAACATGCATAAAGGAAACATAAAATTTCCACCTTTCAATCACAAAATATAAATACAACACATTGATATAAAAACATTATGAAAACAATTTTCAATACCAAAATAAAAGAAAAGTAAAACATGGTATTTAATTTTCTTTAAAAAAAAGGTATGGCTTGTAGAGGAAGCCGAAACTCAAATAATGGTCACGGTGGGGGAGAAGTCGTTGCCGCCGCATACGTACGACAAAAAACATTCCCTTTTGTCATTTATTAAACGCTTCATATAAAAAATATTCCTTTTGAATAAACGTAAAAGTCAAAGGGGTTTATACACCATATAAAAGAATGTTGTGTATAAAATAAAATATGCCTCAATGAAAGGAGATTGAGATGAAGTCCCATACCTCGTATCCGACTTGACTCGATCGTTCTTTAATCTCCTGAATAATAAAATTGAGTTAATCTCTACTTTCTTAAGAACCTTTTTCAAGTTCATTATTCCTTTTATACCATGTTATGAACATCATGTAATCATTTAAGTTAATAATGTTCATTTTGTCGGTATTTGGTTCTTAAGTCAAAAATAGACTTCTTACACTTACATGTTGATAATTTGGTCAAAGGTTCGTTATATACAGAATGATATTAATGATTTGGATAACATATATATCATATATATTCATCATATACATGTATTTATAATATTACATCACATTTAGAGGTATGAAATGAAATGCACCGTTCATGGAGACGGTAAGCCGTACGTACGCATGAACGCTACTTCCATTTCTATTTCGTATTTTCTGGAATGGAATCATAATGATATAAGAGTATATTATAATTCCAGTATAATAACATATATAATATCATTAACTTTATCCTTTACACATCCCACATATGGTATTAACGAATCAAATCACTTTCAGGGGCGGTAGTCCGCACTTCCTAAAATGAAGATATCGTGTTTACCCATAATGGAAGCAATAATGGTATGCCATAAATGAAAAATACAGAAGCTTAAGGAAAGAATAAACATATTATATATCATATATAAAAATATTGACATCATAATGGCCACCTTTGAATGTGTTAAATGAGTATTGAACAATCATCGTTTCGGGAGGCAGAATTTCGCCATCCACGGAAACCGTATGTTCTTTAACCATTTGATGTAGTTTTGTGAGAGTGTATCTAGAATAAATCTTATAAAAACATCCTAGTATTTTTAAGATACTGGTTTTGTTACAAAAGAAGTAAATAAAAAGAGATTAGGGGGTTGGAGAAGCAAAATAAAACAAATGAACATGAGAGAATGAATTACCTTTAAAAGTGTAACTCCTTTTGATTTGAGCCTAAAGGCTTCCTTTGAAAGGATTATTCCCAAAGTTAATACTCTAGTATGAGGAGAGGGATGTGGAGAGAGTAAATGGGCAGGGGATTGCCGAGCCAAATGCTTGAGGAGTGTGTGAAATGAGGTAGAGGTGGGGGCCTTTTATAAGAGGAGAGGAGGGGCACTTTTGGAAATCATGAAACTATTATTTTATTTTCAAAAGTGTTTCGAATTTCTAAGGTCCCACATTGATATATTTCTAAGATAAGATGATAAGGCTTCGAAATATTCCCATCCAATAGTTTTTGGACAAGTTTACGTCTTAGATTTTATATTATCGTTTCATTTTATTTAAACTGTTCATTAATGAGGTCATCGTTGCATCATCATGATGTCATAAATACTATAATTTATTTAATGTCTAAAAATTATAACAAAAATATCCTGATTTAGGAAATCTTTTTATCTTTCCAAAAAGTATTTATAGACAAAAATATTATTAGTATAACCCCTTCTCAAAATTGTTTTAGTAAAACAATTTATGTTAGTGTCATTTTCACCTTTATTTAAACAAAAGGCATTAAAGTCATTATCTCACCCAAGAGGCTCTGTAGGGTCCCCTAAATCGACCCATGGGTTGTCTTGGTCTTCTATGACTCATAAAATAGGGGTAGGACAAGTGTCATGGTGTTTTCATATTTTTATAATATCATTTTTACCTTAAATTACACTAATTACCTCTAATCGCGATTAAAAACTTAATAAGTTACTATTCACCAAAAAATTATTTTAATCTCATTGAACCACATTTTACTTCTTAATGACAACCATGTATGTCGGATTTTTGAAATTCAAAACACAATGATGGCAAAATTTCATTTAAACGGAAAATCAGTTTTTATAAGTACCACTTAGTGGTTTCACTATTCATCAAAAATTGAAGTTTTTCAGAAAATTACCAAAAATTCACCCTAAGCTATATTTGATATTTGGAATTCAAAAATGAAGTCTATTTTACAAAATTCAAAACATATAAGTCAAATTAATTAATTTAATAATTAATTCCCGTTGTCATGACAAATAGCGGGTTTTTTGAAACAATAAGTATCAAAATATTGACACCAGTTTAAGTCCAATTTCAAAGTGAAATTGATTCCAATGACCACCATTGGATTAAAAGGTAAAAATATATTCAGATTACACATTAAGACCAATTCAAAAGAAAATATAATCATATAAATAAATTAGATTAAAAAGCAGTTTTGATGTAAAATATAGTATTTTTCACTATTCATTAAAAAATGAACATTGTCCGAAAAATACCAAAAATTGACACAAAGTAAATTTTGATGTCCCAATCATAAAGAATAAGTTTATTTTGAAAAACATAGCTTATAAAATTGTCAAAATATAGATTCAAAAATGGTTTTCCATCAAAAGGCAGTAAAACAATCTTTTAAAAATATTAGTGTATTCCATGCTTAAGATTGGATTTATTTTCATTTTAAGCCTCTAAAACACTATCTAATTCATTAATAGACATAGATAAAAAATATCTATTATTCATTACTTACTTGGGATGTTACATCCTTCCCCCTTTATAAAATTACGTCCCCGCAATTTATTTACTTATCAAATAAATGGGGGTACTTATCCCTCATTGCATTTTCAGATTCCCATGTTTCCTCTTCCATCATGTGGTTTTTACACAAAAACTTTACCTGCTTAATCACCTTATTCCGTAACACTTTCTCCCTGTGGTCAAGAATCTGGACCGGTTTTTCCTCACAAGATAGGTTCTCTTCCAGCTGAACTACCTCTGGACTCAAAACATGAGATGGATCTGGCATATACTTTCTCAACATTGAAACGTGAAAAACATTGTGTACCTAAGATAAACTCGGAGGTAAAGCCACTCGGTAAGCAATTGATCCAACTCTCTCCAGAATTTCATATGGTCCAATAAACCTTGGACTCAGCTTTCCTTTCTTACCAAATCTCATCACACTTTTCCGATGAGAAACCTTGAGAAAAACATGATCACCTACCTCAAAAGAGAGATCCTTCCACCTGTTGTCTGCATAACTCTTCTGCCTTCTCTGAGCTATTCTCATGTGTTTCTGAATCAGCTGAACTTTTTCTATCATCTCTTCTACCAATTCCGGTCCCATCAACTTCCTTTCACCCACATCATCCCAGAAAGCTGGAGTTCGACACCACTTCCCATATAACGCCTCAAATGGTGCCATCTGTATACTGGAATGAAAACTGTTATTACATGAAAATTCAACCAAAGAAAGATATTGGTCCCAACTTCCCTGATAATCCATAGAACAAGATCGTAGCATATCCTCCAAGGTCTGAATTGTTCGTTCCGACTTCCCATCTGATTGAGGATGAAAAGCTGTACTAAAATTTAATTCAGTACCCAACGAATTCTTAAGGCCTTTCCAAAAGTTAGAAGTGAACCTGGGATCATGATCAGATACAATGGAGAGGGGAACTCCATGTAACCTGACTATCTCTTTAAGATACAAACGGGAAAGTTGATCTAGGGAAAAAGTATCTCGTATAGCAAGGAAATGAGCAGATTTAGTCAAGCGATCAACAATAACCCAGATTGCATTATTACCTCGAGATGTTTTTGGTAATCCCACAACAAATTCCATGGATATATTCTCCCATTTTCACTCTGGCACTGGTAAAGGCTGAAGCATCCCTTTCGGTAACTGCCGCTCTGCTTCAACCTGTTGACATGTCAAACACTTCACAGTAAAATCAGCAATATCTCTTTTCATTCCATCACACCAGTAATACTCCCACAGATCTCTGTACATCTTAGTACTGCCAGGATGAACTGAAAACGGAGAACTATGAGATTCACATAACAACTCTCTCTTCAACTGTGAATCACAAGGCACACACAATCTATTCCCAAATCTCAAAACGCAATCATTATCAATGTTGAATTCAGGAAACTTACCTTTCTGAACCAGCTCTACCTTTTTCTGCAACTCACTGTCTTCCCTCTGTGCTTGCTTAATTCTGTGTGATAGGGAAGATTTCACTGATACCTGATACAACTTCATTTGATGGCCCGACATCTACTGAAGTAGTTGCAAAGGATTTCACCACCCCTTTCTAGTTGTAGTCTAACTGCTTCCCATCACTCAAGCTCTTTGTCGGTCACTCGTTTTCATAGTGACCCATCTCATTTCACTTATAACATTTCACTAACTGTAAATCAAATTTGGTCTTACCATCACCCTGATCATTTTTAGTGTAATCACGAGCCTTATGTCTCATCTTACCACATCGGTAGCACTTTCCAGAATTCAGAAGACATTCCCCAGCATGCCTTTTGCCACATTTATCACAAACTGGAAACTTAGATTTCTTACCATCGGACTTTTTTGAAGAATTCTTCCCTTTCTCCTGCCACCTTGGTCTCTTCTTCTGCTAGTTGTTATAGAACACTTGATCATCGAAAAACTCCATTTCCACCTTCTCATCACATCGAACAAGCTTTTCATAACTTTTAAACTCATGAGAAGCTAATGCCCTTCGATATTTTTGCTTTAATCCTGAGTAAAAATGATTGATTTTACTATCAAGGTCTCGGATAAACTTTGGAGCATACCTTGCCAATCGAGTGAAACTTTCTTCATAGGTAGCCACTGAGTCTTCCTCTTGCCTCAATTCCAAGAATTGTTTTTCCATCCTAAGTCGAACATCCTTAGGAAAATACTTCTCAAGAAACATACCTTTAAATTCATCCCAGTCGAGAGAATCAATATCATCAGTATCCCTGATATTTTTAACCATCGACCACCACTGATCTGCTTCACCCTCCAAACGGTAAATAGCAAGACTAACCTTTTGATTGTCTGAACACCCCATGACATCGAAAATCTTCTCCAGTGCTTTAATCCACCCTTCAGCTACCACAGGGTCAGATGATCCTCTAAATGATGGGTGATGTTGCCTCATGAAATGTTCCACCACTAACATGTTCCTCTACGGTTGATCTGGCTGATCTCGTGCATGGATACCACCACCATTTATCGCTTGAGTCAACTGCGCCATTACTGCAACAAACTGTTCAGTTCCAATTCCGATCATCTTAGGATGCTGATTAGGAAGGTTATTTCCTTCTGTATGCCTTCCTAGCACTGCTTCCCTGTTTCCTCTACGAAAAACCATTCTGAACAAACATGTCTTAGATGAAGCAACATGGTAATCTTTAAATGCTATATCATTTCAAAAAAAATATTTTTGGATAATCATTTAATAGAATTCTAACTCCTAAAGTTATCTAAACCGACCTCTGATACCAACTATAAGGCCCTAGCCTTAAACCTTACTTAATATTGAGTTATTACAAGATTACACATTGAGGATCTTTTCGGGTTTAGAGTTTTAGAGAATTAGATCATAAAACATTCATTACATTCCACATATAAACAAAGTGGTTACATAAATATAGTATTCTTCATTCCCATCAATGGAAACATATTTAAAATAAAACATGGATTCTTTCTTGACACTTCCTTGACACTATCATTATATCATGTACCTTTCCCTTGACCAGTGAAAAACATTTCAAAAAACTTGGGATGAGCATAAAAAGTTCAGTAAGGGATATAAAAATATGGAAAGGAAACATGGGTACATATATACATAAGGATGAGATCGTACTTTACCCATAAAACATAAGCAATTTAACATACCTCATCAAATCATGAATAAATCATAGAAATCATAAGACATAAAGGTAACTTGAGGCATTCATAACATTCTTACGTAGGGAGTAACCCTCTTGGTTACGTTTGGAATACCCATCACAGTATATTCCCCAAATCTCTTCGGAGAAACCTTAAAGTTTCACTCCTTCGCGTTACCCAATGCATTGAGAGCTATATCGGGCTCACCTGCCCTTAGTTTATCACGGAACCACCCGTTTTCATAATAATGCCCAAGAACCTCAACATAATCGTATCACATAAAACATGCATAAAGGAAACATAAAATTTCCACCTTTCAATCACAAGATATCAATACAACACATTGATATAAAAACATTATGAAAACAATTTTCAATACCAAAATAAAATAAAAGTAAAACAAGGTATTTAATTTTCTTTAAAAAAAGGCATGGCTTGTAGAGGAAGCCGAAACTCAAATAATGGTCACGGCGGCGGAGAAGTCGTTGTCGCCGCATACGTACGACAAAAACATTCACTTTTGTCGTTTAGTAAACGCTTCATATAAAAAAGATTCCTTTTGAATAAACATAAATGTCAAAGGGGTTTATACACCATATAAAAGAATGTTGTGTATAAAATAAAATATGCCTCAATGAAAGGAGATTGAGACGAAGTCCCATACCTCGTATCCGACTTGACTCGATCATTCTTTAATCTCCTGAATAATAAACTTGAGTTAATCTCTACTTGCTTAAGAACCTTTTTCAAGTTCATTATTTTTTTTATACCATGTTATGAACATCATGTAATCATTTAAGTTAATAATGTTCATTTTGTCGGTATTTGGTTCTTAAGTCAAAAATAGACTTCTTACACTTACATGTTGTTAATTTGGTCAAAGGTTCGTTATATCCAGAATGATATTAATGATTTGGATAAAATATATATCATATATATTCATCATATACATGTATTTATAATATTACATCACATTTAGAGGTAAGAAATGAAATGCACCGTTCATGGAGACGGTAAGTTGTACGTACGCATGAACGCTACTTCCATTTCTATTTTGTATTTTCTGGAATGGAATCATAATGATATAAGAGTATATTATAATTACAGTATAATAAAATATATAATATCATTAACTTTATCCTTTACACATCCCACATATGGTATTAACGAATCAAATCACTTTCAGGGGGCGGTAGTCCGCACTTCCTAAAATGAAGATATCGTGTTTACCCATAATGGAAACAATAATGGTATGCCATAAATTAAAAATACAGAAGCTTAAGGAAATAATAAACATATTATATATCATATATAAAAATAGCGACATCATAATGTCCACCTCTGAACGTGTTAAATGAGTATTGAACAATCATCGTTTCGGGAGGCAGAATTTCGCCATCCACGGAAACCGTATGTTCTTTAATCATTTGATGTAGTTGTGTGAGATTGTAGCTCGAATAAATCTTATAACAACATCCTAGTATATTTAATATACTGGTTCTGTTACAAAAGAAGTAAATAAAAAGAGTTTAGGGGGTTGGATAAGCAAAATAAAACAAATGAACATGAGAGAATGAATTACCTTTAAAAGTGTAACTCCTTTTGATTTGAGCCTAAAGGCTTCCTTTGAAAGGATTATTCCCAAAGGTAATCCTCTAGTATGAGGAGAGGGATGTGGAGAGAGTAAATGGGCAGGGGATGGCCGAGCCAAAGGCTTGAGGAGTGTGTCAAATGAGGTAGAGGTGGGGGCCTTTTATAAGAGGAGAGGAGGGGCACTTTTGGAAATCATTAAACTATTATTTTATTTTCAAAAGTTTTTCGAATTTCTAAGGTCCCACATTGATATATTTCGAATATAAGATGATAAGGCTTCGAAATATTCCCATCCAATAGTTTTTGGACAAGTGTAGGTCTTAGATTTTATATTATCGTTTCATTTTATTTAAACTGTTCATTAATGAGGTCATCGTTGCATCATCATGATGTCATAAATACTATAATTTATTTAATGTCTAAAAATTATAACAAAAATATCCTGATGTAGGAAATATTTTATCATTCCAAATAGTATTTATAGACAAAAATATTATTAGTATAACCCCTTCTAAAAATTGTTTTAGTAAAACAATTTATGTTAGTGTCATTTTCAACTTTATTTAAAAAAAGGCATTAAAGTCATTATCTCACCCAAGAGGCTCCATAGGGTCCCCTAAATCGACCCATGGGTTGTCTTGGTCGGACATGACTCATCCAAAAGGGGTAGGACAAGTGTCATGGTGTTTTCATATTTTTATAATATCATTTTTACCTTAAATTACACTAATTACCTCTAATCGCGATTAAAAACTTAATAAGTTACTATTCACCAAAAAATTATTTTAATCCCATTAAACCACATTTTACATCTTAATGAAAACCATGTATGTCGGATTTTTGAAATTCAAAACACAATGATGGCAAAATTTCATTTAAACGGAAAATCAGTTTTTATAAGTACCACTTAGTGGTTTCACTATTCATCAAAAATTGAAGTTTTTCAGAAAATTACCAAAAATTCACCCTAAGCTATATTTGATATTCCGAATTCAAAAATGAATTCTATATTACAAAATTAAAAACATATAAGTCACATTAATTAATTTAATAATTAATTCCCGTTGTCATGACAAATAGCGGGTTTTTTTGAAACAATAAGTATCAAAAGATTGACACCAGTTTAAGTCCAATTTCAAAGTGAAATTGATTCCAATGACCACCATTGGATTAAATGGTAAAAATATATTCAGATTACACTTTAATACCAATTAAAAAGATAATCTAATCATATAAATAAATTAGATTAAAAATAAGTTTTGATGTAAAATATAGTATTTTTCACTATTCATTAAAAAATGAACATTGTCAGAAAAATACCAAAAATTCACACGAAGTAAATTTTGATGTCCCAATCAAAAAGAATAAGTTTATTTTGACAAACATAGCTTATAAAATTGTCAAAAGATAGATTCAAAAATGGTTTTCCATCAAATGGCAGTAAAACAATCTTTTAAAAATATTAGTGTATTCCATGCTTAAGATTGGATTTATTTTCATTTTAATCCTCTAAAACACTATCTAATTCATTAATAGACATAGATAAAAACTATCTATTATTCATTACTTACTTGGGATGTTACACATAATATAGATTTATCAATGTAACTTGTAAAATACTTTCAGAGGTTATAAAGATACATATAACCCATTCATCCCATCTCATAATCAAGGAGAAGGAGGAAAAGGTTAGTTAGGAGGAAATGGAAGAGGGATGATAGGTCAATATAAATCTTGAAGCATTATACATATCCTTGATTAAACTATATATGTTGTAGAGACCTAGAGACATGTTCTCCATTAGGCACATAAAGAAATTCAATATTCTCCAAAATCATTAAATTTTCATTCAATCCAAATCATACTAGTGGACTAATATGTGAAGTAATATTTCTTGGCCCACATAAAAATATTTGAATGCCTCCTTTACTAAACAAGAATATGAAAATATGTATATGTCAATATAAATCTCAAAACATCAGACATATCCTTGATTAAACTATATATGCTGTAGATACCAAGAGACATGTTCTACATTAGGCACATAAAGAAAATCAATATTCTCCAAAATCATTAAATTTTCATTCAATATCAATCATTCTAGTGGACTAATGTTTGAATTATTATTTCTTGTCCCACAGAAAAATATTTGAATGCCATATTAATTAAACAAGAATATTAAAAATATGGCTTCCAAATCAATTTAGAGATAGTATTAACTAGTATAGGATAATAAAACTTTCAATATTTATAAAAATTAGCATCCTCGTGTATGGAATCATATGAATATAGCTCAAGTATGACATCATAAAATATCATGTTGTTGTTCCGACCAATAATTTAATTCTTGATACCCTTTTTAGAAAAAAAAGTTATAATATGTACATAATGAGCCTCTATTTATCTATTAGGGATTTGATTCCTTGATCACTTCTGTTGTAGTATAATTTGAAGATCCAACCACTCAAAATTTCATAAAATCATCTACTTCATAGGGTATGTTATAGAGACAATAATATAGAGACATAGGCAGACCATTTTTATAACTATCAACCTAGAAAACAATAGAATTCCTCAATCCATCATGGATTAATATTCTAAAATCAATCTCATTTGTTTCTAAATAATTTTATTATAATGTTATAAAAAATAATATTTTCCCACCTCAATATTGAAAAAACAATTATATGACAAGAGATATTAAAATCCTCTAGGATTGATCAAGTTTATATCTGAGATTAGATAAATTGTCCCAAATGATGAGTTTATGGTTGAACATCATGAGAGGATTTCAAATCTCTTTTAGTAAGATGGTGTCTACATTATAAAGTAATGGTTTATTCATAATTGCAACAATTTCCTATATAATCTATTAATGGATATGTTGAAGGGATGAATTGTGATAATTCCCTTTTTGATTCAAAAAAAATACCATTAGATAGATTCATTATTTCATTATAGGGAGGGGAAAACTGGTCATATGTGACATTATTTTAAATATTATACATAATAGCATTGAAATGGTCATTTTTAATGAGTTACATGAACTCAGGGATGATTGTTAATTTCCCGTCATATAAATTGTGATAGTTACTATAGATTTTAGAATCCACCAGGTAATAAAAACCCATTTTTTTATGATATAGATTTTGATAATGTTTCTCTCAATTGGTGACCATGATAAACATCCAATTAAATATCCACTTATAGTATAGAGAAATAAAACTAAAACATCACTTTAATTAAATATTATTCCTAAAAATTACCATGATGTAGTTTTATTGAATAATATCTATCCACAGTAAATGAAAAAAAATCAATCTTCAACTTAGTGGATATGAATCTTATGGAAAATTGAAGGTTTGAAATTTGGGAAGCTTTACATATTTCTTCATAATATCTATAATATCATCTGAATATATTTGTGGGGAATAATTATGTTACTGAATATCTCAAGAGGTCCTTTAGCTACCATATAGATTGGAAGAAACATCAATGTCATAGAAAGGAGTTCATAATGACCCTATTTCATCCAACTAAATATCAATATGTAGACACATCTTATGACCCTAGTAATATTATATTAGAATAAGAGGATATCTAAAATGTCTATGATAGTGATTCTGATTAATTAGAACATTTAGTGTTCAGAGATCCCTCCATGTGAACCACTAATGTAAAAAGTATCAGTATTTTGTCTTCTAGTATAGATAATGTCCCTCCAAAAACCCTTTAAATATAAATAATGGAAGTGAATGAAGATGATAAAGATCTCATAGACTCCCTACCCACATTTTAGGAATGTGTCTCTACCCAAATTTATAAACTCAATCATGTTAATCTTCGAATAGAGGATGACCCACAACCAATTTTAATCATGTTAAACTTATCCTCCAAAGAATTAGAGGGTTAGATCACATTTCTGAAGAATAATTGATATTTATTCTCATAGAATTGCACAAAATTTCTTTGACTCAATATTTATGTTTCCACCCATATATTTCATCATCTTGAAATATATTTAGGATAAATATAAGAATATCATATAATCCATCTATCTTATACATCTAATGTGGATTCCAATTTTGATAATATCATTAATGAAAACATAATTTAGGAGCTTCTATAACAAAAATTTCATTCCAAAAACAACCTTGTATACAAGAAGAGTAATTAGATAAATGTTTTCATAATATTTATTGATCTTAATAGAAATTTCCAAAAATTTTATTTCCCACTTCATATCCTGACTCTTTTGATTGGTAGAATATTCAGTTACTAGGCCTTATCCCTCATGTATGGATAGTCTAGTCATAACCAAACACCAAATTATTCTAAATATGAAAATGGAAAAAATAAGTAAACTCTAAGGGGTGTATTTCTATATAGTGAATCCATTGGTCCTGAAAAAAAAGGTTACATATATTAACACTCCATGTACCATATCAACATGGACCATTTAAATAAGATTGAAGATTATTATGGGAATGATTTATTGCTCAAATATCAAAAATTATGTAACTATATTTCTAATCATGATATATGTCTCATCAAATTATGGTATTTAAACATAAATGTAAACCCCTTGAAATTTTATTTCATGGTCATAAAAGGGAAAATTATCATATTTATGGGTTGTCATCATTGTATAAATATTTACCCCAAGAGGACAATGGAGATCCTTAATATGACATTTCATAAAAATTAAAAATAATTGAGAGTTCTTCAATGATTAATAACCTATAAAATATATTTCATAGATAAATATGAAGGAAAATTACTACACATTATATAGATGATGAATACTGGAGTTACATATCATAGTTATTGATATAATCAATAATATTTCAATAATTTCATTAAATATCTCTCGATCATAACTGTATTTATGTCTCAAATCAAATAAATGAAACATGGTTTATAAATGGAAGCCTTGTAGTGGTTATTTAATTAAATTACTACATAAAAGAATGATTAAATGAACTATAATGTAATTTTCTAGAATTTAAGACTATTCTAGATACTCAGACTTGATATTTCAAAATTGAGATAAATTACTTTTCATTAATATTCACGGTTTAGAAACTGAGACACTACAAACATCATCACAAAGTCCACTTGTTACATCAAATTGAACTGCACCAATAAGTCCTCTATCATGTAATATTGATTAGATGTTTGTAATGGTGGGTGGTCTTCCTTATATAGTTTTATATCTAGTAAACACTGAATAAGGATGTCAAAGGGAAAGCATTGGAAGACATTCTCATAGCGCATACCACGTCAGAAATCATGTCAATATAAATAATTCTATAATTATAAGAATTATTATTTATATATGAAAATACCTGGAGGAAGGATATATATATTAAATTTTATTACAAAATACCAAAATAGAGAAGTTTAGATTAACTGGAACTCAATAGGGTCTACTTTTTAATTTTTATCATTTCATAAGAAAATGCAGTTTGGATTTATTCCTTCTAGTTGTGATAAGCTTTCCTAAAAATATATTAAAATTGATAAAATCAAATTTTTTTGTGGAACTAGAAATATATAAACTAGTGGATCACTTTAATATCAATGGTGACTCATAGTTTGTGTCCCAGAAGTTTAACAACAAATTTTACTTTGAGAAAGAAGAACTAACTGCACTATAGTACAGTATATGATGGTTTATGGAAGTGGTACCATATTAAAAACACTATAAAATGTATCATTTTCAAAAAATGGACATGTATATGTATTGGATAATATATCATTTACTAAGGTAGACCCATACACAGATTAAACTTTCAGAATCATTGGACAATGTGGGTTGTTCCTATAATTTTCTAAAAATAATAAGTAGTGGGTGATCAAGATCAAAACCGCCATTAATCAATGGATGAAAGTTTCCATACTAATAAATAAAAATATTTATTGGATTTCCCCCATAATATACTACCTACATTGAATAATTATTTAATTAGATATATAAAATAAATAGAACATATGAATGTGGTCAGTCTACTTTATTAATTACAACATTGGAATTCCCGGAGAGTCTACTGTAAATAAGGATTCTATGTTTTCCTCCTCGTCTTAATTAATGTAGGAGGGGACTGTTATATTTTATATGATCTCTACATAGGCGACTATAGTTCCCAAAAATCTGTATCCATGATATACCATAAAATCCTTATAAATTGTTTCTTTTGACCATCAATGAAAAAATCACATAGAGTTCAGAAGAATATTTCACTCTTTCTAGATACATTCATATTTCAGTAAATAAATCTAGGGGTATTCCACAATACCAAATATTCATGGTGGTTTTCTATCTAGTGAATTGATATAAATGGACCATATCAACTTACAAAAACCATGAAGTTCAAGTACATCCTTATTACCTCTAACTTATCCTCAATTTTTGCTATAGAAACAACAATAATTAAATTTGGAATGAAAGCTGACATATATTTTGTGAAGTCAATATTCATTACTATATTGGGTATCTATCAATAAATTTTAAAACACAATGGTACACACATATACTCATCTAAGTTTAAGAGGATCATTGAGAAATATGGTATTTATTCCAACCACTATTGACCCAACCATTAATTTGAAAATGGACAGAATGAAGCATTCAACCAAACATTTTATAGCATACTATATAAGATAATGGATAAAGATAATAATCCCTTGAATAAAAATAATTTTCATTATTTGGGGGATTATCACACCATAACCCATTATTCTACACAAGAGGCCCCATATTCACTGGTATATTGGATAGAGGTAGTCCTACCCATCAAGGTCCACCTGCCCCCACCATTTATCACTTTTTGTTACTATCTCTCTTTATATGAGAAATCATATACGTGACTGGATGAGTTGCAATGTCTTGATTGGAAAATATCTTTCACCATACACAATATATAATTTCATCAACACTGAGTGGACCTAGATCTCTATATTATTATTCACCTATTTTAAATCATCAATGGGGATCGATATTTGGTTCAAATAACTCCAATGATACCATTAAATTAAACATTTTTCTTTATCATTATTCATAGGTTCCTTATCCCATACACTAGGTATTCACTATTAGAGCATATTACTCTGTCCCAATAGATGTTGATGTCATCACACTTTCCACCATTTCATGTTTTCCAAAAAAAAATAATGTGTAAAATTTCACATAAATTAATAATAGTCCCCCATTGCATGATGTTAAAATATATCGTTATCATTCTTATTGTAGATCATAGAACTATAGGAAATCATATTTGCAATATGAAAAAAAATTGTTCCATATATGACCTTGTTACATTATGATAAATAGTAATAAAATTACACATCTTTAAAATATTTAATCATGTGGTGTTTTACTGAATTTTATTTTGTTTGGTGATCTAGTGATGTATATGTATTACTCCAATACCCTCTCAGTTCTCACACTGAGCCTGGATCACATTAGAATGGTGTTCCTAGTTAGTTTTCCCAATTATCATGACTGGGAGACACCTTTTTTAGAAACATGAGTTGATTCTTACTAAAAATTTATACACTAAACTGCTTAGAGTGTCCTAATATAAATGAACTAATTTCACTAAATGATAGAATAATTTTTATAGGGTATTGCAATGCACAATATGACCACATATCAGATCTTAAATTCCCTCTTATGACCTTACTGTTTGGGCCTCCCGATTCACTTTGGTTTTTCCCTAATGACCCTATTTTGGGTAAATGTATCCTAGGCTAGATGATATGTTAACATTGGATTCAGAAATTTGAGATGTATATGAAGTTAGGGCCTTGGGTAGATCCAATGATACATTTATTTCATTAATTTATTACAATTTCGTTGTATTTCTTATTCGAACATATCCTTGGGTATTTCAAATGAATATCTCTAGACATATAGTTCCAATATTTTGGTATTCTTGACTGGTTTCGTTTAGATTGAATATGATTCACTTTTCATCAATGATTTTTGGGAAAATTGACTTAAAGTATAATATTTTGGGTTTTCAAATTTGTTTCAATAAGTTTTTTTGCCAAAAAAATACATACTCAAAGAAATGATTTAAAATTTAATGTTTTCCTAAATGAAAACATAAAAGGAAAGATTTATAAAATTTCCATAGACTTGATCGTGGTTTTCTCCATTTAATTTTTTAATCATCATTTTTTATAATTGTATTTAATAGTTATAATTCGTGAATTTCCTTATGAATAAAATGAAATAGACTCAGTTGGTGGAGTCTAAATCTGTTTTATAGCTCATACATGAACCGAGTGTTATTCCATTGACTAAAAATGGGTGAGTTGGGAGGTGGTGACAAATTAAGGGATTAATGGAGTTGGTCATTATTATTATTATAGTTTTTTATTTTTATATCATTGTATTATACACATTATCCTAATTTATGTATGATTTTTCATTCAATGTATTAGAATTATGTTATGTTGTTATATTAATTTTAGAGGGATGTTGATTTATTATGCTTCATCAGTTTATTAATTTATATAATTTTTTTTGTATGTCATGGATGTCAAAGGTATGAGAATCCCATGAATTTTTTTCAGTATTTTATCTACTTTATTTAAAAATTATTTGTTCTTAAAATCCTTCCCAATTGTAATATGACAATTCCTCGTGCATTACATACCTGAAATTGGTAATAGGGAACACCCTTTGGACCTATTGAAAGACTAGTTTAGGTTGTATCAAGGCCTGATTCATTACACTTGGTCTAATAGAACATAAACAATATTAAATTAATCATAATCTAAGAAGAATAATATAAAATTTCTGCAATATAATCTTTTCATGTAAGACCACCTAGCCACATGGAGAATTTTTCTCTCACTGACCATGAAAAATAAAATAACAATAACCCTTTTTGAATAGTCATCTACTATATCTCATTACATGTTAACAACTATACCAATAATTCTATACGATACTTCCCATGTATTGAAAACACACACATCCATAAATTAATCACTTACACCCTATATAAACCCATGTTGGGTTTTTTATTTAATTTATTTTTTATATTGGGAAAATAATGTAAAAATTTGGGTATCCTATTGATAAATATTTTTATTATAATAAAAATATGATACATGTTTTAATTTTACATCATAATAAAATGAGTAGGAATAATGGTTTAGTGAATTAATTTTAATGTTTTTTAGACATAAATTAAAAATTAAAATAGGTAATATAATAATTTCTTCATAAATTTAATTCAATATTGATAAAATCTCCATCATTGAATCCAGATTGGGTTTTTTATTTTCATATAATTATTTTGATAATTTTAAAGGATTGTTTAATATATATTTTCTTTTGATAGGATGTACAAATAATATAATATTTATTGAAAATTAATTTTTTCCAAAACATACTATATAAATTCAGATTCTAGTTGTATTAATATAGTGAAATGGTTAAATTGTTTTCACATAATTGAGTCTCCTATAAGAGGGAATACCATCACAAGAGAATATTGAACTAACAATCCAATGTTATTATTCATTTATTCGAACATATGTGAATTTATGATCATAAAATCCTCTCTTATTAATATATCATTGAATGATAAATTCATATAAATAATAACATATATGATGATTAGTAATTCATAGTAATAAAAATGGAGTTTTGTTCTTCAATTTTTTGTGATAAAATTTTGAATAAACCATTAGAGTAGTTTGGAAGTAAAACAGTTTTCTCAATGTTCCAATTTTTATGAGAATTGAATCATGATTAATTATTTTTATATGCTAATATGTTCTTCAACATAGTTATATTGGAATAATAATATCATAAATATGATTCATATATTATTTAATATAATTGAGGGAAATTTGAGAAACAAAAATTCTCTCTTATTATTATGAAAATAATAATTTTAATAGGATACCTCCATTTTGAAACAAAAAATTTATTTTTAGATAAATATATTAATTTTTATTTTTTTAAGTCCAGCACATTAAATTTTAGATATTATTGAAGAAATTTTTATTGTTTTCTTCATAAAATTTTAATAATATCCATATATTGAAAAAATAATATATAGAAAATCTATCACATTAAATCCCCTAAAGAGTCTAAGATAAATTTATTTTAATAACATTGATTATATTCAATTATTAAGTAAAATTAATATAGTTATTTTTTAACTCTATGTATCTTATCTCATTTTTAACAAATTAAATGATTGAATTTTGGAAAAATTAGTCCACAACGATGATATTAGTGTTGATATGATGTTGTTGGTGAGGTTTGGTAACCCTCATCAATTTTATATCTAGAGGGTTTAGCCATAGGTAGTTGTCAGAGGTGGAGTGTAGTGGAAATTTTGGTTGGTCTTTTGGAGGTCTAGTAAGAGAATATAAACATTCCAATATGAGATTGAACAAATTATGGGAGGCTATGTATCATCCCTCTTTCAAATTTTATGTATTCTAGGTGATCAATGTAAAACCATATATACCATATGATCATCTGGGTTATAATGTATATGTATTGAAATTTAGAGTTGGAATGGTTCTCATGGTATGAAAACATCCTATACATATTCTTACTACACGATCCTTATACTAAGAAAATATGGTCATGGAAGGTGCACATAGCATGAGGCATGATGAGAAATGTATAGGGATATTTTTTAAGGTTTATCAAATCAATTATTTGTGATGGTGTTGGATAAAACACATAAAAACATGAATGTATGTCTGCCCATATGGGTGTTCCATATAGAACCCTATTTTAACCTGAGATAACATGATTTGGTGGTGATCCAATATGTTTCTCAATTAATTTTTTTCTCACTTGATTATCCCAAAATTTTAATATTGAACACATATTATAGGTAATATTTTTCATCCTAATTAACAATAACTTTTACACACAATAAAAATGACTACATAAATGAAATGTAGGAACATTAAATTAGTATTTTACATTGTTCACTATAAATATCCCATTAAAAGATAATATGCCAAAAAAATATTGTAATAGGGGGTTTTATTTCTCACTATAATTGTTACAAATTGTGTTGGAATGATACAACATATTTCATAGGTTCACACCCTCTTATACCCTAAATGCACTGCTTAAGTGAAGGAAACTATTATCTTTATGGCTTAAAAGTATTTTCATAAGATTATAGTAATTAAGGTATCTTAATGGTCCTCATAAGTTACACATAAACCTCAAAAAACCAAAAAATATATTATCTATTAAATTCTATTTTATTTGAAATTATTTATTAAATTTTGAAGATATAAATCCTTGATACATGTTCTGAGAGTTAGGTATTCCATAAAAAACACTAGTAGTAATATATTCTTCTTAATGAAGACAATTACAAATTTGAAAAATCTTATTGCACTCCTTCCTCAATAATAATATTTATCTATAATAATAGTAAATTTAATTCCCCCTTATTTCATACACAGTTAAATATTTATGGCATGAAATATCTTATACATTAATAAAAAAAATATGTAGACACTTTTTTTCTCTATTTCATTTTAATACATTAGGGAAAATTATACAACCTCCATGAATATTAATTATACCTATAAAATTTCCATTTTATTATAATTCATATTTATAGAATATTATGAATCTTATAAGAAGTATCATACATTAACAAGGAATGTTTTCACATTATATAATTATTCTATAAATTTCAAATAATGACCGGTACAATATTTTCACCATGTTTTTTTTAGAAACTTATAAATATGGAATTATAATTTATTTTTAATAAATTTTATATTATTTACTTCTCTAACACATTTCCAAAACATATCCTTTTTTTAGCATCAAATACCTTGTTCACTATTATTCTTATGAGAACATCAATATTTTTTTAATAAATATACCACATAACCTCTTAGTTTCAACAATACCCACATTAATTTTTTTTAAAATGAAATCCTTAAATCCTCCTCTATATTTTAGATTTCAAATTATTTTGTAAAAAAGAAATAAAATTATTTATGGGGTATTATAATCACTCTAACTTTTTTAATAAAATTAAATGTGTTTATATATCACCATTGTCTTTTTCATACCATCACCTTTATCCCTGAGATATATAGGGATATATTCTTATCACTAAAATAGATATGTTATTATTATTTTTTTGAATAGTCGCTATGTTTTTTAT
Source organism: Viscum album (assembly GCA_963277665.1). Taxonomy (NCBI): domain Eukaryota; kingdom Viridiplantae; phylum Streptophyta; class Magnoliopsida; order Santalales; family Viscaceae; genus Viscum; species Viscum album. The sequence goes on from OY728127.1 coordinate 643,295,197, forward strand.
AACATTATTGATGAAGGAAGATAATTTTTTCCATCTCTGAAATTAGATATAGATAGTTTTTTCTCCACCTTTATCATGAAATTAATTCACATACCCTCTGATTCTAGGATATTCCCCCCTAAAAAATAATAACATTTACTCTTGAACATTTTTTCTACAATCAGATAATTAGGTTATCCCTCGACCACTTCTTGATAACATATATGGATAATTTATCATTTTTTCCCACTGGTTGGATAATAGATTTACTTATTTTTATTTTTAAACATCCAAATTTAACATTTATTTTAGCTCAAAATTAATTAATTATTTTTTAGTGAATTTAATACATAAAACTTAGTCATAAAAATTATATAAACCTATAGAGTCCAAACGTAGTGTAGTAAACATGATTGTATGTTAAAAACATAAAAACTCTGTATTCCGTTCACATAAATCCATTTACACGTGTTGTTGGAACTTTTACTACTTACAAAAACTCACCTTGTGATCTCAATAAAACATAAAAAATAAAATTAGTGAGTAAATAATGAAGTACAAATTGTGATGATCATAAAATATGTTTAAACCACCGATACCACTTCTTTGTGACAAACATATTTTATAACATAATATCCAAGATAATTTCTTTCAATATAGGGGTCCTCAATTTTTAGATGTGTCTAAAAACGTTATCATTCTCAACACTAACACGCCATAAATTCCGTCAGTTTTTAACACCATGTATTTTTATAATTTCTATAATGAGTAAAAAAATATTGTTAAAGGAAAATTTTTCATTATGGATTTTGGAAACCTGAAAAAACTAATATGATGCCACATTGTAATTTTATGAAAAAATAAACATGGATAACATTTAAATTATCCCATAATTATTTGATATTTTTATTCCCCTTTTGTGGTCTAAAACAACATGAGTTATAGAACCACATAACTTATTTATCACTAATATTTTCTTGATATAAAAGTATTCTTTTGAGAAAACATTATCACCACATTATATATAGATTAGGTTCTTAATTAATTGACCATAATCATCACATCATGTAACTAGTTATTATTGGAAATTGAATGTTTTTACTTGACAACACATGTTGTCTCATATTAGGGCCTTGATACCATTTTATGTTTTTTTATTATTAACATAAACTAAAATAATGAAATATTCAATCTCCACTTGTTGGATATTTTTTTCATATACACAACCTTTTGATATACCTTACCCTTAAATATATATCCCTTTAATTAATTTTAATGGCTGCATCCCTAGTGTCCTAGTGTCAGTGGTTACACTATTTCATTATCATTGGATATAAGGAATCATATCCTTAAGGTCCAAATATTTTATTAGTCTTGGTAAATAATATATGTACTTTAATATCACTTTAAAATTGAAAACATAATATAAAACATGGTATTTTATTTGAGAACACCACAAATCCCTTGAAAATATCCCAATATATCAATCATAATACACTTCTTTACTTCTTGAGGAAAGGAAACATAAGAAATGGGTGACCTCTAATGCACATTATGGGTATGAGTAAAAAATAAAATGTAATGAATAAAAATAATAATAAATATGGAAGTTTATATAATAAAAACACATGTCATTTAATCAATTACATGAATATGATGAGAAATATGTAAGGAATAAATGATTTTAAAATAATTCCACATAAATAATCACATGAGATTAAAAAAATCAATGGATATTCTAATTAAAAATAATAATAAATTTTAAATAAATAAAAAATAAAATAATTTTGAGATGAATAATATTGAAAATCATAAACATACCATCAAGTCCTTATTCCAAGACAACATATATAAATGGTTAAGTCCTTGGTGTAATACATGAACTAGTTTGCCTCAAGATACCAACTAACACATAGATTGGCTATAGTGGGCCCATCCTATCACATACTATGTTAGATTAATTATTCATATCAATTTGGTTCAACATGATCAACATAAACATTCATATTAAAAAATAGAATAAAAAATTAGATACTTTTGAAAACCAATAAAGCTAATCATTAATTAGTCCAAGTAATATAGCGAATAGTATTATAATATCACATACCTAGATAAACTGATCATAAATCATCTAGACACATGAGGTGATTTTATCATTACATGATATCCCTATTGGTTTATAATAAAATTAGGGTTTTTTTAATGGATTATAAAATTTTCATAAAAATATAATTGAAAAAATATTAATTAAAATACACTTTTCACAATTAAAATATCATTTTAAAACTAATAATTTATAGAATATTAGGAAAAAACTTCTTTGAAAAGAATCATGGAAACTGGTAAAGGAGTATTTAAATAAAATATTGGTCATGATGGAGGTAAATTACATTCATTCCATATATGTTAACAAACAATCTTTTCACACTATTGTAGATAGCTCAAAAGGTACCTCAGATGGATAATAAAAAGTAGATTCATTTCAATACAACTTGTGAAAAATGAAATCAAGGGTAAAAATTTATTTAATAAGTTATTTGGTAAATTTTTTAACATTTTAAATATGTATTTTTTGAAAACATATATATGTAAGAAAAAAAAATTTCATATGAAGAGAGGAATAATGTCAACTTTTCATAAAAAAATTAACCATTTTAACTACTGAGGATAAAACAATGGTATTATTAATTGTAAAGATAATTAATAAATATATTAGAATAAAATATATTGTGATTATGAAAAAAATTCCAAAAAACTCCACCAAGGGATCTTCAACATAAACAATCCTAAATAGTAATGAGGTTGTGAAATAAACCATTATCTCTTTGATAAATTTTAAATCATTACCACATGAAATAAATAACATAAAATGAAACATTAAAATAAATTAGGATAAATATATTCATGATATAATATATAAAAGGGGAAATATTAGCCACATAAAAGAAACAAGTGGTGAATATTTCATATGTATCCCAGAAGTAAAAAAAAAAGAAGATGGGAAACCCATACCTCAAGTCTGATTTCCTTCATAAACTTTTGAACATCCTTTTTAATAAATACATACATATTTCAAATATTTTCTAGTAAAATAATCATATATATAATACCTGTAAAGACCCGGAAATTTCAATGAATTTTTTTTTCGTAATTTCTTTGGGATTTTACAAGAACGTGGTTTCTGATGGTGCCTGATTCCGAGGTCCGGTGTACCCGAAATCAATTTCCGAAGTTTAGCTCGGGTACGTTCAGTTAACGAACGAGAGGGTTTTTCTATCTTTTGAACTGGTGCTTGGAATTGAAATATGAGGGCACCGATGAAACCGCAATGTGGATAATTTCTTAGGAACACCTTTTCCGAAGGTGCGTTTTCTCGGGTGTTGATGTAAAAAAAGTGGGGAATAAAAATATAATTGTTTTATTTTTATTTCTTCACTAAGCGGTATAAGTGAAATAAAGTTGTGTCTCAACTTAATTTCTATTTTCTAAGTGTTAGATCCTAGGTGTGGGAGTTGGAGTGGGACCCACTGGTTTTTAACTTCCCATGAGAGGATTAGGGGTGAGGTGGGGCCCACACGAGCCCCCACCTTTTCAAATTCCCAAACTCCTCTAAACCCCCTTTTTAATTAAGTGACTCCTCCCCTCCTCACCTCCCACATTAATTCATGCCACCTAAACACTAATTAATTTGACAACTTAAGATCAATTAATTAAGTATGTTAGGTTTGAATTTTTGATTTTTGAAATGCATGGATTGAGTAACAAAATAAGAGGTGTCTTATTTTATTTGGGTTTTAGCTTGTTGTGTTGATTTTTTGGGAGAGTTCTAGTTTTTGAAGAGTTTCATCCTTCCACGAAGAACTCCATCCTCATCGTTGAAGAACGCGAAGAACGCTGGTGCCAACCTCAGCTTCCTTTTTCTCGATGCTTGACGAAGCGACGTCGTCATCCCGCGAAAATGTATACGGAACAACGGAGCTTTCCCTTTCTTTGTCAAGCGATCAAACATCGTGAATCGAGGTAGGGAATTAATTTGTGAATGTTAATGAACCCATGTTTATTTCCTTCTAAAAAAAAGAACGCGGATCAACTAAATATTAAGTTGATTCATGAAAGAATATGTTTGCGGGTTGGAAATTCTTGATTGCGGGGAAAACTGTAGGGGTTTTGTCTTTACGTTCGGATTTTTAATTGGACGTTCTTTGATATTAACGGCAATTGTTATCAAAATAACGGAGGATTTCGGACCGCACAAACACGGTCAAACCTCCTCCCCTTTTTATTTTGATGGTTATATTCGTGGATTGAAATGGAAGCGACGTGGTGTCATCGCACTGCGTGGAAACAAGGAGAAATGCGGCGAAGAAGCGCGGAGCCGTCGCGTCGTGCCGTTGAGGCCGAAGGAAACTGCGGATGGAGTCGGGGCCACGGAGGCGATTCGAAGACTCCTCTGGTAGATCGTTGTGCGTGGATTGACGAGCGATGACAAATGGGGCCGCAAAGTCAATTTGAAGCTTCCGCAGTGAAGGTCGGGTCCCGGGAGGACTGTTGGCGAAGGCGGTGAGCAAAACGGACCACTGGAGCGCGTCCAGTGGTCCGCGGAAGGCGGCGACGATGCGCCACTGGAACGGAACCGCCGTGGCTGAGCCGCGGTGGCGGTCCAAACTGAAACGGCATAGCCATTCCAGAGGCTGAGCGGCACGTCTTAAAGTAGCTCCGGTTTCATCGACCCCCCCCCCCCCCCGCACACGCGAGCCACGCGGGCGCCACGCCGGGCCGCGCCGCGCCGCGCCCAGGCTGGGCTGGACCGTGCCCTAATGGGCCGGACCCGGTTCGGGTCGACCCGGTTCGGGACGACTCGGGGGGGGCGGGGGGGTATCGGGTCGGCTCAGACCGTTCCCGAACCCCCTATTTTCGAACATTTTTGTTCAAATGCCCATATCTTGGGATATGGAGCTCCAATCGACGCACCGTTAGTTGCGATGCGATACTTGGATCAAGATGGTCGTTTTGGTATATTACACTCAAGGTTTCAGAGAACTTTGGGTATGGCCGGGTTGGTTCGAACCCGAAACCAACCAGGCTCTCGGAGCGGAAACGCTTATAACTTGAGCTCCGGACATCTGATTGACGTGCCGTCGACTTTGTTGGATTCCTCTTGATGAGACAGAACCTTTGGCATACTTCTCCTGAGATTTGGACGTAGTTGGATAATGGCCGGATTGGATTGAACCCGAAATCCAACCGGGCCCCTGGAACGGAAAAGCTGATAACTTACAGACCGGACGTTCATTTGACGAACTGTCAGCGGCATTGGTGATTACGTTGAGAAACGGTCCCTATGAGTATACCCTATGAGAGTTCTGGGTACAGTTGAGTTACGGTCGGGTTGGTTCGTACACGAAACCAACTGGGCCCCTCGGACGAAAAGGCTAATAACTCACAGACCGGGCGTCCGATTGACGCGTCGTCTGTTGCGTTGAGACCCCTATGACGAGGCGGTCCTTTGAGATATTTCTTCGTGGGACTTTGTGATACTTGGAGTATCTAACTGTAGCTCATGGAGCGGACCCTCCCGGAGATGAGCGTACGGAGTACGGAGACCGTGTAGCTGGCTGAGACCTGACGACTGATTGACCGACTTGACTTGGAGTGAGTCGACTAGCCCCGTGGACGGATCACTACTAAGTTTGGGTGCAGACTCATGGCGGATGGAGCACTAATATGTTTGGCTGCAGACCCGCGGTACTCAACAGGAGGAGTACCTCTGCAGGCTATTAGGGGGGGTGCACTACTGTGTTTGGGTGGCAGACCCCGGCGGGAAGCACTACTGTGTTTGGTTGGCTGACCCGCAGTACTCGACAGGAGGAGTACCTCAAAAGTCTTAGGTTAGTGAGCAGTACCTCGAAGTCATGACAGGATCACTGTACTCTCCAGATATGGGGCTCTTCGGTAGTTACGGTTTCGATAATGAAAATCCTGGTTTGAGTTGAGTCTATGAACTTTGTGTTTCCTCATGATTGAGATGGGTTACTTGATAACTTAGGTATAATTATGGGCTTATAACTAAGTAAGGGTTATCTGTTGTGTATCTAATTTGTGGTTATATTTGTTGTATTTCGAGAGAACTTGAGGGTCTTGGGGTCCATACTGAGTATCGTTGTACTCACCCCTGCACTGGCTATGCCCGCACCTCATTGTGTTGGTTGCAGATGACGGGCAGTGCTGACGGATGCCGAGTGTTCGAGGACTGGACGATACCCGGAGGTGGACCTCATGACGAGTCAGTATCCAGAGGTGGACTTCACGACAAGATGATACTCGGAGGAGGTTGAAAGGCAAGAGCATTGTGGAGGCTATCTGTACCTACCCTTCAGGTAGGATCTATGGTGGATGATCCAGGAGCTGCACTATCTATACCTACCCTTCAGGTAGGATCTGTGGTGGACGATCCAGGAGTTACGCTATATGTACCTACCCTTCAGGTAGGATCCGAGGGGATGACCCAGGTGCTGCTTCTATTCTTTCAGCCGTTTGTCTTTTCTGTTGTACTTTCATTCAGTTGTAGTTGTACTTTTAGTTGGGTTTGTATTCTGGCCCACTTATTTTTTAGCACTTTCTTTTGTACTTAGTGTATTACTTCCACTTGTACTCTCTGATGTTTTGTTGAATTTTATAAAGGCAATGCCTTCCCGGTTATCGGGATTTACGCCTTTGGTGCTAGTCGCCAGCCCCTGGCCTATGGAAGGCGGGCTTGGGGTAGTCACGGCACGGGCCCCAAGGACGGGTCATGACAATACCATTTATTATTTACTTATAAGATCTTATCAACTCTTTTTTAATAATTTCTTGTTAAAATCTCTGTTCTGGTTAATAACTACTTTATCTTTCTTGTAATTTTTAGTTTGGTAATTTCTATACATTTATTTCTTTAGTATTAAATTATCTATATAATGTAAAAAATGATATAAATATAATATATATTCATTATATATATATTTTGTGTGTGTGTGTGTATTAATCCATAAATATATATATATAGAAAACAAATTGTATAATTCATGGAGATGGTAGGCCATACGTATACATGAACTTTGTTTTTAATTTTCTATAGATGGAAATAAAAATAGTAAATAATCATTCAAAATAATAAATTTATGATTAAAACATATAATTCATATATATTCATTAAATATGTATTTATTAAAATCCATTTAATGTGTAAATGAAAAAAGTATCACATCGTTTTGTGGAGGTTGTTGTCCATATGTACGGACGAGGGACATTGTCGTTTTCCAACAGATTGAAAGAGTAGAAGGTAAACACGATATTATAATAATACATTCATATTTATTTCATAAATATAATATATATTCATTATATCCACCTTTTTAACATTATATGTGAAATGGTGATGAAAAATGAACAACAGCACATTGAGGAGACGGTAAGCCACACATACACATGAGTAATGTTTTTAATTTTTGTAGGATGAAAAGGATATGGAATATGGTTATAAAATAATAATAACAATATATAAATAAATTTATGATATTATATTTAAAATATTATAATGGTAACAACCATTTATTTGTAAGTAGAATAAGTAATAAACATGAAATAATCAGTAAAGATGGTTACAACTTACTATGTTGAAATCCTTTAGATATCTTCTTTAAGGTCATAGGAACAGAATTTTGGGGAGACCAGCACCACAAGAACATGTATAAGGAAGAGTAAAGGTAGAATTTATAGGATTTTTTTGTGATATATGTCTGAATATGGTTCAATGACATGAAGGAATTGGTTCCCTTTTATGACCAATAATTTATTCTTTTTTATCCTAGATAAATTTTTTGAATACACCATCAATGATACTTTAGGAATCCTTTGTTTCCTTCCCTTTTCAAAAGAATCATGCACAATAAAACTTTTTTTGTTGTAGAAAAATATTATTATATTAATTAATGTATCCATAAAATCATAATAAAGGGGGATATCATCTTATCTCTTTCATTATTTCTATTTGTTATAGTTCCTCTCCATTTGACCACGATTATAACTAATATGAAATAATATATCAAAATATTCATACCATTAACTGTAAATGCATTATTTATATGTATGAGAATGTATCCTTTGATTTCATGTCTACAATTTTTCATTGAACACATCCATGTTATGTCCAAGGATTCCAGAAACTTAAAATTTATTAACCTAGACCTTATAAGTTTTTCATGCGAAATATTGCATGTATATTTCCATCTATACAAATTATATATTTCCTTTCATCTTGATATTGACTAAATTATCAGTGTAAAAATATTTTTTGTTCAAATTCAGTTACACATCATGAAGCTTCATTAACCTTATTAATAAAAAAATCACCATTAGTTGTCGAACTAAATTATCACTATGAGGATTATTTTCATTGTGTATAATATTGATAAATACTTTATGGGAAGAAATTAATTTTTTATGATATATCTTTGTTTCCATGCCTAAACTCATTCATTCAAAAAATTATATTATATTAACTTTTCCCATTATATTCTCATTATGTCATGTATCATTCTATGTTGTTGTAATCGCTTCCTTTCTCAAAATTTATGTTAGATTCCTCTAAATATTCAATGTAATAACAATTTATTTACATGTAATCATTCTAAAATTTAAATTTACTCATCCAGGCATGAATATTCTCTTTTTTTAACAAAAAATATCTATATTTACGACACAGTGTGGTTTCCCCTTTTATATCACCATTATTTGTCCATTTAAGTGATATATATTTTATTATCGTTAGTTATTCAATAAAAATTTACTATAATGTTAAATTTAGAAACATACATATGTATGGATTGAATTTTTTTCAAATTAATGAGAAAACCCTATTTCTTGGTATCATACATCATGTTCTATTTCATACTTTCTCTTGAAATATGAAATTATTCTTCAAAAATATTATTTTCAAGACCATTAATTGATTAATATGATACACTAGTATAAGAAAATTTGCTTATCCACTCAATATGAATTGTTTGATATAAAACTATTCTGATATCATCAAAAATTCATTATTAAATTTTTCATGAGATACCATTTAGGATATTCCTTCTTCCAATGAATCTTTTATGGTTATATTGGCATAGGAATCAATCATTAAATTTGACTGATCACTCTTGAAAACTATTCTATAATTAAATAATAAATAAAATCCAATTAGTGAGATATAATGGGGGATTCAAGAATAACCTTATGAATATTAGGTGAATGAATTAATATATTAAAAAATATTTCTATATAATATTTTATGTTTCACTATAAAATTAAAATATGTCATAAGTGTCATATTTTTAATGTATAATTATATTAGGTTGATTCCATTGAGGAGCCTGTTAGATTCCTTAATTTTTTTTATAAACCATGTAGCATATAATGGGGTATGGGTTAAACAACGTATTTCTTGATTAAAATTTCAAAATAACATGATTTTGTCTGTTTGGATCTAGTTCTAGAGCTATTAAAAACAATGTTTAACCTATTTATAAATTATAACTTCATATTATCTCATCAAATACATAAATTTAATGCTTACATAGGACATATGTATTTTACTTTTTCACAAAAATGGGCTTATCCATGGTGTATATTTAGATAGTCTGTCAAAATAATAGAGTTAAGAAAACTAATATCAGTTTTTTGAAACTATTTTGAAAAGACACACTATCTGTGGAAACATTTTTTTCGAAATTATGAAATAAATTAATTTTTTGGTTTTAATATCCTGAGACATCACCATGATTAGAATTACTAATCTACCTAATCATATTCCCATGAAAAATATTTAATAATCATTACATTTATCATGTGGTGCAATATATACCATCAGGATAAGACATGGTGAATTTTAGATCATATTTAATTATAAATGATTTCAAATATTTAATAATTTAAATAATATTTATCCCATAGGAAAGTATGATTATATCATATAGATCGTGGATATTTAATTTTGTACCAATAAATATTCCTATAATATATTTTAGATAGTACACTGATATTTTTTAAGAGTTGTGTGCACTTTGGAGGCTAAGAAATAATATATTAACAATAATAAATTATTTTTTATCTATGTTTGATCATTTTGGTTCAATTACATATATCTAATAAATTATGTTTTAGATGGTAATAAAGACATGACAATTTCATATAACATTGGGGTTTAACCAATGTATGTTATAATTTAATTTTTCACATAGGGGATCATGCATCGGTGGTAATATATGGAATTTATTAAATTATATTTAATATAATGAAATATTTTTGTGTGAACCCAATAATATCACTAAATAACACCCATTTTGAATTTAAAATATGATTATATAAGCTATTTTATGACATTAAACATAGTTCTAGAGAGGTGATGAGAACATTCGATAATGATAGGTGGATCATCATTAGATCAGAGCAGACATTATGATACCATTTACTATCATATCAGAAGAAATTGATGAGCTTGACCATATAATCAGTAAAAGATTAAATAACTAGTCATTATTCTACGAGGTAGGGGTTATTTATTTTTCCTATTCTTTGTTATATATTATTTTTAGAATATTGATTTATTCCTGAATTATTTTCTAAATCGTATACCCTTATAATTTATATACTTATTATTTTCTCCCATATACCTAGAGTATACACTATTTTTATACATATTTCTCATTTTTAGGGTTTTACTTCCTAAATACCTATTTATGAATCCTTTTTTGACCCTAATAAATCATGGTAATTATTTTTTTTCATCATCTTGCCTTTATTTCCCCATGATTTTGTTGGTATAATTTTTTTGGTTAGGAGTTGGATGGTTCTTGGCTCAAATGGGTGCAGGATTAAAATCCATTTTTAAGGTCCATGGATTTTTATATGACCATGGTTATCATTAGGTGTGTTATTTTTAACAAATTATAGATTAATAGATAGTGTAGGGTTGCAATAAATAAAATTAAAACATATTTTCTAGTATTGGAGTTATCAATGAATCAATTAGAAACCATTTTTATGGAAAATAATGTCAAGAAATTGTCTATAAAAGGAATGAAATTGTTGAGGATTTCTATGGTGATTAGGGATGTACTATGTGAATGAATGATGAATATAAGGTTATTCTTATAATTTTCTTAATTCTATGCATAAATATGTGGTATGTCTCGGATTCTTGAGTCATGATATTTATTTTTTTGTCACAACATAAATTCTTGTTTTACATTGTGATTTTTATATTGATGTTTTCTGTGTATTATGTGGGAGATATATGATGTGTATTCTAGAGGATAAACCACTGGTTACGACATGAGTATCCCCTCTCATGTTTTGTAGAGCCCAAGAAATGATGTGAAAACACATGATTGTAACATGGAAAACCTCATTCCAATCATTATGATTTGTCATCAAGAATTTAAATTTCATTGGATAGATATCTCACATCAGGCATCCCATGGGAATATGTTTTTTTTCCCATTTCTAGCATATATAATGTGTGTAGGGACTACACATTAGGTACACTCAATGTTCATTCCATGAGTATTTTTTAAAATAGTTTTTATTCGTATCACCTTTCAAATGTTTATTATTTTGGAATATAAGTTGGTTACCATTAGTGTTTTTTCATATATGACATAACGAAGAACCTATCTTTACTATAAGAGGTCAAACCATGGGTGGTACTAGAATCACTTCCAATTAATATCCATATGGTTGATGATAGTGATAAAGAGTTTTTATTAGTGCATTCATAGGTTTAGGTACTCCCTCATTGGGTATATTATATTCTCTGAGGGCTTGGACCCCCTTATTCTAGATTTTATTCAGTCTATACCCTTCAATTATGTGCAACTTGTGGTGAAACTTCACTATCTATGAAGAATGGTTCTCCATAATTCACTATGTTCTATATTACATGTGGGTCCTTTATATATATAGTTAGGTCATCCCGCATCTAGTGTTTGTTACTAAATGTTATTTGGGTCAACCATTTAATGATTTAAGAGGTGAAATGGGGTTTCTCTTTCCTAGGATATCAATATAGGTAGGGATAATTCTCCCATATTTGGAATATATATATGGTTATGGTGATAGTTCCACCAATAGGTTTTTTGAATGGTTATATGGTAATGGTTGATTGTAAGGTTAATACTCCAAAGAAAATTGTGCATATATCGACAACTTTTGGGTTCATATTAATATATTTTTCTGCAGAAATGTATATGAAAGGATGAGAAAATATAATTAATTTATATCTGTGACTCTAACAACACCCCTGAGATTCATTTGAGATTCAACTTACAACTTTTATATTAACTTTTGAATTTGTGGGATTTTTTATACTCTAAATATCCCTAGTATCCTATGAGAAAAGACCATTGAGGATTAGAGATAAGACGACTGGGACTTATTTCATCCTCAGAGACATCTAATTGAAGAGAAAAACTATATCTTTCCTTGTTGTAGTAAAAACTATATTAGTTATCCAGTGATCCATATGATTTATTTATTATCTGTCCTTCGGGATTTTAGGGAGTCCTATAATGTATTTTTGGAATTGTCTATAAATTCTTATCTTAATAATAATGTGTCTTTTATTTGATATTTATAATCCATTTTATGTCTCATAAAGTTAAAAAAAATTAGGAAATAATTTAAATTCAGATAATTTTTTGGATTGACTGCATGACATGAGAAATAAACCACGCAACTTATCAATCCACCTCACATTGTATATCAAGAAAATGTCACGATCAAGCTTCTTCGTAATGGAATATTTTGACCACATGATAAGTGGATCAAAAAATGTATAATAGATTGGTCATAGGTACATCAACACAGACACCTGGATCGACCTCATGGAATGTTGGATCAACCATATTTGAATCCATGTGATAATAAGGACAAATTAATTCTATTATTTGTTAAATATAGACCTTTAAAAATGTAAAATATTAACTGTAATATCAAATAAATCATTTTTGATGATAATTATGAATTAGAAAAATATATTGGACCAACCATATTTGTATGGTAATCAAATAGAAATGTATAATGATCAATTTTAAGTGTAAGATGATCAACTTTAAGATCAAATGATTGACCATAGGTACAAGTGAGTGACATTATGACTTATAGAAGAATCATATCTTAATTTTTTTACCAAGTATTGAAGTGATAAAGAATGCAAATATGAAAAAAAAAATTAAGCAAGAAAATTTAAATGTATATATTATATTATCATAACAAAAAAATATTTTAATCCAATGAATTTTCTATGGGGAAATAATGACATTCAAAAGCATTTATTGAACCTGAATCGCATACCAAATCAAGGGGATATTGAATGATGATTTTTTAATAGCTATTTTGGGATAAATATTCCTCTTAAAAGGATGATCTATAAATTATATAAATACATGAAAATGAGACTCAGATCACATACACATCAGAATTTTTCATGAATGAAATAGTTGAATTAGTGGTCTATTTTAAAGGGACTATGACTTTATAACCTCTAAAACATTAAAAAAACATCTGATATCATCTAAATTAATTAAATAATTATTTTCAAATCATAATATGACAACAATGAGAGAGTAAATCCTTAAATAAAAACATAATTATATTCTCTACTGCCCTAAAAAATCTTCATTGCCTTACTCAATATTATTTTTGGGGTTTGTGTCTGTGTGTTTTAAATTGTAAACATTTTATAACTATTTCATGTACTATATTGTAGTTTTTCAGACACTAAATGTAATTATTTTTAATTAGTTCTCCCTCAACAAACTGTGGATGAGGATGTGTATCCTCATCTTCCTATGTTATGTTGTAATTTTTTATTCTCCAATATAGAACTATTGGAGAGGACCTATGTAGAATGGAAAACCTTTTGTATTTCCATGTAAATACGGATCCCTATTTTCTATAAATTTATTTATAATAAATTTATTAGAATAAATTGATTTCCTTGTAGAGAGGATTATATCTAATCTTTAGAATGAACTTCTTGTATTTTTTCAACAATGTGATTTCTAGTCGTTTTACTCTATTTTAAAATAAATATGTATCTATTATCTAAACTCAATTATAAAAGAATTAATTTTATATTTGAATTTAATTTATGTTTCATATACCATGCTTTATTCTTTTAAATATTTTTCCAAATATAAAAGTTTTTAAACCCCATTTTATCTCAGTTGTCATTGAAATTCATTCAATAATTTTAAAATATTATATTATACATTTGTATTAAATCTTTAACTATATTTTTATTTATAAAATCTAAGACATAATATATATTTTTTTTATAGATAAAATTTTAATTATAAACTCAATTCACCCCCTTTTGAGTCATCTACTCTAAAAAAGTAGTTTATATCATAGGTTTTTTAATTTCTCATTGCTTATTATTTATTCTGAACAAATTTTTTTTAGAAATATATGTTTAATTTCTATTTTTGAATCTCCTGTTATGGAGGCTATGTATGAATTTTATGTTTGAAAATTTTCAATTTATTTCAATTGAAAAAACTATGCTCGATGTAAAATAAAAATGAATATCCATCTTGAGGGTATGAGTATTAATATTTGGGGTTCTATAGAAGAAAAATATGAGAATTGCTAAACTGATAGAAAAAAATTATATACTAATATTGAAGATACTTTTATTTCAATATAAAAATACATGAACATGATATCTTTGTGCATTAGGATAAGTTTTATTTAATATAATATAATCGTGTGGAACAACATTCAATGTATGGGATACCCTTTATATATCTCATCATGGATCTTATAATGTTAAAAAAATTGTGATTAAATACACCAATATTTAAATATGATACATTTAAAATATACCTTTCTGAATTTATTTATATCATTTATCTTATTTGAAATGAGTTCATAAATGCTATCATTACATCTAGATAGGTGATGGATGACAAATCATTACTAATTTGAATAATGATATATCTACCAGATCGATGGAAGGGAACTTTAGTTTCTATACATGAATCAAGTGACATCAGAATGTTATGAATCAAGGAATTAATTTTGAAGTTCATGATTTACGAAGAAGAGAATAAGTTAAACAATGAAGAAGTTAAAACAAAAATAAAATATGTTTCATTTAATGAATCACATTCAAATAAAAAACAATTTGTTCAAGCTGAAATTATAATGGAAAGTGAAGGTAAAACTAAAAGTGATGAAGAAATTTCTTAACAAGCTATAAGTTATACCAAATTTTATAAAAGGAATTCATTTTTAAGATTTTATAAATATAAATGAAAATATGAAATTAATGGAAATAATAAAAAATATTTGAAAACAAATACTCATCAAACGATTCCACCTATTAAAAACACAAATGAAAAGGACACATAAAGACACAATGTTAGAAGCTCAAATACCAAAATAAATATTAATATAAAGTGAAATTTCCTAAAATAAAAATGAAAGTTTCTAGGAGTGTATCAACGTATAGTTACATTGACATAGATTTTAGTTGAAAATCTTTGAATGAAAAGGTTAATATATTATTTTTTGATACTTCCCTAGATGTACCTTCTCTTTCCTATAACATTATAGATGATTCTAAAATGTATAATAATGAATTAGAAGAAATTTATGATATAATGGAAGATACCATTAATGATATGAAAGAAAAATATAAAAATCTAAAAAGGGTCATGTGTTATGTATTATAGAAAAGTATTATATTAACTTTGAAAAAATTTAATTCTACTCTATCGAAATAAAATAATGATTTTAAAATTGTAAATGAACAATTAGAAATATGTATTAATGTTTTATCAGGATGAATAGAACCCCAAAAAAAATAAAAGAAGTCATGTTGTACCTATTTTATGATTTGGTTTTGGTTACCAACTAAGATATAAAAATAAAATATCCAATAACGATTTCATTCCTACTTTAAAATAGAGATATTTAGTTTCATAAAATGAAATTATTTTTGGAAATAATTTTATAAATTTTGGACCCAAGACATAATTTTATTTCAAAATATAATAAATCCATATACAGAAATCATGTAACATAAATTTTGATTCCAAAAACATTTTTTAGTAACATTTCTACACCAACATATATTAGGGTACCAAAATCCATCTATATTTTATTGATTGTCGTAAAAATTCATAAAGTGGTACAGTAAGAATCCACGGTATCTTGGTTTCTGATTTTCTAGACTTATTACTTGAGATTATTCAATCCATAAAAACCTGATAAATATGGATGGTGGGTGTCTCAATTTTGGTGATAATGTGATATAAAAAAAATTGGACATGGATAAGTAGGAAACTCAAAATATATCCTTATTTCTAATGTTTTATTTTTTTATATTTTATAATATGATATTTATAGAATTTCATATTAATGTTATAATGTTTTTAATGTAAATTTGGGAACAATTACTCTAAAAATGTTGACTATTATCATTCTTTGGTATTTACTGATTTTAAAAATGATATTATTTATGCTGTTAACATAGATTCTTTATTTTCACAGAATGTTTATTTCTTAAGTTTATTTTATAGATAATCTAGCATATGGAATAAGATACTAGGATATTTCAATATATAATCCCTTATAAATCTAATTGTGAATGTTTTAGTAAAATATAAACCTAATCTTGAATTTTCTAAAGGCAATGTGTGTAATCCACTTAAAAAGGGAATGAAACAAAAAATAAATATTAGACTAATGAAAGAGGTATCTTCCTCCCCACCTCTATAATTGGTTTATAAGGAATTACATAGACTATATTTAGTTTTTAGATAAGTAAGAAACCATTATGCTTATGTTAATTTTGATGATTATTAATGATATTCATGGATTTTTTTTCTTTGATCATAAAACGTAGTTTGATTCCTATTTTTCTATGCACGCTTATTCAACAGAGATACTTAGTGAACTTACAATAGTGACATTGAGATATTATAATGTCCAAGATTTTGAGAATCAATAATTTAAATATATCTACTCAAAAAACGGCTATACTCAAAAATTTTCTATAACTCGAACACCTCAACAAGATGTGACTTTTGAAAGGACAAATAGGTCTCTTTATGAAATCACTAGAAACATCATTAGTGAATATGAAACTCCTATGTTGTAACTACCGACCCGACTTAACATCGAACTAGTCACTAGATGGGTCACCAAATGACCTCAAGCATTCATCCCCATGCAATAGAGGCTTCCCACAAGCAGCATGGGTATATTTTTAGTCAGTGGGGAGACTATACCCTCATATCAGAGTTTTCACAGAAGTATAACAATATATAAATATATGAAAACTGTAGAAGTAGTATAAAGCAACAACTTATGTAGTGTAATTCAATTTTAATATCAACTCAATAAATTAAATGCTCAATGCCAGTTTATACAATGCATCCATGTCATGGTGGTACATATTTGAAATAAGTAAACTAATCATCATGATTTATATCTCAGTATAAAAAAAATGAAATGGCCCAAAGCCCCAAGGAAGATCTCCATGAGCATCCTAAGATCCTTCTTGGTCTATTTATTTTAACTCCAATGTACAATAAAACAACAACAAGCAATATCCAAGGTCATTTAAACAAGTAGAGTCTACTGAGGTACCACTATGCAATGGAATCCAAAATAGGATGTTAGATGTAAATCTCAATAGGTTGGGACCATCGATGTCTACCTCAATCTAGAAAATGAAATAAAATTAAACATCATGAAAGAATATTAAAGCAATAACATAACTGAATAAATAAAAAACAACCCATCCATGTTCCAAAGAGACACCTGACGGCGATACCTGCTTCAGCTCGTAACCGGAATAAGAGTCTGAATAGGAAAAATATATATAAAAATAATGCATATTTAACTATTTATCAAATTATTTAATATTCTTTGTTTAACCACACAAAATAAAGAGCATGTTACCATTCTTATATTTCATCCATTTGTATGATGGTATCATTCCATAACTCACACACACTTGAATGTCCAAGTTATCATTCCATTCTCACGTACCCATGAATATCCATGTTACCATTCTATACTCATGCACCCATGAATGTCCATGTTACCATTCCATACTCATGAACCATGAATGTCTGTGTTACCATTCCATACTCATTCACCCATGAATGTCCATGTTACTATTCCATAATTATGCACCCATGAATGTATATGTTACCGTTCCATACTCACGCACTAAGAATTTACATGTTACCATTCTATACTCACACACTCATGAATGTCAAAATTACCATTCCATACATAAGCACCCATTAATGTCCATATTACCATTCCATACTCACGCACCATGAAATTCCATGTTACCATTCCATACTCACACACCCATGAATGTCCATGTTATCATTCCATACTCACGCACCCATGAATGTCCATGTTACCATTCATCACTTCATAATATAATTAATTCATTAATTAATTATAACCATAAATATCATTACTAATTCAACAATTATTTAAACACAACCAGACATTTAGTTAACTCAACAATTAACTTATAATAACAATTAATCTAGTTAATTCAACAGTATACTAGTCATAAGGTAAACATTTCAATACCACATAATTAATTCATAAATTAATTATCTCCAGATAACCATCAATATATAACATAATTAATTCACAAATTAATTATCTCAGTTTATCCCCAAATCAAAATCTCATAATTAATCCCCCAATTAATTATCTATATTACAATATAATAAAAAATAATTAATTCATAATTAATTATCTCAACATAACCAATTAAATATCTCATACTTAATCGTTCGATTAATTATAATCTTAGCTAACATAATTAATTCATAATTAATTATCTCAACTTAACCAATTTAATATCTCATAATTTGTAACACCCCGAGATTTTATAAGATATATTCTTTTTAATTTATTACATAACTTCTGTTGTACGCTACACCAAGATTATCTTGTGCTATACGCAACACCGTATTAGCTTGTAGTATACGCAACACTAATCTTGGATCGTGTTAAACACAATTTCAAGTTTGTTTGATAGTATTTATTCAATGCAAAAATGAGTGAATATATATATATATATATATATATATATATATATATATATATTCAATGTATAAATGAAATATGGTTGTATTTTGTTATACACAACAATAAAAGGAATCTTTTACTACACGCAACCCTGACTTGGCTTGCATTACACGCAATCACTACCATCCTCGATAGCGTGTGTTGTACGAAATACTGAGTTTCACTAAACAACAATATATTGTTAAAATATTATTATGGACTAGCCATTATTAATATTATTAACTACATTTTGAATTTTATAACATTATTATTCATCTTACACATTTTCTAGATCATGGTATGAGAACAAAATAAATTTTTCAGGTAAAATAAGTATTTTCCAAAAAATGCAGTTTTGCTGCCTTTTGATGGCATACCCACTTTAAATATAGTTTTTGACATGTTTATAAGTTAAATTTGACAATATTAAATTCTTCTTTGGAATCAATATATAAAAATTTACTTTGGATAAAATTTTTATATTATTCTGATAACTTTCATTTTTTAATGAATCGTAAAAACATGCTATATTTTAATTAAAAACAACTTTTTTCATCATAAAAATTTATATGGAAAAATTATAATATTTAATGGTTTTAAAGTATAAATATAATATATTTTTAATATTTAATATAACATATGTCATTAGCAGTGATTTTACATTGAATTCATAGGTAAAATCATCTCAATCTTTTGCAATGTTTTAACTTTTAAAACTCCTTTTCTTAACAACAGGATTAATTTTAAATTAATTTCTGAAACTTATGTGATTTAAAATTAGGAAAAATGGATTCCATATTTGGAATCATTAGGTACAAATTATGTTAATAGGCTACTTTTTATTTTTGGGTACTATGAATAGTAACTACGAAAAATTTTATTTACCATAGTTAAAGGTAAATCGGGTAATTGAGGGTAAATATAATATTATAAAATTACCCTAACACTTATCTTAATATAATTGGATGATTATATTTCGTCCTATGGCATATTTTTGTCTAAATTGAATCCATTTTAACCCACTTGGATGTGATTAAGACCTTTAATTTATTTTATTTAAAAGAAAGTGAAATATGTCTTACTCAAACTTTAATAATTAAAATATTTTTAATATAAGGTTATACAGAATATAAATTTAGTTATAAATACTCATTTGAAAGATAAAATGTTTTTATTTATCATGGTAATTTATTTTTAATTTTTAAGAATTATTTATTTACCTTATTATCTTATACATTAATGATGCAGAAATTATTTATTTAGTGAAAAATCAATAATATAGTTTTTATTGAAGTAATAATACACATCAAAAGGCCCAAAAACCTGTCCATGACTTATTTTTAGTGTATATATAAACCCTAATCATCAAATAGCCTAATTTGTGATCATTTGGATCCTTATAAAGAAGATTATGACACTTATATTATTTTATTTTAAATGATTCCAAAGTTTTCACTTTCATAATTTAATAAATATAACAATTTACATGTTGTGATTTTAAGATGATAAATTCGAGTAAAAGTATTATTATAAAATATATTATATTTATCTTCATAATAGTATTTTAATTTTTATGAAATAAATAAGTATATTAAATAATTATACAAAAATGTTTTACTGATTATTTTATTAAGAGATATACCAAATAAATGGTTTTAAAAATATTAAAATAAATATTATATAAATTATTTAATGTTATACACGATTTTTCTAGACAAATTTGACATGTTATTAATCTATTAAATATTTTTTTATAATATATCCTCTATGTGGATTTTATTTAAAATAAAATAAATAAATATTGTCAAAATTTACACTATTGTTATTTTATGAAAATAACATATTATAAAATTGTTTAAAAATCAGAAAAATATTTAAAACTAATAAATTTAAATTTATATGGTCTAAAATGTCATAAATTATTCAATTATGGACAATTCACAACACATAATTAATTATTTATAACAATTTAAAAATTATAATCTTATTACCAGAAATAAAATTAAATTGATTAAATAATGATAAATCAAGTTGATAATGTTTAAAATAAATTCCCAACATGTCTAAATTTTGTTTTATGATAATATTACAACCCTATCCCATCTAATATTCTTATTTGAGTCATTTGTTGAGGTTTTTAAGTGACGTTTAATTTATTATAAATTAATATTTCTTATGTTACCAAAGGTGCCCCTCTCCTCCCTTATAAAAATGGCACCCCTTCCCTCTTCTCTTCACACCCTTTTTAGCCTTGAATATTGTAAAAAACCTGCCAATTCCTCTTATAATAATCTCTAGTTATATAATAGAGGTTCTGGTCTTCTCAAAATACCAACTCTTTTGCCCTAATAAGAAGTTTAAAGGAGGTGCGTCGAGGAAGAGGTAATCTCTTCTACCGACTCTTTCAAGTTTCTTTCTTCTTCAACAACCTCTTCATTAGTTTTTTCATTATAAATTAATAACATAAGTATTACTTATATACTGATATGTTATTATAAATTTGAAATAACCCTATTTTACCTTCTATCCATCCTACGGAAAACGAAATCCTCATGCGTGCATACTTACGGGATACCGTCTCCACGCTGTGGTATAATTTGTTTTCCACAGACACCTTACTTGGATGGGTATAATGGTGTAAAGAATAACTATATATGATTATTATAATATCATAATTATTCTAATATATTATATCATCCACTCCAATTCCATTCAATAAATATGGGGACGATATCATCGCTCGTGCATACGTACGGATTACCGTCTCCACGACGCTATGAGATTCATTTTCCATGTTAACAATTCAAGAATGATTATAAAGTATATATAATAAGTAATCATGAAATATATTAAATATTAATGATACTGTATTTATGTATATTTTATTTACTTACATATATTAAATTTAATAAGGAAATGAAAACAGCGTTCATGCGTATGTACGGCCTACCGTCTCCATGAATAGTGTATTTCTTTCCATTTATCGATCTATTATATATATGTATATTCAGACTATATATTATATATAAATCATGTTTTATATTCTGGAATTAATTAATCATTATCTAAGTAATCATATAAATAATTACAAGTCAAAACACGGATGATAAATGAAACGATTTTACCCAAAACGCTGCTTTAACATGGAATTGACAAATGAACGGATAATATAAAGTCAAAAGTGAATCATATATGATATCATAAATATTATTATGGTTCTGTTACAAGTTAATAATATGTTTAAACCCACTATACATGAGTCTCGGACAAATATGGAAGAAATTGGACAAAAGGTCAGGGATAACTTTTCTAATCTCGTTTTTATCTGAGATTGTTTATTCATAAGTATTTACTGGGGCTATATTTATCATCCATGTCCCTATTTTCTAAAAATGGTTTCATGTATGTTTAAATTCCTTTTTACCCATTTTTGACTTTTACTACATGGTATGTAAGGAATCCTTCTTTTGTTTACGTTACGAGGTAGTTTTTTTACTTTTCCGGCAAAAGTACGAGAAGAATGTTTTTTTAACACATACAACATGAACGGATTTTTACGGTTTCATAACGCCTTATTTTCATGAAGCTTACTCTTCAAGATTTAATGACAATTTTCAACAAAACCCTTTTCTTTTAAAATTTCATGGAATTTTGTGAAAAGAAAATGATTTTTAAGAAGAAAGGATATTTTCCTCAATAATTCATTTCAAGTGTTTTATCAAAACCATTTTCCATATAAGATGGAATTATTTCATATGTGCATGTTTCAAGTATAATGTGTCTATGATTTACATGGTATCACTTTTCTTATGATGAAATGATATCAATTTTTTTGTATGGATTATGTTATGATGGAATTATTTTTATGAAACCCATTTTATACTTTGGGTAATGATGAATGATTTATGTTCATGTTGTGGAACAAGTAAGAATGATTTCATTATGAGATGGGTGGGGCATATATCTCCCTTCAATGCATTAGGTAAAGTTATATATATCATGATATAGACATGGCTGGAATGGTATGTTAATCTGGTTCAGTGTTACAGGACTAGAACGAGGAGTGAACTCGATTCAGAAAGGGACTTTGTCCACTAAGATGGTCTCGGCAGCAATGCCTTGGCTATTATGGAAATCATGTCATGTGATTAATGGTTTTCCAAAATTACATGATTTATTTCCATGGTATTTTATGATGATTGATCTTCCATTATGATCTATTCCTTACGTACTGCTATGTTTTATGCCATTGCTCAATATTTTGATGTTTAAACATTATTTTCATGTTTTTAAGTTCAAATGTATATGGTTTGTTTTATTTTCTCCATGCTTACCCTTACTGAGCATTTGAGCTCACCCTTTATATTTTTTCTTTTCCCCAGGATATAAAGAAATGTTTTAGGTAAGAAAACAAAAGGGGAAGATCTTTATGGGAGATTTTTAAGATCTTTCACCATGATTAGAAGATTATGTTTCGAGTTTCCAAAGACACTAAACTATTATGGTCCTTGAGTGTTGGTTTTTTGTTATTTATTAACTATTCCTCAAACGTAATGTAAAGTCCATGTACGCCAAGTTTTGGATCTCTACAGTTGGTATTAGAGGAAAGGTTTAGTTAACCTTTGGAAACTAGGATTCAAAAACTTTAGTGATATCCCTATATATATTTCTAAGGTATGTCTAAGGATTTCCCTAAGGTTTAGTATAACTATAGTTTACAGTCCTAGAATTATGTTAACGATCATGAATAACCTAGGGTGAACCTAAGGTGTCCTGGATTAAAGAATGTGTGATAAGTTATACATCCTATAAGTGACTTTTTATGATTATGTGGTTCCCTATTAGTTTAACTGTTTCTTACACCATGGATTTTGGTTTTAGTCAATGGAGGGGACCAGAAGGAATTGGGTCAACATTGCATCC
Source organism: Viscum album (assembly GCA_963277665.1). NCBI lineage: Eukaryota > Viridiplantae > Streptophyta > Magnoliopsida > Santalales > Viscaceae > Viscum > Viscum album. The sequence goes on from OY728127.1 coordinate 643,319,236, forward strand.
AATGGACAAATTGGTGACTATGAGAAACAAAATTGCGTAATGACTAGAAAGAAATATTTTGTGATTATGAAGAATCAGTCATCGCGATATATGATTAACAAGGTGAACTTTAGTGGCATTCCTAATTCATCAAATTAGAGGAAGATGGAATTTAATGCATGTTGGCATGTTGAGGATCATAGAGAAAGGAAGATTGAGATTTCTAAAGAAGTGAAGAAGAAACTTTATAAATACATAAAATGGAGGGGAATATGTTATCTGTGTGGAGAGGGGGGTTATAGAGTGACAGACTGTTATGGAGCTCAATGTCTTATCTGTGGAGAACATGGGCATTACCCAACTCAATGCCCAGACCTAAGAGGTTACTTCTAAATCATGGAAGGAATTATTCCATGGAAATCATTGAAGAGGATGGATTAAAGTTTTTATGTATTTTTATTCAAGAATAATGTTGTTGATGTACTTTTATGGTATATTGGAATATCTATGTATTGGTCCATTGTGGTTTTCGGTAAGAATATGGAATTGGTAACCATGAAAAGTGATTGAAATATTTTTTGAAAGCAGATTATATGCACATAATGAAGGGATAAAGAGAAAATAATATGTTTGATAGTATTCTTGAGTTCATGACTGATATAAGGACAAAGTTATATCATGGTTTGAGTATATAGAAATTTTGGGATTTTGGTATGTGGAAAGGTTTAACTTTTGACAGTATTCATGTTTTCACTAAGGTTCTATGGTTGTTTATGTTTCAAGAGAATACATGATTAAGTTATTCACATGTTTAGAATGCGATCAAAAAAATATATCTGGGATAAATGATGGTATTCACATTCTCGGTAGATGACATTTCTAGTAATAGTTTTCTTTATACTATGAGCTAGGACAGAAGTATTTTGGATAAGCCTAAAGATTGGAATGGAATATGTTGGACATAAGTTAGTATTGTATAAGGATAGAACTTTTTTCGATATTATTTGATGGGATGTTATAATAATGTAGTTTTAGAAAAAAGGACAACCTGTGGGACGGGCGACAACCCGTCGCGTCGGACAAGGCTATCAAAATCAAACACACAACCGAAGTGTGGCAGGCCTTTATCGCCTACCACTGGCCTACAGGAAGTCCCTGGTTTGTAGAAACTAGTTTTATTATATTAAGCGGTATGATATATGAAGTATAAGTCCATTTTAGGAACCATATACGATTAATCCCACAATAGATGGACTTATATATATTTAATAACTTTTGATATCCTTTTGTTTGAGACAGATGGAATGACCTATCATTCTATCACATGATCTACTAACACTTCACGGAAGACAAATTCAACTTAATTTCTTTAAGAGATGAAGTAGAAATTGTTCAAGGCACAAACAACAGTAAGATTGTACCAAATTCAAGTAATTATTTATTCTAATTCAAATTCCTCAACATTAGGGAAATGATCTTGAAAACCAAAAATGTTGTCCTAGTGTCCTCATATACGATGAATCAGATGGTGCCTTAAATCATAACAAATTTATGGATTTGTGATTGTTGGCTTTTTTATATCCATGTTCTCTACCACTCTCCATCAGAACTTGATGGTCAGGTTTCTCTTCCATATACATATTTTCACCTCTGTTCTCCTTTGTGGAAACCCAGTGATGATTTAATTTGGGTAACCATTATGTTTCTTACTTTACTTTTTAAAATTAAGTTTTATTATTCCTTTTTATGATGTGGGTTTCAATGAAATAAACTTTCAAGTAGTAAACCATTTATAACCTCGACGAATTTCGAGGGAGAAATTCATTTTAAGGGGGGTAGAATGTAACACCCCGAGATTTTATAAGATATATTCTTTTTAATTTCATTCTTATCTTCTGTTGTACACTACACCAAGATTATCTTTCACATACACAACACTGTATTAGCTTGCAGTATACGCAACACTAATCTTGGATCGTGTTAAACACAATTTCATGTTTGATTGATAGTAGTTATTCAATGCAACATTGAGTATATATATATATATATATTAAATGTATAAATTAAATATGGTTGGATTTTTTTATACGAAACAACAAAGGAGTCTTGCACTACACGCAACCCTGACTTGGCTTGCATTACACGCAATCGTGATCGTCCTCGATAGCATGTGTTGTACGCAATATCAGGTTTCACTAAACAACGATATATTATTATAATTTTATTATGGACTAGCTGTTATGAATCGTATTAACTACATTTTTAATTTTATAACATTATTATTCATCTTACACATTTTCTAGAACATGGTATGAGAACAAAATAAAATTTTCAGGTAAAATAAGTATTTTTCAAAAAATACAGTTTTGCCACCTTTTGATGGCGTACCCACTTTAAATCTAGTTTTTGAAATTTTTATAAGTTCAATTTGACAAAATAAAATTCTTATTTGGAATCAGGATATAAAAAATTACTTTGGATAAATTTTTCATCTTATTCTGATAACTTTTATATTTTAATGAATAGTAAAAACAAGCTATATTTTAATTAAAAACATCTTTTTTTCATCATAATAATTTATATGGTTAAATTATAATATTGAATGGTTTTAAAGTATAAATAGAATATATTTTTACCATTTAATATAACGTATGTCATTATAATTGATTTTACATTGAATTCATATGTGAAATCGTTTCAATCTTTTGCAATGTTTTAACTTTTAAAACTCGTTTTCTTAACAACGGGATTAATTTTAAATTAATTTCTGAAAATTAAGTGATTTTAATTAGTAAAAATTGATTCCATATTTGGAATCAGTAGGTCCAAATTATTTTAATATTCTACATTTTATTTTTGGGCACTATGAATAATAACTACCGTAAATTTTATTTTCCATAGTTAATGGTAAATCGGGTAATTGAGGGTAAATATAATATTATAAAATTACCCTAAAAATTCTATTAATATAATTAGATGATTATATTTTGTCCAATGGATTATTTTGGCTGAAATGGAATCCATTAGAACCAACTTGGATGTGATTAAGACCTTTAATTTATTTTATATAAAAGAAAGTGAAATATGTCTCACTCAAACTTTAATAATTAAAATATTTTTAATATAAAGTTATACAGAATATAAATTAGGTTATAAATACTAATTTGAAATCTTAAATGATTTTATTTATCATGGTAATTTATTTGTAATTTTTAAGAATTATTTATTTACCTTATTAGCTTATACATTAATGATGTAGAAATTATTTATTTAGTAAAAAATCAATAATATAGTTTTTATTGAGATAATAATACACATCAAAAAGCCCAAAAACCTAAAAAAGACTTATTGGTTGTGTATATATAAACCCTAATCATCCAATATCCTAATTGGGGACCATTTGGATCCTTATAAAGAATATTATGACACTTATATTATTTTATTTTAAATGATTCCAAAGTTGTCACTTTCATAATTTAATAAATATAACAATTTACATGTTGTGATTTTAAGATGATAAATTTGATTAAAAGTATTATTATATAACCTATGAGATTTATCTTCATCACAATATTTTATTATTAATTTTTATGCAAGAAATAAGTATATTAAATAATTATACAAAAATTTTGTACTAATTATTTTATTAAGAGATATACCAAATAAATGGTAAATATTATATGAACTATTTAATGTTCTCCACGAATTTTATAGATAAATTTGACATGTTATTAATCTGATAAATATTTCTGTTAGAATATATCCTCTTTGTGGATTTTATTAAAATTAAAATAAATGAAGAATTTCAAAATTGACACTATTGTTATTTTATAAAAATAACATATTATAAAATTGTTTAAAAATCACAAAAAATTATAAAAATTATAAATTAAACTTTATATATTCTAAAATGTCATAAAGTATCAAATTATGGACAATTTACAACACATAAGTAATTATTTATAAAAATTTAAAAATTAAAATTTTATTACCACAAATAAAATTAAATAGATTAAATAAGGATAAATCAAGTTGATAATGTTTAAAATAAATTCCCAACATGTCTAAATTTTATTTTTTTATGATATTACAACCCTATATCATCTAATCAACTGATTTGATTCATTTTTTGAGGTTTTTAGGTTAGGTTGAATTTATTATAAATTAATATTTCTTATGTTACCAAAGGTTCCCCTCTCCTCCCTTATAAAAGGGCACCCCTTCCCTCTTCTCTTCACACCCTATTGAGCCTTGAAGCTCGGACAACACCTTCCAATTCCCCTTCTCAACCTCTCCATTTATATCATAGAGGTTACGGTCTTCTCAAAAGAGCAACTATAGTGCCCTAAGAACAAGTTTAAAGGAGGTGTGTCAAGGAAGAGTTAATCTCTTCTACCGACTGTTTCAAAGTTTGTTTCTTCTTCTACTTTCTCTTATTTAGTTGTTTCATTATAAAGTAATAACATAAGTATTACTTATATACTGATATGTTATTATAAATATGAAACAACCCTATTTCACCTTCTTTCCATCCTACGGAAACGAAATCACCGCACGTGCGTACGTACAGAATACCGTCTCCACGATGTGGTGTAATCTGTTTTCCACCACCACCTTACTTGGATGGGTATAATGGTGTAAATAATAACTATATATGATTATTATAACATCATACTGATTATATGATATTATATCATCCAATCCAATTCAATTCAATAAATATGGGAATGATATCATCGCTCGTGCATACGTACGGATTACCGTCTCCACGACGCGATGAGATTCATTTTCCATGTTAACAATTCAAGAATGATTATAAGGTATATATAATAAGTAATCATGAAATATATGAAATATTAATGATATTGGAATTATTTATATGTTATTTACTTACATCTATTAAATTTAATAGGTAAACGAAAACAGCATCCATGCGTACGTACGGCCTTCCGTCTCCATGAACGATGTATTTATTTCCATTTATCGATCTATTATATATATGTATATTCTGAATATATATTATATATAAACCATTTTTTATATTCTATAATTAATTAATCATGATCTATGTAATCATATGAATAATTACAAGTCAAAACACGGATGATAAATGAAACTATTTTACCCAAAATGCTGCTTTAACATGGATTTGAAAAATGGACGGATAATATAAAGTTGTAAGTGATTCATATATGATATCATAAAGATTATTATGGTTCTGTTGCAAGTTAATAATATGTTTAAACCCACTATACAGGATTCTCGGACACATATGGAAGAAATTGGAAAAAAGGTAAGGGATAACTTTTCCAATCTCATTTTTCTCCGAGATTGATTATTTGTAAGTATTTACTGGGGTTATATTTATCATCCATGTCCGTATTTTCTAAAAATGGTTTCATGTATGTTTAAAGTCCTTTTTACCCATTTTTTACTTTTACTCCATGGTATGTAAGGAATCTTTCTTTTGTTTATGTTACGACGTACTTTTTTGACTTTTCCGGCAAAAGTACGAAAAGAATGTTTTTTTAACACATACGATAGGAACGGATTTTTACAGTTTCATAACACCATATTTTCATTAAGATTGCTCTATAATATTTAATGAATATTTTCAACAAAACCCTTTTCTTTTAAAATTTCCTGGCATTTTGTGAAAATAAAATGATTTTGAAGAAGAAAGGATATTTTCCTCAAGAATTCATTTCAAGTGTTTCATCAAACCCATTTTCCATATAAGATGGCATTATTTCATATGTGTATGTTTCAAGTATAATGTCTCTATGATTTACATGGTTTCACTTTTCTTATAATGAAATGATATCCATTTTTTGTATGGATTATGTTATGATGCGATGATGTTTATGAAACCCATTTTATACTTTGGGTAATGATGAATGATTTATGTTCATGTTGTGGAATAAGTAAGAATGATTTCATTTTGAGATGGTTGGGACCTATATATCCCTCCAATGCATTGGGTAAAGATTTATATCTCATGAGATAGACATGGATGGAACGGTAATTTAATCCGGTTCAATGTTACAGGACTGAAATGAGGAGTGAACTTGATCCAGAAAGGAACTTTGTCCACTAAGATGGTCTCGGCAGCAATGCCTTGGCTACTATGGAAATCATATCATGTGCTTAATGGTTTTCCACAATTACATGATTTATTTCCATGCTATTTTATGATGATTGATGTTCTATTATGATCTATGCCTTATGTACTGCTATGTTTTATGTCATTGCTCAAGATATTGATGTTTAAACATTATGTTCATGTTTTTAAGTTCAAATGTATATTGTTTGTTTTATTTGCTCCATGATTACCATTAATGAGCATTTGAGCTCACCCTTTATATGTTTTATTTTCCCCAGGATATAAAGAAAGGTTTTAGGTAAGAAAACAAAAGGGGAAGATCTTTATGGGAGATGTTGAAGATATTTCACCATGATTAGAAGATTATGTTCCGAGTTTCCAAAGACAGTAAACTATTATGGTCCTTGAGTGTTGGTTTTTGTTATGTATTAAGTATTCCTCAATAGTAATGTAAAGTCCATGTACGTCAATTTTGGGGTCTCTACATAATTAATCCCTCGATAATTATTATCTCAAATCACATAATTAATTCATAATTAATTATCTAATCTTAACTAATTTAATATCTCTTAATTAATCCCACAATAATTATTATCTCAAAGCACATAATTAATTCATAATTAATTATATCATCTTAACGAATTTAATAATTTATTCAAACATTGATTCAAATTTATCAAAAGCAGTAAATTATCAAAACTAAACTTTATTAATTAGGAAAAGTAGATAACCCTACCTCAAATAATGGAAAAGTCGGGCTTTCTAATTAAAATCTTCTGGTCAATCAAACACACACACTTCAAAATAATTGCTCGCCCACTTGAAAATATATCGCAACACCATAACAATAATATCGGATCCAAAAATTAGTGCGGTGGGGACCAATACACACCCAATTAATTAACCACAACTCAAATAAACCAAAAGCACATATTTCAAGGGATGCGAAACCAATTATCGTGTATATAGATTTATCAAAACATTATGGTAGCGAACCGAATCAAGCTGAATAGCTTCTCCTTTAGAAGTGGTCATCGAAATACAGACCAACAGTTCCCAAGACATCTTCCGCACCACCTAGAAATGGTAGAAAAGAAGAAACCAAATTAAACCTGGAAATAGAGTTCCAACATAATAGAGACCGGGCTATGGAGAGCTGAAATAGACAATGCGAACAAAAAAACTCAAGTATTAGGACTCACATCTCCAAGATGAACAACTTCTGTAAAGGAACCTGAAGGAGATCATCATGCGAAGAGAAGCTGAGAGGAGGGGTGCTGCGCCCCCCATGGATATTACACCATGGGTGCGTTGTAGGCGAAAAATAGTTGAAACATCCAATAAAAACAATTAAATACATGGATATGTACTCACCTCACCGATATGGACAAACTTCGTGGAAGAACCACCATGATCTGATGCGTGGAAAGGATTCTGGGATGAGGGGGTGGCGCGCAACCATGGGAGAGCTGAGGGGAGTCACACCTCACATATGGGATAAAGTGGGGTGTGCCACCCACCTTCATTCCCCTATAAAATAAATTAAAAACCCTAATAAACTAAAAGGATTAATATAATATCAATAATAATAATAACCATCATATTATTATTATTAAAATTTAATATTACACATCTTTGATAAACCCCAACCTCCCCATTTAAACACATCATTTATTACACCACTTTGATAAACCCCAATTCCCTTTTTAAACACATCATTTATTACACCAATTTAATAAACTTTAACTCCCCATTTAAACACATCATTTATTGCACCTCTTTGATAAATTCCAACTCCCCATTTAAACACATCATTTATTACACCTCTTTAATAATCCCCAACTCCCCATTTAAACACGTCATTTATTACACCTATTTGATAAACCCAAAATCCCCATTTAATCACATAATTTAATACACCTCTTTAAAAAACCCCAACTCCCTGTTTAAATACATCATTTACTTAAAATATTTTCAATTGAAATTAATTTAACAAATTCTCCAATTCATATTCATTTAATTAAATTCTATCAACCTAAATTTAATTAAATGAAACCCCCATTTCTCATCAATTAATTAAATTCCTATTAAAATTAAATTTAATTAAATAAAACCCTTATTTCACAACATTTAATTAAATCCATTTTTAAACTAGAATTTAATTAAATAATTTAACATAAAACTTAAAACTTGGTAACTTGATGATTTGACTTGCATGGTTTGACAGACCATGTGCAGAACATTTTTCTGCTACTAGACACTTGTTTTATCATGCACAGATGACCCACACAGTTTGACTAACCATGCACAGCCTTTCCAAACATCACTGCCTGGTCTGGTGCTCCTAAAACCCATCTAGCCATCCAAAAACTCCTCAATCCTTTACCCAATCCAGATATAAACACGGTTAAAAGATTCGAACATTCAAAACTTCATCCTGAATCATGTTTTTAAAACCGACCCATCGTTACAATGAAAAAGTTAAAAAACTTTTGTGTTTTAACCTGGTTCAAAAAACACAGGACTTGACAATCTGCCCGCCTTAAAAACCTCTCGTTGCTGAGGAGCCATCAGGAACTACTACAGAATCAACCAATCCTCCAAGGTCATGATGTATCATTTGAATAGTCGCATTTTGTTTCTAAATTCCAAAAACTCCTTTAACCATTTCACAAGCCCAATAGATTATGCCTTTAAAAACCCAAGACAAATCTCAAAATGCATCCCAAACATCAAAGAAGCATTTAACTAAGCCTACAAAACTAGATACATGATCCCATCATTGTCTCTTTAACCTTTCTCTCATTGGTTCTTTTCACCAATAGTCTTAGCATTTAACTGTCAAACTCAACCACCGCTCTTCCACTACTGGAATTTCAAGGTTCCATACTATGAATTATAGTGATGCTTCTCATGTAATTTCCTCAACTGGGAAAACCAAATTATATCAAAGGACATTAAAAAACTTTATTGAAGAAAATGGTAAAATCTCAATTGACCTACTAAAACTGGGCGTGCATGCTTTCCTCGAAAGAAATTGCTGATCCCAAACCCACACTCTCCCTTCAACTGACAATGTGCCTTTAAAACGACTATATCACCAACCACATGCACACTGAAGTTCTTAATAGACCTCCAGTGACATTCCTAAGTCAATTCATTGAAAGTCTACTTTAAAATTGTCATTCCCCAGCATGAATAAAGGTGCAACCCAAAGAACCACACATCCCATGTAAAACTCATTCAACAACTACTCATCAAGCCCTGTTACTTTTAAGACATTATCATGACGTAACACTGACGCTACCTTAGTGCCTCCAAGACAAGGTCAAGAAAGGGTACATGCTTGTATCATTTAAAAGAGCACGCTAAGTGTAAACCCAGGTTACCAAAAGATCATTCATTATACTACTGGTCAACTCTTTACCAAAAGGTTCGGCTTCACCTACTGACGCGTCATCGACCAAAACCCAATGCCTATTCAACCCAAGGCGTCCTTATTCTTTCAAAGCATACCACTAAAAATATTACAAAACTAATGGAGTTTAAAAAAGGTTTTCACACCCTGCCAAACTCATCAAGTTTGTGTTTCCATTCAATCACTGATACATACACCAAAACCGATTTCATGCTACCCATCATAATAGTGTCTATGTTATCGAAAGAAAATACCATTCGCTCATAAGCACAATATTTTAGAAACACCATAAATTCACATGTGATGTTCCACAAACCATGATCACCACATCAATATCTTGAATGAAAGTCAAAAAGTTTAAACCTATTTGTGTATCAAAACACTTGAGTCCAAAAAAGTCCTCCCGAGCAGTGGGATGAACTTACCTTAATTCCCCCAAACACTATACTCCATAGTTATCCCATTGACTCCTTTAATAGCTAACCATTCCAAAGGAATGTTTAACCTACTAAACAAAGCATTCCCCAATGCTTATTCCCACATCAAGAGTCAAGATACAATGGCCACCCCTCCAAAAAATGGTTTCATTCTTTAAAACCTGAAATTTCTAGGAAGGACAATGGAACATTAGTGGTACCGATATAAAAAATCTCACAGTTTAAAAAAAACATCTCAAGATCTAAGGGTTCTACCTACCACCTTCTAGTCCCTTAAGAAGCATAAGTTTCAACCCCTTCTATTGGTCATTCAAAATAAAAATCACTATGCTAAAAATCCCCTCTTTATTTTTTTCATTTAATTAATTCATTTCAACCTCTAAACATTTGAATGAATAATAATGAACCAAAAAGTACTATTTCACAATAAGGAAAAAGGTTTTCAAACAATGTACCACGAGAAAAACATGCAAGCCATAACCAACTTCCTCTTTAACATTTAACATTCAGTGTCAATTCATTTTAAATAGGAAATATAACATCTAAATTCCTTTTAACAAAGAGATAACCTTCGAGGGTACCATTTATTCAATGCAGGTTCTTCAAATGAAATACCACAATAGTTAATTTCACAAAACTCAAATGTTTTACATTTATAACCATTTCCAACACTCTATGGTTATACAAGGCTCAGTCACATGGGTGGAACTATACCAATTGATCAGGCGTTCATACATCTTACCGCTGGAATTTTGCTCTCATTTATAACATACAATTTTACATTTGATATTTTAACTTTAAAAGACCTTTTTCAATTTTTTGAATACACAGGTTACCCTTTTTTCATTTATAAGGATCCCATACACCTTACAACTGAAACTGGCTCCCATTTTAAATGCAACCAATCAATTTTCTACTTATTGAGCCATTTATACATAAAAACATCACAAGCATGTTATCATAAGTATTAACACAATATAATTCTATAACATAGAAGCATGGTACGACTGTAAAACATGATAATAAAAGAGGAAACATGAAAAATAATCATTTAAACATATTATACAAGCATACATGCTTAAGCATTTCAAAAAATGGAATTCCACCTAAGGAACACAATCAAAATTAGCAGGCATCCTACTAATGCAACTATATGCTATGTTATATGCATGACATGTGAATCTCTTAGTTCCTAAGATGATGCATGTAATGTAACTTCCTTACCTTATCTGGCCAAGGAAAATTTTGAAAATTCTCAAAATCAATATGCAGTAGAAAAATAAACCACTCACGTAAGGTGAAATCATATCAAATGTAACCTCGAATAGTATAAACATCAATTCCCATCCCTGAACACATGTTCATTCCCCATATATGGGGTGATCAGTCCCAAACATGGCTATTAACCGAGCATCGACACTTTCCTATTCTCTTATCTACCAACCGAAACAGAAATAAAAAGGAAAAATAAAGAACAAATTGTCTCTGATACAACCTTGTAACGTCCCGATAGGGATTACCATCAAACTGATATCCATAATAGTCGCCACATAACCTAAATCATGACTTTACATACACTAGAGGTTGACTAATAATAGCGAGGGTGTAAGGATAGTCAGTGGAGAGACTATACTCTCATATCAAAGGTTGTACAGTAGTAAAACAATTTATAAATAGTTGAAAATAGTAGAAGCAGTATAAAGCAATAACTAATGCTACGGAAGTCAATTGTAATATCAAATCAATAAGGAAAATGGAAAACACTAGTTTATAAAATGTATGCATGTCATGGTGGTACATATCTGAAATTAGTAAAAAATCAATGTGATTCGCATATTAGTATAGAAAAAATGAAAAGGCCCAAACCCTTAAGGGAAGTCTCCATAGGAATATTGAGCTCTTACTCAGTCCTTTGCTCCTAACTCCTAGGTACAAGCAAACAGAAACCAACAATGTCCAAGTTCTTGTAAACATGTAGATTCTACTCAGGTACCCCAATGAAATGACGTCCCGAATATAGTGTGAGATAAAAATCACAGTAGTTCAGGACAACCGGTGTCTAGCTCAATCTATACAATGAAATAAAATTAAAGATAATGCAATTATATTAAAGCAATAATAGAATTGAATAAATAACCAACAACCCATTTTGGTTCGAAAGGGACACCTGACAGTGATACATGTGTCAGCTCGTAGCTGGAATAAGAGTCTAAATAGGAACAATATATATATATATATATATATATATATAATGTATAATGAACAATTTATGACGTTATTTCATATTCATTGTTTAACAACACAAAATAATTAGCATGTTAAAATTCTTATATTTCACCCATTTGAATGACATTATCATTCCATAACTCACACACACTTGAATGTCCAAGTTAGCATTCCATGCTCATGCACCCAAGAATGTCCGTGTTACCATTCCATACTCACACACCCATGAATGTCCATGTTACCATTCCATACTCACACACCATGAATCTCTATGCTACCATTCCATACTCATGCACCCATGAATGTCCATGTTACCATTCCATACCCTTGCACCACAAATTTACATGTTACCATTTCATACTCACACACCCATGAATGTCTATTTTTACATTCTATAATCATGCACCCATGAATTTCCATGTTATCATTCCATACTCATGCACCACAAATTTCTGGGTTACTATTCTATACTCATGTACCCATGAATGTCCATGTTACCATTTCATGCTCACGCACCCATGAATGTACATGTTACCATTCACCACTTCATAATATAATTAATTCATCAATTATTTATCATCATCAATCTCATTACTAATTCAAAAATTAGTTAAGAAGAATAAGTCATTTAGTTAACTAAACAATTAACTTATAACAACAATTACTCTAGTTAATTCAATAATTAACTAGTCACAAGGCAAACATGTCAAAACCATATAATTAATTCATAAATAAATTATCTCCCAAAAACCATTTCTATATCACATAATTAATTCACAATTTAATTATCTCATCTTAGCCCTAAATGAAAATCCTATAATTAATCCCCATATTAATTGTCTATATTATAATTTCATAACACGTAATTATTTCATAATTAATTAACTCAAATTAACCAATTTAATATCTCATAAATAATCTTTCGATTAATTATCATCTCAAAGAACGTAATTAATTCATAATTAATTATCTCAACTTGACCAATTTAATATATTAAAATTAATCCCTTAGTAATTATTATCTTAAACCACATAAATAATTCATAACTAATTATCTCATCTTAACCAATTTAATATCTCATAATTAATCCCATGATAATTATTATCTCAAAGAATATAATTAATTCATAATTAATTATCTCATATTAACAAACTTAATAATTTATTCAAACATTGTAGTCAACTTTCTAAAAAGTATTAAATCAACAAAACTACATTTTTTTAATTAGGAAAAGTTGAGAACCCTACATAAAAAAATGACCATTCCATTATTTATAACTCAAATTCATTTCTTTCTCACACACACACACTTTAACAAAAACTCTCTCTCACTTGAGAATGGATCGCAACACCATATCAACAATACTGGCACCAAAAATTAGTGTGTTGGGGACCAACGTACAACTAATTATTTTACCGCAAGTCAAATTAACCATAAGCACATAATTCAGGGGGTGAGAAGCTAATTATAAGGTATATAGACTTATCTGAAAATACAAGTAGTGAACCGAATCCAGTTGAACCACTTTTCCTTCAGAAGAAGTCATCAGAATATGGACCAACGAGTAATGAGACATATTCTGCACCATCTAGAACCAAAATACAATTAGAAACCAAATTAAAATAAAATATAGGGTTTCGGCCTAATAGATATTGGGTGAAAAGTGCCGAAATGGATTATGAAAACAAATAAATGCATGCAGTAGGACTCACCTTGCTAAGATTGACAAATTTCATGAAGGAACTGAAAGGAGATAGCTGCACGAAGAGAATCTGGGAGGAGGGGTGGTGCACCACCCATGGGTGCATCATGGGAAGTAGAGATCTAAAAAAGTTGATGCGAACAACAAAACTCATAGAGAAGTACTCACCTCAATGAGCCAGAAAAACTTCATGAAGGAACCACCACAATCTGATGCGCAAAGAGAAATATGGGATGAGGGGTTGTGCTCCAGCATGGGAGAGTCGAGGGGGTCATGCCTTACGTATGGGTGAAAAGGGGGGTGTTCCTCCCTCCTTATAGCCCATCTAAAATAAATTAAAAATACTAATAAACAAAAAGTATTAATATAGTATAAATAATAAAAATAATAACCATCATATTATTATTATTACCATTTAATTTTACACATCTTTGATAAACCCCAATCTCCATATTTAAACACGTCATTTATTACACCTCTTTGATAAACCTCAAATCCCCATTTAAACACCTCATTTGTTACACCAATTTAATAAACACCAACTCCCAATTTAAACACATTATTTATTACACCTCTATGATAAAACCCTACTCTCCATTTAAACACGTCATTTATTACACCTCTTTAATAAAACCCAACTCCCCATTTAAACACATCATTTGTTACACCTATTTGGTAAACCCAACTCCCCATTTAAGAACATAATTTATTACACCTATTTAATAAGCCTCAACTCCCAATTTAAACAAATCAATTAAATAAAATCCTTTCAAATGAAATTAAATTAATAAATTCTCCAATTCATCTTCATTTAATTAAATTCTGACAACCTCAATTTAATTAAATGAAACCCTCATTTCACATAAATTAATTAAATTCCTCTTAACCTCAAATTGAATAAAATAAAACCCCCATTTCAAAACATTTAATTAAATTCCTTTTTAACCTGGAATTTAATTAAATAATTTAACCCAAAACTCAATACTAGGTAAACCACACTATTCGACTCGCACAGTCTGACAAACCATGCACAGACTATGTGTTTTCTACTAGACACATATTTTATCACGCATTGCTGACCAACATGGTTTGACTAGCCAAACATAGCATGTGCGTACTTCATTGATTATTCCAGTGCTCTGGAAACCCATCCAGACATCCAGAAACTCCTCAAGCCTTTACTCAAGCCCGATATAAACATGTTTAAAATATCCCAACTCACGAAACATCATCCCGAAACTTGGTTTTAAAACTAACCTATCATTAAAATAAAAAATTTCAAAAACATTCATGTTTTAACCCAATTCAAAAAACACATGACTTTACATATGTCTTTATGGATGAAGTAATTAAAAATCATCCTATGTAATTAATTAAATTCTTATAAGACCTATCTATAAAAATAATCCATATAAATTATGGAATGTTAAAAACTCTAAATTAAATTACTTTATATTTTTTATCTATATTGTTTATCTTCTATGTAAAAATAGAATATGGAAAAAAATTCACCAATGATCTATGATGAAATTTTTCTTGCATATTCAACCACTAGAAGAGAATATATGGTCATTAACAATAAATATAAAGTTGTGTATTAAAATGTTCATGTAATTTTTTATGAGATGGATTTCTACAAACCCCAACCTATATTTGAATATATTGAAGATGATATGTCAAATATGAATATCAATTCTATGTCTAAATTTTTTTATCATTCTATAGATTTAACTAATAAACTACCTTGTAGATATCATCAATATCTTCATGAACATGAGGTAGAAAATTATATACCAAGTACTTCATACCCTATAATGATTATAACCATTTTATAAAACCCTTTAGATGATATTTTTGGAGATCTGGATAGCAGAACTCAAACAAGATCCTCGTAATGAATCTTGGTTGAACATAAATCATTCTTGTTATAGATTGAAATAAATAACAACAATTAAGTAATAATTGATGAACATTGTGTAATATAAATGCAATAACAATTAAAAAACTTTGAAAGGAATAATTTCACTGAATTGTTATATATAACTGAAGTCTACCTTACTACTGGAACTATCTGGGTTTATAGAAAAAATATTTATGAGAATGGAAAAATAATTAGGAATAAAGATAGTTTAATTGTAATATGATATATTCAGGAAGAATGTATTGGATATGAATAAACCTTTTCACTTGTAGCTATACTTTATCCTGTTAGAATATTTTGTTCATATGCTGCACTTCTTCTTTTCAGACTATATCAAATGGATTTAAAGAGTTCAATCCTATATGGATATATTATCAAGGATATATTTTATGAAAAAAACTAGATTTCAAAAGACATATTTTTTAGATCATGTTATTAAATTTCAAAAATATTTATATTATTTAAAGAAATATCATATATCATGGAATGATTTTCTCCTCACTTTTCATATTTCAGGTTGTTTTAAAAAAGGTGTTTCTAACCCTAATTTAATTATAAAAATAATTTCAAAGGATATTTTAGTAATACAAATATATATTAATGAAATTATTTTTTATAATAAAAAAACAATAGGTTAATTGATTTTTCTAAAAAGATGAAAAATGAATTTAAATGTTTTTAATAGGGAAGATAAAATAATTTATTGAATTTTAAATTTTTTAAAACAAATAAGGAATTATTTTAAAATCAAAAAAATACAAAAATTATATTTTCAAATGTTTTTTATTCGATATCGTCAAGTGTTTTGATACACCCATGAGTTCAATATTTAAGATAGATCTGTGTGAAACTAGTAAGTTAGTATATTAGTCTACTTATAGAGGTATTATTAGAGTTTTTTTATATTACTACTAGCAAGCCTGATATTAGGTTCAATGTGTTGATGTGTGAATGTTTTTAAGAAAACCTTAAATAATCTCATTTAAATGTTGAAAAAATGAATATCAAATACCAAAATAATACAACCAATATTTTATTTAATTTCATTAAAGGAAATTTATATGAATTAGTTAGTTATTCAGATTCTCAATTTGGAGGTTGTAAGTTAGATAGAAAGAGAATCTATAGGACATGAGAACTTTTTGTAATGTGTTTAGATTCATGGTGTAGTATGAAAAAGTATTTTTTTAATTTACTGTCATTGGAGATGAGTATATAGATTTAGGTAGTTTTTGGGAATAGATTATGTGGATGAAAAAAATATTATTGGACTATGGATATCAATTCAAACATGTCCCTATAAACTATGATAGTACAAGGGAAAGAACCATGCATGGAATTCTTATATCTCATTCATGGACAAAACATATTGATATAATACATCACTTTTTTAGCAAACATTTTCAAAAGGGTGATATAAATCATGAATCCATTATATTATAATATTATCTTGTAGGAATATTTATAAATTATTTGAATATTCACAGAGTTAACAATATCGAACACAAATTATGTAGGATTAATTTCGTTTAAAATATATATAGAAAGATTATAATATATTTTTAATCTTGTTTTCAATATTTTTATTGATATATATACACATATATATTATGATTTTATCGACTATTTTATTATTTATTTCAATTTAAAAATATATCATATGGTTTAAAAATATATTAAATACGTATTAATATTTTCACTGCATTGTTGTACAATTAAATCCATAAATGATTTAAAGTTCAATTCAAAAATCAAATAGTCACAATTATTTCTAACCCAAATCAAACCAACTTTTTATACCCTCATTCCCAAATCTTTCGTTGAATCCTTATCTTATAGAATAATGAATCTCAATATTCTATGTCAAAATGATGTGATATTTGGAAGATGATGCACCAGAATCATGCTAAACGGAAAAGGCTACTTGGAGGAAACCATGAAATCCATCATAGTGGCATTTCATTTCTAAAAATATAATTTCTTAATGATATTTATATTTTGAGTTATTAAAAACTAGTCAATCCATGATATGGAGATATTTAATTCATAAAAATTGGATTATTAGGTTCTTGGATGAAAATTTCAACTTTTATTTCCTCTTTGTAAAATAATTTTACATGAATACGGTGTTTGAAGCTATACACCCTAATAAAGTGATTAGGTTAGTTATCAATAGTCATGAGTTTGAATTCACTTTGAAAATTGGGTTTCATTATCTAAGAGTACCACATCATGGGTGTAAGAACCTGGATCATTGTTTCAGGTATGTTTTTCCGTTTTGGTCATTTTTGAAAAAAAGAAGAAAATTTGGAAATTTTCTAACTACACACCGTGTACTTTTCTCCCGCACGAGGCCATGTACTGGCCGTGTCTGGGCCACACACACGGTTTGTAGTGGTGATGTGGAGGCCTCTTAATGTGGTGTACGGAAAGGGCGAGTACACGCTGTGTACTCATGAAGTACACGCCGTGTAATTTTCTTTTTATTTCATTAATCAGACCGGGGTCATTTCTTAAACCGATTTTCATCTTCTTCTCCACCTAATTATGTCTAGAGTGTCCAAGGTGTCCGAATCTTCTCCAATCCACTGATCTGTCACCGGTTATCCGAATCGAATTTCATTGGTTGAAATAGAATCACAATGGTGATTTCTTGGTTCTTCTTGGGCCACGTTTCATGATTACTTCTCTTGTGAGAGTTATCTGAGGTTGAACGTTTTAGATGTTTTTGCAGATCTTATCCATTCTAGGATGATTCACAAGATGAAGTTCAAGTATATCGATCTTCTAGGACTGAGGTATGCGGTTTATTTCCCTACGTTGAATGTCTTTGAGTTTTTGGTGAAAAAGTGTTGGATACCCATGTATCGGGTATATCGGGTTAGGGTTTTGATCCTGTATTATTATTTTCCTTAGATTTCATGTATTCTTGAGGTTATTAGATGATTTAGAATTGCTTGTTAGCATGTTTTAGGATCACCCCTTGGTTGTTTCCCTTTTTTTGGCTGTTTATCGTCGTTTGGCTTAGGTTTCCTGTGAGGAAAACCTTGTTGCATTTCTTGCTTGCCTTGATATAGTTGATTTCATGTATTGCCTACTGTTTACATTATTTTGATGCATTGTAGCTATTATCCAAGTAGTTTTTTGAGATTACTTTGGGCTGCTAACAGTCGATTACGCACAACTACACTACTCAGGGTTGTGGGAACCTGGTGCGGTAGACTAAAGATGTAATTGACGATTAAGGGATTACCTAGAGAGTCTGTTATAAATTAGTATCGTTTGAAAGACCTACGAGAATGGGAATTTGTGCTTCCTTAGAGTTTCCTTAGTTACGTATTGAGACTATAGGGGGAATTAGACGTAAGTGATTCCTTAGAGTGTCTATTGCTATCGTTATAAGAACACAGGGGAATTGATGGTGAGAGCTTCCCAGAGTGTATGTTCCTTTGTATGTTTACTTGAATAGAGGGGTCTGCCAGTGTGATCCACCCAAAGAGTCACCTTTCATATTTTTTGGTTTGTTGTGATGAGTCCACCAAGACAAGGAACAATCTTGGGTTTTGTACTGCTTGCTGTTTAGGTAGTCTGCTGAGATACCTGTTGTGTTACTTGCTTTTCCTGGGAAATATAGATTTGTTTGCTAGATTCCTTGGTTGATAATTAAATGATTGTATTAAATTAATAAATAAATGATAATGGAGATTTTTAGGATTGTTTACTTTAGGGTACTTCTATTTCTCTACTGCATTTATTTCCTTTACTTTTTCTATATTTCTCACTGACAGTAGGGCACAGATATTATGGTGGTTACCTACTAGGATTAGTATCACACCATGTTTGGGTCCTGCTTTTCAGCCCAAATAGGTTATATGGTTGCAGGTGTGGATTGGTATTGTGGCCCTTCTACTTCAGGTACATGATTGCTGGTTGGAGCTGGAGAGCATAGGACCGAGCTTCGGCTTGTGATGCTGCTGGAGTTGCTGTCAATTGTAGTGATTTGTTCTCATTTATATTTCATCGTGTTGTTTTGTTTGTTTCTTTCCTTGGATACATGTACCATGATGCATCCTTATTATATTATACATTTCTTCCTCTGTTGAGTTTCAGTTTTTGTATGTTGTTTACTGCTTCCGCTATTGACTGTTATTTCATGTACCTTGTATACCTTACCAAATGAGGGCATAGTTTCCCCAATAACTTACCAAGGCCATCGCTGCTAGTCAGTACCCTCTGCCGTTTGGGGAAATTTGATTCATGTCATGTGGTAAACCGGGCACGGGTCACCAGTTGAGGGGCTCTGGATTCGGGTCGTTATAAAGTGGTATCAGAGGTGTTTCTTTCCTTTTCTATTGACTTACTATTTAGTGACATTAGACAAGGATAGGATGGAATAGGTAAATGGTAAATAGCATTTCCTGGGCGTTCTAGAACCCGTGTACAGGGAAAAAACCAGATTACCTCGAATATTTCAATTTTCGAGTTTTTTCAAATGTTACAGTTTAATTGATTTCATCGTTGGGTGGTGCACTTGTTTTGTGCAATTACTGTTTGTATGATTGTGGTTCTATTTTGTTGCAACCCTATGAGATGAGGGTATTCCATATCATGCATCATATAGGCACTTGTTATAAAATCACATGTCATGCATTTTTTCATGCCATCTAGATTGCATTATAATTTTCATGTTGTTGTGATAGAATTTGTGATAGAAGACGCATGTTGTTTTGATAGCTGCTGTGATAGAATACCTACTATGTTGATAGGGTATCATTTTTTAGAGCTTCTTTACCATGGACGCCAAAATTTGGTCTTAGAGGTTTTATGGGCCCTCGAGGATCGGAATTTGTTTGATAGGGATTTGTTATAATTTTTACTTGTTATATCCATCGTTATGATGCCAAGATTTGATTTTCAGGGAGTATGGGCCCCCACGTATCAGAACTTGGAACCTTAACACTGGTTTTTCTATGTTTTCTGGGCTCCGGTGTTGTTCTGAGGTTACTGTCCAGAAAAACCCAGAATATACGGTGTGTACTTTATGAATACATGACATGTAGTTTTTAGCCGTGTCACTGATCGTGTGGGTAAGGACACGGGGTCTTGGAAAATCTTGTAGGAACACGCTGTGTACTAGCTTAGCACACCGTGTAGTCTAGAATAGGTATTCAACCATGTCACGAACAACATCGGTCAGGGTTTTCCTTCAAGTGCACGTTGTGTCCCTTGCGAAGACGGCATGTATAGTTGACCATGTAGTCGACCATGTATCCAATAGCACGGGTTGGTGTTATCCTTCTGTGTACACATCGTGTCGGTATAGAACATGCCATGTAGTGTTGACTGTGTGTCAGACCGTGTCACTAACAACATGGTCCAGGTAAGGCATGTCAAGTACAAGCCATGTCTCCTTTGGCATGTCGTGTAGTAGGGGTCCGTGTACCAGTCCGTTTGACTAACAACACAGATAGGGGAGAGATCTTAAGGACACGCCGTGTAGCGGACAAGCACGCCGTGTAGTTTCCTACTGGGACAGTCCATGTTCCTGACCGTGTAGGAGTGAACGATCAGGGAGGAAAAGGGTTATTACATTCTGTGTAGTTTAAGAACATGTCGTGTAGCTGGGTGGTTTACACAGCCATGTATGGCCAAGGTACATTCCCAGGGTTAACTTTTAAGAAACACGCCGTGTAGTCATTTTTTCCCAAATTTTAATGTTTTTCTATCATTTTCCGTTTTTCTCTCTTAAGTTTCTTATATTTTCATCAATAATTAAGGTGTGATTTTGACCTTTCAGAGCTATGGCACCAACACATCCTCCCGTTGGATGTCAGGAACCAGGCAGTGATTGTACGCCTGATACGGAAGATTAGGGACTACCAATAGTTCCGCCTATCATTCCGGACATGGAACCTACAGTGATTCCAGACACTGGTGCCGATGCTCAGTTCAGAGAAGGTTTCATGATATTCATGCAGACCTTCCAGGGAGCTCATCATCCTTCCCCATCTATGGAAGAGTTGATAGAGGTTTTTCAGCAGCAGCACCCTCCCACGTTCACAGGGGATAGAGGACCATAGGCTGCGGAGTCATGGCTAGAATCCATTCTATCCATCTTCGAGCATCTGGAGACACCTCCGAAGAGGAGAGTAAAGCTCGCGACTTATATGATGTTAGATTCTACCAAGAGATGGTGGGATGTGGTTTCGCAGAAAGGGAACCAACAGGATATGGATTGAGATGAGTTTCAACGTACGTTCTAAGATTACATCTACCTGGCGATGCTGAGGGCCGACAGAACCAGAGAGTTCATTAACGTGCAGTGGGGTACTCTCTCATTTTTGGTGTATTCCTCCCTCTTTACAGAGTTACAGTGTTTTACTCCCATTCTGGGGAATGAAGAGTTGTTTTTGGCAAGGAAGTTTGAGGAAGGCCTCAGACCGGACATCAGGTCACAGGTGAACATCTTTCAGTTGACTTCTATCACTCTGATAGTCAACCAGGTGCTTATTATGAAGAGAAACCTGAGGGAGGCTGGAGTTTTGGACCAGGTCGGTTCAGCATCCAGGGATGATTCTCTCCAGACATATAGCAGGAAGCACCACCGAGAGTCTACATGAGGAGACTCGAGGAAGCGAGGTATTCCTTTTGGTAGACGGGATCTTCCCTCTAGAAACCAAGTTGTGTGTTATCAGTGTGGAAGAAGTGGGCATAATAATCCACAGTGACTGAGGGAACTAGTATAGTGCCAATCTTGCAGCAAGATGGGTCATCTACAGTGCTTCTACAAGGTTCTTCTTCCAGCGGCTAGTGAAGGAGGATCAATTTTGACTCCGCGTACAGGAGAAGGATTACCAGTTCCACAGTAGACTGGGGGCTGGAGTTCTTCAAGTCATTCAGGCTAGGGTAGAGGTCATGGACGTAGTGGTCAGGCTCAAGGAGGAGCAACACATGGATCTCAGACTGCTACGCAGGGCCGCAGTACGAGCCATACTTTTGCTATAGAGTAGATTCATTAGGAGCTGGATCTTGGACATTCTACATTTTGAGATACGATTTTAGTAGCCTCAGTTTTATCCTCTGCACTTTTCAATATAGGAGCTTCTCATAGATTTATTTCTATGCATACTATGGAAGGCCTTAGACTTACTGTTTATACTTCTGAGGAAATTATAACGCTAGAAACTCCCTTGGGAATTAGAACTTCTTGCGTGCATCAGTGCTTAGACTGCCCCCTCGAGGTTTGTGGGTGTCCTTTTTCGTGGAGTCTCTATGTTTTGGAGATGGTAGTCTATGATGTCATTCTCAGGATGGACTGGTTAGTTACCTTCCAAGCCTTTGTCGATTGCTTTCGTCGCAGGCTGAGTTTCACATCACCAGAGGGTAGATCTTTTCTTCACAAGGGAGAATGTGATGTCCAAGAGAGCAGAGATGGACCATAGCATCACGGGTTGGGCGGTGTTATGGCCCAGATTGCTCGCTTATATCTGGATAACCACGGGACATCTCAGGTAAATTTTCCTCCAGTGGTTGATCGCTTTCCAGATGTCTTTCCAGAAGACTTTTCAGGTTTTCCTCTAGAGAGAGAGGTAGACTTCTCTATTGATCTTGTGCTAGGAGCGGGATTGGTGTCCATTCCTCCTTATAGGATGGCTACACCTGAGTTGCAGGATCCCAAGAAGCAGTTGGAGGAGTTGCAGACAAGGGGTTAAATCTGACCCAGTACTTCTCCTTGGGGTTCGCCTGTCCTGTTTGCGAAGAAGGCAGACGACACCCTTAGTCTTTGTGTGGATTATCGGAAGCTGAACCATTTGACGGTCAAGAACTGATATCCATTTCCATGGATAGATGTTCTCTTTGATCAGATTTGATGATCCAGAGTGTTTTCGAAGATCAACTTGAGATCTGGCTACCATCAGTTGCGTGTCAGACCATCTGATATACCTCTTACATCCTTCTAGAGTAGGTATGGTATGTATGCGTATTTGGTTATGTCGTTCCGCCTCATGAACATTCCAGAAGTTTTCATAGCACTGATGAACAGATTTTTCCATCCTTACTTGTATTCCTTCGTGGTGGTTTTCATGGACGACATCTTGGTGCACTCTCACACTCGACACAACCTTGCTGCCCATCTTGAGATCATTTTGAGTACACTGAGGGAGCATCAGTTATATGTTATTCTCTAAAAGTGACACTTTTGGAAGGATGAGGTTCACTTACTGGGTCATGTCATCTTAGAGATAGGAGTATCAGTAGACCCAGAGAAGGTGAGAGCAGTAGTCACCTAGAAGCAGCTGAGGAACATCTTCAAGGTACGGAGTTTCTTAGGGATGGCTGGTTACTACAGGCAGTTTATACAGGACTTATCATGCCTAGAAGCGTTGTTTATGGGCTTTACTAAGAATGGGGTGATGTATGTTTGTTCAGAAGCTTGTGATTCAGCCTTCTAGGATCTGAAAGGGAGATTGACTTCAGCACCGATTCTAGTTTTTCCGGAGGTGGGAAAGAGTTATACAGTTTTCTGTGATGCATATGGCATCAAGATTGGAGCAGTACTTATGCAGGAGGATCGTGTGGTTGTGTATGGATCTCATCAGTTGAGTCCACATGAGAGGAACTATCCTACGCACGACCTAGATTTGGCTGTAGTTGTTCATGATTTGCGTTGTTGGAGACATTATCTTCTAGGAGAGCATTTTGTGGTGTATACTGACCACAAGAGCCTCAAGTACATCTTCACGCAGCGTGACTTGAATCTGAGATAGTGTAGGTGGGTTGAGTACTTGCAGTCTTTTAATTTCGATCTTGCCTATACACCTAGAAAAGGAAATGCAGTGGCTGATGCACTGAGCAGGAGGACTCAGGTATAGGCAGCTCATGAGGCTAGTAGTGAGTGGCATCTTATTGCTCTATTCTCCGATATGAATTTGGAGGTTCATTATAGATAGGGTAAGTCTTTCCTATCTTTTGTATTTGTTACCTCTACTCTTCTCGTCGAGTTCGAATGAGGCAGTTATCAGATTCTAAAGGCCTGGTCCTATGGGAAAGTGTGTCAGGAGAGGACCCTCTTCCCGGATGGACCATAGGTGAGGATGAGATCTCGTGTTTCTAGGGACGCGTATGGGTTCCAGAAGGTATTCACAAGGAGCTAATGCGAGAAATTCATTCCTCAGTCTGGGAAGTTCATCGTGGTGTCACTAAGATGTATCGTGATCTACACTGCCAGTATTGGTGGCCAGGTATGGAGAGAGGTGTTTCTGGTTTTTTCATGAGATGTTCCACCTGTCAGAAGGTGAAGGAAGAGCACCAGCGACCGGCAGGTCTTTTACAGCAGCTAACCATTCCCAAGTTGAATTGGAATGATGTCGTGATGGACTTCGTGATAGGGTTACTAAGATCGCCTCGAGGGAATGACACGGTATGAGTTTTCATTGAAAAGCTCACTAAAGTTTCTCACTTCTTGCCGATTAAGGAGACCTTCGGTGTTGATGAGCTTGGACGGTTGTACATCCATGAGATTGTACGCTTGCAGTGGGTTCCTAGTACTATCATTTCAGATAGGGACGCCTGCTTCACATCGCATTTCTGGCAAGGGCTACGGAGGGCTTTGGGTACACAGGTACTTCTCAGTACAACTTACCATCCCCAGACAGATGTCCAGTCAGAGCGCACGATTCAGGTGCTAGAGGACATGCTACGAGCATTAGTCCTGGATTTTGGAGGTTCTTGGGAGAGACATATACCTCTAGTGGAGTTTGCATATAATAATAGTTTTCAAGAAACTATTCATATGGAACCTTACGAGGATTTGTACGGTAGGTCATGCCGATCACCCTTGTGTTGGCTGGGGGCAGGAGAGGAAGCTATGCTGGGACCTCGTCTTGTTTAGGAGACCATAGAGTAGGTGGAGTTAATTCGAAAATGGATGGCTACTGCATAGTCATGGCATAAATCTTATTTTGATCAGTGGAGACGACCTCTGGAGTTTAAGGTTGGGGATCAGATTTTCCTACGTGTTACTCTGAGGTTGGGACACGAGAGGATCAAGAGATAGGGTAAGCATTCACTAAGATACATTGGGCCATTTGAGGTTCTGGAGAGAGTCGGGCTGGTTGCTTATAGGTTGTAGTTGCCTCAGAGGTACCAGGATATGCATGACGTCTTCCATGTTTCTCAGCTTCACCGCTATTTCTCAGACTTGTCTCGTGTTTTTCAACCCGAGGAGGTTGAGCTAGAGAAGGATTCATATTTTGAGGAGAATCCGATCAGTATTGTTGATCATAGTGAAAAGATACTCTATGGTCGGTCTGTTCCTCTGGTATGGTTGCTATGGAAGCACAGCCGTGTACAGGACGAGACTTGGGAGAGGGAGGCCGATATGCCATCACAGTGACCAGAGTTGTTCAAGGTTTCTTCTTTTCCACTAAGTTAGGGAAATTTGAGGACTAATTTCTTTAAGGGGGGATGTTTGTAAGAACCTGGATCTTTGTTTTAGGTATGTTTTTCAGTTTCTGGTAGTTTTTGAGAAAAAGAAGAAAATATGGAAATTTTCAAAGTACACGTTGTGTACTTTTCTCCCGCGCGAGGCCGTGTTCTAGCCGTGTCTGAGCCACACACACGGTGTGTAGCGATGATGTGGAGGTTTCTTAATGCCGTGTATGGAAAGGGTGAGTACACGCCATGTACTCCTGAAGTACAGGCCGTGTACTCCTGAAGTACACGTCGTGTACTTTTAATTTTATTTCATTAATTGGACCGGGTTCACATCTTAAACCTATTTTCATCTTCTTCTCCGCCTAATTATGTCCAGAGCATCTGAGGAGGCCTAATCTTCTCTAAGTCGTCGATCCTTCATCGGTTATCCGAATCGAACGTCGTCGGTTGCAATATAATCGTAGTGGTGAGTTATTGGTTCTTCTTTGTCCACGTTTCCTGATTCCTTATCTTGTGAGAGTTTTCTGAGGTTGAACATTTTAGACGTTTTTGCAGATCTTATCCATTCTAGGCTGATTCACAGGCCGAGGTTCAATTATATCAATATTCTAGGATCGAGGTAGGTGGTTTGTTTCCCTATGTAGAATGTCTTTGAGTTTTTGGTGTAAAAGTGTCGGATACCCATGTATCGGGTATCTCAGGTTAGGGTTTTGATCATGTATTGTTATCTGCCTTAGATTAAATGTATTCTTGAGGTTATTGGATGATTGATAATTTCTTGTTAGCATGTTTGAGGATCACACCTTGGGTGTTTCCCTTATTTTGGCAGTTTATCGTCATTTGGATTAGGTTGTCTGTGAGGCAGACCTTGTTGCATTGATTGCTTGCCTTGATATAGTTGATTGCATGTATTGGCTACTGTTTACATGATTTTGATGCATTTTAGCTATTAGCCAAGTAGTTTTTTGAGCTTACTTTGTGCTGATAACAGTCAATTACGCACGACTACAACACTAAGGGCTGTGGGAACCTGGTGTGGTAGACTAAAGAGGGAATTGACAATTAAGGGCTTCCCTAGAGAGTTTGTTATAAATTATTATCATTCGCAGGACCTAAGGGAATGAGACTTTGTGCTTCCTTAGAGTGTCCTTAGTAACGTTTCGATACTATAGGGGGAATTAGACGTAAGTGCTTCCTCATAGAGTCTATAGCTATCATTGCAAGACCACAGGGGAATTGACGGTGAGAGCTTCCCAGAGTGTTTGTGCCTTTGTATGTTTACCTGACTAGACGAGTCAGCCAGTGTGAGCCGCCCAGAGAGTCACCTTGAATATTTTTTGGATGGTTGTGATGAGTCCACCAAGCCAAGGAACAAGCTTGGGTTTTTTACTTCTTTTTGTTTAGGTAGTCTGCTGATATAAATGTTGTGTTACTTGCTTTGACTTGGAAATATAGAGTTGTTTACTAGATTCCTTAGCTGATAATTAAATGATTGTATTAAATTAATAAATAAATATGAATGGAGATTTGTAGGATTTTTTACTTTAGTTTACTTCTATTTCTATACTACATTTATTTCCTTTACTTTTTCTATATTGCTCACTGACAGTAGGGTACATATCTTGTGGTGGTTTCCTACTGGGATTAGTCTCACACCCTGTTTGGGTCCTTCTTTTCGGCCCAAACAGATTATATGGTTGCAGGTGTGGATAGGGATTGTGGTCCTTCTACTTCAGGTACATGATTTTTGGTTGGAGCTGGAGAGCATAGGACTGAGCTTAGGCTTTCGATGCTGTTGGAGTTGTTGTTACTTTTGGTGCTTTGTTCTCAGTTGTATTTCATCACGTTGTTGTGTTTGTTTCTTTCCTTAGATACATGTACCATGCTACATCATTATTATATTATACATTACTTCCGCTATTTAGTTTCAGTTGTCGTATGATATTTACTACTTCTGCTATTGACTGTTATTTCCTATACCTTGTATACCTTACCAAATGAGGGCATAGTTTCCCCAATAACTTACCAAGGCCCTCGCTGCTAGTCGGCAACCTCTGGCGTTTGGGGAAATGCGCTTGAGGTCATGTGTCGAACCGGGCACGAGGCACCAGTTGAGGGGATCTGGATTCGGGTCATTAATTTTTGGGAAATTAATGATTATCATAGATCATACCTTATAAAACATCCCCATTTCATGATTGGTAATTCTTTTAAAGAGTTGATAGATGGAAGAACCTAGGAAATACCAACTACAAATAAGCTATTTTCAAAATGAGTTGGGTTGTGGAAATTTATTAATCAAACTATCTAACCAAGTGAGTAACATTTTATCCCTTTAAGGTGACAATATTTATTTTTCTTACTCCTAATTTTTCATGGTATTCATATAAGGCTTCCATAATTCTAAATGAAGCATATTGATGAGTCAATTAAACCATCATAGAGATCCAACACTCTTCCATACCCAATGTCTATTTTTTTTATAACAAACATGATTATCCCTTATGGGTGTTGAAAGAAATTTTTTCCTGAGTGGTTTCTATTTAAATCATACCCCATGAAAAAATATGAAGGTATTATTTAATCCATGTAAATGTATCTAGATCACAGATGAAGAGAAACTTTCTGGATTAAATCCAATCTATCATAATTCTAGGCCATGAGATATCATTTATTACAGTTTGGAACCAAATGAGACTGTTGATGTTGA
This sequence comes from Viscum album, assembly GCA_963277665.1. Taxonomy (NCBI): domain Eukaryota; kingdom Viridiplantae; phylum Streptophyta; class Magnoliopsida; order Santalales; family Viscaceae; genus Viscum; species Viscum album. Next base: position 643,348,169 of record OY728127.1, read on the forward strand.
TCATTATTCAAATGAAGATAAATATCGTGATCCTATGGAAAATGATGAGTAATCTGTAAGATATTTTTAGGAGATATATGGTTGAATTATTTTAATAGTGATTCTAGATGAGGGAACCTATAAGAGAAGTGGTATCTTCATTTCATGAGGTAGTCTTTGTTAATGCAAATTGAAGATACAAGAGAGTCTAAAATTCCTTTGAACATTGAAATATTTTGAGAAGGATATTTGACAAATTAGGTAGAGATAATTCTATAATCCATGATTTTTGGACTAGATATCACAAATTTACAATGTGATAATGATGTGGATCCGAAAGTGGAATGTCCACCTATGATTGAGATTGGGGGAGCTCTGATCATTGATTCCTCACCTTCTATGATCATGAAACTCAATATAATCCATTCTTTGATATTTATATGGCTTATACCATATATGTTAATGGTAATCATGTTATATAATCTCATAAAGTGGATGATAATGATGATAATAGTGGTGACGATGATAAATATGATGATGAAGATAATCCTACAAATCCAAAAGGGCCTACTATTATATTTATTTCATGTAAATAAGAATATATTTTCCTAATGATTCCTTCCACTTGTTTTTCATAATGACCAGTTATCCTTGAGTCTTATAAGGATTTGTTAATTTTTTGGTTGTTCCAACTTCAACTAGAGATGTTCTTGAAACCAATTCTCAAGAAAAATCATATTATAACACTTCTACCAAAACTGAATATGTGTCCATGTAAGAATATAATTAAGAATATGAGGCCTCAAAAGGGTAAATAGACAAATAATATGGGATATTATATGAAAATGATTATTCATAGAGAAAGAATCATATATTCACTAATCACTCCACTATTTTTAATAATGATTTCCTTCAAGAAGATTATTCTACATAGGTTCAATATTATTCTACTCAATCTTGAGTAGATTCATCTCAAAAAGATTGGAATTCCACTAAACCTCCTTCTATGATAACATCAGCAGACATCATACAATTCAAGGATATTTTTAATTTTTTGTTTAAATAAGTCTTAATATGTATTAGTTGGGCTAATTCTCATGGAATAGATGAGGATGTTTCATACACTATTGAAGGAGTTGTTTCACACATGAAACCTAAATTGTTACTAAAAATAGATCATATGAACCATGAGACTAGTTATTTCATATGATAAATGGAATTTTTTAGATGTCACATTGGATCCATTAATGTTGATATGAAAGATATGTTGTATGGAATAGATAGACGGTATCTCTCCACGATAACTAGTCCACCCAAACCATTCAATTCTACATTAGAAAATCCCCCTACTTCAATCTCTATTAATGATGATTTGATTAAAATGTTGATTAATGATGGTATTTATAATATCATGGATGGTGTAATGTCTCATCTTGGGTTCCATGCCCCACTTCCCTGAGTTGGTTCATTAGGTGACCTCAAGTGTGGCTCCCCGTACACTAAAGGCTATCAACTAGCAACGAGGGTCTAATATCATTCATGGGGAGACTACACCCTATTTAATTAGAGTAATACACCAAAATAAATAAATAAACATTAACAGTTGAATAATAAAGTGATATCATAACCAGAACAGTACTAATATATCAAGATAACAAAAACTGTAAATATATTATCAAAAATAAACAGCAGATATGACATGCTAAAATATGTGTCCAGTGTCGAAATAAAAACTAAAAAGTAATGAAACTAAAAACTCCCAAGTAGGTCATGAACCATGTCTAGTTCCCACATCCATGTTCCATCCCCAAAATATGCCATCTAGCATAGGTCCTTTGGCTTTAACCTATTATACAACAATGTAATATATTTAGGTAATGATTAGGCAGCCCGAGTATGGTGTGAGTAAAATTCAGTAGGCCACCACCAACGACATCTAAAATAATATATAATCAATAACAGTGTATAAATATGTATAAAAAAATAAACACGATGCATAAGTAAAAAAGTTATCATATTTTCAATTATTCATTATTTAACCATATAAACCCTCAGTTTCTTGAGGACAACCAAACGTCAATACCTGATTCAGACCACGCCGGAGTCTAACTATCCCCAAGGGAAATCTTGTCTAACAATTCCATAGTAACCATTCTATATCACATGTCACATCTCAGAATTCCATTGTTTCCATTCTAGATTACATGTCTTAACTTAGAATGTCATTTTACCATTCTCAATCTCATTAATTAATTAAATTGTTAATTGATATTCTTAAACTCATTAATTAACCCAACAATTAATTAATCTTCTCAATCCAATTAATTAACTAAAAAATTAATTAACCTTCTAAATATCATTAACTAAATCAAAAATTAATTAATCTTCTAAATCAAATCAATTAACTCAACAATTAATTAATCTTCTAAATCTTATTAATTACCTCAACCACTAATTAATCATCTCAATTAATTACTAATTAAATAATTAGTTTATCAAACCAATTAATTTAATTGATTTCCCAATAAATTAACCAAAATACACCATTCTTATAATCCCATAATTAACTCTTTAATTAATAATTCAATTCACAACCTCGTTATCCTTTAATTAATTCCAGAATTAATTACTCACTTTTACAATATCAATATCCCCTAATTAATTCCACAATTAATTATTCAAATTCAAATTATCAATATACTCTCATTATTTACAAAATTTATTAATCTAATTCACAATCTAAATATACCCTAATTAATTCCACAGTTAATTATTCACAATCTATAATTCCAATATCCCCAATTTCCCATTTTTCCTTAATTAATTAATTCCCCAATTAAATTAATCCAATCATGACCTCATTTTCTAAACATCTAATAAAAATTCCATATCTACATAAAAAAATTAATCAAGAATTTGGGATTTGAATTATAGTCCTCCAACATCAATTCATTGACGAATGATCTCCCAACAGAAATCCCCAAAATTCAGTGGGGTAATGGCATTGAATGAGATATGGATCTAAAACATATATCAAGAATGAACAGTTCAAGATCTCTTAAATCTTGATCTAGATCAACAATCATAGTCCTAGATCTAAAAAATAGGTATAAATCTGACCAAAATAGAGAATAATAGTCCTTAAATAAAGAGATAATGAATGAGGAGGAACGAGAATGCAGCTGGGATGAGATCCTCTTTCTAGGAGAGGTGTAGATCTTCGATCCAGACATTGAATCATCATGAAAGGGGGTCAGGAATTCTTTTAATATAACTAAGAGGCTCAAAAATCATGAAAGAGGTGTTTGGATTGAATGGGGGTCAATTTGGGATTAAAATGGGGGTTCAGGAATTTTTTAAAATAATTTATGGGTTAATTTATTTACCATGCAGGGTTTTTTAGGTAGTGGCACATAGTTTTCCCTAACTCTACACCTACAATGTTTTCCTTATTTATAGGGTTCATAGTTACTCTTAATAGGGTGAACGATTTGAAAATACATGCACCAATCATGAAATTCCCCCTATCTTAGGTCGCACGTTTTGCTGTGTTGGGGTGCATGGTTAGAGAAAACTATGTGAAAACTATGAAATTCCCTATTTCATACATTTTTCTCAAATTTTAACCCAAACACACCCCAAGGTAAAACCAAAATGAAAATTTCTCAACATAATCCAAAAGAGTACCAGAAAATGAGCCTCATACAACTCCAAAAAAGGTCGGGATCTTACAATCTTCTAACCATATAATAGTTCATCCTCGAGGTTCACTTCTAAGCATCTCTAGATTCCGAGTCAAAAATATCAGGACATTTAGCCCCCATATATTCTTCTCTTTCCCATTTTTCATTCTTCACATTCCCATGTTGCTGCAATACACTGACTATCGACATGATCTTTCCCCACATCACTTTCTCAATGCGATCCAACACATATTTTGGATACTCCTCAATGGGTAAATCTATCTCAATCTCAATATCATCAACATTAATTACATGAGAATGGTTGGGTTGATACTGATGATGTTGTGATTCATGAAAATAATCATGCATAGCACAATATTTCTATGTAAGAGCCATTCGGTAGGCCACCGGCCCGATTCATTACACAACATCGAATGGTCCAACGGCCTTGGATACTAGTTTTCCCTACCTCCTTATCTTGTGACGACCCAAAATGGAAGACATATGAAGGAAAATATGATCACCCTCTGTAAACTCAAGTGGTCATCAAATTCTATCAGTATATGACTTCTTTCTCCTCTGATTTACAACCACATGCTTCTGAATCGACTGAACCTACTCTGAAATCACATAAATGGGACTCGGTCCTAATAAATATGACTCACCTTCCTCTATACAAGTTAAAGGTGATCTTCCTAGACAATGATAAATAGACTCATATGTTTCAATATGAATAGTATAATGATAACTGGTGTTATTGTAAATCTCCACCAAAGCTAGGTGTTTCTCCCAATACCCACTAAAGTTAAGGAAAAAAGCTCACAGTATATCCTCAAGCACATGTATAGTGTTCTATGACTTCCCATCTATATGGGGTGGAAAGGAATACTCAAAAAACTTTTAAACCAACAACCTTATGTAAGAACTATAATAATTGATAATTAAAATGTGAGTCATGATTTGAAACAATAGTTTGTGGCATCCCATATAGCTGGACTATTTACCTAACATACAAGTCTCAAAACTACTCCACTGAGAAAGTCTCCCATATAGGTAAGAAATATGATTCCTTCATCAGTCTATCCATAATAAACCAAATATCATTATTTTTCTAAGGCATCTTTGGGAGACCCGCGACAAATTCCATAGTCGCGTCCTCCCACTTCAACTCCAAAATGGGAAAAAGTTACAGAAAACCTCTAGGTCATTGATGCTCCTCCTTTACCTACTGACAGGTGTAACATCATGTCAGGAACCCTGATATCTCCTTTTTTATTCTTTTCCACCAAAACAAACATCATATATTATGGTACATTTTTTCACACTTTTATGTACTTCCCACTTAGAGGTATGAAATTCTCACATCAACTCCTCCCACATACTCGTAGGCACAACAACCTGATTCTTGACATAGATGATATCTTCCTCATATATCAACCAGTTTAAAGGTGTCTCCCCAACTTCAAGTATTTCCCTCAAAGATAAACATTTTGTATCTTCACACTTCACATCTCTGGTCTATCTTAAAAGTGTAGACTCCACTTAAATATATACGAGATCCATATGTATATAATTCTCTAGATCCACCACATGTGCCTCAGCTAGTAGATTCATCATCTTTCACTCATCACAAGACTCTAGAATATCATGAGTCTAGTTTTTCCTAATTAAAGAATCAACTACACTATTTCATTTCCCAGTTGTGTTTGATAGTTCAAAATCGAATGAATGTATATACTCAACCCATATCTGATTCTAAATATTAAAATCTCATTGTGAAAATATTTACTTCAAGATCTTATAATCTATAAGCATAGTAAACTTCTCTCGTTTTAGATAATTCTTCCAACACATCAAATCATATACCACTACATCCTTCTTGAGTTCAGGCATAGGGAAATGCTTCTCATGTGTCCTCAACTACTGATACAAATACACCACAACTCGATCAACATGCATCAATAATTATCCAAGCCCTATTCCATAATAATCACAAAACATATTGTACTCATCACCTAAACCAAGTAGGATCAATATTGGTTCTAATGTTAACCTCTTATTAAACTCCTATAGGTCATTCTTGCATTATTATGACCATTATAACTTTATTCCCTTATTTCTCAAGGATGAAAGTGGTGTTGATAATCGAGAAAAGTTTTGGATAAACCTATGATACTATATAGTCAATCCTAAAAAGATACATATTGAAAAAAAAAATTGATATGATCCTAGGAAACCACTACCTGAACCTTCTCTAGGTCTACTGAAACACCTTCCTCTAAGATGATGTGACCCAAGAAGTGCACTTGATCAATCCAAAAATGACACTTAGATAGATTGACGTATAGACGATTATCTCTTAGTGTACTCAAAAATTTTTCCAGGTGTTGGGAATGATCATCATGAGTCTTGGACTATAGCAATATTTCATCCACAAACACAACCAATAACTGATCTAGGTACAGATGGATGATTATTTTCATCAAGGCCGTAAATATTGATGGAAATTTTTTCAACTTGAACGTAATTATGAAGAACACATATAGTCCATACCTACTTCTAAAAGCTTTTCTTGGTATATCATAAGTCTGAAACATTAACTGATGATACCCTTATTTAATTCAATCATGGAAAAGATGAATGGTCCTCTCAACTGGTCAACAAATCATCAATACATGGAATAGGATACTGATTATTCACAGTCATCTAGTTCAACTTCCAGTAATCAACACATAAGGGAAAACTCCTATCATCCTTATTTGTAAAAAACATAGGTGATCTTCAAGGAGATATACTTGGATGGATAAACCCCTTATCCATAAATACTTCCAGTTGTGTCTTGATCTCTTGATCTCTATCAGTGTCATTTTGTATGGTGGAATAGAAAAGGTTTCAACACCTTTCATGATCTCAATATTAAATTATATGTCTCTCTATGGTGGATTCCTTGAGAAATACACTAAAAACCCATCCTTAAATCTATCCACTACTTTTGGATAGACATCCTTCTTTACACCTATATCATCTATAAATAGACTAAAAACCTAGGTTATGAGCTCTTCTAGTTACTGATGAACAATCCATGCTCATCCCACCTGGATATCCCACACTCCATTTTGAATTTAGTTTTCTCCCATAGAAGACATAAACATCACTCTCATATGGTAATAATCTATGTGGGATCAACACGCTACTAATAAGTCCATACCTAGAATTAGGTAAAATCCTGATGTGTTAAGAATATTGAGATCTCATCAAAAATGATACTCCCCAACCTTGAGAGAACATACCTTAAAAAAGAATATGTCCCTAGACCATACTCCCAATGGTGTATTTATCGTTAACACCCCTCTCATGAACACAAATTCTAGGCTTAAACCATTAACAAGTTGAATAGAAATAATGGAATGTGAGGAACCAATATCAAATAAGTAATTACATAATATAGAATTTATTAGAATAGTAACTCTCACTATTGATGGTCCATCCTCTCTATCCAAATGTTTAGGCTACACAACATGAAACTATTCGGCCCCTCTTTCTTATAATACCAGCCAAGTCCCCTTAGCTGGACTTATCTTCTGATATGGGTGCACTTTCCTAGAAGTATAGAATCCACTGCCTCTACCTCCAAGACCAGTAGAAATCCAACAGTTATCTTGATATGGTGTAGAATATCCCTTTCCCACACTCTAATTCTCTTTAGCTACCCCATCATTACCCATATACCATGGTATCATGTAGAAATTATATAGATGTCCCATGTTTCCACAATGCCGGCACTCCACTAGTGGATAGGGATAGTGTCTTCATTAGTGGTCTGGTCTATCTCACTGGTGGAAAATCACTAGAGAAAGGTCATGTGTAACTGACCTTTCCACATGGACATTCTATTTCCCACTAATATGGATAAAGTTCTCATAATGATGCTTCCTTCCCTTAGAATATGTACCTACTGACCAATAAAAAACAACCATTTGTCATGAAATGGAATCCTCCTTCAAGTTCCCCTCATCTTGGAGAACCAGAATCACTACTTATAAAAAATTATTCAGCTAGAAGATGCACACATGAGATTTAATTTCACACATATGTACTTCATGAAATAATTTTTCTAATGTATCCTCATACACTAAAAATGTAGGTGAAAATAATTTAAAATCAATAAATTTACATTCATAGTCCATTACAGACATATTCCCCTAATTCAATCTCATGTACTCAACTACTCCTTCCTACCTCAACATCTCTGTATAGAATATCTTCAATAAATACTCTAAGAAGTTCTTCCATAATATACCATCATCATATATAGTCATATTCTAGACATGCCACTAAGGATTCACTAATCCTTGTATCATATAAGAGTCTATATTGACCCTCATATCAGCAAGATTCTACAATTGGTCAAGTGTAGTCTGGATAGACTCAATCTAGAACTCTACTATCTTAGTTCAACCCTCTCCATCATTAGTTGAGGGATAATGAAACTAAAACACCCTCATCAAGTCAAACATACTTCTCTAAACCATCCCTGGGTCTATTTCCTTGAATTTCATTAAGCGATCAAGGTTCTCTGAGAATTTCTCTCTGACTTTTTCACCTGACACTATTGGTGCCTCAAGTTCCACTACAAGAGGAACATCTCCCAACATGTCCTCGAATTGTCATCTCCAGAGGATCATCATAGATAAATTCCTCTATAAGAAAAACATGCACCGTAGGATATCATTTATAAAACAAAATTACACATTTAAGGTAAACACAATATGTCCCAACAATCCATTTCCCCAAACTCGGCTACATGGTAAGAATTGTGGCACTAACACTACCCCTAACCATCCTACACCTCTGTCAGGGTAAACAAAGGGAAACTCACTTTCTTATAATTCACATTTCTCATTAGACACTCATTTGTTATGATCTTGAGTAACTTTAAAATCTATCTCAATTTCATGTTAGAAACTATTTTTTAGTTCAATTTCACAAGAAAGGAAAACATTTCAAGTTTAACAATATACCCAACCCCTGTTTTCCCATGCATTCCTAAAATGATGCATGTAAAAAATGATCTTAGGTGCCATGATTGATTAATTATTACTCAATTCATGTTCCTTACCTACCCATGAGTCGAATATCATAAAATTTTAAAATCAATAATCACAATACACCACAAGTGTTCCACCCAAGGTGAACTAATATTCAACTGTAACAGTAAATATAAATAACCATAATCCCACCCAAGGTACTTGGGTTCTCCCCATATATGGGTTTAATACTCCCATGGATGACCTCATAACTAGGTAGAGACTCTTCATAGTCTCTTTTATACCTTTCCTAAATAGTAATAAAAATGAAAATGAAAATAAAACAAGGAATTAATACAACTCTGTAAGGTCTCAGCCTTGGTGATAGCACTGATTCCTAGAGTCGGTTTTCTATGTGACCCCAAGTGTGTCACACAGTATGTTATAGGAATCCTACTAGTATAAGGGTCTAATATAATTCATGAGGATATTATACCCTATTTTTTCATAGTAATAAACCATCAAAAATAAATTAAAAATAATAGGTGAATAATCAAAAGATATCATAACTAGAAAAGTACCAATATCTCAAGATAACCAAAACTAGAAATACATTATCAAAACTAAAAAGTGGATATTCAGTGCTAAAATATTTTTATAGTGTCAAAATTAAATCTCAAAAGTAAAGATAATAAAAACTTCTAAGTGGGTACCAATCAACATTGTGTTCCCTCATCCATGCTCCATTCCCAAAATCAGCCATCTAACATAGGGAATTTTCCCTAAATTTTTCCTGTAATAACGAAATATATTCAACTACCAATCAAGAAACCTGAGAATGGTGCGAGTATAACTCAGTAGGCCACCAACAATAATTTATAAAACAATATCCACTCAATAATGGTGTATTCATCTATATAAATAAAGAAACACAATGAATAAGTAAATAGTTATTACATTATCAATTATTCTTTATTTAACCACATAAACCCCTAGGTTCCTAATGTAACCCAAACCTCGATACATTCATTTTACCATGTCAGATTCTAACTATACCCAAGGGATATCATATCCTAGTATTTTATAGTTACCATTAATATTTTCATTTCACATCTTATAATTCCATTATTACAATTCTAGATTACATGCCTTATCTCAAAATTCCATTGTTACAATTCTCAATCTCATTAATTTACTCAATAATTAATTAATATTCTCATTATAATTAATTATTAATTAATCTTATCAATCCCATTTATGAACTCAACAATTAATTAACTTTATTAATATTATTAATTAACTAAATAATTTATTTTATCAATCTCATTAATTAACAAATCAATTAATTAATATTCCCATTATTATTAATTAACTCAACTATTAATTAATCATATCTATTCATTACTAATTGAACAATTAGTTTATCACTTCAATTCCTTTAATTAATTTCCCTATTGACTAATCAAAATCCATCATCCCAAAAATCCCATAATTAATTAATCAATTGATTATTCTATCCATAACCTCATTATCCTATAATCAATTCAACAATTAATTACTCACATTTACAATATCAATATCCCTTAGTTAATTCCACAATTAATTAATCACATTCAAAATCTCAATATTCCCTAATTAATTACACAATTAATTAATCACATTCACAATCTCAGAATCCCTTTAATTAATTCCACAATTAATTATTCACAATCAACAATTCCAATATCCCCAATTTCCAATTTTTGTTTATCAAATTATTTCAAAAATTTAATTAATTTAATCACGAACTCAATTGCTAAAAATATAATAGAAATCCCAAAATTACATACACATAATTTCATTCAAGTCGTTGAAATTTTAATTATATAACACCTACATCAATTCATTGATGAACGATTGCCCAATGGAAATCCCTAAAATTCAGTAGAGTGACGGCATAGAATGAGATCTATATATATAACCTAAATCAAGATTTCAAAATTCAAGATCTCTTAAATCTCTATCAATATAAACATCCTTGGATATAGAACTATTAAACTAGTTACGAATCTAACAAAAATATATAATAATATAAGTTAATTAAATAGATAAGAAATGAGGAGGAATGAGAAAACAACTATGATGATATCCTCTAAGAGGTAGGGGTGAATATCTTCAATTCGGGATTAGAATCATGAAGAATAGAGGTCAAGAATGATCATAATATTTTCGAGAGGCTCCTAAATCATGAAAGAGGTGTTTGGGTCGAATGGGGGTCGATTTGGGATTAAAATGAGGCTCTGTAACTTTTTAAAATAATTTTTGTGTTAATTTAATTCTCGTGCATGGTTTACTTAAGAGGGGTGCATGGTTTCCCATAACCGTGCGCCAACCCATGATCCTTTTTATTGGTGATTATGATTACACCTAATAGGGTTCATTATCTAACAAACATAGGGCCAACTATGCAATTCTCCTCTATACAGAGTTGCACAATTTGTGGGTTGAAGTACACGGTTAGGGAAAATCATGCACCAACTGTGCACTCCCCTATTTCTTCTATTTTTCTCAAATTTCTAGAAAAAAACTCCAAGGTAAAACCCAAATGAAAATTACATAACATAGGAAAAAATAGTACCTGTAAATGGGCCTAACACAACTCTAGAAAATGTCAGGATCGTACTAATGGTGTGGATGATATTAGAAGATAAGTGAAAATGGAAATTTCTTCCCATTGATAAATTCTATATGATTTACCTAAAGTATAATTAATCAATATTGATAATGATAAAGATGTAATGAATAGTGAAATAATTTACCATTTTAGAAGTATTTTCACAAAGTAGGACCTTAATAATTGGTTCATATCATTAAATGGGCATTTAGATATTCCACCTCTCATAGTTTCCTTAAAATAAATTATAGAGAAGTTATTAGTGATGACTCTTATAAAAATTCAGTTCATTTCAAATAAATATTTTGTAACATACCAGACCTGAACAGCCACCCGAACTGTGCTAAATTGGTTGGGTGTTACTACCTTAGGCGCACCTCCCCGAACGCCATAGGTTGTCGACTAGAAGCGAGGGTCTTTATAGGTATATTTGGGAGGTTATACCCTCTTGGAGGATAATAATGGTACTGTTCCAAGTATAATAATAAATATTCTATGGAAAAACGACTCAGGAGACTCGAACCATACCCGTAGAGAAGAAGCACAATCAATATCAAAAAATAGTGGAAGCAATAAATATAACAATAGTAGTGGAAAGTAAACACAACAGCATGTTGAACACTTGTAACTACCACTGTACAACAAAACATGCATCCAAAGCAGGTCATATATATCCATATGTAAAAAATGGAGCCAATGGCTAACTAATTGTAGATACAAAACAAGTAAGCATGCTGATATAGGAAATAAAGCAAAACAAGGTAAAATCCAGCTAGGCAAGACCTCAAGGTCAATATTATCTCCATGAAATAGCTAATGCAGTCCATCTCCTGAAGCTGACCTCTTTCCTGAACATAAATTTATAAAATCTACACTCGTCCCGAAGGGCCCGTGCGGGGTGTGAGACGAATCTTAGTAGGATACCACCCAAAGGTACATACCAAATATAAGTGTTTAAGCAGGAATGCAGTTATAAAGAAAAACAGTAAATAGTACGATGCACAAATAAACACAAACCCACTGGTGCTCAGCAGCCACCATGGAGTGTCACCTACTTCGGCCAATGTCGGAATCTCTATCATGTAACCCGGCACCATGTGCCCCATGACATCGCATCTCAAGTACCGACGTCCCGAAGTCACACCCAAGAAATAGTAACCCAGAGGAACAGAAATACCTGTCCTTAAATAAGTAACTGGAGGGATAGAGATGTCGACCCTCAAATAAAGTAACTGGGGGGACATAGATGTTTTACCTCAAAATAAAGTAACTGGAGGGACAGTGATGTCTACCGTCAAAATAAAGTAATCGGAGGAACAGTGATGTCTGCCCTCAAAATAACGGTGAGCCTCTACCCCCAACCCGTTGGCCTCAATGCTATCCCCTAAAGGCTCCTCACCTCCCACGTGGCTTCCTATGGCAAGCACCCCCAAACCAATTATAAGGACCCAGCCTTAAAACATTACATAATCTTGAATTAAACGAATAATTCACATTGAGGATCTTTTCCTATTTAGAGTTTTAGAGAATTAGGACATAACCATTACATCTCAATGATTACAAAGTAGACATATCTATTCAGTATCCATTTTTTCACAAAATAAAAACTCTTGAACAAAAGAGTCATGTCTAGTTCCATTTTTAGATAGCATGACATTTCCTTGATCCCATCCTTGACCCTATTCCACTTTATGTCCTATCAAACACATTTCAAAAACTTGGGATGAGCATAAAAATATCAGTAAAGGATATAAAAATACAGAAAGAAAATATTAGCCCATGTATACACAAGAATCAATGAAATCATACTTTACTAATAAAACATAATCACTTTAACATACCTCATTAAATAATAAGATTTATCAATAACTCATAGAAATCATAAGACATAAAGGTAACTTGAGGCATTCATAACATTCTTACATAGGGAGTAACCCTCATGGTTACATTTGGAATACCCATCACAGTATATTCCCTAAATCTCTTCAGAGAAACCTTAGAGTTTAACTCCTTCACATTACCCAATGCATTGGAGATCTATCTCGGGCTCACCCGCCCTTAGTTTATTATAGTACCACCCAACTTCATAAACAATTCCCAAGAACCACAACATAATCGTATCACATAAAACATGCATAAAGAAAACATAACATTTCCACATTTCAATCACAAGATATCAATACAACACATTGATATAATCAAAACATTATCAAAACCATTTTCAATACCAAAATAAAAGAAAAGTAAAACATGGTATTTATTTTTCATTTAAAAAAATTTATGTCTTGTAGAGTAAGTCGAAACTCAAATAATGGTTACATCGGTGGAGAAGTCGTTGTCTCCTCATACATAAGACATAAAAAACATTCCTTTTTTCATTTAGTAAAATGCTTCATGTAAAAATATTACTTTTGAATGAAATTAAAAGTCAAAAGGGTTTATTATAAAACTAATAAAATAAGGTCGTATATATATTGAAGTATGCAGCAATGAAAGGAGATTGAGACAAAGTCCCTTACAAATATGGTATCCTTAGATTAAGGATAAATCAATTACATAATTATGAGTGAAGAATATAAATACACCCAATATAAGTGGATATTAAGTGTAAAAAAATTAGAGTTCATCCACACATATTCATATTATGACATAACCAAGAATTAGAGGTTTAACCCAAAGAATTGAAATTGGGTTAAGAAGTTCCCTTATAGAAATTCGACAGCTTAACAGTGTCACTTTAAAATTCATAAAATGAGTTGATGAGAGATAAAAAGGGTTTCTCATCACTTGGACATAAAATTTACAGAAATAAGGATATATAAGAACATATCCCAACATTAATAATATGTAAATTAAAAGACCTAACTAAAAGAAGTCTTGTAAAAAGAGGAGGGTGAAAGGTTCCCTTACCGATTTTGGTAATTTTCGAAACGTACACCCCATGAAAGAAGGACTATAAAACATTGATGTAAATACCCATAAATGAAATTATATTACACAAAGAGTAGAATAATGGTAAGTACATACACCAATAAAAGGATATAGTGGAAAATATAGCATGAATCTCACAGGAATAAAAAGTGAGATAAAAACCCCTTACCTCGTTGTAATAAATCGAGTCATATGACCAATAGATAATAAAAACCAAATGAATCACATAATAACATGAATATAAGTAGAATCATGATAATATATATCAAATTTAATTACACAATAAACCACATGCAATAAATAATTGGCGAACAATGGAAATCTCACGGAATTAAAAGTGAGATAAGAAATCCCCTTACCTCAAGTCCGACTTGTCTTGTTCGTTTCTTTATATTCCTGAATAATAAACTTTGGTCAATTTATAATTTCTTAAGGAATTAATTTATAGTTTATTATTCAATTCATATCAAATATTATCATGTTATAATAATTAGTTAATTATGTGAGTTCATATCATAAGTTTTATCGATGTTCGGTACATGAGTCAACAATGAATTTGTTTGAAGAGAATTTTCCATGTGGTTATAAGTACATCATCTACGGAATGGTGTTCATGATTTATATATCATATATATCCAGTATATATTTATTTAATAATATTCAATAATGTTTGGAGATAATAAATGAAATGTACCGTTCATGGAGATGGTAAGCCGTACGTAGCATGAACAGTACTTTCATTTTTTTGTCATATTAATGGACTTTAAAACTAAATTAGACGTAGATATATTATAATTACATTATAATATATATGTTATATAGGTAAAATAATTTCATTAATTACATTCTTTATAAATTCCATGTTTGGCATGAACGAGTCACATCACTTGAGGGGGCGGTTGTCCACACTTCCTCATATGAAATTATCACATTTCACAACATGAAAAGCATAAAGGTATGCTTTAAATATAAAATAAAGAAGCATTGGGAGGAAATAAAATATAATATATATCATATCTAAATATGTTTCCATCATAATGGCCACCAAGAAAGGTGTTAAAAGAAGATTGAACAATCATCGCTTCGTGAGATAGTAATTTGCCACCCACAGAAACAGTATGTTCTTTAACCATTAGACGGGGGTGTGTGTAAGTGTAGGTAGAATCCTTATCAAAAAAAATACTAGTATATTCAGGATAATGGTGTTATTATGGGATCAAATAATAAGAAGATATTGGTGAGTGAAGAAGGAAAATAAAATAAAGAAACTAGAGAGAAGACATTACCTCTAAATCGGGTAACTCTTTTTGATTTGAGCCAAAGGCTTCCTTGGAAAGACTTCTGCCCAAAGTGAGGCTTCTAGGAGTAATAGAGTGATGTGGAGAGATAATATAAGCAGCGGCTGGATGAGGCTAGGGCTTGAGAGGTGTGGGTAAGGGGGTAGAGGTGGGGCCTTTTATAATAGGCAGGAGGGTCACTTTTGGAAAGTCTTGAAATGTTACTTTATTATAAAATGGTTTTCGGATTTTAAGGGTCCCACAATGATATATTTCGAGGATAATGTGATAAGGGTTCGAAATTGACCCATCCAATATGTTTTCAACAACTGTAAGTTGTAGATTTTACCTTATATTTTCATTTTATGTAAATCGTTCATTAATGAGGTAATCACTGTATCATCATGGTGTCTTAAATAAATTTATTTATTTAATTTCTAAAAATTATAAAAAAAACATGATGTAGAAAATATTTTTAGCTTTCCAATTACTATTTATAGTCTAAGAGACTATTTATGTAAACAAAATTAAAATTGTTTTACTTAGGATATACAAACCTTTGTTATATTTCTCTTCTTTAAAAAAAATAATGTCATAAATGTCACTATTACACCCATTTGACTCCATGGGACCTCAAGTTCAGTAAAAATCTTCCCAAGGTCGGCCATATCTCAAAAAAGAGGATTCGGGCTCATTTTGGGGCCATTTTGTATTATTATGATATTATTGTATTACCCTTAACCGCCCGATTACTAATTAATCACGATAATTAAAGATAATTACAATCGTTACTATTCATAATGTCCAATTAAAAGAGTCTTAACTAAATAATTTGGAACTTATGATTCCAAATATGGAATCCATTTACCAAATTACAAACACAAAAATTGCAGTAATTAATTTAAAAATAATTCTCGTTGTCACAACCAGACGGGTTTTTAAGAAGTAAAATTTATCAAAAGATTGACGTGTTTTTACATCCAATTCAAATATGAAATTACTTCCAATGAACAAAATTGTATTAAGTGATAAAAAAATAATTCAATTACACATTAAAACCAATTAAAAGTACCATCTAACTATATAATTAAATTAGATGAAAAAGCAGTTTTGACGTAATATGCAGTATTTTTCACTATTCATTAAAAATGAACATTTGTCAGAAAAATACCAAACATTTATCCAAATTAAATTTTATATTACAAATTAAAAAATTATGTCCATTTTACCAAATTTAAAACATAGAAGTTTCATTAATTAATTTTATAATTAATTCTCGTTGTCAAAACAAATGGCGTGTTTTTAAGAAACAATATTTATCAAAATATTAACACTTGTTTATGTCCAATTTCAATGTGATATTAATTACAATGACCACCATTGGATTAAATGGTAAAAATATATTTTAACTAAACTTTAAACCCAATTAAAAAGATATTATAACCATATAAATAAATTATATTAAAAGGAGGTTCTAAATTAAAATACATCATTTTCTCTATTCATTAAAAAATGAACTTTATCAGGAAAATAACAAAAATTTACACAAATTAAATTTTGATGTCCCGATTCAAAATAAGGATTTTATTTTATCAAATATAACATATAAAATTGAAAAAAAAGTAGTTTTAAAAAGGGTTCACCATCAAAAGGCGGTTAATCGACCTTTTAAAGAACATTATAATATTTATGCTTAAAATCAAATTCTTTTCTTCTTTTAAGCCTATAAAATTTATTGGATAAATGTAAAAATATATAACAAACATATATAATCATTTTGAAGTTAGTTCTGTTCATTCCCTCCATTACAACGGCTAGGTGTTAACTACCATTTAAAATAATATTATTATATTATTAGTGTGCAACGTAAGATTTCAAAAAAAACTCATTGTTGCGTACTGGGTACGCCATCAAACATATAATTCCCTTTAAAATAATATTAAAATTTTATTCACAAATATTAATAAATATGAAAATGTCATATTCTTTATTTACCCGGGATGTTACATCATTCCCCCCTTTTGGGAATTGCATCCTCGCAATTTTAAAATTGGGCTCGGAAACTTCATTGAAATCCCCACATCAGAAAAAGACTAAATTAAAATATCACTTTAAAAGAAAGAAAGAAAATTACAAATATCACCCGAGACTACAGATACTAGGATTCCATGAAAACATAGATATGGAATAGAAAAAAAAGGGTCATGTTTTGATGGAGAGTGATAAAAAACATGTTTTGGAGAAAGTTAACCACCAGAAAATCACAAACTTGTGATGGGTTAAACGGTATTTGATTCCCTAGTAGGAAAAGTTAACAGACAATGTTTTTGTTTTAAGTTACTTTTCATTGAGGAATTTATTTATGAGCTTAACTAAATCATAAGGAAACATACTTACTTGTCATGTAGACTTTCATCTCTTACTAAATTTCTAACACAAACTCATATTTTCTCCAAATGATGAGTATTCAGGGTGACTTGTTCGCATTAAGAGCGCTAAAATCAACTTCTAGAGAATCACATAATCCACACTAGATGAACTATATATTTCCCATGTCTTTAGACCTTAACCAAAACCAAAATGGTTAGTACAAGATTAGATAATCCCCAAAAAGGATAATCTTTTACAAAAAGAAAAACTACTCTTAATCTCCAAAATTTGTCCAATAAAACCAAAAGTTCATAAAAGACCCTTCAATAAACAGCTATCCATAAAATTCTTAAAAATAATCCAAAATAAGATTGAAACCCAAATCTCTGAAGGATATAATCACATATTCTTCCAAGGTAAAACTTAACATTTATCTCCAAATAACATCAATTACTCTTAAAGTCTCATATTGAAAAGTAATTAACCTAATCTCATATCCTCCATGATAGGTTTATTATTTCCATATATAACCCAAAATCAACTTATACATGATTCATAAAATCATCTAACTAAAAAGTGTTAGTCAAAATAACCAGGGACTTCACGTAGTCTAGTGGTAGGTGATAAATACTAGTTTCACATTGGTTGTGAGTTCGATTCCCACAGCTCCGTCCGATGCGACGGGTTGTCACATGGTCTGCGTGTTTTCCCTTTTCAAAAACAATATAATTTTATAAAATTCCTAAGAAGAAATGAATTCATCAAAAATAACAATAACATATTTTAACAAAAAAGGTTATCTAATAAATTTCATTTTTCATCCCAAAATGTATTAACCTGTAATTACCTCAAATTCAAGGATCATATAAACCAAAATGGTTCTTTATTACTATATCCACAAAAGAAAAGATAATTATTCCTTGAATAAAATTTTCATATATCAAATATCAGGGTTACACATACTATAAAAAGTTTTCTAATGTATTCTTATCATCAAGAGAGCCTTAATACTTTTAAGAATTTTACCATCCTAAAATCTACCATAACTCTTGAATCCCTTATATGTTGAATTCTTACTCATTAAACATTCTTCATGATCCATTAATCATTCCTTTCCAACTTATTCTGAAATACTTCTTTCCTACAAACAAAATCATGAATCATATCATAAGATTTCAGTAATAGGAAAACATATGTTAAGAAATAATCCATACCTTTAATTGGCCATTGTCAGTTTCTTTATCATCAATCAGAATTCCATTGGGTATTGGTAAAAGAATATTTGTATGATCTTGGTGATCCCATTCCCAAAAACTTCTTCGTAGGAAATGTGTTTGCATAATGACCATTCACACCACATTTAAAACATTCAATTGATCCTTCAGAAATAACCTCCTTCCCTTTCCTAGAGTCAACTATATGTTTCCTTTTTCCATAGCAGGTTCTTGCTTTATGACCTTCATTTCCACATCTATAGCATCTTTCTGTCCTTTTGAAACATTTTCCTATGTGTTTCTTTCCACATCTTTGACACATAGGTTTCTGAACATACTTACCTTTATGATTATTACCTGAACTTCCGTAGGGATTTATTTCTCACATATATGATGCCTTATAAAAATCACTAAGGTTCAGGTGGTCAATCATGACTCTAGATAGTTAGTTGAGAATAACCACAAGAGTTCACATTGCAGCTCCCATATCATTTAGTTGCTCGTTTAGAAAACCGTCACAGTTTTCTTCACATCCACGGTTACTTTGGTGCCTGCTAGATCCAACCATTTACTAAAACCAAAAATGTCACTATGAGTATATCAGTAAAATAATCCTATAATATCTTATGAGGAGGGTAAATACTAATATATACTTATTCATTTTATCTTAAACTCTTTCACTTTATAAAAATAACTATGACTCTTTCTAAAATCATAACCATTATGGTAAGGTCACTTGTGCTTAAAGAATACCCTAACCTCTAAAGTTATCTAAACCGACCATTGATACAAACTATAAGGACCCAACCATAAAACATTACTTAATATTGAATTAAATTAATAATCCACATTGAGGATCTTTTCAGGTTTATAGTTTTAGAGAATTAGGACATAACCATTACATCTCAATGATTACAAAGTAGACACATCTACTCAGTTTCCATTTTTTTCACAAAATAAAAACTCTTGAACAAAAGAGTCATGTCTAGTTCCATGTTTTAGACAGCATGACATTTCCTTGATCCCATCCTTGGCCCTATTCCACTTTATGTCTTGTGAAACACATTTCAAAAACTTGGTATGAGCATAAAAAGCTCAGTAAGGGATATAAAAATACAGAAAGAAAACATTAGTCCTTGTATACAAAAGAATCAATGAAATCATACTTTACTAATAAAACATAAGAACTTTAACATACATCGTGAAATCATAAGATTTATGAATAACTCATAGAAATCATAAGACATAAAGGTAACTTGAGGCATTCATAACATTCTTACGTAGGGAGTAACCCTCATGGTTACGTTTGGAATAACCATCACAGTATATTCCCTAAATATCTTCAGTGAAACCTTAGCGTTTAACTCCTTCGTGTTACCCAATGCATTGGAGAGCTATCTCGGGATCACCCAACCTTATTTTATCATGGAACCACCCGACTTCATAAACAATTCCCAAGAACAATAACATAATTGTATCACATAAAACAAGCATAAAGTAAACATAACATTTCCACATTTCAATCACAATATATCAATACAACACATTGATATAATCAAAACATTATCAAAACCATTTTCAATAACAAAATAAAAGAAAAGTAAAACAAGGTATTTATTCTTCATTTAAAAAAAGTTATGTCTTGTACAGGATGATGAAACTCAAATAATGGTCACGGCGGCGGAGAAGCCGTTGTCGCCGCATACGTAAGACAAAAAATCATTACTTTTGTCATTTAGTAAAACTCTTCGTGTAAAAAATATTCCTTTTGAATGAAATTAAAATTCAAAAGGGTTTATTATACAACTAATAAAAGAAGGTCTTATATACATTCAAGTATGCCTCAACGAAATAAGATTGAGATGAAGTCCCTTACAAAGATGATATCCTTAGATTAAGGATAAATCAATTACATAATTATGTGTGAAAAATATAAATACACCCAATATAAGTTTATATTAAGTGTAAAACAATCAGATTTTATCCACACATATTCATATTACGACATAATCAAGAAGTATAGGTTTAACCCCAAAAAATTGAAATTGGGTTAAGAAGTTCCCTTACAGAAATTCGACAGCCTAATGGCGTCACTTTAAAATTCATAAAATGAGTTGATGAGAGATAAAAAGGGTATCTCATCACTCGGACATAAAATTTATAGAAATAAGTATATATAAGAACATATCCCAACATTAAGAAGATGTAAATTAAAAAACCTAACAAAAAGAAGTCTTTTAAAAAGATGAGGGTGAAAGGTTCCCTTACCGATTTGGGTAACTTTCGAAAGGTACACCCCATGAAAGAAGAACTATAAAACGTTGATGTAAATACCCATAAACGAAATCATATTACACAAAGATTAGAATAATGGGTAGTACATACACCACTCAAATGAGATAGTGTAAAATATATCATGAATCTCACAGGAATAAAAAGTGAGATAAAAACCCATTACCTCGTTGTAATAAATCGAGTCATATGACCAAAATATAATAAGAACCAAATGAATAACATAATACCATGAATATAAATAGAATCATGATAATATATATAAAATGGAAGTACACAATCCACCACATACAATAAATAATTGGTGAATAATGGAAATCTCACGGAATTAAAAGTGAGATAAGAAATCCCCTTACCTCAAGTCTGACTTGTCTTGTTTGTTTCTTTATATTCCTGAATAATAAACATTGGTCAATTTATGATTTCTTAAGGAATTACTTTAAATTTTATTATTCAATTCATATCACATATTATCATGTTATAATAATTAGTTAATTATGTGAGTTCATATCATACGTTTTCTCAATGTTCGGTACATGAGTCAACAATGAACTTGTTTGAATAGAATTGTCCATGTAGTTATAAGTACATCATCTTCTGAATGGTGTTCATGATTTAGATATCATATATATCAATTATACATGTATTTAATAATATTCCATAATGTTTGGAGATAAGAAATGAATTGTACCATTCATGGAGACGGTAAGTCGTACGTACGAATGAACGCTACTTTCATTTTTTTGTCATATTAATGGACTTTAAAACTAAATTAGACATAGATATATTATAATTCCAATATAATATATATTTTATATATGTAACATAAGTTCATTAATTAAATTATTTATAAATTCCATGTTTGGCATGAATGATTCACATCACTTGAGGGGGCGGTTGTCCACACTTCCTCATATGAAATTATCGCATTTGCACAACATGAAAAGCATAAAGGAATGTTATAAATACAAAATACAGAAACATTTGGAGGAAATAAATATAATATATATAATATATAAATATAGTTCCATCATAATGGCCCCCATTAAAGGTGTTAAAAGAAGATTGAACAATCATCATTTCGTGAGACAGTAATTCGCCACCCACAGAAACAGTATGTTCTTTAACCATTAGACGGGGGTGTGTGTAAGTGTAGGTAGAATCATTATCATAAAAACATCATAGAATATTGAGGATACTGTTTTTATTATGGGATCAAATAATAAGAATATAGTAGTTAGTGAAGACCGAAAATAAAAGAAAGAAACTCGAGAGAAGACATTACCTCTAAATCGGGTAACTCTTTTTGATTTGAGCCAAAGGATTCCTTGGAAAGAATTATGCCCAAAGTTAGGCTTCTAGGAGGAATAGAGGGATTTGGATAGATAATATGAGCAGAGTTTGTATGATCCAAGGTCTTTAGATGTGTGGGTAATGGGGTAGAGGTGGGGGACTTTTATAAGAGGGAGGAGGGTCACTTTTGGAAAGTCTTGAAATGTTGCTTTATTATAAAGTGGTTTTCAGATTTTAAAGGTCCCACAATGATATATTTCAAGGATAAGGTGATAAGGGTTATAAATACACCCATCCAATAGGTTTTTGACAAGTTTAAGTCTTATATTTTACCTTATCTTTTCATTTTATTTAAATCGTTCATTAATGAGGTAATCACGGTATCATCATGGTGTCTTAAATAAATTTATTTATTTAATGTCTAAAAAATATATAAAAAAACCATGATGTAGGAAATATTTTTATATTTTAAATGACTATTTATAGTCTAAGAGATCATTTATGTAAAAAAATTAAAATTGTTTTACTTAGGATATACAAACCTTTGTTATATTTCTCTTCTTTTCAAAAAGTAATGTCATTAATGTCACTATTACACCCATGTGACTCCATTGGCCCTCGAGTTTGATAAAAATCTTCCCATGGATAGACATGACTCAAAAAAGAGGATTTGTACACATTTTGGGATCATTTTATATTATTATGATATTATTTTATTACCCTTAACTACCCGATTACCAATTAATCACGATAATTAAAGATAATTACAATCGTTACTATTCATAATGTTCAAAAACAAAAGAGTCTGAATTACATAATTTGGACCTTCTGATTTTAAATATGGAATCCATTTTACCAAATTCCAAACACAAAAATTTTAGTAATTAATTTTAAAAATAATTCTCGTTGTCACAACCAAAGAAGGGTTTTTAAGAAGTAAAATTTATCAAAAGATTGACTTGTTTTTACATCCAATTGAAAAGTGAAATTACTTACAATGAAAAAAATTGTATTAAGTGATAAAAAAATAATTAAATTACACTTTAAAACCAGTTAAAAGGACCATATAACTATATAATTTAATTAGATGAAAAGGCTTTTTTGACGTAAAATGCAGTATTTTTCACTATTCATTAAAAATGAACATTTGTCAGAAAAATACCAAAAATTTATCCAAAGTAAATTTGATATTCCAAATTAAAAATTTATGTCCATTTTACCAAATTCAAAACATAGATGTTTCATTAATTAATTTTACAATTAATTCTCACTGTCAAAACAAATAGCGTGTTTTTAAGAAACAATATATATCAAAAGATTGACACTTGTTTATGTCCAATTTCAAGATAAAATTAATTCCAACGACCACCATTCAATTAAATGGTAAAAATATATTTTAAATATACTTTAAACCCAATTAAAAATATAATATAACCATATAAATAAATTAGATTAAAAGGAGGTTTTGAATTATAATACAGAATTTTCACTATTCATTAAAAAAATGAACTTTATCGGAAAAATAACAAAAAATTACACAAAGTAAATTTTGATGTCCCGATTCTAAAGAAAGATTTTATTTTCTCAAATATAACATATAAAATTTACAAAAAAGTAGTTTTAAAAAGGGTTCGCCATCAAAAGGCGGTTAATCAACCTTTTAAAGAATATTAGAATATTTATGCTTAAAATCGAATTCTTTTCTTATTTTAAGCCTCTAACTTTTATTGGATAAATGTAAAAATATTTAAGAAACATATATAATCATTTTATAGTTAGTTCTGTTCAGTCCCGCCGTTACAACGGCTCGTCTTTAACTACCATTTAAAATAATATTATTATATTATTAGTGTGCAACGTAAGATTTCAAATAAACTCGTTGTTGCGTACTGGGTATGCCATCGAACATAGCATTACCTTTAAAGTAATATTAACATTTTATTCATAAATATTAATAAATATGAAAATGTCATATTCTTTATTTACCCGGGATGTTACACCAATAGTACCTAAATTGTAACTAACAAGGCCTCTACCCACACAAGTGGTCAAAACCACCTCATCATGGAGTCTCTCTATGTGCACACTAATCTTAGTTTCGGTTGAGCGGTAATCACCAAAATAGTACCCAAGCCCCAACACCTCTGACACCTCATATCCCTGTGACCATGCTGCTCAAGTATGATGGTCTCATCATCCCAGTAACCCGGGCCATGCCCAACCTGACAGTCATCCTACCTCAAACCGACACCCATGATGCCCAATATCATGGTCAAAACCACCCAACATAACCTGGGCCAAGCCCAACCTGTGATCAACGTCACTCAAGAATATCTGGGCCATGCCCAACACAACCCAATGGTTCCAGCATATGCAATTCTACAATTACATATATAGCATATTTAAATAGAACACATAAATAGGAAAAACAATCTAAACAGTTGGATTTCACTAATCAAGTGTTGTCCCATACCAGCACTGAGGTCTTTATGGTCTCAAACAATTAATATTCATGTTCAATATACTATACTCAATATTTTAAACGATACAAAACAATTATAACCATTTTGGCATTCCCCGGTGAAAATACCCCGATGAGAAATGGACACTTGCCTAGCCCCACTCAAGAAAAACAGGTAACATGGCACACTAAAAGGCATCCCATAGGTCAAATAACAGTTAAACAGACACTAGAAAGTAAATTAGGGTCTCTCCCAAAAATACCCTAAAATGTGCCAAAGGGCGCGCCACCCAAAATCCTGCGAAAACACAAAAAGATGTATAAACCACCCACCTGAGACTCATATGATGATACTCCTTCAATTGTAGCCTCCAATTAGGTCTAAAACATGGTAGATCTTCAAAAGAATCAAAACCACTCAAACCCCTATAACTCTCTCTAGAACAGAAATCAAGAAGAATGACTCACAAGGAATCAAGGTCTTACCCAAGGGGTTCCAACGCATCCAAAGGTGATCGAAACAGAGTTCAGATGGACGATCGGGAGAAAAAACAAACTTTGGACAACTCACCCCGCTCAAACCTATTGAAGGGTTGAGTTTCTACCTCAAACCGAGGCTACTTCCCGTTTTAGCGGAAAAAAAAAAAGAAAGTGCACAGCGTGTACTTATAACAACATGTCATGTATCATTTTACTATTCACATGACGACTGATATTTCTCCATAGACATGTCAACTGACTACACGGCGTGTACCTAGACGTACACGTTGTTTACTTCTCTACTCAGCCGACATCCCCAACACTCCATGTATATCCCCATACATGGCACCTCTACACGATGTGTAAAAAATAGTATACGACTTATACATGCTAAAAACATTCTACCCAACCAACAGGCCTACAGTCCTTGTATGGCCTCCACACGGTCAAGGGTATACTACGTGTCTATAACTACACGTCGTGTAGTAAGAAATTCTTATACTCTCATCACACAGCATGTACTCAGTGAGCACACGGACGATACTCGCCCAAACCATACACGGTGTGTACTTTAGAGTACACGGCATGTATTATGGAAATTTCCAGAACTTCCCATATTTTTCCATTTCTCTCAGGAACAAGTCAAAAATTTAAACTAGTTCTGGATTTTGACCCGTTCTAAAAACTCGGGTTCTTATAATCTCCCCACCTTAACATATCTCATCCCCAATCTATCAAACGAACCCCAGAGATGGAACTGAACATACCACCCTGATTAAAATAACCCGAACTTCCCTGGTATCAAGGGTTCTGGATAAATTCCTCAAGGGGGATCCCCACCATAGTAATTGCATAACTTGGTCTCAACCCGATAGAACTCAACAAAAAAAGGATCCACTAACCTATTTCTGGACTCGTTGTCCTCACTTGACGCATCGTCACCCATACGCCTCATTGGTGCTCCTGTGTCATTTCTAACACCCAACGCATCCTGCACCACATCGGTGTCTGCCTCCACGAGGTCCTGCATCCCATGGACACTCATAAAAAACTTGATTCCATGCACCTCAAGTAACCCGCATCCTCAATGCCCTGATGCCCACAACACCTCATGTAACTCGCATCCTTGATGCCCTGATTCCCATGGAACCTCAAGTAACCTGCATCCTCGATTCCCTTGATGTTATGCATCTCATACATAAATATAAATATATCACACACCTGATATGGAGCTAATCCCACTGACCAGTATCTAGTCAGTCCACATAGATCTTGTGCATCACATGCACTCAAAACGAACATGCCTCTATAGGTCATGCCAAAAGAAAAACATGGAAATCACGGCTACAACCATGGTGTACCTCTAACCGTCGTTGGATCACCAGCCTGCTTAGCCTCTGGCAACTCCACAATGTGCACCTGGCCTAAAGTACGGCTTCCTGATGCATGACCTCCCTATGGTGCTGCTCTAGACACTGACCACTAATCCCTCAGCTGGGTCCTGCTATCTCTATCACGTCCTCCGCATGCAGCTGAACCTCGGCTACCCTATTCTGGTACCGAACATGAGCCAACTCCAGATACCACCATCTGTCCTGGTCCCTGCCTCCCGGCTGTCTAACAAGGCTACCTGCAAAACCTCTCCAGATGCTCGACCGGCCCACATGCCCGATACTCTTTCGGAGACCTATCACACTGAGTCTGAACATGTCATGGTTGTCCACACTGAAAGAAAATCACTGAAGAGCTACAAAAAGGTGGTCTAGATGAGTCCCTGGCCTGACTACCCTGATGGAACTCATCCCATCCTCACTTCCAGCTATCCAAACCATCATCTGAAACCATTTCCCAACCAACCTGGGGCTTATCCCTCTAGTTTCCATCTGCTATGAGTACCTAATTCACCACCTCTGAGAATGAGCCTAGCCTAAATATATTCACCTAGATATGAATGTCATGTCGCAAGACTCCCTCGAAGTGCCTCACCCTTGTCATCTCATCGCTTTCCATACCAGGTGTAAAGTGATACAGCTCAGTAAAAGTAGCTACATAGTCCATGAAGGACATGTCTCCCTGCTGAAGGCTCAAGAACTGCTGAGCTCTCTCTGATCTCAGTGTCTCTGGGTAGAAGTGCTCAAAAAACCTGTCCTTGAAGTCTTTCCATGCTAGTCCCTCGTGCTTGCGAGCCTGAACCTGCACATCCCACCAGTGCTTTTGCGGTCCTCGCAACATGTACGTTTCCAGCTTGACCCTACTCCCTGGAGGCATCTTGAGGTACTTGAAGATCATCTGCATGCTCTCTATCTAGTTCTAAGTTGCCTACGGACCACCCTCACCCTGAAAAAGCGGCAGGTGCTGTGACTGGAACTCCCAGGTCAGATATTTCATAGATGGCTCTACACCCTACACACCTCTGTCGATCTCCTACAAGACACGTACTTGGCTAACTCGGAGCTGCTCATTGAGCCATGGTCCGAACGCTACCAAACCCGGTTGTTGTCCTGCCTGCACTGGATCCCGAACCTAATCCTGTCCCTGAGCCTGTACATGCGGCTCTTTCTCTACCTACACCAGATCCTGAACCTGATCCTTCTCTTGCGGCACTATACCATCTACCTTCTGACGCTCCATTTAATTCACCCAAAAAGGAACTCGTCGAATACCATAAATTTTCATACAACCCACATACATAACAATTTATACATATATAACACAAATAAGGAAAGAAGTAAAAGGCATTGCATGACTACTACCATTACTCTCCCCCACCGCAACCATACCCCATGGCATCCTGGCCTCATAGCCTCCTTACCCACCCTTAACAGAGCTAAGTATCAAAAAGTACCTCGAGCCATGCTCGTCGTGACAACTAACATTATCTCAAACTGACGATCGAGTCTCCTAATCTTGGTGATCAGAATCACCTCAACCATAGTACATGCCTGCTCTCATAATAGCCAGACCCAAATACCCTGCCACATGCAATTCTACAAATATACAAAACATGGCATAACACATTGCAATAAATAAGAAATTATATCAATAATTTCACCTATTCACATTCCAAAGCATACAAAGCATGAAATTTGACATTATTCACATGGTATTATCACATCAAAAAGCATACATGTAGTTATGAAATTGAAATACCCTAAAATGTGCTTATCAAAATCCAAGAAAACAATCCTTGCCAAACTGGGCCAAGGTCTAATTCTCCCCTACCGTACTGCGTCAAGGGTTACACGTCAAAATCAATAACATCACACACCAAGTGATCCACCAAGGTGGAAGTCATATAAACTGTAATCTGAGAAAAATAAAATAGAAATTTCCACCCATGGAAACTTGGTCCATCCCTCATACATGGGGCTACAGGCACCCAAGCACAATCTAGAAACCCAGTTCCAGTAACAACCTATCTTCAGTCTACCATATCCTAAATAGTAAAACCAGAAGAAGATAAAAGAGAAGTCTCAATATCATTAATATCCTGTGAAACCCTATTACTAAATCCATATCAAGAACTCCTCTGATACCACTTTGTTACATCCCGGACCCAAAAAACCACCCAAACAGTGCTAAGCGGGTCAGGTGTTACTACCTTAGGCACACCTCCCTAAATTCCAAAGGATGTCGACTATCAGTGAGGGTCTTTCTAGGTATAGTGGGGAGGTTTTACCCTCTCGGGGGATAATAATGGTACTGGTCCGAGTATAATAATAAAAATGCAGCAGAATAATGACTCAACAGTCTCAAACTAGACTCGCAGAGCAGAAGCATAATAAATATCAATAAACAGCAGAAGCAATAAATATAACAATTGCCGAAGAATGTAAACACAACAGCATGTTGAACACTTGTAACTAACAATTTACAACAAAACATGAATCCAAAGAAGTTCATACATATCCATATGTTAAAAGGGTGCCAATGGCCAACCAACTGTAGCTACAAAACCCGTAAGCATGATGATATAGGAAATAAATCAAAACAAGGTAAACTTTAGCTAGTCAAGACCTCAAGGTTCATACCATCTCCATGCAATAGCTAATGTAGTCCATCTCTTGAAGTTTTCCTCTTTCTTGCATGTAAATTCATAAATTTTCCACGCGTCTCAAAGGGCCCATGAAGGGTGTGAGACGAATCTCAGTAGGATATTACCCAAAGGTGCGTACCTAATATAAGTGTTTAAGAAGACATGCAGTTATAAGGAAAATAGTAAATAGTATGATGCACAAATAAACACAAACCCACTATTGCTCAACATCCACCATGGAGTGTCACCTACTTCAGCCAACGCTAGAATCTCTATCATGTAACCCATCACCATGTGCCCCCTGACACTGTGTCTCAAGTACCGATGTCCCAAAGGCATTCCCAAGAAATAGTAACCCAGATGAACAACAATATTTTTTCTCAAATAAGTAACTGGAGGGACAACGATGTCTGCCCTCAAATAAAGTAGTTGGAGGGACAGTGATGTCTACCCTCAAAATAAAGTAACTGAAGGGACAGTGATGTCTTCCCTCAAAATAAAATAACCAGAGGAACATCGATGTCTGCCCTCAAAATAATGGTGAGCCGCTACCCCCAACCCGATAGCCTCAACTCTATCGTCTAAAGTCTCCTCACATCCCACATGGATTCCAACGTCAAGCACCCCCAAACCAATAGTACCTAAACCTCAACTAATGGGGGCCTCTACCCACACGTGTGGTCCAAACCACCTCATCATGAAGTCCCTCTGTGTGCACACTACTCATAGTTACCGGTGAGTAGTAATCACCAAAATAGTATGCAATCCACAAAACCTTTGACACCTCGTGTCCCTACGACCATTCCGCTCAAGTCTGATAGTCTTTCCATCCATGTAACATGGGCCATGCCCAACTTGACAGTCATCCTACCTTAAACTGATTCCTATGACACCCAATCTCATGGTCAAAACCATCCAACGTAACCCAGGCCAATCCCAAATTGTGATCAGCATCACTCAAGAATATACGGGCCATGCCCAACACAACCCAAAGGTTCCAGCATATTCAATTTAGTAATTAAATATATAACATATTTAAATAGAACACATAAACAAGAAAAAAAATCTAAACAGTTGGATTTCACTAATCTAGTTTTGTCCCATACCAGCATTGAGGTCTTTAAGGTCTCAAACAATTCATAACCAAGTTCAATAAACTGTACTCAACAGTTTAAACGATACAAAACAATTATAACCATTTTAGCATTCCCCGACCAAAATGCCCCGATGAGCAACGGCCACTTGCCTGGCCTCGCTCAAGAAACATTGGTAATAGGGAATACCCAAAGGCATCTCATAGGTCAAACAATAGTTAAACAGGAAATAGAAGGTAAATTAGGGTCTCGCTCAAAAATACCTGAAAGCACGCCAAAGGCCATGCCACCCAAAAGTCTACGAAA
Organism: Viscum album; assembly: GCA_963277665.1. NCBI lineage: Eukaryota > Viridiplantae > Streptophyta > Magnoliopsida > Santalales > Viscaceae > Viscum > Viscum album. The sequence continues at coordinate 643,379,265 of OY728127.1, forward strand.
ATACAAAAAGAGGTATGAACCACCTACCTGAGACTCGTACGTTGATACTCTGTCTATAAAAGCCTCCAATTAGGTCTAAAATGTGGTAGATCTATAAAATAATCAAAACCTCTCAAACCCCTATAACTCTCTATAGAACAGAAATCAAGAATAACGGCTCAAGGGGAATCAAGGCCTTACCGAGGGGGTTCCAATGCATCTGACGACAATCAAAACGAAGTCTAGACAGATGATCAAGAGAAAAAACAAGCTTCGGTCGGCTCTCCCCACTCAAACCCATTGCAGGTTTGAGTTTCTACCTCAAAACGAGGCTACTGCCCATTTTAGTGAAGAAAAGAAAGTACAAGGCATGTACTTATAACTACACGTCGTGTATCACTTTATTGTTCACATGACGGCTGATATTTCTCCGTAGACATGAAAACTGACTACACGGCGTGTACCTAGGGGTACACGGTGTGTACATCTCTACCCAGCCGACATCCCCAACATGTCATGTATATCCCTATACACGGCCCCTCTACACGGTGTGTACAAAATAGTACATGACATGTACATGCTAAAAACATTCTACCCAGCCAACAGGCCTACACACCATGTATTACCTCCACACGATCAAGGGTGCATTTCATGTCTATAACTACACACCGTGTAGTAAGAAATTCATACACTATCATCACACGGCATGTACTCAGTAAGAACATGGTCGGTACTCGCCCAACCCATACACGGCGTGTACTTTAGAGTACACGGCGTGTAGTCTGGAAATTTTCAGAACATTGCATATTTTCCCAGTTCTCTCAGGAACAAGTCAAAAATTCATACAGGGTTGGGATTTTGACCCATTCTAAAAACCCGGGTTCTTACATATTTGTTCCTTAATGTTATATAACATTGGACAAGGGATTTGGATGATATCCCATGAAATTTAGAGCCTTCTTTCTATATTGTTTATTCTCCTATCATGTAAAATATTTATCTTCATATACCGCACATATCTATATCTTCTATCCAAACCTCGACTTTATCTTTATATATTACAACCTATACCTCACCTATATCTCCTATAGGATCCATTAGTTCCACTATTTCTTAAGCCCTTGATCAAATCTGACCAATTTCCAAATGAATCTATATTCCTGGACCTCTTGTAATTCATCATGCTATTTATCCTTGTCTTATTTTTGTCCTAGGGATGGACCCATACACTCATGGGGACTCCAATTTTTATTAGATTCTGATGGGGATTATGTAAAATTTGTTAAACAAATAATGAAATATATCTTTATCCCAAAATATTTGTCTTTTTACTTTTTATTTTTTAGTCTATTTTTCCTATTTATTCTATATGTACATTTTTACACTTTATGATTTTTTTTTGATAATTCTAAATGGGGAGTAAACTTTACAACATAAAAAATTAGCAATAGACAAGAATAAATTATTTATTAATATTTAAATATGGTATTCTAACAAATTGAAAATGATTATTCATTATTTACATTTAGTTGCTAATATATATTTTATTTTTAAGTCTTATAAATTAATATTATTTTATTGATATTTATTTTGTGATTAGGGATCATCAAAAAGGGGGTGATTGTTTGATTAGTCAAAAAAGTCAATAATTTAAAAATCAAAATCATGTTTATATTATTTCTAATAAATTTTATGTTTAATGAATATAAAATTATTTTCTTTAAAGAATGGAAATTTCACGAAGTATCAGATTGACCACAAAGAATGTGTAATCAACTGCAAGGAATATGCATTAACGAAACGATGTATCTCAAGAGACCACCATGATATACAATTTTTACATTGGCATGGATTTACTACATGGCATATATATTTACTACACATATAATAGATTTACTATAGATACCTCATCAAAAACACCTTGATCGATCATAAGGCTAGTTGAATTGACCACACGGGAAACTATAAGACCACAAAGACAAATTAAGGAAACCGTTTGTGAAATATGGATGCTAAACAATGTGAATAATCAACGGCATGATCAAATTATGTGACCATGGTCATAATTCTCAATTAGAAAAATTATTGGAAAAAATGTAATAGTATTGCAATCTACTGCATGTGTATAGTGATCAGTCATATTATCAAATGATCAACCATTATTATAAGTGGTCAACCATATAAACTTTCTAGTCATAAGAATTTATTGATCTTATATTTCTTTCTTAAGTATGTGGATCATCATAGATTATTATGTAATAGCCATTTATGGGGGAAGATTCATTTAGAATGGATAAAATAAGACATAAAAAACACATGAATATGATATTTTTGTGACATAGGCATTATAATTTTTTATCAATGAAAATAAAAAACCAGTGCAAAATTTATAAACATCCATGACTTTCTTCTTGCATGAAAATAAAAAACACATATGAGAGGATAAGAACATTATGTGGAACAATTGAACTACATACTCTTCATCTCTAAATTCTTTTCTTTATCTTATATAATTTTTGTTACATTTAACCTATATATGATTTACATTGTATTTATTTTAGAACTAACTCCTATATTTTATTGGAGAGTATGATGTAATCCTTATTATTATTTATTATTAGTTCCCCCGTTAATATTTGTTGAAGAGGTTATATGTTCAGGAATTATTGAATATTATTATTATCCATTTATTCTACCATATAGAATTGTGAAAGAGGACCTATGTATCCATGAAATCCTTTCATGTTGTTGTGTAAAACCCAATCAATTTTGGATATCATTTAATTTATAATAATATTCTTTGTAGTGGGTGATTTCTATGTGGAGAGGATTATTTCTGTGCTTGATATTGAACCTCCTATATTTATTCCATTGTGTGACTTCCTATTTTTTTACTCTATTTATAAAACAAATATATTTATTTCTAAAAAAAATAAATTGTAAAATATTACAGTGATAATTATCTTTAATTTGTGTCTTATATACAATTTTTTATTCTAGTAATTCTATTTCAAAAGTTATTAGAATTTCAAACCTTTTAATTGAGTTGTGATTGAACATCTAAGAATCTTTTTCAATGATCATAATATATATTTCTCTTAATTTATTTAACTAAAATATATTTTATAATTTTGTGATTTTATTATTTAAATCATTTTTTAAAAATTAATTAATTAGGAAATCAATTCACATATGTATTGAGATGTCCACTCTGACCAACATGTATGTTTATACAAACCCAATCTATTGGAGTTATGATAAAATGTGTAGTGTCTATATAGATGAATCACAGTTTGAATGTGATCATGGTGGATCTAAAGTTAGTGTGTATAGTTTTAAAATGATGTTTGGTGACACATAGTGGATAATGGTGTTTTTTGGTTTTTGTGTTTAGTGTTCTAGATGGATATTGATCTAGGAGTACATGTACTATGGAGGATCATTCTAGATCCTGGTTATTATCATATTATATGTCATTTAAAATGTACAGTTCCATTATTATTTTACTATGTATATTTTTAGAAAAAAAATAGGTATTTGGGATTTATTTTAAATATTTTAGTGTGAAAATAATATATATATATATATGTATATGTATATGTATGTATGTATGTATGTATGTATATACTTGTTTGGTTGTAAATTATTTTATGCATTGAAGGTATGCGACTATTGTTGGTTATTGTAGGGTATGGTATCAAATTTTATTTGATAGTTCTAATTATTGATTATTACTAGCCCCCATCATATTGAAGGATATTTTGTGTAGGAATAAATTACTTATTCCAAGATTGAGTGTTTTCTTATGGTCCATGTCATTTTGTAGTGGTATTAAAGAGGTTAATCCCTAGGAATTGATTTCGGAGTTAGATGTCATGTTATGAAGGGTGTTTGAATCTAGTTAATCAATATTAAGGGGTGAATGAGCTTTATTTTAATCCCAGGTAGAGAAGAATAGTTATAGTATCCAATTTAACCACTAACATGTTCATTTTTAACTAGTTAGTCAATCCAAAGAATGAAGAAATCATTGAAAGGTATGGGAATGTTATTACACCATAATGTAGTTGTTATTTATGAACTTTGTTTTCCTTAATATGTGAGTTAAATTCATATGATCTAATAATTTTTTTTCATGATATCAAATGTTGTATTATACATACTAATATCAAAAATTTCTTTTTAATCATTCTTATGATGACCCCATTCGTATAGTTATGAATCATACCATCTGTTAGTGAGTAATGAGGCATTCTTTTGGACATTCGATTAATAAAGAAATATTCTCTTTAAACTGAGGTAGTTTCTTTCCATTTTTTCATTAGTGGAACATATAATTAATAATAAATTATAGTTCCCTCTGTAATAGATGAGCCTATAATCCAACTATATATGATTCATGTGTTCTAATGATAAAGGGATCATAGGTAAGTTATGAGGACCAAATCCATATGCGATATAGATTTCTCTTTGGGAATAGAATCAAATTTTAATCTATATTGAAAATTCAATAACTTGATTTCATTTCATGAATTGATCTCCCCATATTCTATAGTGATCCATTGTTGGAATATTTTTTAAATGCCCCCAAATTCTAATGTAAGAACATTGTATTCAGTTGGGTGTATGACACACAACACCAAGCACATAAGGGAATATAATATTCTAACGATTTATAATATAATTTATATTTTAAATAAATTTAATATATTATATATCTTTCAATACACATGATACTAATTTATCATGCATTTGATGATAGAAATACTTTCTTTGATAGCTTGTATTACATGCAAGACCGAGTTGTACTGAATAATAATATGTTCTTAAAATATTATTATTTAATGTAATAAGATATATCCTATTAGTTAAATTATCGGTTAAGAATAGTAATAACTAACTTATGAAAATATATGTTTTAAGAAATTACAAAATAAATTAATTTGTAACAAATTATTTAGGAATGAATATAATAACCAATGGAATATAAAGGGAATGTCTCTATATAAAACATTTTTTATGCTCACAAAGCTATTTTATCCAAATACATTATATTAGTAATAATTACTCAGTGATATTAATTTAATATATATATATATATATATATTATATTCAATAAAATATTTTTTACATTCATCTAATATATTTTTTAAGCACAAGATAAGAACAAACCCAATATTTCGAATAAAAATCAATATTTTCATATAAAGGAACTTTTACCATCTTTTAATGGATAACCTGTTTTAAATCCAATTTTTAGAAATTATATATATTTTATATGTAAAAAAACATCATAATTTATTTTTAAATATAAAAAATATATTAGGGTGATTTTTTTGGTATTTTTATTTGAAGTTTTATTTTTTGATGATTATTGAAGAATACTTAATTTTAATTCAAAACTATTTTTTATTATAATTTATTTATAAGGTTAAATTATATTTTAAATATGTTTTAAAGTCAAATTATATCAATTAGAAAAAAATAAATCCTATTTAGGTCATCATAATCAATTTCACTTTGAAATTTGATATAAAAACTTAGGAAACTATTGAATGTTTTTACTTTAAAAACCGGCATTGTCATCTTATCTACATGATTAATTTTAAATTAATTTACTCCAATATTGTGAATTTTTTTTGGAAAAAAGATTCAATATTTAGAATCAGAATAATCTATAATGTATTATAAGTTCAAATTACTATTTTAACAAAAAATAGTAGTGAAATCAATTAAAATTATGGAGATGGATTCAGATGGAGAGGATATTACGGGGCATGAGGAGTTTCCCCATGAGTATCCACGATTGTAGTTGATTTGAAACATTGTAGTAGGACAGAATTATTGTGAGAATGTCTGTATTGATGAGGAATAGGCTAATGGGTAGCATGGTCAATGCATGGCATTGATAGATAGTAATAAGCAATCCACTTGGATGGAAAATGGTTTGGTGCATAAGGATCATCAGAAGAAGAATGGATCCTTTTATGTACCAAGTAAGTGGGGGGATGTCTCTGAAGAGAATAAGGAAAATGGTAGTCACTATCCTAATAGTCATTTCAAGATATCCTATAGTAATATACTCAATAATGGGAGGAATAAAGGAAATGATAATGTGGGGGCTTTCACTACTCCACAAAATAGGAAACCAAAAATGCAATTATCTAACATACCAAAGATAGTGTCTACCAGATCCTCCTTTAAGGACTCAAAATGGAAATAGATGGATCTAAAATGGGGTTGGTTAATAAACAGTAGTCATGGGATCCATTGACATTAGAGCAACTGCGACTAAGGGAGCAATATGTTAAAATAATCAATTCCTATAATTTGAAATATGATTGGGAGTCGGCTGATCCAGAGGTGCCATCAGATGTTATAAATGGTGATGAGTATAAACCCTTTTGATTTGTTTCTTGCTGGGAATTTTTTCTTGTTCTGAACTTTTGTACTTTGCACTCTTTTTTCTTTAATAAATTTGGAGAATTGGGAATTTTTTCCTGGGTCGACACCTTTCAAGTATTAATTAAGTGTTGATATTGTTATAAAATATAAATTATTATTTTAAATTTTATAATTAATATAATGGTCTAAAAGAAAATTTACAATCATAAAGAAAATTTAAAAAATAATATTTTTTATCTTATGATTATAAGATAATATTATGAGGCCTTAATTAATTTTTCAAAGTGTTATAAAATTAGTTATAATTTTAAATTTTGTATTTTCTATGTAAATAAGGATTTTAATTTAAATTCAAATTTCTAATATTTAGAATATTATATTCTAAAATGGATTTCCTTTTTTAATTCCATGCATTAATAAATTTTTAGGTTTAATTTTTGGGATTTTCCTAAATTACTTGAATTTTTTGTGAATAGTAAAATACATTAATTTTTTGTATGTATACATTATAAGTTAAATAAACTATTTTGTGATCCATGGATGATTTAAGAACCATTGGTTATAACTCACATGAAAAAATGACTATATTTAGTAACAAAAATCATCAATATTTCTTGTATTGATCCAAAATAATAAAACAATGAATAAAATATTCAAAAAACACCCCTCTCCTCCACTATAAATACTAACCCTCACCACCCCTTCTCCTCACACTTCCAAATCCTCGAATATTTCTTATATTATTATTATTTCCTCTCTCATACCTTTACTCCACGTTCAGATTTTTATGGTCTCACAAATATACCATTTCCAAGTCCCTTAATGAGGTTCTCCTAGAGAAGATTTCTAGAGGTAACCCATTTTTCTTCCTCTTTCAATTTATTTTAATTTCTTTTATTCTTATTTTATCCTTACATCTTCTATACAAAAATTCATGATAACTAAAATATCTTATATATACTATAATATAATTATGATAATGTAATATTCATCATCAAACCCCTTCTCTTCTTCCTTTTATTCTAAAAATGATAACATCGTCTATATGGTGCCGATTTACCACCTTCATGGATGATGTGTTTTTGTTCTTCAATTAATTGTTCAAGTATGGTCATAAAAACATTTTTATGGTTAAACCACATTATAATATTTGTTTTATAGATTATTTACTATTCTTTAACCAGTATATATATGTAATATTACTTAGTTAAAAAACTTTTTCATAATAATCGAAAGAATGCCAAACCCATCGTGTTTATATCTAAATAGAATAGGATGGGTATATACCCAGATATATAAAATTTATAATTGGTGTGATGGTTAATGTAAGAGATACATGTCATCCAAATAGTAATAATTTTCATTATTTAGTATTCAATTATTTATTTCTATGAGGTTTTCACTATGACAAAATCTATGGATCCATTTTCATTCTCAGTTTATTGATGGTGTGTGTTTTTCAGTTATTCACTGTTCCATATTGATTATGTCTAATTTTTTATGATTAAATTATTATTTATTTAGTATTTCGATATATTTTACCCATTCTGGGTGTTTTATCTCACTCATTTATTTTTTCCCATCCACATGTTGTGAAGATGATATTTTTCAATAAGTGATAAGGAAGAAGTTTATTTTATTTTGTTATGTATTATGTTTAATATACCAATATAGTAAGGTAACCATGTCTATATCTAGTTTCTTAAAGACTACTAAAATAATCGATCCTTGGTGATGTGATCTCTTGTATCTATACCAATGAAATAAAATGAACACCAACTCTGTGAAACTGGGGTTAGTGTTTTTACAATGGAAGACTTTGAGGATAAATATAGAATATGATTCTAGAATTTTGGTAAGGTAGAGATTATGTGTGTATTTTTAGAAATACATTCATATCTAGATACTACAAGTGGACTTAGTTCTGGAAAAAATTTACCTATGGGTAACAACCCTAAAATGGTTCACCGGTCCTACTTGATCGTTACCCAGTATATAGTGATGGGCCATACTACGCATCAAGTTTGAAACTCCCAAGAGATATGTTTAGGATAATTTTAATTTTCTTTACAAAACATTAAAAAGGATTTAAATAGATAATTACAATGAATGACTTCTGTTAAACCTTATACCAAGGAATGACCGATGTTGGAATAAAATGGATGATGTATTTGTGAATTGAGGTTGTATTGAAAACCATATTTAAATGGATATATTGTGATTAAACTTATTACAAGTATATACATCATATTTATTTTTTAAATTATATTAATATAGTTTTATAAATTGATAACCTATATGTCTGGTGACAACCCATCATATTAGGCAAGGCTTTGGGGCATGAACCAGTGCCTGGAAGATGATATGGTTTTAACACTAAACACTGAGCTACGTAGTGCCCTGGTTAATATTTCCTTGTTCATGGTTAAACAATTTGTTAATTAAATATTAATGATGAACCTGTAGTGTTACTTTAATGTTTTATATATTTATAAATTAACCATATTGGATTTGTAGAAAATTTAGAGATAAATGGAAATGATTTTTACTCTTTTATGGGTCTTACAATCCATTAAAATTGTATTTTATTACTTCATGCATCAAAGATAATTTTTGGATATCTATTCCATAGAGTAAGGGATGAATTTGAATTTGATCGAAGCATAATTAAATGATAAAATTTGTCATATAAAATTGAAACATATCAATTAATTATATTTCTTTATATTATTACTTAGTAAAATAATTATTAAACATTAGAAAAAGGATCATCAAAAAGTTATTATAATACCGAATTTTTTTTTGAACTGATATTTTTCTAAATAATAAATTATTTATGGATTTAAGGCCCACAACATTCCATTTATAATTCACTTGTTTTTTATTGATGACCTCAATCACTTCCTATAATTATTTACACTTTTTCTCAATGTACATTTCTCCACAAGACACTAATGTTCTCCTACATAGAGACCCAGTTATATGATAGTCTATATGAACTTTATACTTCCCATTATCTCTTTTCTAGAGGATATAAAATCCTTTCACACAATGTTTGATTTCAATATAATAAATATCAAAGAATTTGTTACCAAGTACGAGTTTAAATTATGAGGACATAATTTAATTAATGTGGGGTGATGTAATGCCCAAAAATTATAAAGTAAGAACATTGTATTTAATAAGGTGTATGACATGAAACATGAAGAACATAAAAAAAATATAAAACCATAAGGCTTCATAATATAATTACTATTTTAATTAAATTTAATATACTCTATATCTTGAATTACATGTGATACCATAATTCCCCAAAAATATAAAGTAGGAATACTTTATTCGATAGGGTGAATGACACGCAACACCAAGCATGTAAGGGAATAAAATACCCTAATATTTATAATATATTTAATATTTTAAAAAATTTAAATCTATGATACCACTTGAAATGCATGTGATACTAAGTTAGCGTATTTCATACGAAACAATGAGTTTCTTAAATGTCTTGCATTACACACAAGACTGAGTTTTACAGATATATAATATATTATTAAAATATTATTATTTAATATAATAATACTTAACATAGATATTAAATTAGTGTTTATGAATAGTATTAACTTAATTATAAAAATATATGGTTTACCCAAAAATATAAAATGAATTAATAGGTTACCAATTAATTAGAAATAAAAATATATAAAAAAATTAATATAAAGGAAATATTATTATTTTTATGATCATAGAGGCGTTTGCTATTAATAAATTAAATTAATTACAATTAGTGAATGATATTAATGAAATATATACATTATATATTCAATAAAATATTGTTTACAATTATCCAATAGATTTGATAAACATTAGATAATAATAAACTGAATATTACATATAAAAACCTATATTATTATTAAGGCATTTTTATTGCCTTTTAATGGAGAACCCATTTCAAATCCAATTTATACCCTTTTATAAATTTAATATGTCAAAATAAACTTAATATTTGAAAGTAAAACATAAAAATTAGGTTATGGTAAATTTTTGGTATTTTTCTGTGAAGTTTTATTTTTTAATAAATAGTAAAAAATACTAAAATGTAATTCAAAACATCATTTTCATCTAATTATTTATAAGGATAAATTATATTTTAAATTGTTTTTAATTTTTTATTAGATAATATTTTTTAAATTAATCTAATTTTTGAAATTTAAACCAATTTCACTTGGAAATTGACTATAAAAACATAGTAAACTTTTGGATGTTTTTATTTTAAAAACCCACATTGTAATCCCATCTATGGAATAAATTTTAATTAATTTATAACCCTTTTATGATTTAAATTTAGAAAAATGGATTGCATATTTAGAATCATAATAATTTATAAATTTTAATAAGGTCAAATTAGTTTTTCACCAAATTAATAGTGAAAATAATTAAAATTAATTACAATGATCAAGGTGAAATTAAGATTAACACGGGAATAAACCCTAAATTTAAGGCCTAATTTGACCTGAAAACTTGTAAAACATTTATGGAAATATTTTGACCATATAATCCATTTTCTCAACTTTTTCCATTATTGATCCACTTTCAATAAAAACCCATGGATGTTGTTGTTTTTTCCAAAATATTAAAAGAGTCTCACTCCTCCTCAACTATAAAAGGCCTACTCTTCTCCCACTTCATCACACCTCTCAAGACCCTTAGGTTCAAAAAAATTATTCCCAATTCACTCCACAAAATATCTTAATTCCTCCTTTAAGCTTCCATTTTAGATGAAATAAATACAAGGAATCCCTTTTGTGCAAACCAAAATGAGTAACCCGATTAAAAGGTAACGTCTTTCCAAAAGCTCTTTAATTTTATTTCCATCCACCACCCCCTAAAATTTTATTATTCCATATTAATATTGAAACTCTAGTATCCTCAATATACTAGTATGTTTTATGCTAATTTTTTGACCTAAACATACACAAACCATTATCCAATGGGTAATAAACATATTGTTTACGTGTACGCTGAACTACTGCCTCAAGAAATGATGATTGTTAATTTTTATTTTAACACCTCTCACGGTGTCCATTATGATGGAAACTCTATTTATATATGATATTTATGATATTTATTATCTATTTAATCTTTTATAATTCATTTTCAAAAAAAAATATTTATAAATTCCATTTTGTGAAAAATGATAACATCGTTTGTGGATGTATGGACTAACCCCCCCCCCCCTCAAAGCGGTGTGATTCATTAACATGATGCATGGAATGTATAAAGACCGGTTTAATTGAAAAATATGTTTTATAAAAAAAATATATGATATTCATAATATAACTACCTTTCTATCAATATAACATATTTTTTTATTACCCATTCACACACTTAGAAAGTGATAACGTCGATCGGGGATGTGTGGACTACCGCCTCCTCCACACGATGTGATTCCTTTTACATCACAAGAATTATATATATAAGTATATATGATTAAATAATATTGTACTTATGATATAATTGTCATTATATAGTCATATACTGTAACTTACCTTCTTTTCATAATGATAATTGAAAAATGGGAATATTGATCATTCGTATGTACAACCTACTATCTCCATGATTGTAACGTTGGTTCATTTTTCATAAAAATATTTAATTATTGGTTTTAAAAGTGTAATTGATCTATAAATATGATAATTATTTCATTTTTATTATTCTTGAAATGTTTTATAATGACCCAATTGACAATAGTTGACCTACCAAAGTTTTTTTGACAAATAAATCAAAATTGGTCAAAACACCTGATGTAAAATTAATTGATTTAGTAATTTAATATGATAATATAATAAGTGAATAAAAAGTTATGATAAACTTTAAAAAGGTTCTCAAAAAAGTAAATAATTAATATATGTTTTTTATTAAAGAATATAAATACACATGAGAAAATTCAGGCTCAATGTAAGGTATTTTTCCTCTCACATTTTACTTCTATGAGATAAATGTTATGTTCACCATTTACTTATTTTTTTTGGTGTATATAATTATCATTTTTATATATTAAATCATGAATTATTTAATCTTAATATTATTTAAAACTTTCATTTAATATTATTCCTTCATTATGCTTATGATTTAAAATGTTTCAAAGTGGTATAGGACACTTTTGGTTGTTTATAGATTATTTTCCTCAATAATAATTATAATAATATTTAAATGGTATTTAAAATAGAGAATATTATATTACCATTGTTTAATAAAACCATTAATTTTACTCTAATATGTTTATTAATGACTTTTTTTAGTATTGGTACCATTTTCCCACTCTTTGGTACTCAAAATATTTTAGAAAATGGTTTTAAGAAACCTGACATTATTTCTATCCTTAATCAGAGAACCAATCCTTTCTAAAAAACATTTCTTATTTAAAATTTTTCAAAAATGATTTTAAAATTATTTGGTAAAGACATTTTTACCCATTTTTCTTTTTCCAATTTTTTCAAAATAATCTTCTTGTCACTTTCAAAATGAATCATTATCTGACCTTTTTTCCATGAAAATGGAATGTTCTTTTACCTCATATTGCTAGTACATATTTACTCTTCATCATTTATTTGATTCTTACTTTTAATTTTTAAAATGATTCTTTTAATAGAGAATTTTTTTCAAAAGTAAATTTCAATGAAAAGGTTTTTTAAATGTTTTTTCAAAACAAAAGGTTATTTTCTACAAGAATGTTTTTAAAAGTTATTTTTATATCATTTCTCTTCATCAATAACAAAAACTCTTCATTTTTACTCCACATAGGATTTGTGTATTGATACAATCCTTATTCTTCTTTGGGATGGCTTATTATTTATATGGACAAGGATAGTATTCAAATTCACTTCCTTGATTTATTTTTAGTCCTCTTAAATAATTTATCTCTTATGATCATCGAACATTGAATATCCCCTAGCTATCCATTTCATTTATCATGCATATTACTATTTTCTAATCTATATACCATTTTACATACATTATCTACTTTGATAGTTATTTTATTTTTGGGGGAAAATTGGAGATTCCATATTCTTTATTCAATAAGAATATTTGATAAGGAATATTATTTATTTTGGTTATTCAATATGAGGAATTATTTGGACAAGAAATGATGGGTGGATCTTGGACTTTATATATCTCCTATACGCATCAACAGGTTCTCACAAGACAAATAAGTTGCTCAAATTAAATGGTTTTCTATCCGTAGTTTCAAACCATCTTTTGAAAGGACTTGACATTACAGGTTTTCATGTGCCTCATACATTAAGTCCATTAGTGAAGAATTTCCCTCATTTAGATTTAGTTATTATTCATCATTGTGATTTTAAATTAACATATCTATGGATACATTTCATTTCAGTTCATTGATTAAATGGAATGGGTTTCAGTTTCTTACCTTACAATATTTATTTTTCCTTATCTAGGTATTTGAATGGAATGTATTTCCAGTTATTACCATTCCATATTGTTTACGTACTTCCATTCAGTTTATTGATTACATGGAATGTGTTTTTAGTTATTTACCTTTCAATATTGAGTATTCTCAATAATTAATTATTTATTCCATTATATTTTTCCCTTACTGATCATTTGATTTCACCCATATTATGTTTCTTTCAATAGGAGTCTAAGAAGCATACTATGAAAGATATGAAGGGATTTACTAGATATATTAAAGTTATTCTCAATTTTATTTATTTAATGATTAAAAAATATGTGTTCATTAGTGTATTCATTTGTAATGTAAGAAAAATTTATGTAACTAGTTTACAAAGAAAACTAAACTCTTCAGTGCTTCAGGATTTGATTCCTTTTAATAATGCATATGTGATTGAAAGTAGACACTGGCTCCAGGTTATTTGGGGTTGGTTAACTATATTTGGTATCAATGTAATTTTAATAACCACCTTGGGAACTATATTTTGGAAAACATAGATTAGATAAGATGAACCTAAGGTAGAATTTGAAGATAATTATAGATGAAACCCCTTTAATTTTGGTAAAGTATAGATTATGTGGGTATTACTATAAATATATCCCTACTTAGATACTATATGTGGATGCCATTCTAGAACAGATGTACCTAGAGGTAAAAAAAAAATACAACAAGGTGTCTCAGGCCTTACTCAGTGTAACCTAGTACATCCAAATAAGCCTTAATTTTCACTTGGTTTGACACTCTCATGGGATATGCTTAGGATAATTCACATTTTCATTAAAAACCATTGTGAAGGATTTTTAAAATGAATAACCTAGGTTAAACCAAAGGACTTTTAGTTTTAAGTAAAGGTTTCATGATTAGAAATCAAACAAATAGTGTTATGGATAATCCTTAGACCAATGAATGAGCTATGTCGAAATAAAATGGATGAGTATTTATGTATAGAGGTTGTATTGAAAACATTAGTTAAAATTCTATTTAGAGACTAACCTTATTTCAAGTATGTATATCATATTTATTTTATAAATTATATTAATATGGTTTATAAAAAGGACAACATATAATCAGGGTGACAACCAATCAAGTCTGGAACGACCGCGTTGTTTGAACCCATTAGAGAAAGATGATAATGGTCTTGTACCTACCACTGGCCTACGCGATGTGTTGGTTAATGTGAAATTATTTAAACAATTTGAAAAATTAATATTAATAATAAATAAATAGTTTTGATTTTTAGGTTTAGAGATTAATGTATTAATAATATTGTAATTTTATAATAGTTAGAGACAAATAGTTACACTTATCATTATTTTATGAGCCTTAAGATCCTTTAGAAATGTGTTTTATTGATTTAGGTATCAAATTTAATTCTTGGATGAATTCAAATTTTATTAAAGCACAAATGAAAGATAAAATTATTCTTATGAAATTGAAAAGTACTAAGAAATTATATTTCCTTGTATTCTTAGGTAGTAAAATAATTACTCAACATTAGGAAAATGATAAAAAATTTGTTTTCCTAAAACCTTAATCTTTCTTGAACTGATGGTCTACTAAATCATCACAAATTTATGGATTTGTATCCCTAAAAATTATGTTCATCATTCACTTGTTTGGGATTGATAACCTCAATCACTCCCTATAAATATTTACTCATTTCCTCTAAGTTTTTATCTCTACATTCCACTAATTTTATCCTACTTAGATACCTATTTATATGTTATTCCATGTGACCCTTGTACTTCACATTCTCTCTTTTCTATAGGATTTCTTACGAACCGTTCTCACATTGTTGTTTTTAAAAAATAGGAAATATCAAACAATTAATTACCAAGATCTAGTTTAAATTGTGAGTATAGAATTTAATTAAGGTGGGGAGAATGTAACACCCTGAAAATATAAAGTAGGGATATTTTATTTTATAGGGTGTATGACATGCCACACCAAGTGAGATAGGTAATATAATACCCCAAGAATTTAAAATATATTTACTATATTAAATAAATTAAATCTGTGATATCTCCTTAAATTCACATGATACTGAGTTAGTGTATGTCATATGCAATAATGAGTTTCTTCATTGGCTTACGTTACATGAAAGACTGAGTTTTAACGAAAAATATTATATTATTAAAATATTATTATTTAATGTAATAATACTTAACATATACATTAAATTATCAGTTATGAATATTATTAACTAACTTCTAAAAATATATGGTTTACATAAATATAAAATAAATTAATTGGATAACAATTAATTAGAAATGAAAATATAAACCAATTCAATATAAAGAAAATATTACTATTTTTATGCTCAAAAAGGTATTTTGTATTAATAACTTAAATTAATTAAAATTATTTAATGATATTAATGAAATATATATGTTATATATTTAATCAAATATTTTTTTATAATCATCCAATAGATTCAATATACATAAGATAAGAATAAACTCAATATTACACATAAAATCCAATATTTCTATTAAGATGCTTTCACCGCCTTTTAATGAAGAACCCATTTTAAATAAAACATTTGAACCATTTATAAATTTAATATGTCAAAATAAACTTCATCTTTTAAATGTAAATATAAAAATTAAGTTAGGGTAAATTTTTTAAATTTTTCTGTAAAGTTTAATTTTTTAATGAATTGTGAAATATACTGAAATTTAATTCAAAACTATCTTTTCATATAATTTATTTATAAGGTTAAATTATATTTTATATTTTTTTTAATGTTTAATTAGATCATAATTTTATCAATTAATCCAATTATATCATTATAATAAATTTCACTATGATATTGACTATAAAAACATAGCAAACATTCGGACATTTTTTTTTCAAAACCCACATTGTTATCCCGTATGTGGGATTAAATTTAAATTAATTTCTACCACTTATGAGATTTTAATTTGGAAAAATGGGTTAAATATTTTGAATTATAATAATCTATAATATCTAATACGGTCAACATAGTTTTATACCATGAATATTAGTGAAACTAATTAAAATTAATTACAACGATTATGGTGAAATTAAGCTCAACAAGGGACTAAACCAAAAACTTAAGGCCTAATATATCCTAAAAACTTTTCAAAAATATATTTTTTGGATTTATTTCAACCATATATTATATTTTAAAGACTTTATACCATTATTTATCCTCTTTACATAAAAAAACATGGGTTAGGTTCATTTTTTCCAAACTATTACAAGAGTGTCACTCCTCCTCCACTATAAATGGACTCCTATTCTTCCACTTCCTCACACATATAAAGACACATAGGTTCGTCCAAAATCTTCCCAATTCAGTCCCCAAAATAATTAACTTCCTACTTTAATCCTCAATTTGTGTGGAAAGAAATCCGAGGAATCCATTTGATGGAAACCAAAAGGAGTTACCTGATTAAGAAGTAACATCTTTTCAAAAGTTCTTTAATTTTATTTCCATCATCCACTCCCTCAAATTTTATTATTAAATGTTTATATATAAACTAAATTATCCTAAATATACTATTATGTTTTTATACTAGGGTTTTTACCTACACTTATACACACCTCCATCCAATGGGTAACGAAAAATATTTTTTATGTGTACGGTGAACTACCTTCTCACAAAACGATGATTGCTTATTTTTCTTTTAACACATCTCACGGTGTCCATTATGATAGAAAATATATTTATATATGAAATATATGATATTTATTATTTATTTAATTTATTTTAATTCTTTTAAAACACATATCTATATACATTCCATTTTGTGAAAAATGATAACATCGTTTGAGAAAGTGTGGACTACCCCTCCCCAAAGCGATGTGATTCGTCCACACGATACATGGAATGTATAAAGTGTGGTTATAGTGAAACATATGTGACATAAACAAAATCTATATGATATTAATAACATAAATACCTTTTTATAAATATAATATATCATTTTTATTACACTTTTACACACATAGAAAGTGATAATGTCGTTCGTGGAAGTGTGGACTACCTCCTCCTCGACACAATGTGATTCCTTTTACATAAAAATAATTATATAAACAAGTATATATGATTAAATAATATTATATTTGTTATATAATTATCATTATAGGAATATATAATGCTACTTACCTTCTTTCCATAATGATCATTGAAAAATGGGAATGTTACTCACGCGTAGGTACGGCCTATCGTCTCCCTGATTGTAACATTGTTTCATTTTTAAAAACCATATTTAATTATTGGTTTTAAATGTATAATTGATATATAAATATGATAATTATGTCATGATTATTTTTATTGATATGTTTTATAATGACCCTATTGATCATAGTTGACCTACCAAAGTTGTTTTTGACACATAAATTAAAATTAGTAAAAACACCCGACGTAAACTTAATTGATTTTACAATTGAATATGACATGATAATAAGTGAAATAAAAGTTATTATAGATTTGAAAAAGGTTATAAATAAATATAATAATTAACATAAGTTTTTATTTCAAGAATAGAAATACACTCTAGAAAATTCGGGCTCAAGGTAAGGGATTTTCATCTCACTTTTTACTTATATGAGATAAATGTCATGTTCACCATTTACTTATTTTGTGTGGTGTATATATTTATCATTTAAATATATTATATAATGAATTATTCCATATTAATGGTATTTAACCCTTTAATTTACTATTATTCCTTCATGAGGATTATGATTTAAAATGTTTCAAAGTGTTATGGGATACTTTGGGATGTTGAGAGATTATTTTCCTCAAGAATAATTCTAATGATCTTTAAATGGTATTTCCACTCCAGGATATTATATTACCATTGTTTATAAAACATTTAATTTTCCTCTACACCTATTATTACTTACCGTTTTCAAGTATTGTTGTCATTTTCCACTCTTTGGTACTCAATTTTTTTTAGAAAATGTTTTTAAGAAAACCTGGATTTATTTCTCTCCTTAGTTAGAGATCTTATTTTCTTCTAGAAACCATGCTTTATTAAAAAAATTCAAAAATTCTTTTAACATGATTTTTTTAAATACATATTTACCATTTTTGTCTTTTAAAAATGTTTTCAAATTAATCTTATTGTCACTTTCTAAATAAGGAATTTTCTAAACTTTTTACCGAGCAAATGGTATGTGCTTTTACCTCGTACAGCAAGTACGGATTTACACTTCACCATTTCTTTGAATCTTACATTGAATGTTTAAAATTTTACTTCTTATAGAAAATGTTTGAAAAAGTGCATTTTAATGAAAAAATATTTCAAAATGTTTTTTTAAACAAAAGGATATTTTCCCCAAGAATGGTTTTAAAAGATTTTTTTACAGTATTTATATTCATCAACAGCAACAAGCCATTATTTATACTCCACTTAGAATGTTTTTTATTGATACCATCCTTATTCTTCCTCAAGATGGTTTATATTTTGATTTGGCCAAGGATAGTATTCACATTCACTTCCTTGATTCATTTTTTAGTCCTCTTTAAATATTCAATCTCCTATGATCATTGAACATTTAATTTACCATAATTATCCATTTCATTTATCATGGATATTACTATTGCCTAAACCATATACCATTTTATATATGGTTCCTAGTTTGATAGTTATTTTATTATTTGGGAAAATATTGATAATTATGTATTCTTTATTCAATATGGATATTTGATAAGGCATATTATTTATTTTGGTTATTTGATATGGGGAACGCTTTGGAAAAGAAATGACAGGTGGATCCTAGACTTTATATTTCTACTTGATGCATTTAATGGTTCTCATGAGACAAATAAGTTTCACAAATTAAATGAGTATCTATCCATATTTTTAAACTGTCTTGTGAATGGTCTTTATGGTATAGGTTTTCATGTGCCTCAAACATGAATTGCATTAAGAAATAATTACCATAAATTAGTTTTAGTTATTATTCATCCATGAGATTTTGTGTCAATATATCTATGGATACATTTCATTTTAGTTCATTGATTAAATGTTCTATGTTTCAATTTCTTACATTCGCATATTTATTTTTCCTTATCTAGTTATTTGAATGGCATGTGTTTTTGGTTATTACCTTTATATATTATTTACACACTACTATTTAGTTTATTTATTACATGTATTATGTGTTAAGTTATTTACCTTTACAAATTGAATATTATCATTTATTTATTATTTCTTCCACTATATTTTTCCCTTACAAATAATTTGAGATCACCCTTATTATGTTTATTTCCCCAGGAATCCTAGAGCATTACTATGAATCATATGCAGGGATTTACTATATAGATCAGATTTATCCTCGAGGTTATTTATTTAAGGATCAAAAAATGTTGTAATTAGTGTATTCATTTGTAATACAAGACTCATTTATGTATCTGGTTTACCAAGACTGATAAACTCTTCAATCCTTCAGGATTCGATTCCTTGTAATTATGCCAAAGTAATTGAAATCATAGTAAAGATTTGTGTTATCTAGGGTCAGGTCCCTATAATTGGTTTCAAATGAAGTTTAGTATCCACCTTGGGAACTATATTTAGGAAAAAATAGATTAGAGAACATAACCCTAAGGTATAATTTGAGGATAAGTATAGACGAAAATCCTAGAATTTTGGTAAAGTATAGATTGTGAGGGTATTCCTAGAAATACATACATATTTGGATACTATAGGTGGATGTGGTTTGGGTATAGACGTACCTAGTGGTAATAAATCTAAAAAGGTTTCTCGGCCTGGACTTGGGGTAAACTAGTATACAAAAATGGGCCCTACTACATAATTGGTGTGAAACTCCCGATGGATATACTTATGATAATTCACATTTTCGTTACAAACCATTATAAAGTATTTTGAAAATGAATATCATAGGCTAAACAAAATCAGTTTTAGATTGAAGGTAAGGTGTCTTGAGTAGAAATCAAAAAAAAAATATTATAGATAATCCTTAGACCCATGAATGACCTATGTCGAAATAAAATGGATAATGTATTTATGTATTGATGTTGTATTGAAAACATTATTTGAAATTATATTTAGTGATTAACCTTATTTTAAGGATTTCCATCATATTTATTTGGGAAATTTTATTAATATGGTTTATGAAAAGGACAAAAAATAATCTGGGATACAACCATTCAATTCTAGTAGGGCTGTGGGGCTAAAAACCATGATCGATGGACAATAAGAGTTTTGCGCCTTCCACTAGCCTATGTGATGTCCTGGTTAATGTCTAATTATTTAAACAATTTGAAGAATAAATATTAATTATAAACCAATAGTGTTAGTTCTTAGGTTTAGAGCTTAATGTATTAACTATATTGGAATTGGAAAATAGATAGAGACAAATAGTCACACTTATCACTCTTTTATGAGCCTTATGATTCTTTAGAAATGTGTTTTTGTGATTCGAGTATCAAAATTAATTTTTAAATGAATTTGAATTTTATCAAGCACAACAAAAATATAAAATTTCTCTTATGAAATTTAAATTTACCTAGAAATTATATTTCCTTGTATTCTTAGGTAGTAACATAATTTCTCAATATTATGAAAATGATAAAAAAAAATTGTTTTTTCCTAATGCCTTAATTTTTATTGAACTGGTGTTCTAATATATCATCATAAATTTATGGTTTTGTGGCCCTTGACTTTATATTGATCATTCACTTGTTTTTGATTGATGACCTCAATAACTCCCTATAAATATTTATGCTTTTACTCCAAGTATATATCTCTGCTTTCCACTAATTTTCACCCACTTAGAGACCTAGTTATATATTATTCCATATGACCCTTATACTTCCCATTCTCTATTTTCTATATGATTTATTACGAAACCTTTTCATGATTTTGGATTTCAAACATATGAAATATAAAACAATTTATTACCAAGATCGAGTTTATATTGTAAGGACTCAATTTAATTAAGGTGGGGGGAATACCATTCCCTGAAAATCTAATGTAGGAATATTGAATTTGATAGCGTGTATGACACTCCACACCAAGTGCATAAGGGAATATAACACCCCAAGACTTTATAATATATTTACTATTTAAAATAAATTAAATATATGATATCACTTGAAATTCATGCGATACTGTGTTAGTGTATGTTGTACACAATAATGATTTTCTTCAATGGCTTGTGTTACAGGAATGTCAAAGTTTTACTAAAAAATAATATATTATTAAAATATTGTTATTTAATATAATAATACATAACATTTTCATTAAATTAGTGGTTATAAATATTATTAACTAACTTATGAAACTATATGGTTTACAAAAATATGAAAGGAATTAATAGAATACAAATTAATTTGAAATGAAAATATAAAGCAATTGAATATAAAAAAAATATTTTTTATGAAAATAAAGAGGTTTTATCTTAATAATTTAAATTAATCAAAATTAGTGAATGATATTAATTAAATTTATATTTTATATATTGAATAAAATATTTTTTATAATCATTCAAAATATTCTATATACATAAGATAAGAATAAACTCAATATTACACATAAAATCCTATATTTTTATTATGGCACTTTTACCGTCATTTAATAGAAACCCCATTTTAAATACAATTATTACCCTTTTATAAATTTAAAAATTCAGAATAAACTTCAACTTTGAAAGATGAATATAAAAATTAGTTTAGTTTAATTTTTTGATATTTTTTGTGAAGTTTCATTTTTTAATAAATAGTTAAAAATACTAAAATTTATTTCAAAACTTATTTTTAATATAATCTATTTATAAGGATAAATTATATTTTAAATTGTTTTTAAATCTTAATTAGATCATATTTTTATAAATTAATAAAATTTAGGTTATTGGAATCAATTCTATTTTGAGATTAACTATGAAACATAGTAAACTTTCGGACATTTTTACTTTAAAACCCCGCATTATCATCCCGTCTATGAGATTAAATTTAAATTACTTTCTGCCACTTATATAATTTTAATTTGTAAAAATGGATTCCATATTTTGAATAATCATAATTTATAATTTATGATAACGAAAACATAGTTTTTGACCAAGAATATTAGTGAAATTAATTAATATTAATTACGATGATTAAGGTGAGATTAGGCTTAACGAGGGACTAAACCATAAGCTTGGTTCCTAATATGACCTAAAAATTGTTTGAAATCCATTTATGGCCATATTTCGACCCTATAATCCCTTTTAAATAATTTTAACCATTATTTATTCACTTTAAATAAAACAAATGTGGGTTGGGTTCCTTTTTTCCAAAATATTACAAGAGCATCACTCCTCCTCCACTATAAAAGGTCTCCTCTTATCCCACTTCATCACACCTCTCAATCTACTTATATTATTCCAAAATTTGTCAAATTCACTCCCCAACATCCATCCCTTCCTCATTTAGGTATCACATTTGGTATATATCAATCTAGGGAATCCATTTGGTGTAAACCAAAAGGAGTTACCCGATAAAGAGGTAATGTCTTTCCTAAAGCTCTTTAATTTTATTTCCATCCCCCACTCACTAAACTCTTATTATTACATGTTTATATAAAAAATATATTATCATAAATATAATAGGATGTTTAAATTATAATTTGTCTACCTATAATTACACCCACCTCCATCTAATATGTAACAAACATACTGTTTACGTGTACGGTGAACTATCGCCTCAAGAAATAGTGATTGGTCATTTTTCATTTAACACCTATCACGGTGGGCATTATGATGGGAATTATATTTATATATGACATATATAATATTTATTGTTTATTTTAACTTATTTAATTCTTTTACAACACATATCTTTATACTTTTCATTTTTTGTATAAATGATAACATCATTTGTAGAAGTGTGTACTACCACCCCCTCAAAGCGATCTGATTTGTTCACACAATACATGGAATGCATAAAGTATGGTTTAAATGAAAAATATTTGAAATAAAAAAGTTATATATTATATTCATGAATTAATTACCATTCTATAAATATAATATATCAATTTCCTTATTTCCCTTTCACACACTTTGAAAGTGATAACATTGTTCATGGATATGTGAACTACTGCCTCCTCGACCCTATGTGATTCATTTTACATCAAAAGAATTCAATATATATGTATATATGATTAAATAATATGGAATTTATGATATAATTATCATTATTTAATGATATAATATTACATACCATCTTTCTATAATGATCATTAAAAAATGGGATCGTTACTCATGTGTACATACATCCTACCATCTCCATAATTGTAATGTTGGTTCATTTTTCATAACCATATTTAATTATTGTTTTTAAAAGAATAATATATATATAAATATTATAATTATATCATGTTTATTATTCTATATATGTTTTATAATGACACTTTTGACCATATTTGACCTACCAAAGTTGCTTTGGACACAAAAATTGAAATTAGTCAAAACACCCGACATAAAATTAATTGATTTAATAATTGTATACAATATGATAATAGGTGAAATAAAAGTTATTATAAAAATTAAAATGGTTCTCAATAAATTAATTAATTAACATATGTTTTTTATTCAATAATATAAAGACACACGAGATAAGTCGGACTCAAGGTATGTTATTTTTCGTCTCACTTTTTACTTCCGTGAGATAAATTTCATGTTCACCATTCACTTATTTTGTGTGGTGTATATACTTCCCATTTTGATATATTATATAATGAATTATTTCATCTTCACTGTAATTAACACTTTAATTTAATATTATTCCTCCATAAGTCTTATTATTTAAAATGTTTCAAAGTGGTATAGGACACTTTGGGATATTTAGAGATTATTTTCTTCAAGAAAAATTCTAATGATATTTCAATGGTATTTCCAGTCATGAAAATTATATGAAAATTGTCCAATAAAACCTATAATTTTCCTCTCCACTAGTTATTTATGACTTTTTTCATGTATTAGTACCAATTTTCCAATCTTTGGTACCCAAAATGTTTTGTAAAATGTTTTTGAAAAAAACCCAGCTTTATTTTTACCTTTAGTCGGAGAAGATGTTTTCTTATAAAAAATTTTTTTATTAAAATATTTTCAAAATATGATTTTAAAATGATTTGGTAAATAAATTTTTACCATTTTTTTCTTTTACCAATGTTTTAAAAGGAATATTCCTATCACTTTCTGAATTAATAATTTTCTACCCATTTTACTGTGAAAAAGAAATGTTCATTTACCTCATATGGAAAGTATGGATTTATTTGATGCAATTTATTTGAATCTTACTTTTAATGTTTAAAATGAAAAAATTTAAAGAAAATTTTTTCTAAATTGAATTTCAATAAAACGGTTTTTCAAAAAAAAAGAAATTTCCACCGAGAATATTTTTAAAAGATATTTTATAGTATTTATATTCATCAACAACAACAATAAAAACCATTTATTTTTACTCCACATGGTATTTTTGTAATGATACCATCATTATTATTCCTATGTATGGTTTATTATTGATTTTTCCAAGGACAATATTCACAATCACATCCTCGATTCATTTGTTAGTCTACTTGAAATATTCAATATTCTATAATCATTGAACATTGAATTTCCTCTAAATATCCATATTATTTATCATGGATATTACTATTTCCTAAACCATATACCATTTTACATACAGTCACTACTGGGATAGTTAATTGTTTATTTGGGGAAATATTTATAATTCTGTACTCGTTATTCAATATGGATATTTGATAAAAAAATATTATTTATTTCAGCTATTCGATATGAGGAATGCTTTGGATAGGTAATGATGGGTTAAGTCAGGACATTATATAGATTCTTGATGTATCGATAGGTCATCATGAGATAAATAAGTTTTACAAATTAAATAGGTTTGTATCCGTAGTTTTAAACCATCTTATGAAAGGCCTTAATGGTATTGGTTTTCAAGTGCCTTAGACATAACGTCCATTAAGAAATCATTATCCTCATTTTGTTTCAGTTATTATTCATCCATGATATTTTACGTCGACATATCTATAGATAAATTTCATTTCAATTCATTGATTAAATGTCATGTGTTTTAGTTTCATACCTTTCTATATTTATTTATCCTTATCTAGTTATTTGAATGGAATGTGTTTTTTGTTATTACCATTCCATATTATTTACACAATTCCATATATTTTATTGATTACATGTCATGTGTTTTCAGTTATTTACTTTTCCATATTTACTATTCTCATTGATTCATTACTTCTTCCACAATATTTTTCCCTTACTTAGCATTTGAACTCACCCTTATTATTTTTATTTCCATAGGAATCCAAGAAGCATACTATGAAAGATATGAAGGGATTTACTAGAATTATTTGAGTTATTATTGAAGTTTTTTTTAAGAAGGTAGTGCCTTGGTCAAAGACCAAAGCATAATTTATTTAATAATAAAGAAACAAAGTTACAAAAGATCAAAAGATGGGATTTTCTTACAATCTCTATCAAAAAGATGAAATAAGTCAGCTGGAAGGTCATCCAGCCAAGTCACGTTTAGGTGAACACCTTTGTTGGCAAGGGCATCAACATCATCATTCGCTTCACGGAAGGCATGAGTAGCAATGTAGTCAATCCCACAAAGCGAATTCAGGAAATTCATCCAAATAGTTGTAAGCGTACAGGCTAGATGAATCACACCATTCCAAATAGCTTGGAAAATGGTGGCAGAATCACTTTAAATCCAAAGCTTTCTCCATCCTCTTTGGAGAGAGAAATAAATAGCATGGATGACCCCCAACATTTTTGCTTCCAAAGATGAATAAAAACTACATCCACCATAGAAACATCCATGGCACTGACCAGAAGAGTCTCTATAAATCGCTCAATATCTGGAAGGACCGGGATTGCCCATTGAGGCACCATCAACGTTCAATTTGATCCACCCTCGCATCAGGGATTTCCAGAATACTTCAAAGGTACGTCTGGGCTGAGGATAAAAACCCACAACACGAATATGGCGAAGAATCTCCAAATCACCAATAGAATTGTTGCAGCAGTCTTTTTGGATTGAAGTAGCCTCTTGAATCGCTATGAGAATTCGATATTTTCCTACATTGAGAATTAATGAGTGTTTATTATAAATAATATCATTTCTGATGTACCATATATCATGTAAGAGTTCCGCCATAGCCACAAGAAATATGTTTTTAATTTTTTGTGAGGCTTCAGGGATAATGCACTTTTTCAAAAGCATGCAGATCAAGTCAGAAGAGGGCCGTCTATAGATAAATAAGTCAAAAATGTAATTCCATAAAGCAGAGGTTGTGGAACATGACAAGAAAAGATGATCAGAATCCTCCCTATATTGATTTCATAGTTGGCATTTAAAATAGAGTTGAATTCCAAAAGTTTGTAGACCAACTTTAGTGGGTAATCTATTATGTGTGATACGCCAAATAAGAGTGAGCCTTGAAGGTTTGATCCAAGGCTTATTAAAAGATCTCACCCATTGAAAATTAGATTCAATTCTAGAGAAATTGTGATTGTAAAAAAATTGAATCAAGAATGCCATTTGGAGAGGGTTCCCAAACAAGGAAATCTATAGAATTGGAAAAAGGGTACTTGTTGATGATCTGGGTGATGTTGTCAGGAAGATCCTGCCTATCAAGTTGCAGAACATATTTGATAGAGTGAATAGTATCCTCAACGGTATTATTAGGAGGTAACATAGTTATCAAGGGGGTACCAGTCCAATTATCAAGCCAGAAATTGATTCAAGAATCAGCACTAACCATCCATCTAGAGTTTTCCATAATCTTATTATAAAAGTTCCTAATGGATGGCCAAATCGAGGAATTGATGAAATTAAAATCCCCCTTCAAAAGTTTATTAAGTAATGTATGTTTTATAAAATTAGTATCCTTAGAGGTAGTGTTGATTAAATGCCAAGTGTGTCTATCTTGATGGGCATCATTAAACAATTTTAAATTTTTGATACCAATACCTCCTTTGTCAAGAGGTTTACAGCAGGTCGTCCAAGGAATAGTAACAAGTTTCTTTTCAAAAACAATTCCTGACCAAATGATATTTTTTATAAAGGTATTAATTTTCTTAAAGGTCCCTATCGGCCACTTATAAATCATGAGTAAATAGACCATTTTAGAGATGATGTTCGATTTGACAAAGAAAATTATACCAGCCATGGAAAGGGAATTTCCATTCTAAATAAAGAGTTGATTAATAATTTGATCAATTATATTAGAGAAGAAACTAGATTTAGTTCTCCACCAAAATATCAGAACACCTAGATAATTGAAAGGGAATAGACCTTCTTTAATTCCAAGATTATTGGTAATAAAATATTTTCTTCGAGCGAAGAAGTTTTTTCCAAAGAAAATATGAGATTTATTCCAAGAAATGGATTGATCTGAGATATCCTCATAATGAGAAATAGCTTGCTTAAGGACTTGAACATTTCTTTAATCCCATTTAAGAAACAAGATGATATCATCCGCATATAGAAGGTGAGTGGGGACATTAAGGTTTTTGGAAGCCTGGATAGGCATGAGCTTATTTTGATCAAATAGATTAGTAAGGAGCCTACTGAAGTAATCTTTAGCAATGACAAAGAGGATGGCCGAAAGAGGGTCTCCCTCCCTAACTCCTTTCGTGCATTTGAAATATCCCTGAGGGGTTCCA
This sequence comes from Viscum album, assembly GCA_963277665.1. NCBI lineage: Eukaryota > Viridiplantae > Streptophyta > Magnoliopsida > Santalales > Viscaceae > Viscum > Viscum album. Next base: position 643,407,805 of record OY728127.1, read on the forward strand.
TTGATCAATATGGAGATAGAGGATGATTGAAACAAAGTGTTAATTCTCCTGACAAAAGTCTCATTGAAAAAAAAGTTTTTTAAAACTTTTAAGATGAAATTCCAATCAATAGTATCAAAAGCTTTTCTTATATCAAGTTTAATAGAAACACTACCTCCCCTCATACTCTTGATTAAGATATTGGTACATTCAGTGGCGAGACAAATACAATCTTTAATATACCTTCCTTTAATGAAACCAAACTGATTCCATAAAACGATTTTATTACATATAGGAATAATTCTATTAGAAATAATTTTAGTGATAATCCTAAAAAGAGTGTTTATCAGGGAAATAGGTCGAAATTGATGAATCTCTAAAGCATTATCAACTTTAGGAATTAAAGTAAGGAATTGAGCATTAATTTCATGAGGGAGATAGCTATTGGAAAAAAAGAATCTCACCAGATTGAAAACATCAAAATGTATAACATCCCAATGCTTTTGGAAGAAACCGTTGTTGAAACCATTCGGACCAGGAGCACTGTCTGGTTTTAGACTAAAAATTGTGTCTCTTATTTCATGATATAGAGGAATGATTAAAAGAGATTCATTATCTTTTTCATCAACCATAAAAGGTCTAATATCTGATATAAGATCTATATTTATATCAGGACCATTAAAAATGTTATGAAAGTAAGAGACAACATGGCTTGAGATGGCCTCTTCAGTATCAATGGTCATATCATTGTGTAACATTTTATTAAGAGGGTGAGTGGCTTTCCTAAATCTTTTTAGAGAGTTATAAAATTTAGTATTTTTATCACCATCAACAATCCATTTGGTTTTACGCATTTTTTTACGCATATTATCTTTGAAAGTGAGCAAATAATTAAGTTTTAAAGAGAGATTAACCTCAGCTTTAGGGTCAACATTAAAATCCGAGTTTGCATTGAGTGTTTGAATTTGGATTAGATCTTTTTCAAGATCCAAAATATCCAAGTCCATTTGTGAACTTCTATATTTACACCAACATTTGAGGGCATGCTTTAAGGTTTTCAACTTGAAAATACAGGCAAATGAGTCATGTTGATGTTTCATAGAATCCCAAATATTCTTAACAAAGGTGACACAGTTGGGATCCGTAGACTAAGAATTATTGAATATAAAGGGAAGGATAGGTTTACGCTTGTTAATAAAGGAACTGACCAATATAGGATGGTGATCAAAGTTAAGACTAGGAATAGTAATACTAAAGACATTGTCCCAAATTTCAAGAGCTTTCTTGTTGACAAAGGCTCTATCACGTTTACTAGAAACAGTTTTATTATAATGCCTTCTATACCAATTATATTTAGCACCAGTGAGAGTAACTTCAACATGATTGAAATCCTCAATTGAGGATCTAAATTCTCTTGAAGATATAGAGAGATGTGAGGGACCCATTTTTTCACAAGAATTAAGAATGGCATTCAAGTCTCCCAAAACAATCCAAGGTTCATGAATAGAATTTTCCATAACAAACTGGTCTTGAAAAAGAGACCTTCAATCTTGATATATATTATTGGCATATATCATCGTATAGTAAGTATGTTTCCCATCCCAGGATAAGTCACAGGTAAGTTGTTGTTCAGAGGTTTTAACAGTGTTGATGCTTTGGAGAGAATTGTGATAGAAAATCCACATAGAGTTAGTCTGGAGACCATTCTTACAAAAACCTAAGAGACTGTAATTGCGAGAGCCTATCCTCATGAGATTAAAATTAAAGTTTACTTTAGGCTCAAAAATAGAAAACGGATGGGGTTTATGAGTGGTCAAAAACCTCCTCAGAATGGTGGAGGTATCATTATTTGCAATACCTTGACAATTCCAAAAGAAAAAAATCATTTCGATTTGTGTTTAGGGTTAGAACCCCTTTTTTTAGATTTTCCATAACCTTTTCTTCCTCTGAGATATCATAACATTTTGAGAGGAGTTATATTTGGATTTGTCCTCACAGGATTTGACATTAGAGCTAGGAGAAATAGTACTAGTCTTTGCATCTGAAATTTGAATAGAAACAGTAGTATTTCTAGGAGTTGAGGGCAAGGTGATGCTGCCCTGTGACTGATCCACAGCTAAACCCAATACAGGTGGTTGTGCAGGTGAGGTCTGAATAGAATTTTTTATCAAAACAGAGGGGGGCATAAAATATAGATGTATCAGATGCACAAGAAGAATTTTCAGAGTAATTCTAATTTGAAGCAGAAACCTGTTTCACAACAGAAGAGGGGGGTGTAGCAAGTATGTATCTGGTTTACCAATACTACTAAACTGTTCGGTCCTTCGAGATTTGATTCCATGTAATAATGCCAATGTAATTGATAGAAAACACCAGCCCCATGTTATCTAGGGTTGGTTCTCTAGTGTTAGTGTGAATCACATGCAATAAATACATTCTTTTATACATTGTATTACACGCAAGATCATGTTTTACTAAACAAAAATATATTATTAAAATATTATTATTTAATATAATAAGATATAACCTATCTCTAAAATTAGTGGTTATAAATAGTATTAACTAACTTATGAAAATATATGGTTTATACAAATATAAAATGAATTCATTAGTTTCAAATTAATTATAAATGAATATAAAAACCAATTTTAGATGAACGAAATGTTTTTATATTAAAATATTTTGAGGCCCACAAATATGTTTTATACTAATAAATTAATGTAATTAAAATTAGTGAGTGACATTAATGTAATATATATATATATATATTAAATCAAATATTTTTGACATTCATCCAATAGATTTTATAATCATAACATAAGAAAAAAGCAATATTTCAAATAAAAATTAATATTTTTATAAAGGCACTTTTACAGCATTTTAATAAATAACATGTTTTAAATCCAATTTTTTTAATTTGGTAGAATATATATGTCAAAATAATCTTTATTGGGGAAATAGAATCATAAAAAAATTTCTTAGGGTTAATTTTTGGTATTTTTCAGTGATGTTTGAGTTTTTTATGAACATTGAAAATACTGAATTTTAATTCAAAACTAATTTTTAGTCTAATTTAGTTATGAGGATAAATTATATTTTAAATTTGTTTTAAATTCAAAATATATAAATTATAAAAAATATAATCCAATTTAGGTTATTTGATTCAATTTCACATTGAAATTGGATATAAAAACATAGCAAAAATGTTAATGTTTTTTATTTAAAAACCTACATTGTCATCCCGTATACGGGATTAATTTTAAATTAATTTTGTGATTGAAATTTTGAAAAATGGATTCCATATTTGGAATTATAATTTTTTATAATGTATAATAATTTCAAAATAATTTTGTACCATAAATATTAGTGAAAGTAATAAAAATTAATTACAACGATTAAGAGGAAAATTAACTTTACTTGGGAATTAACCTTATACTTAAGAGACAAAAATAAATAGAAACTTTTAAAATATCAATTTTATATAAATTTTTAGAACCTATAATCCATTTTATCTAAGTTTTACCATTATTTCATCTAATTTTCATAGGAAAATAGGGTTTGAATTCCTTTTCCAATAATTTATAAGAGTGTTACTCCTCCAACATTATAAAAAGTCACTTAACACTCCCACTTCCTCACACATATCTATCAACATTAGATCAACCAATATATTCCCAAATATCTCCTAAACATCCTTCTATCATTCTAGAATCATCCCTTTTTGAATAAATCGATCCAAGGAATTCCTTTGGTGAAAACTAGAAGAAGTTGCCCAAAAATTATGTGACATCCTTCCTCAAGATATTTTTTAATTTTCAATCTCCATCCTATAAAATATTCTTATTACATGATTATATAATTAACTAAGTATCCTAAATATACTAATATTTTTTAATCTAATGGTTATGCCTTACTTAAAAACACTTCAATCTAATTGGTAATGAACATACCATTCGTTTACGAAAAACTTTCGCCTCTCAAAACGATGATTATTCATTTTTCCTTTACAATATTTTGTGGTTGTGAATTATGATGTACACTTTAACTATATATTATATATACAATATTTATAATTTATTTATTCTTATTTAATTTTTATATAACATATACCTTTATTATTTCAATTTTTTTAAATACGATAACATCGTTTGTGGAAGTGTAAACTACTGTCTCCTCAAAGTGATGTGATTCGTTCACGCTATACATAGAATGTATAAAAGATTATTTTAATAAAACTATATAAAATATATGAAATAGATTTTATAATTGATTTATAATATACATATAAATATATATATATAATTTAATTTTCATTCTTTTAATACGATAAAGAAATAAAAGTAGCATTCATGCGTACGTACAGTCTACCGTCTCTATGAACGGTGTATTTCATTTCCTATCTCCAAATATTATAGATTATTAAAAATAAAATAATAATATTTATATATAATATTTATATAATTTTTTACATTTTATATATGATTAAACCATGATCTAATAAATAGCTATAATAATTCAAAACATACTTGAAAAAACTAGGAAATTAACTCCAGAAATAGTGAAAATAATGAAATATTACAAAAAAATGGGAAATAAGATATTATAAGAAGTTAATATATTATATTATAAATATTATTATGGTTTTGGTATGGTTTATTGACATTTTTTAAACCATTATACATGGGATTAAATTATTTTCACCTCAAAGGAGACTCCAGGTAAAGGATTTTCATTTCACTTTTTACATCTATGAGATAAATTTTATATTCACCACTTACTTCTTTGTGTGGTGTATCTATTGTCCACATGGATATATTATATCATGAATTTTTTTATCTTCATTGTATTTAAATATTTAATTTAATGTTATTACTTTGTGAGACTTATGATTCAAATTTTTCAACGTTGTATGGACCACTTTAGAATGTATAGAGATTATTTTTCTCAAGAATAATTTTAATGGCATTTCAATGGTATGATTCTTTTTCATTGGGTCATATTACTTCCCCATTGTTGATAATATTTTTTTATTGTGTTTTTAATCAATATTTACTATTAATTTATATATTTCCACTTGTTTTATATAGATTTACATTTTACACACATAATCAATTCATTGTCTGAGTATCACTTCACCATTATAGTCTTTTCAAGGGTTTAATTCAAAATATCATTTTATTCAAAATTATTTTCACTTGAATTTAATTCATGGAAAATATATGACCATTTATCAATAAACCATTTCATTTTCTTCTCCTATGGTCATTTATGTCCCTTTTTATGTATTATTACCATTTTTAAACTCTTTGGTATTCAAAATGTTTTAGAAAATGTTTTTATAAAAACTCAACTTAATTTATATATTTAGTCAGAGAACCTATTTTATTCTAAAAACCCATGTTTTCAGAAAAAAATATCCTTTACAATATGATTTATTAAATACATTTTTACCCTTTATTTATTTTATAAATGTTTTTTAAGGAATTTTCTTATTGTTTTCTGAACAAGGAACTTTTCTAACCTTTTACCATTAAAAATGAATATTCAATTTACCTCATACAACATATACATATTAACCTAATTTCGTTTCTTTAAAGCTTAATTTTTATGTTAAAATATTTATTTTTAAAGAAATTGTTTTAAAAATTTATTTTCAAAGAAAATTGTTTTCAAAAAATTTTTTCAAAATAAAAAATATATTTTACTTAATAATGTTTTAAAAAAAATTATAGAATTTCAATTCATCAATGACAACAACCATTTATTTTTACTCCACCTAGAATATTTTTTATTTATACCATTTTTATTCATTTTATGGATGTTTTATGATTTATTTATCCAGGGATATTATTTACATTCACTTCCTTCATTTCGTTGTTAGTCACCTTTAAAGATTCTATTTACTATTCTCATTGAACATTGAATTTCCACTAATTATTCATATCCTTTGTCATGTATTTTTTCATTTCCTAAACCATATACCACTTTTCATATGGTGTTTACATTGATATTTATTTGATCATTTGGTGAAATATTGATAAATTTGTATCCTTTATTTAATGTGGATACTTGATAAGGAATATTATTTATTTGATATGATAATTCCTTAGATAGATAGTGACGGGTGAGGACTAGAATTTATAAAGCCCATAGTGACGGGTGAGGACTAGAATTTATAAATCCACTCAATGAATCGGTGGTCTCATAGGATAAAATTAGTTGGTAATAAACACTTTGATTTTATTTCCAAATCATCATAGTTTAAACTGTCTTGTGAAGTTTCTTTACATTAGAGTAAAGGTTATACAAAAAAAAATTGGATTGTAACCAGTATATTTTAAACCATTTTTAAAGGTATTGAAGGTAATGGTTCCATATACCTAGGAATAATGGTGTCTAATAATTATGAATTTCCTAAATTTAGATTCAGTTATTATCTAACCTTTATATTTTGAGTTAATATATATATGGATGTGTTTCGTTATATGTTCATTGATTAAATGGAATGTGTTTTCAGTCTCTTACCTTTAATTATTGATTTTTTCCTTATACAGTTATTTGAATGGAATGTGTTTTTAGTTATTTACCTTTCTATATTGTTTACACACTTACTTATTAGTTTATTTATTACATGACATGTATCTTCAGATAGTACCTTGGAATATTGTCAATTCTCATTGATTTATTATTTCATCCTCTTTATATACCCTTATAGAAAATTTGAGCTCATTATTATTATGTGTCCTTTCTATTGGATTCCATGAAGTGTTCTAAAATATTTCCAAGGATAATCTATATGGAATAGTGTTATTATTATCACATAAAGAAAAAATAATAATTTTTTAATTAGTGTATTCACTTTTAAAGTAAGACTCTTGTATGCATATAGTTTTCCAAGACTGTTAATTTTTTCGATCATTTGGGTGATTATTTAATTGTATATTATTTCAATGTAATGGTTTCATGACACCAGCTATAAGAATGTTGGGGCTGGGTTGCTACAATTTTTTTCTATAACTCGTGATATGACTTTTTCAACATGGTTAGATTTTGAGCCCTTATTAATGAAGGTGTTTTATTAGATGGTGATTGGCCCTAAATAGGGTATCCTAACTATGTCTGAGTAAAAATAAAATCCAATAAAAACCTTGACATTTTACTTGGACAGGCTTCATAGTGGAACTATCTAAAATCATTAGTTAGAGATGATACATTAAAGGAAGAGTTATCATGTAATGTTTTGGTTTTCAAGAAATACCCCCTTATGTTAAAGACCCATAAGTGAGTATTTATAGTTTTGTATTATTTATTGGTTTTCACCTTAGTCTAGGTAGTATTTTATCATTTCACCTATAGATAGAAAATTTGTTTTTAAGTAAAGGCCTCAACATGGGTTGTTTATGGAAATTATATAAATCCATATTATAGGAACAATTTTCATTTAAGATGATTTTCAATTGAAAATATGTTGCTATAATTATTGTATGAGATGCATAACACACAATTCATCTCCCATAATTAAAATCATTAGTTATTTCCAATCACGCATAGGGTGATTAATGTTTGATATACATTTTGATCGATGAAAAGTGGTAATAATAGCTAGTAATCAACAAAATTAGTTTAGATAATTATTAATTTCATATTCTTAAAGACCCTTATACTAGACAGTATAAGAATGAGTTATTTATTATATAGTATATGTTTTGGAGTGGGATATTATAGTCAAACCCATAATCCAAAACTTGTAAATGAAGTTGTTTTCATGAATAAATATTGTAATTCAGAAACCCCTTATTTTAATGTGATTTTATCCATATTGGAGAAAATTTTCATTTATGGTGTTCCATTATGGATGAGATTAGATCTAGTGGTACCCACCACAATAAGAATTTGCAACCAATGTTAGTATTGTATAGTAAAACATTATTAAAAAATAATATGAGGTCCCCCCCCCAAATGGTGAATGGGTCCCCATGAGATGTATAGATAATAGAACACAATAAATATTTTTTAATAAGTGTACCAATGGATGGTAATAGTATATTTATTTAGAATATGTATTGATTATAATTTATATCCTGAGAATGTGAAGGAATGAATGAATTATCCAATAGGGTGAGGCATAGTTTTCCCTCAATTAGAGACCAACGTGTGGATATAATTGCATTCAATGAGGGTAGTTTATGTGTTTCTTGATGGAATAATGGATTTAATCCTTTTTTATATTTGTTTTTGGAGGATCCTCACTATTAAAAAAAGTATTTTTAACATCACCATTTTCACTTTGGTTTTTTAGACCAATGTGAAAATCTATGAAATTTGATTTTTCACATCAGTTATTATATAACCGATGTGAAAATATTTTTTCTTGGATTTTACATGTTGGTTATTAAATAACTGACGTGAAAAATCATTTATGTTGACTTTTTATGTCAATTATTTAATAACCGACATGAAAAATCAATTTTCCCTGATTTTTCAAGTCGGTTCTTATAATAACCGACGTAAAAAATAATTTATAATGACTTTTTCACGTCATTTATTAAATAACTGACATAGAAAATGTTTAAAACCATGTAGTTTATTTTCTGAGATTTGATTTGATAGTTCATCGAGCTCAAATGGATTTACGAATCAAAAGTTATGGCCATCGGAAGTTGATCATCCCTAAATGAAGTCTTAGAGAAGGCCAAATTCAGAGGATCATAAATTTTGATCCATAACTCTGTTTGAGCTCTGTGACCTATCAAATCGAATCTTACGAAACTAGATACATGTTTGTAAGCTTTTTTAACATTGGTTATTTACAAACCGGCGTAAGAAAGTCACAAAACCCGATTTTTAAAGTCGGTTCTTATAATAACCGACGTAAAAAATTGGGTTTCCTAACATTTTTACATCGGTTTTTAAATAAATTGTGGTAAAAATTCTTACAAAAACTTATTTCAATTCATAAGATTCTATTTGATAGGTCACAGAGCTCAAATGGAGTTACGAATCAAAAGTTATGGTCATTGGAAGATGATCATCTCTAAATGAAGTCTTAGTGAAGGCCAACTTCAGAGGACCATAACTTTTGATCCGTAACTCCATTTGAGCTCCGTGACCTATGAAATCTAATATTACGAAATGAACTACATTTTTTTAGGAATTTTTAACATCATTTATTAAATAACCTACGTTAAAAGTCATAAAATGTTATTTTTTACGTCGGTTATTATAAGAACTGACATAAAAAAATTGGGTTTCATGACTTTTTTACGTTGGTTTTTAAATAACCAATTTTAAAAATTATTACAAAAATGTATTTCATTTCGTAATATTCAATTTTATAGGTCATTGAGATCAAATGGAGTTACGGATCAAAAGTTATGGTCATTGGAAGATGATCATCCCTAAACGAAGTCTTTGAGAATGCCAACTTCAGAGGACCATAACTTTTGATCCGTAACTCTGTTTGAGCTCTATGACCTATAAAATATAATCTTTTGAAATTAAATACATGATTGTAAACATTTTTAGTTTTGGTTATTTAATAACCGATGTAAAAAATCAGTAAAAATTGATTTTTTACGTCGGTTTTTATATAACTGATGTGAAAAATCAGTAAAAATTTCAATATTTTTCATTTCGGTTATCATAAAACTAATTTGAAAGATGATTTTAATATCCCGCCAATGCAGGATTTTAATTTTTTACAAAAAATTCAATTTCCACGTCGGTTATTAAATAACCGATGTGAAAAAAGCAACAAAAATTGATTTTTCAGGTCGGTTTTTATATAACCGACGTGAAACATTAGAAAAAAATTTAATATTTTTCATGTTGGTTATTATAAAAACTGATGTGAAAATGATTTTAATATCCCGCCAACACGGGATTTCAATTTTTTCCCAGCACGGGCTCAAAAGTTTCAGTTGCTGCCTAAATTTTTAATACCGCGTTTTCTTTTTCCATATCATTTATATGGTTTCATTATACAAAAATAGTAATTTAATGATCCTTTCATTCAACCATCATCATTCCACCTACTCAACCCATCTGATTTTCAACGTGAATCCAATATTTCTTCTTTCCGCGATCTCATCAAGGTATTCATAATTATGTTTCCATGATTTATGTTTTTTTATGATTAGTTCTCTTAATTTATATACCAATTAATGATTTGGATTCACTATTTATTCATTGTATCATGGTAAAACTAAAAATCCTCATTCGGATTCTAAATTTCCTTCTCAGACGAAGCTTTGGTTGGCTCGTTCGATCTTTCCTAAAAACAATACATCAAACATCTAATGGTCATAACTTTTGATCTGTAGCTTCGTTTGAGCTTTATGACCTCTCAAATCAAAGCTCGGGGAATTATATACAAAATGAGAAACATTTTTAATGTCCGTTATTCAAAAAACGACGTTAAAAATGACTTTTAACGTCTGTTTTTAACATCAGTTTTTAAATAATAGACGTTAAAAATAGCGTTTCAACGTGATTTTTTTTATATAAAATATGGTCTTTCACGTCGGTTTTTAAAAAACCGACGTGAAAAATAATTTAAAAAAAATAAAATCAGTTATTAAATAACTAATATTAAAAAAAATATTTTTTATGTCGGTCGTAATAACGTCGCCACAAAACAGACGTTAAAAAGAAAAAAAAACAACGTAAAAAAGGTTTTTTGTACTAGTGCCTATTAGAAATTTGGGAAATTTTCTCTAACGTTATGTTAGTTTATTGGATAAGAATAAAATTATTATAGTGTGAAACTTAGATTCACATAATAGTGATTCATATATATAATGATTTAAATATAGTTAATGATGAGATCACCATGGAAGAGTGTTGGGATTGTGGGTGAAAATTCTAGATAAATTATTTTAGTGTAGTTGCTTGAGAAACTAGTTTTAGATTTTTTTTTTTAATTATGCATAGATAGTGAAATGTTTCTTAACATTACTTGATGGTGGTACTCTAACTATATTACATTGTGTCTGAAGGGACCACATTGGTGATGCAAAATTATTTTTCAGAAATGACTGAACATTCTCTAGAAATGACCATGAATTGTTTTCTAATTTTTGGATGGGGAAACTTTAACCACTTCCTTAGGTGGATATTGTATTTACCTTGGTGTTTGTAATAAATATCTGGATGAAAATATATAGTGTATACTTGACTAGTGAAGTGAAATTCTTAGTGTGGTATTCCATGTTGATCTATATTAGTGTAACTTTCACATGATATATATTTCTATATTGTGGATGGAGTTATTTTCATTAGATACTTTTGATAATGGTCACAAGTGTTTTTTTAGTTTTTATCATAGAGTATAGAGATGATAGTGTAGGAATGTTTGAATAGTTAGAGCTTCCCTATTCATATTATATTGGATTGGGACAACATCAATATGACATGTTTTGTAGAGAATATTGAGGGAGTTTCTATTATTCTAGATGAACTCATTCGTATCATTCAAGAAAGGGGAATGAAAATACAACCAGTCTGATTTTTGTGGTGTGTGAAATATTATGGAGATTGTAATATGTATAGATAATTATAATAAATATATGTAAAAATTATAAGTAAGGAACATATTTCCTATGATCTAGAACCTAAAATAATTATATACTCTTTTTTTCTAGGAGGCGATTTCAGAGAAACTAATATAGGTATTGAGGGGTATAATTCCATACAACTCTTCTATTGTCAGTTTTAAATACTATAATTTTTCTAGAGGTGGAATGTAGTGTAGATTGGTGATTACCATAAGAAAAATATAATTGGAACACTTTAATGGTTTAGAGATATTAACCCACATAAAAGTTAGCCTTTAAAACGAATCATTTTTAGGATGATTTTTGTGGTCTATTTTTTATTACTTTTTGAATATTTCTTGGGAGACATATGAGTAACAATATATGTTAAAATTTACATCATGTGGGAATCTATTCCAAAATATATATTACTTTTATATGATGTATAGTGGATATTTTTATTGATATGGAATTTTTTTCCAGGAATTTGTGTACTAAGGATTCTTACAGAGAGATCTCAGAATATGAAGGTAGTGAATTTGAAGTCAGGTTATTTTACACTTGTGGGTTATTCCTTGAATTATTTTTAAGAATATTGGATTATTTTCTTTTTGGTGTTGAAAAATGTTGATGGTGGTGAGGAAGTACAAACATATCATTATCCCAATCATGGAATGACCCAATTTTCATGTTTTTAGGTTATGCTACCTCTATTGGTGAAAATTTATAAATTTATTCAAGACAAAAACCATTGAAAAAAATGTTATGATACTTATATTAACCATTGGATATATTTTTTTCACTTCATTCATCTTATGAATTTTAGAGGAAACAACATTTTATGGGAATTCTAATATTTATTAGATATATAAATACTACTATCATGATCATGGAAGTTGATATCATATTAGTCATAGATTTTACATTTAAATATTAATAAATTAGTAGAAAATAATTAATGTTGGTCATTGATTTATTCTTGAATTTTTAGAAATGTGGTGGCCCAAAAATAATATATTACGAATAATATATTATTTTCATTATTTGACATATTTCATATAAAAATAAACATATACTAAGTGGGGTGTCATATGGGAAAATAATTCATGGTTTCATCTAGAATGAGGGTTTTCAACAGTGATGATGTAATTTAAATTCACACATGTGGCCATAATGAAAGTAATCATTCACGGAATTTGTTAAATAATTTTTAATTTAATTTTTTTCAATAGGAAAACCCATAATAACCCTTTACAAATCCCATTATGAATTATCCTGTTAGATAAATATATTAATTCCATATATTAACCCTATATTAAGATAGGGTTAGAGATCCATTATTTATAGGGTATTTGTTAGTATCACATTAGATCCATGTTTTTGAAGGAAGTGATGATCAGATTGTATAATGTTGAGGAACATAACCATTGTTTCAATGATATATTATAGAGATAACCATTATTCCATGTGGTAAGTAATTGATAATTTTTATCTTACTTTATTATACTTTATTTTGAATATGAAGATCCATTGTTGAATTTTTTTTCCCAAATCTTGTAGCCCTTATTATATGTTGGTTTTAGTCATGCCTAAGAAACAAGATTATGACATACATTTATTATTTTTCATCATTGTAGGTTAATAAATTCTTGAATACCAATGTATGTATTATTTAATAAGCAATCAAAGATCCCATAAAGTAATATTCTTCATCTCCCACACTATATCACCACATGGTATCCACTAAGATCCTTAATGAATAGAGTTTCAAAGATTCCTGGAATTAATGATTATATTATTGGAATTTGGTAATATATTAATCGAATTTTTGTATATAATCAGTGATCATAAAATGAGGGATCATTGGCAGATGATGGGGATAAGTAGAAGTTCTAGGGGAATAGTAAGTCAATGTGTAGTAGCATTATAAGCACCTAGTAATTGTGAAAATAAATTTATAAATATTTTTTTCTATAGATGTAAGGATAAAAATAGACCATTATAGGAATGACAGTAGGGTTTAGGGATTTTGGTTATCTTTGGATATATTGAGGGTTATAATGATTTATGTTTAGTGACAATGTGAGTTTTTATACAGTTTGTGCTCATATGTATATTGTTCCATTAACATTTGATTCACAAACTTGTTTTTGGTGTCATACCATGTAGTATATAATCACGATGTTTAATTTTTAATATGATGTGGGTTGGAGGTCATGGGGGTTATGTTTCACACTTTCTCAAGGAGATATCCTTTTCCATGGAAGGATAATATCTATTCAAGGAGTTAAGTTCATTGATGATGGCATGATGAAAAATGGTCACCTCTAGAAGATCTTCATTTTGGGCATGAAATGAATTGGTACAGATTTATCATTCCATTTATCCCTACGGAACATTCCATGTATTCCCTAGTATAACTAATATGACTTTTACAAATAGTACACTATCTGTACAATGAATTTTCATTCCATGTATTTTTCAACCATATTTTTCTTTTATAGATTCCCATGACATAGATCATGGCATAATAGTATTCCATCATGAATGTTTATCAATAAATAATGAAATTAATCACATATCATATGAATTAGAGGTGATACATAATGTGATAGATGAAACTTGTTCATTATTTGTTTGTATGGATGAAAATGGGGATTGGGTGTGGTGGTGAGGGTTTTTACAAGGTTTGGTACTCCTATGAATACCATTTTCTACATTGTAAGACGCAGGTCCCCTATATTACTAATAGGTATAGGAACCCTTTAATTTTATTATTATACTTGGGGTGAGATCCTATATCATTTTAAAGAGGTAGTCCCTCATCTGACATGTGTTACATGAGGTGTGGGTCCTAAACTTATGGTGTAAGGTCCACCCTCATCTATTTTGTTCTAAAAAATGAGGCATTGGTCTTGCATTTCCATTTTATTTAAGCGAATCGGGTTTTATCATATATTTTTCATAATGTAGTAGGTGTTAGTACTAACTTTGATTTTATATATCCATTTATATAGTGTGAATCCCTATATAGGTTTTTTAAATGGTGTAGCTATAGTTTTAAATAATAAGTTATTTAACTCACTTGACTAAAGTGCATGCATCATAGAGGCCCTAATTCCCCAAGACTTATTTTTTCAGTGGTGTGTATTTAAGTATATTATAGTTTTATACTTCAAGTCATGTAAATCACCAAGAACCCATGAATTTACTTCAAGATGGGTAATAAAATTTTGATATCATCATTATACTCTGTGGGAATTTTGGTACTATGAGTATCCCTAGATTCTAATGAGATATAAACTTCAAATATTAGATAGGAGTTTTCTAGGAATTATTTTAACCCAAAATACTACAATTTATAAATCATACATTTTATTTCATTTTATTATGATTGAATAAATTTTGTTCTATAATTTGAATTGAGATAGTTCATTTATTTACATTTCGGTTTTGGGGAATCCTGCATAGTATATTTATAGGAACCCCTTCACTATATTTGTCCCAAAACACGTTCTAACTATGCTCTTAATAGAATATTCAAATATAGTCTTGTTTTATATGGAGATACTGTTTCTTATTTAGAGTTAACACATGGTGATATTTGGTCATTTTGGAGCCTTGTGGATCATGATAGTGTAAGTCATAGTTTTGACTTGAGATCAATCTGGGAGAATACACAGTGAGGAGGATCATTCCAAGGACTTCTGTCTATCATAAGTTCGGGGTAATAATATGTATAGTTCCTTAGGTAATTAACTATTTCAAGTTAAATGATTTTATTTTATATTGTTCAATTATTTATATATACATATTCTATTTGGTTTTCTATTTATTTTATCCATTTCTGAGATGTGGTTCTTAGAGGATGATATATTATATGTGAAATCATATTTTGTTATTTGATTACACAATTATGGCCAATAGACAATCAAAAATTAGGGACATACTTAGGGTGTAACAATAATCTTACAACCTTACCATGTGAGGCCCTAATGGGTAATTTCATCTAATGGTAGATTATAAGATTACTCCCTTTTCTCCCCTCTTTTTATTTCATTAGTCAAGGAAACAGTTTATTTGAATATAGAGGGTAATTTATAAGATTTATTGACATTAATATATCTTCATGGAATAAATATGGTATTAAACCTCCATGCACCCCCATATCCAGATGAAACCAATATTAAATTCATGTTTTTACCCACATCTTTCAATGAAAAATAAAATAAACACGTTGATGTTACGAATGAGTTCTTGTCTCCAAAAAAATAACAAAAATAATAAACTCCTCTTTTAAATTAAGATAATTCCACACTGTAATTATCTTGTTATACTCCTTATATAATATCAAGATATAAAAATTTAATCCATTCACACTTAAATCCTTCCATATTCAACAATAAATGATTTAAACATCGAACACCACTATTTCTTTCCACTCACCATATTCTCAAATATAGATAAAATAATATTCTCATAATATCATCTCATCTTATTTTGAATCAAACATATCAATATTTTCATCCTCTCTTGTCATTTTCCTCCCTAAAAATCAAATATTTTAATATAACCCTACTCTTATTTCCCACTATAATTTCAATATATCAGTATTCTCTAATCCCCCTTTTTTATTTATGAAATTTTAAAATAAATGTGTATCACTTAAAAAATAACTTAATTGATCCTAGGATTTTGATCATTTTGAACATCCATCATGCTCTCAGATTATTCTAAGTACCCCAAAATATTTTTTTATTATCAGATATAGTATTTAAATTTTAATATATTTTCATAATTATTCTCCAAGATTACCAAATTTAAATTCAAACATTTTCTTATCTTTTTAATAGTTATTAGTCATTATGGAATGGTAATAACATAAATGCCTATTTTGGATCCCATATCAATAACATCCAATGAAATCCACCACCTAACCTCCTCATATCCAATGTCATGTTGAAAATATAAATCCTAAATTTTATGGAGAAAAACATGGAAAGGTACAGTGAAAATCTATATAAATTTCATGTCAATGAATAACAACTTTCTAACCGAGTATCTCCAAACTCACCATCTCATTTTTTATTCACCTCTATAATCCCAATAATCGACACATCCTCCTCCATAAAATTTCATAGTCATCATTGTCCTCAAAATTACTAGTGAAATGGCTTAAATGTTGTTTCAAAATTTAAATGTCCATCATTACCTTATAGTTAAAATATCATTCATATTTTATGGTTGATAAACCATTATATTTTATCTTCAGGATTTCAACAACATTCCTTCAAATGGGAACCTCTTCTCATAATAAATAAAATGGATAAATACTACCATATTATATTATTATCCAAATTAATTTTATATATGTTCCCTTATATCACAAAAATTTCTATATTCTCATAGTAAATGTTCATATAATTTAGAAAATCATATATACAAGTATTTTTTCATTAATTCATTTCAGAACCCCTCAAAATATTACACATCATCTATAAATTTTAGATATATAGGGAACCTTTTCCTTTTCTAATGCTTCACTATTTGAAAATAATATAAAACATATAAAGAATAGCCTATGTATATAGGTAATATTTTTTCATTTTCAAATTCCATTATGAATTCCATTAATTTTTTTAGATATATGTTATGTGCATAGTTTATTAAAATAACATATAGAATCCATTAGATCAATCCTCTATCAATTTTCAAACCTTTTCATATTATCATCCATCATATCTTCTGAGTATCTGATTCACTTATCAAATCATCCTATTTCATGGTAACTTTCATACTTTATATCATTTGAATATGAAAGTTTTAATATTTTTGGATACCCTTTTGATAATTTCTTTATCTAACTATTCTTCTAGAATATAGCCTTATACTTATCCAAATCCATGTATGTCACAATTATTTATACAACAACGTCAACATTTATTGTAAAAAATCCAACACAAAACACATTGGTTACAATATGACTCTATTAGCTATTTGGTTGGAATGTGAGGTTATTTGTAACAAAAAATTGGGCATTGAAAGTTTTTTTTAAATACTCTTTTATCATATTGGAATATATATCTAGCTTCTATATTTGAACTAACTTACCAAACAACACATAGTTAATTCCATATCAAGATATGCTGATAACTAGTTCCTAAGGTAAAATATTTTTATGGGAATAGTTTAACCATTATCACATAATAATAAATAAATTTAGAATAACATGACCATGTGACCATGAAAACAATAAAACATGTCAAAACAACACAATTTTTTAATTCAAGTAATGTATACCTAACTAGGTCATTATACACAATGATAAAATTATTCTAAGTCAATGATCCACATGGATAACCCTATTCACCACCTCATATAGAATTCCAAACCCAAGTTTTGATTTACAACTATAAAATATAGATATTTTTCATATCATCAGAATAATCTAGGGGAATTAAAAACTACAAACACACCAATTTCCTTGTAGATTGGGAGAATAATCCTAATATGATTCCTCTAAATTTTCTATTTATTACTATTATTTGAAAAAAAATACTTTCTAGTTATAAATACAAAAAAAATTATAGTTAATTAAGCCAAGACAATGAAATATTGTTTACAAGAATTTTCAAAAGACAAAAATAAGGAACAATTAATAATAAAAAATGCAGATATGCATTATGGGGAGAACGGTAATGAATATAAATTTAGGAAAATAATATTCCTCCCAAAAAACATATCAATCACAATAATCACAATAATTCCCATATACATAAACACATCCTACTATACATAGGCCACTATACATATTATAATATGAAATTTTTGTTGATTCATATAATAGTGTAGTTATATTCCAATCATAACTACCCACCTTAGTTATAGACTTGATATTACAAATAGGGTATAGTATAGTATGAGTTAACTCAAAAAAAAATATTAGTATTTTTTATAAGAACTCTTGTAATAACCCAAAATTTAATACATAATGTATGTTATAATAATAAAAGAGTAAATCAACCAAAAAAAATAGGTGGATTGAACCCTTATTCTAACATTAAAAAATAATTATTAATAACTACAATTCATTTATAAAAAGTTCATCCAAAATAAGGGGTTAGTCCAAGTCATAATCATTTATAAATATGTCTAACCCCACTTCACTCATGAAAAAAAATTAATGAAACACAATTGAAAATCATTATAAAACATTTTGGGACGTTCCTTCAAGTCAACATATTAATACAAATATTTTTGGGAAAAAGAAAGAGATAAGTATAATATTTTCACTGGCTACAGTGTGTCTATTATTACTAATAAAAAAATATCATAATTTCTTAAACCCCCAAAAACATCATATTCATAACTTATAGTTTTTAAATTATAAATATATTAATGAAATTTGTGGAATTTAATAAATAACCCCTCATTGAAATTTCATTTAACAAAATATATGTACAAAAAAGTTGGAGAAAAATTTCATGGGTTATCTGTAAAATTCCCTTCAATATAATATCAATTATATAAAAAAGTATAGAAAAAATATCAATAATAAACTATAAATAATATATTAATTTTTTTGATAGATATGGGATAAATTTAGAAAACCTATGTGTTCATGGTTTAACTAATGGAATCGAAAAATTAAATAAAATACTTTGAAGTGTTTAAATGTTTAAGTCATCGAAAAATTAGATTAGGTTGATTTTAGATAAGTGGAACACAATTCTCAGAAGACAAATTCCCCATATAAATTAGTGGATTTTAGTTCAAATATAAAAACAAAATAATCCTAGGAATAATAGAAAAAAAAAGTTATATAGGAAAAATTGAAAGACAGAAATACAGAGTAGAATAAAGGTATAAAAGGATAACTTATAATAGCTTCTCTACAGAGGTTATCATATAGGATATAAAAGAATACATAGTGAAGGGAGACAGTTATCTATCCTTTTTATGCATGGGAGGATAAATGAGGAAGGGTTAGAAGTATGATCTCATTTATATACATTTAATAATAATAATAATAATAATAGAATTGGAAAAAAAATTATAGTACTACCCCCATTTGGAATACCAAAACACAATAAATATATCAATTCATTAAAATATCCTACATAATAATAATAATAATAATAATAATAATCTTGATGATTTTGTTGACGATGATGATGAGAAAACACATTATCATTTGGGAAGAAATCTAAAACATAAAAAAATATTAAAAAAGGGAAGTTGGTGACCGGGAATTTATTGGAGAAAAGTATAAACATCACTTTTCAAGTTGATATGATAGATTTATGTAAATATTTTGATGATTTTAAATTAATATTACAAGACCCTTTATTAAATATACTTCTTCAAGATAGAATCTAAAATCATATTTCCCTCAATATTGGTTTGACGTATTCTGAAACCCAACCACTCTTGTAGTGTAAGGCATTTGATATTGTCTGTATGGATGGTCCTCATGACAGTAAGAGTGAAAGGATTAAATTCTTGGAAAACACCCATGGAGTTGCATTAATATTATTTATAATAAGTTTTATTATGGAACATGCCATTATAAATAACAAATACAGACACCCTTATGAAACCAAAGTTGTTACAAACTATTCCCTACCTACATGAATCAATAATCAGACACAAGGAAATATTTATTTATTTTAATTATAAGGACCAAATAAATTGTGTATTATAAGCAGAATAGATGGCCCTAAGTCACAATAGGACTAAGGCAGATAATTAAATATTACTTCAATTTTTTCATTAATAACACACTCACATATCTCTTTGTAACATCCCATGTAATTAAAGAATAATGAATTTTCATATTTAATAGTATTTACGAATTAAATATTAATTTTAATTAAAAGGGGTTTCTACGTTCGATAGTGTACTCTATACGCAACGATGAGTTTCTTTGAAAACTTACGTTGCACACAAGTAATAAAATAATATTATTTTAAATTTTAGTTAACAAGTAGCCTTTGTACTGGCAGGAATGGATAGAAATAACTAAAATATGATTATATATTTTTTTAAATGTTTTTACATTTACCCAATAAAAGATAAAGGCTTAAAATACAGAAAGAGTTCAATTTTAGGCATTTATACCCTAATTTTCACTAAGGGTTCACTTATCATATTTTGACGGTGAACCGTCATTAAATATAGTTTTGATCAATATTATAAATTCTATTGGACCAAAAATAACTCTTCTTTAGAATCGGGACATCAAAATTTACTTTGTGTAAATTTTTGGTATCTTTCCGATAAAGTTCATTTTTTTTATGAATAGTGTAAAATGTTGTATTTTAATTCAAAACCTCTTTTTAATCTAATTTATTTATATGATTAGATTATCTTTTGAATTGGTTTTAAAGTGAAATTAGAAAATATTTTTACCATTAAATCCAATAGTGGTCGTTGGAATTAATTTCACTTTGAAATCGGACTTAAACTAGTGTCAATCTTTTGATACTTATTGTTTCATAAAAACACGTTATTTGCTCTGACAGCGGGAATTAATTATTAAATTAATTAATGTGACTTATATGTTTTGAATTTTGTAAAATAGACTTCATTTTTGAATTCGTAATATCAAATATAGCTTAGGGTGAATTTTTGATAATTTTCTGAAAAACTTCAATTTTTGATGAATAGTGAAACCACTAAGTGGTACTTATAAAAACCGATTTTCCGTTTAAATGAAATTTTTCAATCATTGTTTTTTTATTTTCAAAAATCCAACATACATGGTTGTCATTAATAAGTAAAATGTGGTTCAATGATATTATAATAATTTTTTGGTGAATAGTAACTTGTTAAGTTTTTAATCGCGATTAGAGGTAATTAGTGTAGTTTAAGGTAAAAATAATGCTTTAATAAAATGATATGAGCTTGACACATGTCCTAACACTATTGGTTGTGTCATGGCCGACCCAGACAACCCATGGGTCGATTTAGGGGACCCCATGGAGCCACTTGGGTGAGATAATGACTTTAATGCCTTTTTTTAAATAAAAGTAAAAATGACACAAACATAATATGTTTTACGAAAACAATTTTTACATGGGGTTATAAAGATCAGATTTTTGATTATAAATATTCATTGTAAATATAAGAAGATTTCCTACATCATAGTATTTGTTTTATAATTTTTATACTTTAAATAAATTAAATTATTTATGACATCATTATGATGCAGCGATGACTTCATTATTTAATGATTTAAATAAAATGGAAAGATAATGTAATATCTAAAACCTAAACATGTCCAAAACCTATTGGATGGGAATATTTCAAAGTCTTATCATCTTATATTCTAAATATATCAATTTGGGACCTTATAAATTCAAAACACTTTTGAAAATAAAATAATAGTTTCATGATTTCCAAAAGTTCCCCCCTCTCCTCTTATAAAAGGCCCCCACCTCTACCTCATTTCACACACTCCTCAAGCCTTTGGCTCGGCCATACCATGCCCATTTACTCTCTACACATCCCTCTCCTCATCCTAGAGTATTCCCTTTGGGAATAATCCTTTCAAAGGAAGCCTTTAGGCTCAAATAAAAAGGAGTTACACTTTTAAAGGTAATTCATTCTCTCTTGTTCATTTGTTTTATTTTGCTTCTCCAACCCCCTAAACTCTTTTTATTTACTTCTTTTGTAACAACACAAGTATCTTCAATATACTAGGATGTTGTTATAAGATTTATTCGAGCTACACTCTCACAAAACTACATCAAATGGTTAAAGAACATACGGTTTCTGTGGATGGCGAAATTCTGCCTCCCGAAACGATGATTGTTCAATACTCATTTAACACCTTCAAAGGTGGCCATTATGATGTCACTATTTTTATATATGAAATATAATATGTTTATTCTTTCCTTAAGCTTCTGTATTTTTCATTTATGGCATACCATTATTGTTTCCATTATGGGTAAACACGATATCTTCATTTTAGGAAGTGCGGACTACCGCCCCCTGAAAGTGATTTGATTCGTTAATACCATATGTGGGATGTGTAAAGGATAAAGTTAATGATATTATATATGTTATTATACTGGAATTATAATATACTATTATATAATTATGATTCCATTCTATAAAATACGAAATAGAAATGAAAGTAGCGTTCATGCGTACGTACGGCTTACCGTCTCCATGAACGGTGCATTTCATTTCTTACCTCTAAATGATTATGTAATATTATAAATACATGTATATTCTGGATATATATGATATATATGATATCCAAATCAGGAATGTCATTCTGGATATAAAGAACCTTTGACCACACGAACAACATGTAATTGTAAGAAGTCCACTTTCGACTTAAGAACCAAATATTGACAAAACAAACATCATTAACTTAAATGGTTACATAATGTTTATAACATGGAAATAAGTGATATAAAAGGAATAATTAACTTTAAAAAGTTTCTTAATCAAGTATAAATTAACTCAAGTTTATTATTTAGGACGTTAAATAACGATCGAGTCAAGTCGGACCTGAGGTAATGGACTTCGTCTCAATCTCCTTTCTTTGAGGCATATTTCGTTTTATACACAACTTTCTTTTATACAGTGCATAAACCCATTTGACTTTTATTTTTATACAAAAGGAATCTCTTTCTACGAAGCGTTTTACAAAATGACAAAAAGGAATGTGTCTTTTAACGAACGCGGTGACAACGACCTTTTCCGCCGCCGCGAGTATTATTTGGTCTTTGGCTTCCTCAACAAGCCGTAATGTTTTTAAAATAAAATAAATACCATATACTCTTTTATGTATTTTGGTATTGAAAATGGTTTTAATAAAGGATTCTATTATGTCAATATATTTATGATATATTGTGATTGAAATGTGGAAATGTTATCATTCCTTTATATTGGTTTTATGTTTTATGATTTTATATTGGTACTTGGACATTTTAACGTGTGGTTACATTATAATCCATATGACGGGTGGTGCCGTGAATACCAGGATGGGTGGTTACGTTATAACCTCCAATGCATTGGGTATGGAAGTCGGTCGTATGGCTATTCCATTAAGTATGTATGGTAATTGGCCGTATGGCTATTCCATTAAGTGATATGTGTGGAAGTCGACCGTATGGTTATTCCACTTAAGTATGTTTATGTCCCAAGTTACCTTTATATATGTTATGTGTTCTTTATATGGGTTTTATGGTAATCCTTTGGTTACAAAAAGGTAATTAATGATACTTTATTCAGTGAAGAGTTTTTACTACTTCATGAAGGTGAAGGTATTACTTTGATAGAGTATACATAGTTTTCTTGATTTTGAAAAACTAACAGTTTTCATTCTTTATGTATCCCTTACTGAGCTTTTTATGCTCACCCCAAGTTTTTTTGAATTGTTTTTCACAGGACTTAATGTGGAATAAGGTCAAGGATGGGATCAAGGGAATGCCATGCTATATAAAACATGGAACTAGACATGTTTCTTTTTAATAGTTTTTTTATTATGGAAACTTAGTAGAAGTGTCTACTTTGTAATATTTTGCGATGTAATAGTTATGTTCTAATTCTCTAAAACTCTAAACCTGAAAAGATCCTCAATGTGAATTATTCATTTAATTCAATATTAAGTAAGGTTTAAGGTCGGGGCCTTATACTCTTAATAGGAATCCTATTTTTTTTTATAACATAACTCACCCATCTACTACTCATTCCTATACAATCATAATACATTTTATTTTCACCTAACATCAACCAAACCATTCCCTTTGCCCATCCAAATTAATTTTATACATTCCCAGTCATAAAATATAACTCTTCCCTCCCAGTTTTTGTATGTTCTAATTATACCTAGTCATTCCCACCATGTTCATCATCATCCCACATGATAATCCCCCACCCCCATGAATAATGTGTTTAAGATAAAATAATTCACCAAAAAGGGCTCTAAATCTTGCAATGGTTTGGTTTTGAACTATGGTATCCCATATAAACAAGCTTATTATTGTACCACTCATATAAGAGGTATTTTTTAATAATGATAATAGTAATTTTAAAAATAATGATTATAAAAATTATATTTATACAAATAATAATAATAATAAATTAATTGTTTCCTATATAAATTGTATCGAACATAACATTAAATAATAAAACATATTAATGAAGATCCATAACCAAAATATAGATAAAAAACATGACTATTATATTTCATAATTCAATCATTAATAGTCATGAAATATTGTGAGAATAAATTTTAAAAAAAATTAATCACATTGAGTGTTCAACAAAAAAATGTTATTCATAAATCTTAAAGATTAAGATTTTTCACCTCATGGCATCTAAAATATAATGAAAACTATATTGTATCATTTAAGATATTTTTATTGATAAATTTAGATAAATATGTTAAGAAAACATTAGAAATTATTTTTATTGAAAAAATATTAATTTATAAGGAAAATAATTATGTGACGAGATGAAAGAAGAATTCACGTTCATTAAGAATTAAATTCCTACGCATAAAATGATAAAATTAACAACCAATAAAGTGACATTGAAATTAATTTTTTAAAATTTTGTATTATATTATTAGTATTTATTAATATATAATTGAATGAGTTGATATATGATGAGAATATTATAATTTTATTATTGAAAATTTTTAGTGATATTTATAGAACAGGAAATGAATTTACAAATTTTATTACAATCAGATTAATTTTTAGTGATTACATTATGAAAATGGATATGATTTGGATAATGAATTGAAGAAAATAATATTATGTTTAAAATGATAAAGATAAAAGGATTATTATTATAGGATTTATGGTAATGTTAAATAACATAGGAATGATAATTTTCAATATAAATTAATGAAATCTAATTTTTGAAGAAGAACTAGGTTTTTATTTTATTTTTTGTGCAATAATGAATTCTAGTGGAATTATACTAATAAAAATAGATAAAGTTTTTAAAGTTTTTGTAATGAATATGATGTAATGAAATAATATGGAATATGTGAAGCTGAATTTGAATAAAAATAGAAATTATAAATTCATATTGAATAGTGGGTCTCCAAGAAAACATGGACATTTTGATATTGATAGAATACATCATTTTTTAATTTAAAAATACTTTTAAGGGGATGATTTATATTCCCAATAGATATAAAAAATAATGATGATATGAAAATTTATTAAATTAATCTAGAGAAATCAATTATATAGAGGATTACGTTAAAGGATTAAATGTTGAGTATATTTTTATTACATTATAACATCATGAGATGTTAGATATTACAAATATATTATCAATTTATTAGCAATACTATTTATTTTTTATTAATAATTTTTTAGAATAGTTATTCATGATGAATTACACAGTGGTGAAATTGTTTTATATGGGGACATTTAATTTAGAAACATGATTTCATTTCTATTCGTATTTTGAACACGATGGAATCAATCATTTTATAAATATCAATTTAGAAGAGGAAATCACATTATTTATAATATTGTAACCTATCAATAAGGATTAGATTGAGGTGAAGATAATCCATTCCATTCCCACCCAAAATTCATTGTAGCAACTAGTAATATATTATTCCTATATTTAATCAATAATTAGAAATAGAAATATGTTAGATAATATTGAATTTACATAACACTAATTTTGATGTTGAGTCACCAGAGCATTGTCACTCTTTCTCTACTGCAGCTCTTACATAATGGTAGTTAATCACACACATTATCCTTATGGTTTCAAACTCCACGAAATATGTTCGATGAAAACTATATATCTAGAAATGGTTCCATCCATATTTATAGGTTTTTTCATACTAGTTATTATTATATGGATCTTATATGATATGGGTATGTAGAGATTATTTATCTATCTTAGGATATTTCATGTTGGGTGAATCACTAGTTTGGATACATATGATGGGATAAAATATGATATCTTATATTTTGATATGTTGTTTCATGAATATATAATATATACATGTGGGTGGATGAGTCTAAACATGTAATGAGAATTATATGGTGATTATTTATATGGATTGAGTGTTATAGATGTTACTCTTCTTCGAATGGATGGATGTTATCTTATTTGGGATAAAAAAATTATAATATAAAAACTTATTATGATCCTAGGTCCCATATTATTATCTAATAGTTATAGGATCTAACTTATTTTATAACTTTCTTCATATTTTTAATCAAGATATACCTACTTATAATAAGTTTCTACAAACATAATGATTATATATGTTAAAATATATAAAGGACGTTTTTCTTGAATTACATTAATTTAATATATGTTTAACAAATAAGGAATTTATCGTGAATATCATTATAATAAGTGGATATATATTGTGATGTTTTCTTTCTAATATATTATTTATATTTGACTGTTTCATTTAGTCTCAAAATTACATATATTTATTATTTCGTGTTCATATTTTTTTTCATGTTTAAATTTTTAAAATTGAATGTTGGTGATATTTTTTATGTATATAATTATTTTATATAAAAATTGATATCTCATTTTATAGATGGTGGAATATATTACATGATAGTAGAAGATATATTATACTTAGAGGTAATTCAACTGATATTTTATTATCAATACATCATTTTGGGTTTCTATCTCTTAGCCAATTAGAGGGTGGATCTTTCTTTTCACCTATAGGTGTGGGGGGTGGTAGATAGTTATCTTATTTTTATGATTGAATTTTATATGGTAAAATATTATGAATTTTTAATTTTAGAATAAATTTTACTAAGAAAATATACTTCATGTATTCTCAATAGAGGTTTTTGTAATGATTCCATGTATTCTAGATATTCAAGAGCACGGCACTTACAGGGGAATCATTATTGGGAATATTGTATGAAAATTAATGTTATAATGAAGGGTATCATGCATCATATATATACCTAAAAATAAATTATGTTCTTTTATAATTATGTAATTGGAATGATTTTTTTGATAGTCTACATGAAATCACTAATAGAATGGCTATTGGTAAGAAAATCAAAAAATGTGAACTTGATACAAGTATATATAAAAAGTGCATGTAGGATATAATTTATATGATGAAGATATTACACATTACATCACTGGTTATGAAAATATGATGAGATAAATATAATAGATGATATGTTGGGATAGTAATGTTAATATATATTTATATTATCCAAAATCATAATTAGATTGTTTTATTGATATATTGAATTAATGATTTCTTCGAGATGATATATAAATTTTGTCATAAATATTGAATTTAAAATTATATCTTCTTTGAGTTGGTTTTAATTTTGAATCAATTTTTATATAGAAGTGTTAATTATGTAAATTTATTCACTAATTCCCTATATTTACACCATAATGTTTTTTCCAAAATGAGAGCCACCTATAGTGGAATATTTTGTGATCGGATATTTATGATTACAAACATGTAGTAAAATCATGATTAATGATTTATGACATCCTATTAGTGAAATATACACTTGTGATAAAATAATTTCATAACATAGTTACTCTCTAGTAAAATAAATAATTCATTTTATGAAAGACATATAAGTAGTAAATTTGTTATAAGATTCCAAAATATAAAGAAACCACATTTTTTTATAATGAAACATCAATTATATGAAAAGATGAACTTTTGATAAGATATTAAGTAGTAATTATTAATGTGAATGTATGATGACTATAATATATTTTTAGATTTTGGTGTGTATTAGTTTATTTAGATTTATTCAATGGATTATAACATGTCAATTGAGAATATCAATAGATGGATGGGACTAGTTATATCAGATTTGTTGATATGGGCCCTGAAATAACTCTAAATTGTTTATAAAATTGTTGGAGGATCCATGGAAAATATATGGTCTCCTTTGAAATACCTTCCACAATTGAATGGTCATGAACCAAATGATTCTTTTCATTTAGTGTAAATAATTTTTCAATAAAAAATAAAGTTGAAATCGATTTTTTTAATGATAGGATAAAAATTTATTTAGTGAAGTAAATATTTATTATATTTCTAATGTGATTACAGTTTTAAATGGGGTGGTTTTAATTACATGATATGAAATGATAATGATATTATTGCAATAATATTTTATTTTTAGTGGGTGATCATTGAAATAATGAAGGAAGTGATACTCATTAAGGATTTTTGTTGTATCAAGGACATTGATTCATTATACATTGATGTATCAATTTTCTATTATGATGTAAACTAAAGTGTTGTTATATTATTTTTTAAAGTTGACGGATGACTCATTAATATAAAATATAGTTTGGTTGATGTTATAACCAGATTTATGGATGATCTTTTCTATAAGAAGTCATTTATAAGGAATATAGATATGTAATTAAAAATAAAATTGGTTATATATGATTATTTTATTAACCAACAATATATGTAGTTTTTTAAATTTCTATCAAAAAAAATAAATGCATTATATTTAAGATTATCATGTATTCTTCCTCATTTTCATTATAGATGAATAAATTATGATATTTTTTGTTAAGGATATTTACCATTATATTGGGTATTGTAATGATCCTACATGGGTTGAATTAACATTTCATTAGAGCTATCTCAAAACAAGTCCTAAAGAAGATTTATAATTTCTATGGGATATCGAAAAGAACCTGGGTATCTACATACACAACTATTCAAATGATTTCTTCCTAAAAGATAAAATCACATGTATCATGTAAAAAGATAAATATAATCAATTAGAGTAATATATAGAATAAATTATACACAAACATGAGATAAATAGATCCAATAAAAAGGATAAACTGAAAATAAAACAAAACACAAACCAAGTCTCTATGTGACCATCGATCACCCCCATCCCAATCCACTATGAAGATTACATCAATGGAGAGTAGCCAACGAGTTACATGGAACCCTTACCATTATATATAGCCTAAAAAACCGAATCTAAATTTTCCTATATTCATAAAAATTATAGGATGAATTCACCTATTAATATACCATCATGAATCTATATAATGTAAGACACCATGAAACTATTTGGATGAACATCAATAGAAAACATGTGTATAATGAATTTTAATTCAAACATAATTTTCTTAAAATGTCATTTAGATTCCATTAAATTAGGAAATATTCAAATAATAAAACAATATAATAATGTACATGATTGGAAAATAGAATTAAATAATCAAAATTATTCACATAATACCAGAAGATAAACAAATGATAAATCACAAATGAAAGTTCACCATCAACGATAAAACCATGATAAAGTGGAAAATGGAATATGGTAATAAATACTAGGATACAAAAAGGAACACCGATATGACATGTTATGATTCCTAATGATACTTAGTCTTTCTATAGTCTATCAGTATTAGGGAATATCATTAACTACCACAAAATAATTATAATCTATCTATAAACCCTAGTGGTTCAATAGTCACTAATGATTTCATATGTTAATAAACCAAGACACTGATGGTTCCCATGGTGTTATGAGGTTGGAAAAATCATGTAGGAATAATAAACTAGGACATGCAAGGAAGATTAATTTTAAATAATCTAATTCTAAATGATATTGTGTCATGTAATAGTCTATAAGTTTCAGGCTTCCCCTTAGCTTCAATGAATAATGGGAACCTTCCCATAATACTTAGGTGTGAAACACTCACTATGGTTTTAATATGTCCTTAACCTGATGAACCTAAGGATCCCAAAGTACTATGATATCTCAAAAAAATTTCATAAATCATGCTCAAAATTTTATTAAACAATTCCAAAAAATATATAATTACAACTCACATGATTAAAAAAATGTTTAAAACAAAATTCATCTTTGTGGAATTTCATATTATACATAATGTTCATAAAACTATTTTTGGAAAAAATCCCTACAAATAACATGTTACAATACATAAATGATTTATTTACACAACAAAACCCTCACACATTTCAAATCAATGATTATCATAATCCAAAACTAAGGAAAATACAAGAATAATAATATATCCCATGAAAAACAACAATTCAGTAGAGACATTGATCTTGTGAATGGATGAAACTAAGTCACCATAAAAAATAATGATTAGAAACAAATCTATTCAGTCCCCACAATCCTAGATCATATAAAAAATCACAAATTAAAGAAACCTCTAGATATAGAGAACATGGAATATTAGGGTGACAATAAAAAAAGGTGAAGATATATCAAGAGAATATATAGGGATAAGAGGAAAAAATGATATTAGATTCATATATATCTTGACAATATCCATTGAAATAAATGAATAATAATAATGAGAACAAGGTAGGAATCTCTTAATGTTTTGATTAGTGTTTGGTTTGATCCAGTGAGGAATTAGGAGGATAATGGATTTTTAATTGAGGGAGGGACTCAGCATAATTTTCAAATTTTATGAAAAATGTATAGGACAAATGTTTTTGTGAACCATTAGAAAAATCGAGCAGGAACCTTGAGACCACTGCTATTCTTTGAATGTAAAATTTCATGATTATATAAGACAACCCATACACTCAGTCAAACCATCATAAATCCATAAAACATCTACTGGACCTAAACAACCAACTCACATAGTTTTTATAGACCCTCAAATGGTTATAGAAACCATAAATAATCCATGAATATATCCTATTGAATAGAAAAATAAATTTTGTGTGGTTACTACATCGTTACTACTAATTATGCATAGACCATGTGGCTATAGTGTTTCTCCAAAACTCAAAATTCTATACACCATTTTTCAAATTTATTTATATACATAAAATTGATAAACTAGACCAAAAAAACAAACCCATGAAAATAAGAGAATCACAATTATCCCCACAATTCCACTTATTATAGACATGAAGTGCTTAAGGTTTTAGCATCATAATGATATAAGGACACAAATACATCATAAAAATTCTGACTATCTTGTCTTATGGATAAATATCTACACTATTAGAGAAAATAGACTAAAGGAATTATTTTACCAAACATTTCCTTTTCATAAATATCCATAACCTAAAATGGATGCTCAAACACCGACGTATCGGTCATAAATTCAACACTCCCATAAAAGAACATCATAAGGGTCCTTTTGAAACATAATAAATTTTGATACATGAAACACATCGTAAAATGATATCAAGTGAGATGGAAAGTCCATCCAATAAGATAAATTTTCAATACATTTCATAATATTAAATGGGAAAACAAATGTTAGCACCAACATTCCCAGCATACGCAAACAATGATGTTAAACTAAAATGAAAATCTCTAAGATAGACTTGTTCACCTACCTAAAACATCAATGTATAATGATGGTGGTTAGAATAAAACATTTGGTTGATTAGAATTTCTATAATCATTTTCATAGATAATAAAACTATCCTCATCACCCCTAGACAAGACTTAGTCTTATAAGATACTGTTAACCTACCGTATTCGGACAACATGGACATCCACCTGGACACCCATAAAACATTTAAAAGTAAGTATCTATAATCAAATATTGATAACTATTATTATACGAATTATTCATCTTGGGAAGTTGATAAACTGAAATTCCATTGAAATCAATAACGTGCATTAAAAATATATCCTCATGAATTGGATAATTCTATGAATCTGACTATATTTCATAGGATTTAATGTCATGACTATATTTGGATAAGAATATTTTAAATTCCGAAATCTCCTCCAATATTGAGATGAAATGAATGAGTTTCTGTGGGATACAATTACTGAAGGAACACAAAATCACTTCACAACCCCTTGAACAAAAAAAATATTACAAATCTTCTTCCATAATGTTCTCATTATAAAGAAGGAAATGATATTATTCTAATCTTGTATTTATTACCCAAATTATATCTTATTATCAAATAAGAATCCATAGTTACCAAATTATGATTTCCATGGATCTATTTTCCATCCACCATAGTAGAGTGGATAGGGCCATATAAAAACTTTAGGTCTGTGGTGTCTCGCTTAACTTTTCTAACATGCATGGTATACTTTTGTGAATAATATATAAGACTCACTTATTCTAGGAAATTGAAATAGATGACTCATATTTTGGGAAGTCATAGAAACTCCAATTTGAATGGAAAAACATTACCTATGTTCGAGTTATATCAACCCATGAATCAGATCAACTTGAAAAACAAGCAACCTTGGAATATAGAAAGCACCATCGGGTGACTAAAAAAGAAACCCAATGCCTCTCCACCAATGAAGGTTTCATTAAAAACCTACCTAATGAAATTTAGTCTTTATCTAATATAATCTAATTATTCAAGGAATATCCAAATTTATCAGAAGGTGAGTAGATCGACACATTAAAGCCTTAAATAAAAACAACCTCATTTATGCATACTGGTTCAATAAGGATTCTTCTTCATTTTATTACTTCCCAACATGAATTACTTATTAATTTACAAAGGCATTTGAGACAACACCCCATTTTTTCAAAGTTTATAGAGAATGAAAAACAATTATTTGAAATCACATAACTTTTATTTATATCATAGGAGTATATTAATCTAGGTTAAAATACACTTATAAATTCAATGATGTGAATATATAATAATTTCCACTCTAGGAGGATAACATCAAATTGTTTTCAAATCTTGTATAATTTCTATCAAATAAAGTTCATTATGAGATAGATTATTTCCATGATGTCATAACTAGATACATCCTTATATCATTACCCATTATCATGACATCAAGTTATATCCCAATTCTATGTTCGATGCTTCATAATAATGTCTTAATGAACTAGTCTGGATTAGCATGAATCAATACCATACCTAATTTTACCCTCATTTATAGCATTTAAATGGAGTCATAGGTTTTATATTATCGAATATATATATCTAAAGATAACTATGATCTAACATGGGCCTCAAAACCACATAGATTAAATCAAAATTGGCATGATAATGAGTGATTGTATTAATACTAGTGAGAGTCAACAAGATAACTAAGGATTAATATTTCATTGAAAGGAATCCACCAATATATCTATCCATAACATTGGTAAACCATCAAGATCTCACAATATAAAACCGCCCATTATGTAACTAGATCATTCCTACAAAAAGGAAATATCCTTGATAAATGTTCAAAATATCATTGGTTCAAATCATTCTATTTAAAATTAGTAAGGAATGAGCTAGAACACCCAACCAACCACATATCTTATATCAATGAGATTGATCAAATGAAGACATGATACAATAAGAGTCAACTCAGTTTTACTCTGAGGTCATGAGACTGCATTCATGGAAAATAGAGTCAAGTGTATTCATCCTAGTTTCTCACCATTTCTATTACAAAAAACACGAATATATCCATTGGATGATTAGTATATATGGTCACTAGAACAAACCCAATTACCCACGCACACACCCAAATATCACAATATTCAGGATGATAATTCAAAACTCATGGCATGCCTTTTTCTATAAATCAAGTCATAGAAATAAGGTCAACATAGTAAAACAAAGTATCAAGGATTAAAGTAACACGAGATTACCACTACTCTCAATGGAGAAATCCCAAAATAATATATAATATCATTCCTAACATAGGATATCCTAAAAACCCAGTCTAAAACTTTATAGTGATTATTCAAAAGGATAGTGATACAAATCACAAGATTCACCCAATATTCCACTCATATTGAGGAAAAGTAGGAATATATGAAACATTGATCCATATAGACTAAAATACCTAGATGATAATGTATATTTATTTCATAGGGACATAAAATAAAGTCAATATAGAATATAACACTCACCGCCACATTAATAGAATGAGAAATACTATAGATAAGAGAAAACCCCATTTTCCAAAAAAAACATATCACATAAACTCATGACTTCTTTATAAGACCAAATCAATACACTCAACAATATAAATCCATCCAGTCATGTCCTTTATAGTTCATTATATATCCCATAAAAAAAATAAATGGATAATAAAAACATATAAATTTTTATAGAAGGAAAGAACTTTTAAGATAGGTTTCTAAACAAACTAATATAAAGAGAAGTGACCTCATTCAAAAACTATATATTTTGATAATCTCCAAAAACCATTTGAAAATAAGCTATACAAAAAACCAATTTAAAAATTATTCCTATTTCATTACTTCATAGAAAATTGAATAGATAAACATTTAAAAATTCCTCAGTTACACAAATAAACCTTTTAACATTCATGTAAAGTAATTAAACATGATTCATTATCATCTAGAATTACATTAAACATATTGAATTTATTTAAAATTAACCACTATTAATATTATAAAACTAGTAATTCTATTACATAAGAATCATCATTTGATTTATCATTTCACTTTCAAGATTATTTTACCTTTGATTTTACATGTAAAAAAACAATCATTACTTTTTACAAAAGTTGAAAAACCTTAACATTATAAATTTATAGTAAACATCCATATCATATATTGAATTTAATCCTTATTAATGATATTCTTTAAGGGTATAAAATTATTACATTAAGATCATTAATTGGTTTGAAAACAGAAATTTCTTCTGAGATATTATGATTAAACCAATATTTCTAGACGTGCGAAAAAAACCAAGTATAATAGTTTTTCCATTAAAGTATTAGAACTTAAAATTTAAACTAAATGAATTTTCTATGAAATATAATTTTAATATGTAAACCAACTATTTTTCACAAAAAAAAGCACTTTGTAACAACTAATAAAACCAATTCATGATATAAACATGTCCAAGGAACAGCTTTGATTCTTTTACCATCAATAATATTCACTTAATGAATCCAAGAATAATGGGTTCTAAACCACAAAAGAAACGGGATGCAAAGTCATTATCAACCATTCCAAATGGTTGAAAACCAATTCCCAAGAATTCCAAAATCAACATGATGTTTCCAAAATCATGTGTATAATCACTTTATGGTTTATGAGGATTTCCATTTTGACCTCCCAATATAAATGATCTTTCTATTTGCACCCCAAATCTTAAACTTTTTTATGGATACCAAAACCTGAAAATGTGGATCAAAGTATATCATATCAATCCATAAATCATTTAAAATATTAAATGTAGATTAAATCCTAATTACCCATGGTAGCTCAATTGGTTTCATTAAAGGTAGTGATCAAGCATAAAATTTTAATATACTCTTTGATCCTTAAAAATTAATAACAATAATATACTTGAGGTTGAACTAAACTCATGAAGTGGCATCAAAATTCTAGATAGGTAATCAAATATATAACATTCTCTAAAAAACAAACCTACATAAACCTAA
Organism: Viscum album; assembly: GCA_963277665.1. Lineage (NCBI taxonomy): Eukaryota > Viridiplantae > Streptophyta > Magnoliopsida > Santalales > Viscaceae > Viscum > Viscum album. Next base: position 643,443,662 of record OY728127.1, read on the forward strand.
CATGTCACTAGAGATAGATCAGTATAAATCTTGAAGAATTTACTTAATTTCCATGGTTTAGAAACTAGATACTAGGTAAAAACATACCCAAACATGGGAATTATTTTAGCATGAAAGATAATCCAAAATGGCTCATGTAAAACAAGAAATATATATACAATTATTTTAAAACATGAAATAAAAGGTACAAAACAATGATACACATAAAACCAAGTATAAGTATAAATAAAAAATAGAACCAAAAAATACCTAGTCCTTATATAACCATTCTTCACCACAAACCCAACCCACCATGAAGACAACATAAACCAAGAGAATCAGGGGAGTTACATGACACCCTTCAATATTCCTATATACTAAAAAACCTAATCATCAAACTCCCAATAACATATTCATAGTGTGAATTAAATTATTTATAGGATACCACTATAAATCTATATAATGTATATCACCATAAAACCATTAGTTTTTGGATTAAAATGAAACATGTTTATAAAGAAATTTTATTTGAATAGAATTTTCATTAGTCATATTTCAAATTATATTAAAAAAATACATATTCAAATAAACCAAGAATATAAAATTTTAAATGAAATATAAATATATGGAAATAATATGTTGAATTAATGGAAAACCATAAGATAAACATGTAAGTAGTTAGACATAAAATGTCACCATCATTTATAAAACCAAGATAAGTGGGATCTAGACTTTGTAAAATGTATTAAGACACATGAAGTAACATTATTTTGGTATGGTGTGATTCCTAATGATACTAAGTCACTCCACATGTTGTATGTATCATTAAAATCCATTAGATACCACTATATAATGATCACCTATCAATAATCCAAAGTGGTTTGACACTTAGTAATTTTTTAAATATCTATTAACTAGAACATGTTGGTTCTAAACTTGATATGATTTCCAAAGAATCCTATGGTGACATGATACTAGGACCTGAAAGAAACATTAAGATGACATAACATGATTTCTATTGATACGGATTCCATCTTCTACCTATTAGTAACTGCCTACCCCTTTCCTTCCACAACATAATGAGCACCTATCCATAATCCCAAGTGGTTTTATTCTAACTTTGGATTTTATATGTATATAAAATTAAAAACATATGGTTATCATTGCCCTTTAATTTCTCAAAACAATAAATTAAACCATGTTCAAAATTTCAAAAAACATTACCACAAGGAAAGAAATACTACTCCCGTGTTTGAAAAACCATTTTAGACCAAAACCATCTTTAAGGAATTACATCAAATTCATAATGTGAATAAAAATATTTTTCAGTAAAAACACATTTTTAAACCATTTTCTATAATGTTAGAAAATAAATTAGACAATATTTACCTCATACATTTGAAATAAATGACTTTCAGAAGATGAAAAAAAGAAAATAATACAATAATACATTACTCTATTAGAAGGTACAATTATACAGGGGCACATACCATTACAGTATAGGAAACTGAGTACTCATCAAAAATAGTGATCATAAATGAAATGATATATTCTTAACACCCATTTATCCAAGTAAACATCTACAATTCCCTATCCTAACATCAAAATCCAGTAATTAAAATCCATTAGGGTTCCAATAATAAAATAGAAAGGTAGATCAGGAGATGTTCTAGAGGAAGAGGATAAAATGATAGGAGATTCATACATATGTTAAATTGATCCACCCTAAATTATATAGAATTATAAGGAGACAAATGTAACACCCCAAGCTTCCATGGTACACTTCCTTTTTAAATAATTCAAAAGTGTGCGATGTATGCAACACTGAGTTCAAATGCACCACGACCTATCAAACTAGCCATTTAAAAAGTGATTATAAATATTATTAACAAAATTTTGAATTTTATATATACCATATAATTTTAAAATTCATCTTTTTTATACCTTATACTTAATATAAGGACAAATTCAATTTTTCAAATAAAATAATAATTTTTCAAAAAATACAGTTTTTCTGCCTTTTAATGTAAAACCCTTTCTAAATCCAATATTTGACAATTTTATATATTAAATTTAATTAAATTAAATTATTCTTTATAAGTGAGACATAAAAATTTTGTTTGGATAAAATTTTTGTACATTTCTGATAACTTTCATATTTTGATGAATAGTGAAAATACTAAATATTAATTGAAAACCACTTTTTTAATAGATAATTTATAGTGTTAAATTATAAATTAGGGTGGTTTTAAAGTATAATTTTATTATATTTTTATCATTTAATATAATTTAGTTCATTGGATGTAATTTAATTTTAAAATTTTACATAAAAACATGTCAATATTTTTATAGTTTTTACTTCTTTAAAAACCCACTTTTTGGTTTTGACATTGGGATTTAATTTTAAATTAATTACTAAAACTTATGTGTTTTGAATTTGGAAAAATATATTCCATATTAGTAATTATAATTTCCAAAATTTTCAAATAGATACCTTTTATTTTTATACATTATGAATACTAACTTCAGTAAATATTTTATTTACCATGGTTAAAGGGTAAATCTGTTAAATAAGGGTAAAAAATAATTTTATAATATAATTAAATTACCCTAAAACGTGTACTAACCCTATTTGATGATAAATTAATGACCATGGGAATCCTTGGGTCTAATTTGGGACCCCATGTAGACACTTTTAAGTGAAAATGACATTTTATAAAACTTAATTTAAAGTTAAGGAAAATATAACATAAACATATATCTTTTCGTAAAAAAAATTTTATATGAGTTTATATAAGTTATATATTAGAATATAAATAATAATTAGAAATATAAAAATATTTCCTACATCATGGTATTTTATTTATAATTTTTAAACATAAAATAAATTTATTTATATATGACACAATAATGATGCAGTATTTTCCTTATTAATGAAAGAATCCAAAATATGATATTATAAATATTAAAATAAATGTAAATTGAAACTTTTTTTCCATAAATTAATTTTATAGGTGAATATAAAATTTTAGGTTCGATTCAATGTATTTTTTTATAATTAATAAAGTTGTTATGACTTTCACAAAAACCAAATACTAAATAGTGTCCAAATCGATATAAATGAGTTTTTAAAACAAATACTATTTTATTCACTCCAATTGATATTTTTATTTATAAAAAATCTTTTAAGGGTTAAAGTGAGAACCCTAACATAAAAACAGTTTAACCACCAAAAGATACTATATTTTTGTTGAAGAAATGCTTGATCCGATTGGAATCAATTTCCCTAAACAGTATCCAGGGAATAGAATTTACCTGGGACTCTAGATCGTCCTTCAAGATGTCTTCATAATGTTTATCCAAGATGTCCCAGGATTTCATGAATTCCTCCATGTTTATCTTTCCCATGTTGAAGCATCTATTTAAAATACGGTTATGCCTATCAATCCATTTACCTTGCCCCTTTGAAGTTTCCACACGAAGGGATCTTCCCAACATTTGTTTGATCACTTCCTTCGGTGCGTTGATAGCCGGCACTTACTCCACCATCTCTTCATCCGAGTGAAAAAGAAGGTCAATGTGATGCAGCACCGATGCTATCTGATGTTGTGGGTTAGCATGGAAGTCCACCTCGCGCTGCTGCCCTGGAGAAAGTTCTGCCTCCGCCCGACTCACTTCCTCAGAGTTTAGAAGCCCTTCTTTTTGTTGGTCCTTAGTCTTCTCTTCCACCTCCCCTTGAGGGGATGTTACCTCTTCTGAAAGTAGGGGGTTAGCACCACAAGGAGTATCCAACTCTGTATCTCCCCTGACCTAAGGTCCAGCCCCCTTCAAGGTAACCCCCACCTGCTTGCCAGCGCCTTCACCCACCTTCGAGAGAAGGTTGGCTTTACTAGAGGACCTGGTCACAGGGGGACTTGGTAAATTTGAGTAGTCTTTCCGTTGTCGTGGCCTCCTGGTATATTTGAGAAAACCTCCAGCATCCACTGTGAAATTTTTCCCCTTCCTTGAAGAGGTTCTGAAAAAATCCTCTTCGATGCCCACTTCATTTGGTTCAGTAGGGGAGTCCGGAGCTGACTCCGAAGCCGCTTGGATAGCCTCCTCTTCCATACCAGTATCTCTGGCAATATCATGAACCTCAACTTCACCCAGCACCGCAAATCTGTTATGAGAATTGTAAAAACTCCCTCCATATTTAACCTTCTTAGCATAGGAAGGTTTGATCTGCAAGGCCTGTGCAGGGAAATCCGATCCACTTGATTGATCGAAGCCACGTCCCATGAATTGAAAATTATGATCTCCTGAGGCCAGACTACATGGATGATCACCCACATCTATCTCCACACCAGCTTCCCCATTCACCCTTGCTGTATTGATTAAAACTACCTGCATATCCTTTTTAACATCCTGTCCGAATGTCCAGGTGCACCTCTCTCTCCAATTGTCTAACCTCTTCTGCAACTATACCTACGTTCCTATTGGTGCCAATACCCTCTTCAAAGAGAACAACCAAATAACAGGGAACACCCAAATCCTTTTTCAGGCACCTAAAAACCTCACGAACTATAGGGTTCAAATGAGAATCCTTTGGGGATGTCTTGGGAGCCAACATCGCTCCAGGGGTCAAAGAGCGCAGAGCCTTCTCCCCTGGAACCTCACCACAGGCCACCTCGTGCTCCCCCAAATCTGCACTATCCCACGATTGATGTTCCACCACCGGAACCACCAACTCCTCTGATGACCTATACCGGTTCATGCAGTGACATCCTGAGGCCATATGGCCAAGCTTGCTACATCCTGAACAGAACACGGGCCAATACTCAAACACCACATGTTGCTTCCACCTCAACTCTTCTCCAACCGAAATCCACAGCCACTCGGTTGGAGGTTTTGAAACGTCAACCTCAATACAAGCACGGGGCAGGATGGGGTGACAAACCGCAGCAGTTTGAATATCAAAACATAGGTAGAATCCAACCAAATTACCGAGCATACAAACGATAGAGGGATTCTGGAAGGGAAGAGGAAAATCAGGAAAACTTACCCAAATGGCAGCCGAAGGCGGATCACGATTCATGTTGAAATCAAACGAACATCTTAGGAGGAAAAAACCACAACCATTAAACACCCAAGGAGCATTGGACTAGGTGACGACCAAATCCTCCTCTGATGTGAATCGGACCATAAGTTGACTCCGGTCGAGCAAACCCACCACTGCTCGGTTTTGAAGACCCCAAGAATTGAAGACGAATCTATCGAATGCATTGACCGAGGGGAGACGGCCTCTGAATCAAGCCACCAGTGTTGATATGTGCAGGTATGAAGCTTCATTTAACTCTTTTAGTGAAATCGCGAGCTGAGGAGATCTGTCGTGGAGATCGGGAACCTTAGGGTTAAGTGAAATCGACGGGAAAGGAGGAAGATACATCGGATTGGAGAAAGGGTTGAAAGTACGAGCCACCGAGGAGAGGATCCCCCCTCCCCCTATTGAGGAGGAGGGGGCCAGATCCTCCTTCATCTCTGACCTAGGTCATTGCCGCAGGTGCGATATCCTTTCCCGCATGCGCCTCCCTAAATATTATTTTATTAAATGATATAATATTCCTAAAAATCTAAGATTAGGAAAAATGACTTATATAATGTTATATATTTCATTAATTAACCACTTTAGGTTCTCATGTAATTTTATAGTATGTTTATTATCCATGTAATATAAAAATACAAGAAGACGTGGTAAATGTTAAACTATTTAACTATGAGTTAAATCTAAAAGATAAGGTTATTATGGTGACCAAAACTTATCTAAAACCAATTGGTTGAGAGTATTTAGACCCATACCCACATTATCGTCTAAATAAATCATTTTTTATCTATTATAAACCGAAAATTATTGTACAATAAATTAATACTTCAAGCTCTTTCTAAAGTTCCCCTCGCCTCTCTTATAAAAGGGTACTTCCCTTTTGCCTAAATTCTCATATCCAAATCTATTTATCTCAGAAAAACCATGCTAAACCCTCTTACCAACTACCCGAAATTCAACCTAGAGGCCTTAATTTTATCATAAACCCAACCTAATGAGACCTTTTGTTCAAATCAAAAGGAAGCACCAGAAGAAGAGGTAATTATTTCATCACCTCTTCCAATGTTATTTTTTTCCTCCACTTCCTCTTTATTTGTTGTTTCCATACTAAAATAATATATCCAGTAACATATAAATAATTTTATTTTATTATAAATATTTTACAACCATATTCATTATTCTATCCATCCTATGAATGACAAAGTCACTATACGTGCGTATGTACGGCTTACCATCTCCATGTCGTGGTGTAGTTTGTTATTCAACACTTAATTATTTAGATAGGTATAATAATTATATATTATTGATGTAAATAATAAATATAAAATTTTAATGACTCTTTATATATAATATACCATCCAATCACATACTATTTCACCACCAATATAATGATATTGTCACTCGTTCATACGTACGGCTTACCGTCTCCACGACACGATGAGATTCATCTTAACCGATCACCATTCAAGAATATTTATTAAAATATATATATTGATTAAGTATGACATATAGGAAATAATAATGATATTGGAATAATATATATTTATTTTTTTTTTAAAAATCATTTACTTACTTCCATACTATACGATAAGAAAACGGAAACAACGTTCATGCGTACATACGGACTATCATCTCCATGAACGGTGTTTCCATTTCATATACCTATCTATTATAAATACTTATATTATAGATATATAAGATATATAAATAATTTTTTATATTATGGAAGTATGTAAATCTTGATCTAAGTGATACGATCAAGAATAACAAGTTAAAACACGTACGATGAAGAAATCGGTTATTACCCGAAATGTTACTTTAACAAGGAAATTATTATTAAATGGGTAGTATAAAGTTATAAATGAATCATATATGATATCATAAATATAAATATGGTTCTTTTACAATTTAATAACATACTATTGTCACTTTACAAGAGGTTAAACATACCCTTGACAAAAGTAAAGTACAAGTTAAGGGTTAATTCCTCAATCTCATTATTATCTGGGATTGTTTATGTGTAAGTATTTATTGGGAGATATTTATCATCCATGTCCATGTTTCATAAAAAAAATTCAAAGGGAATCTTTTAAGGTTTTATGGATGGTTATATTTAACTAGATCATCATTTTAAATGTTTTAAATATTTATTTTTTCTAAATTTATTTAATTAATGTCCATGTTTTCAAAATGATTTTAAGGATTTATTTATATAGACATGATTTTTTAAAAAATTTAATTCCATTAAAAAGTTTCAAAGTGGTATGGGACACTTTTATTCAAAAATTTATTTTAAATTACTTCTTTTATAAATTGTGAGACTTTTAAATGAGTTCATGAAAAAGGGATATTTCTCTCAAAGAGTTTTACTTATTATTTTCAACTATGTCAACAGCCTTTTTGAATATTATTCTTGATTGAGGTTGATTTATTATAAATAGAATATTCTATATTATATTGAATGATTTATGATATGATTGAATGTGGATGATATATTTTTATAATATTCACGGTTTATGTTTAAAGTATTGGAATTTCATATGCTAGTTTTAATACGAATGTTTATCTTATGTTTCACCCTTTTCATATGATGAATGCATTAGACATAGTAATTGATGGGAGGGGCCTTCTATATCCCCTCGATGCATCAGTAGGTCTCATGAGACAAACTAGTGTCTTGTAAAAATGCCTTGACATAATATTAGTGAATGGTCTTGGCACAAGGCCTTGACGTAGTAGTTATTATGTCCGGCAGTATGTGTTCCCTCGTTATAAAATTAGTTATTACATGTGATTATTCAACTAGTAGAATATCTATTTTCATGTTTATATGGTAATGTTTGATTTATTTTTTCCATATTATGCTCATGTTTATTATTTAAAAGTATGATTTTTTTATTATACATGTTTCCTTAAAAGTTTATAGATTATGCTGAATTATTTACCCTTACTGAGCATCTGAGCTCACCCCTTCTTATGTATTATTTTCCCAGGATGCCAAGAAGTGTATTATGATTGATATTCAGGGTTAATATAGGGGAATAAAGTCATTCTCAAAGGATTATTTATGTTTTGTTTTATGTTAAAAATTGTAATGTAACATTCATGTATGTAATCTATTCTCTAAGACTGCTAAACTAATTTGTCCTTAGGGACATGATTCCTTGTAATCATGTAAATGTATTAAACTAATGCACTAGCTCTGGGTAACTAGGGTCGGGGAATTATAGTTAGTATCAGAGAATGTTTATCAACAACCTTGGAAATTGATTTAGAAAACTAATATTACGAATCATAAACCTAAGATAGAATTTGAGGATAAGTATTGAAGAGAATCCTAGAATTTCAAAATAGATATTATGTGGGTTTTCCAAGTAATACATTCATGTATGGATACTACAAGTGGACGTGGTTCTAGAACAAATGTACCTAGGAGTGAAAACCTCATCAAGGATTTTTGGGCTTGACCCAGGATATCCTGGTACATGATAAGGGGCCTTACTGCGTGCCCGGTTTGACACTCCCAGGGGATATTCTTAGGATAATTCAAATTTTATTTACCAAACATTATGAAGGATTTATCAGTAAATATATCCTCAAATGATCCATATTTATGATTATGGATTATATATACATAAATATTTCAATTTATGTTAATTATTTTATTAGTTTGGAATTGTGCATTATGATCCATAACCTAATCTAGTGTATTCCATTATTTAGAAATGGCACCTAGTGGAATAAATGGATATTGTATCAATTCACATAATCCATGTAGGGATTTCTCTCCTATACAAGATAATGATAGTGTAGATGGTGACACAACTAGTACTGAACAACTTATAACTATATTGGGGCAGCTAACTCAGGTTATGAATAAAAACCTCCAACACAGAGGATCAATGTTAGACCGCTTCATGAGACAAAAACCTCTAACATTCAATGGGACTACAAATCTTTTTGTAGCTCAGTAGTGGATAAGTTCCTTAGAGAAAATATTTCTTTCTTTGGGAAGTAACGGAAGGGAAAAGGTTGTCATGGAATTTTATTATCTCTCAGGAGATGTGGATCAATGGTGTTCATTAATTAAAAACAAAAAATAGGACTAAGAAGTTGGAAATATGTAAGGGAGGGAGTTTAAATAACTTTTTCTAGATAAATACTTTCCTCATGAATAGTGAGCTGATATGGAAGGACAATTTCTAAGCCTGATGCAAAAGGAGGATGAGAATGTTGCAAAGTATGAGACTAAATTCACAAGGTTAGAAAATCATGATACAAACTACATACATAACCCAAGAAGTAATTTTTATCAATTCTTTGATGGGTTAAAACCTTTCCTCGGATGGGATTTGGTCTCACAATATTTCTCATCATACAGAGATATAGTCACGTGTGCTATCAAGAAAGAAAATGAATTATCTAAGTTTTATGATATTAAAGTAAAGCAAGATAAGAAGAGAAAAATGGATCAAGAGACAGATAAATGGAAAAGGGAAACAATTATTTACTCTTATGTGATAATTGTGGGAAGAAACACCCTGTTAATTTCCTAAAAGGAATGGGAGTTTGTTACAAATGTGGAGAAAAAGGTCAACAGGATCATGATTGTAAGGGAAAGAAAGAAGTTTTGCTATGTTATAATTGTAATGATATGGTACATTATTCAAACAATTTTCCAAAGAGTCAAGGAAATATATATCATAAAAAGAAAATGGATCAAGGTCAATCTTATGTTATTACTACAGTTGAAGTGGAATAATTAATGTATTTGTGTTTTTGGATTCAAGAATTATATTCTGGTTATAAGAAGAATGTGATATATATAAGTATTGTATTACAGTACTTTTTTTTCATTAAGGTTTTAATATGGTGAAGGTAATCATATATTCATTATGTGACAATAAGAGCAACATTACATTGTTTAGGGAATCTGATGTTATAATTGATTTTGGAAATTTAGAGACCTTTTAGATAGAGATTGGACAGAAGTATTTTGGATAACTATAAAGGTTGGAATGGATTAAGTTGAACTTTGGAATGCAGTATTTAAGGTTAAAACATTTCTTAATATTTTTTTGGGAATTTTATAATACTATAATTTCAGAAAAAGGATAACCTGCAAGTCGGGTGATAACCCGTCATGTCAGACAAATTTGCAGGAATCAAACCCACAACTGAAGTGCGGAATGGCTTTATCACCTACCACTGACCTACAGGAAGTCCCTGGTTATTATAAAATATATTTCTTCATTTAAATGGTATGTTTTTATATTTTTCACCTTATACGATTGAGATAAATAAAATATTTTTGAGTTTTATCATTTGAAGAGAAATATGATTTTTTCATAGAGGATGAAACTCTACATGTAAATTAAGTATGATTCCTGGTGTTATTATTCTATGAATTAAATTATTTCTAAAAAACTAGTTAAATTATCATAAAACAAAAAATATTTTCCTAGTACCTTCTTTTGAGATAAATCAAATGGTCCCCTGGATCATCGTAGATTTATGGATTTCAGATTGTTAACATTATTCTAATAATATACTCTATCACTATCCATTAGAACATGATGGTTATATTTCTCTTCCATAATCTTGTTTTTCTATATGGACCCTATTATGTGTTATTCTCGGTAACCTTCATACATACCTTTATTTATTTTAGAATAGAGGCATCATTATTCTATTTTTCAATGTGGGATTTCAACTAAGATATTTTGAAAAGTCAAACCCCTAGTTTTCAATCCCGAGTTTAAATTGCAAGGAAAAAATTTATTAAAATAGTGTATAATGTAATACCCCAAGCTTCCACAGTACGCTTCCTTTTTAAATAATTCAATAGCGTGCGATGTACGCAACACCAAGTTCTAGCGCACCATGACCTATCAAAATAGATATTTAAAAAGTGGTTATAAATCGTATTAATCAAATTCTAAATTTTATATGTCCCATATAATTTTAACATTCATATTTTGTGTTCTTCAGACATAATATAAGAACAAAATTAATTTTATAGATAAAATAAGTATTTTTCAAAAAATGCAAATTTTCCACCTTTTAATGGAGAAACCTTTTTAAATCCAATATTTGACACTTTTATATAATAAATTTAATGAAATTAAATTCTTTTTTAGAATCTAGACTTAAAAATTTAGTTTGGATAAATTTTTGGTACTTTTCTGATAACTTTCATATTTTGATAAATAGTGAAAAATACTAAATTTTAATTGAAAACAACTTTTTTAATCAAAATAATTTGTAGTGTTAAATTATATGTTTTAGTGGTTTTAAAGTTTTATTAGATTATATTTTTATAATTTAATATAATTTAGGTCATTGTATGTAACTTCACATTTAAACTGTACATAAAAACATGTCAATATTTGGATAGTTTTTACTTCTTAAAACCCCGCTTTTTAGTTTTGACAATTGGATTTAATTTTAAATTAATTACTGCAACTTATGCATTTTGAATTTGGAAAAATGGATTCTATATTTGGAATCAAAATTTCCAAATTGTGTAAATTGTTAACTTTTATTTTTTGACATTATGAATAGTAACTTCAATAAATATTTTATTTACCATGGTTAAAGGGTAAATCTGGTAAATAAGGGTAAAAAATAATTTTATAATAATATTAAATTACCCTAACACATTTCCTAACCCTATTGGATAATACATGTCTAACCAAAGGAATCCTTGGTTTGTGTTTGTAACCCCATAGAGCCACTTGTATGTGAAAATGACATTTTATAAAAATTAATTTAAAGTTAAGGAAAATGTAACATAAAAATATATATTTTAGTAAAACAATTTTTATATGAGGTTATATAAGTTATATTTTCAAATATAAATAGTCATTAGAAATATAAAAAAAATTATGACATCATGGTAATTATTTATAATTTTTATACATAAAATAAATATATTTATATATGACACAATAATGATGCAGTATTTTCCTTATTAATGAAAGAATCAAATAAATGATATTATAAATATTAAAAAAATGTAAATTGAAACTTTTTATGAAATAAACTAATTTTATAGGTGAATATGAAATTTTATGGTTGACTCAATTTATTTGGTTCAAAGTAATCAAGTTTTTATGACTTTTACAAAAACCAAATACTAAATAGTGCCCAAATTGACATAAATGAGTTTTTAAAATAAATACTATTTTATTAAATGATATAATATTACTAAATATATATGATTCGTCCAAATGACTTATATAATGTTTTATATGTTATTAATTAACAACTTGAGATTCTATTGGCATTTTATAGTATGTTTATTAACCATGTAATATAAAAATACATGAAGACTTGGTAAATGTTAAACTATTAAACTAAGAGTTAAATCTAAAAGATAAGGTCAATATGGTGTCTTAAACTTGTATAAAAACTATTGGTTGAGGGTATTTAGACCCATCCCCACCTTATACTCTAAATAAATCCTTTTGGAGATATTAGAAACCGAAAATTATTTTATAATAAATTAATATTTCAAGCTCTTCCTAAAGTGTCCCCCACCTCTCTTATAAAAGGGTACTTCCCCTTCTCTTAAATTCATACATAAAAAGCCATTTTTCTCATCCAAAACTTGATAAAATATCCTCCCAACTACCATAACTTAACCCTAGAGGCCTTAATTTGATCATAAAGCCAACCTAAGGAGCCCTCTTTTTCAAATCAAAAGGATACACTTGAAGTAGAGGTAATTATTTCAACACCTCTTTCAATGTTCTTTTATTCTTCCACTTCCTCTTTCTTTGTTGTTTTAAATAATAAAATAATAAATCCAGTACCTTTTACATGCTATGATGTTATTATAAATATGGTACAACCATATTCATTATTCTATCTGTCCTATGAATGACAAAGTCACCATACGTGTGTATGTACGGCTTACTGTCTCCACGTTGTGGTGTAGTTTTTTATTCAACACTTCAATATTTGGATGGGTATAATAATTATGTATAATTAATGTAAGTAATAAATATAACATTTTAATTATTATTTATATATAATTTACCATACAATCACATATTATTTCACCACCAATAGAATGGTATTGTTACTCGTGTGTACGTACGGCTTACCGTCTCCACGACGCGATGAGGTTCATCTTCAACAATCACCATTCAAGAATGTTTATAAATATATATATATATATTGGTTAAGTATGAGATATATGAAATAATAATTCTACTATAATAATATATATTTATGTAGTTAAATATATGTTTTTTACTTACTTTCATATTATACGATAAGAAAACGAAAACAATGTTCATACGTACGTACAGACTACCGTCTCCATTCACGGTGTTTCCATTTCATATAAATATCTATTATACATACTTATATTCTGAATATATAATATATATAAATCATGTTTTATATTCTGGAATTATGTAAATCATGATCTAAGTGATACGATCAAGAATAACTAGTTAAAACATGTATGATGAAGAAAGCGATTATTACTCGAAATGTTACTTTAACGTAGAAATTATTATTAAATGGAAAGTAAAATGTTATAAATTAATAATATATGATATCAAAAATATGAATAGGTTTCATTTATAATTTAATAATATACTATGGTCATCATACATGAGGTTAAATGTACCCTTGATTAAAGGAAAGTAGAAGGTAAGGGTTAATTCCTTAATATCATTATTATCTGAGATTGATTATGTGTATGTATTTATTGGAACATATTTTTCATCCATTTCCATGTTCTATAAAAATGTTTTCTAAAGGAATATTTTAAGGTTTTATATAAGGGTATATTTAACTATATCATCATTTTAAATATTTTAATGATTTATTTTTTCAAAATTTATTTAATTAATGTCCATGTTTTCATAATGATTTTAAGGATTTATTTATATGGACTTGATTGTTTTAAAATGTTAATTCCATTCAAAAGTTTCAAATTGGTATGGGACACTTTGATTCAAAAATTTATTTTAAATGACTTCCTTTATAAATTGTGAGAGTTTTAAATGATTTCATGAAAAATGGATATTTATCTCAAAGAGTTTTACTTGTTATTTTCATCTATGTCAACATCCTTTTTGGATATTATTCTTGATTGAGGATGATTTATTATAAATAAAATCTTCTATATTGTACTGAATGAGTTATGATATGTTTGTTTGTGGATGTTCTATTTTTATACCATTCATAGTTTATGGTTAAAGTATTGTAATTTCGTATTGTAGTTTTAATACGAATATTTATGTTATGTTTCACCCTTTTCATATGAGGAATGCATTGGAATTCATAAGTGATGGGTGGGGCCTACTATAGCCCCTCGATGCATCGGTAGGTCTCATGAGACAAACTAGGGTCTTGTAACAAGACCTTGGCGGAATATTTGTGAGTGGTATTGGAAAAAGGCCTTGATGTAGTAGTTATTATGTCCGGCATTATGCATTCCCTCATTATGAAATTAGTTTTTACATGTGATTACTCGACTAGTAGAATATCTATTTTAATGTTTATATAGTAATTTTTGATTTATTTTTTTCATATTATGTTCATTTTTATTATTTAAAAGTCTGATGTTTTTATTATATATGTTTCCTTAAAAGTTTATAGCTTCCACTAAATTATTTACCCTTACTGAGCATCTGATCTCACCCCTTATTATGTTTTTTTTTTCAGGATTCCAAGAAGTGTATTATGATTGATATTCAGAGTTAATCTAGGGGAATAAAGGCATTATAAAAATATTATATATTTTTTGTTTTATGTTAAAAAGTGTAAAGTAACATTCATGTATGTAATCTATTTTTCAAGACTGCTAAACTGATCGATCCTTCGACACTTTATTCCTTGTAATCATGTAAATGTATTAAAATAATGCACTGACTTTGGGTAACTAGGGTTTGGGTGTTACAACCAATATAAGACCATAAAAGATCATAACATAGAAGAAATTTCATGATAATGAGTTATTGGTTGTTTAATTGAGTGAGAGAATTAGGGTGTTTTAATAATTTTAATAAATTTATACTAGTTGCATGGTTAGGTTACATGGTTAGAAAAACTATTCTCTAACCATTAAATCCCAATATTCCTTGAAAATAAAACCACACAGTTACCTATGATAAGCCTCACGGTTAATCAAATCAAGCATAGTATGTGTAGCAACACCTTGATCCAAACCATCCACTCGAATGGTTTCCATAGATCCTCATACAATAATAAAAACAATGGTTCTACTATATAAATTCCATCTGGAACTTAAACAACCATTTCCCATAGTTACTATATGATTACTAATTATCTTGTGAAGAACATACACATGGATTCCTTCTCTCAATAATCAAATTTTTAACAATAATCTACTTAAATCCATTAATACCAAAAAACAGATATACTTGGAAAAAAATAAAAAAAATATATGACCCAACTTTCATATTAGGGAATCTTAATAGGTTTAGAGATTTTATATCATGATTTAATAGTGATCAGATATATTGTTAATTCATTGATGAGATCTTATGAAAATTTAATTATTCTCTAGCTTATTCAATCAATATGATGTATTGTTATATGAAATTTTTTGATTTAACAATAATTATTTTAACCTGAAAATTATATTGAGATTGTGTACATTTTTTATTAATTATAGATTGATAATCGCCATATTGTATGATATTATATTATGATAATTTTTATGATAGAATTGATCATGATCATGTGTACTTTATAGAAACCTAAAAAAATTACACAATTAGGGAGTATAATTCCATTTCCTAAAAATTATTAGAGATATTTATTAAGATAAAAATACAAGTGATGAGTATTTACCATAAATTATTATAGTTTTATGTTATTTTCAATGAATATAGATATGTTCAAATATATTAATAAGGATCTTCATTGATTATTTTATTTTCAAGAATGAAAATTTTAATGTCTGTGAGAATGAAATATTATAGGATCACCTATGAGAATGATGAATTCATTACAAGTATTTCAATGCACATTTTAGGTTTATTGAACTAATTAGAACACATTTTAATATATTTTGGAACTCCTGTGGTTTCGTCGATTATATAGAAATTCATATGAAAGAATATTATTTTTTATTTTAGAAGTTTTAATTAATAATTTCTTTATAATTAAATTTCATATTGACAAATATAAATCTTTATTGAATCCATGGAATGATGTTTTCTTTACAAAGATTTTTTGTTTTTTTTGTGGATGTTTACAATTTTTGGGGTTAATAGATATAGTTTTTAAAAATATATATATTAAAAACATTACGCTCCAAAAAATTCAATATATGAACATATATTTTATAAATTATTGGTATATCTAGGTAAATATTCTTTCCTCCTAATGGAAATTTCTTCCAAATAGAGGAATATATCTAGTAAATGATAGATCAATAATAATGAGGTATGGTTATATGATTTTGATATTCCCATATATCAATTTTAGATCTTTAAAATTCTATCTTCATAATTAATTTTTTAATACTCAACTCATTTCATTAAATTTATGTATAATACATTGAAAATCACAATAATAATATTATTTATTGGTTAAACTAGTGGCAATGTGCAGATAGTCACATAGAGTAGTCATATTTCCCCTTTTCCATTGATGAAATCCACCAGAATAATTTTCCTTTAACATAATAGTAGGCATAGATCTTTTTTTACACTTACTACATGTTCCAACATACCTATCTAGAACCATAGGAACCATGTTATCAATTTTTAATATCTATTATGGAGTGGACCCATATTTTATCACACACATTTAATGTCATCCAGCATAATCTAGAAACATTAAGAGGGGAACGACGACATATAATAGAAGTAAGAAATGTGCTGAAAAATAATTCATCCTTCACACATGATGCTCATTAGTATATCCCAGTGACATACGAAGGACAAAAGAGATCCCATGTTTCTACTCCCATCGAAAAAAATAAAAATATTACTATTACTATCCATGAAAACCCCCATAATATCATATCAACGATTGAATGGAATACTAAAATTCCTTCTAATTACATGGAAGACTGTCAATATATTTTTTAAGAAATTCTAGAAACCTACTCTCAATATATCTTATATTCTATAGGGATATGTTAATATTAAATACCATTCCACTGGAATAGATCTTACAAATATTATGAAAAGCACTCAATATTAGGAACAAATTATTTCTCTCATTCAAGAAGATTATTTAGGAATTATGATGAAAAATAAAGATTAGGATAATGATAATATCATTACTCTTAATTGATATTATAGACTAATTTCTTCATCCATGTCTTTTTAGAATCTTATACTTATCAATTCTATAAGAAATCATATTTATATTTTTGAAGCTATATAGGAGAAGGAATACTCTCATCCCCCCCCCCATTTAGTGAATGGAAGACAATATTTATATTTTGATTACAACCAAGAGGTAACCCCACATTGATTTTCATTTTGATGGAACATGTTAGCATATTCTGATGAGAAAGTGGGAGATTCCTATAAGATCTAAAAAATATTAATCTCATTATGTCAAAAAATAGACATCATCCTCCCAATGGATAAAATCTAAGAATAATTATTATTAGTTTAATCAAATAACAAAATAACATGTTTATATCCCCTCCTAGATTGTTTCATGTCACAAACCATCCTAGGTCAACCCTGAACTGGTTACCCAAGCCGGTCTGCAACATGTCATGTTGGGAATTCCCGATCCCCCAGGGATGACAACTGGTGTCATGCATCAAAACATTAAACTAAAGGGGGTGAATGTATCCCAAATCATACTAGGATCAATAAGTAAACAGACCAAAATAAGAATACAACAATACTAAATAGATGAGCCTCTGATAAATAATCAATAAAACCATATACAAAGTACAACTGAAAAGAAACCAACTAAAAACAAGACTTTTATACCATGATCTCAGTGTAACCCATCGGTCACCTCCAACCACAATCCCAAAACTACTCACATGTGAGCAACTACAATGGAATCACTGACAACGGCTGAAACTGCAACTGAAATGGTAAAGGATAGGCATGAGCACAAAAATGATTAGTAGGGATGCCAAAAGTAAACCACTAGATCCAAGTGTTTCCTTACCCAAAGTAAACCAAGAAAAATAATTTGAAATAAAATTACAAAGACAGGGTTTTTTTAATTTTATAAAACAACACTCAACACATTTTATTTCCAAATCCCAAATCCATTTTTACAATCAAATTCCAAAGCGAGGAAGACTAGGGCAGTGCGAAAAGGAAATATGGAAACAATGTAGGAATAGAACTAGTGCAGAAAAATAAAACAATAAATATAAATAAGAAACATGGGTGGTCATAAACATCCCTAGAAGACCCCTTGACATACTCAGTTTGGAACCACCTGTCGGCGTATGGTGAAGCCCCATAGTCTATAACCAACTCATCTCCCTTGCGACAAAACTAGCGGCACTCCACATATGGCCTCTATATCTACTAGTGGGTACCAACCCTTCTAATATGGTCTAGTAAGATACCATCACTTGATAATCTAAAATATGTTTAGGAACCCATGGTGGTAATAATAATCCTGTGTAAGTATGAGGCCAATGCACACATGACTCATCCCACCCATCACCACTACAGTTGCATACACCAAACATGGACACCAATATATGATAAACCCTAAAGTAAATCCCTCCTATAAAGGTGCCCCATATATGTGTACATACATTTCATGTCATCAAGGTGCCTATCGGGCCACTAATCCATATAATCATTCAAATCATTTTTTGTAAAATATTTCATGTTTCTAACAGGGCACATGCATTTTCCAAACCACAAACCTTTCTAAAATTTCATACAATTATCCCCTTTGAGTTGAAGGTTTAAAATGGGAATTAAGGTTCCAAGTTTACAATGCATCGACATAAAATACTTTTATCACATTAGAATAGATCACAATTTTATGAATCAAACAAATAGACCCTTAATCCACACATTCAACAAAGCATACTCCAAAATCCAAACAAGAATAAACTCAAGGATTTAACTTTAAACCATTCCTTTGAAAACACAAAAGGTAACCCCAATCCTTTATAATCAAAATAACCATTTTATGAAACCATGGTTTTTAGAAAAACACTATTTTAAAAGTGTCATAATCATTTGAAGACACATCCATGTGTGCACCTAGTGTACCCATCGATCTACCATCATCAAATGGAACATCAATACACTAAGGATACATTTCAAAACCATTCTCATAAAACACCAATTTCTTAAAAATCAAAACCAACTATTTAAATCATCAAAAGAACACAAAACATAACATTGGAGCCATTAAACCCTTCCAAAGTGTTTTTACAAAATAATAAACCATAACATAACAAAATCATACACACCAAACCAAATTCACTAACAAACATTCCATTGCTACAATAATAAAGTCTATACATTTCATAAATGAACCAATTCCTCCTTAAAAGAACAAAGGCAATTCAAACAAGCTTCCTAGGTACCATAAACCTAAACAATTTACACAAAAGTAATTTATAAACTATTTTTAACAAAATAAATCTATTCCAAAATACCACAATATGTTTTACAAGGGTTCAATAGAGGTAAGAATCAACTTAACAAATTTATTTAATATTCCAAGCATCAAAGGAAAGGCTTTAGGAAATAAAATCTTGAACCACCTATCAAAACATTGTGTGATTGGAATAAAACTTCAAGGAGAGGGAGATCTAAGCCCTATGAATGATTCGCATACCCTATCCAAAAGAAAAAAGAACCACATGATCCAACCCTAACCCTAGGGTTCATCCATGGTATTAAACCCCAAAGAAAACCAAGAAATAGAGAGAGGGAAGAGAGTAGAAGATGAAAGGGATGGAGTTGATGGGAAAACCATGAAGTATCATCCACCTTTCATGAGAGATCATCCCAAAAGTGGTCCAAAACGATTTATGAAGAAGTGGGAGCCCTCTGGTCGTTATCCAATAGATATGTATTTGTTTGGGAGGTGAAATCACCCCAAAAATATTTTTAGGTTAAAGGTTATTAATACCATAATGGGTTGTACAATTTTGCAGCATAGTTTTGTAAAACGTGTGCGAACCATGAAAATACTACTAGAAAATTTCTATAACTTGAAGGTTAAGGTGTAATAGTTTGGGAAAATTGTGCTCAAAACGTGCAACCTGAAAAATAGGTCAAAACCCTAAAATGATACCCCAAACACTAGGGAATCCCACCCAAAGATCCTTGAATGATTTAAACACAATATAATGACACCAAGGGTGTCATAAACTCTCCACCATGAAATTTTCTCCAAATATAATTCACAATAACCATGAATAGGGAGAGAAAAAATCTGAAACCACAAAAACATAGAGACTTTTGTTGGACTCTCAACCCAAACCTCAACTAAAATTTCCAACATCGAGAAAAGAATAAAATAAAGGAGTATCTGATGTCGGGGTGTGACAATTATCCCCACCATAGACACTTTCTTCCCTCAAAAAGTCACCCAACCAAAATTTAACAAAAACTTGAATCCATTCTCAATCAAATCCAAGAGAAACCATAAACCCTGGGTGACTATTCACTCCACAGGTCACACCCAACTGATCAAGATATAACCACAACATATGAATGAGTGTTCTCCCCACCACAAAGATTCAAATAATACGAATAACATTGAAATCCTAAATAACACTCCCATTACAACTAGGAACTATAGGTATTAATATTTATAATCGATTTCCAAAGCAAGGAAGACCAGGGAAATAAAAAATGGAAACAGGGAAACAAAGTAGGTATAAAACTAGTGCACCAGATATAAAACAAGAAATATAAATAAGAATCATGGTTGATCATAAACATCCTTAAAAGAACCCTAGATGTACTTGGTTCAAAACCACCTATCGGTGTATGGTGATGCCCCATAGTCTATAACCAAATGATTACCCTCACGACAAAACCAGCAGAACTCCGCATCTAGACTCTATATCTATTAGTGGGTATCAACCCATCTAATAAAAGCTATAAATCTAAAACCACATGATCATCTAAAATATTCCTAGGAACCCATGGTGGTAATAATAATCATGTGTAAGTAGGAGGCTAATGCACATGTGACTCATCCCAGTAGTCACCACTGTACTTTCCTACCCCAAACACGAACACCAATATACGATAACCCCTAAGGAAAATCCCTCCTATAAAGGTTCCCCATTTATGTGTAAATACATTTCATGTAATCAAGGTGTTAACCGGGCTGATAATCCTTATAAACATTCAAATCATTTTTGTAAAACATTTCGGGTTGCCAACCAGGAACAAGCAATTTCCAAACCAAAAACCTTTATAAAAGTTCATACAATTATCCCCTTTGATTTGAAGATTCCAAATGCACCTTAAGGTTCCATGTTTCCAAAGCATCAATATAAAATTCTTTTATCACATTAGAATAGTTCAAAATTTTAGAAAATAACCAAACGACCCCTTAAGCCACACATTCAGAAAACATAATCCAAAATCCAAAGGGCATACGCTCAAGGATTTCAATTAAACCATTCCTTTGAAAAGAATCAAGGGAACCCCCATCCTTTATATTCAAAAGAACCATTTTATAAAAACAAGGTTTTTAGAAAAACACTATTTTAAAAGTGTCATCATCATTTGATGAAAGATTCATGTGTGCACCTAGTACATGCATGGATGTTCCAACATCCATAGTCACATAAATCCACCAAGGAGATATTTCAAAAACATTCCAACAAAACACTAATTGCATAAAAATTAAAACCAACCACTTACATCATCAAAAAAACACAAAACATAACATTGGAGCCATTAAACCCTTCCAAAGTGTTTGGACACAATAATTAAACCATAACATAACCAAATCGTACCCACCAAAACAAATTCAAAAACAAATATTCCATTACTAAAATAATAATGGATATACTTTTCATAAATAACCTAGTTCCTCCTTAAAATAACAAAGGCAATTCAAACAAGCTTCCTAGGTACCATAAAGCTAGGAAATTTACAAAAAAATCATTTAAAACCTATTTTTAATGAACCAAATCAATTCCAAAATACCAAAATATTTTTAAAATGGTTTTCATAGAGGTGTGAATAAACTTAATAAATCTATTTAAAATTCAAAGCAACAATGTAAAGGCTTTAGGAAAGAAAAACTTTGAAACACCTACTGAAACCTTGTGTGATTTGAATAAAACTTCAAGGAGATGGTGATCTAAGCCCCACGAATGATCTGCATACCCTAGACACAATAAAAATGAACCACATGAGCCAAACCTAACCCTAGTATTCGGAAAAGGTAGAAAACACCAATGAAAACCAAGAAATAGAGAGAGGGAATAGAGTTGAAGAGTCATGGGATGGAATTGATGGAGAAACCATTAATAATCACAAACCTTTCTTGATAAATAGTCCCAAAAGTGGTCCAAAACGAAGTAGGAAGAAGGGGTCACCTTCTGGTCAATAACCAACATATAGGGATTCATTTGGGAGGTAGAATTACCCCGAAATTATTTTTAGGTTAAAAGTTATTAAGCCCATAGTGGGCAGCATGGTTTTGTAAACCGTGCGAAAACCATGTGAATGCTACAAGAAAATTTTTGTAATTTTCAAGTTTATGTGGAATGGTTTGGGAAAACCATGCTCAAACCCTATGTCCTGAAAAATAGGACAAAAACCCTAAAATGACACCCCAAACACTAGGGAATCCCACCCAAAGATCCTTGAATGATTTAAAGACAATATAATGACACTGAGGGTGTCATAAACTCTCCACCATGAAACTTTCTCCCAATTTCATTTACAATAACCATGAATAGGGATAGAAGAAAAACAAAACCACAAAAACATGAATACTTTTGTTGGAATTTTATCCTAAACCTCAAATAAAATGTCCAACATCAAAAAAGAATAAAATAAAGGAGTATCTGAGGTCGGGGTGCGACATTTCATGAGTTTTAAGACCTTAAAGTATCATTCAAAAGTGGGCTAAGAATATAATAACTCATTATTGATAGGATAAACTATTTTAAAGTTTATAGGATCTCTCCAAAATATTTAAAAGGTAATCCCTATAGGACTTCTACAAAGTGTCCATGTTGATTTTTCTCTTTGTGGAAATATTAATATCCATCTTAAAACTCTTCTAATGGTGAGTTCTCTTGTAATACTCCTCACAACTGGATGATCAAAAGGAAAGAAGGTCATCCCATTGATGCATCAAGAACATCCCACCCTAAATGATATATCTATGGAATTTTTGTAAGACTCCTCTATACAGGTATACATCATTCCATGATGGTAGTCATCCCCATTATACCATTCATGGTTATGGTCATATACAAAGAGAAATATTATTTTAACAAGGTACACCCCATGCTAAATCATCACTAAAAATCCCAAAAGTCAGGATATGATTGATAAACTAAGGGATGTTACTCAATTTGTCTCATCATTTATGGGTTTTATCCCTTAAAAAATGGGAGAAGGTCCAAGGAAATGAACAAAATCTATATAACATTCAGATTATTCAACCCAAGGTGTGATGATTCAATGTGATACTTCTCTCCTTCAAAAGGCTATCAGGGAAAGAAAAATTACAGTAATATCTAGTGGAAGATGAATATAATTGCATTATCATGAGGAATTAACTATATGATGAAAATGTACCAGATATATTCTAGGCTATAGAAACTTCCCGATATGAAAATATGATGAATTTGATTGATTAATGTACACATTATATTCATAAAAATATATAGATGTATCATTATCATTTTATGAAGAAAATTTATTCTTATGCGAAATATCATATAAATAACATGATAATAGTGAATCACAATCACTAGGTCAACATTGATTCCATCTTATAAGAAAGTTTCTAAATTTACAAGGAAAACTCATGGATCACCATCATGTATTCCATAGATGTTTAAGGACTCTATATAGAAAGAATGAAGATTCTCCATCCGACAAACACATCACATGATGGTGTGAACATATAGTGTTACATTTATCTCTTCTCCCAACTCATGAGATTCCAATAAGAATGTAATCATGAAATGACAATGATTCAGGTGAAATATCTTATAAAGGATCCACACATATTAGCTAGTATTTCCAATAAAACTACATCATTATGAAAACCCTGATAAGAAAAACATTACAGGAACAATCCACTAGTATTCTCATTAATAAAGTCTCTAAAAAAGTTTTATTATGCCTATCAATAGACAAAATACATTCCCTTGGATACAATTTCACCTTCAATAGTGAGTAGTTTAGGTTCAAAACATGAATTCAATCCATATTATTCTCAAATGAAATCTATCATGATTAAGAGGAAATACTAAATGGCCACTACAATAGTAGTGTGTAAGAAACCATAGCCCACAGGGTAGGTAGAATTTTTACCACCACATCCACCAATAGGACCATCGAATACCCAAAGGATTCAATACTTCATAATGGATGAAAAAAATAATCATTATCTAATAGATATAGGAGAATTTATATAAAATATATCCCCTCCTACATAGAGGCATGCCTTCTCTAGGATGGAAGAAACATTCAATAAAATATATTCACCAATTCTATAAATTTTTTATCCATTGATTTCATCCAAGAAATTCTCAACATGGGTTTTTAGAGTCTTTCTCAGGATCAACTTTCATTGATCATATATATGGGAGCACATGAGGGAGAATAAAAAACCTCATAATGTCCAAATACCAAATTGTTCCACCATATAGGGAAAGGTTAATGGGTATTATAACTTGTTTCAAGATATGTATTCAGAGTCATACAACACCCTTTATCCTTATGATGGGTATATGATTCCTAAAGTTGATTATGCATTGGTGAATCTCATAAGTGATAACCCTAGAGATGATTGAGATCATGATGCTAGTATAGATGAGAATTATATGATTATTTCTATCTAAAAAATTGTTCACTGCAAAATAAAATGAATATGGTGTTCATAAAAAATAGTTAAGACAAGATAATATTTTAAGATTTCAAATAAATGATCTGTTATTTCCACCTCAACATGAAATAGTTAAAGAAAATAGGAAGAGTGTGGTTTCATCACACACATCACTAGAACATTTTGGTCCTTCTATTATAAAATAAATATTTTCTAAATATGAATAGTAGATAGAGGATTTAAAATTAATCAATAATTATTTAATTAGGTAAAATATTCCTACTGAGTATAATAACTTTGTAGACTCACATTTCAACTTTAAAATCCCTCCCTCGACATAGACTGGATGATCTGCCATTGATTTGAACATCCTATTATTTGAATTTATTAGGAACTGAAAAATCGTATATTTATACTTGGTGGTTGGATAATTTTATGATTTCTCTGCATTGGGTGGTCAGCTCAAACATTGTCAAGTGATACACCATAGGATAGCTAACACTGATTATTAGTAAAAAAATGGGTAGTTCAAATATAAAAAGTTATACCCATTGTCTCCAATTAGATTTCTAGTTATAAATTTCTCCTTCCATAACATAATGACTCTATTGAATCGCTAACATATTTAATAGTGGCCATAA
This sequence comes from Viscum album, assembly GCA_963277665.1. Lineage (NCBI taxonomy): Eukaryota > Viridiplantae > Streptophyta > Magnoliopsida > Santalales > Viscaceae > Viscum > Viscum album. The sequence goes on from OY728127.1 coordinate 643,469,360, forward strand.
AGGTAGGCATGCACCATTGTAACTTGAAATGAATCCATTCCATGGGTTGGTGGATACATCTCTTATAATGCCCGTCATTGGAAATCTATGATTTTACATCATTAAAGGCATTAAGGACTAAGAGTTTCACCTCTAACATTTTTTATTTGAATACAATCCCATGATGGGGAATGTCAATTGGAATGTGGCATCCAAGTTTATATGTTTTTTATAGACTCTATAAGGATTATAGTCTTTATATAATAATAGCATTCTATATGGGTCTGTTTCTAATTGGTATGATATCTATCGATATATTCATTTCTAATTAAGATTAATAAGTGAAAAAATGGAACATTAACTCTAAAATTGAAAACAACAATAGAATGAGAGTGTCTCATACTACATTTTAAAAAGTAAAGGTTTGATATAATCCGTAAACATGAAACTAATTAATGAGTATATGGTAGAAATCTATATAGAGAATTTTCATGATGAGATAAAAACACAGTTGATCCCAATAAAATGCACCATTATATAACTTTATTTATTCATTGTGGTGATATTTTGGATGTTTTCATTTGGAACACCTAGGATATTTCTTAGATAACATCATATGCTCATTGAAAGAGAAATATAAATGAGGAAACTATGACTATTACACTTATGGAAGCTCCACAAATATTTTTGATGCCCAAACTCACACAGTATCATGTTTTACATCCTCCAAAATGGAAAAAATTTAAATGTACTCTTATAAAGGGACAAAAGATCTAAGTCTCTCATTGTTTAATGATAGAAATAAATATATTTCACTTTCCAAAAAGTTATAATCCTTTGTCACATCATCAAATCAATAGTGAATAGTTTTATGAATTTTTCATATATAAGGTATCCAAATGATGTTACAATTAGAGGTCCCATTAATAATTATCGAATCAACCATATTTTCTAGCACCCCATATAGGAATTAATTTTTTCAAGTATACCCTCGAAAAATGATATGTTCATGTAAATTCAAGTTGGTCAATACACCAAAACTATATGCTTATGTTTTTTTCATCCGGACATAATATCGAAGAGAATATAAAGAACTATTATGAATGTTCACACCAATGTGTGATTATTATATGGCTAGAATGATGTTCAAAAAATACCATGCTATGCTGAGGGAATAGTTGAGACAACTATTTTTACCACATTTTATCTAAGACCATTGATTTGGCCCTTTAGAAACCACAATAATCTAGAAGTTAGTCTTCAAGGATCCATCAAAACCAAGATAATAAGGGTATGATGCAAGAAAAGGAACTTGTAGTGATTTTTAATCTTATTTTGAGTCTTCAATATTTCACGAATTCTTAATATGTTGATATGCCCAATCCCACTAACTTTTCCAATGAGAATTGACCAATAAAATAGAATCCTATTCATATGAGTAATAGTAATACATATATATCAATATCACTTGGAAGGTCCCTTAACTGATGATTAAGAGATATATAACCATATTTTCCCATCCCATAATCAAGGGAAAGGAGGAAGAGGTTGATGAGGAAGATAGTAAAGAGGAAGGATATATCAAAATGGACCTCGACACATCGGCAATATCCCTACTGAAACCATATATGTCTTAGAGACCCATAGTCATGTTCTTTAGTATGCACAAAAATAAAATCAATATGCTCAAAAATCATTCAATTCTACCTAAAACCTAATTATACTATATGGATTATTTGTGAATCAATAGTTTTTTGGTAAACATCAATATATTTTATGGTCATCTTAACTCAAAAATAATATGTAAAATATGAATTCAAATTCAAATTATGAAAATTAATAACTAGTATAGGACAATCCAGCATCAATGAAATATACAAATTAGTAGCCTCATGCATGGAAGCATAGGCATCCAGCTAAAAATTAGGACATCCCAAAACAAAATTTTGTTGTTCCATCCAATTATGAAATCCTTGATTCCCTTCATTTGATAAAAAATTTATAATAATTACTTATTGATTCTCTATTAATCCATTAGGAATTTGAATCCCTGATCACTTCCATTATAGTATATCATGCTTATAACAACCGATCCAATTTTCATAAAATAATCTCATTTAGAAGGAAAGATATAGAGACTATAATATAGGACATATCATGACCATTTATAAATCATTCAATCTAGAAAACACTATAATTAATTGATACATCATTGATAACTATTATTGAATCAATATCATTCTATTCTATATACTTTTATGATTAAGTTAAAAAACTGATTTTCCCCCTCTACATTGAAAATAGAGGTTTATGAAAGGAGTTGGAAAAATCCTCTAGGCCCGATCAAGTTCAAATCTGAATTTAGAGACATTGTCTTTGATTATGAGTTTGTGGTTGATCATTATGACAGGATTTCAAAGCTCTATTAAGAAGATGGTGGACTCATTATCAAGTAATGGTTCATTCATCATAAAAACACAGGCCCATGTACTCCATCAATGGATATTTCAGAGGGATTCATTTTAAAAATTACCCTTTTATTCTAAAAACATCTCAATATAGATGCATAATTCTGTCATAGGTAGTGGGAAAACTAGTGATATGTGACATTATTTGAACCACTATATCTAATTTTAATGAAATGGTACTTTTCAACCCATTCCATGAAATTAGTGATGATTTTGAACTTCCCATCATACAAATTATGATAATTACTATAGATTTTGGAATCCACCAGTTATTATGGAACATTTTATACATGATACAGAAATTGGTCATGTTACTCTCATATGATGTCCAAGATAAACTTCCCCTAGAATATCCACCTATAGTAAAGATAATGAAAACTATAACATCAATACAATTAAATGTCATTTTTTATCATCTAAATGATGTTTTGTCTTGAATAATATCCATCCCAAGTTAAGGAAAACATGAATCTTCAACCAAGTGGATATGAATATTTTTATAAAATGTAAGGTTTGATGATTGGTAAACATTGAATAATTCATCATGATATATATCATATATACTGAATCTAGTTGTTTAGAAGAAGAATGTTATCTAGTTTCTCAAGAGGTCCTCTAGATACCAACTAGATTAAAAGAAAAATCCATGTCATACAATGGAAATGATAATGACCCTATATCATCCCACCAAATATTGGGATTTCATAAATACTTATTCCCCTGATAATATTATAGTAGAAGAAGAGCATATCCAAAATGTCTCTAATAATTACTCCCATACATTGTCACATTTAGTGTTTATAGATGCCTCTATGTGAATCGATGATGGTAAAAATATCATTAAATTGTCTTCTAGTCTCAATATTTTCCATTAGAAACAACTTCAACTCAAATAAAGGAAGTGAAATAAGAGGATATAGATCTCATAGAATCCCCACCCACATTTGAGGAAGGTGTCTCTACCACCATTGATTAACATAATCAATAGAACCTAAATATAGAGTAAGAACCATGACCGATGTTAATCAATTTCAACTTTTATTCAAAAGTACGTGAGTATTATATCACTTCTCTAAAGAATTATTGATATTTATTCTCATATAATTACAAAAAAGTTTTATGACTCAATATTTATGTGGCCAGCCATCTCTTGTGTCTACTTGATGTTTATTTAGGATAAATGTAATAATCACAGATAATCCATTATACTCATGAATCTATATTAGAATTTGAATATGAGAGGCTAATTAAAGGAAATATAAATTAAGAGGTTTTGAAACTAAAATTTCATCCTTAAAACATCCTTTTCAACCATAAGAACAAGGCATATCATGGTTTTCCAACCTTCATGGTTCTTAATAGACAATTCCTAAAAACTGACTACCCACTCCAGATCAGGAATCTTTTTATTGATCCAATATATTTTTACTAGGAATTATCCCTCATGGATAGATACTCTAGTTATAAAAAATACTAAAGGATCCAAAATAATAGGAGGAAACTACATTTAGGGAACACTATGGGGTGTATTTCTACAGTGAAACTCCCCTAGGCTTGAAAAAAATAGTTCCATATATCAATATTCCATAAACCATATCCCCATTTACCTATTAAAGAAGATCATAGATTATTATGGGAATTATTTAGTGGTAAAATATCAATAATTATGTGACTATATTTCTAATCATGATATAGGTTTCATCGAATTATGGTAGTACAACATAAATTTGAACCCCTTGAAATACACTTTCATAGTCACATTTGGGAAATTTATTAGATTCACGGTATGTCATCATAGTATCTATATTTACCCCAAGTAGAAAAATTATATCCCTAGTATATCACCTACTCGAAATAAAAAAAAAAGGATTTATAGGGCTTACAGGAATCCTCACCTATAAAAAACATTTCATAGAGAACCATCTAGGAAAATTCCTACCCTTTGTGAATCATATTAATATTGGAGTTACATATAAATGTGATTGAGATTATAAATAATATCTCAACCATTTCATAAAATACATCTCAAGAATAGTAGTATTTATGACACAAATAAAATAAAAGAAATATGATCTATATATGGAATCCATTGAGTGGTAACTTAGTTATATTAATGAATGAATGAATTATATGTGTAAGGAGAATGGTCTCTTCTATAATGAATAATATGATATATATTGAGACTTGATATTTCAACATTGACATGAATTTATTTTCTTTAATATTCATGTTTCAAAAACTGATTCAAAACATGCATCATCAAAAATTCCACTTGGTCTATCAAATTGTCCCACACAAATAAATCCCCCATTATGTAATATTTATTTGATGTTTGGGATGGTGGGCGGTTGTCATGAAGTAGTTTGATATCTAGTTGATAGTGAACAAGGAAATAAAAGGGAATGAATTGGTAGAATTTATCATAGATCATACCACATTAGAAATCATGACAATGGATATAACACTATACTTTTAGGATGTATTCATTATACATGACTCAACTTAGATGTAGGATATATATTTTGAATGTGATTACTAAATCCTAAAATTAAGAAGGTAAGATTACTTGGAACTCTATAGAGTCATATTTGGAATTTTCCTCATCTCATAAGAAATGGAAAATGTTCATTATTCATTCCTTTTGGGATAAGGTTGACCAAAAAATGTAGCAAAAGTGTTAAAATCACAATATGGGTGTGGAACTAGCATAATAGATAGTAGTGGAATGCTTGACTATCAAGGGCGATACACATTTTGTGATCAAGAAGTATAATGAAGAATCTTACATTAAGAAATAAAAAATGACTCCCCGATATTACTATATATGAGGGTTTATGGAATAATTACCATCTTAAACAATAATATCACAAGAATCGTGTTTGAAAATTCCTATGTATGTGTATTGTCTATTTTATCCATGAATGTGGCTGACCCAGAATTAGATTAGACTATCATCATCATTAGACATTGTAGGTTGGTCCTATAATTTTTTTAAAATAATACAGAGTTGTTCAATATGATCAGCATCACCCCTATGTAAAGAAAGTATGTTTTTTTTCAATAAATACAAATATTGTACGGATATATTCCACACTAGACTACCTACAAAGAATAATTTCTCAATTAGACTAAGAAATTAAATAGAGGATATGATAGTGGGAAGTTAACTTCATTCATTACAACATTTGAATTCCCATAGTGTCTATTATTAAATAGGATTCAAAGGTTTCCTTCTCATATGTATTAAAGGAGGATGGTTTCCTGCCATTTTTTCCACTATCCATAATAGAGACTATAGTTCTAATTAATATATATCCAATGTCCCACATAAAATCATCATGAGTTGATTCTTTTGGCCATCGATGAAAAAATTATTTCACCAAGTTTAGTAGAATATTTTACCATTTTTAGATACAATCTAATTTCATTTATCAGACCTAGTGTTTTTACAAAAAACTAAATATTCTTGGTGGTTTTCTATATAGTGAATATATATCAACAAGCCATGTCAACTTGAAACATCTAGTAAGTTCAGGTACATCCTTAATACCACTGACTTATTCACAACTTTGGTTAAGTCAATGAAATTAAAATAAATTGGATTAAGGACTTTCATAAATTTTTTTAAGTTAATCATTGTTACTAAATTGGGTATCTCTCATTAAATTATGAAAAAAATGTAACAAAAATACACTCTTCCATTTTTAAAAGGTTCTTTAAGAAATATGGTATTTATTCCAACTACTCGTATCCCTGCCATTAATTTAAAAATGGAAAAAATGAGGTATTCACTCATATATTATATAACATACAAAATAACATGATTGATAAAAATATTAAGTCTCTGATGAAAAAAATCATCCACTATGGGATTATCACACTACAACCCATACTATTATACAAGATTCCCCATATTCGATTGTATATGGTCTATAGGTATTCATACTCATCAAGGTAAAAACTACCCCCACCTTTCTTAAATTTTTGAAACTAGATGTATGAATATGATAATTATAGTACATGACTATATGAGTTGGAGTATCTTAATGGGAAACAATTATGCACCCTACAAAACATAAAAAATGTCTAAACTAAGTTGAACTACATTTCTATAAGATTGTTCACCTCGATTCAATATTCAATGCGGAGATGGTATTGGTTCTAAAAACTCTGATGATGCCATTTAATAAACCATTGATGATTGAAAAAAAAATTATAGGGTCATTATTACATAGACTAGGTATACACAATTGGATATTATTCCTTTCTCATAATAAATGGAGACTGAATGAAACATTCCTCCGTATTAAGGGTTCTCAAAAAATTCATTGTGAAACTTTACATCATTTAACATAGGTGCCCATTCTATGACCTTAAACCACATGGTCATCATTCTTATCACAAAACACATTACTACATGAAAACATCATTGCAAGAAAACATAAAATTTCATTTCACATACATCTTAGATACATGATGTTACACAGTATGAAAATTCCTCCACCAAGAAATATTAAATATAGTGGTGTTTTACATAAATTTTTCTAACTGGTGGTGTGTCTTGGTAGAAGTAATGCTCCAATCACCTCTTGTTTATCACACCAATATTGCCTCACATGATCCTAGAGTTACAAGTAAATTGGTCAATTAGAATGACTAAGATTCACCTTTTTAGAAACACGATACATTTTTTCCCTCCTAGTAAGATCCAAAACTACTTAGAGTTTCCTACTCTACATGGAATAATTTCCATATATGATATAATGGTTTTTATAGGTATCCCAAATGAAAAACATTTCCACATATCTGATCCAAAATTCCATCTTTTTTCCTTAGTGTTTGGGCCTCCCCATTCACATTGGATTTCCCCTAACATCCCTGTGTTGGGAAATTATATCATATGATGGATGATATTCAAACAATTGTTTTTTAAAGTTCATATGCATCTCAATTTATAAACTTGATTAGTTCCAATGATAAATTTATTTCATGAATGTAATATACTTTTTTTATATTGTTTTCAGGACCATACCCTTGTCTATTTTCATTTATTTTATCTGGAAATATGGTTCTAATATTGTTGTATTCTAGACTGGTTGTGTTTGGATTTATAGTGATTCACTAGTTATAAATTATTTTCATGAAAAATGTATTCAATAAAAGGATCACATTTTCAGTTTTATGATTTGATTCAAAAAGATTTTTTCCTAAAAAATAGACATAAAAATGATTTCAAATTAAACATTTTCATTTATAAAAATAGAAAATGAAAGATTTTTAAAATTTCCATAGACTTGATCATGGGTTTCACTATTTATTTGTTTAAACACAGTTTTTATAATTTTATTTTATAACCATCAATCATGAATGGACTTATGAATGAAATGTAATAGGCTTAGCTGGTGGAATCTAACTTGGATGTATAGATCGCACATGGATTGTTTGTTGTTCCTTGGACTAAATATGGATGATTTGGGTGGTGTTGAGTGTAAGAGTTGGTGTCCAAGAACCAAATATTTTTAATTTTATTACATGAATATTTAATTTATTAAATATTAAACATCTTATTTCATTTTTTTCATTTTTCTGCATGACTATAGTGTAACAATATCCTAGAGTATTTGTCGCATTAATAAGGTCATAACAGTTCCCCACTATGATGAGAACCTTGAAGTGCTATGACAATATTCTTAAATATAGTTCTCTGGTTGGATGACATTCTAAGATGGGACACGTAGTATATATATCATCGGGTGTGAGTAATCATAATAAAATGATTCTTATTCTCATAAAGTTCACACTTAATATTCTCTAAGATGTGAGATTATGAGAAAAGAACTTCCAGTAGGAATTCTTCATGTTTTGGTGTCATCAAATATTCTTCTCTATGAGTGTGTGTAATGGTCCTTAGACTTTAATATTATCATTAATACACGTCACGGCTCATGAACATTGATTTACTAACAAAAACCATCATGCCATATGTTGGTGGGAAGTTGGGTACATTGGGTGCATCATGAGTGACATGTTATTAATGGATAAGTTGAGGAACTATTTTTCCCATCCATTTATAGAAGTTGATATCTCTTCCCTTTGATTAAAATAGAATTTTACCCTAAATTCTATGTTCATGATGTAACGACGATTTTATTTCAGGTAGTTAAAGAATTTCATATCAAGCATATAGGTTGATGAAACTATCATGAAACCTTCTTGATGAGATATTAATATAAAGGGATTATATTAAATAGTGAGTGTTCGTATGTGTATGTCTTTTTTGTGACTTCAAGTTCTTTCTCTTGGGTGCCTCAACCCATTACAATACAATAATCTTTCTCTTTAGGAAAGCCCACCTAATGCCAATGAGAAAGAATCCTAGAGGGTCACACACTAAGTGTTTCTGGTGGTCTCAATTAAATTCTATTTGAATTTAAATAATGAAATAAATATTATTCTCAATATTGAGGAATAATTTTATTCAAGTTAAAATGATCGCATAAATTAAAAAAAAATATTTATTCACTGGATTGTGAATAAAATTTATTTATTTATTTTATTGAACATTTAATTAATATTTATTTACTTTTTAAAAAATAAAAATATTTATTTAAGAGAATAAAATATTTTATTTATGTGTTTAATAAATGGAAGAGGAGTTATAATGGACCAAGACCATATCCATTGATAAATTAATTATTTACATGTTGATAAATAATGTTTATCTATTTGGCTCAAGAAATAATAACAATACTATTATCACTATGTGGCATGGCATTTCATTTATGGTTCTGTTTTGGGCAAGTTGGAACACCATAAATAATGGTGTTATTATTATTATTATGTGGAATGGGTTTTCTCTAATAGTTATAATTTCATTTAATCATTGTTTCACAATTAAATATTGTAACTGAAACCCCATATCAATTAATAGGCAGGTACGTCTATTGTGTCAAACCCCCATTGAATTGATAATTGTAAAGCCAAAAAATTTGTCTCTCAAATCCTCTCATCTCTACCTCTCAAGAATGATAGAATTTCTTCCAGACTGAAGAATGAGTGATCAAGAAAAATTTATGAAAGACATTCTCTTCACTATGATAGCACCAGGAGAACGAGTGGAATTGATTGGAGACCATTGGAGCATGTGTGGATCACTACTAGAGGGATTATACATTAAATCCTCATATGCACAATGAAAGCAATCCAAAAGGGTCATTTCGGATGATCAATGATCATCAATGAAGAAAGTACCAAAGATCCATGTATTTAATTTCTTCAAAGATTAATAAATAAATTTTAAACATGATTTGTAAGGTCCCCTTTCTCAAATCTGGCATTATTCGTCTCATTTTCTAAATCTTGGATTTAAATCTGTAGATACTAGAGTTCCTCGTCGTATTGATCCCAGATTCATCATCGATTATGAAAATAGAAAAGTTGGGCCCTCCCAACTACCATGCTTCCACTGTTTCTAGATCCTCCATGTGGTATCAGAACGGGGCTCATCATCATTTATAATTATTTAAATAATTTTTGGATGATTTACCCTATAATAATTTAGTTTGTAAATTCATGTTTAATCATTCTTGTAATCTAAATTTTGAGATCTATTATTCCTCTATTAATTTCTCGTAGATATAATAGAAACAAATAATTTTTTGATTAAAATTAAATCGAGTATCTCATCAGGAGGTGCCGACTATTTTGTTTAGGTAACATGACAGTACACACCGTGTATTCAGAGTTACACACCATGTAATCTTCCATACATTTCATGTAATCTATATTGCACATCATGTAGTTGTGTTCAGTGAATTTGGAGTAATTCGTTATTTACTAAATTCATGTGCATTAATGACACACGGTGGAGTTAATTCTTACATTACGTGTTGAGTAGGATAGACTAGCGCACGGTCAGCTGGATTACACATCGTGTGGCCCACTAGACATAGTGTGTAGTCCCTTCGGGTCAAGGTCCAAACCATGTATCTTGTACATGACTAAACTGATCTGTAATCGTGTAACCTAGAGACAACAAGAAGTGTGGCCCATTGGACACACCATGTACTCTGAGATTTCTGAATTACACCTCACGCGCTAACTAACTAGGCGTGTACTTCAGATAATATTGTGAAGGCATTACATGCCATGTAATTTACTAAATTACATAGAATTAAAACTTTAATGTTTGTGTAATGTTCATAATTACATATCATGTAGATTTGAATGGTTGTTCACCATGTTACCTCCAAGGTTATGGATGATAATCTAAGGGAAATTCAGAAAAGGATTGAGATAAAAGGATTGATTAATTAAAAATAATAATTAATCGATTCAATCACAATTTATCTTAATAAGAATGATTAAATAATTGAATGGTAGTTTTACTAAATACGTAATTCATTGCATGTATGTGAATGATCATGAGCTAGACCAGGCCTTTGTATGTGATTGGTTTCTTTTTAATTTAAATTAAATTATTTTCCTACATGACGTCTCTCTTCATTAATATGTAGGACCTACATGGTCATGGTTTCTTTTATGTAAACCCCCGTTTTACCCCTCACCTTCTTGTGAGTTAAAAATCATCTATAACGTATGGAGCTCCAATGCTTGTGGAGGTGGTTGTAGTAGGGAGTTGAGGTGAAACCAATCCAAGGAGATACAAAGGTAGATAGGTGGAAAGCTGTAGACATGAACCATAAATGGTTCAAGGTGTTTCTCTCCTAGGTTAGTGGTTAGTTTATAAACATCTATATAAACTAACCATTAACAAAGCTCATGATCATGCCCTTTATTTTATTTCTGTCAGTTTCATGGTTTTTCATTATGGATTCATTGTCGCGACTACATAATTAATGAATTAACAAGCATGAAACATGGAACTAAAATAAACCAGGATGATGTGTAAATATTATAAATTCATGGTTAATCACTTGAGTAAGTTCCACTTAATATTAACAGGCATGGGATTAAGATAATAAGGAAATTTATGCATAAGAGATAAAACCCCTTAATAAAACATTAAGTCAGACTAATCCTTTCATTACTTTATTAAGGGAAAGACTCAATAAAACTATGTTTTTTTCAAACCCTTGTTGGGAATCTTACTTTTATACCGGAATCACTTATAAAGTTTTGGGTTGACTTAACCATTTTACATCAAGTGGAGTAGCCCTTGCTAGACTTGGTGTAAATTTGGAGGTAAGGGTTGAGGAAATCTAAGTTAGGATTTCAAGATTGGGGATTCCACTCAATAGATCAAGGAGGTGCAAGACCATATTTGGCAATGACCTTCCTACCTAAATACATTCAAATAGATTGACCAAACCTTGTTGGGGTTATGCTAAGGGGAATATGGTTCATTGCAACTAGAATATCCTAGAAACTAAACATTCCTAGTTCAATGGTGAGGCCCATTGGTACTGATTAAATAGTGGGAGACTTAAAAAAAATAATTTATTATTTCTCATAAAATGTAATCAAGAAAGTACTAATTATCTATTCTTTTAATTGTATAATAAAAATGAAAATCTCATCAACCACACAATCCTTGTGATCAATACTGGATAAAGACAACATCCTCACCGGCAGTAACTTCCAGGAATGGTTTAGATGTCTTCGGGTCATTTTACACCATGAATAGAAATCTTACATACTGGAGACCACATTACCTGATTCACCTTCCCAAGAGGCGAGCGATGAAGAGTTCCTAGTCTACGAGAAACTTATGGACGACACAGTCAATGTTCAATGTTTGGTGTTATTATAAATGTCTAGTGAACTCATGATGTCTTACAAAAACATGGATTTATATAGAATTCTTGAGAACCTTCGTGGTCTTTACCATGAGAGAAAAAGACGGGTACAGTTTGAGATCTCCAATGTACTCTTTTAGAGTAAGCTTGGAAAGAGTTCCCCAGCTACGCCTCACATAGTCAAGATCATTGGATACATTGAGATCCTGGAGGTTTTAGGGTTTAAACTCCCTGAAGAAATGGGTACTGATATCATTCTCTCATCACTCCCTTAGCGCTTCTGAAGTTTTATTTTGAATTTCAATATGAACCACATTGAGAAGTCTCTACCATATCTTATTATCCTCCTTCACCAAGTGGACAAATACTTGAAGCACGAAAATCCATCAATCCATATGGTGAATAAGAGGAAATGGAAGGAAAATATATTTAAGCCCAAAGATTCTTCACACCCTTCCAAGAAAAGGAAGATCAAGGGGGAGGAAGGGAACAATAAGCTGTTTGTTTCACATGTGGCAAGAAGGGCCACTGGAAGAAAAATTGAACCCAACTAAAGAAGCAAGGGGAAGATTCAGGCGTGTTTTTTATCGATTGAAATTTATCTATTTCTACAAATTGGGTATTAAATATAGATTTTGGTTCTCACATATGTATTCAAATACAAAAACCAAGTAGATTCAAGAAAATTGATCGAGGGGAGGTAGATCTACGAGCAGCCAACAGATCTAGACTTGCTATTATAGCTGTTAGGGACTACCACCTCGCATTTCCAACTAGGAGGATCTTGGTAATAAAATGTTGTTATTATTCTCTATCTATAACCAAAAACATTATTTTTGTATCTAGACTAGATAAAAATGGATTTATTTTCACGTTTTTTAATTAATTTTTCTTCTTTTATAAAGATAGAATTTGTTTTGGTAAGGCACATTTATAGAACAACCTTTACATGTTGGATTACAAAAACCAAGTAATGTAAATTGATAATGAAGATACTTCACATAACTCATACCATGCCCAAATTTGGCATCAATGGCTAGGTCATGTAAATGAGAAATTCTTGACAAAGTTACATCAAGATCAATATTTAGATTCCTTTGAACTAAAACCACTTGGTGTATGTCACGCATGTTTAAAAGGAAAAATGACCAAATCCCCATTTAGTGGGGAAAGGCTAATAGGATAAAGAGATTCTTTAATTGGTTCATATCGATGTGTATGGACCATTTCTAGTTGAAGTAAGGGGTGGGTACTCATACTTCATAACTTTTACTAATTATTTTAGTAGATGTGGATATATCTACTTAATGAGGTATAAGTCAGATTATTTTGATAAGATTAAGGAATACAATAATGAATTTGAGAACCAACTTGATAAGAAGATTAAGAACTCCACTCAGACTGAGGTGGATAATATCTTAATCAAGACTTCATTGTTTAATTACGGGAGTTTGGGATCCGATCCCAACTCACTCCTCCTTACATGCCCTAGTGGAATGGTCTAAGTGAAAGGAGGAACCAAACCTTGTTGGATATGGTGAGATCAATGATGAGTCTTGCATTCCATTATCCGTTTGGGGATATGAGTTACAAACAACAGCACACATAATAAACCAAGTACCAACTAAATCGATAAATGGTATTACATATGAGATTTGGAGTGGAAGAAAAGATATATTATCGAATTTACATGTGTAGGGAATCGAAGAATTTGTTAAGGCCTCTTCAGGTAACAAACTCGCACCCTGAGGAAAAAAGTGAACCTTTATAGGATACCACAAGGAAACAGGGGGATATTATCTATATGACCCCTTATACAAAAAGGTTATAGTGGCATGAAATTCCATATTTTTTAAGAGGGAGAAAGTCTCTAGAAGAGATAGTGGGAATGAGATATATTTCAATGAAGTCGAGGCACAAGGTACACAAGAGTTGGTATAGAGGAAGATTCCACAAATCCCCATAAAAGAAAGATATGTTTCAGGGAAACAAATATTGCATAGGATTACAAGAGAGGTTAGAGAATTGTAATGTTTTGGTTTTCTTGTTATTAAGGATGGTGACTAATTATTAGTTGATAATAATGATCCTCTAACCTATAAGGAAGTATTAAGTGGCATAAACATTGCCAAGTGGAAAGAAGACATGAATTCTGAAATGGATTCCATGTACCAAAACCAAGTCTCGATTTTGGTGATCCTATAATATATGTAAAGAATGTTGGTTGTAAATCAGTATTCAAGAAGAAACTAGACATGGAAGGAAAAGTCAGTACCTATAAGGAATGACTAGTTGCAAAAGGGTTTAAACAGTGTTAAGCCATGGACTACAATGAAACCTTTTCACCAGTTTCAATGTTGAAATCAAACAACATTCTACTAGCCATTATTTCTTACCATGACTATGAGATTTGTAAAATGGATGCAAAAACAGCCTTCCTTAATGGGAACCTTCGGAAAGATGTCTATATGACACAACATGAAGGGTTTGTGACTCCAAATGATGCTAATAAGATATTAAAGTTTTAAAAATCCATTTACGGATTAAAAAAACATCTAGGTCACGGAGCATTCATTTTGATTAATCCATAAAGGAATTTGATTTTATAAATAATGAATTTGATCTTTGTATCTACAAAAGGTTTAGTGGAATTTTAGTAATTTTCCTAGTAGTATATGTTGATGACATATTACTTATTGGAAATTAAATACCAGTATTATAGTCTATTAAGGAATGGTTGAATAAATGCTTATCCATGAAGGAATTGGGAAAGGCAGCATATATTCTTGGGATTAAGATTCATTGTGATAGATCCAAGAGATTGATGGGCCTAATTCAATGTACATACATTGACAAGATACTAAATAGATTCAGTATGGAACAATCCAAGAGGGGATTGTTGCTAGCATCACATGGAATTCATTATTCCAAGAAAATATGTCCTCAGAGGCATGAGTAAAGAAAGAGAATGGAAAGTATTCCATATGCATCAGTGATTATTTTAGTCAGGTATTCTATGCTATGTACTAAAGGTTTCGGGCATAGCGGAAGCGCATGGGTGGATGTGCCCATTTGGATTTTAGTCATTAGCAATGATCAATCCGGGATCAATACGATGATAAACGCCAGTCTCCACGGATTGAATCACAGAAAAAGACAAAGAAGATGGTTTGTCCCGGAACCACAAACAAGGATCGTTACAGGTTGATTATAATTAATTTAATTAATTATAAAGAAATAACTTTTGGGTGTCCTTTCTTCATTGATGTTCTCAATCACGTTGTTGATGTGATCCGTCGTTGCATCGCAGAAGCCAAGTGTAGACTCCCTCTAGCGGTGATCCACACGTGTACCTCGTATCTCTGGACATCGGATTCTCCGAGTGCTAGCGTGGAGAAGCCTTTGCTTGCGTTGTCTACCTTAGATCGTCTTGATCTGATGGAAGAGGATCTCTCTCAGTCTTGAGAGCGTTCTTGGAGGAAGAGGTTCTTTCGGTCTTGAAATAATTCTCTAGAGATGTTGTGAACAACGATTCTCTTGTGTGTAGGAAAAGAGTTGGGGTTGTGAGGATATTTATAATTGGGTGTGTGGGGTTAAAGAGTTATGAAAATAAATAAATGCGTTATGCGTTTTATTTATTTCACTAACTCTTTATTTAAAACCCCCATGTCGAATAAATAATTCCTTGACATGCGCCCACACTGATTATAATAAATATCATTTAAAACAATATTATATCCTCAAAATCCCGACTGGAAAAACTACACGGCGTGTAATAATAAATACATGGAGTGTACTTGTTTTTCATTGAAAACTACACGAAGTGTACATTAAATGTACACGGCATGTATATCTTGTTTTCATTTATTCATTTCCTTTCCAAAATAAAACTACACGGTTTGTACATTTAATAATACACGGCGTGTACTTGTTTTATTTTATTTTTATTCCATCATTTAAAACAACTTAGGCTTCCTTGAATAATTATTAAACCACGTACGGGAATAATCTTTATTCAACTTGAGATACTTGGATACACTTAGTGTGTGACCCTCTAGGACTCTTTCTCGTTGGCATTAGGCGGGCTTGCCTAAAGTCCAAGATTACTGTCTAGCAATGGGTCAAGGAACCCAAGAGAAATAAGTTGATGCCACATTGACGTATCACCTCATACGAACGCTTACTGTGTAATTTAATCCCTTTGTCTTGATATCTCATCAAGCAGGTTTCATGGTAGTGTCATAAACCTATATGCTTGATATGTCGTTCTTTGACTACCTGAAATAAACTCATCGTTTACACCATGGCCATGGAATTTAATGTGACAGTTCTATTTCAATTAAAGGTCTGAGATATCAACTTCCATAAATAGAAGGGACAAATCCTTCCTCGACTTATCCATTAATAACATGTCACTTGTGACACACCCAACGTACCCTACTTCTCGCCAATTGTCTGCGTGACAGTTTTCGTCAGTAAATCTAAGTGCGCAAGTCATGACATGAGTTAATGATAATCTTCCAGTCTAAGGAACATTACACACACTCACAGATAGCAATATCCGATGACACCAAGACATGCAGAATTACTACTGGCGGGTCTGTTCTCATAATCTCCCATCTTGGAGATTACCAAGTGCGAACTCCATGAGAGAGAGTCTCGTCTTCTTACGAGTACTCACACATGATGGTCTGTATACTATGTGTCCTATCATAGTATGTCATCCAACAGAAGAACTTTATTTAAGAATATTGTTATAGCATTTCAAGGTTCTCATCATAGCGGGGATCTTCTATGACCTTATTAATGCAACAAATATTCCAGGACATTATTATATTATAGTCATACAGAACAATGAACAATATATAATAAGTGAACATTCATGTAATCAAAGTACAAAACAGTTGGTTCTGAGGACACCAACCCTTACAAACTCCTACTTGGACTAGATCCAACTGCCTATGACTTTTAGTCCGCTAGATCTCACATGATGATCATGTTTCTGCTGAGTCAAGGCTTTAGTCAATGGGTCCTCCACGTTGTCTTTCGTGGAAATACTGCTCACTGCAACTTCACCTCTCTGAGAAAAATCCCTCAAGAGATGATACTTCTGAAGTATGTTCTTTGTCCGCTGATGTGACCTTGGCTCTTTTTCAAGTGCCACCGCTGTAGTATTATCACAATAGATTGTGATAGGATCTTTACTTCTCGGTACAACATCCAACTCTTGGACGAAGCTTCGCATCCATACTTCTTCATTAGCTACCTCAGAAGCTGCGATATACTCAGATTCCGCTGCAGAATCTGCCACCACACTTTGTTTTGAGCTCTTCCAGCTCACTGCACCTCCATTCAAACTGAAGATGTATCTAGTCTGCGACTTCATGTCATCTTGACCAGTCTGGAAACTAGCATCTACATGTCCTCCGATGACTAGTTCCTCATATCCTCCATAAACCAGGAACATATCCTTAGTACGCCTCAGATACTTAAGGATAGTCTTGACTACCATCCAATGGAGGTCTCCTGGATCAGCTTGATATCTTCCTACCGCACTTAATGCGTAAGCAACATCTAGCCTCGTACATAGCATAGCATACATGACTGACCCAATCGCAGATACGTAAGGGATCCTTGTCATCCTCTTTCTTTCCTCATGTGTCTGAGGACACATTTTCTTGGAAAGATGAATGCCATGTGACACTGGCAAAAATCCCCTCTTGGACTGTTCCATACTGAATCTCTTCATTATCTTGTCAATGTATGTACTTTGACTCAGGCCCAGTATTCTCTTGGATCTATCACGATGGATCTTGATCCCAAGAATATATGCCTCCTCTCCCAAGTCTTTCATGGAGAAGAATTTATGCAACCATGCCTTAACTGACTGTAAGACAGGTACTTCGTTTCCAATTAGCAATATGTCATCAACATATACTATTAGGAAAATCATTGCACTTCCACTAAACCTTTTGTAGACACAAGGCTCACATTCATTCTTAACAAAGCCAAATTCTGTGACAGGTTCATCAAAACGAATGCTCCATGACCTTGATGCTTGATTTAATCCAAAAATGGATTTCTGCAACTTGGATCCCTTGTTGGCATCCTTTGGAGTCACAAACCCTTCAGGTTGTGTCATGTAGACATCTTCCTGGAGGTTCCCGTTAAGGAAAGCTGTTTTGACATCCATTTTCCAAATTTCATAGTCATGGTAAGCAGCAATGGCCAATAGGATTCTTATGGATTTCAGCATCACAACCGGTGAAAAGGTTTCATCATAGTCAATTCCTTGATGTTGTCTAAAACCTTTTGAAACCAGTCGTGCCTTGTAGGTGATGACTTGCCCCTACATGTCCAGTTTCTTCTTGAATACCTATTTATTACCAATAGGATTTACATCAACTGGAGGATCTACCAAAATCTAGACTTGGTTTTGGTACATGTAATCCATTTCATAATTCATGGCTTCTTGCCACTTGGCAACATTCGTGCCTTAAACTGCTTCCTTTTAGGTAAGAGGATCATCATTGTCAACCAATAATGAGTCACCATCCTCGGTGACAAGAAAACCATATTGTTCTGGTTCTCTCACCTCTCTCGTGCTCCTACGCAGTTCTTATGTCTCTGGAACAGATTGTTCTTCCACGGGGCTTTGTGGAATCTGTTCTTGTACCAACTCATGTGTATCTTGAGACTCGACTTCATCGAAGTCTATCTCGCTCCCACTATCTATTTTGGAGATGTGCTCCCTCTCAAGGAATATGGTGTCTTGCCACTGTAACCTTTTTGTCTGAGGGGTTGTATAGGTAATATCCCCTTGTTTCCTTGGGATATCATATAAAGATACACTTTGTGCCTTGGGGTGCAAGTTTGTTACCTGAAGAGGCCTTAACAAATGCTTCACTACCCCACACATGTAAATTCGATAACATGGCTTTGCGTCCACTCCATAATTCATATGGAATACCATTTATCGATTTAGTTGGTACTTAGTTTAGTATGTGTGCTGCTGTTTGTAATGCATATCCCCAAAAGGATAATGGAAGACTCGCATGACTCATCATTGATCTCACCATGTCCAACAGGGTGTGGTTCGTCCTTTCACTTACACCATTCCACTGCGGTGTGTAAGGAGGAGTGAGTTGAGATAGAATCCCAAACTCCCGTAAGAAATCAATGAAGTCCTGATTAAGATATTCTCCTCCTCTGTCTAAGCGGAGTTTCTTAATCTTCTCACCAATCTGGTTCTCAACTTCATTCTTGTATTCTTTGAACCGATCAAAAGAATCTGACTTATACCTCATTAAGTAGATATATCCATATCTACTAAAATCATCAGTAAAAGTTATGAAGTACGAGAACCCACCCCTTGCTTCAACTAGAAATGGTCCACACACATCTGTGTGAACTAATTCTAGAATCTCTTTAGATCTTTCACCTTTCCCACTAAATGGGGCTTTGGTCATTTTGCCTTGTAGACACGCATGACATACACCAAGTGGTTTTAGTTCGAAAGAATCTAAATACCCATCTTGATGTAATTTTGTCAAACGTTTCTCATTGACATGACCTAGCCGGTGATGCCAAAGTTGGGTGTGGTATGAGTCATGTTAATTAACTTTGTTATCGAATGCTATTACTTGGTTTGTGTAGTCTAACACATAAAGATCGTTATATAAATGTGCCCTACCAAAACAAATGCTATCTTTATAAAAGTAGCAACATTCATTTCCAAACTTGAATATGAATCCATCAGTATCTAATATGGATACTGAAATAATGTTTTTGGTTACAGAGGGTACATAATAACATCCTTTCAAAACCAAGACCATCCCCATAGGCAATGTGAGGTGGTAGTCCCCGACAGCAACAACAGCAAGTCTGGCTCTGTTGGCTACTCGTAGATCTACCTCCCCTCGATCAATCTTCCTAAATCTACTTGGTTCCTGTATTTGGATACAGATTTGATCACCACAAGAAGTATCTAATACCCAATTAGTAGAAACATATAGATTGCATTCGATAACAAACGCACCTGAAGCTTCCCCTTGCTTCCTTGGCTGGGTGCAGTTTTTCTTCCAGTGGCCCTTCTTGCCACATGCAAAACAAATAGCATCCTGTTCCTTTGCCTCCCCTTTGATCTTCCTTTTCTTGGAAGGCCTTAAAGAATCTTTGGGCTTAAATCACTTCGTCTTCCCTTTCCTTTTATTCACCATAAGGATAGAAGGTTTTTCACGCTTTATGTCATTTTCCACTTGGCGAATAAGGATAAGAAGATCAGATAGAGACTTCTCAATATTGTTCATGTTGAAGTTCACAACAGAGTTCGAGAAGCTCTGGAGGAGTGATGCGAGAATGAGATCGGTACCCAGTTCTTTAGGGAGTTTAAACCCTAGAACCTCCAAGTGCTCAATGTAGCCAATGAGCTTGACTACATGAGGCCCAGCTGGGGCACCCTCTCCAAGCTTTCTCTGAAACAGAGCCTTGGAGATCTCAAACCTTTCATGTCTTGATCTCTCCTGGTATAAACCATGGAGGTGCGCGAGCATGCTGTAGGCATCCATGTCTTCATGAGACTTCATGAGCTCACTAGACATAGATGGCAGCATCAAACATTGAACATCGAGAGCATCGTTCAAATGTTGATCATAGACTAGGAAATCTTCATCACTCGCCCCTGGGGATGGAGAATCAGGAAGTGAGGACTCCAGCACTTAAAACTTCCGTTCATGGCGTAGGATAACCCGAAGTTGCCTAAACCATTCTGGAAAGTTACTGCCAGTGAGGATATTGTCTTTATCCAGTATTGATCGCAGAGAAAAAGTGGTTGATGAGTTTGTCATCTTGATTCTACAATTTTAAAATAGAAGATTTATTAGTACTTTCTTGATTACATTTTTATGAGAAATAAATTAATTAAGTCTCCCACTATTTTATCAAGTCTCAATGGCACTCACCATTGAACTCGGAATGTCCAGTTGCTTTGACATTCTAGTGGAAAGAATCCATATTCCCCCTTGCATAACCCCAACAAGGGTTGGTCAAGCTATTTGAAGGTATTTAGGTAGGCAGGTCTTTGCCACCTGTGAGCTTACAGTTCCTTGATCTGTTGAGTGGACTCCCCAATCCTGAAATCCTGACTTGGATTTCCTCAAATCTTGCCTCCAATATTACATCAAGTCTAGCAATGGCTACTTCTCTTGATGTAATATGGTTAAGTCAACCTGAAACCTTTCATAAGGGCTTCCTTTATAAAAGTAAGTGTCCCAACAAGGGTTGGTCAAACACATAGTTTTATTGAGTCTTGCCCTTAATCAAGTAACGGAAGGCTTGGTCTGACTTAATATGGTATTTGAGGGATTTCATTCTTTGTGCATATTTTTGCATTATCACATGCTTGTTAATATTAAGTGATGATTTCTTAAGTGATTAACCATGTTCCGATAATGTTTATGCATAGTCCAGTTTTTATTTTATTCCATCTTTGCATGCTTGTTCATTTTATTAATTATGTGATCGCGACAACACATACATAATAAATAAACCATGCAATCAGACAGAAATAAAATAAGATGGCATGATCATGAGCTTCTATTGGTTAGCTTATCTAGCGGTTTTGATAAGCTAACCCTGGCCTAGGGAAAACACCTTGAACCTGTTGGTTCGTGTTTTGCAGCTCCCACTTGTCCAACTTTGTATCTTCTTGCGTCGGTTTCACCTCGACTTCGGGATTTGAACCGTCTCCTCTGGCTTGGGAGATCCTCCATTACATGGGTTTATATTAAAGAAATCATGGGCATGCAGGCCCTACATTTTATTGGAAGAAGGCTCGCAGGCAAAAAAATTTAAATTAAATAAATTTAAATGAAACCATACACATACAAAGGGTCTTTGGTCTAGCTCATGATCATCCATAGTATGCAACGACATTTACGCATATTTAGAATTAAAATTCTTTTAATCATTATTTTATTTAAGATAAGACGCGCTCGAATTCAATTAATTATGATCTTATAATTAATCAATTATTTATCTTAAATTCCTTTCTGAATTTCCTTGAGATTATTCTCATCCATATTCCTTGTATGGGTCTTTGTACATTGGAGGAAACCTGGTGAAATTCCATTTCTGGAAAGTACACGGTGTGTAGTTTATAATTACACGGTGTGTATTTTTCTTTTCACCCTTTATCCAAAGTACACGCCGAGGCTTTGGCGTGTTTTCTGTACTTTGGAAATTTTAGAGTACACGACATGTAGATGAATCATACACAGTGTGTACTTCCTTGTTACGTGGTAACCATCCTGGCAATCCCGTGTACGTGGTACGCGGCTTATCTTTGTACACAGTTTCACATGGGCCGGAACGGACTACACGGCGTGTTTTTCCAACATACACGCTGTGTATTCTAGTTTCCACACGCCGTTCAATTCTGGTCAACACGACATGATTAAAACTTAGGCATAATCAATTCACACAGCGTGGTTTGGCAGACCAGTACCAGTTTGTTAAACCTAAGTACACGGCGTGTAGTTTTAATTACACGCCGTGTAATCCCGTGTTGTATAGACAGAAAGAGCGGCTCCTCCGTATGAGTTCCTTGTTTTTATTTTAATCAAAATTAAAATTAAAAGGTCATTTCTGTGATATGAATCGAGAAACAAAGGAGGAAGAATAGATCTCGTTAATTCAGATTTATAGAACGATTTATTTTGAATTGAATCAAATATGAATGCATAAATTATCAATGAAAATTAAATAAATATAATCAACGTTGTAACCTCGCTCTGATACCATTTGAAGGTTCTGGGTGCAGCGGAAGCACGTGGCTGGATGTGCCCACTTGGATTTTTGTCATTAGCAATGATCAATCTGGGATCAATACGATGATAAACGTCAGTCTCCACGGATCGAATCACAGAAAAAGACAAAGAAGATGGTTTGTCCCGGAACCACAAACAAGGATCGTTACAGGTTGATTATAATTAATTTAATTAATTATAAAGAAATACCTTTTGGGTGTTCTTTCTTCATTGATGTTCTCGATCACGTTATCGATGTGATCTGTCGTTGCGTCGCAGAAGCCAAATGTAGACTCCCTCTAGCGGTGATCCACACATGTACCTCGTATCTCTAGACGTCACCAAAGGATTCTATGGGTACTAGCGTGGAGAATCCTTTGCTTGCATTGTCCGCCTTAGATCATCTTGATCTGATGGAAGAGGATCTCTCTCGGTCTTGAGAGCGTTCTTGGAGGAAGAGGTTCTTTCGGTCTTGAAAGAATTCTCTAGAGATGTTGTGCACAACGATTCTCTTGTGTGTAGGAAAAGAGTTGGGGTTGTGAGGATATTTATAATCGGGTGTGTGGGGTTATAGAGTTATGACAATAAATAAATGTGTTACGTGTTTTATTTATTTCATTGACTCTTTATTTAAAACCCCCATGTCGAATAAATAATTCCTTGACATGCGCCCACGCTGATTATAATAAATATCATTTAAAACAATATTATATCCTCAAAATCCCGACTGGAAAAACTACACGGTGTGTAATAATAAATACACGGAGTGTACTTGTTTTTCATTGAAAACTACACGACGTGTACATTAAATGTACACGGCATGTATATATTGTTTTCATTTATTCATTTCCTTTCCAAAATAAAACTACACGGCGTGTAATTGTTTTATTTTATTTTTCTTCCATCATTTAAAACAACTTAGGCTTCCTTGAATAATTATTAAACCACGTACAGGAATAATCTTTATTCAACTTTAGATACTTGGATACACTTAGTGTGTGACCCTCTAGGCCTCTTTCTCATTGGCATTAGGCGGGATTGCCTAAAGTCCAAGATTACTGTCTAGCAACGGGTCAAGGCACCCAAGAGAAAGAAGTTGACGCCGCATTGATGTATCACCTCATACAAATTCTTACTGTTTAATTTAATCCCTTTGTCTCGATATCTCATCAAGCAGGTTTCATGGCAGTGTCATAAACCTATATGCTTGATATGTCGTTCTTTGACTACCTGAAATAAACTCGTCGTTTACACCATGGCCATGGAATTTAATGCGACAGTTCTATTTCAATCAAAGGGCCGAGATATCAACTTCCATAAATGGAAGGGAAAATCCTTCCTTGACTTATCCATTAACAACATGTCACTCGTGACGCACCCAACGTACCCTACTTCCTGCCAACTGTCTACGTGATGGTTTTCGTCAGTAAATCTAAGTGCGCGAGTCATGACATGAGTAAATGATAATCTTCCAGTCTAAGGAACATTACACACACTCACAGATAGCAATATCCGATGACACCAAGACATGTAGAATTACTACTGGCGGGTCTGTTCTCATAATCTCCCATCTTGGAGATTACCAAGTGTGAACTCCATGAGAGAGAGTCTCGTCTTCTTACGAGTACTCACACATGACGGTCTGTATACTATGTGTCCTATCATAGTATGTCATCCAACCGCAGAACTTTATTTAAGAATATTGTTATAGAATTTCAAGGTTCTCATCATAGCGGGGATCTGCTATGACCTTATTAATGCAACAAATATTCCAGGACATTATTATATTATAGTCATGCAGAACAATGAACAATATATAATAAGTGAACATTCATGTAATAAAAGTACAAAACAGTTGGTTCTGAGGACACCAACCCTTACATGTACTAGGCTAGATGTCGCCTACACATTGAGTGTGGTTGGAAGATATCAAGATGATCTAGGTGACCAACATTGGATGGAATTCAAGAATATCCTTAAGTATCTGATACGTACTAAGGATATGTTACTAGTTTATAGAGTATATTAGGAACTAGTCATCATAGGATATATAGATTCTAGTTTCCAGACTGATCAAGATGACATGAAGTCACAAACGGGATACATCTTCACATTGAATGGAGGTGTTGTGAGTTGGAAGAGCTCAAGGAATGGTGTGGTCTCAGATTCTATAGAAGAGTCTGCATATATCATAGCTTCTATGGAAGAAAAATAAGTATTTTGGATGTAAATATTCATCAAATAGATATATGTGGTACTTATCAATAAAGATCCCATCACACTCTGTTGTGATAATACTACAGTGGTTGCTCTTGAAAAAGAGTCAAGATTACATCAGCGGACGAAGCACATACTTCAGAAGTATCATCTCTTGAGGGATTTTTCTTAGAGAGGTGAAGTTATAGTGAGATATATTTCCATGGAAGACAATGTGGCATAACCCTTGACTAAAGCCTTGAATTAGCAGAAACATGATCATCATGTGAGGTCTAGTGGACTTAAAGTCATAGACAGTTGGCTCTAGTCTAATTGGGAGTTTATATGATTTGGTGTCCTATAACCAATTATTTATACTTTGATTACATGAATATTTAATTTATTAAATATTAAACATCTTATTACATATTTTTCATTGCTCCACATGATTGTAGTGTAATAATATCCTATAGTATTTGTTGCATTAATAAGGTCATAGAAGTTTCCCACTTTGATGAGAACCTTGAAGTTCTATGAAAATATTCTTAAATATAGTTCTGTGGTTGGATGACATATTATGATGGGACACATAGTATAAAGAAAATCATGTGAAAGTACTCGTAAGTGGATGAGACTTCTTCTCATGAAGTTCACACTTAGTAATCTCCAAGATGAGAGATTATGAGAACAGACCCACCATTAGGAATTCCACATGTTTTGGTGTCATCAGATATTCCTATCTATGAGTTCGTGTAATGGTCCTTATACTTCAATATTATCATTAATATGTGTTACGACTCATGCACTTTGATTTACTAATGAAAATCGTCATGCCATATGTCGGCGGGAATTAGGGTATGTTGGGTTCATCATGGGTGACATGTTGTTAATGGATAAGTTAAGGAAGGACTTGTCCCTTCCATTTATAGAAGTTGATATCTTGACCCTTTGATTGAAATAAATCTATCTCCCTAAATTCTATGGACATGGTGTGACGTTGAGTTTATTTTAGGTATTCAAAAAATGATGTATCAAGCATATAGGTTGATGATAATATCATGAAACCTACTTGATGAGATATTGTGATAAAGGGATTATATTACACAGTGAGAATTCATATGTGGATTTCATCATTCTGACTTTAAGTTATTTCTCTTGGGTTCCTTTACCGGTTTCTATATAGTAATCTTGGGCTTTAGGCAAGCTCACCTAATGCCTATGAGAAAAAATCCTATAGGGTCACACACTAAGTGTTTCTGGTGGTCTCAATTAAATTCTAATTGAATTTAATTAATAGAATAAATATTATTCTCAAGATTGAGGAATAATTTTATTCAAGTTAAAATGATCACATAAATTAAATAAATATTTATCCACCAGATTGTGAATAAAATATATTTATTTATTTTATTGAACATTTAATAATTATTTATTTACTAGTTTTTAAATAAAAATATTTGTTTGAGAGAATAAATTTTTTTATTCAGGTGTTCAACAAATGTAAGAGGTGTTCGAATGGACCAAGGCCATGTCTGTTGATAAATTAACTATTTATATGTCGGTAAATAATGTTTATCCAATTGGCCCAAGAAATAATAATAATATTTTTATCATTATGTGGCACAGGATTTCATTTATGGTTCTGTTTTACGCAAGTTGGTTCACCACAAATAATGGTGTTTTTATTGTTATTATGTGGCATGGGTTTTCTCTAATAGTTATAATTACATTTAATCGTTATTTCGCAATTAAATATTGTAACTGAAACCCCATGTAGATTAATAGGTAGGTACGTCTATTGTTCCAAACCCACAGTGAATTGAGAATTATTGAGCCAAAAATTTTCTCTCTCAACTCCTCCCATCTCTCCCTCTAAATAATGAGAGAAGTTCTTCAAGACCGAATAATGAGCAATCAAGAACGATCGGTGAAAGAAATTTGCTTCACCATTCTAGCACCCGGAGAATGAGTGGCGTTGATCGAAGGCCATTGGAGCACGTGTGGATCACTGCTAGAGGGATTCTACTTTGGATCCTCATAAGTGAAACATTAGAAATCCTAAAGGGTCATTCCGGACGATCAACGATCATTGAAGAAGAAATTACCAAATACCCAGGTATTTAATTTCATTAGAGATTAATAAATTAATTACAAACATGATGTGCAAGATCCTCTTTCTTGGATCTGGTGCTATTCTTCTCTTTGTCTAAATATTTGATATAAATCTATGTATATTGGCATTCATCATCGTATTGATCCTAAATTAGTCATCAATTACATCCAAATAAATGTTGGTCCCTCCCAACCGCCACACTTCGGCTACATTCAGATCCTCCAGTGAGAAATTAGGGGTTCATGGAGTGGGTTTTTATCTTGATTAAATTTTTTTTATTTTGGTTATCATTGTATTTTCCTCATTTAAATAATGTATGTATGATTATTCTTTCATTGTATTATAATTTTTTATATAGTTATATTAATTATATAGGGATGTTGATTTATTCTTCTCATTCAGTTTGTTTATTTACATACATTTTCTTTATTTTTTGTTGCATAGATGTCGAAGTTATGATCTTCCCATTACAGTTTTTTCAGTAGTTGTTCAACTATCATTAAATATTATTCAATCTTGAAATAATTACAAATTTCATTATAAATATTTTACAAGTATTTCCTACAAGCTTTTGGTGATTGGGAAGAATCATTAGACCTAGTGGCAGATCAGTTTAGGTGGTATCAAGGGCTAGTTCATTACACTTTTTCTAGTAGAACATCCAATAAATTAAATTAATCATTGGCCAAGGAGAATAACAAAAAAAATACACAGTACTATTATTTCATGTAGGACCACCAAGCCACATTTAGAATGGTTCTCTCACATAACATGAATAATAAAAAACAATAACCTTTTTTGAATAGTAATCCACCAACCCTCATAACATGTTAAAAAATATAACAAGCAATCAATAAGATAATTCCTATATACCACAAACACCCACATCCACAAGTTGATTACTAATCACCTACAATCAACCCATGTTGGGTTTCTTATTACATTTCTATGTGATATTAGGAAACTCATGTAATAATCATGGTACCCTATTGATAAATATTTTTATTATAATTGGAATTTGTTGCTAGTTTCAATTTGACGTCAAAATAAAATGATTTGGGCTAGTGGTTTACCGAATTCTGGAGTATTTTTTTGGTAAATAATAATTTCAAGTTAAAAATGGTTATATACTAATTTATTTATAAATTGAATGTATGATTGATAAAAACACAATAATTGAGTCCAGAGTCATGTTTTTTCTTTGAATGTAATTATTTGGACAATATTCAGGGGTTGTTTATAATTTATAGAGTTTTGGAGGATGTCAATATAAAAAAAATTATTGAAAAGAATTTTTTTCAAAAAAAATCCCTATATATTCACCTCTTTGATCAGTTATTATGGTGAAATGGTTAAATGATTTTTAAATAATTGAGGATCCTAAAATATGGTAGACCATCACAAGAAAAATTTTAACTAACAAGCCAACGGTATTATTTTATTATTCAAACTATTGTGAATTTATGACCATGAAATTCTCTCTTCTTGATCTATCTTTTTATGATTAATTCGTACCATGAATAATATACATTATGATTAGAAATTAATAGTAATAAAAATTGAGTTTTATTGTTATAAATTTTGGGAGCAGATTTTTGCTAAACCAATAGAGTAGTTTGGAAATCAAATAGTTTCATCTATGTTTCAATAGTCCTGAACATTGACTCATGATTCAATAATTATATATGGTAATATGTTTTTTAATATAGTAAAATTGGAATTATAATCTTATGAATATGATTCATATATTATTTAATATAATTGATGGAAATTTGATAAATCAATATTCTCCCTTTGGTTAATGAAAATACTGATTTTATTATGATAACTCTTTTTTGAAAAAAATTCTAAATATTTACATAAATATAATTTCTTTGAATTGTTTTCATGTTCAACAGATAAAATTTGAGATATTATTGATGTCATGACTCGACCCAAGCTGAGGCTTGAGCCAAAACTACCCCAATCACACCTCTACAGGCCAGGGGTTGGCGACAAGTGTGGAAGGCACAAAAAAATAGAAGAGGCCTTTTACTAAGAACATGTACGCATCCAACTCAATGTAAAAGTGTAGAGGAAAGGTAGAAGGTGAAAATATCTATAAAGAAACATAAACATGCCTGAACCTCTAGACATTACAAGGTAAGTAGTGAATACTGAAATGTAAAGGGGAAAACACACACCCAAACCAGAATTTGGTCCCAACATCAAGACAATTGGAAAAGAGTATCTACTAAGAGAGACTAGATCCTATATCAAAACTATGACCACCATACGTGTTCCATATAACCTGTATCCCCATGATCCTCTGTATTCATGATCGACCAGTGTGTTGTACGCAAAATAAATTACATGTGTTGGGAAAATCCCATGTCGGGGTGGTTATAAACATACCCAGTTGAATGCCCCAAAAAGGTGAAGGGGGTAGTAAGAGATACAAATAAAGTGAATAATTAAATGAACAAGGTACAGTAAAAGAGGACAGAAAGAGTGCAGCTCAACCCAATAAGAGTGTGAATGTAGGCTCATCCAAACACAAGGAGCTCGAAACGGTGAGGAGGTGAACCACCCATCGAGTCTTTGATACCTATAGCCGGAGAGTATACCTTTACAACCATGAGAATCTTGACACAGAAAGAATGTAGAATACCTCACATGCCTTTAACTCTCTTGGAAAGAGGTAACCAATACCCAAGGAGTGGGTACTATAGCGGGATATATATATATATATATAGTCAAAAAATCCAAAATGAGAGAGTAAGGGGATACCCATCTCATATAAGAAGATGAGTAACCAATAGTTCCAAGGTAAAACCATCTTAAATTATTAGTACCTCATGTGTCTTCCCATGAGACATAAGTCAAAGGGGCTCAAATCACCAAACAATGATACCATCCACTTTGGGTGACACTGACTCGTCCACGCGGTTTCAGGTAATGTCACAAGGATGCATCTATATGGGTAAATCACCCCTCTTTCTCATGATTACTTAGGTATGTCAAACCACACCTCACCACAATGTCGATTAGTCATGGGTCTTCTCTAAATCATCAGGGACCACACTATCGAGCCTAGCTAGAGGGTCAGCCCGGTATCATCAGGGACTATGTTACCCAGCCAAACTAGAGGGTTAGCCTGGTATCTCTCATCGGGGATTACACTACCTAGCCCAGCTGAAGGTTTAGATTGGTATCTCTCACTAGGGACAACACTACCCAACCTAGTGGGAGGTTCATCTTGATATCTCTCATTGGAGACGACACAACCATGCTCAACTTAAGGGTCAGCCCAGTATCACTCGTTGAGGACTACACTACCCAGATCCTACTGGAGGGTCATCCTAGAAGGTCTTCGGGAACTACACTCCATGGATCCTACTGGAGGGTTACCCTAGAGGGTCTTTGGGGACTACACTACCAAGATCCTATTGGAGGGTCAGCCCAGAAGGTCATCCTAGATAGCTTATCTGATCGATGCCATCATCGGGTGTCATCTCTGCACATTCCAACCTGGAACATCCACATTATATCTTGAAATTCACTTTTGAGGGAACCATCGCATTCTATGTAAAAAACACCCATGATTGGCATCTCATAGGTAAAATATGAGTTCAAACGAAGGAGATACGAAGGATTGAAGTTTGCTCATGGGAGCTCAAATAGTATATGTCATGTGAGGGGCACACATGGTGTGTGGCCCCTCGTCACTATCTGAACATGTCTTTGGATGGACATAGGCCTCATCCCATGTAGTAGTTCACATCTTGTAGGTGGACTACATGGAGTGTTCCATTTATTTGGGGATTGGGTCGTGTCTTCTAGTCGTGTTTGTGTACTCAGACTCTATTTTTGTGTACTTTGATACACAGCATGTTGGTCCACACGGGATATTTCCCATGTGACCAAGCAGTATTTGTGTGCTCGACACTTTGCATTTTCCTAGCCATGTCTCCTTCACCCGACTCATCTCACACAGAGAGGTGGAACATGGTGTGTCAAGGGGAGTACACATTTTGTCATCCTTATCTTTTCCCAAACCCTAGTGTCGCCGCTGAGGGAGGCTACACACTATGTGTTCATCGATAAACACTACGTTTAGTTGGGATTTTTCGAAAAACTCATGTTTCTCCAGAATCTTTTTCATCACTCCAAATATGGTCAAACCATTTAAGATCCCACCATGTTTCCTTCTAAAATATTTGGATCAAGCCGCGAATTGTGCCCACTGGTCATCGTTCACTGGGAATCAGACACCATGACGAACAAGGGTTTCATTATTTGTTACAAACTATGATTCACCTTTGATCATCATTATATGGGTATGAAACCTATTTATTTTTTATCCTTTCATCGTTCCATTTTTTGATCCGTTCTTCACTGGTGATTCTATCACCATTCCAGAATTTCACTCTGAATCCGAGCACCTGATCGAGCTTGGGTCACCCGAAATTTATTGAATCAGGATTCAATGGAATTCCTTGGTGATAAATGCAAAGAAAATTGGGAGTAAGGAACCAAGAACCAAGGTTTGGATCATTGGACAAGATTTCTTGGCCAACTAATTGTAATTGGGAAATTCGAGTTAGAAATAACTGATTAACGAAGGAAAACTGGTACTTGGGCTCATGCAAGGTTTGAAATAAAAGGCTCAGATTGAATAATGACTATCGATCCAGTAAAACATTTAATCAAATTTATAGAACCACCAAAGACAATTCCTACAACTTTTTTAGTTTGATCGTTGGTGAAGAACGTGTTGACAAATGATTAAGGAGGATCGGTTGTGTTCATAGCATCTTGATCCGTCTATAATTAGAGGTTTTTCATCGTTCTTCATTCACCAACAGGAATGACAGGAGTAGAGGAGAGATCGTTTGAAAAAATAGGATTATGCAGCCAAATCTTATAAACTATGATTTTTTAACCTATAATTTGGTTAAAAAATTAATTAATTAATTAAATTATTTCATTTAATCACTTAAACATTCCACCAATGATCGAGGGGTCTGGAAGTCCTACAATGACCCATTTTATGTCTCACCTAGGGAAAACACTGAATTCCAAACCTAACCATGGTCTTGAGTTTTGATTCTGATCAACCGTTTAATAGTTATCCCATTTTCCATAATTAACTACACATGCATAATAAAAAATATATATTTAGTATTTCTATAAAGTTAATTTCAATCACACTGGGCCTCATAATTTCACTTCATCTCAGTTTCTAGATCTGGAAAAATATTTTGAAATATTTAAAAGTCTTACATAGAAAAAACCAGGTCTCCACATAATTCCCTCTTTTAAGATTTTCATCCTGGAAAAGGAAAACTAAAAAACAACTCAAGATACTAATCCCACATCTAGATCTCTCGTTATTAGGATCTATCCTACATGTTTTTATAATTCCACAACAATCATGCCAAAGGGATTCTCATCCTCACAGGGTATACTCATGTCAGTTTTCGATCACCTCTGGGGGCTCCGTAAAGGTGGATCCATCCTTGATATCCAGTTTTCCCCAGTCAATGACATGCGTAGGGTCATTCACATATCTCATCAGCTACAACACGTGGAAAACATCATGCACCCACTCCAGTTGTGTGGGTATGGAAAAGTGGTAGGCAACCTTGCCAATCCTCTTTACAATCTCGAATGGCTTAATGAACCTCAGGGATAGCTTGCTTCCCCATCCAAACCTCTGCATTACACATCGTGGGGAGACTCTCAAGAAGACATGGTCTCCCTTCTCTAACTCCAAGGGCCTGTGATGGTGATCTTTATAGGACTTCTGTCTACTATGGGCCATCTTCATCCATTCATGGATGACCCACACCTTCTCTGTCATCACCTGCACCAACTCTAAGCCCATAACAGACAACTCTCCAATATCCATCCAGTACAAGGTTGACCTGAAGGGTCTCCCATATAGGTCCTCAGAAGGTGAAATGCCGATGGTGGAGTGGTAGATATTGTTTTACACAAACTCCACCAAAGTCAAGTGATCCTCTTAGCTCCATCCAAAATCCAAGACAAAAGCTCTCAGCATATCCTCTAGCACCTAGATAGTTCACTCGTTATACCCATTAGTCTAGGGGTGAAAGATTATACTCCTCCATAGATGGGTCTCGAATGCCTCTTGTAGTCCTCTCTACAATTTTAATGTAAACCGAGCATCACGATTAGAGAAAATATTCAAGGTTACCCCATAAAGGTGGATGATCTCTCGCACGTACAGTTTCCCTAAACTCTCCATCAAACTTTACTCCCTGAAAGCAAGGAAGAGTGCCAAATTCGTGAGTCAGTCCACTATCACCTAGATGTCATCATGGATCTTCGCTATGTGTGGAATCCCTGTGATTAATTCCATGGATATCTCATCTCATTTCCACTCTGGGATATCAAGCGGCTTCAACAAACTAGCCAAAACCTGTTGCTCATCCTTCACCTACTAAAAGGTAAGGCATCGTGAGACAAACTCATCTACACTATGTCTCATTCCAAACCACCAAAACTTCTACTAAAGATACCTTTACATCTTCCCCACACATGTATGTATATCTAAGGGAGAATTGTGAAACTCACGCATCACTTCCTCCCGCACAGCTATTGGAACCTCTATTCTCCCTTAGACCAATATCTTGTGATTCCTTCCTTTAGAATATC
The DNA here is from genome assembly GCA_963277665.1 of Viscum album. Lineage (NCBI taxonomy): Eukaryota > Viridiplantae > Streptophyta > Magnoliopsida > Santalales > Viscaceae > Viscum > Viscum album. The sequence goes on from OY728127.1 coordinate 643,503,342, forward strand.
TATATGGTGCATCCCCAGTGGATATCTAATTACTCAGAACCTTGAATTCAATGTCTCCCAAATGAGACTCTTTCACATGCTTGAGGAGCATAGGAGTCAACACCATCAACTATAGGAAAATTGTACCCTCCTCCTCCATCAAGGTCAGCTACAGGGAAGCTAACTTCTCTGAATCATTCCACACTAGGCAAGCCTGGGACTTCCTAATAAGGGAATATGATACAAAATTCTCCTTCCCTAGAGTATATAATATCTCAAAGTTGTAGTCCTGTAGGAACTCTAACCATCACTGCTGCCTCAGGTTCATATATCTCTGAGTGAAGACATACCTGAGACTCTAGTGGTCTAAGTAAACCATAAAGTTCTCTCCCAGAAGGTAGTGCCTCCACATTCTCAAAGAAAAGACTACCACTGATAGCTCTATATCATGAGTCTCATAGTTCTTCTCATGGGGTCTCAACTACCTCAACCCATATGTGATGACCTCATGTAGTTGCATCAACACAAAACTGAGGCCAGCTCTTGAGGCATCACAATATACCAGGAACTCAACTCCCTCCTCTGGTAGTCTCAAAAATATATTACTCTTCAGTACCTACCTCAACTTCTCAAAGGCCTTCTATCACTACTCAGACCAAGTAAACAACTATCCCTTCCATATCAAATCATTTAATGGGGCTACTATTTTGGATAAGTCTTCCACAAATCTCTAGTAGTACCCAGCCAAGCTAAGAAATCTCGGCACCTTAGACACATTCTTAGGTGTCTCCCAAGAAAGCACTATTTTGAACTTCACTAGATCCACGGCTAAACCCTACTCCGAAATGAAATTCCCTAGAAAGTGTACATGTTGTATCTAGAACTGGAATTTTGATATCATTCCATAAATCTGCTGCTCTCTAAGTAAATCAAGGACCCTACTCAAATGCTTTTCATGTCCACCTCTATTGCAAAGTAGACAAGTATGTCGTTAATGAAGAAAAAAACAAAATGGTCCAAGTATGGATAGAATATCTGGTTATTCAAATCCATAAAACGGAAGGGAATTTTTCACATAAAAGGGCATCACTAGGAACTCTTAGTGTCCATAGAGACATTGAAAGGAAAACTTCAGAATGTCATCCTCACAAACCCACAGCTGGTGGTAGAAGGACTAGAGATTGATCTTGGAGAACCATATTTCACCTTCAAATAGATAAAAGAGGTCGTAAATCCTTGGAAAGGGGTAATTGTTATTTACCATGGCCCAATTAAAACTACGATAACCCACACAAAGCTGTAATCTCCCATCAGCATTTTTCACAAACAATACCAGAGATTCCTTGGGGGATATATTGGGTCTGATGAAACCTTTTTAAAAAAGGTCCTATAATTACAACCTCAGCTCTCAGAGCTCAGTGGGTGCCATCTAATATGCTGCAGAAGATATCGAGGCAGTCCCTGGCTGAAATTCAATACAAAACTCCAAATCCCATCTCAAAGGTAGTCCCAGAACATATTTGGGAAATACATCGATATAATCCTTCACAAATGAAGGGATCTAGACACCCAAAGAGTCTATGGAACCAAGGTTCATACTCACTAGCTGATGGGTAATGGGTTGTAACCCCTTGCTCACAACACCCACTCATCCTGCTATGAGGTCTCTCTTACTGAGAAAGGAGAACATATCCCATTATCACATAATAATCTGACTAACCTATGGTAATATTCAATCTGGGATCGAACCACATAAATTCAATCCATGTCTAGGATGGTGTCATAGGGTTCCATCATGATGACTAGTAGGTGCCATGTGAGCCTCTCTCCTCCAAGCAATAGCTCACACCGTCGATAGATGAAATTTATGGAGTAAGTGTTCCATGTAGGAACCTCAAGGAATTTTTGTTGTGCTAGAATCTCTACTGGGAGCTATATCTCCCGCACAAAGAGTCAAGAGATAAAATAATGGCTAGCCCATGTGTCTACTAATACTGAGGCATGAGTATATTAAACACATATCCTACCATGAATCATCTCGTGTGATGCTGAGTTGTAGATGTCAATATTTTGTAGCTATACACATCCTCTGACCACCATATCCTTGAGCCTGACATGTTCCTCCTAGTGGTGGTGGTGGGAGAACCTCATACTTCTATCCCCCACCTACAGCTCCTCCTACTCGTCTTCCAGCTCCACCTCCCTGAGGACCACCCTGTCCCTGCTGGGGTGATCCCTAATAATGGTGTTCCCTATTCCATGGAGGTCCATATACTTCCTACTTGGGATGCTTAGTATGTCTGGTCGGGAATTCATGGGCCATGTGACATCACCCATCACAAGTTTAGAATCAGTCATTTATGGGTTTCCCTGGTGCTCTGCGATGCCCCTGAACTGGGTGACCACACCCCTGAGCCTAATCACAGAAGGGTCTCCAATTTTAGGACTTCTGATTCCTTACTGCTTCTAAATATGACTTAACCTTGTCATTCCTACCACCAGTTCCTGTTATTTGGCATCCCTCTTCCAAGAATATCTCCATCACAAGTACCTTCTCCAAAACCTCGGTATAGGTGGGGATGCACAAGGCCACTACGTTGGCCTAGATCTCTCTATGAATTCCCTTCTTGAACTTCTGTGATCAGAAGTATCCATCTATGATCATGTCAAGAGAGTACCGCATAAGGTTGGTGAACCTCACTATGTACTATGCCACTATCATCCCTCCCCAGTGAAGCTCCAAAATCTCCTAAATATGAACAGAGCACAAGAAAGAGTAGAAGTACTACTCATGAAACAGTTGCTGGAAGTCACCCCATGAGAGCATCAACTCATCACGCATCTGGGTAACTAAGATTCACCAATGCCTAGCTGTTACATGGAAAAGACTGTCTACTAAAGCCACCATCTGATTTATTGGGGTCTGAACCAATCCAAACATGAAAACTGCTAACTCCAGCCAATCCTATGTTTCCTGAGGATCTGGCTTTCCATGGAACCTTAGCAGTCCATGATGATGGAACTCACAGTGTGTGCTCAGCCTGTGCACATCCTCAGCCTAACCTGCTAGGATTATCTACTATTCAATGGGTGTAGGTACCACTACTAGTCCACCTGGAGGAAGGGGATCAAATTATGGACCCTGAATTGAGGCCTCTTCACTCATAGGATCTTCATAATAAATCGGAGATAGTATCTTGGTTGGCTGTTATTGTTGAGGCATTCTAAAAAATTTCAAGGAGTACCACAATTAGATGAGCATATATATATATATATATATATATATATATATATATATCAACAAAGGAATAGGGAACTAACTCAAGAAGTATAGTAAAAGACTCAATCCTATATAATGCATGTACCATTTTTCCCTACAACAAATTTCTCAGGGTGCCAATTTGACAAGCGGGTAATCAGGGTCCTGGTGAATGGATATGTCATGTAAAAACCCGAGATTTTATAAGATACATTCTTTTTAATTTCATTCATATCTTCTGTTGTACGATAAAACAAGATAATCTTGCGCTATACGCAACACCGTACTAGCTTGCAGCATACACAACACTATTCTTGGCTTATGTTACACACAATTTCAAGTTCGTTTGATAGAAGTTATTCTACGCAACATTGAGTGTATATATATATATATATATTCAATGTATAGATAAAATATGGTTGGATTATGTTATATGAAACAACGAAGGATTCTTTCCCAACACGCAACCCTGACTTGGCTTGCATTTCACGCAATCGCGACCTTCCTCGATAGCGTGTGTTGTATGCAATACTGAGTTTTACTAAACAACGATACATTATTATAATATTATTATGAACTAGACGTTATGAATAGTATTAACTAAATTTTTAATTTTATAACATTATTATTAATCTTACATATTTTCTAGAACATGGTATGAGAAAAAAATAAATTTTTCGGGTAAAATAAGTATTTTTCAAAAAATGCAGTTTTGCCACCTTTTGATGGCGCACCCACATTAAATCTAGTTTTTGAAATGTTTATAAGTTCAATTTGACAGAATAAAATTCTTCTTTTGAATCAGGATTTAAAAATTTACATTGGATAAAGTTTTTATATTTTTCTAATAACTTTCATATTTTAATGAATAGTAAAAACACGCTATATTTTAATTAAAAACAACTTTTTCATCGTAATATCTTATGTGGTTAAATTATTATATTGAATGGTTTTAAAGTATAAATAGAATATATTTTTACCATTTAATATAATTTATGTCATTATCATTGATTTTACCTTGAATTCATAGGTTAAATCAATTCAATCATTTGCAATGTTTTAAAGAAAAACCTTTTTTCTTTCGACAACGAGATTAATTTTAATTTAATTTCTGAAACTTTTGTGTATTGAATTTGAAAAAATTGATTCCATATTTGGAATAAGTGGGTACAAATTATGTTAATAAGCTACTTTTTATTTTTGGGCATTATGAATAGTAACTACGGTAATTTTTATTTACTGCGGTTAAAGGTAAATATGGTAATTCAAGGTTAAAATAATATTATAATAATTCAAAATTGCCTTGAAACTTGTCCTAACCTTATTTTATGAGTAGTGGCCGACCATGGGCATCCTTGGTCCGATTTTGGGACCCCAATGAGCCACTTGGTAGTGAAAATGACACTTTGGATTAATTAATTTAATGTAAAGACAAAATTGACTTTAACAAAACTCTTTTAGTAATTAATTTTTATAAGGGGTTATATAAGTAATATTTTCTACTATAAATATTCTTTGGAAAGATAAAAATATTACCTATATTATGGTATTTTTTTCATAATTTTTATACATCAAATGAATTAAATTATTTATGACACAATAATGATGTAGTGTTTACCTCATTAATAAATGATTTAAATAAATAAGATTACAATGATTAAAATATCATCAAAAAACTGTCCAATTCCTATTGGATGATTTTATTTAGAATATGAGTCATCTTATATTTGACATTAATGTGTTTTGGACCTTTTTAAACTGAAGATAAATTTAAAATAAAATAATGTTTTCACACTTTCCTAAAGATCCCCTCCACTCCCTTATAAAAGGAGACCACTTCTATGAAATTCCTCACACCTATCAAGCCTTTTGGCTCGTCCAAACTCTGCCCAACTAAGCTCCCTACATCCCTCGCCTCCCCCTTGAAGCCTTACATTAGGCAGAAGACTCTCCAAGAAGTAATTTTGGTTCAAACCAAAGGAAGTTACCAAAATTAAAGGTAACAGTTTCTCTTAAGTTGTTTTCTTTTATTCTACTTCTCCAACCCCTAAAATATTTTTAATCCTTTCTTTTGTAACAACAAAAATATCCTAAATATACTAGGATTTTGTTATTAGAAGTATTGGAACTACACTTACACACACCTCCATCTAATGGATGAAGAACATAATGTTTCTGTGATGGCAAACTAACGCCTCACGAAACGATGATTGTTCGATTTTCTCATACCGCCTCTCATGGTGGCCATTATTATGGAACTGTATTTATATATAATATATATTATGTTTATTATTTCTTTATTCTTCTTTAATTACCAATTATATCAATCCTTTACGGTTTCCATATTCGGTAAATACGATAATCTCATTTGAGGAAGTGCGGACTACCGCCCCCTCAAAGTGATGTGATTCGTTAATACCTTATGTGGGATGTATAAAGGATGTGGTTAATGATATTATATATTATATTATACTGGAATTATAATATACTCATGTATCATTATGTTTTAATTCCATTAAAATAAGAAATAGAAATGAAAGTAGCGTTCATGCGTACGTACGGTTTACCGTCTCCATGAACGGTGTGTTTCATTTCTTACCTCCATATGTTATGTACTATTATAAATGATTGTATATGCTGGATATATAATGAATTTATATGATATATAAATCATGATTTACATTTTTGAGGTAATTAAATCATCATATAAGTAATAATAACATCAATAACAACAAGTCCAAACACGTACGATAAATAAGATGATTTTACCCAAAACACTACTTTAACATTAATTTACATAAGAATGGATAATATAAAGTCATAAGTGAACCATATATGATATCATAACAATGAATATGATTCTTTAATAAGTCAATGAAATTATTTAAATCATTATACAGGAGGTTCGGACTCTTACGAAGCAAATTGGACCTAAGGTAAGGGAAATATCACAATCTCATTTTTATCTGAGATTGTTTATACTTTGGAATTTACTGGGGTGTATTTTATCATCCACATCCATGTTTCCTAAATATGTAATATTTATATCCTTCTACAATATTGTATATCCAATTTTACCCTTCGGTGAGTTTTTAGTAAAAGATATGAAAGTAATCTTTTGTCGTTTTTCGTACGAGGTACTTTTTGACTTTTCTGACAAAAGTACGAGAAGAATGTTTTTTTAATTATACGGCATGAATGGATTTTTAAAACATTATTTCCAAGAATCTTCCTTTACAAGTTTTCAAGTTTATTTTTAATAAACTTCTTTTAGTTTAAAATTGTATGACATGTTAAGAAAAGAAAATGTTTTTGAAGTAGAAAGGATATTTTCCTCAAGAATGGAGTTCAAGTGTTTTATCAAAATTATTTTCCATCTAAGATAATATAGGGTTCTGTTTCTATCCCTATTCTTACATTGATTTTATTATGTTTTGATGGAATTATTTTTATGAATTCCTTTATCTTATATTAATTGTTTTATGATGTCATGATATTTAAGAATCCCATTTTTATTACATGGGTTATGAAATGATGTATGATTTATGATTTTGTGGCACACATAAGAATGGTATCATTATGAGATGGGTGGGACCTATATCTCCCTCCAATGCATTGGGTAAGGATTTTATATCTCATGAGATAGACATGGCTGGAATGGTAGGTTAAACAGGTTTAGTGAAACAGGACTGAAACGAGGAGTGAACTCGGTTCAGAAATGGACTTTGTCCATTAAGATAGTCTTGGCAATGAGTCTTGACTAATAAGAAATAATTATCTATGATTATGTGTGTATGCCACAAAGTTTCATGTTTTAAGTTATGATTATTGGGATTACATTTCACTACTATGATTTATCCCATGTTATGATATTATGATCTCTTTTGCAGGTTAAGATTTCCAAAATGTTATGTTCTTATGATTATGATGTGATTGATATTTCTTTTGTTTACCCTTACTGAGCATTTGAGCTCACCCTTTTTATGTTTTCTTTTCCCCAGGATATAAAGAAAGGTTTTAGGTAAGAAAAAAAAGGGGAAGATCTTTATGGGAGATGTTGAAGATCTTTCACCACGATTAGAAGATTATATTCCGAGTTTCCAAAGACACTAAACTATTACGGTCCTTGTGTGTGTGTGTGTTTGTAATGTACTAAGTATTCCGCAAAAGTAATGTAATGTCCATGTACGTCAGGCTTCGGGTCTCTACATGTCAGCTGCTCGTACCATGACTAGACTCCCTATCCTGATATCCACTCTCGAGACACTTTGACAAAATTTCCCTAAATCCCAACCAATTCCTTTTTAGGGAACGTCTAAACAATGTCCCAAGGAATGAACCAACATTGATACCACTCTTTCATGACCCGAACCAAGCTGGGGATCGAGCCACAACTACCCCAATCCTGCCTCTAGAGGCTAGGGGTTTTCTATAAGAAAAAAAGGCACAAAAAACTCAGGGAGGCATTTTCTTAAGAACCTGTACACATGCACGCATCCAAATCAATGAAAAAGTGCCGAGTAAAAGTAGAAAAAGTGAAAATTGATATAATGTAACATAAAAATGCATGAACCACTATACGGTACAAGGGTATGGTAGTGAATACTGAAATGTAAAGGGGAAAACACACACCCAAACCAAAATCTGGTTCTAACCTAAATAAAACTGGAAAAGAGTATATGTAGAGAGGTCTTAACTCCTGTATCCCAACTATAACCACAATACATGGTCCATATAGCTTGTATCCCTATTCTTCTATGTAGTCATGATCAACCTATCTTCCATCTACAAAAGACATGACAAGTGTAGGGAAAATCCCATGTAGGGGTGAGTATATACATACCAAGTAGAATGCCCCAAAAAAGTTAAAGGGGGTAGTAAGAGATACCACTAAAGAGAAGTAGTAAATGGAACAAGTTACAGTAACAGAGGATGGAAATAGTGCAACTCAACCCCAAAAGTGTGTGAAAGTAGGCTCATCCAAATAGAAGCAGCTCGAAATGGTGAATAGGTAACCCCCCCCCCCCCTCGTCGAGTCTTCGCTACCTATAGTCAGAGAGTAGAACCATCCGACCATGATAATCCTGACATGGAAATCATGTGGAATACTCCGCACATCTTCACCTCTCTTGGAAGAAGAGTAACCAAGATCCATGGAGTGGTTACTATAAAGAGATAGATATATATATACATATGCTCAGTCAAAGAAGCCCAAATGAGAGAGTAAGGGGATATCCATCTCATAGCTCAGCCCAAGAAGATGAGTAGCCAATAGTTCCAAGGTAAAACCATTTGTAATGCACATCACCTCATGTGTCTTCCTAGGAGACACAAGTAAAAGGGGATCAAATCACCACACCTCAATATTATCCTATTTGGGCAGTACTGACTCACTCGTATAGTTTTAGGTCACATCACAAGGGAGCATATTGGTGGGGAAAGTGTCATGCTTTCTTATGAGTCCTTAGGTAAGTCAAACCACACCTCACCACTATGTCACATAGTTTAGGGTCTTCTCTGAATCATTGGGGAATACACTACCCATCCCAACTGGAGGGTCATCCTGGTATCATCAGGGACTACGCTACCCAGCCTAGCTAGAGGGTCAGACCAGTATCTATCTCTAGGGACTACACTACCCAGTCCAGATGGAGGGTCAACCTGATATCTCTCATTAGGGACTACGCTTCACAACCCAACTAGAGGTCAACCTGGTATCTCTCGTTAGGGACTACACTACCCAGTCCAACTGGAGGGTCAGCCCGGTATCTATCGTCAGGGACTACACTACACAGATCCTGCTAGATGGTCATTCCAGAAGGTCATCGGGGACTACACTACCCAGATCATACAATAGGGTTTGCCTGGAAGGTCATCGGGGACTACACTACCCAAATCCTACTGGAGGGTCTTCCCAGAAGGTCATCCTGGTAAGATTGTCTGATCACTGCCATCATCAGGTGTCATATCTATTCATGTCAACCCAGAACATCCACATCATATCTCTAAATCCTCTTCTGAGAGAAAGATTTCATTTTGTGTGTAAAAACACTCAGGATAGAAATCTCTCGAGCTGAAATCTATGTTCAAATAATGGAGATATAGAGGATTGAAGTTTGCTTATGGGAGATCAAATAGTACATGGAATGTGAGGGGTCCCACACGGCGTGTGGCCTATCTTCACTGTATAGATGTGTCTCTAACCAAACACGGTTCCCATCCCATGTAGTAGTGCATTCTGTGTAGGTGGTCTACACGACATGTTCCATTTATTCCGGGACTAGGTTGTGTCTGCTGGTCGTGTTTGTGTACTCGAACTCTATGTCTCTGCACTTTGGTACACAGCATGTTGGTCCACACAGGATGTTCCCATGTGACGAAGACATATCTATGTGTTCAGCATAGAGCATGTTCCTGTCTGTGTCTCTTTCACATGGCTCATCTCACACGGAGAGGTGGTAAATGGAATGTTAAGTGGAGTATAAACCATTTCATCCTTATCTTTTCCCAAAACTATAGCACCACCATTGAGGGAGGCTACACACCATGTGTTCCTTTGATGAACACATCATGTAGTCATGGTTTTTCAAAAAACTCTAGTATCTCCAAAATATTTTTCCATGCTCCAAATATGGTCAAACCATTTTATATCCCAATTAATTTCCTTCTAAAATCTTCATATCTAACTGTTAATCATGCTCATTGGTCATCGTTCACTAGGAATTGGTCACCGGAATGGATGAGGGTTTCATTATTTGTTCTACATGTCGATACACCTTCAATCTTCTTCATATGGGTATGAAACTTATATATTTCTTGATTCTTGCATCTTTACATTTCCAAATCCATTCCTCACTTGTGATTTCATCATCGTACACCAATTTCACTCCAAATTCGAGTGCCTAATTGAGCTCAGGTCACCTGAAAATTGTCGAACTGGGATTAAATAGAATTCCTCAGTGATAAACGTGAAGGAAAATGGGAGGAAGGCACTAAAAACCAAGGTTTGGATCATTGTCCAATAATTCTTGGCCAACTAATCATAATTCAGCAATTCAGATTAGAAACAACTGATTAATGAATGAATACTGGTACTTGGGATCATGCTAGGTTTGAAATCAAAGGTGCTGATTGAAGAAGGAATATCGATCTACTAAAATATTTAATCAAAGGCATAGAATCACCAAAGATGATTCATACCTATTTTTTGGTTCGATCATTAGTGAATAATGTGTTCTCCAATGATGGAGGAGGATCCATCGCATTCACCACATCTTGATCTGTCTAGAATCAGAGGTTCATCATCATTCTTCATTCACCAATGGGAATGAGAGGAGGAGAGGATAGGCTATTGGAAAAAATAGTATTATGAGGAAAACTCCTCAAAATTATGATTTTATAACCTTTGATTAAGTTAAATAAATTTAATTAATTAAAAAAATTATTTCATTTAATCACTTAAATATCCTTCCAACGAGTGAGGGGTCTAGGCGTCCAGTGTTGACTCATTTTATGTTGCACTTAGGGAAAATGCCACATTCTGAACCCAAACATGGTCTTAGATTTCTGATCCAATCAAATTTTTAAGAGTTAACCCATTTTATATAATTGACCACATGTCTGTAATAAAAAATATATTTAAAATTTTTATATAATTAATTCTAGTCACACCGAGCATCAGTATCGCAAGTCGTATCAGCGCCTAGCTCTGGAAAATATTTATAAATATTTCAAATTCTTATAGGGAAAAAACTGGGTCTCTACAATTGAGAGAAGTTTTATTACTATTTACTTAATATTTTAATAATATCAACATACTAAAAAATTCATATTTAGAAAATCTATCACATTAAATCCCATGAAAATTCTAAGATAATTATATTATAATAACATCGATTAAATTCATTTATTAATCAAAATAATGTTATATTTTTTTACCTCTATGTTTCCTTTATTCATTTTGACATAAAAAATGAATGAAATTTTGAAAAAATAGTCCATAAACATGATCTTTGTGTTGAGATGATGTTGTTGGAGAGGTTTAGAAACCCTCAACAATTTTCAATATATAGGGTTTAGACATAGGTGGAGTGTGGTTCAAATAGTAGAAATTCTTTTAGATGTGAGAATAGAGAACATAAACTATCCATTAAGAGGTTTAACAAATGATGGTAGTATATATAACATCCCCAATTCACATTTTAAAAATTCTAGGTTATCAATGTGAAACAATCAGTTCCTTTAGATCATATGTGAAATCATGTGTCCACATGGACATTTAGAAAATTAAAGGTTTTCATGGTATGGAATATATTTATATAGTGACCATATAATCCATATATGAAACACATGGGGTAATTGATGGTGAACATGACATGGTACATGATGAAAAATGTTTAGGGATATATTAAAGGTTAATTAACTAGTTGGTTTGGTATGATGTTGGATAAATCAAAGAGTAAAGTTGAATATATGTATGGCCACAAGGTTATTTCCATATGGAACCCTATTATAACATGAGACACCATGTGTGGTGGTGGGGGTGAGTATAGATGATTCCCAATTAATGATTTCTCACTTTATTATCCCTCTTTTTCATTATTATTCCTATTCTACATTGAATATTATTCATCCTAATGAACTATAACTTTTTTCCATAATCTCAATGACTAGATAAATTTAATATATAAATATGAAAATTTTATTTTTCATAGTTCGCAATAAATAGATCATTAAAAGAGAATATACCAAAATATGTCATTGTATTAGAGGGTATCAATACTAACTAAATATATTAAAAATTCCATTGGAATGATACAATATCATTCATAGGGTCAGGCCATCTTCTACCCTCATTGAACTATATTAGGGAAGGAAATTTTTTGTTTAATGAAAAAATATTCTTTTCATAAGAATATAGTTATGAAGGTCTCTTAATGGTCATCATATGTTATATAAACACCTAAAAACTTCATCAAAAAATAGTTTCACTATTAAATTATATTTTATTTCCCAAGTATTAAATAATTTTATATTATAAAAATCATTGATCTAGGATTTTAGAGTATTAATTCAATAAAAACACACTAGCAGGAACTTCCTCTTCCAAATGAAGACAATTACACATTATAATAATCATATTTCACTCTATCATAAATAACCATATTTTCCCATCATATTAATTAATTTTATTTTTTCTCCCCAGTGTCATACACATTTCCATTTATTAGGAATGTAATATAGTATACATTAATAAAAAACATTATGTATATAGGAACATTTTTTATTTAATTCATTTCAATACATTAGAAAATAGTAAAAATCATCCCGGAATATTATGTATACTTGGAAAATTTTCATTTTAATATGAAGTATCTTTATAAAATATTATGAAACTTATAAGAAGTATCACACATAAATAAGAAATTTTTTCCATTTTAAAATTCATGAATGAATTCTAAAAAATGTGGGTTACCACTGTTTTCACCATGGTTTATTCTTGTAACTTCTGGATATGAAATTGTTCATCCATTATAATACCATCTAGAATATATCCTTCTCTAAACCATTTTCCAAAACATATCATTTAGTATCACTAAATATATTTTGTCACTATTATTTATATAATGATATTAAAAATTATTTTTAATAAATCTAACGCATAGCCCATTGGTTTCAACAATAACCCATTTGTATTTTTTTTTAAAAATCCATAAATCATCCTCTACCTTTTGTACAAAAAATCAATAATAAAAAAGAAACTAAATTATTTATGGATTATTATACTAACTTTCATATTGTTAATAAAATGAAATGTGTTTTCATATTTCTATTTTTCTTTTCATCCCCTCCCCTTTCTCCATGAGATGCATGAGGATATATTATTATCACAAAAACACATTCTTTATTATATTTTTGTCAATTGTATCTATGATCTTCATTGTGTTCTCTATTGGGGAATCTGGTTTTTTTCTAACTCTAATATTAGATATAAATAGTATGTTCTCCCCCTTTAACAAGAAATTCATTCACATCCCATATAATTTTAATATCTTCCAACTTATTCAATTTTTATCTTCAACTCATTAATGTGTGTACAACAATCATAAAATTAGGTTTTCTATATACCACATGTTGATATAATATTTGACTATTTTATCATTTCTTCTACCACTTGTTAGATTATAAAATTCCATATTTTTATTTTTCATCCTCTAAATTCCATAGTCATTCTATCTCTTCATTACATAGTTATTTTATTTTAGTGAATTTAAAACATAAAAATGAGTCATAAACAAATCCTCTAAACCTATAGAGTCTAAACTCAATGTAGTAAACATGAGTTTAAGTTGAAAAAAAAATCAAATCTATCTATTCTACTCATATACATCCATATACACTTATATTGTTCTCCTTCACAACTTCCAAAAACATATCTTGTGATCTCAATAACACTCAAACAATAAAATTAGTGAATAAAAAATGTTATACCATGTTTGGGAGTCATTAAAAAAATTTAATCCATTGATACCACTTGATGGTGATAAACACATATTATCACATAATATCCATGATAATTTATTTCAACATAGGGCCCCTCAATTTTTAAAATGTGTCTAAACAACCATAGAAATATCAACACTTAACCACTGAATTCCTTCATTTTTTGACACTAAGTGTTCTCATAATTTATATAATGTGGAACCACTTATTGTTTATGGAACAATATTCATTATAGTATTTGAAACCATGAAACATAATCATCTGATACCACATTATTAGTTTATATACAACTAAACAAGGATTACATAAATATTGTTGCTTCATTAATTGATATATATTCTTCCTCTTTTTATGGTCTAATACCACATTAGTTATGGAAATACATAACTTATTGTTGACTAATATTATTTTGATATAATATAATATTTTAGAGAAAAAATCGACACCACATTATATATAGACCATTTTAATAATTGATACACTATCATCATCACATCATGTAACTCATTATTTTACCATGAAATCCAAAGTTCTTACTTTAAAGAACATGTTGAATCATATTAGGTCCTTAATATAATTTTATATTATTTTAGTCTGGATACTAACTAAAATAATTAAATATTTTATCTCAACATGTTGAATTTAAATTTTTATCATATACACACACTATGTATTGTATCTTCAAGTTAAATGTAAATCCTTTTAATCTATTTTCATGACCTCGACCCTAGTAGCCTAAAGTTGATGTTCACATTATTATATTACCATTATATATAAAGAATAATATCCTTAAAGATAAAAAACTTAGAAGTGTTAGTAAAGTAGACACATATTTTAATCTCACATTACAACTGATAATATAAAATAAAACCAAGTATTTTTTTAGAATGCTATTAATCCCTTGAGGATATCACAATATATCAATCAAAATACACTTCCTTGAATTCTTGGGAAATAAAATATAATAAAGGAGTGATCAGTAATGCTTATTAAGGGAATTTGTATGGAGGGAGATAGAATGAAAAAAAATCAGTATTTAAATGTATATAATTGAAAACACATGCCATTTAATCAATAACATGACCATGAAAAATAATATGAAAGGAATAAATAGTGGTAAAATAATAACTTATAAATAATCACATGAGATAAAAATAAATACTTGAATATTATAACTAAATGAATAATCACTTGGACATAAATAACTAATATATATGTAATACATAATGCCAAACATCATAAACATACTAGGAAGTCCTCATTCCATGCCATCTTACATAAATGGGTAGGGCCTTGTCCAAATTCCTGAACTAGTTTTTCTCAAGATACATATTGATGCATCGAGGGGATTTAGTGGTCCCTTCCCAACACATACAATGTAAAATTTGTTCATCATATTAAATGGGTGATACATAATAAACATAATCATTCATATTAAAAAATATCATAAAAATATTAATACTTTCCCAAACCAACAAAACATAATCATATATCATGTAGAGTAATATGGAAAATGGTATTAAAATATTACAGCCCCAGTCAAAAACATCATAAACAATCTAGATTAGTATGTTGTAATGTATAATTACAATATATCCCAATGGGGCCATAATAAAAACCATGGTTGTTTTATTAATAACTGAAATAGAATAAAAATATCATTAAAACTTTTATGAGGAAAATACACTTTTTACTTTGAAAATAAATTTTAAAAACTAAAAATTTACATAATATTAGTAAAAAAAAATTAATCGAAAAGTATCATGGAATCTTATAATAGAGGATTCAAATAAAATTATTTTCTTTATGGAGGAAAGTTTTTTTCATCCCATATAAGAAAAATAACAGCATGTTAACAGTATTGTAAAAAGATAAAAAAGTACCTTGATTGGAAAATGAAAAGCAGATTCATTTCAATACGACATTTAAAAAAATTACTCATCAGTAAAATTTTAATTAATAAGTAATTTGTATAATTTTTTAAACATTAATAGAAATATTTTTATAAAACATGGATATGGAAGAAAAGGATTTTCAACCAAAGAGAGAAATTAAGTTAGTTTTTAAAAATAACATTTTCTCAACAATTTTAAGTACTGTAGAGAGGAAATTGTTACAATTATCTAAAATTATCATGAATAAATATATTGTAATAGAATATGTTGGTCTTATTAAATAAATATAAATAACTCCACCAAGGGTGACTTAAACATAAACTATATTGAATAGTGATGATATTGTGAAATAAACCCTTACCACTTTGTTAACTTTTAAATGATAACCCCATGAAAGAAATAACTTAAAATGAAAAAATAGATACATTGAATATAATTATATTAATGATATAATATATCTATTTGGAAACATATAAACCAAAGAAATAAAATATGTTATGAATTTTTCATATGTATCAGAGAAGTTAAAATGAGATGAGGAACCATTACCTATAACAACCAAGCTCCTTATTACACATTAATACATGATTTATTACATAGTATTACACTTAATAAAACCTAGAATATTGATAATTATACTGTATTTTGGAGTTAGGTACATTACATTATAATTTAATATAGGAAAAACAACATCTTTATTGAATACTTCCTTAAATGCTCACACTTAAAACTACATGGGATAACCTGTGGACATACATAAGAAATAGATTAGCTATAAATCCTAGAAATGTAATAAACATAGAATAACATGAATAATATAATAAATTTTATAAAATATACATATAAATGGATCATAAAACTGGTTAGAATCATAAACACGAATAATGATACATGATATAGCATGATAATCATAAAGATGACATGGTAAATGTGGTGACAACTTAAAACAATGAATCATAAACATGGGTTAATGATATCTTCCATGAAATCATGATGGAAAAGTAATATAAAGGAATCTAGTTCACTCCCTAGCCCAATATTATGTGTCATGAGACTAAAAATTACCCAATGCATTGGAGCACAATATAATCATGGGTTCACCCATCACTTTCATTTCGCTCTCATGCATAATTGGGTCACATAGATCATACAAAATTGATTCATTCATCACCATGATTTATTCCATGATAAAGGAGTGTCGAATAAATATATTTATGTACCACGTAAAAAATTTCTAAGTGTATAAATATGAACACCCATGATTAAAATGGGTATGGTATTTACAACATAATTGTTTTGGCATGGAAAATAGAGATCAAATTTCAGCAGCCAAATAACATCACATAAAAATTCATAAAATGGGTTGATGATAGATAAAGGGGTCCCTCATCATTTGGAAATCAAATGGAAAGTAATGGGTACATGGAAATATATATCACAAAACTATAAATTGTAAATAGAAGGCATAATATAATAAAGATGATAATGAGAGGATTCCTTAATAAATTTTGGCATGGTAATGGGTGTACATAATGGTCTGTGGGAGGGAATAATGAGAGTGAAATGGGTATCTCATAATTTAGAAATAAAATGGGTTATAAGGGGGGTATGTAATAACATATACCAACATGATTAAATGGAAATTAAGAGGCTTAAAATAAAATTGGTTCTTGAATAAAAAAAAGAGGGGGAGATCTAATACAAAATTTTGGCATGGTAACGGGTGTACATAGAGGTTCATGGGAGTGATTAATGAGAGTTAAAGGGGTATCTCATAACATGGTAATAAAAAGAAAAATAATTGTTTTATAATAAAACATACCCAAATAACCACAAAATGAAGCTAAGAGGCATAACATAAAAGAGGTGATTGAATGGAAATGAAAAGATAGAAATCCCTTACATTAAGTGTTTGACTCCAAATGCTTGGGAGGGAATCTTGATAGCTTGAGGAACCTTATGAGGATTATATAGAGTTTATGGAAGAGTAAGTACATGATATAATGATTTTTAGGGAAGATAATTGGGAGCTTTGCTGGGTTTATATAGGAAATGAATGATGATTTCTTCAATATTTCACAAACATAGGTTTTGGAATATATATAACAAAATAACCAAAACCACAAACCTCTACATGTTTTTTACCATGGTTTCTAACAAAGGGGAGTGTTTTTAATTATTTTAAAATTTAAAGTGCCTAACATAACAAAACAATCCACTTCATTATGTGGAAGTGATTCATAATCCTAAAGAACTGATTTTAAAATCGTAAAATATATTAATGGTTTTGGAGGATTCATATGGTATTTATAAAATTAATAAAATAAACATAAAATCAAAATATTTTAAAGGGAAAAAATATTTTTGTTTGTGGATACCATTTATAATATTTATTACATCACTTTTTTCTCATTATTATTTCATAATACACAATGTATATTTATATGGTATTTAGATTTTAACCAAAAATTCATCTGTCTCTGAAAATAAAGAAAAGTTAATAGTAGGATAATTTAAAAATTATGATTCCAAAAATGATATTAATTTTATCAAAATATTTTCAAAATATTTTAATTTTCATGTTAAAATAATAATCAATATTTAATGAGAAATGCCAAATTTTTTATAATAACAGTTTTTTAACCCTTATAAAAATTACATTTGAAATCACAAAAAATTATATGATCGTTTATAATTAATAATAATCATTTAATAATAATATTTTATTAAAATTTTATTTATTTTAAAAATAAATTAATACTTTAAAAAAACATCTTAATGGAAATTCAATTAAAAATTCAATATGTGTTTTAAGGTATAAAAATCAAAATCGTTTATGTAATGATAAGAAGTAAAGGTAAACATTATTCTATTGAAAATACAATATACATATATATATTATTATGTTCTTGATACATATCTCTTTAAGACATCCTCAAACTCCCTAAAGGTAAGGTTTGAGATGGTGAGACTTTCAGAGGTGGTTCGGTATACATGGTTTGGGGTGTGATCCCGATGAGCTTGAACTTCTCTCGTAAATGGTTTTTATCATTCTTAAGTTGTTGGATCTTAGCTAAGGCTTCTTCTGTAGAAAATATCAATGATACTACCTCCCTCGGAAGCTCTAATAAATGGATTTATAGGGTATGATTCTACTAGTTGAGGTCATCATATCCTTTGTTCTGTAGCAGTACTGTAGCAGTACTGTAGCAGTACTGTAGTGGTATTGTAGCAGTTATTGTCCAGTACTGTAGCAGCTAGAAATATTCACTCGATTTGGGCCTTCGGGCCACCCGTTTGGGCCTACGGGTCCCAAGGGATTTTGGGTCATCAAAGGTCTTCGGGTCACAGGGCATTCAGGACATGTAGAATATGGAGTAGCCCAATTCACATAGAATAATCCCCAAAAGAGGATCAGAGCAACAAAAGTAGCAGCCACCAGAAGCAAAGCTAACCAGATTAGAAGAATGAGAGGGTATGGAAGCCGCCATCGGGACTAGGAACCGTGCAGCTTTGTACGGGGCAATGCTATCCGATCAGCAGTGCAAGGTGGGGAGATAAGTGATCAATGATGCAGAAGCTGGGGAGGGGTAGTTCAAGTGGGCTGGGCCTACAGGTCATGTATTGGGCATGGTATGCCTCTAGGCCTTTGGTTCATGTATTACGGGTCAGTCGGGTCTTGTGCCTTGGGCCTACAGGTCATGTACGGGTTCCCCTTTAACCCTTAAAAGGGGGATTATCTATAATAAAATAAAAAAGGACTTCATGCCATTCGGGCTATAACACTTTGACAAGGTTAATTGTCTTATTTCTTATAACTTTGTCTCTATAGTCCAAGATTTTCATTGACTTATCTTCATAGGAAACATCATTCTACAAGGTTACCACCTTTGGCTTGAGTATATCTGAGGGGTATGGTATTTACTTCCTTGTGAAGGATACATTGAATAAATAATGTACTTGAGAAAGTTTGGGTGGGAGTTCTAGTTTACAGGTCACCACTCCGATGCGATCAAGGATCTAAAAGGGGTCGATGTATCATGGTATAATATTTCCCTTATTCCAAATCTCATCATATTCATCAATGGAGATATGTGGAGGAAAACCTTATCTTCATAATCAATCTATATGTCTCATCGATGATTGTCAATATATCTCCTCTATAGACTCTAATCAGAATTGATGTGATGTTGAATGGTATTAACCTTTTCCACCATTTCATTGACCATTTCAGGACCTAATAGTTTGAGTTTCCCAACATCATCCCAAAAAATAAGTGTTTTGTACCTCTTCTCATAAAGTGCTTTATAGGGATCCATTTAGATGATTGAGTAGAAACTATTATTGTATGAGAACTTGACCAGAGGAAGATGTTTTTCCCATGTTATGTTGATATTAATCGATTATTCTCTCAACATTTCCTCAAGTGTCTTGATAGTCCACTCAGATTGGCCATTAGTTTGATAGTGATAGCTCATGCTGAATTTCAACTCAGTATTTATAGGATGTTGGAGACTCTTCCAGAACATAAAGGTAAATCTTGGATCTCAATTAGATATAATTGATAGTGGTACTCCATGTATCCTTACCACTTCTCTGATGTATGTCCATGCAAGATGATCTAGTGATAAGTCATCCCAAATTATGATTAAGTGATTTTCCTTTGTAAGAAAATCCACAACAACCCATATAGAATTGTTTACTCTGGATTTCTTTGGATGTTCAGTGAAAAATTCTATAGTGATGATTGCCCATTTCTATGTTAGTATTAGTAATGGTTGAATTATCCCCTTATACTTTTGTCTGAAAGCCTTTACTTTCTGACATACCGGGAACTTTAATATATATTATGTTATCACCATCTTTATATTATCCAAAAATAGTTCTCTTGGAGATCTCAATACATATTCATGCTTCCAAGATGGATGTAGAACTTCAAGCTATGTGTATCTCCCAAAAGTTCCTTCTAAAACTTGGGATTTGATGGTACGCATAGTCTTGACCCACATCTTACCATTCCTTATTTATTAACATTGAACTCCAAGGATTTACATTTTCTTATAGTTTCCACTTTCTTCTGAATTCCCAAAAAATTTCCTTGGTCATCCTTTATCCTCTTCAAAAGGAATGGTTAAGAAATAATTTGTGAAAGAATTGATGATTTTACTTCTTTTATGATTATAATGGCCATCCTTTTCAAATCTAATATGATTAGATCCTTCTCAATTCATATCAATGATAAAATTAATGTATCCATTATACATAGAGTTTATTCCACATTATTTTACATCTCAGTATGGTAGTGTATTGAGCATTCATAGTCCATGATCAAGTCTAACCATCTACATTAAAATATATTCATATCTTTTTGTGTGAATATATTATTGAGTATTTTTTGATCCATATATATTTCGCACTTCTCCTTGAATAGAAACTTTCTCCAAATTTTCTAGGTAAATATAACTACATCCAACTCTAGATCATGCATTGGTAAGTTCTATTCAGGAACTTTTAACTTCCTTTAATCATTGGCTATGAATTTTTCATTCTACATTAACACACAACCCAATCCCTTCTTTACAGTATCGCTGAATACCATGAAAATTTATCCACTTCTATGTAATGTGCATATATGTGTAGTGATAAGCCTCCTTTTCAACTCCTTAAATCTCTCTTCACATTAATCAATCCAATAAAAATTAACTCCTATGTTATCGTGGTAATAAGGTTTGAAAATCATGAGAAATTTAATTAAAATCAACGATAATACCAAGTTAATCCATGGAAACTATGGATATATATCACATATTTTGGTCTTGGCCATCCTTTAATTGCTTTTAAAATTTATGGGTCTATATATATCTTATTCCTTATGATGGTATTCCCCACGAAGGATACATATTTAAAATAGAACTCACATTTGTTGTACTTGGAATAAAGCTTCTCCATTCGAAAGGTATTTAACACAGTTCTTAGATACTCCACATGATCCTCCTTAATTTTGGGGTATATTAGGATATCATATATAAATAATAACACAAATTTGATGAGGTAAAATCTATAGACTATATTCATTAAGTGCATTAATATTGATGGATCATTAGTGAGTCTAAATGGTATCACTATGAACTCATAGTGCTCGTACATTGTATGAAAATCGGTCATGGGAATCTCTTCTTCCTTCACCATTACATGATAATATTCCAACCAAATATCCAACATGGAGAATTATTGTGCTCCAAGTAGCTAATAGAACAAGTCATAAATATATGGTATATGATTCTGATTCTTTAATGTGATCTTTTTGAGCTCATGATAATCAATTCCAAGGCATAATGACCCATTCTTCTTCTTGAAAAAAAGGACTCGTTCACCCCCATGGTGATGCACTTGGGTTTATGAAACCTTTATCTATATTCTCCTATAGTTGTTTATTAAGATCCTCAAGTACCAAAAAAACCATTCTATACATAATCTTAGATAATTTTAATTCCCCTAGTATAAGTTTGATTGAAAATTCAACCTCTCAGTTAGGATAAAGATCATACAGTTCTTCAAGAATCACACCATTGCATTCCCTCACAATGGGCATGTCTTCAAGGATGATTCTTTCATTAGACTCAATAATTTGAGATATATATTCTTCCTTATAGGGAAATAATAACCATTATTTTGATTTTTTTTATAAATAATATTCATTCTCCACCTTTCACTTGTACAGAATCATAGGATGATTCATGATACAGAGAGTTAGTTTCTTATCACAGAAATTTATGTTCGCTCTATATAGGGAATTCCAATCAATTCCCATAATTGAATTAAATTTATCCAAATATAATATAAAAAAGATTTCTAGGATTTCCATCCAATAAATTGGCACAGGTGAGGAGTTATATACTTGGTATGAAATAATTTCCCCATTTTCCATTTTCACTGACTGCTCTACTTCCATGATTTTTGGATTTTTTGAATAGTTATACTAAACATCCATGATATGAAGGAATGTACAAAACCAAAATAAAAAATTATATTCTATATTATTGAATTAATAACTATTGTACCTATCACCGCTTTATTTTTAGAATCCACCTTAGTGTTTGTGATTGAAAAATCTCTCCCTTGCTACTTTGGAGGTTCTTGGTTGTCTCTGAAAACCCTTGTCTTAGTGAATTGGTTTGAAAAGTTCCATGGTTTCTTATAGTTGAATGAATGAATAATTTATTGAGTTTTTAATAGATCATTCCTTTCCTATAAATCATTAGTGGGTTTCTCATATCGATAATCTCTATGTGTCCTTCCTTCCTGCTCCTAAAGCATCTCCTCGTCCTCCTCAGTCAATTTCTAGGGTGCTTATTTCAGCACCTTTGACAAGTGTCATGTTGAAATCCCTTGGAACAATTATATTTCTCTATCGAACCACTATAATTGAAATTTACTTTCCACTTAGGATCTCTATGATACCATTGAGATTTTACAATCTCTATTTTGAATTTGAGGTCACATCATACAATTTCCTCATAGCTATAAATGTATCATATTGCTGGTTCTTTTTGGATACTTGTATTTACCCCGAAAAATATGTTTCCAACTTTTAAATTTGGGGTAAAAAAAGATAGAGTCGTATTGTTAAAATTTTGTGAGGTTTTCATCATATTCTCTAATATATTTTTTGTCTTTTTTATTGAGTTTAAGGAAATACCCTTACATTTTTAGTCAGAGAGTGTGAGGAAAATATTTATCGAAAACTTTTTTCCATAATTCCTTCCACCTAATTACTTCGATATATTCCTCACTCATCATATTTTTTATCAATTTCCATCACTGATCAGCTCCAACCTCTATAAAATAAACATCCAGAATAACCTTCTCTTGTTTAGAACATTTAAGGATTGAGAAGATCATATCAATGGAGTTGATCCATTGTTTCATTATTAAGGGATCATATGATCCATTGAAATTTAGAATCCATTATCACATAAAGGTATCAATATTAGATTGTTCTCTCTTACAGGGATTTGGATGCTCATATTAATTCATCCAAGTGAGTATCATCATAAAGTGCATGATTCCCACTCCCATCAGGTTGGGCATCTCATTGGGGTAGTCATCTCATTTCCCTCCACGTTGGATATTTACCTAATTCCTCCTATTTTTGACCATTGGATAGAATAAAATAAAAGTTAGGGATGAGTATTTTTTAACTATTAAACACATAAAGGGGGGATCCAATTTCATTAAAGGGGTAACATAAAATTTATATTTATTTATTAATTTATGAATTTCTATGATTTTATGTTATCCCTGAACTATTTACTAGCATATATTATTATGGTCATTTTTCCATTTAAAATGGTTCATAATATGCTTTTTAATTTACCAAATAATATACCCATGGAGTGTTAAAACATATGTGAAGTGTGGCCCATTTTCGTGTACCAGTTCTTGGTTGAGTCTAGCTGAACATATTATTTTCGGGTTTTACCCCTATGTACATCTATGGTGGATCCACATCCACTTGTAGCATACAAAAAGGTATGTATTTTATTGATAAACCAATTACTCTATACTTACCAAAATTTAGTTATTTTTTCTTTTACTTATTATTTTCCCTATGGATTTCTCTAGAGTTTTCTAATCTTAATCCCATAAATAACTAAACTTTTAATTTGATACAAACTATAACAACCATTATCATTATTACACTTTAATACAAGATTTATTACATAGATTTAAACTTAATATATCCTAAAAGATAAATAAGTGTACTATATTTTGTAATTAGGTACATTACATAACAATTTAAAATAGTAAAGACAACATCTTTATTGAAATCTTCCTTAACATGCTCACACATAAAACTACATGTGATATTCTAGAGGAATACATAATAAAGGGGTTAGATATAAATCCCAATAAGGGAATAAACATGGAATAACATGAATAAGATAATATATTTTAGAAAATATACATATAAGTGGAGCATAAAAGTAGTACTAATCAAAAACATAAATAATGCGACCTGATGTATCATTCTAATCATAATGAAAACATGGAAAATGTGGCAACAGATTAAAACATGGCATCATAAACATAGGTCAAGGATAACCACCAAGACATCATGATGGAAAAAGTACCATAAAGGAATCATGTTCATAACATTTCCCAACATTATGTCTCATGATACTAAACATTACCCAATGCATAGGATCACTATATAATTTCAGGCACACTCATCACTTTCATTTCATTCTCATGCTTATGTGTGTCACATATATCATTAAACATGGATTCATTAATCACAAGGATTTATTCCATGATCAAGGAGTGTGGAATACATAAATGTATATACCAATTCAAATATTTATAATTTTATTAGGTTGAACACCCTTGATAGTAAATAGTAATGGTATTCACTACAAAATTGTTTTGGAATTGAAAATTGTGGTGAAATTACTACAACATAACATCATCACTTAAAAATTCATAAAATGGGTTGATGAGAGAGAAAGGGGTCTCTAAAAATTTGGATATAAAATATGTGGTAATTGGGACATTGAAATATATATCCAATCATTCATAATTGAAAATATAATACATAATATAATAAATAAACATTAATAAAGAGGGGAATGAGAGGATCCCTTACTAAATTTTGGCATGGTAATGGGTGTACATGAAGATTTATGGGAGGGATAAATGAGAGTGAAAGGGGTATATCATAATTTATAAATAAAATTAATATTAAGGGTGATATGGAAGAAAATATCACAACATGAACAAATGGAAATTAAGAGGAATAACATAAAAGAGTTTCTTGATTAAAAATGAGAGAAATAGATCTCTTACAAAATTTCAACATGGTAAGGGGTGTAAATAGAGGTTAATGGGAGGGATTAATGAGAGTTAAATGGGTATATAATAGCATTTTAATAAAAATTAATGTAATAGGTTTTTATGAAAACATACCAAAATAATTGAAAAATGAATCTAATAAGCATAACATAAAAGAGGTTCTTGATTGGAGATGAGAAGAGAGAAATCCATTACCTTGAGAGTGTGACTCCAAATTCTTGGTATGGGATTATTGATAGATTTTAGGAACCTTGTTAGGAATCTAGAGATGGTAGGGATGAGCATGTACATGATTTAAATATTTTTTGTGAAGGGAAGTGGGAGCATAGGTGTGTTTATGTAAGAAATTAGTTCTGATTTCTTTATTACTTCACAAACATAGGTTTTGGATTCTATATAATAAAATAACCAAAAACCACAAACCATCCAATATTTTTTCCCATGATTTATTTCAAAGGGTAGTATTTTTTAATATTTTATAAGTTTAATGGTTGATGTTAAAAATAATAATACCCTTTATTATGTTGAATTGAGTCATACTCTTAAGGAAATGATTTTAAAACCTTAAAATATATTAATGATTTTGGAGGATTCAAAAAGCCTTTATAAAATTAATAAAATAAATATAAAATCACATTATTTTAAAGGTAATATATATGTTGTCGTTTATATCATTTATTGGTTTTATTAAATCACTTTTGGGTCATTATGATATCATAATACACACTATACATTTATACGGTATTTAATGTTTACACGAAAATTCAACTGTCTCAGAGAATTATGAAAAATTAATTGTTGGATAATTTCGAAATTATGATTCCAAAAATAATATTAATTTTATAAAAATATTTTTATCAATATTTTTATTTTCACTTTTAAAATAATAATTGGCATTTATTGAGAAATTCCAATTTTTTTGACAATAACAGTTTTCAAACCCTTATAAAAATTACATTTTTTGAGGAAATCGTTGGGATAGGTAAATATATTAAAAAGAGTTCGAGCAGAGGTTTGAACCCACAACCTCCAAGTTATAAATCAATGACTTTACCACTATCCTAGAGTATCCTTAATGAATATATTTGGATAAATATATATATATATATATATATCTTTGTGTGTGTGTGGGTAATTAATATATTGATTTATTTGACGATATTCGACAAATGTACTCATAAAAAATATGAGAACATATCCCAACGGTTCTCAAAACCATTGGGAAAGATAGGTTCCCACCCTTTCCCAACAGTTTGGCAAAACCTTTGGGAAAATTGGCCTCAAAGTGGACTTTTCCCAACGGTTTGGTCAAACCATTGGGAAAAGTGGCCACAGAGTTGACTTTTCCCAATGTTTTGTCCAAACCATTGGTAAAGTCATACCCTTTCCCAACAGTTTGGCCAAACCGTTGGTAAAAGTGACCTCAAAGTGGGTTTTCCCAAGGGTTTTTCCAAACCGTTGGGAAAAGTGGCCACAAAGTGGACTTTTCTTAACGGTTTGGCCAAACCATTAGGAAAAGTGACCTCAAATTGGGATTTCCCAATGTTTTTCCAAACCATTGGGAAAATTGGCCAAATCGTTGGGAAAGCCATACCTTTTCCCAAGGGTTTGGCCAAACCATTGGGAAAAGTGACCTCAAAGTGGGTTTTCCCAACGGTTTGGCCAAACCGTTGGGAAAGGGGGCCTATACTAATGGTTTTTACAAACATTTGGTATAGAAGCATTGGGAAAGGTCAAATTTCTAGTAGTGAGCTATGTTTCCTTCTTTCATGCTCCTAAAGCATCTCCTCGTCCTCCTTAGTCAATTTTTAGGGTGCTAATTTCAGCACCTTTGACAAGTGTCATGTAGAAATCTCTTGGAAAAATTATATTTCTATATCGAACCACTATAATTGAAATCTACTTTCCACTTATTATCTCTATGATACACTTGAGATTTTAGAATATCTATTTTGACTTTGAGGTCACATCATACAATTTCCTCATAGCTATCAATGTATCATATCGCTGGTTCTTTTTGTATGCTAGTTTTTAGCCTACAAAATATGTTTCCAACTTTTAAATTGGGGGTAAAAAAAAGATAGAGACGTATTGTTAAAATTTGGTGAGGTTTTCCTCATATTCCCTAATATATTTGTTGTCTTTTTTATTGAGTTTAAGGAAATACCTTTAAATTTTTAGTCAGAGAGTGTGCGGAAAATATTTATCGAAATGTTTTTCCATAATTCATTCCACCCAATTACTTCGATGTATTCCTCAATCATCATATTTTTTATCAATTTTCATCACTGATCAGCTCCAACCTCTATATAATAAACATCCAATATAACCTTCTCTTGTTTTGAACACTGGAGGATTGAGAAGATCATATTAATGAAGTTGATCCATTGTTTCATTATTAAGGGATCAGATGGTCCATGGAAAGTTAGAATCCATTATCACATAAAGGTATCAATATTAGATTTTTCTCTCTTACATGGATTTGGATGCTCATATTGATTCATCCAAGTGAGTATCATCATAAAGTGCATGATTCCAACTCCCATCAGGTTGGGAATCTCATTGGGGTAGTCATCACATTTCCCTTTGCGTTGGATATTTACCTAATTCCTCCTATTTCTGACCATTTTCTAGAATAAAATAAAAAGTTAGGGATGAGTATTTTTAAACTATTAAACACATAAAGGGGGGATCCAATGTCATTAAAGAGGTAACAAAAAATTTATATTTATTTATTAATTTATGAATTTCTAGGATTTTATGTTATCCATGAACTATTTACTATCATATATTATTATAGTCATTTTTTCCCTCAAAAATGGTTCATAATATGATTTTTAATTTACCAAATAATATACCCATGGAGTGTTAAAATAGATGTGAAGTGTGGCCCATTTTCGTGTACGAGTTCTTGGTTGAGTCTAGCTCAATATAGTGTTTTTGGTTTTTACCCCTTTGTACATCTATGGTGGATCCACATCCACTTGTAGCATACAAAAAGGTATGTATTTTTTGATAAACCAATTACTCTATACTTACCAAAATTTATTGATTTTTTCTTTTACATATTATTTTCCCTATGGATTTCTCTCGAGTTTTCTAATATTAATCCCATAAATAACTAAACTTTTAATTTGATACAAACTATAACAACCATGCTCATTATTACACTTTAATACAAGATTTATTACATAGGTTTACACTTAATATAGCCTCGAAGATAAAAAAGTGTACTGTATTTTGCAATTAGGTACATTACATTACAATTTAAAATAGAAAAGACAACATATTTATTGAAATCTTCCTTAACATGATCACACATAAAACTGCATGTTATATTCTAGAGGAATACATAATAAAGGGGTTAGCTATAAAGCCCAATAAGGTAATAAACATGGAATAACATGAATAAGATAATATATTTTCAAAAATATACATATCAGTGGAGCATAAAAGGAGTAATAATCAAAAACATAAATAATGTGACCTGATGTATCATGCTAATCATAAAGGAATAATGGAAAATGTGGCAACAGATTAAAACATAACATCATAAACATAGGTCAAGGATAACCACCAAGACATCATGATGGAAAAAGTATCATAAAGTAATCATGTTCATAACATTTCCCAACATTATGCCTCGTGATTCTAAAAATTACCCAATGCATTGGAGCACTATATAATTCCAGGCACACTCATCACTTTCATTTCATTCTCATGCTTATGTGTGCCACATATATCATTAATCATGGATTCATTAATCACAAGGATTTATTCCATGATCAAGGAGTGTGGAATACATAAATGTATGTCCCAATTCAAATATTTATAATTTTATTAGTTTGAACACCCTTGATAGTAAATAGTAATGGTATTCACTACACAATTGTTTTGGAATTGAAAATCGTAGTGAAATTACTACAGCATAACATCATCACTTAAAAATTCATAAAATAGGTTGATGGGAGAGAAAGGGGTCTCTAAAAATTTGGACATAAAATGTGTGGTAATTGGGACATTGAAATATATATCCAATCATTCATAATTGAAAATATAAGACATAATATAATAAATAAACATTAATAAAGAGGGGAATGAGTGGATCCCTTACTAAATTTTGGCGTGGTAATGGGTGTACGTAAAGATTTATGGGAGGGATTAATGAGAGTGAAAGGGGTATATCATAATTTATAAATAGAATTAATATTAAGGGTGATATGGAAGAACATATCCCAACATGAACAAATGTAAATTATGAGGCATAACATAAAAGAGGTTCTTGATTAAAAAGGAGAGAAAGAGATCTCTTACAAAATTTCAACATGGTAAGGGGTGTAAATAGAGGTTAATGGGAGGGATTAATGAGAGTTAATGGGGTATAGAATAGAATTTTAATAAAAATTAATGTAATAGCTTTTTATGAAAACATACCAAAATAATCACAAAATGAATCTAATAAGCATAACATAAAAGAGGTTCTTGATTGGAAATGAGAAGAGAGAAATCCATTACCTTGAGAGTGTGACTCCAAATTCTTGGGATGGGATTCTTGATAGATTTTAGGAGCCTTGTGAGGACTCTAGAGATGGTAGGGATGATCATGTACATGATTTAAATATTTTTTGTGAAGAGAAGTGGGAGCATAGGTGTGTTTATGTAATAAATTAGTTCGAATTTCTTTATTACTTCACAAACATAGGTTTTGGATTCTATATAATAAAATAACCAAAAACCACAAACCATCCAATATTTTTTTCCCATGATTTATTCCAAAGGGTAGTATTTTTTACTATTTTATAAGTTTAATGGATGATGTTAAAAATAATATTACCCTTTATTATGTTTAATTGAGTCATACTCTTAAGGAAATGATTTTAAAACCTTAAAATATATTAATGATTTTGGAGGATTCAAAAGGCCTTTATAAAATTAATAAAATAAATATAAAATCACATTATTTTAAAGGTAATATATATTTTGTCGTTTATATAATTTATTGGTTTTATTACATCACTTTTGGGTCACTATGATGTCATAATACACACTATACATTTATACGATATTTAATTTTTACACGAAAATTCAACTGTCTCAGAGAATTATGAAAAAATAATTGTTGGCTAATTTCAAAATTATGATTCCAAAAATTATATGAATTTTATAAAAATATTTTTATAAATATTTTTATTATCACTTTTAAAATAATAATTTTCATTTATTGAGAAATTACAAATTTTTTGACAATAACAGTTTTCGAACCCTTATAAAAATTACATTTTTTGATGAAACTGTTGGGATAGGTAAATATTTAAAAAAGAGTTCCAGAGGAGGTTTGATCCCACAACCTCCAAGTTATAAATCATTGACTTTACCACTATCCAAGAGTATCCTTTGTGAATATATTTGAATATATATATATATATATGTAATTTATATATTGATTTATTTTATGATATTCGACAAATGTACTCATAAAAAATAATGGCACCTATCCCAATGGTTCTCAAAACCATTGGGAAAGATAGGTGCCCACCCTTTCCCAACGGTTTGTCCAAACCTTTGGGAAACGTGGACTCAAAGTGGACTTTTCCAAACGGTTTTCCCAACGGTTTGGCCAAACTATTGGGAAAACCATACCCTTTCAAAATGGTTTGGCCAAACCGTTAGGAAAAGTGACCTCAAAGTGGGATTTCCCAATGGTTTGGAAGTGACCTCAAATTGGTCTTTCCCAACGGTTTGGAAAAACTGTTGGGAAAAGTGACCCCAAAGTGGGCTTTCCCAATGGTATGTACAAACCGTTTGGAAAGGGGGCCTACACCAACGGTTTTTACAAACCGTTGGTCTAGAAGCATTGGGAAAGGTCAGATTTCTAGTAGTGAGCTATGTGTCCTTCCTTCCTGCTCCTAAAGCATTTCCTTGTCCTCCTTAGTCAATTTCTAGGGCGCTTATTTCAGCACCATTGACAAGTGTCATGTTGAAATCTCTTGGAACAATTATATTTCTCTATCGAACCACTATAATTGAAATCTTCTTTCCACTTATTATCTCTATGATACCCTTGAGATTTTACAATCTCCATTTTTAATTTGAGGTCACATCATACAATTTCCTCATAGCTATTAATGTATCATATCGCTGATTCTTTTTGTATACAAGTTTTTATCCCACAAAATATGTTTCCAAATTTTAAATTAGGGGTAAAAAATGATAGAGTCGTATCTATAAAATTTGGTGATGTTTTCCTCATATTACCTAATAGATTTGTTGTATTTTTTATTGAGTTTAAGGAAATAACCTTACATTTTTAGTCAGAGAGTGTGAGGAAAATATTTATCAAAAACTTTTTTCCATAATTCCTTCCACCCAATTACTTCGATATCTTCCTCAGCCATCATATTTTTTATCAATTTCCATCACTGATCAGCTCCAACCTCTATATAATAAACACCCAGTATAACCTTCTCTTGTTTAGAAGATTGAAGGATTGAGAAGATCATGTCAATGGAGTTGATCCATTATATCATTATTAAGGGATCAAATGATCCATTGAATGTTAGAATCCATTATCACATAAAGATATCAATATTAGATTGTTCTCTCTTACAGGGATTTGGATGCTCATATTGATTCATCTGAGTGAGTATCATCATAAAGTGCATGATTCCCACTCCCATCAGTTTGGGCATCTCATTGGGGTAGTCATCGCATTTCCCTTTGTGTTGTATATTTACCAAATTCCTCCTATTTCTGGCCATTATCTAGAATAAAATAGAAGTTAGGGATAAGTATTTTTAAACTATTAAACACATAAAGGGGGATCCAATGTCATTAAAGGGGTAACATAAAATTTATATTTATTTATTAATTTATGAATTTCTAGGATTTTGTGTTATCCATGAACTATTTACTAGAATATATTATTATGGTCATTTTTTCCCTTAAAAATGGTTCATAATATGCTTTTTAATTTACCAAATAATATGCCCATGGAGTGTTAAAACAGATGTGAAGTGTGGCCCATTTTTGTGTACCAGTTCTTGGTTGATTCAAGATCAACATGGTGTTTTTGGGTTTTAACCCTATGTACATCTATGGTGGATCCACATCCACTTATAGCATACAAAAAGGTATGTATTTTATTGATAAACCAATTACTCTATACTTACCAAAATTTAGTGATTTTTTCTTTTACTTATTATTTTTCCTATGGATTTCTCTAGATTTTTCTAATATTAATCCCATAAATAACTAAACTTTTAATTTGATACAAACTATAACAACCATGCTCATTATTACACTTTAATAAAAGATTTATTACATAGGTTTACACTTAATATAGCCTAGAAAATAAATAAGTTTACTGTATTTTGGAATTAGGTACATTACATTACAATTTAAAATAGTAAAGACAACATCTTTATTGAAATCTTCCTTAACATGCTCACACATAAAACTGCATGTGATATTCTATAGGAATACATAATAAAGGGGTTAGCTATAAAGCCCAATAAGGGAATAAACAAGGAATAACATGAATAAGATAATATATTTTAGAAAATAGACATATCAGTGGATCATAAAATGAGTACTAATCAAAAACATAAATAATGCGACCTGATGTATCATACTAATCGAAAAGGAAACATGGAAAATGTGGCAACAGATTAAAACATGGAATCATAAACATAGGTCAAGGATAACCACCAAGACATCATGATGGAAAAATTACCATAAAGGAATCATGTTCATAACATTTCCCAACATTATGTCTCATGATAGTAAACATTACCCAATGCATCGGAGCACTATATAATTTCAGGCACACTCATCACTTTCATTTCATTCTCATGATTATGTGTGCCACATATATCATTAAACATGGATTCATTAATCACAAGGATTTATTCCATGATCAAGGAGTGTGGAATACATAAATGTATGTACCAATTAAAATATTTATAATTTTATTAGGTTGAACACCCTTGATAGTAAATAGTAATGGTATTCACTACATAATTGCTTTGGAATTGAAAATTTTGGTGAAATTACTACAGCATAACATCATCACTTAAAAATTCATAAAATGGGTTGATGAGAGAGAAAGGGGTCTCTAAAAATTTGGATATAAAATGTGTGGTAATTGGGATATTGAAATATATATCCAATCATTCATAATTTAAAATATAAGACATAATATATTCAATAAACATTAATAAAGAGGGGAATGAGAGTATCCCTTACAAAATTTTGGCATGGTAATAGGTGAACATAAATATTTATGGGAGGGATTAATGAGAGTGAAAGGGGTATATCATAATTTATAAATAAAATTATTATTAATGGTGATATGGAAGAACATATCCCAACATGAACAAATGTAAATTAAGAGGCAAAACATAAAATAGGTTCTTGATTAAAAAGGAGAGAAAGAGATCTCTAAAAAAATTCCAACATGGTAAGGGGTGTAAATAGAGGTTAATGGGAGGGATTAATGAGAGTTAAAAGGGTATATCATATCATTTTAATAAAAATTAATGTAATAGGTTTTTATGAAAACATACCAAAATAATTGCAAAATGAATCTAATAAGCAAAACATAAAAGAGGTTCTTGATTGGAAATGAGAAGAGAGAAATCCATTACCTTGAGAGTGTGACTCCAAATTCTTGGGATGGGATTCTTGATAGATTTTAGGAACCTTGTGAGAACACTATAGATGGTAGGGATGAGCATGTATATGATTTAAATATTTTTTGTGAAGAGAAGTGGGAGCATAGGTGTCTTTATATAAGAAATTAGTTCTGATTTCTTTATTACTTCACAAACATAGGTTTTGGATTCTATATAATAAAATAACCAAAAACCACAAACCATCCAATATTTTTTTCCCATGATTTATTCCAAAGGGTCGTATTTTTTACTATTTTATAATTTTAATGGATTATGTTAAAAATAATAATACCCTTTATTATGTTGAATTGATTCATACTCTTAATCAAATGATTTTAAAACCTTAAAATATATTAATGATTTTGGAGGATTCAAAAGGCCTTTATAAAATTAATAAAATAAATATAAAATCACATTATTTTAAAGTTAATATATATTTTGTCATTTATATCATTTATTGGTTTTATTACATCACTTTTGGGTCATTATGATGTCATAATACACACTATACATTTATACGGTATTTAATTTTTACACGAAAATTCAACTATCTTAGAAAATTATGAAAAATTAATTGTGGGATAATTTCGAAATTATGATTCCAAAAATAATAATAATTTTATAAAAATATTTTTATAAATGTTTTTATTTTCACTTTTAAAATAATAATTTGCATTTATTGAGAAATTCCAAATTTTTTGATAATAACAGTTTTCAAACCCTTATAAAAATTTATACGATAATTTATACTTAATAATAATATTTAATTTAATATATTATATATTTCAAAAATAAATTAATTCATCAAAATGAATGACTAATTTGAAATTGAATATGAATACAATTTGTGTTTTATTGTATAAAACTCATAATCATTTAAGAGATGATAAGAAGTTAAGGTAAACATTATTCTATTGAAAA
This sequence comes from Viscum album, assembly GCA_963277665.1. Lineage (NCBI taxonomy): Eukaryota > Viridiplantae > Streptophyta > Magnoliopsida > Santalales > Viscaceae > Viscum > Viscum album. Next base: position 643,538,423 of record OY728127.1, read on the forward strand.
TAAAATATAAATATTCAAATTATTACTGTCTTGATACATATCCATTTAATAAACCCATAAATACCATAAAGATAAGGTGTGTGATGGTGATACTTTCATGGGGTGGTTCGGTATACATGGTTTGGGTCATGATCTCGATGAGCATGAACTTCTCCTATAAACGGTTTCTATCATGCTTATGTTCTTGGATATCATCTTGGTCTTGGTCAAGGTACAAGACCATTAATGTTATATCCCTAAAAATCTCTGATAAATGGGCTTCGTAGGGTATAATCTTACTTGTTGAGGCCATCACTTCCATTTTCTGTGTTGAATGGATTGGTTAAAACACTATAATTATAATAATAATGGGATCGATCTTCAACGACTATATTATAAATGGTAATTATGATTAAAAATATTTTAAATATGATATAAACAAGTATGTTCATGTTTTTTCTATAACCATATTAGATAATAAGACATTTAATTAAATCATACGGGTAATTTTATTTATAACGGTTTGGATCGCTACATTACCTCAAGTATGATTTACTTTGTACATGTTCAAACCTCTTGTATAATAAATATATTCATATTATACATCTATTCTAGTAAAATAATCATATATATCATAACATATATTATTTACTAATCATATTTTATCACCTTTTTATGAAAAATTCCTTGTTAAAATCATTGTTATAGTTAACAAATACTTTGTATATCTTCTATGTTTTAGATTGGTAGTTTTTGTTCTTCTATTCTTATCATGGTTCCATCATATCCAAAATAAAAAAATGATATTAATATAATATATATTAATTATATATATATATATATTAATTCATAAAATATAAATATTTAATAATTAATTACACTATTCATGGAGATAGTCGGTCATACGTACACATGAAAGATGTTTTTACTTCTCAACAGATGGAACGATATAAAGGTAAATAATAGTTCATCTTTTCCTAAATTTTTATTAGAAAAAATAAATCATATATATTAATTAAATATATAATTATTAAAATATATTTAATGTGTAAATGATAAACTTATCGCATCTCTTCATCGTGGTGCTAGTCCTTACATACACACGAGTGATGTTATTGTTTTCCCACGAATTTGAAGATAATAATATAAATATGACATTATAATTCTAGATTATTTTTTGTATAAAAAATATATCATGTATTAGTTGTATAAATAATTATAAATATACCTGTGAAATGATGATGAAAAATGAACTACACCACTTTGAGGAGATAGTAAGCCACACATACGCATGAGCGATGTTTTTACATTTTATAGAGCTAGATGGATAAATTAGTGTGACGAAGTGAAGTAAGTGGTGAACTTTTATGATCTATTATTTCTTATATTCTATACTTGATTAATTATATGAATATTCTATCAATGATACTTGAGGCATCCTAATTTTCCTTCCCTTTTCAAATGAATCTTGTTCCCTAAAACTATTTTTATTAGAACAAAATATTATTCTATCAATTAATGTATCCTTGTAATCATAACAGTGGGGTATCTCATCAGAGCTCCTCTATTATTTTTATTGATTAAATACCTCTCCATATGAACATTATTATCACTAATATTAAATCATATATCGAAATATTCATATCTTTAAGTAGAATTTTGTGAATTATATTTATGAAAAGGTCTAATTTGATTTCCCATCTCCAATTTCTCATTGAACACATCCATATTATGTCCAATGATTCCATAAAAGTAAAATTTAATTAAAATAGTCCTTGTGAGTCATTTATTCCAAATTATTCATTTATATTTCCATCTATATTCATTATATATTTTATTTCTAATTGATACAAACTAAAGTATCAACGTGAGAATATTTTGTGTTTGAATTCATCACACATCATAAAGCTCCCTCAACCTTCTTAATACAAAAATATTTCACCATTTGTTGGCTTACTAAATTATCATTGTGGTAATTAATTTCATTATGTGTAATATCAACATTCCATTTTATATAATACATTAATTATTGATAATGATTCTTTATTTCCATTCTTAAAATTCATTCATGAAGAAAATGTTCTAGTATATTTCTTTTTGAATTTATTTTCTTATTATGTCTTTTAATGTTCTATATTTCTATAATCTCTTACTTTATCAAAATGTGAATTATATTCCTATATATATTCTATATAAGAACAATTAATTTTCATAGAATCATTTATGAATTTAAATTCACTATTTAAGGCAAAAATATTCTCATTATTATTTAAAACTATATCTCTAGATTTACAACATGATTTCGTTTCCCTTTTATGTCAACATTCTTTAACCATTCAAGTGAGGTTTATTTTTTATCATTTGATATAAAATAATAATCTATTATAATGTAAAATTCATAAATAGATATATGTATATAATCAATTTATTTCTCCTCAATGGGAATATGCAATTTTATAGTATCATACTTCATTTTATTTTTTATACTTGTTCTAAAAATATAAAACTTTTATTCAATAGAATTCATTTATATATCATCAATTGATCTATATATTAAACTATTATAAGAAACTTCATACTCTCTCTTAAAAAATAATTCTTTACCACAATTCTCTTCTTACATCATCCACATTTCCATATACAATTTTTTTTTGAGATGCCATTTAGGATACACCTTCTAATGAATATTTTATTGTTTTCTTAGAATAATAATCAACCATTAAATTTCATTAATCCCATTAAAAAAATCTATATTGACTTAGTAAATAAATTTCAATTAGTCAGATATAATGGGGGACTCTACATAAACTTATGAATATTATATTAATGAATTAAAATATTAAAAATCATTTCAATAAAATATTCGATGTTTCACTATAAAATGATAATATTTCATAAGTTTCATATCATCACAAGCTATTTATATTAGGTACAATCCATTAAATAATATATTGGCTTTGATAATTGTTTTTATAATCCAAGTATCCTAGAAAGAGGTATTGGTTAATCAAGGTATTTACCAATTAAATTTTTTAAATAACCTACTTTTCACCCTTTTAGATCAAGTTCTAATGCTAGTAGGAAAATTTTTAAACCTATTTATAAATTAAAAACAAACATGATCTCATCGAATACATAAATGTAAAGTATAAACATGAAATAGGTATATTACTTTTTTCACCACAATGGGATTATCCATGGATTAAATTTTTATAGTGTGTTAACATAATAAATGTAAAAGATCTCATGTCATTTGTTTGATAATGTTTTGAAAAGAAACAATATCTACAGAATACTTTTTTCCTTAATTATTAAACAAAATAATTGTTATCTTTTCATGTCAAAATAAATCACTATGATTAAAATGATTATTCTAAATGATCATATAGCCTCAAAAATTATTTTCTAATCATTTTATTGAGAATGTGGTGAAATGTCTACCATCTGGATATGACATGGTAAATATATCATCATTTTTAATTTTAAATGATTTATTAGATTTAAAATTTTTAAATAATATTTATCCCATGGGAATGGATTATTATATCATAGAGATGATGAATATTTAATTTTGAACCAATACAATATTCCAATAATAATTTTGAGATTGTAATCTGATCTTTTTAAGAGTTTTGTTGACTGTGGAGGATGGGAAATAATATATTGATAATAATAAATTATTTCCTATCTGTGTATGGACACATATATTCAATTAAATATATCTAATATATTACTTTTTTGTATGGTAATACATACACTACAGTTGCATCTGAAATTTATGGTTTAACCACTGTATATTTTAATTTTATTTTTCACATAGGGGATTAAGAATTGTTTGTAATAGGTGGAATTTATTAAATTAGATTTAATATAATGAAATAATTTTTGGTATAAACTCATGGATATCCCAAAAAACCCTTTATTAAGCCGAAATAGGATTATATGCACCATTTATTATCATTAAAGCTAGTTTGAGAGGGAATGATAACATTCAATAATGTTGGATGGATAAACATTAGATCAAAGTATAAATTATGATAACATTTACTATTAGTTCCAAATATAATGATGAGAATTACTATATTGTCAGTAAAATATTAAATAACTGGTCAATGTTCCATGAGGGATGGATTATTTATTTTTTTAACTGCTTCTTTATTCATGATTTTTTATCATAAACACTTATTCATGAATTATTTTTCAAATAAAAACTCATTACATTTTATATACTTATTATTCTCACCTATGAATACCGAGTATGCATTTTTTTTATTCTATATTTATCATCATTGGTGATTTCATACCTAAATACCAATTGATGAATCCTTTTTTTGATCACAAGAAACCTTGTTAATGATTGTTCTTCATCATCTCGAATTTATTTCACCATGCATTATCCATTGTCATTTGTTGTGGTCAGGGGTTGGATGGTTCTTGTCCCATATGAGTGAGTTGTTGGAATCCATTTTTGAGGTCAAGGGATTTTATATAACCATGTTTATTGTTATGTGTGGTATTTATAGAATATTACATATCACTAGATGGTGTGAGATGAAAAAGATCAAAGTACAACATCCTTATGGGTATTGAGGCTATCTATAAATCAATTAGATAAAATTTTTATAGAAAAGAATTTATATAAATTGATCATTGGAGGAATTAAATTGATGAGTATTTTTGAGGTGATTGGGGATGGAATAGATTCAAAAAGGTTTATAGTGAGGTGATTCCAATCATTTGATGATTTCTATGCTTGAATATGTGGTATGTTGTAAAATATGGAGTCAAGAAATTTCTTTTGATGTAACAACATAAATTATTGATTCATATTGTTGTTTTTATATTATAGTGTTTTTTGTAGGATATGGGGGCTATGTGATATGAATTCTAGATGAGAGATCATTGGTTATGACATGAAGAGCCCCTCTCATGTTGTGTAGATCCCAAGAAATGATGTGAAAAAACGTTGTCACAACATGAAAAACCTTAGTCCAAAAGTTATTATGTGTGATCAAGTATTAAAATTTCACTGTTCAGATATCTCACATCATTCATCAAATGGGAATATATTGTGAATTCCAATATCTGATATAAATTATGTGTATAGGGGGTGCACATTCTATAAAATTAATGTTTGTTCTATGCACATTTTTAAAAATAGTGTTTTTTTATATATGATTTCTCCTAATTAGGATTCTTTAATGTAAGTGCTCTATCCACATTATTTTTTCATATATGAAATGAAGAGGAACATCATAGGAGAATCAGAGGTGACATGTTGGGTTGTATTGGAATAGTATCCTATTATTTTCCATGTTGTTCACGGCATAGATCAATAATGGGGATTAGAGAATTCATAGGGTTAGGTACTCCCTTATTAGCTATGCACTATTTAGTGAGGGCTTGGTCCAGTATATTTCAGATCAAGATAAGTCCTTTAAGATATATTGTGTCTAAATTTTGGTGAAACTCAACCATCTATAAAGATAAGTTCCCCCTCATTCCATATGTGATACACAACATGTGGGTCCTTTATATATAGAGTTTAGCCATCCCTCATCTGGTGTGTGCTACTCGATGTTGTATGGGCTGGTCATTGATGGTTTTAAGAGGTGAAATCAGTTTTTTCCTTCCTAGGTAGTCAAGATAGTTGGAAATAATACTCTATTATCTAAAATATATCTATGGTTATAGTTACAATTCCCCAATAGGTTTTTAGAATTTTGATATGGTAATAATAGATAATAAGGTGTGATACTCCCTAGATAAATGTGCGTAGCCTTACTAGTATTAGGTTCCCCTTGGAATATTTTTGTGTAAATGTATAAGAAAGAATGAGAATATTTAATTATTTGATATTTTTGACTTCGAAGGCACCCTTAGGATATCTTTTGAGTTTCGACCTACATCTAGGCTATTTTCTTTTAACATTGTGGGATTTTTAGTACTCTGAGTATCCCTAGACTCATGTGAGAAATGACAATTTAGGATTAGAGATAAGTTGAATCTGACTTATTTTATCCTCAAAAACTTCTAGTTGACAAAAATATCTGGATATTTCTTTATTATAGTCACAAAAATATTAGTTATCCAATGTTTTATTTGAATTATTTATTATCAATCCTTCATAGGTTTAGGTAATTCTACATTGTTTTTTAATTTTAGTAAATAAATTTATTATATTAATAATAAAATATCATTTGTATGTTATTTATAATCCATTTTATGTTTTTTGAAATTAAATTCATTTTCATGAAAGAATTGGAATTTATATAATGTAATGTCCCGGATTTTTTCATGTATTATTTTAATATTATATGGGAATTAATTCGAGACTAGGCTCTTAGACAGTGTGCAGTTCCGAGGCCCAGTGAGCCCGGAACAAATGTTTGAATTTAATTTAATAATTAAATTAAGCGCGCATGCAGTTTTCCTGAAAAAGTGGAATAACTCCCGAACGGGTGCTCGGATCAGAAATCTGAGGGAACCGTTGTGTTCAGAACAGTGATTTTACCTAAGTTGAGGCCTAACATCGGTCGGCGCAGGTCGGTGGTGAAATCTGGTTTTTGGACGCAACAGTAATAAAATATTTAAATTAAAATATTTTATTTTAACCTTGTTACGTCAAATATCTCTTATCTTTTAAATAGAGATTACGCAGGGGATCAGGGTTATAATACCCATAACCCTGATTTTCCCCTGGAGGCTCTGGGAAAGCTCTGGAGGAAACCCCCAACGCGGCGGCGACATTCTTGACGGATTTTGTCGGCGACGACGACGCAGCGACCGAATCTTCACCAACAAATGCTGCGAAATCCAGGTAGGATGTTTGTCTTGATTTTTCCTTTCCCGTTTTTTATTTCCATGATGAACGCGGACTAATCCACAAACAGATTAGTCTGTGGGTCTATCGTTCTTGTGGGACGGGTTCATGCGGGGATTGGAGGCTTTGATTCTTTAGATTGTTTTGGTTTTCAATCTAACGGTGGCAAACTCGGATCGTCACGAACAACGATCGAGGTTCACCCCTCTTGTTGATTCTTGTTTTTTTCCCCTCACGTTCTTAGTTACGTTCTATGCGTTCTTGGAGGAAATCAATCGTTGCGCATTCGTTTGTTGAAACAACGATCCGAAATCAAAGATCCAACATCAAGGCGACCTAGCGGAGGTGCGACAGCAATGGCGGTGGATGAATCGATGCAGTTCGGAAGTCCCTGTTCTTCGATCGTTTCGTGCGGATAGATCAGGATGCGTTTTCAAGACCGATCAGAATCCCAAAACTGAAGGAATTGGTTTCGTAGGGGTGGTACAACCCTAAATCCAGAGTTTCATGATGATCGAACAGTTGGATCAAGATCCGGAGCAACAGCCGAGGTGCACGGAGGAAGATGATGCTTCTGTAATTTTCCCGACTACACGGTGTGTAGTATGGGCTACACGATGTGTGTTCGTCGGCGGGATTACATAACGTGTACTCCGGGAGTACACGGACACGGGCAGGGTACACGGCCATGGACACACTATGTATACCCCTCTCCGGCCAGACCCGGCCAGATACACGGGATACCCCGTGTACTGGTACACGGGCAGGCATCACGGACACGGACAGAGGCCGTCTACGGGCACATGGACAGTGTACACAGAGCGAGCCCAGGTGCTCGGACACGGTGTGTGATTCTTCTACACGCCGTGTAGTTTCTTTCTACCTGACAGGCCGAATGACACGGGCCATTTACACAGGCAGTACTTGGGGTCATGGAACATGGCGTGTACTTTTCTACACGCCGTGTAGTTTGGTTTTGCACGGATTGAACGAATGACACGGGCCATCTACACGAGCAGTACCCGGGGTCAATGAACACGTCGTGTAACCATACTACATGTCGTGTAACCTTTTTCTTCATGGCTTGAGCCACTTGTATTCCGTGACTTGGACTAGCCTTCTTAGGGTCCGTACCCTTTCCCTTTCTTCCGAAGGTTTCCAGTATCATTTCCTAATATACAGGAGTATGATCCCTTCAACAGGACTTCCTGAATAGAGTTTTTGCAATCCCCTCTGTGAGACTTAGAGCCAGATCCTCTATTCATTTCTGATACCCTAGGTAGAGTTCTTGGTATCGACATGACCTACCTTACCCGAGCGTCGATCCTCTGCCTAGCGGATTAGCTCAGATTGATTTGTCGGAATCACCCCATGACTTGGTTGTGATCCTCACCTGAGCATCATGTTCTCAAGGTACTTGTGGATTATGTACTTCCGGAACGAGTACTTCATACCTCTCTCTTCAGACCAAGGAGTGTGTTCTCCCGGTTGAATGCTTAGTGAAATCTTCGAGCTGGATCCTAGTGGTGGTATTCGCGATAGTCGATTGTGTATGAGTATATCTGAATATTCTTGGGGTATGTTCTCTAGACATTTACTGTGTGGATCTGACTATATCTTTCCTTTGTGGTATTTTCCTTGTTGTATTTTCCTTTGTGGTTTCGGGGTGTCCTACTGGGTATTGTTATACTTACCCATGCATGGGCTTTGCCTGCATGTGTCATGTCTTGTGTAGACGAGCGAGCCTTTGATAGGATTCTAGGCAGACCAGGACCGGATGGTACTCAGTGAGATCAAACAGACCGAGGTGTGTTCCTACGGCTACATACTACAGTCCCAACACCTTTCTTACTGGTTGGACTTTGTTACAGACTTTCTTTTTGGTGGGATTGTACTTTTGGACCAGGGTTTTACACTTTTTGTACTTTACTTCTTGCCGTACTCTGTTGGTTGGGATTTTTAGTGTATGCATGCATTTCCATTTTTAGTAGTTTTTACTTTTCATATTTGTGGGCTTGGAGATGTGTGTGCGTGTGTACAGGTTTATAGGAAATGCCTCCTGTGTCAGTAGCATGCCTACTCGGTGCTAGTCACCAGCCCCTGGCCTATTGGAGGCGGGCTTGGGGATTTGCGGCTCAGGACCCACTGGGATGGGTCGTGACTTATAAGTTCAAGATCCACCACACAACATGTGAAATCTACCGCACAACATATACATCGACCTCACTTTGTATCTCAACAAAATGTCACGATCATGATTTATCAAAATGGAATGGATTGTAGTCATGATATGTGGATAGACAACATGTCCAATATATCAACCATAGATACCTTAACAAAAATACTTGTATCAACCACAAGGCATGTCAGATTTAATGAATTAGAAACTATATGAAAATAAGGAAAAATGAATTCAATAGTTAGTGAAATATTCACCATAAACAATGTAAATAATTGAATACAAGATAAAATAAATAAAATTTGGTAATAATTATCAATTTTAAAAAGTATTTGACTAACTTTATGTGTAAGGTGATCAACTATAATTGTATAGTGATCGAATGTAAGTGTAAGGTGGTCAATAACAAGATCAAATGATCGACCATAGGTAATGTGATCAAAATTATGACCTATTAAAAAATAATACCATAATTTTCAACCATGTATTCAAGTGATAATTGATTATGATGTATAAATCCTCTAAGAGATCATATCTAAAGGAAAGTATTATATTATTATAATAATAAATATTTTATTCTAACAAATTTTCTGTAGGGAATTAAATTTTGATTATAAGTATTTATTTATCCCATATTTATTACTAAACCATATAGATCTTAACTGATGATTTTATAATAGCTATTTATGGGGAAAGAATACTTTTAGAAATATGATCGTAGAAATATATAATTACATTAATATGATACTCACTTCACAAAGACAACAGAATATTTTATGAATGAAAGAGATGAATCAGTGATCTATTTTAAAATGAATATAACTTTATTCCCTCTTAAACATCAATGAACCATCTAAAAATATATTATTGACTTAATACATAAATTCCAAATCCAAATTTGACAATAATGAGATAAAAACTTCCTGAAGAAAAACACAACTATAAACTCCATCGCTTTAAATTTTTTCTTCCTCTACTATGCCTTATTATTTATTGGTTATTATGTTTTTAATTGTATATATTTTAACACTATATCATGAACCATATTGGAGTGTGTGAGACACTCTACCTTATTATTTTTCATTAGTTCATCTAATAAGTACTGAGGAAGAGTCTTTGTAGCATGTAAATCCTATGTGAAGTTGTTATTTTTCTTCTCCAACATATAAATATGGATGGGGACTTATGTATCCTAAAAACCCTTGTGTATTTTTTTTAAAGGTTGATCGATGATATTAATCATTTTATTTATAATAAAATTCTTTGAAGAAGGTCATTTCCAAGTAAAAAGGATTAGGTCTCATCTTGGGAATGAACCTTTTGCATTTCTCCTGCTATGTGATTTATGTTATTATTTTACTCTATTTAAAACAAATATGTATCTGTTTTAAAAAATCAATTTACGTGCAATAATTTTATAGTTAAAAATAATTTATTTTTTATATACCATTTCTCATTCTGGAAAATATTTTTCAAGTGATAAAAGAGTTTATAACCTATTTTATCTCAGTTGTGATCAAACTGTTTTGAATATTTTTAAAAGACCAAATTATCTAGTTCTACTATTTTAGTTAACTAGGATATTTTTTTATAAATTTGGGTCTTAGTATTTTAATTTTTTCTTAACTTTTAATTAGAAACTCAATACACCCCCCCCCCTCTTGAGTTGTCAACTCTAAACAATTTTGGGTATCTTATTTTTTTTATTTCTCTTTGATTAATATTTATTTTGATAAAATGTTTTTAGAAAGATAAATTAAATTTATACTTTCTTATATTATATTATATAGTATATTATTGAACGTTTTGATGAAAATAATTCTCCTTATTTCAATGGAAAAAATATTCTCAATGGAAAATAAAAATAAAAATTCATCTTTAGATTATGAGTTTTGATATGTGGGATTCTATATAAGTAAAATATGAGAAACCCAAAACTGCTAGAAAATAATGGAATGACACTATTAAAGATACTTATGTTTCAATCTAAAATGATATGAATACATTATTTTGTGAATTAGGAGAATTTTAATTTAACATAATATCATCATAGATAAATTCTTTTTGAGATATGGGATACCCTATCTGTCTCTTGTTAAGACACATATAATGTTAAAGAAATGTGATTAAAAACACATATAATTAAATATGATTTGTTTAAAATAAAACCTTGTGAATCTATTTATAACATCTTTATTATGTTCAATGAGTTTATAAATAGTATTATTACACATGGTAGGTGATCTATCAAAAATATTGACTAATGAGAATCCTGATATGTCTATCGGATCAATGGAGAGACATTTTAGTCTCTATCAATTTATCCTGGAACATCATAAAATTATAAATAAAATAATTAATTTAAATTTTCATGATTTTAGAAGAAGGGAAGAAGGTAAATACAGATGAATATGGACCAAAATAAAAAAACTATTTCATTTAATGAATCACAGTCGAAAGAAAAAAGAATTTTTTAAATACAAATGTATAAGGGGAATTGAATGTGAAATTGAAAGTGGTGAATAAATTTCGTAAACTAGATATTATATTAATTATGGATACTACCTCAAATTTTATTCTCTTTCCAATAATATTCAATATTATTTTAAAATGTATAATAAATAATTAGAAAATTTTTATTCTATAATGGAAGATACAATTAATGAGCTAAATAAAAAATCTAAAAATCTAAAAATGGATCATTTTTATTGATTTATTGAAAATAATATATTATAATTGAAAATAAAATGGGTTATAATCGATAAAAATTAAATAATAACATGAAAATAGTAAATTAACAATTAAAAAGGGGCATCAAAGGATTTTTTGGATGAATAGAAAACTTAAAAATTTCAATGAATTCTGGTTGCCCCTATTCCAATAGTTGGTTTTGGTTATCATCTGGGATAGAAAAATAAATTATAAAAGTAAAAAAATTCCTATATCCAAATATAAAGCTTTAATTGATTAAAATTTTATCATATTTTGAAAACATTCTATGAATTTTGGACCTAAAGCATTATTTTAATTCTATATCTACTAATTTATTTTATAATAATGTTGTAATCTAAATTTTGATTCTAGAAGCATTGATTTTAACAAGTCTAGACCCAAAAAGATCTGGGAACCAACATGAATGTGTATTTAATTGATTATACTAAAAATTAATAAATTAATATAGTATTAATCCATTTAATCTCACTAGTGTATGTTCTATAAATACTGTTGGAGACTATTAAATCTTTAAAACCCTCATAAATTTTGATGGTGGGAATATTAATTTTTTTGAAAATATAATAGGAAAAATAATTAGACCTGGATAAGTTTTTAACTCTAATTATGTACTTATTTATAAAGTTTTTTTTTTATGGATTCAGGTTTAATATTATTATAATTTAACATTTATGTTATGATGTTTTTATTGTTTATGTTGGGAATAATTCCTATAAAAAAAATCATTCTAATAATTATTTGGTAATTACAAATTTTAGAAATGATAATGATGATTATGTGAATAGTGATTATTTATTCTCTAAAAATTTTATTTTTTAAGTTACTTTTATAGATAATATTTATTATGTAATATGAGACAAGGCCATTGAAATACATAATCATTTATGATTCTAACTTTGAATGTTTTAGTCAAAGATCTAATTAACTTGTGTTTGATAAAGTCAATGTGCGTGATTCTTTTCAAAATGTTAAGAAACATAAAATAAATATAAAACTAATGAAAGTGTTGTCTACCTATCATACTATAGAATTTTATTATATGGATTTATTTATATATTCTAGAGTTCCTAGTTTTGTAGGAATATATTATTCTTATGTTAGAGTTTATTATTATTCAAGAAGTACATTGGTTCTTTTCATTGATCATAAATGGGAATCTCATTACTATTTATCTATGTATGGTAATTTTATATAGAACCTTAGTGGGATTACCAAAATGAACATGAGATGTTATCATGACCCATATTTTGAGAATCGATAATTTGAATCTCTCAAATCAAAACATTTCAATAATCACAATTTTCTTACACCTCAAACACCATAGAAAAATATGACTGTTAAAAGGATAAATAGGGATTTTTATGAAATCGCGACAAAAATGCCTAGTCAATATGACACTCCTATGTATTTATTGTATGATGTTGTTCAAACAACATTTTATGAATTGAATTTGAAAGAACCTGGTTCTTCCATTGAGGTATAGTTTCTTCTCTTTCTTTTTCCTTTGAGTTGTTTTCGAGAAAACAAGGGAAATTTGGGCAAAGTACTGGAATCAAAGGTTACACATCGTGTACTCCCAAGCACACTCCATGTAGTATGTCTGTTTATGAAGGTAATACTTAGCATGTTGGAATATCAGTAAGGGGAAGTGGAAAACCCAACTACATGCCATGTACTTCCTAGTACACGCCGTGTAGTCCTGTTGGCAGGCCCTGGAAGGTAAGTCAGTGCACATCAGTCACCAAATGAACAGTTAAATGATATACACACCGTGTATATAGACTTACACACCGTGTATATAGACTTACACACTGTGTAATTTTTTTATCATAAAATGGTTAGTATCCTAGTTCTTATGTCATTTTGACAGAAGGATCGATGGGGGAACTCAAGAGGAGTACCGGAACTTCAACCCCTTCCTAGTTGATCATCCAAACCCTAAATCAATCATCGTCAGTCTCGTTTGAACCCAATAGGTAAGCTCTCATTTACTCTTCAGATGTTCTTGGTGTTTTTTGTTCTCTAATAATTTATTTAAGGTTGAGTGAATATCCTTGTTTCATAGATATATATTGTTCTAGCTTGAATTGAAAGTAGAAGATGGATGAGGATAGTCATACTACGATGAGGTAGGTGGTCTCATGCTAATTGCTTAATGTCAAGTTGTTTATATGTGTCGTTGTGTTGTGCATCCATGTTTGGGGTGTTGTTTTGTTGATCATTTGACCCATGCTAATTCCTAAGGATGTTTATGGGATTAATTATATGAATTGAATCATGTTGAGACTGTTTTTTTTTACTAAGGGTCACCCCATAGGTGTGTATCCCTTGGATTAATGTTGTTGGGCCTTTTGTCTTAGGATAACCATGGTTATGCCTCTATTTTCCCCGTTATGGGTTGTTTGAAATTAATTGGTTGATTAAATGATTACCAATGTGAATTGTTTCCTTGTTAACCATGCAATAGTGTAAATATTTCATGTGTTGCCTTATGTTAAATTGATTATATGTCGGGATTGGCCCTGTTGATATATTCTGCCTTTGGGAAGAGATTTTTCAAGCATGCGGTCAAGGTTTTATGTGCCTTTGGGATAAATTTTGTTGTGCCTATGGGAAATTGACTGTGAGAAAGGATGTGTTATGTATGTGGAATTATTGAGGGAAAGTTTTTGAACTGAAGTTTGATTGTTGTAATGACTTATGATGTATCTTCCAAGCTAAATCACAAGCTTGGATTCGATTGTCATTTTACTTGATAGATTTTCTAATGAGGTATCTGTTGTGTTTTTTTGAATAGGGGATTTACTGGTCATGGTTGGGTCCCAAGAACTTATGATTCAATGTAATTGAATTTCAAAATGAACATGAATAGTATAAATGGAACAAGACTTTTAGGATTGTTTACTTTGGAGTACTTCCTAGTTTAATGGTTTCGATTATTATACACTACTACTAAATATACTCAAAGACATATTGGAATAGACCTTTGGTGGTTTCCCACTGGGATTTATTTCTCACACCCTGTTTGGGTCATGTTTTTGGTCCCAAAAAAACTATATTGTTGCAGGTTTCGATAGGGGAAAGGATCCTTATACAGGTACTTGATTGCTGTTTAGGATAAGAAGATAATGGGACCAATCCAAGGCTTGTGATGTTGTTGTGTTTCATTTTGTATTATTGTGACTTAGTATCATGTTTTACTTGATAGTAGTGTATCTTTTTTTCACTGCATTCTTAGAATATATGACATGTTGTATCATTCTGATATTATATGCCTTCTGGTTATCTTTAACTTTAATTATTTTGTTGTTTACTTCAGTTTCATGTTGTTTACTACTTCCTCTATTGTTATTATTTATTCCGTTGTGTTACACTCTACTAATGAGGGTATAGTTTCCCCACTATCACACCATAGGCCTTCACTTCTAGTCAGTAGCCTATGGTATTTGGGGAAATGCGCTTGAGGCCATGTGGCCAACCGGGTACAAGGCACATTTTAGTGGCATCTGGATCCAGGGCGTTACAAAGTGGTATCAAAGGTGTTTCTTTTCTATTTTTATTAACTATTTGGAGATGATATAAAGGATATATAATTTGGTAATTAGTTGTTCTCTGGAGTAGCTACCCCGTGTACAGGGAAAATCCAAATTGCCTCAAATTAAATTATGATTTTGGATTTTGAGCTATTACAGTTGAATAGATTTCACCTTTGGGTGATGCACTTGTTTTGTGCTATTATTATTGATTTTATTGTGGTTATACTTTGTTTTAACCTGATGAGATGAGTGTATGGCATCTCATGCATCATATAGGCACTTGTTAGAAATCGCATGCCATCCATACTTACCATGCCATTTAGGGAACATTACTAATTCATGTTGTTTTGATAGTACCTTGATAGATATGACTACTATTGTGATAGGTGTATTGGTACGTACTATGGTTTGGATTAAATGGATTCCAAATTTTGGTTCCTGGGGTGTATGGACCCTCTTGGACTAGAATTTGGCAGATCATGATTCAACATTTTTATATACAATTGTGATATGTTATGTTATGTATGGGTGCCATACTTTGATTCATGGGGAGTATAGGCCCTCATGGATAATAATTTGGCATACTATGTCTTATTTTGTAAAAAAAAGGGGTTCCAAGGAAGTTTTTGAGGCCTACTATCTGGAAACCCAGACAACACGGCATGTGGTTCTATGAACACATTCCATGTGTTCTTCCTGTTTGAGGAAGAAAGACTTTTCTTAAATACATGGTGTGCACTCTTTCTACACGTCGTGTAGTATATGACTATGAAACGGGATTTTTGAGATAAAACAAGGGCTATTGAGTTTTGATCAGAACTTGTCGTGTACTTTTAGTGCACACCGTGTAGCCTACCTAGGTAAAACCAAGGTAGATTTGGTCATGTGGGAGTAAATGTCCTGGAGGACAGACCTGTGTACATATCGTGTGCATGTCGAACACGACGTGTACTTGGGGTTGATATATTCCTAGAATGGCGGTAGAACAGAGCCATGTGATGGTGTAAGGGTACACGTCATGTATCCCCTTTTTTCCAAACTTTGAGGGTCTTTTCCTATTTTGTTTTGAAACTCATGAATAGAAAACTTTAATGATGATCTAGAACTAAGGAATGTTCTTGACCTTGTAGAGTCATGTCATCGTGATGACCAAGATCTATACGCCAGGAGAGTGGTGATGATCATACTTTAGAAATGGTAGGTCATGGTCTACCGATAGATCCTCCAGTTGTGCCAGCTGCGGCACCAGCTGTTATAACATATGTAGGTGTAGATGCAAAACTCTGTGAATGTTTTGTGAGGTTCATGCAGACCTTTCAGGGATCATTGTAGGCTGCCACATCTATGGCAGAGCTGACGCATATCTTCCAATAGTAGTATTTGTCCACTTTTACAGGGGATGGCGGACAACAATCTACGGAATCATGGCTGGAATCAGTGATGACTATCTTCAAGCATCTGGAGATACCTCTCAAGAGGAGGTTCAAGACCGCGACATATATGTTGCGTGATTCTACCAAGAGATGGTGGGATGTTATCACTCGTGTAGGGAATCATCAGGATATGACATGGAAAGACTTTCAGGCAACCTTCAATGATTATTATTTTCCCAAGACACTAAGGGATGCCCAAGCCCAGGATTTCATACACCTAGAGTAGGGAACACTATTAGTTATGGACTATTCTGCCTGATTTACTGAGCTTCAGCAATTTTTACCTATTCTGATGGGTGATGACGTATCGAAATCTAGATGATTTGTGGACGGTCTCAGGTTTGATATCTGATAACATGTGAATGTATTCAGGTTTCCTTTTATATTTTCTATAGTGAATTAGTCACTAATCATTGAGCGCAATATGAAGTAATCTAATGGCGCGAGCCGCACCAGTTCGGCACAAGTTTCTAGTACTATCTCAATCGGAAAGAGGAAGTGTCATGTGGATTTCTCTCGCGGTGATAAAATCAGCCATAACATTCCATCTGATGGCCAAGTGATGTCTTGACACTGCATAAATATTGGGCATAAGAGACCACAGTTCCCAAGGGAACCAGTTTAGTGACGAGCTTATGGTAGGATGGGCCTTCTACAGAGCTACTATAGGGCTTTTCCAATAGTGGATAGTGAGATAGGTACTGTAAAAACTCCATGTGTCAATAGCTTCTCACCAATCTAGAAACTGGAATACGTTGGGGTGTTCAAGCCAAGGTGGTGGTCGTGGTCTTGGTAGTCAGACCCTAGGATCATAGCGACAGTAGGGCAGGTCAGCTTAGGGTAGCCAAGCAGTGTCTTAGGGCTATGGTGTAGGTCAGACTTATGCAGTGCAATAAACCAAGTAGGAGAAGGATCCCAGACCTTCTACTATCAGAGGTACTATCCTAGTCACCTCCGTTATATCTTCTATACTTTTTGATGCTAGTGCTACACACAGTTTTATATTTGTGTCCATTTTGGAAAGCCTTAGTCTCTGTGTTTATACTTCTTCTAATGTTATGACATTATACGCTCTGCTAAGGATTAGAACGGTAGGTGTGCGTCAGTGCAAGGAGTTCCCTCTTGAGATTGGTGGGTGTCACTTTCCATGGAACCTCTATATCTTAGAGATGAAAATATTCTATGTCATTTTTGTAATGAACTAGTTGGTTCCTTTTTTATCCTTTGTTGATTTTTATCACCACAGGGTGAGTTTCACATCACCGGAGGGTAGTAAGTTTCTACATAATGGTGAATGGGATGTCCAGGTGAGCAGGGATGGACCCTAGCATCGTGGGTTGGGCAGGATGATAGCCCAGATTGTGAGTTTATATCTGGATAACCAGGAAACATGTCTAGCATATTTCCCTCCATTAGTTGATGGTTTCAGTGAAGTTTTCCTAGAAAACTTATCTGGCTCACCTATGGTCAAAGAGGTAGAGTTCACTATTGAATTAGTGTCAGGAGCTGCACCAATATCCATTCCTCCTCATAGGATGGCTATGACGGAGTTGCAAGAGCTCAAGAGACAGTTGGAATATCTGTAAGCAAAGGGTTTTATCTGAACCGATACTTCTCCTTGGGTTTTACCAGTTATTTTTATAAAAAAGGTGGACGGTACCCTTAGGCTATGTGTGGACTATCGGAAACTGAACCCTTTTATGGTTAAAAACCGATATCCCTTTCAATGGATAGATGACATATTTGATCAACTTCGAGGAGATCGGGTGTTCTTAAAGATTGACTTGTGGTCTGGATACCACCAGGTATGTGTTCGACCATCAAACATACCCCGTACCATGTTTCATAGCAGGTATGGTCTATATGAGTGTCTGGTTATGTCGTTTGGTCTCATGAATGTGCCAGCAGTTTTCATGGCACTGATGAATCGAGTGATCCATACTTACCAAAATTCTTTTGTGGTGGTTTTCATGGATGATATATTGGTGTATTCTCACAATTGAAAAGACCATACCAATCATATTGAGATCATTCTGAATATAGTGAGAGAGAATCAGTTATATGCTAAACTTGTAAAATGCCACTTTTGAATGGATCCTATTCACTTCCTGGGTCATGTAATCTTAGAGACTGGAGTATTAGTGTACTTAAATAAGGTGAGAGTAGTAGTTACCTGGGAGCACCTCAAGAATGTTTTTGAGTTATGGAGTTTCTTGGGGATAGCTGGTTACTAAAAGAATTTTATACAGGACTTATCATGCTTAGCATCTCCGATGACAGGATTGACTAAGAAAGGTGTGAAGTTTGAGTGGTTAGATTCTTGTGATGCAGTTTTTCAAGAGTTAAAGGGACATTTGACTTCAATGCCAATACTGATATTTCTAGAGTCGGGTAAGAGTTACACCATGTACTATAATGAATCAATTATTGGGTTGGGAGTAGTGCTTATGTAGGGGGATCGAGTTTTTGCATACGGTTCTCGGCAGTTGAGGCCACATGAGAGGAATTACCCGATGCATGATCTCAAGTTAGCTGCAGCTATTCATGCCTTATGCTATTGGAGACATTATTTATTAGGAGATCATTTTGTGGTGTACACGGACCACAAAAGTATCAAATAAATCTTTACTCGGTGTGATTTGAATCTGAGACAGCGAAGGTGGGTGGAATACCTTCTGTCGTTTGATTTTACGCTAGCCTATATGCTTGTAAAAGGAAATGTAGTGGCTGAAACATTGAGCATGAGGACTCAGATACAAGTAGTGTGGGAGGCCAGTGGTGAGTGGCAGCTTATATCATTGTTCTATGAGATGCATTTAGAAGTTCATGACAGCTATGGATAGAATTATCTTTCATATTGGGATGTTACCTTTACCCTACTAGATTGGGTGAGGATGAGGTAGCTATTATATTCTGAAGCCTTAGTTCTACGGGAGAGTGTGGAAGGTGAGGAACATCCTCCTGGATGGATGATATACAAGGATAAAGTTCTGTGTATCCATGGATGTGTGTGGGTTCTATAGGATATACGTGAGGATCTGATGTGGGAGTTTCATGCTTCATCTTGGGCAGTGCATCTCGGAGTCACCAAGATGTACCGTGAATTGCACCATAAGTACTATTTTCCAGGTATGAAGTGGGAAGCAGCTGGTTTTGTTACGATATGTTCCACTTGTTAGTAGGTGAAGGAGGAACATCAGTGGTCTGTTGGGCTTTTATAGTAGTTACCTATTCCAGAGTAGAAATGGGATGATGTCATGACGGATTTCATGATAGGGTTACTGAGGTATCTTAGAGGAAATGATATTGTATGGGTCATAGTTGACAGGCTTATGAAGGTCGCTCACTTCTTTCCAATCAAGGAGACCTTCGATGTTGATGAGCTAGGAAAGTTGTATATCTGAGAGGTGGTACAACTTCATGGGGTCCCTCATTCTATCATTTTAGATCTGGATGCCTACTTTACATCTCATTTCTTGAAGAGTTTTTAGAGGTCACTAGGTACGTAGGTGATTCTGAGCATAGCATACTACCCTCATACTAATGGCCAGTCAGAGCGTACGATACAGGTTCTAGAGGACATGTTGCGTTCATGTGTCCTAGACTTTGGGGGCTCTTAGGAGAAGCGTATTCCTTTGGTCGAGTTCGCCTATAATAACAGTTTTTAGGCGACTCTATAGATGGAACCTTACAAATATTTATATGGTAGGCCATGTTATTCTCCCCTGTGCTGGTTATAGACAGGTGAGGTAGCCTTACTGGGACCACATCTTGTGTAGGAGACTTCTGGGCAGGTCCACTTGATTCAGAGATGGATGACTACTGTGCAGTCTCGTTAAAAATATTATGTCGATCGTCGTAGATGACCTTTAGAGTTCAAGGTTGGGAATTGAGTTTTCCTACATGTCGCACCAAGGTTGGGAAATAAGAGAATCAGGAGACAGGGTAAGCTTTCACTGAGATATTTTAGGCCGTTTGAGATTCTGGAGTGAGTCGGGTCAATTGCCTATCGGTTATAGTTACCTTAGAGGTACCACACCATGTATGACATCTTCTATATATCTCATATACGCTGATATCACTTAGACCCATCACATGTTTTTCAGCCCGAGGAGTTTGAGCTTCAGGTTGATACATCCTTTGAGGAGCATCTTATTCGTATAGTTGATAGGAGCACGAATGTTCTTTGAGGCCAGTCATTTCCTCTCGTACAGGTGCAATGGAAGCATGGTCGAGTACAGGATGAGACTTAGGAGAGGGAGGATAATGTAAATGCTCTGTGGCTGGAGTTATTCTCAAATATTCCTTTACCACCCTTGGAATGGAAATTTGGGGATGAATTGATTTATGGGGAAAGTTTTTAAGAACCCAGCTCTTCCTTTGAGGTACGGTTACTTATCTTTATTTTTTCCTTTGATTTGTTTTCAAGAAAACAAGGGAAATTTAGTCAAAGTACTAGAATCAGGGGTTACACACTGTGTACTCCCAAGAACACACTATGTATTATGTATGTGTATGAAGGGAATACATGTCATGTGGTCACGTCATCAAGGTGAAGTGGAAAATCCAAATACATGTCGTGTACTTCCTAGTACATTCCATGCAGTCATGTCGGCAGGCACTGGAAGGTAATTCAGTGGACTTTGGATACCAAATGAATAGATAAATGATATACACACCATGTATATGGAATTACACACTGTGTACTTTGTGTTTTTTTCTTAAAACAGGCAGTAGCCTCATTCTTATGTCATTTGGACAGAAGGGTCGCTGGGGGAACTCAATAGGAGCATCAGAACATCAACCACTTCCTGGTTGATCATCCAAACTCCGAATCAATCACCGCCAGTCTCGTTTGAACCCAATCGGTAATCTCTCGATTACTCTTGATCCCTTATTATTGATTTTTGTTCTCGAATAAGTTATTTATGTTTGATTTAATATCCTTGTTTCATAGATATATATCATTCTAGATTGAATTGAAAGTAGAGGTTGGACGAGGAGAGTGGTACTACGACGAGGTAGGCAGTCTCAGACTAATTGCTTAATGTTAAGTTGTTTATATGTGTGGTTGTGCCATATTCCCATGTTTGGGGTGTCTCTTTGTTGAGACTTTGACATGTGCTAATTACTAAGGATGTTTAGGTGATTAATTATATGAATTGAAGCATGCTGAGACTACTTTTTTTGATTAAGGGCCACCCTGTGGGTGTGTATCCCTTGAATTAATGTTGTTGGGACTTTTGGATTAGGATAACCATGGTAATGCCTCTTTTTTCCCGGTTATGGGTTGTTTGAAAAGAATTGGTTGATTGAATTCTTACAGATGTGAATTCCTTCCTTTTTAACCATGTAATAGTGTAAATATTGCATTTGTTTCCTTATGCTGAATTGCTTATATGTCTGGATTGGCCCTGTTGAATTGTTTTGCCTATGGGAAGAGATTTTTCATGCCTATGGGAAAGGTTTTGTGTGCCTGTAGGATACGTTTTGTTATGTATGTGGGAAATTGCCTATGGTCAAGGATGTTTTATGTTTGTGGACTTCCTGTGGGAAAGGTTTTAAACTGAGGTTTGATAGTTGTAATGACATATAATGTGTCTACCAATCAAAATCAAAAGCCTGGTTTCAATTGTCATTTTACTTGATTGATTTCCTACTGAGGTATCTGTTGTGTTTGCTTGAATAGAGGATTGAATGGTCATTGAAAGATCCCAAGAACTTATGATTTTATGTAATTTAATAGCTTAATGAACATGAATAATATAAATGGAACAAGACTTGTAGAGTTTTTTAATTTTGATTACTTCCTAGTTTAATGCTTTCATTATTATAAACTACTGCTACATATACTCACGGACAGATTGGCACAGGCCTTTGGTGGTTGCCTACTGGGATTTATTTCTCACACCCTATTTGGGTCATGTTTTTAGGCCCAAATAGACTATATTTTTACAGGTGTCAATTGGGGAAAGGCCCCTTATACAAGTACTTGATTGCTTCGTATGAGAAAAAGTGCATGGGACCAAGCCAAGGCTTGTGATGCTGCTATGTTTCATTTTGTATTATTATGACTTAGTATTGTGTTGTACTTGATAACAGTGTATCCTTTTTTTCTACTTTCTTAGAACATTTGACATGCTGCATCATTCTGATATTATATGCCTTCTGGTTATCTTTACCTTTTAGTCTTCTATTGTTTACTTCAGTTGCATGATTTTTACTACTTTCACTATTGTTATTATTTATTCCGTTGTGTTACAATATACTAAGGAGGGAATAATATCCCCACTATCACACCTTAGGACCTCGCAGCTATTCGGTGGCCTCTAGCATTTTGGGAAATGTGCTTGAGGCTATGTGGTCAACCGAGTACGGCGAACCTTTTAGTGACATTCGGATCTGGGACGTTACATAAGTGAATTATTATAATACATATCTTAAAAATAATCAAAAATATTTATTGAATGGTAAAAAATAGAACGATATTACATTATACTATTTATCTATAATGTTAGTATTTTAATAAAAAAAATATGTTTTTGAAAAAAAATTGACCAAAGAGCTATGATGAAATTTTCCTTAGCTATTCAAAAACTAGCAGAGCATATAGGGTCTTTAAAAATAAATTTAATGTTGTGGAAGAAAATTTTCAAGTCACTTTGAATGTGATGAATCCAAATGAACCCAAACCTTCATTTGAAATTCTTGAAGATGATGTGTCAAATATGATTTTCAATAATAACTATAAATATTATGATATTTATGTAGATTTACCTTATAAATATCCCAGTATATATCATTAATATCTACTTGAAGATGAGGAATAAAATGTTGTACCAAGTACTTAATTCCCTAGAATTATTATAACCATTATATAAGACCCTTTAGATTCTATAGTTGGAGATCTTGAATACAGAACTCAATCTAGAGCCTCACAGTGAATCTTGGTTGAACATAAAGAATTCTTATAACAGATTGAACCTAAGAACATCAATGAAGAAATAAATAATAAAAATTGGGTAATATTAATGTAAGAAGAATTAAACAAATTTGAAAGTAATATAGTCTTGGAATTGGTAAATAGACCTAAAGAATAATTATCTATTAGAACTAAGTGGGTTTATAGAAACAAGGTTGATTTGAATGGAACAATCATTAGAGACAAAGCAAGATATCTTCAAAAAGGATATATTCAAGAAGATGGTTTTGAGTATGAGGAATAATTTTAAAAATTATCTATACTTGAGGCCATTAGAATATTTCTTTCATATGATGCACACATTAATTTCAAACTATATCAAATATTTTTCAGGAGTGCATTACTAAATGGATATATTACTGAGGATGATTCTTTTAATATAAAATTGGATTTCAAAACAATCATTTTCCAAATCATGTTTTAAATTTCCAAGATAATTATATGGTTTCAAATCATTATCATAGATCAGGGAATGATATTCTCATCACTTTTCATATATTAAATGGTTTTACAAAAGGTTTTGTTAACCCTACTTTATATATATATTAAATTTCAATGGATGTTTTATTAGTCCAAAATATATGTTGATGACATTTTATTTTGATAATACAAAAACTCCCTATGTAATGAATTTTCCAAATAAATTCAGAATGAATTTAAATGTTGTTAATGGGGAGTTTAAATAATTTATAGGATTTAAATGTTTTCAAAATATAGAATTAAATGTTTTAAATAAATGTAAATACAGAAATTATCTTTTAATTTTTTTCAAGATTTTATAGAACCAAAAGTAGTGATACACCAAAGAGTACATGGTATA
The DNA here is from genome assembly GCA_963277665.1 of Viscum album. Taxonomy (NCBI): domain Eukaryota; kingdom Viridiplantae; phylum Streptophyta; class Magnoliopsida; order Santalales; family Viscaceae; genus Viscum; species Viscum album. Next base: position 643,562,908 of record OY728127.1, read on the forward strand.
ATCTATATATTCATGAAACTTATAAGTTAGTTGACCAATCTACGTATATAGGTATGATTAGAATTTTATTATACTTTAGTACTAGATAACCTGATATTATGTTCATTGTGTGGATGTGTGCATCTTTTTAAGAAACCCCTAAATAATCTATTTTAAATGATTTTAAAATAATTATTAATTACCGTAGGAATACAACCAATTTTGTATTTTTTTACCCTAAATGAAATGTATATGAATTATTTAGTTATTTTGATGATCATTTTGGTGGTTTTAAGTTAGATAGAAATAGAATATATGGAACATGACATTTTTTTCAAGTATTTAGTTTCATACTTAAGTATGAAATAGAATTTTTTTTCATTATCTAATACTGAATATAAGTATATAGATTCAGGTTGTTTTGTGTATAGATTCATTGGTTAAAACATACATTATTGAACTATGGATATCAATTCATACATGAACCTATAAATTATGAAAATACAAGTTCTATGAACATTTGTATAAAACATATATATCTCTCAAGGATAAAACTTATTGATATAAGACATCACTTTTTGAGAGACCATTTTCAAAAGGGTGATACAAATCATTAATTAATTATAATAGAACACTAACATGAAAACATATTTACTAATTCATTGAATATTGATAGAATTAATTATATCAATCATGAATTATTTATGATTAATTTCATTTAAAATGATTATAGAAAACTTATAACATATTTTTAATCTGGTTTTCAATATATATATATTCTGATTTTATCAACTATTTTATTATTTATTTGATTTTGGATATATATCGTATGGTTTTGAAATATATTAAATTATTATTAATATTTTATGTCTGAAAATGTACAAGTAAATCCCAAAATTATTGAAATGTTGAATCAGAAATTGAATTGTCGCAATTGTTTCTAACACATAAAAAACCCACTTTTCGAACACTATTTCTTGAACAATTTTTTGAATCCCAATTTTCTTAAATAACGATTGTAAAGGCCCAAACCTCTCTAGTCCATTACTTTGTTGAAATTTTGTGTTTGAGGTGTTCTAGGAGGTCAAGGTGACTCGTTTCAAGAGTTTTTCAAAAATCCAATTTTTTTCAATGGTGGGTCAAGATCAGTGAGTCAGGAACAGTAGGTAGTGACGATAATTCATAATGGTGAGTCACTGATGGTGAGTCGCAATGGTAACTCGCACTAGTGAGTCATGATGGTAGGTTGCTAATGGTGAGTCTTCCAATGGAGACTCGACCAATAGTGAGTCATTTGACAGTGATTCATCCAATGATGACTCATCCAATGGTGAGTCATCCAATAGCGACTCATCCAATGGTAACTTTTCTAATGGTAACTCATCCAATAGTGATTCATCCAACAGTGACTCGTCCAATAGTGACTCATCCAATGGTGAGCCCTCCAATAGTGACTCATCCAATGATGACTTTTCCAATGGTGAGTGATCCAACAGTGAGTCATCCAGTGGTAGCTTGTCCAACAGTGAGTCACCCAATGGTGAATCATCCACCGGTATCTCATCCACCAGTGACTCACAATGGTGAATCACCCAATATTGAGTCATTTCTAATAGATTTTCAAAATTTTAGTTTTCTCCAGCTTTCCAGTTTTCTATATTTTCACCCCTTTGATATTATATTTAATGTAAAATGTATTCAAAACCTTATTTTAAGGGATTTAAGGCTGATTCAAAGCCCATAACTCCTATCTAAATTTTCTTAAAGGTCCTGGTGCATTTAGTTGGTCAAACTTTATAGCCTTGATAGATATACTTTTAATGGAAAATCTAAAACATATCTAAAATGATGCTCCAATTAGATTTTCAAAAGGCTAAGATACCTCCCACCCTTGTTCTTCCTTATTGTTTTTTTCCTTGGTATGGAATTCACATAGTTCTTCCTCCCATAGGATTTGTGTGATCAAACTACAATCCATGTATCGTTTCCCCTTTTACTTTTTCCTACTACATGGACACCCCCTATTTTGGTGCAACCAGGAAGTGTTGATCCATCTTTGATATAAGGTATGTTCTACATTCTTTCTTATGGTTTCCTTGATATGTTTCATCTTGTTTCTCCTTTACATGTGATGTAATGTGATCTCCATGTTTCTAATGGAGATTTCTTGTGTGTTGGTTGATGCGGTTATGTTACGGTGTCCTCGGGTGGATGCAGTTGTTGCGGGAGAGGTGATCATGATCCATTGTGTCGGCTCGTTCTCATACAAAGAATTTTGACAACCTTTTGAGGTAGGGGATTCATGTTTTCTCTGTTCTATTTATTTTTATTCATAGAGTTATCATGATTTATCCCACTAGATCATAATGAAATTGATATAATAAATATTTGAACTGGATTAAATAATTGGTATCAATTTCTTAGTGATGTTATTGCCTCTTTATTTGATAGATAGTGTGATATCTATGATTTTATTATTTATCATGTCTTTATTGAATAAAATTTCTAAATAATGTAAAGTCAGGAAAATTGTAAATTTATTGGATTAAGTATTAAAAAGGTATGCTAAGGAATATAGTTGGTGTTGTTGTGATTTGGTGATAATAAAATGGATACAATTATGCATGTTTAATTTAATTGGTTAATTCAAGATATAATAAATAACATGTTGTGAGTTAAATGTAATTCATTATGGGGTTCTGAGTTACCTGCTTTCTTATAAAGGCCAAGTGCCTTATGCTTTGGATCTGTGAGATCTCATTGTGTGTGAAGGCCAAATTCCTTGTTTAGGGCCCAGAGCCCAATTACTTTGTTTGTTTCCTACATCTTGTGATATGATGTGAGCCTAGTATGGATAATCCTAGAGGGTTTTTTTGGTCTGTGGGGGTAGGGAGGCCTAGTGGTTGTGGTACTAATTGACGCCTAGAGTGGTGAGATGCATTGGTTTATGCATGTGGGTGTTAGGAAGGACATTGAAGACGATGTAATAGGTTGAAGCTGGTATTACCCATTGATGTGAAAGTGGTTTTTGTTGAATCTATTGTTTATTTATCTGCTTTACTTTCCCCAATACTTGATAAATATGGTCTTTCTTACCCTCCTTCCAAAAGAGTCAAAGAAGCATGGGGTATGTCACGTGCTTTCCGTGTTTATCTTCTCGAGGATATATGGGTCTACACTCCTATATGTGGTAAAGAATTGATGGGTAGTTCATTTACTAACTATGTTGAGCCCCTTTAATTTTGTAGCTTATAATTCTTTCCTAGAATACCTTGAGATATGGAAAATCGTCATGTTGTTAAATAAATTAATGAGTAAATGTTTAACCTGTGGGGTTGGAGAATACTGGGATGCAATGGTGGGGTTGTATATCAGAGAAACTGTGGACTTGGATTGCTTATGCTTTGAGGGAATGGATCTTTACTGGAATGCTAATGAAATGTAATGTGGTTTTGATAATGGATAATTAGTGGTTAAATAATTAATTAATGTAAAGATCAACTGATAAAAAGGGGTAATTTAATTTAATAAATATCTTTAAATGGTTGTGTGCTTATAGGATATCTATTCTTAGTAGTGGCAGTCGGGATCCTGAGAGATGTGAGCTACAATTGAGTCTAAGACTAGGTTATACCCATAGTGTGGTTGTGAGCTATATTATATCCTTTAATTTTTATGTTTATATAAGCTAATCCACTATTTCAGTCTAGGTAACTAACACCCTGGGGATTCTGAGCCCTAGGGGTGTTTTCCCCAACATCTCGGTGGGATGATGGATAGATGACTACCCACTTTAACCCTGAACTCTTCTCTTGGTAGTTACTTGTGCTGGTATGAATGGTGGTTAGTTTAGGCACCGATAGTCCACACAAATCCTCAAGATCCCATCCACCTTTTTGGCGAACAGGGTTGGGGATGTCTGTGGAGAAACATTGGGCCTTACGTACCCCTTTCTCTATAAGTCCTCCAACTGTACCCGCAACTCACTAAGCTCCATGGGATCCATCCGATATGCTAGTGTAGATATCGGTGTCATCTTGAGGTATAGGTCGATGTGGAATTCTACCTATCTGTGAGGAGGTGGTCCTGGAACATCATGAGGAAAGACATTGGCATACTGGTCCACCACTACAGGATAACTCGGAATCCTCACATCAATTTCTCCTAGGGTAAGGCTAACCAACTGATGAATGATCGAATGCACCCTCCTCTGGGAAAGTCCATCTTATACTGCAAAGGTTTCCTCCTCACTGGTGAAGGTAAACCTGATCTCATTCTCACAGACACACTATACCTTGACCCTAAAACAATCGATCTAATCATGGACTATGGATATCCATTCCATACCCAAGATGACATCATAAGGCCTTGACGCCACTACTAGGAGATCCCAGCCAAAGCTCTCACCTCCTAGAGTGAGATCACACTACTTTCACCAGTGTGTAATCATCGAATCTTATCCCATATGAGTCTCTAATTGTAAGGATCGATCCAATGGCTCCATTGGAATCTCAGAGATCCAAACGAGTGTCGTGGAAATGAAAGAGTGACTGGAACATGTGTCTATAAGTACTACAGATAGGGTGGAATATACACAGATAGTAACTCTAATCCTCTCTAGAGCGTCGTGGTTGTAGGTCTCTACTTCCTATAGCTGTGCTCGCCCCTTTCCACCTGCTCCCTATGGTCGGGGTGGTCCTCTTGGTGGTGGTGGCAGTAGAACCTCAAATCACCACCCACCGCCTACTGCACGGCCTAGTCCTCTGCCTCATCTGCCACCCTGCAGACCTCCTCACTCGAATATCTACCTCTACCTCGGTGGTCCATCGACTGTCCGCTAGTCGTCAGTATGGCAGTTCGGGCTGTTGCGGGCCATGTAACCCTGCCCGCCACATGTGAAGCACAGTCTGCCTCCCAGCTGACCTTCTCTTCCTCGTGAGCTCCCCACCTCTGACCCTGCATACCGAGGTCGTCCACCAGTGGGTCTAGCCCACTTGGACCTCTACGTCATCTTTCTACTACCTCACGTAGATGATTCGGCGACCTGTTGTCTGGTGGTGGTTCTCAACGTCGGTGACTACTCAGCTATAAAGCACTCCACTAACAGTGCTCGCTCGAGCACTCCAGCCTGCGTCGGGATATTCAATGATATCATCGATGCTCTGATCTCTCACCAGAGACCCCACTCAAAGGTCTGGGTCCTGAAGAATAGGTCTCATACCATGTCAGTGGAGTAGCACAAGAGGTCAGTAAATCTCACTGAGTACTGGGCCACTGATAAGTTTCCTTGATGTAAGTGCAGGAGCTCTTAAATATGAACATAGCGTAGTGTCAATGGAATAAACTCCACCCTGAAGAGGCTCTCAAAGTCCATCTAGGTGAGGGTCACCTCGTCATGTGTCTAAAGCATCAGGCTCCACCATCTCCCTGTTGTGCCTTGGAAAATTCTAGCACCTAGGATAACCATCTGCTCTGCTGGTGTCTCAACCAAGCGAAAAACTCTAGCCAAAGCCTCCATCCAGTCCTCAGTTACCTAGGTATTTTTCTTACCTCAAAACCTCAGAGGCCTCTATCTTTGGAACTCGTGCAACACACTCAGTCAGCATGCACGGTCTTCTGGTGGAGATCGTGGCATCTGCTGCCCAATGGGTGGTGGTGCTGTAGGTGCACCACCCGAAGGTGATACCACAGTAAGAGGTCCCTACATTGAAGCCTCATCACTCAGTGGGCCTTAATCGTGTACTCTCTTAAGAATCCTATCTTTTTTTATACATGAAGGCATCCTAAAAAGAAACCGGTGTTCCATGGTTGAAAAGTTATACCTGGTGAGCTAACTCAAAAGAGATCGAAGTAAAAACATTTCCAAAACACACGCAATCAGTGTTTTCGTGCATCGAGTCAGAAATTAGAATTCAGGGTCCTAGTGTATGGATACATCAGTCGTCACACCAACATTGGACACCCCAAACTAAAAACCATACTCAAAACACTTAAGACTATTGATCCATTAAAAAGATCAGAGTCCTAGTCCTTTAGTAGAACCGACTCCTCCGATACCACTTTGTCACGACCCATCCCCTGAGGCCCATGTTGTGACTACCCCAAGCCCACCTTCCATAGGCCAGGGGTTGGTGACTAGCACCAGAAAGGCATATCCCTTAAATGGGAAGGTAATTACTTTAAACCTATATAAACACACAATCCAAGAACACGACAAGATACAACAATGAAGTAAAACTGCATTAGTAAAGGTGTGTACTGAAAGTAAAGGGGTCGGAATACAAGCCCAACTAAAAGGTACAACTACAACTAAAAAACAGAAAACAGCCCCTGGAATCATCCACTGAGGATACTACCTAAAGGGTAGGTACAAATCGTCTCCACTACTCTCCACGTCGACCAGTCACATCCGTGTACTACCTAGTCATGGCTCCTATAGTCTCAGTCGAGCCGCTCATTGTCTGCACAAGACACAACAAGGTGTGGGCAAAGCCCGTGTAGGGGTGAGTATAAAAATACCCAGTAGGGACCCTGAGACCCCCAAAGGTCTCTCAGAATTCCACTAAGGAAAACCACAAAGAATGATCTCAATCAAAAAGAACAAAGATAAATACTCAGCTCAAAACAATTATAAGTAAAACACAGAAGTAAATATGATTATTCGAGAAGCTAGATCATCGTATTCTATTGACAGGAACTGCTGCTGACCATACAGAGTCTGACCCACACATAATCGATAGGTAATAACCCATACAATACCCACATAGGATCTGACCCACCCGGAGTCAATAGGTACTAACCCCCGTAAGACCCACACAGGATCTAACCCACATGGGATCCGACCCACCCGGAGTCAATAGGTACTAACCCCCTCAAGAACCATATAGGATCTGACCCACACATGATTGGTATGCACTGACCCACACAAGATCATTGAGCACTGACCCACACAAGATCGATATGTCTCTGATCCAAGATGGGCCACTCTAAGGTTGCTCCTCGTCGGGTCACATACTGCTGATCCACATAGGATCTCTAGGTTCTAATCCATAGAGGATCTCTAGGTTCTGACCCACATTGGATCGCTCAGTATTCACCTCCGTATGATCTGTCTCCAACGTCCACCTCATGTCAGCCACTGGATTCCTGCTCATAGTATGATTAATTCTATGAGAACATCTCCTTAATCCATCAGTCATATTTCAACCATCATGAATTACTTCTAAGAAGTAACCTTATGATCTTTCAAGTCATAGGGGTCCCAACACAACAGACGGCACGTCAATCGGATGCCCGGTCTGTAAGTTTTTGGCATTTTAGTGTCGAGGGACCAGTTGGATTCGGAGTCGATCCAACCTAGACATACTCCAACTTTCTCCAAAACTCTCACGGAGTATCTCAAAAGGATCGTATCCCTCTAAGGATCCTAGTTTCATAGAAGATTCTTCAAATGGACGTTTGGTTCTCAAGATACATTCACTTAAGCGTAATAGGCCCCAAGAGGGGTCCGGGTCCGGTCCGCCCCATTCAGGTCGGCCCAACCAGGTATGGGTATGACCTGTCCTAGTCTGAACTAGAATGGGCCGGCCCGGTTGGTCTGGACCATGGACTGTCTTGGCCCACCTGCTAAGCGCGACCCACCAGGTAATGCGGCTCGCCAACCGGGTGGCCTCCAGATCCCGAACCACTCTAGAAGATATGTTCAACACTTCAATTATCAGTGACATGTGGTGTCATCACATGGTTCGCAAGACCCATGTGGTACAGTCTCCCCTACTACTGCGGGTTTGATGTTGCGGATTCTTCTTCGTATCGCGCAACAGCGCACCGCCTCACCAACGCGGTCGGCCGTTTGTCGGCTGCCCCTTCGGGTTCGCCACAGTGCCAAGCGGTGCCTCCCTCTTTTACCACCGGCAAGCGCCAGTGCCACACTAGTGAATCTGGTGCAAGCCACTGGGTGAGCTCTGGTGGTCCGTTATTCCTTCCGGACATGCCTACGATCCTCTCAGGATGCCTCCGTCGTTGCGCGCCTCTTGGTTTCAAGGTTTCGTCAAGTTGGAACAACCCGCCTCCGAAGGACACAATGAAAAATAAGTGGCAGAGGGTCTGGGCCTTGTTCATTTGGCATGAACCCTCTGCACTAGCATTATAACAAGTGGGGTTAAATTATACATCATATTAAAAAAATATTGATAAACCCCGTTCAAAACCCCCGCATCGACCACCCGCAAATTCAAGAATGAGGAGAAGTAACGTGGGAATTTCTTGAATTAAAAGAAAACCCCTAACTCATGATTCATTGGAGGTGTCACCATTATTGGCAGAAGGAGATTCCCCATCGGATTTAGGTCTTCAGCGTTCACCGGTCCTAGATCATCACCTCCCAAGATTCTATCCTCCATCGATGGAAGACATCGTGTCACTTCACCTGATATTCCTTGCTTAGTGAAACCATGTCAAAACTGCACCCCAACCCTCACTTAAATAGAGGGGGAAAAGGTGATTAACGCACCGAGGAATTAATTAGGTTAATTTAATGAATTAACCTCTTAATTCTCCAATGTTGCGGTTACAAATAAAGGAGATTCAAGACATTAATTGGTTTGACAAGTCATCAGTCCCCACCACCACCGCTCATCTGCTGGAGAAAAATAAATAAAAATAACTTGTTAAGTTATTTTATTATTTTTCTGTAAAGTCTAAAATTTATCTTCTTCTCCTAACCTACTGCAGTCTAAGTGAAGTTTCCCTAAAGAGAATCTTGGCGTTTTAGATTTGATAGTCCTCTTGGATTTCAATTCCGAGCACTGGTTCAAAAGATAGAAAATGACACTTGTGTGTTTACTGAACTTACCTAAAAAAAGTTCAAAAATTTATTCTGGGCACACCTGGCCTTAGAATCAAATGCCATCAACTTTTTCATACTCATAATAATCCCAAATAATTAAAAAAATACATGGAATTTTCTTGGTCTTTACAGTTATTTCACACACATATATTCTGGACATATTTTTCTATGGACTACTATAGGTGTAACCTGTGTAGGCTGTGATGGCTTAAGGATCCTTAATTGGTGTATGGTCTATAATGGCCTGAGGTATAAAACATATTGTATGATACATGCTATACAAGATGTGGTTTCTCCCAGAAACTACCTTGTTACTTTTGGTAATCCGAATGTGGTGGTTGTGTTGCACGAGGTGCATGTTGTGGTGCTTCACCCAGGTGTCTTTAGGCTAGCCCTTTTGGAGAGAGATGCCCAGGATGTGTGACATTGGGGAAAAGTAGAAAATCAGTGGGGAATTGGTGTCAAGGTACCCTTGATATTCTTACTATATTATATGCTCTTGTATGCGATACTTGGTGAGAGTATCCATGGTGAGTCTGGTAATATAGTATACCTGTTTAGGTGATGAGTTAGTTTCACTTGTTGTTCACTGTGATTTAGCATGCTTTCTTTACATTTTTAGGAGAGGCTCTGTGGAGTATCCTACTGAGTATACTTTTATACTCATCCTAAATTATATAAACTGTTTTTCAGGTCAGTTGGTGTAGGTTGGAGATCAGGCTAGTTACTACTAGCTTGGGGTTTTACAGGAGCTATTTGGGCTTCATGGTTGCTGACGTTTTAATTTATTTTGGTACTTAGAGTTTCCCACTTTTAGTTTTAGTAGTTTTTCATGACACTACATATGTATAATTGGGATTTCTTTTATATTGTATTCTAAATAGGAGTTTTTTGGTTTCTATCTTATCTCTCTCTTCTGTGTGTTTTTTTCTTAGAGGGTAATGACTCTCATTTGTGTGTTTCTTATACCCTTAGTGCTAGTCTGCAAACTGGGGCATACTGGAGGTGGGACTCAGGGTTCATTATCTCTCTTCTCACATTGCTAACCTAGGATGGGTACACAATGTAGGGAGGGGGTTGTGACAACAAATCTTAGTATTCATATTCTAAATTAGTTGATATTTGTAAGATGATGCTCTATAATCGTGTAAAAGAGAAATGGCTAGTTTGAGAAAATATTGAAAACATTCAAAGTCTCATCTCCTTTCAAATGAAGTAGTGTATGAAATATATTTCAATGTTGACTAATTCAGAACTAGTAACTCCATGATTGGGAGAAATTTTCTTCATAAAAATTGGACCAGTTGGTTTGTGGATGAAATTTTCCCCTTTTATTCCCTTCTTTTAAAATAGGTTTACATGAATATGTTGTTTGATGCCAGAGATCATGAAGAATTCTATATGATAGATATCAATAGCTAATATATTGAATTCACTTAGAACATGTGGGATGATTTTCTATGAGTACCACATAATGGGGAGTATAATCATTATCAGAGCCAATACCTTATAAAACATCCCCATATTGATATTGGAAATACACTAAAAGTGATGATAGATGATAAAACCTACCAAATACCAGTTTCAAATGAGCTATGTTCAGAATAAATCCAGTTGTTGAAATTAATTAACAATGCTATATATTATATGAAGTGATTTTCTAACTTTTTAATGTATGAATATTTATTTTATATGCCTAATTATTCATTGTAATTAGATAATACTACCTTGATTTTGGATGATTCATAAGGAAGTGTTAACCAAGTATTCTTTTATGTTCAACACTATTCCATGGAGAATGATTATTTTTTTAGAGAAAAAATGATTGGCCCCTATAGGTGTTTAATGAACAATGTTTTGAAGTGATTCTTGTTTGAATAAGACCCCATGAAAAATTATGATGGTCTTATATAATCCATGTAAAATAATACAGATCACATATGAGGAGATACTTTCTGAGTGATTAAATCCAATCTCACATAATTATAGGCCAAGAGATATCATTGATCCTTGTTTAGAACTAGATTAGATTGTTGATTTTGATTACTCTTCTGATGAAGATAAATTTCAAGATCTTTTGGATATGTATGAAGAATCTACAAATGATTTTAGGGAGATCAGTGGTGAAACTCTTGTTCCATAGGTTCTAGATGAGGGGTAACCTATAAGAGAAGAGGTATCTAATGGTTATGATATTCCATAGTCTAATAGAATTTTATTTGAAGATATTAGAGGGTCTAAAATTCCATTGACCATTGAAACAGTCATAGAAGGAGTTGTAACTCGTGAGGGATATAGAGTACCATGATCCATGTTGTTTGGAAGAACTCTCTCTAATTTATAATGTGGTAATGATGTTTATCCTTATTGGAGATTCCACCTATGTTTGATATTGGGGTATCTCTCATTTTTTATTCCTCACATTCTAGTGGACAAGACCCTCAAGATAAACCATTAATTGATATGGTTGTGTCTTCTCCCATAGATTTCAATGGTAATAATGATAAAGAGTCTCTAAAAGTGGCTGATAATGATTATAATAATGATGAGGATGAAAATTATGATTATGATGATAATCCTACAAATCCAAAATGACATACTCTTGCACTTACATTGAGTAAAGAAGAATATATTATTCCAATGATTCCTTCTACTCCTGTTTCAGAATGATTAGTTATCCATGAGACTTATAAGGATATTTTAATGCTTTTGGCTACTCCAACTTCTCCGAGAGATGTACCTAAAACCCCTTCTCAAGATAAATTAGTTTATGAAACTTATTCCAAAATAGAAGTAGTGGATATGGGATAATATAAGGAAGAATATGAGTCCTTAATATGGAAAATTGAGTGACATTGTGAGAAATCTTATCCAAATGATGATACATGTATAACGAATCCCACATTCAATGATCGTTCCATTGATTCAAATAATGATTTCCTTCATAATTCTACTTTATATTAGGTTAAATAATCTCCTACTTAATCTTGATCAGCTTCATATCAAAAAGATATACATTCCTTTATTCATCCATCTATGATAACATACATAGACTTCTTATAATTCTAGAATAACCTTTTGGATGTATTTAAAGAATTTTTATTAAGTATTAGTTGGGATAATACTCCTGAAAGATATAAGGATATTTCATACACTATTGAAAGTGTTTTTCCACACATCCAACCTAATTTTTTTGAAAAATAGATCATATTCACTATGAGATTGGGTCTTTTATAAGATAAATGGAATGTTTTAGATGTCAAATTGGAACCCTATATGTTGTTATGATAGATATGTTGGATGGAATGGATAAAAGGTATCTCTTAGTGATAACTATCACATAAAAACCATCCACCTCTTCATAAAAAAATATTCCTAATTTAGTATATATTGATGATGATTTTATATAAAGGTTAATTGATTATAAAATTTATAGTATCATGGATGGTGTGTAGGATATCAAGAAACAAGTTAAAATGGACATTACTATATATGGGGAAATACAGTATGATTATCTTATAATAGAATCAACTAGGTATTATAAAGATAAAGGAGTAATCAGTGGTGAAACAAAGTACTATTTTAGATGTATTTTCACAAAGGATAACCTTAATAAAAAGTTAATTTCATTAAATGGAGATTTAAAGATGCCTCCCCTAAATTTTTTCTTTAAGGATACTATTGAGAAGTTATTAGTGATGAATCCTCTACTCAATAAGTTCATTTCAAGTAAAGATTTATTACTTGTGGTTATAGAACATGGGACAAGTTTTTTGGATGGTATCATAAGGATTTTAGATCCTTATATGTATTTTTCTAATATTATTGTCCTAGTAAATATTTCTCTTATTATATCTTTCATCTCTTCCTCTCCTGCCCGAACAAAAACTAAATATTTCTCTATTCCAACTTCTACCTCACCTATATATCCGTTGGGACCCATTGGTCTCACTATTTTTTAGGACTATGGATAGATATAACCAATTACCAAAGGAATATATATTCACATACCTCTTGCAATTCATCAGATTGTTCCTCCTCATACTCCTTTTTTTGGAAAAGGGAAAGACCCATCATTTACTAAGGACTCATATATTGATTAGATTATGATAGGTCATATTTAGAGTTTGTGAATAATTAAGGAAATATGTCTATATTATTCAATATTTTTATTTTTAATTTTAATTATTTAGGGTATCTTTTATATTTATTCCATAATTATCTTTTTACACTTTATGAATTTTTTTTATAATCCTAAATGGGGAGTAAACTATATGACATAAAAATAGGAATAAATTAGAATAAATTATTTCCAAAGATTAAAATATGGAATTTTAAAAATCAAAAAAAGTTATTAATTATTTCTAATGGGTTGTTAAATTAGATTGTATTTTTTTAATGCATATGATTTAATATTGTTGAATAGGTATTTATGTCATGATTTGTGATCCTAAAAAGGGGTAATTATTTGAGTATTCCAACAATTCCAGAATGCAATTATCAAAAATCATGTTTAGATTATTTCCAATCCATATTATGTTTTATAAAAGTAAAATTACTTTCTGTAAATAATGTAAATTTCACTATGTCTCTGATGAACTTCATTGAACATGTAATCAACTACATGGAATACGCATCAATTGAATTTTTTATCTCAAGAGAACACCATGATCAAGAATCTTCACATTGGGATGGATCAATTTCAAGGAATATAGATCAAATTCACATCTGAAAAATCAACCGTATCTACCTCATATGAAACACTTTGATCGATCGCAGGGATATTTGGATTGACCACGCATGCAACTATGTGACCACAAGGCCAAATGAAAGAACTCATTTGTGAAATATGGACATTCAAAAAAGTAAATAATAAACTACATGATCATCTAAAGTGACCATGGTCATATGCCTCAATTTGAAAAATTATTGGACTGGCTGTAGTTGTAATATTGTCAACCATTTTGTAAGTTCATCAATTATAATATTAAATTATTGACTATTGTTATTAGTGTTTGACCATATGAACTATCAAGAAATAAGGACAAAATTTTTTCTACTTATTATTTTGACCATTTATTATAATTTTAAAAAACATAAACAACCATATCTAAAGGTGTGTATTATATTAGTATAAAATTAAATATATTAATCCAACCACTTTTTTGTGCATAATGAAATGCCAGTCAAAATAATTTACTGGTCCTAGATTTATTTCCAATATATGAGAATCATTAATGCTAATTTTTCAACAAATATTTCTGGGGGAAGATTCATTTTAAAAGAAAAAATGAAGATATATAGAAAAAAATTAATACGATGTGTGTGTTACATTGACATTATAATTTTTCATGAACAAAAAATATAAACCAGTGCACTGTTTCTAAACATACAAAACTCTGTTATTTCTTGAACATCAATAACACATCCAAAATCATTTTAACATCTTCATGCATTAATTCCTAATAAAAATGTGGGAATAAGAGTAGAAGAACCTCATGTATAAAAATAAAACAATATACTCTAATGCTCTGAATTCTTTTTCCTTATCTCATAAAATTATTGTTACTTTAGACTAGTATATGAATTATATTTTATATCTTTTAGAATTAACTCATATATCATATTGAATAGTATGATACACTCTCTCTTATTCATTTTCATCAATTCTCCCATGAAAAACTATAAAATAGGATGTGTATCCAAGAATTCATGCATATTATTGTTATCTTTTTATTCTCACACAAGGAATATTGAAAGAGGAACTATGTATCTAAGAAATACTTTCATGTTGTTCTATAAAACACAATCCATATTGAAGATCATTTTATTTGCCAAAAAATCTTAGCAATAGGTGATTTCAAAATAGAGAGGATTATGTCTCAGATTGAGAATGAACCTTGAGTATTTATTCCACTGTGTGGTTTCCTTTTTTTTACACTATTTTCAAAAAAATATTATAATTTTTTCAAAAATAAATTGTATAAAAATACTTAGATAGTTATATTTAATTTTGGTTTTATATACAATTTTTTATTCTAGTTAATCTATTACAAATGTTTAAAAAATAAACCTTTTGAACTAATTTCTGATTTATCTTGTAAGAAAATTTTTAAATGATCAAATTATATAAGTATCATATTTTAGTTAAGTAAGCTATGTTTTTTAATTTGGAGTATTTTTTATTTAAATAATTTTTAAAATATAATTTATTATAAACTCAAATCACCTCCATATTGAGTTTTCCACTCTGACCGACATGTATGTTTATACCATCCCACTACATTGAAATTATTCCAATACATATTGTCTTTATAGAATAATCATAGTTTAGATATGGGCTTAGTATATCTGGAGTTGGTTTTCATTATTTTCAACTAATGTATGGTGATGTTTGGTGACACATAATGGATCATGGTGGTATGTGATTTTTTGTTGAGTGTTCTAGATGGAGATCAATATAAAAGTACATATACAATGGATGATAATTATAGAGTCTTGTTACTATCAGAATATATGACTTTTAAGATTTATAGTTCCATTATTATTTTCCTATGTTCAGTTTTAAAAAAAAATTGATGTTTTTTGTTTCTATTTTATAAAGTATAGTGTGATATATATATACGCACTACATGGGTTGTTATTTATTTTATGCACTGAAGATATGTGACTATTGTAGATTATTATAGGTTATGGTATCTCATATCATTTGATATTTCTAATTGGTGATAGTTAACATCCCAATGTCTATTGGAGGCATTCATGTGATGGAACAAATGACTTATTTCTAGCTTGAGCGTATCCCTAGTGGGTCAGTTCATGTCATAGTGTTTTTAAAGTGGTTGAGTCCTAAGAAAATATTTTGGAGTTAGAAATCATCTGGTGAATGGTTTTTGAATTTATTAAAATGGTGTTTAGGGGTGAATGGTCTTTTTTATATGTCCAGATGGTCTAGAATAGTTATAGGGTCCAATTTTTCCATTCACATGGTCATTGTTGACTAATTAGTCAATCCAAATATCTAATACATCATTAAATTTTATGGGAATGTTATTATACCATTATATAGTTGTTCATTATGATCTTTATTATGCTAAAAATTTTAGATAAATTCATATGATATAATCATTCATAGTTCATAATATCAAATGATGGATTCAACGTACTAATATCATGCATGTATGCTGAAGCAGGTTCATGATGAACCTATTCCTATAGTTTTGAATATTACCATTGGTTAGTGAGAAATGAGATATTATTTTGGTTATTTGGTTGAGATTTATATATTCAATATGAACTTGTAACACCCTGAAAATATAAAGTATGAACCCTATATTCGATAGTGTGTATGACACACATCACCAAGAACGTAAGGTAAGATAATATCTGAAGACATTTTAATATATTTAATAATTAAAATATATTCAGTATATTCTATATATTTTTATTCATGAAACACCAAGTTAGTGTTTATTGCATGGAACAATGATTTAGCATGCATGACATGCAACAACGAGCTTCTTCAATGGCTTTCATTTCATGCAAGACTGAGTTTTCCAAACAATAATATATTATTTAAAATATTAATATTTAATATAATAACATATAATAAACTAGATATTATGAATATTATTAACTAACTTATCAAAATATATGGTTTACAAAAATAATTCATTGATTTCAAATTAATTTGAAATTAATATAACAACCAATTGAATATAAAAGTAATATTTTTAGAGAAAACTATTTTTATGCTCACAAAGATGTTTTATAATAATAAATTAAATTAATTACAATTAGGGGTTGATAATAATTTAATATATATATATATATATTTCAATTTAATATTTTTGATAATCATTGAATAGATTTGATAGATATAATATAAGAATAAACTTAGTATTATAGATAAAAACCTATATTTTTATTAAGACACTTTTATTGCCTTTTAATGGTGAACCTAATTTAAATCCAATTTTTGACCCTTTTATAAATTTAAAATATAAAAATAAACATAATATTTTAAATAGAACCATAATAATTAGGTTATGGTAATGTTTAGGTATTTTTTGTAAAGATTCATTTTTTTAATGAATAGTGAAAAATACTGAAATTTAATTCAAAACTAATTTTTCATATAATTTATTTATTAGGATAAATTATAATTATAATTTGTTTAAAAGTTTAATTAGAACAAATTTTTATCAATTAATCCAATTTAGTTCATTGGAATCAATTTTACTTTAAAATTGACTATACAAACATAGCAAACTTTTGGATGTTTTTACTTTAAAAATCTACATTGTCGTGTCATCTACAAGATCAAAATTAAATTAATTTATACCACTTCTATGATTATAAATTTTAAAAATGGATTCAATATTTTTATTTAGAATAATTTTTAATGTCTAATAAGGTCAATATATATTTTGACAAAAAAATATTAGTGAAAGTAATTAAAATTAATTACAACAATTAAGGTAAAATTAAGATTAATAATAGACTCCAAAAGAAATTGGATGGTCATATTTAGACCCTATAATCCCTTGTCTCTAATTGGGTCCATTATTGGAGCAAATTTCAATTTTAAAAATGTGTATGGAATTCCATTGTCAAAATATTAAAAGAGTGTCACTCCTCCTCCACTACAAAAAAGGCATCCTCTACTACCACATCTTCACACCTCTCAAGACAATTTTTCTCATCCAAGATCTTCCCAAATAACTCCTCAAAATCCCTCCCCTAAACCTATAATCCTCGCCTTTGGTATAAATAAATACAAGTAAGCCCTTTGGTGCAAACCAAAAGGAGTTGCCCGATTAAGAGGTAACATCTTTCCTTAAGCTCTCTAGTGTTATATCCTTTCTTATCTCCTCCAATTCTCCTTATTACATGTTTATATAACAACACCAGTATCCTAAACATACTATTATGTTTTTATTCTAATATTTATACCTACACTTACACACAATTCCATCTAATGGGTGACGAACATACTGATTATGTGTACTGTGAACTACCACTTCACGAAACGATGATTGTTTGTTTTTCCTTTACCACTTCTCATGGTGGATATTATGATGGAATATATATTTATATATGTTATATATTATATTTATTATTTATTTATCCTTATTTAATTCTTTTATAAAACATAACCTTATATTTTCCACTTTTTTTAAATATGATAACATCATTTGTGGAAGTGTGGACTACCACCCCCTCAAAGCGATGTGATTTGTTCAAAGTATAAATGGAACATAAAGGGTGGATTTAATTAATTATATGTGACATAAAAAACCTATATATTATAATAATTAAACAATTACCTTTCTAGAAATATAATATATATCATTTTAATTATTTCCCATTCACACACTTAAAAAAGTGATAACGTCGTTCGTGGATGTGTAGACTACCGCCTCCTGAACATGATGTGATTACTTTTAAATCACCAGAATTATATATATTAGAATATATAAATAAATAATGTTTTAGTTATGATATAATTATCATTATGTAAATATATAATGTTACTTAACATCTTTTCACAACGATCATTGAAAAATGAGAACGTTACTCAGGCGTACGTACGGCCGACCGTCTCTATGATTGTAACGTTGGTACATTTTTGATAACCAGGTTTAATAATTGGATTTAAAAGTATAATTGATGTATAAATATGATAATTATGTTGTGATTATTATTATATATATGTTATATAATGACCCTTTGACCATAGTTGACCTACGAAAGTTGTTTTTGACACATAAACCAAATTTGGTCAAAACAACTGATGTGGCATAATTACTTAAGTAGTTGTATAAAACATAAAAATAAGTGAAATAAAAGTAAAGAAAGAATGAAAATGATTCTCAAGAAATTAAATAATTAATATAAATTTATAAAACATGATGTTAAATGATTTTCACCTGAAACTAAATGTAAGGTAAGGGATTTCGTCTTAATTTACATTCCATTGAGACTTATTTGTTGTTATGCACCAAGTTTATTTTTTATGGTGAATATGCTACAATTTTACATAATATATCATTAATATCCTTAATCTCATGATATTATACATTTAATTATATTTTATTCCTTGAGTATTTTTATAATGTAAAATGTTTCAAAGTGGTATGGGACACTTTGGAATGTTTAAAGATTATTTTCCTCAACAATAACTTTAATGATATCTCAATGGTATTTCCATTAAAGGAAATAATATGATTGTTTTTTAATAAAACCATTCATTTTCCTATCCTCTAGTTATTCATGACCAATTTCAAGTATTAGTACCATTTTTTCACACTTTCGTACTCAATGTGTTTTAGAAAATGTTTTTAAAAAAACACAACTTCATTTCTATCTTTAGTCAGAGAACCTCTTTTCTTATAAAAACCTTGTTTTATTAAAATGTTTTCAAAAATTCTTATAAAATTATTTGGTAAAGGAATTTTTACCCTTTTTCCTTTTACTAATGTTTTTAAAGGAATCTTCTTGTCTCTTTCTAAACAAGGCAGTTTTCTAACCCTTTTTACCTTGAAAAAGGAATGTTTCTTTTTACCTCATAAGATATGTATGGATTGATTGACCATCATTTATCTGAAGCTTCCATTGTAAGTATAAAATATTTTTTTAATAAAAAAATTAAAATGGATTTAAATAATAAAATTATTTTCAATTTGTTTTACAAAACAAAAGGTTATTTTCTTCAAGAATATTTTTAAAGTTCGTATTTTATTTCATCAATGATAATCACCCTATATTTTTACTCCACTTTGGTTATGTTGTATTGATACTATCCATATCCTTCTTATGGATGGTTTTTTATTTATTTGCCTAAGGATAATATTCAGATTCACTTCCTTGATCCCTTTTAGTCCCCTTGAAATATTAAATTTTCTATGATAATTTGACATTGAATTTCCACTAAGTATACATATCATTTTTCATGGATATGGACATTGCCTAAATCTTATACCATTTTTTATATGGTGTTTACATTTAAAGTCATTTGATTATATGGGTAAATATTGATAAATTTGTATCTTCTATTCCATAAGGATAATTGATAAGTCACATTGTTAAATTGATTGTTTGATATATGAGGAATTCTTTGGATAGGTATGACATGGGTAAGGCCTAGTTATAGATAGTATCTAGATGCATCAGTAGTCTCATGGGACGAGTTAGTTAGAAAACCACTTTATATTTGTTTTTACCTACTTTACATGGGTTTTACCCAATAATTAATCACTTCCCTCATTTAGTTTTAGTTATTATTCATCCATGAGATTTTTCATTGGCATATCTATGGATACATTTAATTTTCAGTTCATTCATTAAATGGAATGTGTTTTATATTTCTTACCTTGCCATATTTTTTCCTTATATATTTATTTGAATGGAATGTGTTTTCATTTACCTTGTCTTATTTTTTATTTAATTATTTTTTTATCTATTAATTACTTGGCATGTATTTTCAGTTATTTACCTTTCCATGTTAATTTATTTCTCATTGATTCATTATTACTTCCACTATATTTTTTCCTTACTGAGCATTTGAGTCACCCTTATTATGTTTCCTTTCACCAAGATTCCAAGAAGTGTACCAAAAAAGATATGTAAGGATAAGAAAAATGGAATAAAGTTATTGTCATAGAAGTTATTTATTTAGAAAAGAAAAAAAATATGTTGTAATTAGTGTATTCATTTGTAATACAAGTGTCATTTATGTATCTATGTTACCAAGACTATTAAACTCTCTGACCATTAGGATTTGATTCCTTGTAATCATACCAATATAATTGATAGAAGACACCAACTACGGGCTATCTGGGGTTAGGTCATTACAGTTGGTATCAAAGGAAGTTTATTAGCAACCTTGATAACTATATTTAGGAAAACATATAGTAGAGAACATAACCCTAAGGTAGAATTTGAGGATAAGTATAGAAGAAAACCCAATAATTTTGGTAAATTATAGATTATGTGGGTATTCCTATCAATACATCTCTGACTGTATATTACAAGTGGATGTGGTTTTGGAACAAATGTACCTAGGAGTAACAACTCTAACAAGGTATTCTGAGCCTAACTCGGGGTAACCTGGTACATGAAAACGAGCCTTATTTCTCACCTGGTTTGACACTCCTAAAGGATATTCTTAAGATAATTCACATTTTCTTTACAAACCACTATGAAGGATTTTTACAATGAAAGAACTAGGTTAAACCTATGTTGTTTTGGATTGAAGATAAGGTGTCATGATTTAGAAATCCAACTAATGATATTATGGATAAACCCTAGACCAAGGAAGGACCTGTGTGGAAATAAATGGATAAAGTATTAATGTATTGGGATTGTATTAAAAACCTTAGTTAAAAGTATATTTAGTGATTAACCTAATTTCAAGGATTTCCATCATATTTATTTTTGAAATTATATTAAATTGGGTTTAGAAAATGACAACTTGTATGCTGGGTGACAACCAATCAAGTCCGACAAGTCCACGGTAATTGAACCCATTACTGAAGGATGATAAGGGTTTGATGCCAACCACTTACCTATGCAATTTTATGGTTAATATGTCATTGTTTCTAGTTAAACTATTTGATGATTAGATACTAATGATAAACTTGTAGTGTTTCTTTTTATGTTTAGACATTAATTTTAAAACGATATTGACTATATAAAATAGATAGATACAAATAGTTAGACTTTTCACTCTTTTATAGGCCTTACTAACCATTAAATTTTTATTTTAGTGCTTCAAGAATCAAATTTAATTTCTGGATATTCATTTCTTAAAGTAATGGATGAATTGGAAATTCATCGAAGAACAACCAAATGATGAAAAACAATTTATAGAAATATATCAAGTAATTATATTTCCTTATATTCTCAGGTAGTAATAGAACTAACCAACATTATAAAAATGACTTAGAAATTAAATGTTAACCGAACACCTTAATTTTTGTTGAACTGATGGTCTTCTAAATCATCACAAATTTATGGCTTTGAGTCCCTCAACATCCTATTGATCATTAACTTGTTTTTGATTGATGACATAAACCACTCCATATAAATAATTTATTCTTTTCCTCTGAGTATGTATCTCTACTTGACACTAATTTTCTCCTAATTAGAGACATAGTTATATTTTTTTTTCATGTGACCTTTGTACTTCACATTCTCTCTTTTATAGAGGATGTCGTATGAACCCTTCTTGCGATGTAGGATTTTAACAAAGGAAATATCAAAAAATCTAAAACCAAAATCAAGTTTAAATTACAAGAATGCAATTTAATTAAGGCAAGGAGAATGTAACACCCTAAAAATCTAAAGTAGGAACCTTGTATTCGATAACATGTATGACACGAGACACCAATCACGTAAGGGAATATAATATCTGAAGACATTATAATATATTTAATATTTATAATAGATTAAATATATTCTATATGTGTCAATTCATGCAACACCGAGTTAGCGTGCGTTACATGCAACAACGAGTTTCTTTAGTGGCTTATGTTTCACGCTAGACCGGGTTTTATCGAACAATAATATATTATTTAAAATATTATTATTTAATATAATAATATGTATTAAACTAGAAGTTATGAATAGTTTTAACTAACTTATGAAAATATATGGTTTACAAAACTAATTCATTGATTACAAATTGATTAGTAATTAATATAACAACCAATCGAATATAAAAGGAATATTTTTTTATAGAAAACTATTTTTATTCTCACAAAGATGTTTTATCATAATAAATTAAATTAATTATAATTAGTGAGTGATAATAATTTAATATATATATATATTATTATTATTATTAAATAAAATATTTTTTACAATCATCTAATAAATTTGATCGGCATAAGATAATAATAAACATAATATTACACATAAAAACCAATAATATTATTAAGGCAATTTTACCTCCTTTTAATGGAAACCCTATTTTAAATCCAATTTTCACCCTTTTATAAATTTAATATGTCAAAATAAACTTCATATTTGAGTTATGACCAAAAAAATTAGGTTAGTTTAATTTTTTGGTATTTTTCTCTGGGAACTCATTTTTTAATGACTAGTGAAAAATACAAAAATTTAATTCAAAACATATTTTTCATATAATTTAATTATAAGGATAAATTTTATTTTAAATTTTTTTTAAGTTTAATTAGATCTAATTTTTATAAATTAATAATATTTAGGTCATTAAATCAATTTTACTTTGAAATTGACTATACCAACATATTATGCTTATGGATGTTTTTACTTTAAAAACACGCATTATTGTCCCATCTGTGAGATTAAATTTAAATTTATTTTTTCCACTTATCTGATTGGAATTTGGAAAAATGTATTACACATTTGGAATCATAATAATTTATAATGTCTAATAATGTAAACTTAGTTTTTGACAAAAAATATTCGTGAAATTAATTAAAATTAATTACAACAATTAAGGTAAAATTATGCTTAATAATGGACTAAACCTTAATATTAAGGGTCAAAATGACCTAGAAACCTATCCAAAATACATTAGATGGTAATATTTAGACCATATCATACCTTTTAAAAGTTTTCGTCCATTATTTGATCCAATTTCAATGTTAAAAATGTGTATGGAATTCTTTTATCAAAATATTACAAGAGTGTCACTCCTCCTCCACTGTAAAAAGGCCACCTCTCCTCCCACTTCCTCACACCTATAAATACACTTTGGATCGAAAAATATCTTACCAAATAGCTCCCCAAAATCCATCCCCTCAAACTAGAAGCCTCACCTTGTATAGGAAGAAATCCAAGGAATCCATTTTGTGCAAACCAAAAGGAGTTACCCTATTAAGAGGTAACATCTTTTTTAAAGCTCTCTAGTGTTATCTCCTTTCTCCACTCCTCCAATTCTCCTTATTTAATTTTTATATAAACAAAACAGTATCCTAAATATACTATAATGTTTTTGTTCTGATATTTGTACCTATACTTACACAAAATTCCATCTAATGGGTAACGAACATACTGTTTACATGTACAGTGAACTACCACCACAAAACGATGATTGTTCATTTTTACTTTACCGCATCTCATGGTGGTCATTATGGTGTAAAATATGTTTATATATATTATATATGATATTTATTATGTATTTATTATTTTTTAATTCTTTTATAACACATACCCTTATACTTTCCATTTTATGTAAATACAATAACAACATTTGTGGAAGTGTGGACTACCGCCCTCTCAAAGTGATGTGATTCATTCACACTATACATGGAATGTATAAAAGATGGATTTAATTAAAAATATGTGAAATAAAAAAACCTATATATGATATTCATGACATAATTACCATTTTTTAAATATAATATATATCATTTTCTTTATAATCCTTTCACACACTTCAAAAAGTGATAACATTGTTCATGGATGTGTGGACTACCACCTCCTCAATATGATGTGATTCCTTTTACTCACAAGAATTATATATATAAGTATATATGATTAAATAATATGGTATATATGATATAATTATCATTATATAAATATATAATTTTACTTACCTTCTTTTCACAATGATCATTGAAAAATGGGAAATTTACTCATGTGTACATACGGCCTATCGTCTTCATGACTGTAACATTTTTTCATTTTTCATAACCACATTTAATTATTAGTTTTAAAAGAATAAATTATGTATAAATATGATAATTATGTAATTATTATTATTCTTTAGATGTTATATAATGACCCCTTTGACCGTAGTTTACCTACCAAAGTTTTTTTGACACATAAACTGAATTTGGTCATAGCAATCAATGTAAAAATAATTTTTTAAATAGTTGTATAAAACATAGTAATAATTTAAATAAAATTAATGAAAAAAATTAAAAAATTTATCAATAAAGTAAATAATTTATTTAAGTTTATTATATAGTAATTTAAATGATGTTCACCTGAAATTAAATGAAAGTTAAGGGATTTTGTCTTAATTTACATTCCATTGAGAATTATGTGTTATTATGCACATAAATTATTTTATATTGTGTATATACATCGATTTTACATGAATATCATGAATCTCATAACTCTCATGAATTTTTAACTTTAATTTAACTTTATTCATCCATGAGTTTTATGATTTAAAATGAATCAAAGTGGTATGGGGAACTTTGGAATGTTTAAAGATTATTTTCCTCAATAATAATTGTATTGATCATTCAATGGTATTTCCATTCAAAGAAATTATATGAAAATTTTTCAATAAAACCATTCATTTTACTATTTTATGGTTATTCATGACCACTTTCAAGTATTATTACCATTTTTTCACTCATTGGTACTCACGATGTTTTAGAAAATGTTTTTAAGAAAACCCGACTTCATTTCTCTCTTTAGTCAGTGAACCTTTTTTCTTCAAAAAACCATGTTTTATTAAAAAAAATTCAAAAAAAAATTAAAATTATTTGGTAAAGAAATGTTTACTCTTTTTTACATTTACTTATGTTTTCAAAGGAATATTCTTATCGCTTTTCGAATAAGGCATTTTTTAACCATGTTTACCTTGAAAAAGGAATGTTTTTCTCTTGTATGACATTTATAGATTTATCTAATGTCATTTCTCTGAATATTCCCTTTCATGTTTGAAATTTTTATTTGTAATAAAAAAATTAAAATGTATTTTAAAATTAAATGTATTTTCAAATGGGTTTTCAAAACAAAAGGTTATTTTCCTCAAGAATATTGTTGAAGTTATTCTTTTATTTCATCAAAAACAAAAACCCTCTATTTTTACTCCACTTGGGATATATTGTATTGATATCATCCTTAACCTTCCTCTAGATGGTTTTTGATTTATTTTTTCAATGATAATATTCACGTTCACTTCCTTGATCCCTTTTAGTCCCCTTGAAATATTCAATTTATTATGATAATTTGAAATTGAATTTACCCTAAGTATCCATATCATTGTTTATGGATATAGACATTGCATAAATCAGATACCATTTTTCATACGGTGTTTACTTTGAAAGTTATTTGATTATTTTTAGAGATATTAATAAATTTGTATCTTCTATTCTATATGGATATTTGATAAGGAACATTGTTTAATTGATTATTCGATATATGAGGAATGCTTTGGATGGGTATGACATAGGTGGGCCTTGTTATAGATAGCCTCTCAATGCATCGGTTGTCTCATGGGACAAGTTAGTTATCTAGCCACTTAGATGAGTTTTTACTCGATAGATAAACTATCTTGTGAAAGGTCTTGACAGTAATGGTTCCATGTACCATGGAAACATAGTGTCTAATAATTAAGCACTTCCCTCATTTAGTTTTAGTTATTATTCATCCATGAGATTTTTAATCGACATATTTATGTATATATTTCATTTTCAATTCATTAGTTAAAAGGCATGTGTTTTAGTTTCTTACCTTTCCATATTTATTTTACCTTTCCTAGTTATTTGAATGACATGTGATTTCATTTACCTTTCCTTATTGTTTATTCACTTAATTTTCGGCCTATTGATTACTTGGAATTTGTGTTCAGTTATTTACCTTTCCATGTTAATTTATTTCACATTGATTTGTTATTTCTTCCAATATGTTTTCCCTTACTAAGAATTTTAGCTCACCCTTATTATTTTTCCTTTCACTAGGATTTAAATAAGTTTACTATGAAATATATGCAAGGATATACAAAATGGAATAAATTTATTATCATAAAAGTTATTTATTTATAAGAAGAAAAAAATTATGTTGTGATTAGTGTATTCATTTGTAATACAAGTATCATTTATGTATTTGGTTTACCAAGACTACTAAACACTCAATCCTTAGGGATTTGATTCCTTGTAATCATTCTGATGTAATTAATAGAAAACAATGGCTTCAGGCTATCCAGGTCTGGGTCACTATAGAAATGATTTAGTTTATTTCCCTTTTTTCATTAGTGGAATATCTATGGTATAATTAATTTTACTTCCTTGTTTTATGGATGATCCTACCGGCTAGCTATATATATTTCATGTGTTCTAATGAAATTGGTCTTATAGGATAGTGTGGGAGACCTAATCCTTAGGTGAAGATATTTGGATTCATAATTAGACTCAAATTTCCTTCTACTTTGAGCATTCACTAACTAGATATCACTTCATGCATTGTGCTCCCCATATAGCTCAGTGATCTTTTATTGGAATATTTTTTCCTCTAACTCATTATATGAATCATGCACCATTTTAGAGTTTGATCCCTTATTTATGAAGGTGTTTTATATGAAAATGTTTGGCCCAATGTAGGGTATCATGACCATGTATGAGTAAAGATAAAATCTTATAAAACTCATGAAGTTCTCCTTAGGAATGTTTCGTAGTGGTAATATTCAAACCCATTAGTTTAATATGATACATTTAAGGAAGAGTTGTCAAGGAATGTTTTAGTTTTTAGAAACTCCACCTTGTGTCGAAGGCCCTGAAGTAACAATTTCTAATTTTTTGTTCTTGATAGGTTATCACCATGGATTTGAGAGTATATTATCATTTCATCTATAGATAGTGAATGTGGTTTCAGGTAAAGGCCTCAACATGGGATAATTTTTTGAGATCATAGAACTACATATTATAGGACCCATTGTCTTTCAGGATGGTTTTTAATTTCATGTATATTTGTGAAAGTGTTGTAGGAGATGCATAACATGCCATTACTCTCCCACAAAAACCACAATTTGTTAGTTCTTATCATGCATAGGGTGCATAATGTTGGGGATTCATGAAAATTCATGAAAATGGGTAATCATAGTTAGGAATCATATAAATTAGCTCATAGAATGATTCATGTCATCTTATCAAAGAACCTTATACTAGAATGTATAATAAAGGGTTATTTATTCTATAGTATATGTTTGGTAGTGGGAGATTATAGTGAAACTCCTATTCCAAAACTTGTTAACTAAATAGTTTCCCTGGATGAATAACATAATTCAATTACCCATTATTTTAATATGTTTTTATCCATAATTGATAAGGCATTAATGGTGCTCCATTATGGTTAATATGAGATATAGTGGTTCCCACCTTAATTAGAATTCACTACCAATGTTAATATTATACAATTATACATTATTGATCGAATGATACAAGTTCCACCCCCAGTGTTGAATGGGTACCCATTAGGTGTAGCGAGAATTGACCACCATCAAAAAAAATAGTAAGTGACCTAATGGATTATAATATTATACTTATTTATAAAATGTATGGATGATAATTCAATTACTTAGAATGTGTTGGAATGCAAAAATTATCCCAAAGGGATATCTATAGTTGTCCCTTAACTAGAGAAAAATGTGTGCATCATCTTACATTTAATGGACGTAGTTTATGTGTTTCTAGATGAAATAATTGATTGGATACTTTTTATATAAGTTAGTATAAGTGACTATTGAGAATTTGAGAAAATTTCCTTGACATATTATGAGTGTATAAACTATATAGAAAAATATTTTACTGTGAGTATCATATTTAATTAATAGAGATTCAATGATATGATAATATAACCATGGTTAATGATAATATCATTGCTTCACAATAGTGGGATGGTGGGTGACACTTCTAGAAGAATAATATATATAAATATCGTAATGGAGGTGCATGAGAAACTATTTTTATATTATTTTAATCATTCATGGATGGAGTCATGTTTCTTACATTTAATCGATTATTGTATCCCGACAGTATTCCATTTTTTCTGATAGGCCCACATTGGTTTACATATCACATGTTATCTATTTCTATGCAGTAGATGAAGATGATTTCTCTAGATATTTTGGATCATGGTCACATGTTTTTTAGTAGTTGTTATAATAGAGTCTAGAGATGGAAATTAAGGATGATATGAATAGTCATAACATCCCTCTTCATATTATTATGGATTTGGACTACCTCAATATGTCATGTGATTTTGAGCAGTTTGATGGTTTTTGTGTTATTAATTATTTACTCATTAGTATCCTTCAAGAAAGGGAAATAAAAAAACAAATAGTTTATCTTTGTTAGTGAATAAAAACTTATTGGATATTGTGATGTGTTTAAGGAATTCACAAAATATATATATATAAATGTTTAGGAATGAAGGATCATATTTCCTTTGATCCATATCCTAGTGGAATTAGATACTATTTTTTCTTGAAGGATGTGATATAGAAACTTATATAGGTCTTGAGGGGTATAATTCCTTACAACTATTCTAGTGTCATTTTTAAATATTGAAATTTTATAGGTGGTGGAATGTTGTGTAGATAGTATTTTCCCATTTGAAAAATAACTTGGGAACTCTTTAATTGTGGGGATAAAATAACTCCCATAAAATGTAATTGTCACAATTAAACATTCTAAGGATTATTTCAGTAGTTTATGGTTTTGTTTTTATATACTTTTCTCTGAGACATTGGATTATTGAAATTTTACATGATTTACATTGGTTGGGCCTATATTCCAGAAAATATCTTACCTCCAAATAATCTATAATGGATAATTACATTGATTGTAGTGTGATTTTTTTTCTAAGTAGTGGTGTACTGAGGACTCTTATGGTGGGATCTGTGAAACTGAAGGATGTTAATTTGAAGGTGGATTGATTTCATTTCATGGATTCTTTATGGAATTATTTTTTAGTAAATCTAATTATTTCCTTTTGGGGGTTGAAAACATTTGATGGTGGTGAGGATATAACTACATAGGATTTTCCCAATCATGAAATAACTCTTTTTTGTTGTCTTGACGTCTTGGGTCCTTCATTGGGGTAAATTTACTGATTTAAATATGAAAAAATCCTTAAACAATTATGGTGGTTCTATTTATCTTTGGATGCATTGTTTACCCT
Source organism: Viscum album (assembly GCA_963277665.1). Lineage (NCBI taxonomy): Eukaryota > Viridiplantae > Streptophyta > Magnoliopsida > Santalales > Viscaceae > Viscum > Viscum album. Next base: position 643,592,642 of record OY728127.1, read on the forward strand.
TATGATATATCTTGGTAATTTCAAGGGACACTAAATCTTTAGGGATTTATAATAATTATTAGTTAAATAAATATTAATCTCTTTATCATTTATAGTAATAACTTATTGTCCATATATTTTTTTATTTTGAATCATTATAATATTTGTATAAAATATTTAAGGATGGTCATTTATCTATTATATAATTTCAATCATTTTGGTTACCCAAAAAAATATTTATAACAAATATATAATTGCTAGTCTTTTTAAACATTTTATATGAAAAATCTACATAGAATAAATTGGCTGTTATATGGGAAACAATTATCCACTGTTACATAAATAATGATCACTTTCACTTCTGATGATGTAATTTTAATTCACATATGGGTCCATCATGATGGTAATCATTCCTGGAATTTGTTAAATAAATTTTAATTTAATGCGATTTTCAATTTCAAAACCCATAATCACCCTTTAAAAATATCATTATGAATTTTCCCTAGGGTTATCCATTGTATTTACCTATATTAACCATATATTAGGAGAGGTTTGGAGATCCATTAATGATTAAGAATTTATTAGCATCATATTAATGCAATATTTTTGAAGGAAATGATGATAATATTAGGAAATGGTGATGAACATGACCATTTGGTCAATGATGTATTATAGATTTGACCATTTTTTTATGTGGTAGGTCCTTTATAATATTCATATTAATATATTCCTCTTGATTTTGAATGTGGGGATTCATTATTTAATTTTTATCCAAAATCATATACCCCCCTAAAATGTGTTTTTTTATTCATGCATAAGAAACATGATTATGTGATACATTTATCTTTTTTTATTTAGAATAGGTTGTTCAATTCCTGAATACCAATGTCTTGGTAACTAAATCAGACACTAGATATCCCATTAAAGATTAATCTTAATCTCCCCGCTATTTCACCACATTGTTTCCACTATCCTCCTTAGTGAAAAAGGTTTTAAAGATTCCTAGTATTAATGGGTCCATGATTGAATTTTGTACAATGGTCAATGAATTTTTCTCCAGCATCGGTGATCATGACATGAGTGATCATTGGCAGAGGATTGGGGATAAGTAGAAGGTCAGAGGAAATGGGCACTCAAAGTTCATAAACAATATAAGAAACAAGGAAATGTAAAAATAAATTGATATATATATATCCCTAGTGATGTTAGGATATAAATAGTCCATTGGAGGAATGATAATGATTTTTAGGGATTTTAGATATGATTCCTAATAGATTGAGGGTTTGAAAAATTAATTTTTGGTGACAATGTGAATTTTTATACATTTTTCTCTTGAATATGTGTTGTACCATTAACAGTTGAGTCACAAAAAAAAATTGGTGTCATAACATGATGTATTTACTCATGTTATGTTATTTTTGACATGATGTGGGGTGTATTTCATGGGTTTTATGTTTCACAATTTCTTAATGAGATATGATTTCTATGTAAGTATAATACTTGTTAATGGAGTTAATTTCATTTATCTTGGAAAGATAAAACATGGTAGCTACATGAAGAGATTCAATTAGGTAATGAAATTACATGGGATATATTTCTTATTCCATATATCTATATGGTACATTCCAAGTATTCCCTAATCTAACATCCGTGTTTTTTTAAGGAGTACACTCCATGTACAACAAATGTGCATGCCATGTATTTTTTCTCCCTTGTTTTTCTTTATCTCAATTATCGGTACATATATCATTGAATAAGAGTATTCCATCATGAATTATTATCAACATATAATTAGAGGAAGAACATCTCATCCAAATTGTAGGTAATACCTAATGTGATAGATAAAACCTGTTCATTTTTTGTTGGTAGGGGTGACGATGAGATTTAGTATGGTGATTGGGGATTTTATAAGGTTAAGTAATCTCCCACCTATCATTTTCTACATTGTAAGACACATTTCTATTATATTATTGATAAGCATAAGAACCCTATAATTTTTTCTATGGTACTTGAGGAGATCTTTTATCACTAGAGAGAGGTACTCCCTTATCTAATGTGTGCTATATGAGGTATGGGTGCTACACTTATTGTGTTATATCCACCCTCATCTGTTTTGTTCTATAAAAATTGGCATTATTCCTCTATTTCCATTTTATTGATGATATGTGGGTTTTCTTATAAATGTTTAATTATGATAATATGTGATATTACTACCTTCTATTTCTTCTATCCATTGATATAGTGTGATTTCCCCTATAGATTTCATAAAAGGTGTCACTATAGTGGTGGACAATATTGTATTGTACTCACTCGGCTAATGTGCATACCTCATAAATGACCAAATTCCCAATGATAGATTTTTTTGGTGGTGTGGATTTATGGTTATTATGGTTGGATACTTCCCATCATGTGACTCATTAAGAACCCATGATTTTCCTTCAATATGGGGCATAAAACTGGGATATCAACATCAAACTTTGTGGGATTTTCAGTGTTGTGAGTATCCCTAAATACTAGTGTGATATGTCCTTCAAAGATTAGAGATTTGTTGACTAGGACTTAATTTCACCCAAAATAATATTTTTTATGAAGAATATCTTGACCTTCATTTTCTTAAGCTCAACTACCTTTTTTTATATAATTCTAATTGACATGGTTCATTTCATTGCATTGTATTTTTGGGGAAGCCTACAAAGTATATTTATACTCACCCCTTTATGGTAATTGTTTCAAACTTGTTCTTTATTTTCACCTAATAGACAATTCAATGATGGTCTTGTTGTATGTGGAGATACCATGTATTTTTTATAGGTGATGCCTAGTGATACTTGGTGGTGAATTTTGGAGCATGGTGGATCATGATAGTGGTAGTCATCATTGTGAATAAAGATCGATCTAGGAGTACACACAGTGAGGAGGATCATTCCAAGGACTTGTGTCTATCATATTTTAATGATAATACAATATATAATTCCTTTTTTTATTATCTATGTAGCATTGTTATTGTATTTCAATTCAATTGATTTTATTATATATAGTTCAGTTATTTATATATACACATATTATTAGGGTTACTATTTATTTTTTCAATTTATGAGATTTGGTTCTTTCGTGTTGTTATATTCTAAGGCCACTCATATTACATGATATGATATACTGTAATTTTCACTATCTAATATCAAATTAGGTATCTGATTGGGGTGGAACAATCATCTTACTACCTTCCCATGTGACACCTCGGTAGGTAATGTCATCTCACAGTAGATCCTGGGATCACCCCCTCTTCTCCCCTCTATATATTTATTTTGTGAAGGCTTCAGTTAGTTTAAAAAAAGGGGATATTAAATGATTTTTTGACATTAATCTATCATCATGGAAAAAATAGGGAATTGAACCTACTTTCACCACCATCTCCAGATAGATTCTACATTGAATTGCTCTTTTTCCCCATGTTTTCAATGATGGATGACATAAACACCTTGATGTTAGGGTTTAGTAAATACCTTCCAAATAATAATAATAATATAAAAAAAATCATCTAAATTAAGATAATTCCACATTGTAATTATCATGTTGTACTCAAATTATTTCCATATAGTAAATATAATCCTTTTAATCTTAATTCCATCTATATTAAATAATACATGATATAATCCATGAAACCACACTATTTTTTTCCTCTCGCCCTATTCACAAATCTGAAGAAAAAAAAACTATATTCTCATATTATCACCTCCTCTTATTTTGATTCCAAAGTATCATTATTCTCATCCTCTATTCTAATTTTCCACCCTAATAATTTAATATTTTAATATAATGCCACTCTTTGTTCTCATTAAATTTTTGATATGTTCATATTCTCCAAACCCCCTTTATTCTTTCATAAATATTACAAAAAATATTTCTCTTCAAAAAAATATTCCTTGATATTATGATTCTGTTAAATTTACACATCCTTTTTGATCCATGATAATGCTAAGTGCCCAAAATATTTAATTTTTATCAAATATAGTATTTAAATTTTAATAAATGTTCCAAAAAATTCTATATAATTTCAAATTTTGAATTCTACATTTTTCCTTTATTTTCATTAGGTATTTTTCAACATGGAATGGTAATATCCTAAATTCCTCTTTTGGATCCCATCATAATAACATCCAATGAACTCTAAAGCATGACCTCCACATATCAAAGTCTTTTATACATTTTAATCCTAAACTTTATGGAAACAAAACAAACCCATATGAGATGCAGTGACGACCTCAATAAAGTGACTATTAATTAATAACAACTTTCTAAACCATAATCTAGAATCTCACCACCCCATTTCCTATTCACCTCAATAATCCCAATACTCAATACATCCTCATCCACAAAATGTTTCTTCTTTTGTTACACATTTCTATACAAATCACATACAGTTCATAACCACCTTCAACATGCCCATTCAATTTCTCCCAATTTTGCATAGCTATTTTGTGACCCAAAATGGATTTTTCTACTGTAGGTTCTACATCAACTCCATTTTTTATAGTCACTACGTCTTTAACTATGGAATGATCATCAATATCATATAATTTCATAGTAACCATGGTCCTCAAAATGGCTAGTGAAATGGATTAAATGTTTCTTTGACATTTTAAGGTCTTACATTAGCTTCTAGATCTAATATCTCCCATATTTTATGATTGATAAACCATTTAATTCTTTTTTCAAGATGTCACCAACATTCCCTAACATTAAAACACTTCTCTTTATAACAAAAAAGGATAAATACTAACATATAAGTTTATTCACCCAATTAATTTTATATATGTTTTCTTATATAAAATCATTTCAATATTCTCATAATGAATGGTCATAGAAATTAAAAACCTTATATATACAAGTATTTTTATATTTGAGTCATTTCCTCACCCTCGAAAATATTACAAATCATCGAGGAATTTTACCTATATAGGGAACCTTTTCTATTTCCAATGTTTCACCTTTAAAAAACCCTACACAACATCTAAAAAATTTCTTATGTACATAGGTAATATTTTTAAATTGAAATATTCTTTAATGAATTCCATTAATAGTGTGTAATAGATGTTATGTACATGGTTTATGACAGTAATAGCTAGAAACCATCATATCAATCCTCTATCCATTTTCAAGTATTTTTATCTTATCATCCATCACATCTTCCGAATATCTGAATAACTTGAAAATTCATTTTCTTCCATTATAAAATTCAAAACATATATCATTTAAATATGAAATTATTAATATTTTTTAATACTCTTTTGATCAATTACATATCTAACTCATCCTCTGGAATATGCTCTTATCCTGCTCAAAATCCATGTATGTCACAATTATGCATACAAAAACATCAACATTTATTGTAAAAAGATCCAACACATAACCCCTTGGTTACAAAATTACCCCTAATCACTACTTGGTGGGAATATCAGGGTGTCTGTAACAAAAATGGGGACATTTGAGGTTATGTTTAACTACAATTGTATCATGTTGGACTAGATATCTGGCCACTATACCTGAACCAACTTACCAAACAATAACTAGTAAATTCCTGATAAACATAGGGTGAAAACATGTTCCTAGGGTAAAATATGTATAATGGGAATGGATTAACCTTTATCAAATGATAATGAATAAATTCTCAATAACATGATCATGTTACTATGAAAACAGTAAACCTTGTCATAATAACACACAATTTCAATTCAAATAATTTATAAATTTCTAGTTCATGATACACAAACATAAATTATCATATAACTTAATAATCTACATTAAAAATCCTATTGGCTACCACCTCTACAACTACAAACCCAATCTGTCACACCCTAACCATAGATACTTCTTTATTATACTATTTTCATGGTCTTGGATCTTTCCAGTTGAGGTTCAGGTTGAGACACACTTAAAATTTTTGAAATATTGGAAGTCTGAGAAAAAATTTGGCATGTTCACGGGCACCGCACTGTTAGTAGAACCCATTCTGTTTAGCTCAGGTACCCATGCGATAGTTCCTAATGTTGGATAGAATCTACTGTGTGGTTTGTCCATGGTAGGATAAACCGTGTGGGTTGTTTGTGTAGTTTTTTCCTTCTTGGATATTGGATACCGCACAATTGGTGCACGGTTTGGTAAACCATGTGATCATCCTAGGTCATTAAAACATTGAAATTCATATTTTACCATCTCCCTCAATTTACCCTAAATCAGACCCCTTCTCCTTAGGTCGATTTTGGCGCATGAATGGAGCCCCCTAGCCCCTATCCTTGATTCATCCTCCTCTATCGGTGCTCCTCCAAAGATCTAAGTTTAGTTTTTTGGGTTTTTGGAATTGTTTCCCTTCTTCTTATTCTTCCCTCTCTATTTCTTGGTTCCTATTTGGTAGGTCCTCTCTTATTTGAACCCTAGATGTTAGGGTTGATGTGTTGCTCATTTTTCTTGATGCTTAGGGTATGTTGTTTGATCTTTAGGGTGTATTCTTCCTCCTTTGAGAGTTTCATTACATTCACATGGCATTTAGGTAGGAGTCTCAATGATTCTCCTTTATTATGCATTTTTTTGGTGCTTGGGTGTTTTCAATTAATTTTTAAACATGATATGAACCTTTATAATGCACATGGATAGTTTATTATTGTCTTTTCTTCTTGGTAAAAATTTATAAAAATGGGTTTTGAGGTGATTCATTATTTATTCCTATGCGATTATACACCAAATGCGTTTGATAAAATGTCAATTGAGTTTTAATAGAGAAATTATGTGATTTGGGTGGTGTTTTCCTTAGAAAAATTTATCTAAATTGGTTAGAATGTGGATTTGGAATTGTTGGTGTGAATTGTAAATTTTATGGCTTGACGGTTGTAGTGAAATGTTTTGGAAGGGTTATCATGATTCTTAAAAATGATTATTTGTGCTCTTGAAATTTTGTGAAATTGTTGGTCTTTGTTTATAAAGAAAGTTATGGTTATAAAAACAGTTTTGGGTGTCTTCATAGAAATTTAGAGTGTGCCATTGGATGTTGGGACATCTATGGTTTCAAAGGGTGAACGCATGGATGTGATTTCAAATGATGATGGAACTTTAAAAAAAATCCCCTTAAAATTTTCCCATATTTTCTCCCTCTACTTTTTCTTAAAATGGTCCCATGATTTCCAAATGCTAAAGTGTTCCTTCAAGAAATTGGGAAATGTAACCTCAAATGTGTTCTTTAATGTTTCTCTTGTTCATCCTTGAAACTTGTTTTGGTGAGAAATTGAGAATGTAAATTCCCATTTGGAATAATTTTTATGAAAGTGGTGATTTGGAAATGGTTTTGGAACTAATTATGTGATATTTTGAAAAGTAATTTTGAAAGTGTAAATGCCCGGTTGGAATCCTTGAATGTTTTGAATAATGTTCAATAAGACCATATGATGTGATGTCCCAGTTAGCACATTGAATGACTTACTGTATCATGGGAACCCCTATAGATGGATTTCATTATATGGGTTATCATATAGGTAATGTCCATGTTTGGGGTAGGCAAGTATAGCGATGGTAGGTAAGGTGAGTCATGTGTGCGAGGGACTCCTTCTTACACAGTATATTATTACCATGGGTTTCCTAGGCATCTTTTAGAGGGTTGAGTGATGGTTGTTAATCAACCCTGATTATACTGGTTGGTACCCCCTGGATTAGCTGAGAGGATGGGTGGGATGTTCCACCGGATTATTCAGTTTAGGGCGGTTAGTCGGTTATTGACTAGGGAGCTTCATCATAAGCCAGTAGGTGGTTTCGAACCGAACACTTCCAAGGATTGCTCTAGGGATGTTTAGGAAATTCCCATGGTTAGTAAATCATTTTTACTTTTTTACTTTATATTTGGTTCTCATCTTTCACTATTTATTTATTTTTAGCACAGCCTAGTATTGTCTGCTTGGGTTTTTTATTTTGGATTTGGTTTCTAAAATGGTGAATCTATTTTGAAAATGGGAATTTGGCATGTATTGTTTGGAAACGGGAAATTTGTTGTTGTATTTTTAAAATTTGAAAACCCTATTTTTATATATTTATTTCAAACTAGTGTTTATAGACTATTTTTTAGAAAGTAAAAGTATGGATTCTTTGGTGATTGCCTACTGAGCTGTGAAGCTCACACCCTATTTGTACCTTTTCAGTGTCGGTAGAACTTGAGCTATTTTGCAGGATTAGGTTTCTAGTTTGAGTTTCCTTTAGAGCAGGTCAGTTGGTGGATGGTGTTGACCATGTGGTCACATGATGATCGTGTTGGTAGTAGTTTGGTTTTGTTTATTTTGAGTTTCAATTTTGTGTTTAGTTTTTCATTTGTTCAGTTGTTGTATCTAGATTAATTTTGTATATTATTGATATTTAATTGTTGGATATTTTTTTATTTAATGTTGTCTATTTGATCCTGGTTATTAATCAGGCTGAAATAATTCCCACTTGTATTATTTTTTATGCCCTTCACTTGTTTCCAGCCAGTAGGGATCGGGAACGCCCTTCGGGCCATGTCTCGGAATGGGTTGGGTGTCTGGGTTCGATTTCATCCCTTCTTGGTTCTTGAAATAATGGTATCAGAGCATGACATTGTTATTTGGGGTGTTAGGTAGTTGGAGATTAGGATTGTTGGAGCTTAGGAGGTGGGTTATGGGTTGGTTCCTCATCATCACCACTCATGACGAGACCTGAGTTACCAAGGGTAGTCTGAGATTTGAGTCTTTTGTCTTTGTTTTGGATTGAGGGATGATAATGGAGGCAAGACAATTTCATGTTGTGATCTCACATGGAGTAGTGACCCATGTGGAGTCCAAGTGCAAGGTTCAAGGTCCTCCCAGTGTTATGGCTTACTTGGGTAATGGCCCACTACTGTGTCGTTGAGTTAGGCATAGACACAAGTTCCCCATTCTGATGGTTTTTCTTGAGTTACATTTCATTTTGGTTCTAGTGGGTGTGAGTAAGATTTTAAAATGAAACCAGTTTATGAAAATGAAAAATGATTTTTTTCAAGTGTTTTTGGATTGGTAAAATGGGTTTTAAGAAAAGGTGTTTTGGATTTAGAATTTGATGAATTCTTTGAATTAGATAATAAAATGGTAAGTGTGACCCGTGATACTCCTTATGAAGGATTGCATATGTGTGGGTATGTATGGGAAGTTCATGTTGGAATGTGTGGACGGAGTTGGATGGACACATATGTGATGGTTTGTGGGATGCCATTAGTGGGTGTTTGAAATTTTAGGTTGACTTGGTCTTTCTAAAATTGACTTAAATAAGAAAATTGTTTCCGAAATTGGTTTTCCTTTTAAAGAGTGGGTTCTTGTTGTGAAAAAAAAAGATTTTTGTATTTGTAAAGTGGCCATGAAATAAGGCAGATTTGAAAATTAAAAATGGAAAGGTGATTTTTGAAAAGGTAATTTTTGTTTATTATTGTATGTTATTGGCTTACTATTCTGTTTTTTTTTCTTAGGATATTCTTTCTGATTATGTTTCGGGTTGATGTTGGTTTTGGTTTTATGTTTCTCGTGTTGATCAGAATATGTCGCCCAGAAAGGTCCCCAAAGTTTCTAATGAGTCATGCCCAGTTCCTGGTTCTTCTCAGTTGTTTCTTATCCTTCATGGTGATATAGGTATCTTAGAAGCAGTTGAGTGGCTTGAGTAAGTCGAGCGTGTATTCAGATTGTTGGGGACTCCCAAAGCTATCAGAGTTTTTGTTGCCCTAAGCTTAATTGTGGTTCCATATTTGGATGAATGGGAGGTGTTTTCCCCGCCATTGATGAAATTTGGGAAGATTTGGGAAGTTTTTAATTCCATATTTGTCTGATGGTTTATACCTGAGGAGGTGAAGAAGAAGAAAAATGAAGATTTCATGAATGTTCAGCAAGGCCATCAGACGGTGAATGACTATATTGACCACTTCAAGGAGTTGATTTCCTTTTCTCTGGAGGTAGCATCACAGGGTCTATTGAAGACTAATCTTTTCATTGGGGTATTCATCAAGAGTTCAAGGAGTGAGTTATCTCCTCCAAGGACCTTTGTTTAAGGAAGTTGGGGGATGAAGTGTTTTTAGCTGAGTTAGTTTCTGAACCACAGGCAGTTGGAAAACTGGTGTCTCTTGTTGCTCGTAGAGGTTCCTCATCTGGAGAGGAGTGTGTGCCATCAGATACTATTCCTGAGAAGTATCTTCCTTTGGTTTTGGCTTCCATTTCTTCATACCATTCAGTTATATACCACCATTGTGGTCGTCTCGGGCATTCGAAGTCGTATTATTGCAATCCTCTAAAGACATGCCATCATTGTGGCTTTCTGGGTATCTGGAGATGTTTTACAGGAAGTGTCTCCCGGAGAAGACATTGTGATTGAAGGATATTAGGAGCTTACTATGAGGAAAGATATGCTTCAGTCATCAGGGCTCCAGCCACAGGACTTGGAGTGAAGCTTGCGAATACTCAAGAGGTGTCAGGGGTGTGTGAAACCTTGGCCCAGTTTTTTATCCCATGTTGAGATGGAGGCATTTAAAGTTTACTTTCTATAGTCTTGGCTACTATCGAAATTTCATCATTTCATTATAAAATCATGATGGATTTATTCTATCATAATCCAAGTAGTAGTGTCTATTTGAAAGTAGCCTCTAGAATCGTTCATTTTTTAAAAAAGTTTGTTTAGACCTTGTGTGGGTTGGTTTTGGTTTTAGTCATGGTCGTTTGGAGGTGTTTATGTTTTATAGAATTGATGGATAGTGGTTCGGGTTCACTGTTGTTCTTTTCGTGGGTTTAATCCCTCATATTGGGAGTCCTGGTAGGTGTGGGAAATTTCCAATTCTATTAGTGGTGGTGTTTCACTCATTCCAATAGGAATAGATTTGTAAGTGTTGGGATTTCCCTAGTTTTTAGTTGCGGTGAGGGTGTTTTTTGTTTAGTATGGAGAGGTTGAGTTAGTTTCTGAGGTCTCAGTTTTCCAAGATGCCTTGTAGTGGGTTCCCTATTTAAGTTTTGGTAGTGTTATTTGTGTTTTGATATTCCAATTATAGTTGAGTTGTTGTGGTGTGGAGAACCCCCTTGTGTTCTCCCCTCTTTTATATGTTGTGGTTTATTTCTGATTGGTTATGTGTGACTTGTGGAGTGAATATTCAACACAAGGTTTATGGTTTCCCTCAGTTTTGATCAGGCATGGATTTTAGCTTTGTCTATCTTTTGGTTGGGTGACTTTTTGGGGAAAGAAAGTGTCTTTGGTGGGGAGAATTGTCACACCCCAACCTCATATACTCTTTTATTCTGCCCTTTTCTTGGTCTTTTATCATTCTGATTGAGGTTCGCCTTGAGACCCAGTTAAGATTTTTTAAATTTTGGAAGTCTGGGTAAAATTTTGGCATGTGCACAAGCACCATGCAGTTAGTGGAAACTGTGCGATTCAACCCAGGTACCCATGTGATAGGTCCTACTATTTGATAGAAGCTACCACATAGTTTGCGCACGGTAGGAAAAACCGTGCGGGTTGGTCATGTGGCCAGTTCCTTCTTGGGCAGTGGATACCGCACGATTGGCACACGGTTTGGTAAACCATGTGGCCAAATCGTATGATCAGTCCAAGTAATTAAAACTTTAAAATTCCTATTCTACCATCTCCCCTATTTACCCTAAATTAGACCCCTTCCCCTTGGGTCAATTTTGGCACATGAAGGGAGCCCCCTAAGCCCCTATCCTTGGTTCCTCCTCCTTCATGGGTGCTCCTCCAAAGATCTAAGGTGAGTTTTTAGGGTTTTTGGTATCTTTTTCCCTTCTTCCTCTTATTCTCTCACCATTTCTTGGTTCCTCTAGGGTAGGCCCTCTCTTGGTCGAACCCTAGATGTTAGGGTTGATGCATAGCTTGATTGTCTTGATGTTTAGGGTGTGCGGTTTGATCTTTAGGGTGTATTCTTCCTCCTCCAAAAGTATTGTCGCATTCTCATGTCGTTGAGGTAGGTGTCTCCATGATTTTCATTTCTGATGCATTCTGTTGATAATGCACATGGTTAGTTTATTATAGTGTTTTCTTATTTGTAGAAATTTCTAAAAATGTGTTTCGAAGTGATTCTTTATTTATTCCTATGTGTTTATACACCAAATGCATTTGATAAAATGTTAATTGAGTTTTAATAGATAAGTTGGGTGATTTTGGTGGTGTTTTCCTTAAAAAAGTTTATTTAAATTGGTTGGATTGTGAATTTGGAATTGTTGGTGTGAATTGGTAAATTTTATGGCTTGATGGTTGTAGTGAAATGTTTTGAAAGGGTTATCATGGTTCTTAAAAAGGATTATTTATGCTCTTGCAATTATGTGAAATTGTTGGGTTTGGTTTAAAAAGCAAGTGATGGATCTAAAATGGTTTTTGGTGTCTTCATGGAAATTTAGAGTGTGTCATTGGATGTTGGGACATCCATGGGTGCACATGGTTCACACATGGATGTGCTTTCAAATGAATATGGCACTTTAAAATACATTCCCCTTAAAAGTTTCTCATCTTTTCTCCCACCCCGTTTTCTTAAAATGGTCCCATGATTTCCAAATGGAAAATTGTTCCTTCAAGCGAATGGAAAATATAAAATCAAATTTGTTCTTTAATATTTGGCCCATTCGGCCATGAAACATGTTTTGGTTAGAAATTGAGAAAGTAAAGGCCTATTTGGATTCGTGTAAATGAAAGTGGTGTTTTGGAAATGGTTTTGTAACTTTGTGTGATATATTGAAAAGTGATTTTGAAAGTGTAAAAGCCTGGTTGGCATCCTTGAATGTTTTGAATAATGTTCTATAAGACCATGTGATGTGACAACCCGGTTGGCACTTTGAATGACTTATTGTATGATGGTCACCCCTATAGAGGGATTTCCCTATATGGGAAATTGTATAAGTGGTGTCTATGTTTGGGGTAGGCAAGCGTGGTGATAGTAGGTAAGGTGAGTCATGCGCGCAAGGGCCTCCTACATAAACAGTATATTATTACCATGGGGTTTCTAGGTGTCTTTTAGAGGGTTGAGTGACGACTGCTGATCAACCTCGATTAGATGGGTTGGTACCCCCTGGATTAGCTGAGAGGCCAAGTGGGATGTGCCACTGGATTGGTCAGTTTAGGGAGGCCAGTAGGTTATTGACTAGGGAGCCTCACCATATGTCATCAGGTGGATCTGAACCGAGTACGTCCAGGGATCTCTCTAGGGATGTTTAGGAAATGAACATGGATACTAAATCATTTGTACTTGTTTACTTTCTATTATATTTTTTCTCATCTTGCACTATTTATTTATTTTTAGCACCACCCAGTATTGTCTGCTTGGGTTTTTTATTTGGAATTTGGTTTCTAAAATGATGAACCTGTTTTGAAAATGGGAATGTGGCATGTTTTGTTTGGAAAAAGGAAAGTTGTGGTTTTATTTTTAAAATATGAAAAATCTATTTTTATATATGTATTTCAAACTAGTATTTATGAACAGTTTTTTGGAAAGGAAAAGTATGGATTCTTTGGTGATTGCATACTAAGGTGTGAAGCTGACACCCTACTTGTACCATTTTGGTGTCGGTAGACCCGAGCTGTTTTACAGGTTTAGATTTCTGGTTTGAGTTTCCTTTATAGCAAGTTGGTTGGTGGATGGTGGTGACCATGTGGTGACCATGTGGTAACATGAAGATCACATTGGTAGTGGTTTGGTTTTTTTGTTTGAGTTTTAGTTTTGTAGTTAGTTTTTCGTTCATTCAGTTGTATCTGGATCAGTTTTGTATATTATTGATGTTCATTTGTTAGATCTTGTTTTTCTATTCAGTGTTGGCTATTCGATCATGGTTATTCATTGGGATGAAATCATTCCCACTTGTATTATTTTTTATGTCTGGCACTAATTGTCAGTCCATGGGGATCGAGAATGCCCTCCGGGCCATGTCTCGGACCGGGTCGGGTGTCCGGGTTGGATGGCATCCCTGTCTGGTTCATGACACAATCCATGGTTCACAAATAGAAACTAGTGATATTGTTCATATATGTAGCATAACCCAGGATAATAAAAAACTACAAACACACCAATACACATGTATATTGAGAGAAGAATCCTAATAATATTCCTCCAAATATTCTGTGTTAAAATTCTTTGAAAAAACCATAAATGATAATTAAAAATACAAATAAGAATGTTTTATAGATCATTAAGAAAAGTGAATGAAATGATGAATACCGTAATTTCCAAAAACAAAAATAAGGGACAATTTATAATAAAAAGTGTAGATATACATCATGGGGAAAACACCAATGAATCAAAAATCAGGACAATAAGACTCCTCAAACAAAACATATCAATCACCATCATCACAATCATTCCCATATACATAAACACATCTTACTACACACAAGAAACAAAAAAATAGTAAAATATGAAACTAATGTTGAATCGTATAATAGAGTGGTTGAACACCCATCATGACTAGCCTCCTTAGAAACAGTCTCTATATTACTAATCGTGTATAAGATAGTGTGTGTTACCTCATAACCAATATTAGCCTTTGTCATAAGAACCCTTTTAAGAACCAAAAATTTACTCAATGTATTTCAAAATAATAAATATAATAAATCAAACTATATAACTAGGTTGAGTGACACCTTTTTCCAACATTAAAAAAATTATAACGTCAATTATTTTATAAAAGGTTCATCCTAAACAAGGGGTTGGTCTAAGTGATAATCACTCCTAAATAATTCTAACACCTTTTCACTCATGAAATAAATTTTAAGAAAAACCATTTAAATCCATTATAAAACATGTTGGGACATTCCTTGAAGTCAACTAATTAATACATAATTTCTTTGATAAAGTAAGATACAAGAACTATATTCTCACTCGCTACATATTGTCCAACTTTGGTAATGCAAAACATAGCATAATTTCTTAAACACCCCCCCCCCCCCCAAATATTCATCACTTATAAATATTAAATTATAAATATATAGTTGAAATTTTTTGAATTTAATAAGAAATTCACAATAGAAATTTCCTTGAACACCTTATATGTATGGAAATGTTAGAGAAAAAATTTACATATGTTATCAGAAAATACCCCTACAAAATAATACCAATTTTATAAAAAACTCTAGAAAAAATATCTTTAATCAATTCTAAAAAATATATTTATTCATTTGATATATAAGGGATAAAATTAAAATAGTGAAGTGTTCATGGTTTATCTAATGAAATATAAAAATATAATAAAATATCTGGAAGTGGTAAAATGTTAATGTCAACAACAAATTATAGTAGATTTTGGTTAGATAAGAGGCACATAATCCATTAAAAACAAGTCCCCCATTGAAATCAAGTGCTTTTAGTTGAAATATAAAAAAACCATCATCCTAGGAATTCTAGCCAAAAATGTTATATGAGATAAAATGGAGGGAAACACAAAGTAGAATAAAAGTTGAAATGGATAACTTACAAGAGCTTCTCCATATAGGATCCCTTATAGGATATAAAATAGGATAGGGTGAAGGGAGATAGTTATATATCAATTTTATATGCGGGAGAAAAAAAATTGAAGGGGTGAAGCAAGACCTCCTTTCTTTACATTCAATAATAATAACAATAGAATTTGAGAAATTTATAAGTCTACCCGCATTTGAAATATCTGTGCACACTAAACAGTTCCATCCATTATAATATCTTACTTAATATTAATAAAAAAATAAAAATAATGAAAATAATAATATTAATAATAATGACGATGATGATGATGATGATGAGATATCACATTATTGTCTCGTAAGAACCCCAAACATAAAAAAAAATATTAAAAAAAGGAATGCGGCGGGAATTTATTGGAGACATGTATAAACATAACCTTCCATGTTGAGAATTAAATCCTACTCTAGTATTTTTCTTAAATCCCACAATCACATGCCCTGTAAAAGGAGTCTTGTTTTCATATAACACAACTCACCCAGCTAATACTCAAGCCTACCCAATCATAAAATATACTAATCCCATCTAACATCAATCCAATCTTTCCTTTTACCCTATGAAATGAATGCCATGCATTCCCAGTCATAAAATATAATATATCACTCCCAATTTTATCTTTTTCTCAATATTCTCTATCATTCCCACCTTGTTCATCACCATCCCACATGATAATACACCACCCCCATGAATAATGTGTGCCAAATAATATACTTCACCCAAAAAAGCTCCAATTCATGTAGTAGTTTGGTTTTGAACCTTAGCTTCCTTGATACAGTTACCTAGTAATGTACCACTCATATTTAAGGTATGTTTTAATAATGTTAATAATAGTTCTAAAAATAATGATTATAGTAATGATAATTATAAAAAAAATACAACAAATAATATGTTGTTTCATACATAAATTTTATCAAACATATCATAAATTAATAAAACATATTAATGAAGCTCCAATACCATACTAAAAATAAAACAACATAACTATGTTTTTCATAAATCAATCTTGAATATTTTTGAAATGTTGTGAAAATAAATATGAAAATTTTGGAATCACAGAGCGTAAAAATAAATAAATATTATACATAAACAATAATGACGAGGATGTTTCACCTCTTGACATCTAAAGGCTAATGAAAACTAGATTGGGTCATTTCAGAGATTTTTTATTGATCAATTGAGATAATTATGTTAAAAAATTAAGTACATTATTATTATTAAAAATAATAATTTATATAAAAAATTATATGATGAGATGAAGGAATATTTCCCATTCGTCAAGAATTAAATTAATATCCATAAAATGATAGAATTAATAACCACTAACGGGATATTGAAATTTAATTTTTATAATTATGCATTATATTATTATCATTTATTAATATATAATTGAATTAGTTGATAGATGATGAGCATGTGCTAATTTTGATGCTGAATTTTTTTAGTGATATTTTTAGAATAATAAATGAATTTATAAAATTTATTATGATCAAATTAATTTTTGGAAATTGTATTATGAAAATGGAAAGGGTGTGGATAATGAATTGAAGAATGTGATATTATGTTTATAATGATAGATATAAAAATATGATTATCATATGATTTATGAAAATGGTAAATAACATGGGAATGATAATTTTCAATTAAATTAATGTATACTAATTGTTAAATAAAACCTAGTTATTATTTTATTTGTGTGTAAATATGAAATCTAGTGAATTTTCTTAGTCAAAATGGATACATTTATGAATATTTTTATTATGATGTCATTTAACAAATGAATATGAAATACAAAAAGTTGAAGTTGAATACAAATAATGGGAATTATAAATTCATAATGAATAGAGGTTTAGGTTAATTGTTGGAATGTTGAGAATATTTTTGTTACATTAGAACATCATGAGATGTTAGAGATTATGACTATATTACCAATCTAATGTTACCCATCAATGAGGATTATATTGAGAAGAGGATGATCCTTTCCGCTCAAAAAAATCTTTATAGAGACTAGTAATTTATTATTCCTATACTTTCTCAATATTTACAGATATAACTATGGTATAGAATATTGAAATTACATGACACTAATTAACATTTTGAGAAACCAGAGTGATGACACTCTATCTACTACATCTCCTAGATAAAGGTGGTCAATGGCAAATTATCATTATGGTTTCAAAGTTCTAGAAATAGGTTCAATGAATACTATGTTTCTAGTAATGGTTTCATCCATAGTTCTAGGTTGTTGCATAATTGTTATTATTCTATGGATCATATATCAAATGGGTATGTAAAGATTACTTATGTATCTCAGGATAGTTCATCTTGGGTGAATCATTGGTTTGGATACATATTAAGGGATACAATATGATATTATATATTTTTTGATATACTATTTGTATGAATATATAAAATATACATGTGGGTGGATGATTCTTTACATCTAATGAGAATTTTATGGTTATTATTTAGATGTATAGAGTGTTAGAAAAGTTACTCCTCTTCGAATGGATGGATTATATCATAGATGGGATTAAAACATTTATAATATTACAACTCATTGGGATCCTAGGTCCCAGATTATTATATAATGGCTCGAGAGTATTAATCAAGAGTCATTATTATTTTAATGTCCTACAAACATAAGGATTATATTTTTTTAAAATATGTAAATAATGTTATTTTTGAGTAAGATGAATGTAATATATGAGTATCTAATAAGTAATTGATATTGTATATCATTATAATATCGAGAAATTTTTAGTGATGTCTTTAAACACATTATTTATAGTTGACAATGTCATCTAGTCTCAAAATTACATTTATTTAGGATTTCTATCTCATATTCATTGTCACATCAATATTGTTCACATTGAATGTTAGTGATATTTATTATGTATACATATCTTTTATATCATAACTGATATCTCATTATATTTATTGTGCAATATATTACATTGTAGCGAGAGATGCTCTACCAACAGGAAATTACTCCCATGTTTTAGCTGTCTTTTCACTATATGTACGATTGGGAATGGTAGATAGTTATCTGATTTTTATGATTGAGTATGAGATGGGGATGCTATTAGGATTTTATTTAATGTTTATAATAAATTTTACTATGGAACTCTACTTCATGCATTCTCAATAGAAGATTTTTCAATTTTCGAGAGGTCGATATATTCGAGAGCATGACACTGATGACTCGTGTTTTAGAACACCGTATGAAAATTAATGTTGTAAAGAAGGGTATGATGCTTCATATATATCTAAAAAAAACTATGATCTTTTTTTATTATGTAATTGGAATGAAATTTTTGATAGTCTATATGAACTTGTCATGACCTGTCTCAGTGGGGCTTGTGTCGCGACTCCCCAAGCCCACCTCCAAGAGGCCAGAGGTAGGTGACTAGCACCGAGTAGGTATATCACTAACATGGGAGGCATTGTCTATGTACCTATACGCACGCACACATCTCCAAGCCCACAGATACTGAAATGTAAAAATCACTAAGGAACAAATGCATGCATACCACTATCCCAACCAACAAAGTACAACAGGAAGTGAAGTGCGGTAAAGTAAACTGGGCCAAAATACAAACCCACCAAAAGAAAGAGTCTGTAAACTACAAAGTCCAGCCTGTAAACAAAATAGGTATTGTGACTGCTGCTCGAAACCGTAGGAACACCTCAGCCTACCTAAACTCACAATGTTATGCCCGGTCCTGGTCCGTCAAAAGGTCGTTTGTCTACACAAAACACGACATGTGTGAGAAAAGCCCGTGTAAGGGTGAGTATAACAATACTCAATATGACACCCTGAAACCACAAAGAAATACACAAAGGAAGATACAGTTAGCTCTACACAGTATATATCTACAACACATATAACGATAATATCCAGATATACTCAAACCAAGACATGCAGTTTAGAGGTAAGTCACAACTACTGTATACCAGCACTAGGGATTCAGTCTGGAGATTCTACGAAGCACTCATCCGAGAGAACACACTCCTGAATCTGATAGCACTGATGACGTCTGCCCGAGAAGTATTGTTCGTTAGGAACCATCATTAGAGAGATATGTTGATAGGTCTGAATAGAGATACGATACACAGATGAGGATCACAACCAGAGTCATGGGGTGATACCAACAACTCCATCTGGATTAACCTTCTAAGTAGAGGATCGATGCCGAAGTTGGTCATGTCACAATACCAAGGACTCTACCTAGGGCACGAAGAATAAATAGAGGATCCTGCTCTGAGCCTCTCGGGGTGGATTCCAACAACTCTATCTAGAAAGTCCTACTGAAGGAATCATACTTCTATGAGTAGAAAATGATACCCACCAACCTTCAGGAAAACGATCAAGGGCACAAACCCTAACGAAGCTTGTCCAAGATACGGCGGACAAGAGATTCAAGCCATTTAGAAAGGTATACACAGCGTGCAATAGGGTCACACGTCGTGTTCCTTGACCTCAGGTACTGCTCGTGTACAACGACCCATGTCAGGAGAACATGTCATGCAGAAGAGGTATACACGACATGTAGAAAGGGACACATGTTGTATCCTACTATCTGGGGTTCGCTTCATCTATGTCGGCCATGTGTCAATACACTGCTTCAATCCATGTGTGCGTGTTCTTGTACTAGTACACGGAGTAGTCTGTGTGACCGGTTCCGGCTAAGTCATGTGGTGGAGTACATGTCGTGTAGTCAGACCGGGTACTCCACCCCATGTCTGTGTATCTCTTGAGATACACAAAGAGTCCCGAGGGAGGGCCCACACGTCGTGTGATAGGTGTCACACGTCATGTGACACTTCACTGCTTCCCGAAACCCTGCCTGCCACTCATCGGGGCCCACACATCGTGTATTCCGAAATACATGTCATGTTCATCGGGATTTTCCAAAAACCATGGTTCGCGCTACGTCGTCTTCCCCTTCGCTCTGGCCACCGATCCTAGTCGCGCTTCATCGGGAAACTCTAGATCTAATGTTGTCTGGCCACGCCATGATTCGGGCCTTGAATCAACTCAGAAAACAAGATCGCCATCATTCTTCGTTTCTGGCGAAGAACGAGAAATCGGCACCCACCATCGTTTGATCTGCTGCCGCAACCACCATCGCACCTCCGTCGAGTCGTACCGATGTCAGATCTTCAATCTCGAATCGTTGAGCCGCGAAACAAAGATGCAACGATCGTTTGTTCATAAACCACGAAGAACGCGAAGAACGTAAAGAATTTCAGGGGGGAATGCACAAGGAACAACCCAAGGAACGAACCTCAACCATTGTTCATTCCAGCCTCAATCCATTCTGTAAGAACGATCAAGAAAAACCAAAGCAATTCCAACAATTGAACCCCAACAATAAAATCCCGCAAATAAAACCCATACTACAAGAATGATCGATCCGTGGATCAACCTGTTCGTTGGTTGATCTGCATTTATCGTAAATTCTAATAACGGAGAAAGAATAATCTAAAATAACAATGTCGTGCCTGGGAAAGGATCGTTTGTTGTCGAGGTTTCGTTGTCGATGGTGATCCGTCAAGAATGATCTCAATCCACCGTCTCGTCGTCATCCGTCGAGAGATTTCTCCAAGGTTCTCCATAGAGCCTTCAGGGAATTCTCCAGGGTTATGAATTCTAACCCTGGGTCTTTGCCGAGATGCTTATTAAAAAAAATGCGTCACTGTGTAACATTAAAATAAAATAAATATTCAATTTATTATATTCGTTAAAACGTCTAAAAACTACTTCTCAAATCTGACCCACGCCAGCCGATATTAGACCTCACCTAGAGTAAATTTGTTACTCTGAACGCAACGATACCCTCAGATTTCTGATCCAAGAACCCGTTTAGAAGTTATTCCACTTTTTCAGGAAAATCGCTCACGCGTGGTATTTAATATATTTCAAACATTTATTTCGGGCACACCAGGCCTCAGAATCACATGTCGTCTCGACGCCTGATCTCGTATTAATTCTATATAATATTTAAAAATAATACACATAAAAAATCTGGGACATTACATTCTCCACACCTTTTGAATTTACATCCCTGAAAAGCCAAAAATAAGGCTACTAAAAAGATGTATGTACTGAGTACGAATCTAAGCCTCCAACTCTCATGTACTCTCCTGTAGATTCGCGTGCTACCATTGAACATGCACTAAAGGAATCGCTCGCTCACAAAGGATCCCCTCCTACCGATCTTTGATCTCCGCTGGGTACTCAGCAAAAGTCGATTCATCCTCAATGTCCAGATCACCCCAATTGATGACGTGTGATGAATCATGCACATACCTCCCTCAGCTGCGACACGTGGAATGCATCATATACCTGGTCCAACTGCGAAGGTAGAGCTAAGAGGTACGCCACCTCACCAACTCTACGCAGTATCTGAAAAGGGATGATAAACCCCAGAGATAACTTGTCGTCCCGACCAAATCTCTGTAATCCCCGTCGAGGTGAAACTCGAAGGAACACACGGTCTCCTTCCTCAGACTCCAAAGGCCTCTGCCACCTGTCAACATAGGATTTCTGACGAATCTGTGTAGTCTTCATCCACTCCTGGATGATCTGCACCTTCTTAGTAGTAGCTCGCACCAACTCCGGGTCCATGAGTGTTGACTATCTTGGGTCAGTCTAGCAAAGTGGTGACCGACAGGGTCGTCCGTACAATGTCTCGAATGGTGTCATATCAATGGTGGAATGGTAGTTTTTTTGTACAGGAACTCTGCCAGGCGTAGGTGATCCTCCCAACTACGGCTGAAGTCTAACATGCAAGCTCGCAGC
Organism: Viscum album; assembly: GCA_963277665.1. Classification (NCBI taxonomy): domain Eukaryota; kingdom Viridiplantae; phylum Streptophyta; class Magnoliopsida; order Santalales; family Viscaceae; genus Viscum; species Viscum album. The sequence continues at coordinate 643,614,919 of OY728127.1, forward strand.
ATGTCCTCTAGAACCTAAATGGTCCACTCCGTCTGGCCGTCTGTCTTGGGGTGAAATGTCGTGCTCAAGCCTAATTGAGTCTCAAACACCTCCTACAATCCCTTCCACAATCGGGATGTAAAACGAGAATCACGATCAAAAACTATCGTCAATGGGACTCCATGGAGTCAAACTATCTCCTGCACGTAGAGCCATCACAAGCTCTCTACTGAATCTTGCTCTTAGATAGCTAGGAAGTAGGTCGACTTGGTGATTCGATCAACGATCACCCAGATGGCATTGTGTCCCCTAAACATACATGGTAAACCTGTCCCAAAGTCCATCATGTTGCGGAAACGCCGGGAGTTGCAACGACAAAAACGATGAAAAACAGAAGAGAAAAAGGGAAAAAAGAACAAACACACAAATATTTACGTGGTTCGGGAATAATCCTTACATCCACGGAGAGGCAGAATATCCACTATAATTCGGGAGCACAATTATAGAGATTTTTTTCAATAACAAACCCTAGCCCAAAAATGGGAAACAAATGGAGAGGAAGACGATCATTGTTCCACCAACCGCACAAGAAGTCTGCGTCGCTATAGTGAAAAGGCGGTCACCAAAGTCAAAAAGTGCTATAGTGGCTGACGGCTGGAAGCCCAAAAGGCTACATTAAAGTTGACTCTGATTCGGCCCAACCGGATCGGGCTATACCAATCCAACAATCTCCCACTTGAAGCCTGATCCACTACACTGTTATGCTTCGATGCAACTAACAAAGACAACTCACTTAATCTGAGTTCTTCCTCTTCTTCACTCACCATTGGCGTGCTTTCCATTCACAGCTTCAATTTCAACCTGACAATTCATGAAATACAAATCGTTTTCCTCTTGTGCTCCCATCATGTCCTCTGTTATTCGGTCTCTCATCCTCCGTTCATCAGTGGAGACCAATAGAGGCACAGTAGTGCCCCAACTTCTGTATCACCATAGGCTTTGTCAACATGTTTGTCGAATTGTTGGTTCCACAAATCTTCTGCAATGTCAGCAACCCATCTTGTATCAAACCTCTTATGAAATGATACTTCAACTGAATGTGCTTCATCCAGGCATGAAGCACTGGGTTCTTTGCAAGATGTATAGCACTCTGACTATCATAGTGCAATACATTCTCCTCTCGCTTTCTTCCCAATTCATCCAACAAGTTCTTCAGTCAAACCATCTTTTTCTCATCTTCTGTTACAACAATGTATTCTGTCTCTGTAGTGGATAAAGTCACCACCTTCTGCAATTGTGATTTCCAACCTACCGCAATTCCTCCACAGGTAAATACATAACTCGTGGTACTCCTGTTGTCGACGTCGCCTCCAAGGTCATCATCCACATACCCATGCAATGAATTTCCTTTCCCAAAGCATAGAGATTCCTCCTTGCTGCCCTTCAAATACCTCAGTATCCAATTCACAACTTCCCAATGTTGCTTTCTAGGGTTAGTCATGTACCTGCTCACAACTCCCACTGCATGAGCGATGTCATGTCGAGTGCAGACCGTGGCATACAATAGATTTCCAACAACTGATGCGTATGGAACCTTCTCCATGTATTCAATCTCTTCTGTCGTCTTCGGTGATTGCTCCTTTGATAGTTTGAACTGGCTCACCAGAGGAATAGAGATTATCTTTGCTTCCAGAATACTGAATCTTCTCAGAACCTTTCCACTGTAATCAGTCTGTGATAACATCAACATTCCAGTTGTGCAGTCTCTCTTCATCTTCATCCCCAGAGTCTTGTCATCTTCTCCAAGATCTTTCATCTCAAGTTCCTCAACCAACTGCCCTTTCAGCTCATTAATCCTCTGCATACATGATCCTACAATGAGCATGTCATCCACATACAGAAGCAATACAATATATTCATCACCAAAGGATTTTATGTAGCAACATTGATCCATGACACATCTTTTGTATTCATTTTTAGTCATGAATGCATCAAACTTTTTGTTCCACTGCCTGGGTGCATGCTTCAACCCATACAAGCTCTTCTGGAGTTTGCACATCAGGTCTTCCTTCCTAGACTCTACATATCTCTCTGGTTGTTGCATGTAGATATCCTCCTCCAAATCTCCATGAAGGAAATCAGTCTTGATATCAAGTTGCTCAAGGTGCAAGTCTTCTGACAACACAATGCTGAGAACCACTGGAATAGTGGTAAGCTTCACTACTAGTGAAAAAATTTCCGTGATGTCAACACTTTCCTTCTATTGAAAACCTTTCACTACCAGTCTTGTCTTGTACCTCTTCTTTCCATCATGTTCTTCCTTGACCCGATAGACCCACTTGTTCTGCAATGCTTTCTTTCCTGTTGGCAGAGGGGTCAGCTCCCAAGTGTTGTTATCACGCAATGAGGAAATCTCCTCCTTCATAGTCAGCTCTCACTTGCTCGACTCCTGCAGCTTCATTGCCTCTTCAAAGCATTCTGGTTCTTCACCGTCAGTCGATAACAGATAATGCAAGGATGGTGAATACCTCTGCACAGGTCTTCTCACCCTTGTTGATCTCCTCAACTCCACTGGAGTAGTGGGTTCCACCGATTTGGATGTCTCATGTTCATATACACCTTCAAGCTCCACTTTCTTTTTGCACACTGATTCAATGTTCTCATTTTCATCTTCAGCTACATGAAGATCTTTGTACATGACATCTTCATTGAATACCACGTTCTGACTCCTGATGATCATCTTCTTGAGATCATCCCAAAAGCGGTAACCAAACTCGTCAGCACCATAGCCAAAAAAGAAACATGGCTTGGACTTAGCATCAAGTTTGTCCCTTGAGTTAGCATCAATGTGTACATAAGCCAAACTGCCAAAAACTCGTAAATGCGAGAGTTTTACCTCCTTACCAATTCATAGCTCCTCGGGTAGACGTTCTCCCATTGGCACAGATGGACTTCTGTTGATCAAATATACTGTCATGTTCACTACATCAGCCCAAAAAATCTTGGGCAACCCCGAGTGTAACCTCATACTCCTAGAACGTTCATTCAACATTCTATTCATCCTCTCTGTCACACCATTCTATTGGGGTGTACCTAGAATGGTCTTCTCCCACCGAATTCCATTATCAAAACAGAATTCTATGAACTCCTGACTGTCATACTCTCCATCATTGTCAGACCTCAAACATTTCAGCTTTGATCCCTACTCATTCTCTACCATGACATTACACTTCTGAAACATCTTAAACACATCAAATTTCCTTTTCAAAAAGTAAACTCATACCTTGTTGAGTCGTCGATGAATGTCACATAGTATTGTGACCCTCCGAGGGAAAGTACTGGTACAGGCCCCCAAACATCATTGTGCACCAGTTTCAGCTTCTCAGCCTTTGGTGTTCTTCCTCCTCTTGCAAAAAACACTTTCTTCTGTTTTCTGAAGATACAATCTTCATATAGGCCAACTTCCACTGACTTCAGCTCCGGTAGCAGCCCTTTTGTTGTCAGCACCTTCATCCCCTTCTCACTCATGTGGCCTAGCCTGTTGTGCCACAATTGTGAATCTCCTACAGCTTTGAGTGATGCAGTAATGTCCATGCAAGTTTCTGTCATGTTGTATAGGGTGTCATTCTTTGCTCCCTGAGATATGACCATAGCTCCTTTGGTGATTTTCCGTGCACCACCAGTGAACGTGGTAATCAACCATGCATCATCAAGTTGTCCCACATAAATGAGATTTCTTCTTAAACTAGGGATGTACCTCACGTTTTCCAAAACCAACAAGCTCCCACTGTTGGTCTTGATCTGTGCATCTCCTTATCCCACAATCTGCAAGGACTCGTCATCATCAAGATATACCTTGCTGAAATTTCCAGAAATGTAATTTTCCAGAAATCTCTTCTCCGATGTAGAATGGAAAGACACCCTAGAGTCTAAAATCCAAGACTTCATTGGACTATCCATGCTCAATAGCAGCACATCATCAGTTCTTTCAGCTGTCATGTTTGCTCTACTAGTTTCGGGTCCCTTCTGTTTATCTCTGCACTCTTAGACATGTTCGTTCTTTCCGCATTCCAGCAGGTAGGACCAGCCCCCTTTGCCTTGTCTTGGCTTTTCCCTCTTGACCTCGATCGTCCTCTACGATTGTCTCATTGTGGGTACCTTCCTCTTCCTTCAACGTTCAGAGCAGAACCAGAGAATCTGTATAATTCTCTTCTTCGCACATCCTCACTAAGGATTAGGTCTCGTATATCTTTCAGAACCAATTTGGTATTCCCCGAGGTACTGCTCACTGCTGTTACAGTTGCTTCCCAACTGTCAGGTAAAGAGGACAATAAAACCAGTGCAGATACCTCATCACCAAGATCAATTTTCACCAATGTCAGCTGACTTAAGATTGTGTTGAATTCGTTGATGTGGTCTGCAACAATTCTCCCTTCATCCATTTTCAGGTTGAACAATCGTCGCATCAAGTGCACCTTGTTTGCCCCAAAAGGTTTCTCGTAGATATTCGCGAGGGCTTTCATCAGATCAATCTTCGTCTTCTCCTCTCTGATGTTGAGCGCCATGTTTTTTGCTAACGCAAGGTGCACAACGCTCAGAACCTGTCGATCCAGCACCTCCCACTGCGACTGCTCCATGTCTGTTGGCCTCAGACCCAGAAGCGGCAAGTGTATCTTTTTTTAATAAAGATAATCCTCAATCTGCATCCTCCAAAAATTGAAATCAGTTTCAACGAAGTGATCGATCTTCACCTTCCCTTCACCGATGTTAGCTAACTTATGATGGTGTTGAATTCGTTGATGTGGTCTGCAACAATTCTCCCTTCATCCATTTTCAGGTTGAACAATCATCGCATCAAGTGCACCTTGTTTGTCACAGAAGGCTTCTCGTACATATTCACGAGGGCTTTCATCAGATCAATCATCGTCTTCTCCTCTCTGATGTTGAGCGCCATGTTTTTTGCTAACGCAAGGTGCACAACGCCCAGAACCTGTCGATCCAACAACTCCCACTCTGACTGCTCCATGTCTGTTGGCTTCAGACCCAGAAGCGGCAAGTGCATCTTTTTTTTGATAAAGATAATACTCGATCTTCATCCTCCAGAAATTGAAATCAGTTCCATTGAAACGATCGATCTTCACCTTCCCTTCATCCATAGCCATCGTTGGAGAATTCTGAACTCAACCTCTAATACTAGTTGTTGTGAAAACGCCGGGAGTTTCAGTGACAGAAACGACGAAAAACAGAAGAGTAAAAGGGAAAAAAGAACAAGTACACAAATATTTACGTGGTTCGGGAATAATCCCTACGTCCACGGAGAGGCAAAATATCCACTATAATTCGAGAGTACAATTACAGAGTTTTTTTTCAATAACAAACTCTAGCCCGAAAATAGGCTACAAATAGAGAGGAAGACGATCACTGTTCCACCAACCGCACAAGAAGTCTGCATCGCTACAGTGAAAAGGCGGCCACCAAAGTTGAAAGAGCTACAGTAGCTGTCGGTTGGAAGTCCAAAAGGCTATAGCAAAGTTGACTCTGAAGTCCGCACTGCTACAGTGCCCTGTCGGTGTTGGACAGTCAACTCTGCTACAGTGGTTAGAGATGCTACAGTTCTTGAAATTTTGGTTCTTAGCTTTCACCAGCTGGCACGTAAAGCATCGAGAAACGAACTCTGCCACTGTCTTCTTTATTTATGTCCACTAAAACGGATCTCGGAGGTCCCGGTACATCTTCGTCACTTCAGGATGTACCGCCAAAGGGGGCGTATGAAACTCCCACATAATCTCCTCCTGCAAAGCCACTGGTACAATTGTGCATCCTCTTAAAAGGACGACGTGCTCCCCACCTTGTGAATATCCATCAGGTGCATGTCCTGCGGATATCTGATCACGTAAAGTCTCGTAGTCGGTATTCCCAAGTTGTGTCTCTCTGACTCACTGTAAGAGTGCAGGGGTAACAACCATCGACTGGAGGTAAGTTGCTCCATCTTCATCCACAAAGGATAACTGTAACGAGACCAACTGCTTTGATGCCTCATTCAGCAACTATGAACAAGATCTCCTGCTGAGAGCATCTTCCACCATGTTCCCCTTCTCAGGAGTATAGATAATATCAAAGTCAAATTCCTGGAGGAACTCTAGTCATCACATATGTCACAAATTTAGATCCTTCTGAGAGAAGATATACTTGAGACTCTTGTGATCAGAGTAGTACATGATAAATCGTTCGTCCATTAGGTAGTGTCGCCACATCTTCAATGCGAAGACTACGGCTACTAACTCAAGATCGTGGGTCGCATAGTTCTGCTCATGTGGCCTCAACTGACGTGAACCATAGGTAATCACCTCTTGCCTCTGCATCAGAACACAACCAAGTCTGGTCTCTAATGCATCGCAGAACACTACATACTCAACACCCTCCTCTGACAATCTCAAGATCAGAGTGCTCGAAAAACTTTTCCCCAACTGCTGAAAAGCCTACTAGCACTTCTCTGTCCACATGAAAGGTTTCCCCTTTCGAGTCAAAGCTATCATAGGTTCTAATACCCTGGAGAAATCATGTATGAATCTCCGGTAATAACCTGTCAGCCCAAGGAAGCACTGCACTTCTATCACGCTCCTAGTTGGCTCACATGCTAACACCGCCTCCACCTTGGTCGGGTCCACTGTCACTCCATCCGTTGAGATAACATGTCCTAGAAAGTGGACCGCCTGAATCCAGAACTGGCACTTCGAGAACTTCCCATAGAGTTGGTGCTCTCAAAGTACGTCCAGAACCATCCTTAAGTGTCTCGCGTGCTCCTCCTCAAATGTCGAGTATACAATGATATTGTCGATGAAGACTACCACGAACCGATCTAAGTAAGGCTGAAAGATCCAGTTCATGAGTCTCATGAACATTGTTGGGGAGTTCGTCACGCCAAAGGGCATAACCAAGTACTCATAGTGACCGTAAAAATATCTGAAAGTCGTCTTCAATATATCATTATCTCGTACTCACAACTGGTGATAGTCTGATCGAAGGTCAACCATTGAGAACCATCGTGCCCCTCTCAACTGATTGAAGAGGTCATCAATCTTCGGTATTGGATACTTGTTATTCATGGTCACCTGGTTCAAGCGTCGTTAGTCCACACACAACCTCAAACTCACGTCTGCCTTTTTGGCAAACAAAAATGGGGGCCGACTATGGTGAAACACTAAGTCTCGCGAAACTCTCCCTCTGTAAGTCCACCACAAAAAAAAGGATGATTAGAGTGGGTAATTTTTTAAATTAGAAGGGGTTATAACCCCCTCTAAACACATTTACGACGGTTATGCGAAACTATCGCTAATGTGCCCACCTACTATGGTTAGCGGCAGTATTGAGGAACCGTTGGTAAAATGGGTGTAAATTTAGCGGCGGTTGTATTAGAGGCGGTTAAAACCTCTTCTAAATACCCCCTAGAATTTCAGTTTAGAGGGGGTTTTAACCCTCTCTAAATTATTTTTCAAATTAGCAGCGATTTCTAACCACCGCTAATTGAGTTATACGTAACTTAATTAGAGGCGGTTTTCAAAACCGTCTCTAATTAACACGACATTAGAATGGGTTTTAACCCCCTCTAATCGGGCCACATATTAGAGGCAATTTTAAAACCGCCTCTAATTCTTAAAAAAAATATTGCACCCCTCTAATCAGGGCCATATATTTATATAATGTCTTTAAAAATATATTTATATAATGACTTAAAAATATATTTATATAATGTCTTTCAATACATATATTTATTATTATGTAAATTAATATATATATATATATATTTATTTATTTATTTATTTTTATAAATTGTATAATATTATATATAATTAATATTAAATTAATATTAAATTTAATACATGTTATAAAAATATTTATATAATGTATTTCAACGTACATATATTTATTATTATGCATATTAATATATATGTATTTCAATAAATATAATTGTATAATATTGTGTACATTAATATATATTTATTTATATAAATTGTATATCATATAATATTAATCATATATAATATAAAATCATAAACCTATTATTTAATAATATATTTATTATTATTATAATGTAAATTATAAAAACTATAGGCTTGAGTTTTTATATGATATATTCTTTAAATAAATTATATTTATGTATATATTTATATAATATGTTTATGCTCTTATATTATATATAATTAATATTATATGAAATAAAATTTATACAAATAAATATATATTAATGTACATAAAATTATACAGTTATATTTTTGTATACATACAAATACAATTAAATACAATTAAATACAATCATATAAATATTTTATATAATATGTTCATATAATATATTTGAATATATTTATATAGTGTTTTAATTTTATATATAGATATATATATATAGTGAGCATCCACTAATTTAATACATTAGTGGGGGTTTTGAATCCCCTCTAATCTAAGATATTAGAGGAGGTTGTGAACCACCACTATTTGCTTTAAAAAAACCATGTTATATATATATATATATATATATATATATAGTGGGGGTTTTGAACCCTCTACTTTAAAGACATTAGAGGGGGGTTTTGAACCCCCTCTAATTTAATACGTTAGAGGGGGTTGTGAACCCCCTCTAATCTAAGATGTTAGAGGGGGTTGTGAACCACCACTATTTCCTTTTCCAAAAATAAATTACATGTTATATATATATTCTAATATCCAAATGAATAATATATATATATATATATATAATGTTGTTACAATCCAACTGAACTTATAGCGTCATTAATTATTAAATTTGTGATGGGTTTGACATAATCACCAAAAAAAATCCAACCAAATATTAAAAAAAATGCTACAAAATTTAGAGGGGGTTGTGAACCCCCTCTAAATTCGATGAATAGAAGGGGTTGTGCATAACCCCCTCTAAATTGAATTAAGAGAGAGTTGTGCATAACCCCCTCTAAAAACTGTCATTAATCTGCTGGTTTTTTTGTAGTGGTTCTCCAACTGCACCCTCAGCTCGTGAAGCTCTGCGGGAACCATCCGTTATGCTGGTGCAAATATCGATGTCGTCTCGATGTGTAAGTTGATGCAGAAGTCTATCCCCTGACAGGGAGGTAATCCCGAAACATCTTTGGAGAAGATGTCCTCGTACTCCACAACCACTACAAGAAACTGTAAGCTCATAACATTTGTTGCACCAAGGGTCAGGCTAGCCAACCCGTGAGTAATTGGTTGCACCCTCCTATACATGAGTCCATCTTGTGCTGTCTGGGTTTCCCTTTCACCAACACAAAGGAAAACCTCGTTCCATCACTGCGAACACACCGCACCCTTCGCCTAAAACAGTCAATCTGGGCATGGACTGTGGATAATCAATTCATACCAAGAATGACATCATAAGGTCACAACGCTACCACCAATGGATTTCAATCGAAACTCTCGCCTCCAAAAGTCATGTCACACTGTCGGCATAGATGTGTGATCACTGAGTCTTCTCCAGTTGGTGTCTCCAAGCGTAAGAGTCAAATCAATGGTTCAACCAGAATCCATAGGTCTCGAACAAGATATAAAACACCTCAAGATTTCATAGTACGTAATTTCTTCAAAGTAATTCAATAACTTGCACTACACGCAACACCGAGTTCAAGCGCACCACGACTTACCAAACTAGCCGTTCAAAAGAGGTTATGAATAGTATTAACAAAATTTTGAACTTTATATAATCTTTATAATTTTAGAATCCATATTATGAGTTTCTTAGACATAATGAAAAAAAAAACAAATTCATTTTTTCAGTTAAAAGAAATATTTTTTTTAAAATGCAATTTTACAGCCTTTTAATGACAAACCCTTTTTAAATACAATATTTGAAACTTTTATATATTCAATTTGACAAAATAAACTTCTTTAGAATCGGGACATAAAAATTTAGTTTCAATAAATTTTTGGTGTTTTTCGGATAACTTTCATATTTGGGTAAATAGTGACAAATATTATATTTTAACTGAAAACAACTTTTTAAATCAAAATAATTTGAAGTGTTAAATTATAAATTTTAATGGTTTGGAAGTATAAATAGATTATATTTTTATCATTTAATCCAATGTTATTCATTGAAAATAATTTCACTTTGAAATTGAACATAAACAAGTATCAATCTTTTGTTAGTTATTATTTCTTAAAAACATGCTTTTTGGTTTTGACAACGAGAATTAATTTTAAATTAATAAATGCAACTTTTATGTTTTGAATTTGGTAAAATAGACTTCATTATTGAATTCGGAATATCAAAATTATCTTAGGGTGAAATTTTGGTATTTTTCTGAAAACTTTCAATTTTTGATAAATAGTGAAAAACACTGAGTTATTGTTTAAAACTGACTTTTTATTTAAATAATTATTTATTTTATTTAAATTTATTTTAGGTCAAAATAGATACATAATACTTATATAAGTTCAATATAATTCATTGGAGTCATTTTATAATAAGTTTATATATATAAAAATTTTATTGAAATTTTACTGTCTTTTACCCACTTCCTAGGAGCATTTGCAAATTTGTATAAAACTTAATTTTACCGCTTCTGTGAATTGAATTTCAAAAATCCGAAAGATACGGATGATATTAGTAAGTAAAATGTGGTTCAATAAGATAAAAATAATTTTTGATGAATAGTAACTTTTGACTTTTATTTACCACGGTTAAAAGTAAATAGGGTAATTGAAGGTAAAAATGATATTATTATTACCCTTACACATGTCCTAATTCTATTGGATAAGTGTAATTCGACCAAAAACAACCTTAGGAATAAAATATGATCTTTTAGGTCCACTTGGATTAGATTAAGACATTTATTATTATTTAATTCAAAAAAGAGTTAAAAGTGTTAAATTCAAAGTTTAATAACTAAACCATTTTTAATATAGGGTTACACATAGGATAAATTCGACTATAAATATTCATTAGAAAGATAAAAAGATTTCCTACATAATGGTATTTTATTCATAATTTTTAGACATTAAATAATTTAATTTATTTATGACACAATGATGATGCAGTAATTACCTTATTAATGAAATATTAAAATAATTGATATTATAAAACCCAAATAAATGTAATTTGAGACTTTTTATGAATTTCACTAATTTTATAAGTTAATATGACATATTAGGGTTGATTAAATGAATTTTGTTTGAAGTAATAATGTTATGAATTTAGCAAAAACAAAATATCAAATAGTGTCAAAATTGACATAAAAGAGTTTTTAAAACAAATATTATATTATTAATTGGTATTCTATTCCTAAAAATCTAAGGTTCAGTAAAAAGACTTATATAATAATATATATGACATTAATGAACCAAATGGGGTTCAATTGGCATTTTATAGTAAGTTTATTAACCATATAATATAAAAATACAAAGAGACATGGTAAATGTCAAACTATTTAACTAAGAGTTAAATCTAAAAGTTAAGGTTAATATGGTGACCTAAACCTGTCTAAAACCTATTTTTTGAGTGTTTTTCGACACATCCCCACCTTAGCCTTTAAATAATTCATTTTGGAGCCATTAGAAACTAAAAATGAATTTATTATAAAATAATATTTTAAGTTTTCCCTAAGGTGTCTCTCACCCCTCTTATAAAAGGGCACTTCCCCTTCTCTCAAATTCACACCTCCAAAGTCATTTGGCTCAGCCAACCTCTACCCAAATATCCTATCAACTATCCTAACTTCATCCTAGAGGTCTTCCTTTGGTCAGAAAGCCAACTTAAGGAGTCATTTTGATCAAATCAAAAGGAAGAACCCGAAGAAGAGGTAATGATTTCACCACCCTCTTTCAAGTTCTCTTATTCTTCCACTTACTCTTTCTTTGTTGTTTCCATTCTAAAATAATAACTCTAGTATCTTCTATATACTGTGATGTTATTGTAAATATGGCATAACTATATTCATTATTTTATTCATCTTATGAATGATAATGTCACCATGTGTGCGTACGTACGCCTTACCGTCTCCACGTCGTGGTGTAATTTATTATTCAACACTATGTTATTTGGATGGATATAATGATGAGTAATATGTATATAAATAATGAAAATAACATGCTAATGTCACTGTAAAATTAATATATCATCCAATTCCAAGGAAATGATAGTCGTTCGTGCGTACGTACGGATTACCGTCTCCACGACGCCATGAGATTCATTTCCACGTTCATCATTCATCAACGATTATAAAAATATATATTACTAATAAGTATGTAATATATGACATAATAATGTTACTGGAGATATATATATTTATATATGTATGTATTTATGTACTAACATATATCTTATTCACTTACTTCTGTTCAATACGATATGAAAACAGAAACAGCGTTTATGCGTACGTACGACCTACCGTCTCCATAAACGCTGTTTTCCATTTCATATATCTATCTATTATAAATATTTATATTCTAAATATATATGATATATGAATCAAGGTTTATATTCTGGAAGTATTTAAATCATGACCTAAAAGATACGGTCAAGAATAACAAGTTAAAATACGTACGATAAAGAAAGCGATTATTACCTAAAATGTTAATTTAACATAAAAATCATTATTAAATTGGCAGTATAAAGTAGTAAATGAATCATGTATGATATAATAAATATGAATATGGTCCTGGTATAATCTAATAACATACAATGGTCATTCTACAGGGGTTTAAACTTACCATCGACCAAAGGAAAGTGCAAGGTAAGGGGTTTCTTATCTCACTTTTAATTCTGTGAGCTTTCCATTGTTCACCACTTATTTATTGCATGTGGTGTATTGTGTACTGCCATTTGATATATATTATCATGAGTCTCTTTATATTCATGATATTATGTGATTCATTTGGTGGTTATTGACTATTGTCCATACGACTCGATTAATTACAATCAGGTAAGGGTTATTTCCCCAATCTCATTATTATCCGAGATTGTTTATGTGTAAGTATTTTCTGGGACTTATCATAGATACCCATATTTTATAAAAATGATTTCAAAAGGAATCTTTTAAGGTTTTCTGGGAGGGTCTATTTAACTAGATCGTCATTTTAAATTATTTTAAAGATTTATCTTTCTAAACCCTTTTAATTAATGTTTATGTTTTCAAAATGATTTTAAGGATTTATTTATATGAACATTAATGTTTTGAAATGATAATTATTTTAAAAAGTTTCAAAGTGGTATGGGACACTTTGATTCAAAAATCCCTTTTAAATGACTACCTTTATAAATTGTGAGAATTTTAAACGATTTCATGAAAAGGGGGTATTTCTGTCAAAGCATTTTACTGATCATTTTCATCTATGTCAATATCCTTTAATGGATTTTAAACTTTTTTGAAGTTGATTTATTATAATACAATCTTTCATATTGTATTGAATGAGTTATGATATTTTTGACTGTGGATGTTCTATTTTTATATCATTCATGGTTTATGGTTAATGTATTGACATTTCGTATGCTAGTTTTAATACGAATGTTTATGTTATGTTTCAACTTTTCATATGAGGAATGCAGTGGACTTAGTAAGTGACGGATGGTGCTCGCAATAGCTTCTCGATGCATCGGTAGGTCTCATGAGACAAACTAGTGTCTTGGCATTGACAAAAATTTTATTTGTAGTCTTGACACAAGGTCTTCACTATGTGGTAATGATGTCTGGCGTTAGGCATTCCCTCATTATGAAATTAGTTATTACATGTGATTATTCGACTAGTAGAATATTCATGTGCTTATATATATGGTGATGTTTGATTTATTTTTGTCACGTTATGTTCAAGATTATGTTTAAAGACTGTTGTTTTTATTACACATCTTGCCTTAAAAGTTTATAGCTTCCGCTAAATTATTTACCCTTACTGAGCATCTGAACTCACCTCTTTCTTATGTTTTATTTTCCCAGGATCCCAAGAAGTGTTTTATGTTTGAGATGCAGAGTTAAGCTAAGGGAGCAATGACATTCTCAAAGGATTTTTTTTGTGTGTTGTATGTTAGAAAGTGTAATGTAACGTCCATGTATGTAATCTATTTTCCAAAATTGCTAAACTGATCGGTCTTTCAAGACTTAATTCCTTGTAATCATACCAATGTATTAAAATAATGCACCGACTCTGGGTAACTGGGGTCGGAGCGTTACAAGATATGAGGCGAGAAAGGAATGACTGGCACTTGTGTCTAACAGTACTGCAGTAAAAGTAAAAAAGACACAAATCATACCTCAAATAATTCTCGAATCCTCTGGGTCATATGCCTCAACCGCATGCAGCTAGCTGTCCTCACTCATGTCCTCCAACTCCCTAAGCCTGGTGCGGAGCTCCTGAGGGTAGTGGTGGTAACATGTCTAATTGTCGACCACCTCCTGTTGCTCTCTCATCTCCCCTTCCATGCTCGCCGCCCTGCGGATCTGCATGCTCTTATTATTGTCTCTGCCTCGGTAGTCCATCCATTGTCTCCTTGTCACCAGCACGGCGGGTCGGAAAATCTCGAGCGAGATGCCCTCTACCATCACACGAATAACATCACTTCTCCCTAGACTGACTGGACCCACCCTGTGAGCCCTAAACTGCAGATCCTCTGCCATGTGATCTCCTCCTGAAACGCCTCTCACGTCCAGATCCCTGAGACTGACATCCGCTCCCTACTACCGAGGTTTTTGCTGTAACACCCCAGGTAAATAAAGAATATGACATTTTTATATTTATCCATATTTGTGAATAAAAATGTTAATATTAATTTAAAGGGAATGCTATGCTCGATGGCGTACCCAATACGCAACAACGAGTTCCTTTGAAATCTTACGTTGCACTCTAATAATAAAAATAATTTTATTTTAAATGGTAGTTAACACCTAGCCGTTGTAATGACGGGAATGAACAAAACTAATTAAAAAATGATTATATATGTTTGTCAAATATTTTTACTTTTTACAATAAATGTTAGAGGATTAAAAATGCAAATGAATCCAATTTTAAGCGTAAACATTCTAATATTCCTTAAAAAGTCGATTAACCGCCTTTTGATGACGAACCTCTTTTAAATCCACTTTTTTGACAATTGTATGTGTTATATTTGACAAAATAAAATTCTTCTTTAGAATCGGGACATCAAAATTTACGTTTGTGTAAATTTTTGGTATTTTTCCGATAAAGTTCATTTTTTAATGAATAGTGAAAAATGTTGTATTTTAATTCAAAACCACTTTTTAATCTAATTTAATTATATGATTAGATTATCTTTTGAATTGGTTTTAAAGTGAAATTAGAATATATTTTTACCATTTAATCCAATAGTGGTCATTGGGATTAATTTTACTTTAAAATTGGACTTAAACGAGTGTAAATCTTTTAATAGATATTGTTTCTTAAAAACACGGTATTTGTTTTGACAGCGGGAATTAATTATTAAATTAATTAATGCAACTTATATGTTTTGAATTTTGTAAAATAGACATCATTTATGAATTCAGAATATCAAATATAGCTTAGGGTGAATTTTTGGTATTTTTCTGAAAAACTTCAATTTTTGATAAATAGTGAAACCACTAAGTGGTAGTTAAAAAACTGATTTTCGTTTAAATGAAACTTTACCACTTCTGTGATTTGATTTTCAAAAATCCGACATACATGGTTGTCATTAGAAAGTAAAATGTGGTTCAATGAGATTAAAATAATTTTTTTGGTAAATAGTAACTTTTAAGTTTTAATCGCGATTAGAGGTAATTAATGTAGTTTAAGGTAAAAATAATGTTTTAATAATATGAAATGACCATGACACATGTCCTACCCTTATTGGATGAGTCATGGCCGACCAAGACAATCCATGGGTCAACTTGGGGACCACATAGAACCACTTTGGTAGGAAAATGACATTAATACCTTTTTATTTAAAGTTAAAATTAAAATGTCACAAACATGTGTTGTTTTACTAAAACAATTTTTACATGGGGTTATACAAGTCATATTTTTTACTATAAATATTCATTAGAAAGATAAAAAGATTTTCTACATCATGATATTTTTTTTATAATTTTTAGACAATAAATAAATTAAATTATTTATGACACCATGATGATGCAGCGATTACCTCATTATTTAACGATTTAAATAAAATGAAAAGATAATGTAAAATCTAAAACCTACACTTGTCGCAAACCTATTGGATTGGTGGATTTCGAAACCTTATCACCTTATCCTTGAAATATATCTTTTTGAGACCTTTAAAATTCAAAAAGCATTATATAATAAAGTAATATTTTATAACTTTCCAAGAGTGTCCATCCTCTCCTCTTATAAAAGGCTTCCACCTCTACCACCTTACACACACCTCTGAAGCCTTTGGCTCGGCCAAACCCTGCCCATTTCATCTCTACACATCCCTTTCTTCATCATTGAAGCCACACCTTTGGCAGAATGCTCTTCAAGAAACCCTTTTGGTTCAAATCAAGAGGAGTTACCCGATTTAAAGGTAATGTCTTCACTTGTGTTTTTTTTTTTTTTTTTTTTTTTTGCTTCTTCAACCCCATAAACTCTTTTTATTACTTTTTTTTTGTAACAACACCAGTATCTTAAATATACTAGGATGTTGTTATAAAAAGGATTCGAGCTACACTTTCACACACCTCCGTCTAATGGTTAAAGAACATACTGTTTCTGTGGATGGCAAATTACTGACTCACGAAACGATGATTGTTCAATATTCTTTTAACACCTTCAAAGGTGGCCATTAAGATGTCACTATATTTATATATGATATATAATATGTTTATGTTTTCCTTAAGCTTCTGTATTTTTCATTTATGGCATACCTTTATGGTTTCCATTATGGGTAAACGCGATATCTTCATTTTAGGAAGTGTGGACTACAGACCCCTCAAAGTGATTTGATTCGTTAATGCCATATGTGGGACGTATAAAGGATGAAATTAATGGTATTACATATGATATTCTACTGGAATTATAATATACCTTTATATCATTATTATTTCATTCCATTAAATACAAAAAAAAATGAAAGTAGCGTTCATGCGTACGTACGGCTTACCGTCTCCATGAACGGTACGTTTCATTTCTTATCTCCAAATGTTATGTACTATTATAAGTACATATATATAATGGATATATATGTAATATATTACATCTAAATGATGGATATCATTCTGGAATTATAATATATATATATATATATATCATTTTGTTTTAATTCCATTAATATGACGAAAAAATGAAAGTAGCGTTCATGCGTACGTACGACCTACCGTCTCCATGAACGGTGCTTTTAATTTTTTATCTCCAAATGTTATGGAATGGTATAAAATGAATATATACTGGATATATATGATATTTAAAACATCAATACTATTCTGGATATGATGTACCTATAACTACATGGAAAATTCTTTTCCAACAAGTTCAATTTTTACTCATGTACCGAACATCGACAAAAACGTCTGATATGAACTCACTTTATTAACCAATTATTATAACATTATAATATGTGATATCAACTGAATAATAATCTTTAAAGGAGGTCCTTAAGCAATTATAAATTGACCAAATTTTATTATTCAGGATATTAAAAAACGATCGAGTCATGTCGGACACAAGGTAAGGGATCATACTCCTCTCTTTCTTTTTAAGTACACTCTTTTATGTCATTCCTTTTAAGCTCATCTTTCTTATGATTGGGATGTTCTTTTATATTACTCTTACTGTACTTTTTATGTTCATATGATGAGAGACCTTATTTTCTCTCATCAATCCATTTTGGAAGTTTTGAGTGGCGCCGTTAGGCTGCCGAATTTTCGTAAGAGATCCAACATCCCTCTTTCTTTTTAAGTACTCTCCTTTATGTCACTTCTTTTAAGCTCCTCTTTGTTATGTTGGGGGATGTTCTTTTATATTCCTCTTGCTGTACATTTTATTTTAATATGATGAGAGACCCTATTTGATCTCATCAATCCATTTTTTAAAGTTTTAAGTGGCGTCGTTAGGCTGCCGAGTTTTCGTAAGGAATTTTTCATCTCACTTTTATTCTCGTGAGATTTATGATACATTTGTCACCAGTTCCTTTGAGTGGTGTATGTACTGCCCATTATTATACTCTTTGTGTAATATAATTTCATTTATGGGTATTTACATATTCATTGTACGATCCTTCTTCAATGGGGTGTACGTTTCGAAAGTTACCTAAGTCGGTAAGGGAACCTTTCACCCTCCTCTTTTTAAAAGACTTCTTTTGTTATGTCTTTTAATTCACATACTATTATGTTGGGATATGTTCTTCTATATCCTTATTGATGTAAATTTTATGTCCAAGTGATGAGATACCCTTTTTATCTCTCATCAACTCATTTTCTGAATTTTGAAGTGACGCCCTTAGGCTGTCAAATTTTTGCAAGGGAACTTCTTAACCCAATTTTGATTCTTTGGGATAAACTTGTACTCCTTGAATATGTCGTTCTATGAATATGTGTGAATAACCTCTGATTGTTTTACACTTAATATCCACTTATATTTGGTGTATTTGTTTGTCACACATAATTATATAATTGATTTATCCTTAATCCAAGGATACCGTCTTTGTATGAGACTTCGTCTCAATCTCCTTTCATTGAGGCATATTTTGTTTTATACACAACCTTCTTTTATACGGTGTATAAACCCCTTTGACTTTTACATTTATCCAAAAGGGAATCTTTTTTATACCAAGCGTTTTACTAAACGACAAAAGGGAATATTTTTTTGTCGTACGTATGCGGCGACAACGACTTCTCCGCCGCCGTGACCATTATTTGAGTTTCGGCTTTCTCTACAAGACATACCTTTTTTTAAATGGAAAATAAATACCATGTTTTACTTTTATTTTATTTTGGTATTGAAAATGGTTTTTATAATGTTTTTATATCAATGTGTTGTATTGATATCTTGTGATTGAAAAGTGGAAATGTTATGTTTCCTTTATGCATGTTTTATGTGATACGATTATGTTATGGTTCTTGGGCATTATTATGAAGACGGGTGGTTCCGTGATAAACTAAGGGCGGGTGAGCCCGATATAGCTCTCCAATGCATTGGGTAACGCAAAGGAGTTAAACGTTAAAGTTTTTTCGAAGAGATTTAGGGGATATACTGTGATGTGTATTCCAAACGTAACCAATAGAGTTACTCCCTACGTAAGAATGTTATGAATGTCTCAAGTTACCTTTATTCCTTATGATTTCTATGTTTTATTCATGATTTGATGAGGTATGTTAAAGTGCTTATGTTTTATGATTAAAGTATGATTTCATTGATTCTTATGTATACATGTACTCATGTTTCCTTTCCATATTTTTATATCTCTTACTGAGCTTTTTATGCTCATCCCAAGTTTTTGAAATGTTTTACACATGACTTAAAGATGAATAAGGTCAAGGATGGGATCAAGGAAAGACATGCTATCTAAAACATGGAACTAGACATGTTTCTTTTAAGAGTTTTTTTTATTTATGGAAACTTAGTAGAAGTGTCTACTTTGTAATCTTTTGAGATGTAATAGTTATGTCCTGATTCTCTAAAACTCTAAACCTGAAAAGATCCTCAATGTGAATTATTCAATTTAATTCAAGATTAAGTAATGTTTAAGGTCAGAGCCTTATAGTTGGTATCAAAGGTCGGTTTAGATAACTTTAGAGGTTAGGGTATTCTCTAAGTATAAGTGACATTACCATAATGGCTAGGATTTCAAAAAGAGTCATAGTTTTTAAATAAAGTGAATGAGTAAGTATATCTTAGTGTTTATCTTCCTCATTAGTATATGATAATTTTGTTGATATACTCACACTGACATTTTTGGTTTTAGTAAATGGATGGATCTAGCAGGCACCAAAGTGACAATGGGTTTGAAGGAAACTGTGGTGGTTCTTTGATTAAGAGACTGGATGAAATGGGGGATTCAATGAGGAAACTCATGGTTGTTCTAAACCAACTATCAAGGAGTCATGATCAACCACTTGAACCTTGGTAAGTTCTGTAATGCATCATGTACGAGATGACCAATCGATGTGGAAGTTCAGGTAATAATTATAAAGGTAATCATTAGGGTTTATATGATCCTTACTTTTTAAGTAATTATGGGTTACTATATGTTATGATGGAATATGAACGACTTGAGATAAACTTGAGGTTAAAACATGTTAGGGTTATTTTTGGAGTTTTATAAAAAGGACAACACGCAGACCGTGTGACAACCCGTCGCGTCGGAAAAAGCTGCAGGAATCGAACCCACAACCAAAGTGCGACTGGTATTTATCGCCTACTACTGGACTACGTGAAGTCCCTGGTTAGTATGACTTATTCTTTTTAGTTAGATGATTTTATGAATTAAGAGTAGGTTGATTTTGGGTTATCTATGGAAATTATTAACCTATCATGGAGGATATGTGATTAGGTTAATTACTTTTCAATATGAGACTTTAAGAGCAACTGATATTATTTGGAGATAAGTGTTAATTTTTTTGTACCTTGGAAGACTATGCGATTAAATCCTTCAAATATTTGGGTTTCAATCTTAGTTTGGTATACTTTGAAAAATTTTATGGACAAATTGTTTATCGAATGGTCTTTGTTGAACTTTGGGTTTTGTTGGACAAATTTTGGAGATTAAGAATAGATTTTCTTTTTATAAAGGGTTATCCTTTTCTGGATTATCTGATCTTGTACTAACCTTTTTTATTTTAGTTTTGGTTAAGGTCTAGAGACATGGGAAGTATATAGTTCTCTTTTGTGGATTAGGTGATTCTCTAGAAGTTGATTATAGCTCTCTTAATGTAAACAAGTCTTCCTAAATACTCATCATTTGGGGAAAGTATGAGTTTGTGTAAGAAATCTAGTAAAAGTTGAAAGTCAACATGACAAGTAAATATGTTTCCTTAAGATCAAAAATAAATTCCTCAATGAAAAGTAACTTAAAACAAAAATGTTGTCTATTAACTTTTCCTACTGGGGAATCGAATACCGTTTAACCCACCACAAGTTTGTGATTTTCTTGTGGTTAACTTTCTCCTAAACATGTTTTCTATTACTCTCCCTCAGAACATGACCCTTTGCTTTTTCCTCCATGTCCATGTTTTCCTACATGGAATCCTAGTATGAGTTAACTCGAGTGACCTCTGTACTTCTCTTTCTTTCTTTTAAAGTGATTGTTTTACCGACTCTTGTTCCGATGTGGGACTTTCAATGATGTTTCCGAGCCCAATTTTAAAATTGCGAGGACGCAATTTCCAAAAGGGGATGAGGATGTAACACCTCAGGTAAATAAAGAATATGACATTTTTATATTTATCCATATTTGTGAATAAAAATGTTAATATTAATTTAAAGGGAATGTTATGCTCGATGACGTACCCAATACGCAACAACGAGTTCCTTTGAAATCTTGCGTTGTATTCTAATAATAAAAATAATTTTATTTTAAATGGTAGTTAACACCTAGCCGTTGTAATGACGGGAATGAACAGAACTAACTAAAAAATGATTATATATGTTTGTCAAATATTTTTACTTGTTACAATAAATGTTAAAATATTAAAAATGCGAATGAATCCAATTTTAAGTGTAAACATTCTAATATTCCTTAAAAAGTCGATTAACCGCTTTTTGATATCAAACCTCTTTTAAATCCACTTTTTGACAATTGTATGTGTTATATTTGACAAAATAAAATTCTTCTTTAGAATCGGGACATCAAAATTTACTTTGTTAAATTTTTGGTATTTTTCCGATAAAGTTCATTTTTTAATGAATAGTGAAAAATGTTGTATTTTAATTCAAAACCACTTTTTAATCTAATTTAATTATATGATTAGATTATCTTTTGAATTGGTTTTAAAGTGAAATTAAAATATATTTTTACCATTTAATTCAATAGTGATCATTGGAATTAATTTCACTTTGAAATTGGACTTAAACTAGTGTCAATCTTTTAATAGATATTGTTTCTTAAAAATACGCTATTTGTTTTGACAGCGGGAATTAATTATTAAATTAATTAATGCAACTTATATATTTTGAATTTTGTAAAATAGACATCATTTATGAATTCGGAATATCAAATATAGCTTAGGGTGAATTTTTGGTATTTTTCTGAAAAACTTCAATTTTTGATGAATAGTGAAACCACTAAGTGGTAGTTAAAAAACTGATTTTTCGTTTAAATGAAACTTTACCACTACTGTGATTTGATTTTCAAAAATCCGACATATATGGTTGTCATTAGAAAGTAAAATGTGGTTCAGTGAGATTAAAATAATTTTTTTGGTGAATAGTAACTTTTAAGTTTTAATCGCGATTAGAGGTAATTAGTGTAGTTTAAGGTAAAAATAATGTTTTAATAATATAAAATGACCATGACACATGTCATACCCTTATTGTATGAGTCATGGTCGACCAAGACAATCCATGGGTCAACTTGGGGACCCCATGGAGCCACTTTGGTGGAAAATGATATTAATACCTTTTTATTTAAAGTTAAAATTAAAATGTCACAAACATGTGTTGTTTTACTAAAACAATTTTTACATGGGGTTATACAAGTCATATTTTTTACTATAAATATTCATTAGAAAGCTAAAAAGATTTCCTACATCATTATATTTTTTTTATAATTTTTAGACACTAAATAAATTAAATTATTTATGACACCATGATGATGCAGTTATTACCTCATTATTTAACGATTTAAATAAAATGAAAAGATAATGTAAAATCTAAGACCTACACTTGTCACAAACCTATTGGATGGGTGGATTTCGAAACCTTATCACCTTATCCTCGAAATATATCCTTTTGGGACCTTTAAAATCCGAAAAGCCTTATATAATAAAGTAATATTTTATAACTTTCCAAAAGTGTCCCTCCTCTTCTCTTATAAAAGGTCACCACCTCTACCACCTTACACACACCTCTCAAGCCTTTGGTTCGGCCAACCTCTGCCCATTTCATCTCTCTACATCCCTCTCTTCATCATTGAAGCCTCACCTTTGGCAGAATGCTCTTCAAAAAACCCTTTTGGTTCAAACCAAGAGGAGTTATCCGATTTAAAGGTAATGTCTTCACTTGTATTTTTTTTTTTTTTTGCTTCTCCAACCCCCTAACTCTTTTTATTACTTTTTTTTTGTAACACAAGTATCTTAAATATACTAGAATATTGTTATAAGAAGGATTCGAGCTACACTTTCACACACCTCCGTCTAATGGTTAAAGAACATACTGTTTTTGTGGATGGCGAATTACTGTCTCACAAAACGATGATTGTTCAATATTCTTTTAACACCTTCAAAGGTGGCCATTAAGATGTCACTATATTTATATATGATATATAATATGTTTATGTTTTCCTTAAGCTTCTGTATTTTTCATTTATGGCATACCTTTATGGTTTCCATTATGGGTAAATGCGATATCTTCATTTTAGGAAGTGCGGACTACCGCCCCTTCAAAGTGATTTGATTCGTTAATGTCATATGTGGGACGTATAAAGGATGGAATTAATGGTATTACATATGATATCCTACTGGAATTATAATATACCTTTATATCATTATTATTTCATTCCATTGAATACAAAAAAAATGAAAGTAGCGTTCATGCGTACGTACGGCTTATTGTCTCCATGAACGGTACGTTTCATTTCTTATCTCCAAATGTTATGTATTATTATAAGTACATATATATAATGGATATATATGTAATATATTACATCTAAATGATGGATATCATTCTGGAATTATAATATATATATATATATCTCATTTTGTTTTAATTCCATTAATATGACCAAAAAATGAAAGTAGTGTTCATGCGTACGTACAGCCTACCGTCTCCATGAACGGTGCTTTTAATTTTTTATCTCCAAATGTTATGGAATAGTATAAAATGAATATATACTAGATATATATAATATTTAAAACATCAATACTATTCTAGATATGATATACCTATAACTACATGGAAAATTCTTTTCCAACAAGTTCAATTTTTACTCATGTACCGAACATCAACAAAAACGTCTGATATGAACTCACTTTATTAACCAATTATTATAACATTATAATATGTGATATGAACTGAATAATAATCTTTAAAGGAGGTCCTTAAGCAATTATAAATTGACCAAATTTTATTATTCAGGATATTAAAGAACGATCGAGTCATGTCGGACACGAGGTAAGGGATCCTACTCCTCTCTTTCTTTTTAAGTACACTCTTTTATGTCATTCCTTTTAAGCACATCTTTCTTATGATTGGGATGTTCTTTTATATTACTCTTACTGTACTTTTTATGTTCATATGATGAGAGACCATATTTTCTCTCATCAATTCATTTTGGAAGTTTTGAGTGGCGTCGTTAGGCTGCCGAATTTTCGTAAGAGATCCAACCTCCCTCTTTCTTTTTAAGTACTCTCATTTATGTCACTTCTTTTAAGCTACTCTTTGTTATGTTGGGGGATGTTCTTTTATATTCCTTTTGCTGTACATTTTATTTTAATATGATGAGAGACCCTATTTGATCTCATCAATCCATTTTTTAAAGTTTTAAGTGGCGTCGTTAGGCTGCCGAGTTTTCGTAAGAGATTTTTCATCTCACTTTTATTCCCGTAAGATTTATGCTACATTTGCCACCAGTTCCTTTGAGTGGTGTATGTACTGCCCATTATTATACTCTTTGTGTAATATAATTTCATTTATGGGTATTTACATATTCATTGTACGACCCTTCTTCAATGGGGTGTACGTTTCGAAAGTTACCCAAGTCGGTAAGGAAACCTTTCACCCTCCTCTTTTTAAAAGATTTCTTTTGTTATGTCTTTTAATTCACATACTATTATGTTGGGATATGTTCTTCTATATCCTTATTGATGTAAATTTTATGTCCAAGTGATGAGATACCCTTTTTATCTCTCATCAACTCATTTTCTGAATTTTGAAGTGACGCCCTTATGCTGTCGAATTTTTGCAAGGGAACTTCTTAACCCAATTTTGATTTTTTGGGATAAACTTGTACTCCTTGAATATGTCGTTCTATGAATATGTGTGAATAACCTCTGATTGTTTTACACCTAATATCCACTTATATTTGGTGTATTCGTTTGTCACACATAATTATGTAATTGATTTATCCTTAATCCAAGGATACCGTCTTTGTATGGGACTTCATCTCAATCTCCTTTCATTGAGGCATATTTTGTTTTATACACAACCTTCTTTTATACGGTGTATAAACCCCTTTGACTTTTACGTTTATCCAAAAGGAATCTTTTTTATACGAAGCGTTTTACTAAACGACAAAAGGGAATGTTTTTTTGTCGTACGTATGCGGCGACAACGACTTCTCCGCCGCCGTGACCATTATTTGAGTTTCGGCTTCCTCTACAAGTCCTACCTTTTTTTTAATATAAAATAAATTTCATGTTTTACTTTTATTTTATTTTGGTATTGAAAATGGTTTTCATAATGTTTTTATATCAATGTGTTGTATTGATATCTTGTGATTGAAAAGTGGAAATGTTATGTTTCTTTTATGCATGTTTTATGTGATACGATTATGTTATGGTTCTTGGGCATTATTATGAAGACGGGTGGTTCCTTGATAAACTAAGGGCGGGTGAGCCCGGTATAGCTCTCCAATGCATTGGGTAACGCGAAGGAGTTAAACGTTAAGGTTTCTCCGAAGATATTTAGGAGATATACTGTGATGGGTATTCCAAACGTAACCAATAGGGTTACTCCCTACGTAAGAATGTTATGAATGCCTCAAGTTACCTTTATGCCTTACGATTTCTATGTTTTATTCATGATTTGATGAGGTATGTTAAAGTGCTTATGTTTTATGAGTAAAGTATGATTTCATTGATTCTTATGTATACATGTACTCATGTTTCCTTTCCATATTTTTATATTCCTTACTGAGCTTTTTATGCTCATCCCAAGTTTTTGAAATGTTTTACACAGGACTTAAAGATGAATAGGGTCAAGGATGGGATCAAGGAAAGACATGTTATCTAAAACATGGAACTAGACATGTTTCTTTTAAGAGTTTTTTTTTTATTTATGAAAACTTAGTAGAAGTGTCTACTTTGTAATCTTTTGAGATGTAATAGTTATGTCCTAATTCTCTAAAACTCTAAACCTGAAAAGATCCTCAATGTGAATTATTCAATTTAATTCAAGATTAAGTAATGTTTAAGGTCGGGGCCTTATATTTGCACCCGCCCATCCACTACTGACTACCACCAGTTGTACCTGCTCAGCCAAGAAATTTTTGACCACCAAAGCTCACTCAAGCATCCTAGTATAAGTCGGAATACATAGAGGTAAAATGTTGGCTCAAATGTCTCTACGCAGACCTCACTCGAAGGTCTGAGCCCTGAAGTACTGATCTCTAACCATATCCATCGATTACCTGGAAAAGTTGGTGAATCTCAACGACTCCTCTTTAAAAAGACGCTCGAACTCTGTCCACAAAAGAGTCACCTCGTCGTGAGTTTGGATAGCCAAACTCCACCATCGCCATGTCAAACCCTGAAGAAGGCTCGCCGCCGGGATTACCATCTGGTCCACTGGTGTCCTGACTAGACAGGAAACTCTAGTCACCGCCTCAAGTCAGTCCTCAACCACCTGAGGGTCAGGCTCGCCTTGAAACCTAAGGGATCTCTGTCAAAGAAACTCGTGAAGCGCGCTCAGTTTGCGCCCCTCATCTGCTAGTACTGTGGGTACCACGTGCTGGTCCACAGGTGGTGATATAGCTGGTGCACCACCTGGAGGAAACACCTAGGGAACTGGTCCTTGTGTTAAAGCCTCGTCGCTGAGGGGGTCATCTTCATGATCGAGTTGTTGAACCCTAGCTGATATGTGTCTCGGGGGCATCCCGTAAGAAAACAAGACGTACTGCGGTCAATAAGTATATTTGAAGAGCTGAATCAAGAAGGACATTGAATCACAACATATTCTTATATGATGCATGTACCATTATTTTCTCTGCAACCAATGTACTCATGTACCGAGTCGAAAAACATGCTATCAAAGTCTCGGTGTATGGATACGTCAGCTGCCCGCACCAACACTGGAGTCTCTGGCCTGAAAGCCAAACTTTAAACAATTAACATCGTTGTCCCAAACCAATCTCACAAACTCTTGGTCCAAAGGTAGAACCAACCACCTCTGATAACACTGTCACCACTCTGTCATGACCTGTCCAAGTGGGGCTTATGTCGCGACTCCTCAAACCCACCTCCAATAGGTCAAGGGCTTGTGACTAATATCGAGTAGGCATATCACTAACATGGGAGGCATTGTCTATTTACATGTACAAACACACAAATCTTTATGCCCACAAATGCCGAAATGTAAAAACCACTAAGGAACAAATGCATGCATACCACTATCCCAACCAACAGAGTATGACAGGAAGTAAAGTGCAGTAAACTGAGCCAGAATATAAGCTCACCAAAAGAAAGAGTCTATAAACTACAAAGTTCAACCTGAAAACAAAATAGGTACTGAGACTGATGTTCGAAGTCGTAAGAACACCTCGGCTTGCCTGAACTCACAAAGCTCTGTCCGGTCCTGGTTCGTCAAAAGGTCGCTCGTCTGTACAAAACACAACACGTGCAAGCAAAGCTTGTGCAAAGGTGAGTATAACAATACTCAGTAGAACTCCCTAAAACCACAAAGGAAGATACAGTCAGCTCTACACAGTATATGTCTACAACACATATAACAAGAATATCTAGATATACTCAAACCAAGACACGCAGTCTAGAGGTAAGTCACAACTACCGTATACCAACACTAGGGATTCAATCTGAAGATTCCACGAAGCACTCATCCGAGAGAACACACTTCTGAGTCTAATAACATTGATGACGACTACTCGAGAAGTATTGTTCGCCAAAAACTGTCATGAGAGAGATACACTGATAGATCTGAAGAGAGATACGATACACATATGAAGATCACAGTCGGGGGGGTCATGGGGTGATACCAACAACTCCATCTGAATTAACCTGTTAAGTAGAAGATCGACGTCCGGTGAAGTTGCTCACATCAATACCAAGGACTCTACCTAGGGCATGAATAATGAATAGAGGATCCTGCTCCAGGCCTCTCGGAGGGGATTCCAACGACTATATCCAGAAAGTCCTACTAAAGGGATCATACTCCTGTGAGTAGAAAACGATACCCACTAACCTTCAGGGAAACGATCAAGGGCACGAACCCTGACGAAACTTTGTCCAAGATACGGTGGACAAGAGATTCAAGTTATGTAGAAATGTATAAACAACGTGTAGTAAGGTCAGACGTTGTGTTCCTTAACCTCGGGTACTACCTGAGTATAACGGCCCGTGTCAGGAGAACATGTCGTGTAGAAGAGGTATACATGGTGTGTAGAAAGGGTCACACACATGTCCTACTATCCAGGGTTCGCTCTATGTACACTAGTCATGTGCCAGTACACAGCTTCAACCAATGTGTGCATGTTTGTGTACCAGTACACATAGTAGTCCGTGTGACCGGTTATGGCCAAGCCATGTGGGGGAGTACATGTCGTGTAGTCAGACCGTGTACTCCACCATGTGTTTGTGTATCTCCTGAGATACATGCAAAGTCCCAGGGAAGGGCCCACACGCCGTGTGACACTTCACTGCTTCCTGAAACCCTAAGTGCCACACAACGGGACACACACGTCGTGTATTCCGAAATACACGTTGTGTTCATTGGGATTTTCCAGAAACCCTGGTTCGCGCTCTGTCGTCTTCCCCGTCGCTCTGACCACCGATCTCGGTCGCGCCACGTCGAGAAACTCCATATCTGAGGTCGTCTGGTCACGACATCACCAAATCAGTAAGATTCGGGCCTTAAATCAACTCAGAAAACAAGATCGTCGTTGTTCTTTGTTTCCAACAAAGAATGAGAAATCAGCGCCCATAGTCGTTCGATCTGCTGCCACAACCATCGTCACACCTCCATCAAGTTGTACCGATGTCAGATCTTCAATCTCGGATCGTTATGCCGTGAAACGAAGGCGCAATGCTCGTTTGTTCGTAAACCACGAAAAACACGAAGAATTTTGAGGAAGAAATGCACAGGGAACAATCTCAGGAACGAACCTTGGTCATTAATCATTCCGATCTCGATCCATTCTGTAAGAACGACCAAGAAAAAACAAAACAATTCCAATAATTGAACCTCGACAATAAAATCCCGCAAATAAAACTCATCCCACAAGAACGATCGATCCGCGGATTAACCTATTCGTTGGTTGATCCGCATTCGTCGTAAATTCTAAGAACGAAGAAAGAATAATCTGAAATAACAACGCCCTACCTGAGAAAGGATCGTTTGTTGTCGAGGATTCGTT
The DNA here is from genome assembly GCA_963277665.1 of Viscum album. Classification (NCBI taxonomy): domain Eukaryota; kingdom Viridiplantae; phylum Streptophyta; class Magnoliopsida; order Santalales; family Viscaceae; genus Viscum; species Viscum album. The sequence goes on from OY728127.1 coordinate 643,644,347, forward strand.
GCTGATGGTGATCCTTCAAGAACAATCTCGATCCACCATCACATCGTCGTCTATCGAGAGATTTCTCTAAGATTCTCTCCAAAGCCTTTAGGAGATTTCTCTAAGATTTCCCTACCGAGTTGCTTATTAAAAAAAACACATCACTCTGTAACATTAAAATAAAATAAATATTCTATTTATTCTATTTGTTAAAACGTCCGAAAACTACTTTTCACAGCCGACCTGCGCCGTCCGATTTAGGCCTCACCTAGGGTAAAGTCACTGCTATGGAATTTCTATGGATATGTATGTCACGACCCGTCCTCGGGGCCCGTGCCGTGACTACCCCAAGCTCGCCTTCCATAGGTCAGGGGCTGGCGACTAGCACCAAGGCGTAAATCCCGGTAAAAAGGAAAGGCATTGCCTTTGTAAAGTAAACAAGCACCACAGAGTAAGCAAGCGGAAAAGTAAACACTAAGTAAAAACAGAGTACAACTGTAAGTGCGGAAAAGTAAATGGGCCAGTATACAAACCCAAACTGAAAGTAAAGTACAACTCGAAAGGGAAAACAACAACTGTAAGGTAAAAGCCGCTACACCGAGCTGTCCACTGGAGATCCCACCTAAAGGGTGGGTACAGATAGCTCCACTGCTCCTCGGGTCCCGTCGTCCGCTCCGAGTACGTCCCGCCCAGTGGTTCACATCCAGGTACCGTCCTGCTCTGCACGCCTCAACCACGATCAACGCTGTCCGTCGTCTGCATCCAACACAACGTAGTGCGGGCATAGCCCGTGCAGGGGTGAGTATAAGCTACTCAGTAGGGACCCCGAGACCCCCGAAGGTCTCCCAAAATCCACAAAGGATAAACCACAAAGGAAAGATACAAACACGAAGTAACAACCGACACTGCTTAGGTATATGCCCATACATATACCTAAGTCATCAATTCCAATACGCTCCAACCTCCGAGCCCAAGTACAACTCAGTCCACACAGGAAAGTATACGTATTCCACACAGGAAAGCAAAACGTAATCCACACAGGATAGTACAACACAATCCACACAGGAAAGCAAACAGGATTCAGCTCACACAAGTATACTTCTTCGAGGACGATAGAGATGATCACTGATCCATCTAAGTCGTCGGACTCACAAAGGATCGATAGGTACTAACCCCCGCAAAGACCCACACAGGATCGGACCCACACAGGATCGGTAGCACTGATCCACACAGGATCGCTGAGTGCTGTAGTCGTCGTCGTCGAATCCACTGAGGATCTCTGCACAGTCATCGTCGCAGTCACAGTAGCAGTCGCAGCCAGCTCTAGGGTTCCCGCACACAGCAAGCTCGTTCAGGAGGGTCCGCTCCACGAGCCGGGAGGCTGATACATCAACTGTCACAAAGTCCAGAGTTGATGTATACAAAAGTTCTGTATCGTCAACAGGAACTCAACGCAACAGACGGCGCGTCAATCGGACGTCCGGGCTGAGAGTTATTGGCTTTTTCGTTTCAGGGGCCCGGTTGGTTTTTAAGGCAAAACCAACCCGATCGTACTCCACCTGCGTCCAAACCTCGGGCGGAGTATGCCAAAAGATCTGTCTCACTAAGAGGAACTCAACAAAGCTGACGACACGTTAATCGGACGTTCGTAGCTCAAGATATGAGTGTTTCCGCTCCGAGGGCCCGGTTGGTTTCGTGTACGAACCAACCCGGCCGAACTCAAAGTAATCTGAAACCTTGAGTGCGATATACCGAAACGACTGTCTCGATCCAAGGATCGCATCGCCGCTGACGGCGCGTCGTTTGGAGGTCCGTAGCCCGAGTTATGGGCATTTGAACCCAAACAGTTCGGTATCGGGGGTTTCAGGCCCGGGCCGAACCCGGCCCGAGACCCCCCAGCTGGCCCGAACCGGGTCGACCCGCCCCGGACAGGGTCGGCCCGGCCCGGCACGGCCCGGCGCGGCCCCGCCCGGCGCCGGTCCGGCTCAGCGCAACGCGCTGCCAGCTCGGCCGAAACTGATTGAAAAAACGGGGGGCGCCTGCCCCCCTTTGTAACCGCGGCCCCCCCTCATTATGGGGGGCCGTTTTGTGCTGGCCAGGGGAATTTAATTCCCCCGGCTTCCCCATTTCCGGGCGGCTCCTCCTCAACGGGACCAGCAAGGGCCGGTCCCCTTCCGGCTTCCGACACCGGCGGCCCGGCTGGCCGCCGGTCACCTTGTTCTGTCGCGGCCCGGTACCGGCCGCAGCCTATGTCGTCTGGCGCGGTGCGACTGCACCGCGCCCCTCCGCCGCGGCCCCGCTCCGGCCGCGTCCCCGCTCTGGCCGCGGCGCCTTCGACTTCCTTTGACGCGGCGCGACGGCGTCGCGTTCTTGAATTTCTTTCCACGGCGCGGCGCGGCGGCGCCGTGCAAATGTTTCGCATGAAACCGCGTGGTGCGACGGCACCACGCTCCCTCGTACCAACCACAAAGAAAACATTTATGAAATAAGGAGGGTCGGCCGTGTTTGTGCGGACCGGCCCCCTCTCATTATTCGATAACAATTAGTCGAAAACCACTAAATTCGACATGCCAGAAATCAAGAATGGAAATAATTAATAAAATAACAATAAACCCTTACCTCGATTTCAAGAGCGGAGCACGTCAACAAGCCGCGGAAGACAAGCGTCGCGGAGGTCGGGCGTCGCGGTAATCGTACGTCGATTCCGTTGACGTCGAGGTGCGTCCGAAGAGGTACGTCGCTGGAGAAGCTTCGTAAGCTGACGGAGAAAACCCGAGGAGGAAGCGGCGTCTCCTTTCGTTGACACGGGAAGAAGATCGATAGAAGCGGCGTCGTCGATCTTCGAAAACACACCGGCTGCGAAGAAGAGAAGAGACGGCACGTCTTTCTCTTCTTATGGTGACGGCGTTCTTCGTCGGAGCCTAAGTGTTCTTCGAGTTCTTCGTCGTGGTTGAAGAAGAAGAAGAAAGCTTCTCAAACTTCTCAAGGTGGCAAAAGGAACTAACCAAAATAAAATAAGTCTAAGGCTTATTTTATTTACACAACTAAACCACTTTGAATTTCAAAAGTTTGAAATTAAGAACTCAACTCAATTAATAACTCAAGTTGTCAAAATTAAAAAGAGATGAGTTATTGGGAGTTTTAAGGGGAGTTGAAGAGTTAGGGTTCGTGTGGGCCCCACCACACTTAATCCTCTCAAGGGAGGTTAAGTGGATGTGGGTCCCACCTCTAACTCCCTTTGGGAGGATAAAACCAACATGGATAAAAATAAATTGTGTTTCCACAATTTATTTAACTTCATTTTATTTCCCCCAAAACTAACTTTCAACTCGCATAAAACGCAACCTCAGAATAGGTCTCCTTAAGCGAATATCGGCGATGCGAGTACATCGGTGCCCTCGGAATTCGATTCCGGGCACCGGTTCAAAAATTAGAAAAACCCGCTCGTTCTTTCACTGAACGTACCCGAGCCAAACTTCGGAAATTGATTCCGGGCACACCGGGCCTCGGAATCAGGTGCCGTCAGAAACCGCGCTCTCGTAAAATTCTAAAGAAAATTAAGAAAAAAATTCCCTTGAATTTTACGGGTCTTTACATTACTCTCACCTCAGGGCTTTACGTCCCCGTAAAGATACATCAAAACTAGGGAAACAAATGAGGGTACTGAACACGCATCTGAGTCTCCCGCTCCCAAGTGCTCTCCTGGAGATTCTCGTGCTGCCATCTGATGCGCACTAGAGGAATCGACCGTCCACGTAGGACCCGCTCCTGTCGATCCTCGATCTCCACCGGGACCTCCGTAAAAGTCGCCACATCGTCAACGTCAAGCTCCCCATGGTCAATGATGTGCGTCGGGTCGTGCACGTATCTCCTCAGCTGAGACACGTGGAAGACGTCGTGCACCCGGTGCATCTGAGGTGGTAGAGCCAGGCGATAAGCCACCTCGTCAATCCTGCTGAGGACCTGGAAGGGTCCGATGAAGCGCGGAGATAACTTGCCGCCTCGGCCAAATCTCCGTATACCACGTCGAGGTGAGACCCGCAAGAAGACGTGGTCGCCATCCTCGAACTCTAGTGGCCTCCGCCTCCTGTCAGCATATGACTTCTGCCGGCTCTGAGCTGTCTTCATCCGCTCCTGGATGACCTGGACCTTCTCTGTCGTGGGCTGAACCATCTCCGGTCCCACAAGTGCTGACTCCCCAGGGTCTGTCCAGCACAAAGGAGATCTACAAGGTCGGTCGTACAACGCCTCGTACGGTGTCATCCCGATGGTGGAGTGGTAACTATTGTTGTACGCAAACTCCACCAATGGTAGGTGGTCCTCCCAGCTACGACCAAAGTCGAGGACACATGCGCGGAGCATGTCCTCGAGAGTCTGAATGGTCCTCTCCGTCTGACCATCCGTCTGAGGGTGAAAGGTTGTGCTCAGGCGTAGCTGCGTTCCGAACGCCTCCTGCAATCCCTTCCATAGCCGGGAAGTAAAACGAGCATCTCGATCGGAGACGATAGAAGATGGCACACCGTGAAGCCGCACAATCTCCTAAGCGTAGAGACGTCCCAAGCTCTCCACTGAGCTCTGCTCTCTGATGGGTAAGAAGTGAGCCGACTTGGTGAGTCGGTCGACAATCACCCAGATGGAGTCGTGACCTCTGGAAGTGCGTGGAAGTCCAGTCACGAAGTCCATAGATATTTCGTCCCACTTCCACTCCGGAACCTCCAAGGGTTGTACCAAGTCTGCTGGTACCTGGTGCCCAGCCTTCACCTGCTGGCAGGTGAGGCATCGAGAAACGAACTCTGCCACAGCAATCTTCATGCCCAGCCACCAGTGCTGTCGTCTGAGATCCTGGTACATCTTCGCCACTCCAGGATGTACCGCCAAAGGAGAAGTGTGAAACTCTCCCAGTACCTCCTCCCGTAAAGCGACTGGTATCATGGTACGTCCTCTGAAAAGGATGTCGTGCACTGCTCCAAAGGAGAAACCATCAGGTGTCTGTCCTGAGGATATCTGTGCACGCCGCGTCTCACAATCAGCGTCTCCATGTTGTGCCTCTCTGACCCGCTGTAGAAGTGGAGGAGTGACTGTGAGAGACTGAAGGAAGGCTGCTCCATCTCTATCCACGAATGATATCTGCAAAGAGGCTAGCTGCTCTGTCGCCTCCTCAAGTAGTTGGATGCCCGTCCTCCTGCTGAGGGCATCGGCTACTACGTTCTCCTTCCCAGGAGTATAGACTATCTCAAAGTCATAGTCCTGGAGGAACTCGAGCCATCACCGCTGTCTCAGGTTCAGGTCCTTCTTCGAGAAGATATACCTGAGACTCTGATGATCAAAAAAGACTGTAAAGCGCTCGCCCATCAGATAGTGTCGCCAAGTCTTCATAGCGAAGACCACTGCTGCTAACTCCAGGTCATGGGTAGCATAGTTCTGCTCATGCGGCCTCAACTGTCGTGATCCATAGGCGATCACTGCCCACTCCTGCATCAGAACACAACCGAGTCCGGTCCCTGATGCATCGCAGTAGACTACGTACCCTACTCCCTCATCAGGCAACCTCAAGATAGGTGTGCTGGTCAATCTCTGTCTCAGCTCCTGGAAGCTCTGCTGACATCTGTCTGACCACACGAAGGGTTTCCCCTTCTTCGTCAAAGCTGTGAGTGGTGCCGCAACCCTAGAGAAGTCTGACACGAATCTCCGGTAGTATCCAGCTAGTCCCAAGAAACTCCGCACCTCTGTCACGCTCCTGGGTGGCTCCCAAGCTAACACTGTCTCGATCTTCGCAGGATCCACTGCAACTCTCGCCTCAGAGATGACGTGCCCCAAGAAGTGGACCTCACGTGTCCAGAACTGGCACTTCGAGAGCTTACCATAAAGCTGGTGCTCTCGGAGTGTGTCTAGTACAACCCGCAAGTGGTAGGCGTGCTCCTCCTCAGTCGTCGAGTATATCAAAATGTCGTCGATGAAGACCACGACAAATCGATCAAGGTATGGCTGAAAGATCCTGTTCATGAGGGCCATGAACACTACTGGAGCATTGGTTACACCGAAAGGCATAACCAAGAACTCATAGTGGTCATACCGACATCTGAAGGTCATCTTCTGTATGTCCTCGTCTCGAACTCTGAGCTGGTGATAGTCTGACCTGAGGTCTATCTTCGAGAACCACCGTGCTCCCTTGAGCTGATCAAAGAGGTCATCAATCCTCAGTAGCGGATATTTGTTCCTCACTGTCACCTGGTTCAGGCGACGATAGTCAACACAAAGTCGCAAGCTCTCGTCCGCCTTCTTGGCGAACAATATCGGGGAAGCCCAGGGTGAAACACTGGGTCGGATGAACCCATTGCCCTGCAAGTCCTCCAACTGTACCCGTAGCTCTCGAAGCTCGGCGGGGGCCATCCGATATGCTGGAGTCGATATCGGGGTTGTCCCGGGGTACAGGTCAATATAAAAGTCTACCTCTCTGCGAGGAGGTAACCCTGGAACGTCGTCGGGAAAAACGTCCGCAAACTGATCCACCACTGCAGGAAAACCAAGACTCTGCACGTCAACTGCTCCTAGGATGAGGCTAGCCAACTGATGAGTGATGAGTTGTCCTCTCCTCCGCGGAAGTCCATCCTGTGCTGCAAAGGCTCCCTTCTCGCCGGTGAAGGTGAACCTGCTCCCGTCGGTGCGTACACATCGCACCTTGCGCCTAAAACAGTCAATTTGTGCATGGACCGTAGATAACCAATCCATGCCCAAGATGACGTCGTAAGGCCTCGACGCTGCTACAAGAAGATCTCAGCCGAAGCTCTCGCCTCCTAGAGTAAGCTCACACTGCCGGCATCAGTGCGTAATCGTCGAGTCTGCTCCCGTATGAGTCTCTAGCCGTAAGGATCGAGCCAACGGCTCTGTCGGAATCTCCGAGCTCCGAACAAGGGCAGCGGCTATAAAAGAGTGACTCGCTCCTGTGTCTATAAGTACTGCAGCAAGGGTGGAATAGACACAGATAGTACCTCGAATCATCTCGGGCGCGTCGTGGTCGTAGGCCTCTGCTGCCTGGAGTTGTGTCTGTCTCTGCCCGCCAGCTCCCTGTGGTCGGGGTGGACCTCCTGGTGGTGGTGGTGGTAGAGCCTCAACGCGTCGCCCACCACCTGCTGCTCGGCCAGCTCCTCTGCCTCGTCCGCCTCCTCCCTGCGGACCGCCACGGTCGACCATCTGCCTCTGCCTCGGTGGTCCCTCAACCGTCTGCTGCTCCTCGGCACGGCGGGTCGGGCAGTCACGAGCCATGTGGCCCTTCCCGCCGCACGAGTAGCACTGTCTGCCTCTCGAAAGACTGGCTCCGCGCTGTGTGCCCCGCACTGCTGAGCCAGTGTCCTGAGGTCGTCTGCCTAAGGGTCTGGTCTGCCTGGACCCATGAGTCATCTGTCGACTGCCTGCTGCAGAAGACTCTGCTACGTGCCGCCCTGCGGTGGGTCTCGGCGCTGGTGTAGACTCGGCAAGAAAACTCTCGATCAAAAGGGTCTGCTCCAGTACTCCCGTCTGAGTCGGTATGCTGAGGGAGATCAGCGATGCCCTGATCTCGTGTCTCAATCCCTACTCGAAAGTCTGGGCCTGGAAGAATGGGTCTCGTACCATGTCGGTCGAGTAGCGCGAGAGATCGGTAAATCTCGCCGAGTACTGAACGACCGTCATACTGCCTTGCCGCAGCTGAAGAAGCTTCTGAATGAGCACCGCACGGAGGGTGGCTGGGACGAACTCCGAGCAGAAGAGGCTCTCAAAGTCCGTCCAAAGTAGAGATGCCTCATCGTGCACCTGGAGCATCAAGCTCCACCATCGGCCCGCTGGTGCGTGCAGTAGGCTCGCAGCGAGGATCACCATGAGCTCTGTTGGTGTCCTCACTAGCCTGAAAACTCGTACGACTGCCTCCAGCCAGTCCTCGGCTGCCTGGGGGTCCGTCTCCCCACGGAACCTGGGCGGTCGCTGGCGCTGGAACTCATGCAGTGCGCTGAGGCGACGTGCATCGTCAGCGGCTGGTGCTGGAAGTATCGGTGGCTCGGCGGGTAGTGCTACCGCCGGTGCCACTGCTGACAAAGGGCCCTGCACCGAGGCCTCGTCGCTCGGTGGGCTGTCATCGCGCTCGACTCTCGGAACCCTAGCTGGCTGTCGTCGTGGGGCCATCCTGAAAAGGAAACAGGTGCGCCACGGTCAGAACAGTATACCTGGTGAGCTGATACAAAGTAATCACAAAGAAAACTTGAAACACACACGCAATCAATGTTTTCGTGCATTAAGTCGGAAATCAGAAGTCAGGGTCCTGGTGTACGGATACGTCGGCCGCCGCACCAACACTGGACTCCCTGGACTGATAATCACACTCAATACGCTAAACATTATTATTTCACATAGAAAAGATCAGAGTTCGCGGTAGAACCGAACTCCTCTGATACCAATTTGTCACGACCCGTCCTCGGGGCCCGTGCCGTGACTACCCCAAGCCCGCCTTCCATAGGTCAGGGGCTGGCGACTAGCACCAAGGCGTAAATCCCGGTAAAAAGGGAAGGCATTGCCTTTGTAAAGTAAACAAGCACCACAGAGTAAGCAAGCGAAAAAGTAAACACTAAGTAAAAACAGAGTACAACTGTAAGTGCGGAAAAGTAAATGGGCCAGTATACAAACTCAAACTGAAAGTAAAGTACAACTCGAAAGGAAAAACAACAACTGTAAAGTAAAAGTCGCTACACCGAGCTGTCCACTGGAGATCCCACCTGAAGGGTGGGTACAAATAGCTCCACTGCTCCTCGGGTCCCGCCGTCCGCTCCGAGTACGTCCCGCCCAGTGGTCCACCTCCAGGTACCGTCCTGCTCTGCACGCCTCAACCACGATCAACGTTGTCCGTCGTCTGCAACCAACACAACGTAGTGCGGGCATAGCCCGTGCAGGGGTGAGTATAAGCTACTCAGTAGGGACCCCGAGACCCCCAAAGGTCTTCCAAAATCCACAAAGGATAAACCACAGAGGAAAGATACAAACACGAAGTAACAACCGACACTGCTTAGGTATATGCCCATACATATACCTAAGTCATCAATTCCAATACGCTCCAACCTCCGAGCCCAAGTACAACTCAGTCCACACAGGAAAGTATACGTATTGCACACAGGAAAGCAAAACGTAATCCACACAGGATAGTACAACACAATCCACACAGGAAAGCAAACAGGATTCAGCTCACACAGGTATACTTCTTCGAGGACGATAGAGATGATCACTGATCCATCTAAATCGTCGGACCCACAAAGGATCGATAGGTACTAACCCCCGCAAAGACCCACACAGGATCAGACCCACACAGGATCTGTAGGCGCTGGTTAACACAGGACCGCTGAGCGCTGACCCACACAAGATCAGACTCATACAGGATCGGTAGCACTGATCCACACAGGATCGCTGAGTGTTGTAGTCGTCGTCGTCGAATCCACTGAGGATCTCTGCACAGTCGTCGTCGCAGTCACAGTAGCAGTCGCAGCCAGCTCTAGGGTTCTCGCACACAACAAGCTCGTTCAGGAGGGTCCGCTCCACGAGCCGAGAGGCTGATACATCAACTGTCACAAAGTCCAGAGTTGATGTATCCAAAAGTTTCGTATCGTCAACAGGAACTCAACGCAACAGACGGTGCGTCAATCGGACGCCCGGTCTGAGAGTTATTGGCTTTTTCGTTTCAGGGGCCCGGTTGGTTTTTAAGGCAAAACCAACCCGACCGTGCTCCACTTGCGTCCAAACCTCGGGCGGAGTATGTCAAAAGATTCGTCTCACTAAGAGGAACTCAACAAAGCTGACGGCACGTCAATCGGACGTCCGTATCTCAAGATATGAGCGTTTCCGCTCCGAGGGTCCGGTTGGTTTCGTGTACGAACCAACCCGGCCAAACTCAAAGTAATCCGAAACCTTGAGTGCGATATACCAAAACGATCGTCTCGATCCAAGGATCGCATCGCCGCTGACGGCGCGTCGTTTGGAGGTCCGTAGCCCGAGTTATGGGCATTTGAACCCAAACAGTTCGGTATCGGGGGTTTCGGGCCCGGGCCGAACCCGGCCCGAGACCCCCGGCTGGCCCGAACCGGGTCGACCCGCCCCGAACAGGGTCAGCCCGGCCCGGCACGGCCCAGCGCGGCCCGGCGCGGCCAGGCGTCGGTCCGGCTCAGCGCAGCACGCTAGGCGCGCTGCCAGCTCGGCTTCGGCCGAGCTGATTGAAAAAACGGGGGGCGCCTGCCCCCTTTGTAAATGTGGCCCCCCCTCATTATGGGGGGTCGTTTTGTGCTGGCCGGGGGAATTTAATTCCCCCGGCTTCCCCATTTCCGGTCGGCCCGACCTGACCGGTCGGCTCCTCCTCAACGGGACCGGCAAGGGCCGGTCCCCTTCCGGCTTCGGACACCGGCGGCCCGGCTGGCCGCCGGTCACCTTGTTCCGCCGCGGCCCGGAACCGGCCGCGGCCTATGCCGTCCGGCGCGGTGCGACGGCACCGCGGCCCCGCTCCGGCCGCGACGCCTTCGACCTCCTTCGACGCGGCGCGACAGCGCCGCGTTCTTGAATTTCCTTCCACGGCGCGGCGCGACGGCGCCGCGCAAATATTCCGCATGAAACCGCGTTTGAGCGACGGCACCACGCTCCCTCGTACCAACCACAAAGAAAACATTTACGAAATAAGGAGGGTCGGCCGTGTTTGTGCAGACCGGCCCCCTCGCATTATTCGATAACAATTAGTCGAAAACCACTAAATTCGACATGCTAGAAATCAAGAACGGAAATAATTAATAAAATAACAATAAACCCCTACCTCGGTTTCAAGAGCGGAGCACGTCAACAAGCCGCGGAAGACAAGCGTCGCGGAGGTCGGGCGTCGCGGTAATCGTACGTCGATTCCGTTGACGTCGAGGTGCGTCCGAAGAGGTACGTCGCTGGAGAAGCTTCGTAAGCTGACGGAGAAAGCCCGAGGAGGAAGCGGCGTCTCCTTTCATTGACACGGGAAGAAGATCGATAGAAGCGGCGTCGTCGATCTTCGGAAACACACCGGCTGTGAAAAAGAGAAGAGACGACACGTCTTTCTCTTCTTATGGTGACGGCGTTCTTCGTCGGAGCCTAAGTGTTCTTCGAGTTCTTCGTCGTGGTTGAAGAAGAAGAAGAAGAAAGCTTCTCAAACTTCTCAAGGTGGCAAAAGGAACTAATCAAAATAAAATAAGTCTAAGGCTTATTTTATTTACACAACTAAACCACTTTGAATTTCAAAAGTTTGAAATTAAGAACTCAACTCAATTAATAACTCAAGTTGTCAAAATTAAAAAGAGAGGTGTTATTGGGAGTTTTAAGGGGAGTTGAAGAGTTAGGGTTCGTGTGGGCCCCACCACACTTAATCCTCTCAAGGGAGGTTAAGTGGATGTGGGTCCCACCTCTAACTCCCTTTGGGAGTATAAAACCAACATGGATAAAAATAAATTGTGTTTCCACAATTTATTTAACTTCATTTTATTTCCCTCAAAACTAACTTTCAACCCGCATAAAACGCAACCTCAGAATAGGTCTCCTTAAGCGAATATCGGCGCTGCGAATTCATCGATGCCCTCAGAATTCGATTCTGGGCACCGGTTCAGAAGTTAGAAAAACTCGCTCGTTCGTTCACTGAACGTACCCGAGCCAAACTTCGAAAATTGATTCCGGGCACATCGGGGCTCGGAATCAGGTGCCGTCAGAAACCGCGCTCTTGTAAAATTCTAAAGAAAATTAAGAAAAAAATTCCCTTGAATTTTACGGGTCTTTACAATGTAAATCATTGTGTTATTATATTATTCCATATAATTGATGGATGACTCATTGTTATGTCAGAGTTTTGTTTGATGTTATAATTAGATTGATGTATGATAATTTCAATAAGAAGTCATTTAAAGGAAGTATGGAGATAAGAATTAAAAAATCAAAGTGGATCTGTGATTATTTTAATAAAAACCAAAATATGAAATTTTTTAAATTTCTATCAATAAAATTAAATTCATTACAAGTACGATTATCAAGTTTCATTATATAGGAACAATGTATCATATTTTTTCATAATGATGTTGACCATTATATCATAGCCTAACCTGAAATGTCACTTGGGTTGGCTCAACATAAGTCTCGAAGCGCGTTCCTAATTACCTTGGGATGGCGACAAGAGCCTGGGTATCAACATACACAACCATTGGAACGATTTCAACCTGAATGGAAAAACAAAAGGTTTCATTTAAAAAAAGAAATATAAAATAAACCAGAGTAATAAATGGAATAAATGATACACAAACATGTGATACATTAAACCAAGAAAAAGGAAAAATTGAAAATAAAACAAAACGAAAACCAAGTCTCTGTGGCCATTGATCACCAAAAACCCAACCAAGAAGACGTCATCAACAAAGAGCAGCCAACGAGCTACATATTTCTCTTCCCTTTACCAATATATTAAAAAAACAGATATAAATTTCCCCAAATTCATATATATGGCATGGGGAAAGCACCTAGGATACCCTCAGGAATCTATATAATGTATGACGCCACGCATCTATTAGGTCTAGGTTAAATATGAAGAAAATGGGTGTTTCTGGGCTTTGGTTAGAATAAATAACGTACAGAAGAAATTGTCAGTTTCTTGGCTTTGGTTAGTAGGATCATTTACCCGGGTTAATAAAAAAATGACCGGCTGCAGATTTGAATTCCACGGCAAGAGGTGATGCCAGGGCAATCAGGAAGCCGTCAATGGAAGAGAATCCTTGGGGTTGTGTGAATCCGCGGGTGATGAGGGCTTACATCTCATGAAGCTTTTAGCGTAAAGTGAGCCAAACACAACAGCATCTCCAACGCACTGCTTCCAGGAAAGAGGATGTACGAACCACACGCTTGAGAGGACCATGCTGACCAGTTGTCTAGTGGTCATTATGGTGACAAATGCAAGGGCACCAAATGCCCGGATTGTGTAGGAGATGAAAAATTGACTCGCTGCGGCTGCTGTTGAAAGCATTGCAATGTCATACAAACAATTATTGTGACGATGAAGGAACTCTATCGCAGGGAAAAAATTAACCTAAATTATCAGTCCAGCCAAGCTGAGAATGCAAGAGCAAATAGTAGTGTAAAATATTTGATTGTGTATTTCCATATCATAACCCTTGAAGAGTTTATCCTGAAATGTGCTTGTAAATCCATCAAACCCAAGATAACCCATCATTAAAGACACACCCCAAACTGTGCTTTCCCTTCCTTTGCTATCTGAACTTCCATCTGCCGGATACAGAAAAAAGAGAGCACATCCCATAGTCACTAACAGAGCTAAAAGATAGTCATGCCCCCTATACCTTTTCTGCATGATGATGGTTCCCCAAACCATGACAGGTATCATTTTGGCACACTTAGCAAGGGTCTGAACAGGAAAGCTGACGTATTTGAGTGCCTAGTATTGGCACGTTGTGGTAACTATATTTGAGGCGGAAACAAGGCAATACTTGTAAACTGGAGCAACAGGGTCCACAGTAGTTCTACTCATCAGTAAAGTGGCTGCAGAGACGGCAGAAGTTGTGATGCGGTTACAGAAAACAAGAAACAAAGAGTGCTTAAACCTCTCCTTTCCATAATCAATGGTCATGATACGTTCCTGGAAATAGCCGTAGATGGTGAGAGTGGTCATGATGCCGGCAATCGCAAAAAATCCTTTCAGAATCATGCTATCAATCGGAACCGGTGACGAAGGTTCCGCCATTTATTTAAACTTCATGTATTCTTGCTGCCTTCATGTTTCTGTAAATAGAAATACGCAGCACTTTTGCTCGATATGGATAGAAATTTTGCAGGTTATGGATAGAAACCCTTGATTTCGAAATCTGCACCTAAAATATGGGCAACACCCTGTTTCTACCCTAAACTGTGTGATACCTGCACCGCAGGAAATTGATGAGAACGATCGACCAGTTGCGAGATTGAACAGAAATAGAGGTGCAAACAAATGGAAATGGATCGATGTAGGAGCAGGCCTGAATGGAAGCCTTGGTCGGAGATCGGGGAGATGCTACGCAGCGAAGGATCGTAAGACTGAAGTGTCGTCAATCCTACAGCGGAAAACCCTAAACACCTTCCGAAAACGGCATCGGCGGGTCGGCGTATTCTGGAGGTGTGAGGGGCCGAGATCTGCGAGGGATACGAAGTTAGACAATGGGAGGAGGGCCAGAAATGGGGAGCGGGGGGACAAGGAAGTGGGGGAGCAGGGGGGAGCGGAGGAATTGGGGTTCCACAGTCATTAATGTTCTCATATGTCCATAAATAAAGCCTGTTAAGGTTCCAAATGAGTTATGTGGTTGTAAATAGATTATAGGATTACTGAACTAGGACATGCAATAAATAGTAAGCTAACATAATATAATTCTGAATTATATTATGTCATGACATAGTCTATCAAGATCAGGCATCCCCTTAGCTTCCATGGATAATGGGAACCATTCCATAATCCACAGTGTTGCCACACTCACCATGGTTTGTATATGACATCAACTTTATGCACCCAAGTTTCCCAAAGTGGTATGTTTTCTCAAAAAATTCAAGTAAATCCTTCTCACAATTTAAAAAAAATCACAATCAAAAAATTACCACTCCCATGCTTGAAACCCCATTTTAGAACGAGATCCATTTTTGTGGAATTTCATATTATATATAAAGTGTATAAAACTATTTTTTAACAAAAAACACTTTCAAAACCATTTTACAAGACTAAAATGATTCATTTCCTCACAATAACCCCTATACATATCAAATCAGTTATTAGAATAAGCCAGACCTAAGGAAAATACAAGAAACATTAGGAATCCCATGAGAAATAACCATTATATAGAGACACCAACCTCACAAATGGAGGAAACAAATCACCATAAAAAAAATTATTAGAAAAAAAAGAGATTCGGTCCCCAAAAACCTAGATCATAAAAAACATCACCAATTATACATACAAACCTCTAGATACCACTTGCATAAACCATTAGGGTTCCAAAAAAACAATGTAATGATAGTTCAAGAGAATATATATAGAGAAGTAGAGAAAATGAAAGGAAATTCATACAAAGCTTGATGAAATCCATCGAGATCAATGAAGAATCCTCAAGAGACCAAGGTATGATCCTCCAAATGTGTCATGTATGGGTTGGATAGATCTAATGAGGAATTAGGAGGAGATTGAATTTTAAATAGAGAGGAAAATTCATGGTGATTTAAAAAATTTATGAAACATGTATGGGTCGCACAGTTAGGTCGCACCGTTACTACTAACTATCCATAGACAGTGTGCATGGTTTGTCTCTACCAAACACTAAATTCTATACCCCATATTCCAAAAACATTTATAACCTTATAAGAGATAAACTATACCCAAAATAAAACAATATTATGCCACTTTTTGTACACATAAAGCACTCATTGTTTTGGAATCACAATAACATAAGGATACTGTCTGCACTGCTAGAGTGAAAAGACTAAAGGAACCATTTTACCACACATTTCCTTGTCTTGAATATTTATAACCTAAACTAGATGCTCAACCGTTAAGGCATTTGTCTCAAAACCAACATAATCCAATGCAAGAACATGGAAAGGGTCCTGTTGAAACATCATAAACTGGGAGTCATGAAACACATCTTAAATTGGAATCGAGAGATAAGGAAATTCCAACGAATATGATATCTTTTTCACGACATTTGAAAATATTTTAAGGGCCAACATACATCAACACCAATATTCCAATTGTACCTAAACAATGATTTTCAACTGAAATGAAAATATATAATAGTGACCTATTCAACTACATGAAACATCAATGGACAATGATGGTGGTTGTCATAACATTTCTGGTGGCTTTAAATTTATACCATCATTTTTGGAGATAATTACACCATCCTCATATCCCCGGAAAAGACTTGATCTTATAAGAGACCATTCACCTACCACTTATTAACATCAAGGGCATCCACAAGGTCGCCCGTATGACACTTCAAAGTGTATATCCATAATCAATGCCTATTAACTATTATTAAGGAAATATTGGTCCACATAAGATGCTAAAAAAATCTACTAAAATAATGTATGTGCACCAAAAACATATCCTCATGAATTTTATTACTCATTTAATCTGACTATCGGTCAAAGGATTTCACTTCATTCTTGACATTGATGGATAACACATTGAATTCATAAATACCCCCCAAAATTGAGATAAAATGCATGAGTATCCATGGGAGATGGTTACTATAAGAACACAAAAGAGATTCACAACCCCTCCAACAAATAAATATTACATCTCTTCTTCCAAAATTATCTCCTTATTAGAAATTAAATGAACCAATTCCTTTAATATGTTATTGATTACCAAAATCATGTCTTATTCTCAGCTACAAGTCCATTATTGTCCTATTATGATGTCCATGGATCCATTATCCAATATCCATAATAGAATGGATAAAGACACACAAAACATACTGGTCTGTGGTGTCCCACCCCACTTTTATAATAGGAATGAAATCGTGACATGAAGACTACAGTAGACTGACTAATTATGGGCCACCAACATAGGTAACTCAGATTATGACACATCCTGGAAACTATAGATTACAAGGACAAACATGAACTAAGTTTGAGATATATCAACCCCTAACTCAGATCAACCCGAACAATAAAAAACCTCCAAATATAGAAAGAACCATCAGGTTACAAAAAAGAGAAACCTAATGCCTCCCAACCAAAAAAAATTCATTAAAAAGCTACAAAGTGGTATTTGCTTCTTGACCAAGTAAGATATGATTATACAATGGATAACTTACATGATCGTAAGGTGAGAAGAGAGTAAAATTTAACTCTTAGACAAAAAAATCATGTCTACTAACTGGTTCACTAAGGATTCATCCTCCTTTTATTTCTTCACAGTATGCATTACTAATTCCTTGCTCAAAGAATTTATGACCACACCTCATTTTTTGACAGTTTACACAACATCAAAATCAATGATTTCAAATCACTTAACCTTGTATTTCTATCATAGTATTAGACTCATCTAGGATAATGTACACTTCAATAATCTATCATCTAAATATATTACAAACTACACATTGAGAGAATAGTATCGCCAAGTTCTGAGATATTGTAAAACTTTTATGAACTAAATTTGTCACGAACTATCTTGCATACCCTAGTAACCTGATAAACGAGCCTCTCCTGACATAGCCTAAAGGGCGTTCCTGATCCCCATGGGTTGGGGACTATCACCTGACATCATAAAATATGAAAGGGGAAAGATTTTTTCACAAACATAATGAAAGCAAGAGGTTTAAGTTGGTATGCATACAAAAAAAAATCTACTATGAGAACTATAACAGAAGTCAAATAGGTATAAACAACCCAATGTACTAGAAAATAGGATAACCACCCAAGTCCTAATAGACACAGTAACTAAATCCCAAGGATTAGCCACTGGAACCACCTCCAAGTGGTGCTTTACCCTTTCTCTAACCTGGATGAAGATATTCTATAAACACCCAAAGGCATATGTACAGTGTGAGATAAATGCCCAGTAGGGTCTCACTAAGACATCCATAATAATATTCCATAATTAATTAACCAACAATGAATTGAAATTTAAATAGATAGGAATGTAATTTCAAAAGAATGTTTAAAATAAATCATGTTATACATTTTACATGATGTAAATCTCTTTAGACAAATGGATTAATAAACCTTTTGTATAAAACAATTTATATTAATTCACAACTCATGTGTAAAACAATTTAAAAACAATGTCATATATATCAAAACATCACATGGGAGCAACATGGCCATCTAAAATGATGTAAGATTGTTCAAAGCTACGGGATCCTCACACACTCGAAGGAGAATCACGCTAACATGTGTTTACACATGTCCCTCAGAAACTGGTCAAAGTTGACTCATCACCATCCCATCGGGGGTGTGCCTACTTCCCTGGGATTTGTTTTAGTTGTAAACTATCAAAAAAGTGTTATCATAATAACTCACTAAATAACTAGGCTTTCATGATCTCTAACAACATTCAATAATGGTAATTAATTTCAAAACCATTCAAAATACAATTCAAACCATTTCTTATTTCAATATTCCAACTTTCATTTAAAAACCAATACACGTGTTTTAATAAAATCATGCCTTTTCTAAGATAAAACCACTGGGTTTCTATCAAAACCATTTTAAGGCAATTTAAAAAATACAAATTTAAAATAACTTTCAAAATTAAATTTCACCAATAAATTTATCAATTTATATTCCACAATTTAAATTAAATAATTCAATTTCAATAATTTTCCATCAAATTTAAATCACACCACAATTCAATGGAATTGGATTTTTTTCCCAATTTCATGGAAATTCAGAATCAAATCCCAAATTAAATGGAATTGTGTTTAAAATAAATAATTGAACTAAATTACATTTAAATCAAACAATTTAATTTAAATCAAGAAGTCTAGGGTTAATCAAATTGGAAATCATATATGGAACCACCTACCTCAGGTTTATGGGGTCTTGAAACACAACACCCACAATGGGAAACTCCAACGAAGAACGTTCGCAAAGAAGATCCAAGAATAAACCCTAGATTCAAGATCCTAAAAAGTGTTGATTACATCCTCCAACAATATTGAGATCTATTAAACCCTAGGGAAGAGATAGAAGATAATGGGAGAAAGGGAATGAGAAGGGGAAACTTATCGGGAAGTGATCGAACATTATTCTCCTTTCTTCAATTCACTTCTAAATGGGTGTAAAGAGGATAAAATCACCTCTATAGAGCCTTTAAGGAAGAATAAATCATATTAGGGTCATACAGGCCCTTCAGGCACTTAAAATGAGGGTTTCCAAATTTTAAGATTAATTTTAGGATTAATTAAATAATGTATGCATCGTTAGCTGGGTAGGGCCGCACGATTAGACGTACTGTGTTCCCTAATCGTGCATCCCCTAATATAGGGTTACACGATTTCTCCTTGGTGGGAACACCATTTTTTAAATTGTATGCCAACCGTAAGATTAATTACAACCTAGGTTTGCACGATTTACCCTAGTCGGGCACATGGTTGGGAAAACTGTGGACCAACCATGTAAAGCACTAAAGCCCTTCAAAATTTACAATTTTCATCCCAAAACAACCTTAATGAAACACTAACACATCATGATTAAAAGAGGGGTTTAGGAATACCTTGAAATAATAACATGATTTTACAACCTCCCCACCATAGATACATTCTGTCCCTAGAAATCCCATTATGAAGATTCCATATCAAAAATATGAGGCCATTTATCTCTCATCATTACCACCCTCTCCTACATATCATGAGAATCCGAACTGTGCTACCATAACACTCGAACCAAAGATATCATCCTCCCATGAAGTACCTTCATTTCAGAATCAACTATCCTAACTGGATGCTCAATAATGGATAAATTAGGCTCGACCGCATGATCACTCTAGCCCAGAAAATGAGATGGATCAGAAAGATATTTTTGTAGCTAATATACATGGAATATTTTATGTATCGACATCAGCTCTAGCGAAATTTCTACACTATAATCAAATTTTCCCACCTACTCAAAAAACACAAAAGGTCCCAACAATCAAGGAGAAATGCTCCCTTTCCACCCAATCCATCGATGACCAAAACTGGGTGAAACATTCAACAACACCTGATCACCAACTAAATACTTGAATGACCTATGATGAAAATCATCATAAGAATTATACAAGCTTTGTGTCATCAACATTCTCTAATGAATCAGCTGAATATTTTATGTAATATCCTGAACCAATATCGGTCCAACTGAGGAACTTTCACCAATCTACAACCAACATAATCAAGATCTATAAGGCCATCCATACAAGGCCTTGAAATTATCAATTATGATCATATACTTATAGATATTGTTATAAGAAAACTCAACCAGCCCAATATGGGAACCCTAGTCCCCACCAAAGTCAAGGACGTAGGTACAAAGCATATCCTCAATAATTTGAATAGCTCTTTCTGTCTATCCATCCGACTGTGGATGGTATGCCATACACAAATGGAACTGAGATCATTGTGCCTCCTAAAGGACTATCCAAATAGATAAGTGAACCTAGGATACCTATCATATACTATAGATGATTTTACTCTATGAAAAAAAAATATTTCACATATAGATTTCCCAACTCCTCAACATTGGTTGTGTCATTAATGGGTATAAATTTATCCTATTTTTTCATCCTATCATTAAAAACCCATATTTAATTCTTCTTTATCTAGGTATGTGGAAACACTACCACAAATTACATAGAGATCTCATCCCAATTCTAAGTTGGCATTGGAAGTGGTTGAAGGAAACCCAAAGGTCTCAGGTGCTCCACCTTGACCATTTTCCATGTATAGAACTGAGAGACAAAATCATCAATGCCCTGTCTCATACATGGCCATTGAAATATACACCGTATGTTATAGAAAATATTAATTGTTTCAGGGTGCACAACCCACTGGTAATTATAGAAATCCCCTATCAAATATTCCCATACTCCTAATGGAACAACAAAATGATTCTAATAGCATATAATTCCCTCGATAGAGAATGACCAATCAGGTACATTCTCCTCATCATAAAGTGAGTATATAATGCTATGGAACTCCTCATCAAGCTGTTGTTCCTGAATAATCATCTTGAGAAGAGTGTATATCAAATGGACACTACCCAAATCAACCACTCCCTCAGATTCCCAGACTCTAATAGGCAATTGTGAAAAGAGAGGCGTCAAGTTCCACTATTCTAATGATTCCTTCACGGCCTGGGAAGGAAGTTCCCTACTCAAATCATCTGTGACAATATTACCTTTCACTGAGGTATATGTGATGTTAAGGTCAAATGATTGCAGATATTCCACCCAATGCCTCTGGAGGAGATTCAGATCTTTTTGAGAGAAGATATAACTCAATTTTTGTGGTAAGAAAACACAGTAAACCATTTTATGAAATGGTTATGACATCAACTCTTAAGCGCATGCATCAAAACTTCATGTTCAAGGTCATGGGTTGGGTAATTCTTCTCGTGTGGCATTAATCGACAAGAGCCATAAGAAAAAACATGATCACCCTACATAAGAACACATCCCAAACATAAACCCGATGCATCACAAAAGACCACATAGCCATGACCAGCCTCTGGAAGAGTCAACATTGGTGCAGTAGTCAAAATACATTTCAACTCAACAAAATAATTCTAAAAATTCACATCCAAAACAAACTTTACTCCATTCTGAGTTAGAGTGGTCATTAAAGAAGATAACTTTGAGAAGTTGTTCACAAACTAGTTAAAATAGCCAGCTAATCCCAAGAATCTTTGAATCTTGAAAACATTTCATTGTTGATACCATGTCATACAACTTTCACCTTTTCAGGATCAACTGAAATACCATGTTCCAACACCACGTTTTCTAAGAACATCACTTCACAAATCTAGAAATCACATTTAAATATATTAGCTGAAATTCTTTGAATCACTACTAGAAAAACACCCTATACCAACAGTTTGGAACCGCTGGTATAGGCATCCAAACTGTTGGTATAGACTATACCAATGGTTTGGAGAACCGTTGCCAAGTAAGCTGTGGGGATAGGTCTATACCAATGATTTTGGGAAAACCATTGTTATAGACCTATACCAACGGTTTTCAAAACCGTTGGTATAAGTAATATGAAAATCAATACTAACGGTTCCATAAAACCATTGGTATATGTAATTCAAAAAATAATCATTTGGTTGGTTTTGATCCCAGCACCTCTCGTTTGTGATTGAATGACCTAAACACTAACCTAACTTACTTTTGTGAACATAATTTCATAAAGATATATATGTATTATCATAAGTATTTTAAATTTTTATTTATTTAATGTTCTTTGTAAGAAGATTCTATTAAAAATACATGTACCTATACCAACGGTTCTCAAAACTGTTGGTATAGACCTATACCAACGGTTTTGAGAACCGTTGGTATAGGTTCTTTGATTTTGGGACCTATACCAATGGTTTTTGAAAAACTGTTGGTATAGGTCCATATAAGTGACCTATACCAATAGTTTGCTCAAAACCGTTGGTATAGATCATATTTCCAGCAGTGAATTCTCAACAATTTCAAAACTTCTCTCAGTTAATGAAAATGATCCTCCTCATACTTAAAGTAGACAAGGATTTCATCCAACAAGACTACCACAAATGTATCAAGATACTCTTGAAAAATCCTACTCATTAAATTCCTAAATACCATAGGATAATTGGTTAGACTAAAAGACATGAAAAGGTACTCATAATGGTCGTACCTACTCCTAAAAGAAGTTTTCTAAATGTCGTATTCTTTTATTCTAAACTGATGATAACTAGAACGATGATCAATCATTGGAAACCACTTTGCCCCATTAAATTAATCAAAAAGGTCATAAATACATGAAAATGGATACTTGTTCTTTAATGTTACCCTGTTGAGTTTCTAGTAATCAACACAAAGGTGAATTGAAACATCAAATTTCTTAGAAAAGAGAAATTATGCCTCCTATGGTGACACAACCAGGCATATAAATCCTTTCTCTAAAAAATATCCCAAATGAGTCTCAAATATTTCATTTCAGCTAGTTCCATGGGGTATGAAGGAATAGACACCAGATGAGTACCCAACAATATATAAATATATATATATCTACCTCTTTTAGTAGTGATAATAAAGATGAGTCTGAAGAAAAAACATCATGAAACTCAATGACAAATAGAAAGAGATCACCGCTCATAGATTCTTAATCCAGATCAAAATCAAACATAGATATCACTTTCCCCAACTATGGATAAGAGGGTCTGGATCTACTCTACCATAGGTCCCATTATCCTTGATGGATATGACATACACCATCATGTGTAGTAAAGGAGACCCGTCAAACATAAAAATCAATCCAGGATTTATTAGAAATGAGCCAATCCATCCTAAATATGAAATCAAGTGGTTTCATTTTGAGAACCAAAAAACTCCAAGAAATATCGATATCAGATTAAGAGAACACACAAGTGGGACTATGTAGACCCTGGTCTCTCTTCATTCTAAGGGGTGTAGTAATATCCACCACATAAGAAAAAATCTCTATATAAAGATTTATCATATTTACAATATGAGTTTAAATAAATGAATGAGATGAAATAATATCAAATAAGAGAAGTCACTAATGACGAAGCTATAGTGATGGTACCTATCATGACTTCTAGAACCATATCTGCATCCTCTAGAGGCTCTTCTGTTGCGTGAAGAAGCTTCATTCTAGATGCAAGTGGATGGAACCACTTTGTTCGTAAAGCATCTGATTACACCACATTTTTAATAGGTTCTAATGATCCCATGACATTACGTGGATTAGAAAAGATATGGAAGAAATTATTCAAGTGACCTGAGTATCCATAGGAGCCACATATCTTGGGTTCCTTAGTGAAAAATACAAAGAATGCCCAAGATTTCTACACTGGTAGCAAATGAAATGGCCTCTTCCAGGTATTATAGGAGGTCTAGAAAAACACTGATGTCTAAAACCACCATGAGAATCATTACACATATTTTTTCTTTTAGATTATTCCACACTTCCATGGGGAGAAAAAGGGACTCCCATTAACCATGACTTGCAAGCCAGGTCTATTTTGACCATCAACACTCTATCCAACAAATTATCATGAGAAGGAAACTTCATCATAAAGAAAACTTGAGAATGAACATTAGATAAAGGTCCCATCTCGAACCGTTGAGTCTTCATCTTCTCATTCGATACAATCTCGAGTGAAAACTATACAGACTTAGTAAAATTATTTTCATATTCTGTCACGGTCCTTTCATCATGCTCGATCTTGAAAACTCAATATCCTTGACCAACACCATTGAATCCGGGTAAAAATCATCAGTGAAAGTAGCATTAAATAATTTCCACTCTAAACCCTTGTTCTTATTTTCCATCACCATCATGTACCACCATCTCTTGTTCGTTCTCTCAATCATGAAGGTGGAACACTCCACCATGATTTCATCAGGTGTCTCTAAAAACTCAAAAAAATGATCAATCCTACTCAACCAATCCTCAGCCTCTTGACGATCATTGGATCCTTTTAAAACTAGTGGAATTTGGATAAGGAACTCCAGATCATGATTTCTCAAGACATCTTTTTTAGGTTCCACAATTGGATCCTAAAAAGGAACAATTGTAGGTTCATATCCCAAAGCTTAGACAACACACATGATCACCTATAATAGACTCCATTCCATGAGAGGATTCACTCACTATGGTTCATCAGTAGCTTCCTCCTGGACCCAATTCACACATATTCTCAAAGGCATGATGTTACACAACATCAACAGATAACGTTGAAGATACCATATTAACACTCAAATAAGTGAAATAGGGAAATTAATCCCATCAGATTGGTAAACAATATTTGGATTTCAATCTATCCAAATAAAATGTATGGAAAATACTAGAACTAATCCTCAAGACATCTATCCCAAACCACCTCTGGTTACATAATGTTCATTGCTGTGAGATCTAGACAGACACTCAATCACAATTACCTCCTAAGTCCCGATAAGATTACAAAACAACATAGTAACATCAAGGAATGATTCTTAACCTAAAAATTTGATACCACCTTTTCAAAAACCAACCAAGATACCCTGGTAACCCGATACTTGAGTTGGTCCTGACATATCCTGAAGTGTGTTCCTGATCCCCACGGGTTGGCGACTAAAACCTGGCATCATACAATATGAAAGTGGGATCAAATTCTCCAAAAACACAACCAAAGTAAGGGATAAAAGTTAGTATGAATAAAAGAAAAAATCCACAAGAAGAACTTCAAGAGAAGTCAAATAGGTATAAACAACCCAAAGTACCAGAAAACATTATAAGCACCCAAGTCCCAACATACATAGCAACTCAAGGCGATGTATCATCCACAAGAACCACCTCCAAGTGGTGCATTACCCTTTCTCGAACCTAGAAAAATGTAATCTACAAACACCCAAAGGCATAGGTAGGGTTTGAGATAAAATCCCAGTAGGGACTCTCTATGAATATTGTAATAAGATTCCATAATTATTAACCACAAATGATTCCAATTTTAAATAGATGGAAATGTAATTTCAAAATAATATTTCAAAATAATAATGATTTACATTTAAAATTATGGAAATCACTTTAAAAAAGTATTAATAAACATTTTATATAAAAAAATATTATATAAATTCACAAGGAATGTGTAAAATAGTTTACAAATAATAATATATCTATCAAAACATCAAAAGGGAGTAACATGGTCATCTGATGAGAGATATGATAGTTCCAAGCTATGAGTTCATCACACACTCAAAGGCGAATCATGAAAATATGTGTATACACACATCCCTTAGAAATTGGTCTAAGAGGATAGATCACCATCCCATCGAGGATAGTACATGTTGCACTAAGTTTTGTTTCAGTTGTAAAGAATCAAAAGAGTGATATCCCAATAACTCACCAACCACCTTAGCTTCCATGTTCTCTAAAAACATTCAATAATGAGAAATTTATTTCAAAACTTTTCAAAATACAATTCAACCCATTTCCAATTTCAATATGCCAATTTCCATTTAAAAAATAACACATGGGTTTTTAATCAAATCATGCATTTTCCATGATAAAACCACTAGGTTTTTATGAAAACCCTTTTAAATGATTTTCCCAAAAACAAATTTGAAATAAATTTCACAATTCAATTTCACCATTTAAATTCAAAAATTTAAATTCCTCAATTAAATTCCCTCAGTTTTCCATCAAATAAAAATCACACCCCAATTCAATGGAATTGGGGGTTATTCAAATTGGCCATCATAAATGGAACCACTAACCTTAGGATCATGGGATCAAGAAACACAATGCCCACAATGGGAAACTCCAATAAAGAATGTCAAGAATGAATATATGAGAATCAACCCTAGATTCAAGAACTAAAATAGGGGGGTTACATCCTCAAAAAACAATGAGATCTATTAAAACCTAGGGAGGAGATAGGAGAGAGTGGTAGAAAGAGAATGGGGAGAGGAAACATACCAAGCAGAGATCAAATGTTATTACTCTAGCTTCGATTCGCTTTTGGAGGGGTGTAAAGGGTCCAGAATCACCTCTTGGGATCCTCTAAGGAAGAAGAAATTGTATTAGGGTCTTATAAGCCTTTTGGGAACGTAAATAGAGGGTTTTATATTTTAAAATTAATTTTTGGATTAATTAAATCTTGTACACATAGTTATCTAGGTAAGGTTGCATGGTTAGACAAACTGTGCACCCTAACAATGTGCCCCCTACTATAGGGTTGTATAGTTTCTCCTTGGTGGTTGCACAATTTTTCATACCATGCACCAACCGTGCAAGCCCTCACTACTTGGGTTTGCATGGTTTTCACTAATAGGGCACATAGTTTGGGAAAACCATGTGCCAATTGTGCACATACCAAAATACCATCAAAATTTACAAAATTTTCCACCAACCAACACTAAATGAAACAAAAAAAAACGATTAAAAGAATGGATTAAGAATACATGAAAAGAGTAACAGGATGTTACAAAAGTTTACCATGAGATAAATTCTTTCTATTAGGTCATAAACAGATAAAGCCTTAAGTCATCACCAATTTTCTTAACATCACATTATATACCAACTCAATGTCGGAGGCTTCATACTAACACTTTCACTACCAAGCGTAGAAAAATAATGGATCAATAATAGAGATGAAGTAAATCCCACTTACAACCTTTCAATGGAGTCATGGGTTTTATATTGTCAAATATAAATCTCTAATGAGAACTATGATCTAACATGGGCCTCCCCGCTATATAGATTACATCTAAAATGGCATGACAATGAGTAACTGCATTGGTACAAGTGCATGTAAACAAGATAACTAAGGATTCACATTTCATTCAAAGAAAACCGCTTAATATCTCTATCCATAACTAAGTTAAACTTGCATGCTCTCACAATATGAAACCAAAAATTTGTTAACTAGATCATTCCTATAAAAAGAAACCATCCTCAAGAAACATTCAAAATATCATCAGTTACACTAATACAAAAGAGGCCTTTAACATCGCTGTAACTAGCCTTTATCAGTGCTAAAAATGAGCTGACTATCGGATCATGGTTAAAACCCCTAGGCTTTTAACAATGTTTTTAGCATTGTTAAAGGACCCTTTTAATAGCTCATTTTTAGTGCTATTATAGGGGGCCTTTAACAACTCTTTTTAGCGTTGATAAAGGCATCACTTTTTTAGCATTGATAAAGGAAGCACATTTAAAGGGGGTGAAATTATATTTTTATGGACCACTATTTGCCCGACCCCTTTATCATCGCATCCAATACACCATTAACAATGACCCACCCCCAATATTTGTGTTTTCACCCCACCACCCCTTTTATCAGTGCTTTGCAAATTTCCAACCTCATGTGCACCCACTTGGATTCAAACCCTACACCTCCCCATTGAATATGGAACACCTTTACTAAAACACCATGTTGTTTTATTGTCTATTTAATGATATTTCTATTTACTTATATATATATATTTACATATATATTTTTTATTCATATATTCATATAATTATTTTTAAACACATTTATAAAACATATGTGTGTGTGAGATATATATACTTATATTTATTTAAATATATTATATAATATATTCATTTAATATAATATAAATAGATACCTATTTATTCATAGACAAATATATGTATATATAAAAATTATAAATATATTTTTATAATGTAAATTGGTTAGATATTTTTACAAATACAATTTTAGAATATGTATTTATTTAACATATTAGAATATACATATACATATTTTTTTAATTATATACACACACATGTTTATATATAAACATTAATTGTATAGGTATATATCTATAAATTATTGAATTTTAATAAGGTAAATAAAATGGATAATTTTTTAATTTAAATAAAATGAATAATAAATATTTTTTTATAAATTTAAAAATACATTTTTATGTATATATGATGATATATGTATTTATACAAGATTTTTATTATATGTAAATATAAGAAAATATGAATATATTTAATTATAAATAAAACTACATTTTGAAAAATGATAAAATTTCAAAACTATAATATCAATATGAATTCAATCCCTAAAAATAGAAATAAGTCCCCCTTAAACAAGGCTAAAAATCTATCAAATGTTAAATAACTAGGGTACCCTGACTAACAAATCAGTTTTGGAGGCCTTCGAGGACTTTTTTGGCCTTGAGAAATGCGACTGGGGTACCCTCGATTGATAGGATGTAGAGCTCGTTTTCAGGCTTTGATTTGAAATATGGTAGAGTTCAAACAGACACCCGAATCAAAATTTATGTCCCTTTGAAGTTTGTGTTACATTTTCAACTTATTTTAGATCTTTTATTAATTTTTTTCTTCTTTTCATATTCCATTTGATATTAAATGACTATTAATAAGTAATAATTAACAAATAATTAATTATTATTTTTTAAAATATTTTTTATACATTTTTACAAAATATCATATATATTAATGTATGTTCATATTTAATTTATCTAAAACATATTTCAAAAATATATATTATATTTATATATTAGTATATTATTTTTAATGAGTTATTTTTTTTGAAATATATCCTTTATCAATGCTAGTAAAAAAGAATTGATATAGGGAGGTCTTTATCAGCTCTTCTAAAAAAGTGTTGATAAAACCCCCCCACTTTATCAGTGCTTTTTTACAAGCAATGATGAAGTCCCCCATTTATCAATGATTTTTAAAAGCGTTGATAAATAGTGGGCCATTATCAGCACTTTTAAAAAACCATAGATGAAGGGCCCCCTTTAAAATTTCTTATTTTGAGTACTGTTAAAGACCCCATTTAACAATCATTTTTTTCTAGCGATGACAAAGGGTGTATTTTACAGTGATTTTGGCTAATTCTGTTAAATCCCTAGCACTAGATAAAGGCAATTTTATACTAGTTTTAAAATAATTACATCTATCATTAGGAAGGAACAAGCCAGAACACCCTACCAACTACATATCTCATATCAAAGATATTACTCAAATAAAGACATGCCACAACTAGAGTCGACATGGCTATACTCTAATTTCATGAGGTTGAATTCATGGCGACATGGGTTTAGAAGATTCATCATGGTTTCTCACCCTATCTATCCAAAAACATTCATATCTATATTGAATTACTTAGCCTATACAATCGCCAAAACAAACCCAGTTACCAATGCACACACCTAAGGTTGACCATGTTCTGGATGCTAAATCAAAACACCTGTAATCTCTTTTTTCATAAATCTAGTCATATAAACAATGTTTGCTGAGTAAAATAAAGTAGAAAGGATTGATGAATCATGAGATTACCACTACATTCAATAGATAAATCCAAAAAGATAACTAATATTATACCTAAAATAGACTATCCCAAAACCAAGACTACTCAACAACTATAGAGTGATTACTCATAAGGATCACCACCCAAATCATAGGATGCACCCAATAATCTACTCATATTGAGGAATAATATGAATCAAATAAGAATGGTAAATAATGACTCAACTACCCAGCTGATCATATATAGTTCTCTCATCATGAAATAAATGAACATCATGAGAGAAGATAACACTCACCTCTCCATTCAGTGCATCAAAAAGACTTTAGATAAGATAAAAACACCACTCTACATTAAAAAATCTCACATAAACTCATGACCTATTAGAAGACTAACTCAAGACACATAATATGTGTAATCTATTTGGTTATGTACTTTATAGTGCAATATATACCCCCTACACATAATAAAGAGTTAGGACAAACATAATAATAAAAAAGCATAAAAATAATTTTTAGAGAGGTTTCCAAACAAATCCACATAATGAGAAGTGTCCTCTTTAAAAAATTATTTATTTTGATAACATCCCCTTTCTATTTTAAAATAGGTTATTCAAACAACCCATTTCTTAATTATTCAAATTTCATTACTTTATAGAAATTCCAAAATAGATATATATCAAAATTCCTTAATTACACAAATAAACCTCTTAAAATTCACGTCAAATCATTAAAAATGATTCATTTACACTTAGAAATACAATATCCATATTGAGGTTCATTGAAAAGAAATGCTAATCATATTATAAAACTGGCATTTCTTAAACATTATAATCGTCATTTGAGTTATCATTTCACTTTAAAGATTATTTTCCCTTCTAGATTATATGTTATAAACAATCATGAGTTTTTACTTAAATCAAAAAACCATAATTTTATAAATATGTGGTAAACATCCATTTCATATAAGTATTTTTATCCTTATTAAGGATATTCTTAAAGGGTATGGAATTATTACATTATTATAATTAAACGGTTTGAAAAAAAAATTCTTGGATTTTATGATTAAAAAAATTTATATAGACCTTATCTAAAACCATGTATCTTTTTTTCATGAAATCATTAGCACTTCACATTCAAAATTAAAATCATTTTCCATGAACTACAATTTTCAAAAATAAACCAACTATACTACACAAAAAAATCTTTCCATAAAAATAAATAAAACCCATTAAAGATAACAATATATCCATGGAACAACCTAGATTCTTTTCCCATCAATGAAATTCATGAAAAGAATCCAAGAATCATGGGTTCTAAACTGCTAGTGAAATGGGATGCGAAGTCATTATCGACCTTGTCACATGGTTGAAAACTATATTCTAAGCATCCCAAAACCACCATAATGTTTCCAAATTCAATTTCCTAATCACTATAAGGTTATTTAGGTCATCCATTTCAACCTCCCAAAATAGATTCTATTTTCATTTTCTCCAAAATTCCAATAAATCCCCCAAGGAAACCAATAAATGACAATAAGGATCACGGGTCATCATATCAATCATTAAATCATTGATAATATTAAATAGAAATTAAATCCTAATTACCATTGATAACTCAAGTGGTATCATTAAAGGTAGTGATCAAGCACAAAATTATAAAATAATCCTTGATACTCAAAAATACATACTAATAATCTATAAGAAATTGAACGAAACCCATGTAGTGGAATCACACTTCTACCTAGGTAAAGAAACTTACAACATTATATAACAAAAAATCCTAGGTAATCCTAACATGTCACTAGATCTATCTCAGTACAAGACCTAAAGCATGTTCTTAATTGGTATGGGATGGAAATAAGCACTAGGGTATCAACATACCCAAACATGTTACTGATTTTAGCTTGAAAGATAACAAAAAATTTCTCATAAAAAAATATAAAGATAAATAATTTTTGTAAAACATGAATGAAATGGTACATAAGAATGAGACTTATAAAAAAATGTATACGGACATATCAAAAATAGTACAAAACTAAAACCATGTCTCTATATGACCATTCATCATGACCAACCCAACCCACCATGAAGACAACATCAACCAAGAGAATCTGGGGAGTTACATGACACTGATCCCTATATCTATATCCTACAAAACCTAATCAGCATACCCCTAAAGAAATATGCATAGTGTGAATAAAATTCCCAGTGGGATACCATGATGAATTTATATAATGTCTATCACCATAAAACTGTTAGTTTTATCAATAAAATTATTTGTGTTTGTAATGAATTTTTTTAAAGAACTTTTCATAAAGCATCATTCATTTTCCTATAAATTATTCCATATTCAAATAAAC
Organism: Viscum album; assembly: GCA_963277665.1. Taxonomy (NCBI): domain Eukaryota; kingdom Viridiplantae; phylum Streptophyta; class Magnoliopsida; order Santalales; family Viscaceae; genus Viscum; species Viscum album. The sequence goes on from OY728127.1 coordinate 643,676,180, forward strand.
CCAGAATATAAATATTTAAATGAAATATAATTATAGGGAAATAATCCAAAATTTTAATATAAACCCCATAAGATAATCATGTAATCATTCAAACATAAAATGTCACCATCATTTATAAAATCCTAGAGAAGTGGGATATAGTCTATGAGAATATGTACTAGGACACATGAAGGAACAATATACTGGAATGGTGTGATTCATAATGATACTAAGTCACTCTATAGTTTGATTAAATCATACAAACCCATTATATACCACCACATAATGATCACCTATCTATAATCCCTAATGGGTTGACACTCACTAATTTTTATTTATTTCTATAAATGAACACCCCTATGGTTACCAAGGTGTTATTTTTTTGAAAATATCCTATGGGAATATGAATCTAGGATATTCAAGAAACAATAAGATATAATAACATTATTTGTATGATATAAAGTTCATCCAATGCTTGTTGGTAACTACCTACCCCTTTTCCACCACAATATAATGGGAACCTAACCATAATCCCTAGTGGTTCACACTTAATTAGGTTTTAATATGTCAATAAATCAAAAAACCCAAGTTTTTTATAGTTATTTATGTTCTAAAAACATTCAATTAAACCATGATCACATTTTTATAGAACATTTACACAAGGAAATCATTACCACTCCCATGCTTAAAAAATCATTTTAGACTAAAACCATCACTAAGGCATATAATAAAATTCATAATGTGAATGAAAATATTATTAAGTAAAAATCCATTTGGAACCATTTTCCATGATGATAAAGAATAATATAAACATTTTTTCCTCATAAATTTGATATAAATGATTTTTAGGTGAAATAACAGATGAAAATACAAGAATAATGTCGTATTCTATGAGAAAAATCCATTATATAGATACACCTACAGTTCCAAAAGATGAAACTGAGTCCTCTTCAAAAACAATGATTGGAAATGAAGAGACATGTTCCTCACATATCTAGTTCCAAGTAAACATCAAAAATTCCCTATCCGAACATATTTATCCATCAATAATGCCCCATTAGTGTTCCAATAAAATAGGCGAATGGTATATCATGAGAAGATATATGGGGAAGAGGGTAAAATGAGAGGAAATTTATACAAACCCTAATGAGATCCACCCAAACTGATAGATAATCATCAAGAGGACAAGGTAAGAACACTAAAGTATATAATATAGAGTTAATCTTATCATAATAAGGAATTAGAAATAGATTAGTTATAAAATTGAGTGTGGGAATAATAGTGTTTTTATAATTTTAAGATACCATACTTATTTCATGTTTAGGATGCATGATTAGACACAATAATATCTAACCATACAATCCTTAATGTTCCTTGAAAATCAAACCACACTGTTACCTATAATAAGTTTCATGGTTAATGAAACCATGTGTCGGCTATGAAATAACACCTTGATCCAAACCATCCACTTAAATGGTTTTCTTAGAACCCCATAAAGTTATAAAAACCATGGGTCTACTACATAAACCTCATCTGGAACATATAAAATCACTTTACACAGTTACTACAGGGTTACTACTAATCCTTCACAGACTATAAACCTGGATTCTTTGTCCCAATCATCAATTTTTTTTACCACTATCTCCTAAATTCTTTTAAAACTACATAATAGATATACTATAAAAATAAAAATAAAAATATCCTATGACCTAGAGGTTATCATAGGGAATATAAATAAGTTTAAATATTGTAAGTTATTCTTTAAGAGTGATCAGATAAGTTGTTAACTCATTATTATGATCTTGTGGAAATTTAATTATTCTTTATCTCATTCAACCAATAGGATGAACTGTGATATGAAATTTTTTTATTTATCCTTGATGGTTTTAATTTGGTATTTATAATGATATTGTGTATATTTTTTCTTCATTATAGATTGATAATCAACATGTGGTATAATAATCTATTTTCATGCTTTTTATGAGATAATTCATCAATATCATGTTTATGTTGTAGAAACCTAAAAAAATTACACAATAGGTGGATCTTAATTCCATTTCCTAGAAATTAGTTGAGATTGTTATCAAGATGAACAATAAAGTGATGAGTATGTCTCATAAATTAATATAGTTATATTTTATTTCATATAATATTGATATCTTAAAATATATTTATCCGGATATTCATGAATTATTTCAGTTACAAGCCATTGAAATTTAAAGGTCTTGATAATGAAATAGTATAACTTCACATATGAGAATAACCAATCCAATATAAGTAATTAAATACACATTTTAGGTTTATTGAACTTATTATCACACATTTTAATATAATTATGTGATCTAGTGGTTTTATGGATTCCATAAGATGTTATAAGAAATAATATTATTTTTTATTTTAAAAGATTAATTAGTAATTTCAGGCTAAATAAATTTCATATTGTGAAATAAACATATTAATTGAGTCTATAGAATGATTTTTCCATTTTGATGATATTCTTTTATGTCTTGGTGGATATTTAAAAAAACGAGTTAGTGGAAATTATTTTTTTAAAATATTTATAAAAACATTTTTTCTCCATAAAATGCTCAATACACACATATTTTTTATGAATGATTGGGATATCTAGTTAAATATTATTTTCTCCCTATAGAAACCACTTCCCAATAGGAGAGTATCACTAGTTAATGATAGATCAAAAAGGATAAGGTTTTCTTATATGATTTTATGTTACCACATATAAATTTTAGATCCTTCAAATTCTCTCTTCATATTCAATTTTTGAATACTCAACTCATTTAATTAAATTTATGTATACTATAGAGAAAATAAAAATAAAAAAGAAATCTATTGGTTGATCTAAATTTGGTAAACTGATTATGACTACATCTAGATAGATTATTAGCATAGTAAAACATCATTTGTTTTTTTATAAGAAAATAACTCCAATTAATGAGTAATGATTTATTTTTGATAATTTATATTTAAATAATATCCTAATAGAAAATGAGATATATTAACCCATCACATAGATTATATTTTATTATTATGATATTTTTATGTAATAAAAAATGCTATCATCAATAATAAATAAATAAATATCGAATTTAGAAAAATCCTTTCAAAAACATATTCAACATGTTCAAATGATTTTTTTAATTATAAACAACCATTTTAAGGTTTTTTATAAAATATAAGTAATTTTGTTATACTGATGAATAATGGGGTATGCCATATATTCATAGAAATATAAGGAACATAATAAGTTAATGGAATAGTAATGAAAGTAATTTTATTCATGGTTTCATAGAAAACATATAAATAAATTTCAAAGAATAAAATATTCAATATTTCATGACATAAAATGGATGGATTTAAAAATAAAGAGGCCATTCTCAAAATCCTTCACTTAATAATATATTTATATTAATGTGTTGGGACAAGTATTTGTTTCATTAATATATTATTCCATTACATGAATTGTCCATTATAGTCCAAGCCAATTCTTCCCATAATTACATGCATTAATAAAATAATTCATTGCAAAACATTCCCAGTACCATTTTAGTTTAGATTTATAGATATTTAATTAAAATATAATCTATTAGAACACATGTTCTTTAGAAATAATATTTTTTTTCCACTACCTATGAAACCATCCAATCTATAATGGCACTTCAACATCTTCATTAAATTTTCTATATGATATAATCATCTAGATATATCAAAAATAATTCATTTATTCAAAACATGGGGAAATTGAATAATAATAGGGGGTGAGTTGAAATTATATATAATGGAAAAAATCAATGATGAAATTAAACAATCATAAGTGAGAATAATATGGGAATTTGGTTATAATTAGGATAAATAAGAAAATCATACCCCAAAAAACATAGATTATAAAACATGTGTCTATTTGTATGATAGAAATAAAAATAAAATCAAATAATCAATCCATTACCATGGAATAATAAAAAAACAATGATTTGTAAATAATGATTCATGAAAAATAGGAATGAAAGTAGAAAAATCTAAAACATGGAATTACATATGATTATTAACCTAGAAACCACCAACCTATTCACTTATAAATTTTGAGTAAAGATAACCATGATCACACTCACTCTTTTTGAGCCTAGATACTTTCTAAACTACTCACATAACATTTATATCTCATAAGATATATAACTTTAGCAAATTTATTGGAGGGAGATATATATACCACCATTTTCATAATCCATACATTAATGTATTACATGAAAACAATCATCATCTCATAAAAACATTATATTAAAATAAATTGGGTTTCATGAAATTTTAAAATCATCATATAAATAACCCATGGAAAGAGAATGGGTTTCATTTCCTTTTTAAAATGGAATTATGTAAGGGAAACATTCAACTTTTAGTAAAAAATATTGACACACCTATGGAAAATAAATGGGTTACCAATGATATCATGAAATATTATATTTAAATACAATTCAATAAATATATCCCATGGTTTTTACATAATATAGGTAATGGGTATACTATTTTGTCCAATATTTTACCAATAAATTGATTCATAGATAAATATGTGAGAACCCTTTAATATAAGGAATCAAGAAAATGGTATTCACAGATGAAATTTATTATAAAAAAACCATTCATATTCATATTGGATTATTAGGAAAAACAATGGTAGTGAAGAATCATTTCCTTGAAAGGAAAGTACATTACATAAGCTATAATGATAAAGAAGGTGGAGAATATAATTTAAATACTTGCCTTGATTTTGAATAAGATATTTTAAAGGAGGTAAACAATTATGAAAAACACTATTATAGAGCATTATGGAAATAGATTTTGGAAAAATGAATATGCTTGATCTTTGAAAATTATTTTAAAAGTATCATTTTATAAAATTTCTATAGAAAAAAATACTTTTGAAATCGTGAAAAAATATAGAGGAGATTTCGAAGAATATGAAAATTGTGGAAGAGAGTAATCTGATTTGTATTAGTTACTCTAAAACAATATATTCTTCTTATTCTAGAATGTGATTCCTCTTTCAACCCATTTGAAGATCCAAATACTCTGGTTCAGTTATGGGATATATTTTTTGTACATAGTTGGATATATTGGAAACTTGTAATTTTATGGGATGTTTCATCATCAATTAAATTTCCAAGTAAAATTGATAGGGAAACTAATAATTATATACATGGTACATATTCATTGAATCTAATTCATGTTGATTTATCATCAAACCACATAAATCTATTTTTTTTATGTCCAAATGATGATAACATACACATAAATGTGTTTTATGAGAATCCAAAAACCTATTTTTATTTTTCCAAAACTATTGAGAATTATATTAAGTTCTAATGAAAGAGTAGAATTGGTAAATTTTCATTCATCAATATTCATGGACAAGAAGAGGTGAAATATAGTAAGAAATTAAGGATCAAAAAATATATGGTCAAGATAATTATTGAATATGATGGAGCTATAGGATAACATTTTATCTTTAATGAATATAATATTTATGGGAGGAATGATGTTGGACCCTCCAAAAAAATTTATATGAAGCATTCCATTGAGGGTCATGTTCAGAAATAGAGGGGATTAGGCACTTCTTCCAGTATGGCAATAAAACATGGAGGATTAAAAGGAGTAAATTACCAATATAATTCTTAGTGGTAGTTTGATGAACTCTAATAAATGGGATACATTTAAGGTTCAACTTGAGGACCATTAAAATATAAATGGAAATCAAGATAGTTATGAACAACATGAATCTAGTACCCATTTGAAGCATATATATTTTAAAAATGATTATATGTGTGTCATAAAAATGAAAACACTCTGACCTTAATGAAAAGGATGAGTAATATTATCGGTTTAGTGACATCAAATGTAAGAATAAAATCCTGAATAAGGGGGTGTATCTTTCATTAAAATATAATAAATCAAAACCATGAAAAGATGAATAATATTTCAAGAATGGTATTGTCGCATGATCCTCATGTTTCGGGTTAATAATGATTGAAAAATCATTCTAATTCGGTGATAAAATAGAGAATGATGGATTCTCCTAAAACACAAGGTGAACTCTCTGATGATTTTAACCAATATATCAATGAACATGACACAACCTTATATAATTAGTATGAATATGGATTGATCAGTTTTAAAAAATACCATCAATATTGGAATCATATGATCTAAAAAATCAATTAAGACACAAAATATAATACTAATCTAAAATTAAAAAGTATTACTTAGGAATTATAGTTATTTTGGATGATATGAATTTCTATGGGTTTGAAAGCTATAGACTTTGTAGGTTTTTCTTGCTTTCATGGTTTCTATGGGAAGTTATTTCATTATTCATTTTTTAGTATTTGAAGGATTTTCTAATGTTGTGTGCAAAATCTTTGATTTATGGGATTTATATTGAAGTTGTGTTAGTGATTTAGTAAATTTTTCTCGTGAAATATTACACATAAGTTTTTAAAAGTGTATTATGGATGGTGGATGCTTGTTATAGGAGATTTCATGCATTTATTTATGGAGATTACTATTGATGGTTGCAAAGTTTGGATTATAGATTTGAATTTCTTTATAGTGATGAGTAAAAATCACATAACTACCTAGGTTTTTCCACACCCCCCATTGTATGGTTTCACAATGTGATGGTTTGGATAGTAGTGATTCTTCTCATATAGATCAGATTATAAATGAAGAAAGATGCAATGTGGGTATTTCTGGATCATAATAAATATGCATGGATATACTTGATGTTGGGAAAGACTGTCAAATTATTTGTTTCATACACTATTTAATGATAGTGGTTTAAACCTTCCATTTTTATATTTTATTGTACTTTTCATGGTCTTTTGTCCTAGTAATCGGGATCTTAGTACTTGTTTGTGTCTATTTTTAATAAAATTTTCTTATGATCATGGGTTTTGTCTTCAAAATCCATTGTTCACATTTTTTTATTAAAAAAGTGGTGAAGGGAAATCAAATTTCTCTAATTATTTAAATATAAGAATAAAATTATGTATTATTTATAACGAATGATCTTAAAAATTACCAATATTTATTATCACACATTATTGGCCTTGATTTTTAGAAAGATGTTGAAAATAAATCCAAAAAAATTTGAGTAATATTTAAATAAAAATTCTTGAAGGATGAATATCATGAAAATGAACTTCAAATACCATAAAAAATTAATTAGTTATATATTATATCCAATATTCTGTATACATATAGCATGTATGAAAATTAGGGAAAATATATGAACTATGTATCATGTAATTTTTTTGATGAAAATACTTTTCAATGTTAATAATAATTGAGTAAAAAACCATGAGATAATGTCCAAGGAATAGAAAATAGGACATCATTAAATATAAGGGAATCATGAAACAAACTAAAAATCTGATTTTTTTCACCATGAAAATGATGACATGGTGTATTACATAAACATGTCACACGAAACTCAAATTTTAAACAATGAACCCCTTATGAATTAAGTAATTTTTTTAAATAAAAAATCATTAAAAGATATAAAATAACATTATTTATTAAATACCATTAATTATTTCATGGATTATCCTAGATTACATTATTGATATGTATATACAACATATAAATAATGAATTGTATCATAACAATAAAACAGATATCAATAAAGATTTGTTGTGAAGAAAAACCCTCACCTTAATTCCTTTCTTAGTTGATGTCACTATATCATACTGTAAAACAAAAATATCTACCTTAATCATATATTTATTAACCATATTCATGTACTTTACCTATTATATACCTCGTTTAAGATTATTTATTATGGGTATATTTGTTAGTTTCAACCCAATGTTAATAACATTAACCGTTTTCACACATTTAATAATGTTGACATCGCTACCCATAATTTGATACTATGTAAATCATTAAAATATAATTAATTATACTATAACATATAAATTATACTGATTTATAAGTCTCTTATATCAGTCCATATGTTTTTTACTTATGTTACGTGAAAGTGGAATCAGTTGTGGCTTATTTTTGTGATTTTAGCGAACAAAGACGATAAAAAAATAATAAGTTCAATACATTAAATAATACTTACATGACCATATAAAATTCATTATTTTCATATTATTTTATAATATTATTATTATATATATTCCCATATTTGTCCATGATAGGTTTTTATAGCATTATTCATGTAGGTGGTTAAACCAACCCAAACATTAACACACATTAACATGTTGGGTGAGTGCAGCTAAAGAGATTCTTTTTTTACAAAATAAAATGTTAAAATAAGAATAATGATATTATACTATTTTATATTATTTTGAACCTGATTTATATATGTTTGTAAAAATAATAAAAACCTATATGGAGAACAAAAAATGTTTCTTCATTGTGGCGTCATTCCTCACATACATGCAATTGACATCACTTTGTTTTTCCAAGTGGATTGAAATTCATAAATAATGGTTTTACTAGTAACATAAATACATATCAGGGTAATAATTATTGTAAATTCTACATATTATTATATTGATAAGATTTATGGAGAAATATGAATAAGAAAAAAACATAATATGGAGATAATAAATACATTGGAGACTTAATATGTCTTATAAATACTGGAAATTCAAGGGCTAATTCTAACATAGTATGATAGTGGGATATATAAGTAAAGGATGGTAATAGTTATAGAAAAATATCATTATTTCATGAATTAATTCAAAGGAAATGTGTAACTTTGAAATGCTGAAAGGGGTATGATTTTATAAGAGAAGAAAAAGGCACATTTGAAACACTCATCATTTTTCAATAATGCCACGAAACTATTCAAGGGTCAATTGAAAAAAAGTGGGAAAAGAGGGAGTGCAGAAAAAATAAATTCTAAAATCCCCTCATACATTCATTTTGAGACAATTTTATAGTGATTTAATGAAATTATTTTTTACTTTTAACCTTGTACCAAAATCAACTTTTTCTAAGGTAAATAGTTTTTAATTATATAATTCTAAATATTATTAAATATAAAATTTAATTCCTCTTACCTAGTTTTTATGAAAATAACTTAAACTTAGTCTTTATGTAATCCAATTATATTTTCAAATTAGGTAAAATTAACTATTATGTTAAAACACGATATATATTGAAAATCTATTTTTTTAGAAAAAAGATATTTTAACCATTAATCATTCATAATATTATTTAGTGTTGCTTAAACATTAAATGAGTGAAAAAATAATTATATATATGATTAATGTCACAAAATGAATCTGGTCGCCACTATTACCAGTTAGAAACACAGCCCGTGGTAAGGCTTGAAGGGAATTCCCTACCCCCACGGGCTGGCACAAGTGCCCAGGTATCATTAATTTAGGTTTGAGAACGATTTACCTGAATATGAAAGCATAAAACATTAAAAAAAATCCATAATATAAATCTGAAATTTTCGAGCCAAACAAGTCTTAAGAAAAAACCAGAACTGAATACATTGGTTTAAATACAATAAAAGTGGTCCAAATAAAAATAAATATAGCATCAAGATAGTCCTAAGGACTCCACACGACAAGGGGTCATCACCCATAAGTCGTCTTCACAACTCCGCACCAAGGATGGGAACTAACACCCTGAACCGGAATAACCATAGCCTTCCCTTTACCTAATTCAAGAATAATAAAGTCTACTTACACCCAAGGGGTGTAAGTAGTGTGTGACCCTAATCCCAATAGGATACCACCCAATGATTCCAAAGATCATGCAATATAATGTGAAAAAGCTAGCAGTTTTAATACGCAAAGAAAAGTAATAATAAATTCCAAGAAATGCAACATTCAATTAAAAATAATTTTCAAGATAAAATTTTAAGAAAGTTCACAAATTTAAATATAAATGTTAGATACTGTAAATTAATTCTAAAAACACCCCAATACAAGGGTAGATACCACAAATACAATGAGAAACAAAATCGGGAACACCCCTAGGCACTAGATAGTCTCGGGCCCCAAGCACCTCGTACCTCGGGGTAAAGTAACCATAGTAAAATCTATTTTCATGCACGAGACACTAGTATGGAACATAACCATAACCTAGTGGTCCCCAATAATCATCCACATAGTTTATTTAGAGTTGTCATTATCCAAATTCTAGGTGGAACAGGGACAAAACCCATCTGGTCCACTAGACGTACTAGTACACATCCGCCCCACCTAGGTACTCGGGCTTCCCCCTTTGCGATCAAACAATTTCAGCATGCAACACATGTCCATTTTTATTTAAAACACCACTATTGGTCACATAAACCCATTATAGTAGCTATAAAGTTTTATACCACTTAAAACACACAACAAACACTTTGATTTTTAATGAAACAATTTCTCAAAATCCCATATTATTTTGGACACAAAACCCCTTAAGAACCCCACTTGTACACTATGTGCACACTTGTAAGTTACCAAAACATTAAAGTCATTGTTAGGTCCACAAGGCTGAATACCCTGAGAGGGGGGGGTGAATCAGGGTATGACTAATTTAAAATTAATGCCCGTTCTGATCTTGTTTCGCTGTTGAGAAAAACTCTCTTCTCTCTTTTTCCTGTTGCACAAAGTAAATAGAAATCGAAGTATGCACAGGACACAACAATTTTACTTGGTTCACCGCAAAGGGCTACGTCCAAGGAGCATATGCCGACAAGTTTCCGGTCGTACCAAATTCCACTAATCTTCACTAGTTGTGGATTACAAGGTTCGGGCTAGATCACTTCTAAGCCCAGGCTCACTGCCTTTACAAGTTTAGGGTTAGATCACTGCTTTCCCAAGGGTCACTCCCTATTTCTCTCTCTCTCTGGCTCACTTCCGGTGGAGAGGATCACCTTCTTCCTCTTCCTAAGCTCACTGCTCTTGGAAGGAATCCACTCACAGTTTATAGACTTGTAGGTCTCTTCATTTGCATGAATGAATGCATCTTCCTCTGTGTGTAGATGCTCTGTTGAAGTACAACTTTCACCCATAGATGAATATCTCTTTGCACCAAAGGTACCGGGAAACGTACCAGCTTCCACGCAGTCCGAGAATCACCACTGGAACAAAACCTTACTTGGCGCGCAAGTCAATCTCGGTGCGCAAGTATCGGCGCGCAAGTCACAATGGGCACACAAGTCCTCCTCAGACACTTGCGCGACTCAAGCTTCCTCAACTCCAAACTTGCGCGACTCTCTTCCTTTTACACCCAAACCAATATTGGCGCGCAACTGCCAACCGGCGCGGAACTTCTAACACCGGCGCACAACTTCAACTACTGGCGCGCAAATTCACCTGCGCGACCCACACTCACCACTTGCGCGACCACCACACCTGCGCGACGGGAGATCTGATTTCTCAAAGTGTTGAACTCCGTTTAGAATGAGGAGGGGTGGTCTAGTATTTATAGGCAATCTGACCACCCTGCGCGATAGTGCGCAAGTCACCTGCGCGACCCAGTTTCGGCGCGCAAGTCCCCTGTCATTTTAGACACTTGCGCGACCAACTCCCAAACTTGCGCGAACCTCTTTACTTTTCCATATTTTGATATTATGATCTTGAAAAACATATGGAGCGCAAGTTTCCTATACTCCAAGTCCTCGGCGCGAAAGTCCTTTTGCCAAAAACACTTTTCTTCATTTGCTGATTTTCAGGCCCTAAAATTTGGCAAACACTGGAAAATGGCACCACCTTGTATCTGTTCTTTTGTACCGCCTCCAGATCATCCATTCCTTTTATCGACGTTCTTGAATCAAACATGGATCGTTGACCTCAGCTCTTGAACTCGACATTCCACCATAAAATCCTCTTTGTCAACAAATTTGTATGTCATTGTTTTGCTTTGTCAACAATCACTACTCAGATGTCCACTTTGTCAACAAACACAATCACCTCAAAAATGCTTCAATGATACCTTGAGGGATTTTTGCCCAACAATCTCCCCCTTTGGGTTTGTTGACAACACTTCCAAAACAAAGACACGTCGTTGATTCTTCAGCCTCCATTCGCCCCATTGCGATTCTGATAGCGATCAAGGATTTACTCAACACATACTCTAAGCCCACATGAGCAATGCTCGGCGTGAGAAACAAGAGTAAATGAAAAATTTCATCAATGAATCACTTTATCTCTGACATCCACTGTTGAAACCAAACACTTTCCAACACCACTCTTCTGCTTTTATCACTATCCTCAGCTATCGTGATATCTATTCTTTGATCGATCACTTCTAGCATCGTCAGATTTAATACACTCCCCCTTTCTCATTTATCCCCCTATCTGGCTGCTCCACTGGTTAGCTTCTCCCCGTATCAATCATGATTTATCGTATAGCCACACTGTCTCCCCCTTGAACAATCACTATTTTCTCCCCCTTTGTCAATGAACCCAAAGGACACTCCTTTGTAGTCTAGAACATAGTAGAGAACACATATCAACACATTAGGGAAAACACATCATACCTCGGGGAGAGGGGGGGGGGGGGGTCCCGCACCCACACTATTTAAAGTGCGGGGAATCAACTGAACTCCCAGAGCCAGTCGATGACTTTCAAAAGCTTCCTTGGGTAAGGCCTTTATCAGAATATCTGCAACCTGTAACTCTGTAGGCACATACTCCAACTTCATGATGCCCTGCTCAACCTTCTCCTTGATGAAATGATACTTGATCTCAATGTGCTTTGTCCTGGAATGATGGACAGGATTTTTGCTAAGATTTATAGAACTTGAGTTGTCACACTGGATTCCGATCGGAGACTTCACTTCAACTCCCATATCTTCAAGCTGCTACTTCATCCACAATAATCGTGTTCATGCTTGAGTGGCCTCAATATACTCAGCTTCTGCAGTGCTTAATGAAATTCAATCCTGCTTCTTGCTCAACCAAGCAATACATAGTCCGCCAAGATAAAATGCACCTCCAGATGTTGATTTCTTGTCATCCACTGAATCGGCCCAGTCTGCATCAATATATCCCAATAACTCTGTCTGAGACTTGTCGTTATATGTCAGTCCGAAGTCCATTGTGCCCTTGATATACCGAAGTATTCTTTTCACTACGAGCATGTGACTTTCCTTGGGATTACTTTGATATCTCGCTGCTTGGCATGTGGCGAAAAAAATATCAGGCCTTGTCGCGGTCAAGTACAACAGACTTCCGATAATTTGCCTATATTCTATGATATTAACTGCCTTGCCATCCTCATCTTTTGATAATCTCATCCGGGTAGCAACCAGAGTCTTTATCTCCTTGGAATTATCCATTAAAAACCTTCTTAGAACCTCCTTGGCATATTTGGATTGAGAAATAAAAGTTCCATTACTTCCTTGTGTCACCTGTAAACCAAGTAAAAATGTTAGCTCTCCAATCATTGACATTTCAAACTCATTTTTCATGAATTCGGAAAACTGTCTTCACTGAGCTTCATCTGATCCGCCAAAGATTATGTCATAGACATACACTAGCACCATCATCCTTTGATTACTATCATTACTGAAATACAGATTGTAATCAACTCCTCCACGCTGAAAACCAAGCTTCTTCAGGTACTGATCAAGCCTTGAGTACCATGCCCTTGGTGCTTGTTTCAGCCCATAAAATGCCTTCTTCAGCCTGCAAACTTTGTTCTCATCCTCATGAATGAGAAAACCATCTGGCTGATCAATATACACCTCCTCTTCCAGAACACCATTCAAGAATGCAGATTTGACATCCATCTGGAACACTTTGAACTTCCTTTTCACTGCGATGGCTAGGAATAATCTTATTGTCTCCAGCCTTGAAACCGGTGCAAATGTCTCATCAACATCTATTCCCTCGATCTGGGAGTACCCCTTGCACACTAGACATGCTTTGTTCCAAATCACTGTGCCATCTTCATTCATCTTGTTGCGATAGACCCATTTGGTCCCAATGACATTCTTGTCTGCTGGCCTCGAAACATTCTCCCATGTCTGGTTCTTATCAATATGATCAAGCTCTTCGTTCATAGCCTGAACCCAGTTTTCATCTTCAGCTGCATCGGAAAAACATTTCGGCTCCACTTGAGGCAAAAACGATGTTTGCTGTGATGATTTCATTCTTCGAGTTTGAACTGAAGCTGTTTGATCACCAATGATATTCTACCTATCAATTTCAGCTCGACTCTTTGGCTTCCTCGCAGACACAGACTTGACACTTTCTTCTTCATCATCAGTATCTTCTTCTGAGTCAACTTCTGCCACTTCTGCTCCCCCTGGGTTGCTTACCTCATCATCAATTTCATCTAGGAACTTTTCACTGGATTGTTGAGTATTCTGTTCATTTTCAACTATAGTGACATCATTGCTCTCAATGATTTTTCCCAGCCTTTTGTTGAAACATTTATACGCTTTGCTTTTCCCGGAGTAGCCAAGGAATATCCCCTCATCTCCTCGTGCCTCAAACTTCCTGTGATTTTATTTGTTGAGAATGAAACACTTACTTCCAAAGATTCGAAAGTATTTCAACATTGGCTTCTTTCCGTACCATAGTTCATACGGAGTCTTCCCTTGCTTCGGACACAATAGAGACCTGTTTGAAACATAGACCGATGTCAACACTGCTTCCTTCCAAAATTTCTCTGGTAGGTCTTTGTCAATAAGAATCGTTCTGGTCATGTTGTTGATGATCCGATTTCTCCTTTCAACCACACCATTCTGTTGGGGAGTTCTCACTGATGAAACTTGATGCCTTATCCTGTGTTTCTCGAGATACTCTTCCACTTGATTGTTTGTGAATTCCGTACCGTTATCTGTACGGAACTTCAAAATTTTCTGCCCAAGCATCCTTTCTAATTCCCTCCTGTACTGTTTTATGCAACTAAACACCTCTGTCTTATGGGTAATGACAAATACCCAGGCCATTCTGCTATAATCATCAATGAAAAGAACATAGTACCTTTTCCCATTTATAGCTCGTGGTGAAATAGGTCCACATACATCAGCATGAACCAATTCGAGCACTCTAGTTGATTTCTGTTCCTTTGGCATGTATTTCTTTCTGATGATCTTCCCTTGTTGGCAAGCATCACACATATGAGTGCGATCACGTGATAGTTTGGGAAGGTCTCTAGCAACATCACATTTTACGAGATCCTCCATAGATGGTTGGCATAGATGAGCAAGTCGCTTATGCCACAACTAGTTTTCTTCTTCTCTGGATAAAAGACAAGTACCTTCTTCCCCACCTACAAGGTAGAGATTTCCCTTTGACCTTTTTCCCTACAGAACAGCTGCTCCATCTTTTCCTTTCACAACACACATCTTCTTGGTAAATTGGATAGAGTGCCCAGAGTCACATAGTTGACTGACACTGAGTAAGTTATGACTGAGACCCTCTACTACCAAGACATCAGCACGTCTCATCTCTTTTCTCCCAAACTTGGCTTTCCCTGAGCCAACAATCTTCAGGCCTTCATCATTTCCAAATTTGACAACTCCTTCTTTGTCATATTTGATGCCTGTAACAAGATCCTTATTACCCGTCATGTGGGATGTGCAACCACTATCAAGTATCCAAACACCAGATCGATCTGATGCTTTAAGGCCAATCTTCACCACCACAACCTTCTCATTTTTCTTCTTCTTGGTCCATACTTTTTCTTTCACACTCGGCATGGATTGAGACTTCTGTTCTTTCTCAGAGTATGATGGACCACCCTCATCTTGTAGAGCTGCAAATCTGTTCTGAACTTTTAACTTACTTGTTGGTTTATTGATCTGCTACTTGCGAACATTTTGATTCTTCTTTGGCACATTTCTCTGAATGGTTGAAGTGAAATACCTAGCCATGTGTCCAAATCCTCCGCACCAAAAACAATGTCCTTCAAAATATGTTCTGGAAAACCGTTCTCTGTTTGGATGCCATCTCTGTTCATGTTCCCTTCTGTATCTCTTGGCTATGGAACACACATACTGTGAATGTCCCATTTTCCCACAGCAATAACACCTGATATAGGATGCATTCCCTCATGATATTTCAGCACTACGATTTTCCCTTTGAGATCTATGAATATTCTGATTCTATTTTGTGCCCAAATCAACCTTCACTTTCGGGATGAGTGCTTGAGGTCTGACCGCAATTGTCGCAAATTTTTGTTCTTGACTAAGCCCAGAAACGACCTTAACATCTGAGCTCAATTGCTGATTCTTCCCTACTGAACTGCTAGGCTCCGCTTTCATCTTCTCTGTCTTCTGAATGGCCTGCTTTTCGGATATCACATTGGGGGTCAAGAGTTTATCTTGATCCTTAAGTTTTTGTCGCAGACTGACCACTTCTTCTTCAAGCTCTTTGATATGTCTAACCTGATCCTTTCCTGTGTTAGTCAAACAATCAATTTCCTTCTTTTGTTCCTCAATTTTAAGCTTATACTCAACAATATTTTCTGAGTTCTCTGGTGTTGAGGATTTTAGTCTTTCAATTTCTTCTAATAGCTCAGACTTTTCTTCATCCTGTTGTTGCATATAGAGTTTGGCATCATGAACCACTTTATTGGATTTCTTCGTTTTGGCTCTCCAAACGTCTATCTCCTCAAGAGCTGCTTCCAATTCGGCTTCCATATCAACTCTCCGTTCAATTTCTTCTTCTTCTTCAGCATCGGATTCTTCTCCCTTTTGAGAACTACCAACAATCGACACCAAGGAATTTACCCCACGATCTATGCAATTTTCAATTTCCTCAACCTCTTCATCCTCAGACTCATATGAACTTTCAAATTATTGTGAGAGAAGATTCTTTTTCTTGAAGAAATTTCTCTTGAATTGCTTCTTCCCTTTCATAAAAGCTGAAGTTTTCTTCTTGGGAATTTCAACTTCATCATCATCATCATCATCTTGAAACTTCTTTGGTCATCTTGCCACAAGATGACCAACCTTTCCACATCGAAAACATGCTAGTGGAAGTTTACCTTTAAATTTTCCTCTTCCTCTTTGAAGATTTGAAGAAAGAAATGACATCACCTCATCCGTCTCTTCTTCTTCATTAGAATCTTCAATGGTGAGCTTCTTCATGGCCTTAAATGCCACTTCTTTAGACTTCCCCTTTTCCACAGCCTCATTATCATCGTTCCTCATTTCATATGCAACCAAGGTACTGTGCAAATTGTCCAATGTCAGCTCTTTTGGATCTTTATCTTCTAGTACTGAAACTTTCGGATTGAACTGAGGTGGAAGTTTCCTCAAGATGCGCTTTACAATCTTTATGTCTTCAATGACTTCTCCAAGACCTCGCATATCTTCCACAACAATGTTTACCCTGTCAAAGAATGCATCAACAGACTCATTCGGGTTCATTTTCAGATCTTCATATTTGTTCCACAACACCTGCAGCTTTGCCTCTCTGACTTTTGTGTCCCCTTCATATATATTCAAAAGCTTTTCCCACATGGCATGTGACGTTTTGCATGACATCACCTTCGTGTAGATGGGATTGGAAAGGGCTCCCCCTAAGGCCTTGATTTCTTTGGAATCAGCATCCAACTCTCTATGCTCAGCTTCTGATAAAGCACCACTATTAATATCAGCTGTGATACCATGCATAGCTGCTGAAAACACATCCATTCCCAAGGATCGGAAATAGTGTTGCATCCGATTCTTCCATATCTGAAAATTATATCCGCCGAAGATCTGAATCCCTTTATGATTGGTGACCTCCATTGAGAGAAGAACAACTTTCAACCTCTCCCTCTGATACAAATTGTTAGGTCCACAATGCTGAATACCCTGAGAGGGGGGGGGGGGGTGAATCAGGGTATGAATAATTTAAAATTAATGCCCGTTCTGATCTTGTTTCGCTGTTGAGAAAAACTCTCTTCTCTCTTTTTCCTGTTGCACAAAGTAAATAGAAAGAGAAGTATGAACAAGACACAACAATTTTACTTGGTTCACCGCAAAGGGCTACGTCCAAGGAGAATATGCTGACAAGTTGCCGGTCGTACCAAATTCCACTAATCTTCACTAGCTGTGGATTACAAGGTTCGGGCTAGATCACTTCTAAGCCTAGGCTCACTGTCTTTACAAGTTTAGGGTCAGATCACTGCTTTCCCAAGGGTCACTCCATGTTTCTCTCTCTCTCTGGCTCACTGCCGGTGGATAGGATCACCTTCTTCATCTTCCTAAGCTCACTACTCTTGGAAGGAATCCACTCACATTTTATAGACCTGTAGGTCTCTTCATTTGCATGAATGAATGCATCTTCCTCTGTGTGTAGATTCTCTGTTGAAGTAAAAATTTTACCCGTAGATTAATATCTCTTTGCACCGAAGGTACCGGGCAACGTACCAGCTTCCACGCAGTCCGAGAATCACCGCTGGAACAAAACCTTACTTGGCGTGCAAGTCAATCTCGGCGCGCAAGTATCGGCGCGCAAGTCACAACGGGCGCGCAAGTCCTCCTCAGACACTTGCGCGACTCAAGCTTCCTCAACTCCAAACTTGCGCGACTCTCTTACTTTTATTCCCAAACCAATATTGGCGCGAAACTGCCAACCGGTGCACAACTTCTAACACCGGCACACAACTTCAACTACTGGCGCGCAAATTCACCTGCGCGACCCACACTCACCACTTGCGCGACCACCACACCTGCGCGACGGGAGCTCTGATTTCTCAAAGTGTTGAACTCTGTTTAGAATGAGGAGGGGTGGTCCAGTATTTATAGGAAATCTGACCACCTTGTGCGATGGCGCACAAGTCACCTGCGCGACCCACTTTCGGCGCGCAAGTCCCCTGTCATTTTAGACACTTGCACGAACAACTCCCAAACTTGCGCAAACCTCTTTACTTTGCCATATTTTGATCTTCTGATCTTGAAAAACATATGGTGCGCAAGTTTCCTATACTCCAAGTCCTCGGCGCTCAAGTCCTTTTGCCAAAAACACTTTTCTTCATTTGCCGATTTTCAGGCCCTAAAATTTGGCAAACACTGGAAAACGGCGCCACCTTGTATCTGTTCTTTTGTACCGCCTCCAGATCATCCATTCCTTTTATCGACGTTCTTGAATCAAACATGGATCGTTGACCTCAGCTCTTGAACTCGGCATTCCACCATGAAATCCACTTTGTCAACAAACACAATCACCTCAAAAATGCTTCAATGATACCTTGAGGGATTTTTGCCCAACAGTCATCCTAATAAATTTCAATGAAAAAAAACCTCACTAAGTCATACAATTTTATATTTAATTCTCTCAGCTCGGTGGGGGCCATAATATACGAGGGAAGAGATATCGGTTGTGTTCCTGGTGCCAGATCAATCGAAAATTCCACATCCTGCTCTAGGGGAAAACCTGAAAAATCATCCAGGAATACCTATGGAAACTCATTCACTACATGAGGTAGTGAAACTTCAATGGAAATACCATAATCCTCTAGTATGAGTGAAGATAACTGGAAGATAAGACTACCCAACTCTGGGAGTGGAGGCCCTTGGTGACCCGATCGAGGATCCCATTCTCCACGAAAAACCCGACGACTCCCATTAGGTGTCATGAAACTCACTCATCGTCTATAGTAATTGATGTGTGCTTGGAAGTGTACTGGAAAATATATTCCAATTATGATGTAAAAAAGATCTATGTCTAAGACCAAGAGGTCCCACTCCATCTCGACCCCTGACACAGAAAGTGCACACGACGGGCACCAGAGACCCTGCTCCTTCTTCTTTTCCAACAGTGTAACCAAATCCATCTCAAAAGACAACAAATCAGTTGGAATGTTCAGAGTGTCCAAAAAATGAGAAAAAATGAATTAAAGGGAGGTTCTAATATCAAAAATATCAGCAATTATAGAATATGTGATCAGAATGGTACCTCGAACTGTCGATGGTCCTGCCTCTAATCCTACTGGTGCCTGATCCACTGCATGGAGATATATGGTCTATGCCCAAGGATGACCGCTAGTATATGGATGTTCCATGAACTGAATCTTCCTAGAATATGATCTATCCCTACCACCATAGCCTCAAAATAGAGATCCTCTAGTCCTTGATGGCTCATACTGTGTTGGCACTCCTCTTGAAGCCACTGACCCTACCTCACTCGGAAGTGGACGTGCCACCTCGCAGAAGCACTGCAAATGCCACAAGACTCCACACTGGTAACAAGGATTTAGAGGAAGTGGGAATGTTGGTTGTATGTGCCCTGGTTTCCCACAATGGTGGCACATGACTGATATCGCATCAGAATCCTTGGATAAAAATTGCCTGGAGGAGTGTCCTGAACTGCAACCTCCTTTCTTCACCTATTCCTCCCACTTCCTTTTCTTCTCTGAGAAGCTTACACTACCTACTAATAACACTGAACCAGAGAAACTAGCCATGAATTTCCTATCAATACCCACCATACATGCCCGATCAATGAACTCAGTATAGGTCCTCAGCTTGAATAAGAAAACCTGGGAGTATATCTCTGGTCGCAAGCCTTTCTCGAACCTCGGGCCTTCAATTGATCATTCGAGATGACTTCAGGGGCATACCGAACCAACTCAGTGAAACAGTTTGCGTACTCCATCATAGAAATATTCCCCTGAACAAGGTCCATGAACTCTCTGGACTTGGCATATGCCAAGACCTCAAGGCAGTACTTTTCATTGAACACGACTTCGAAATCTCCCCAGTGCATCTGCTCATTCTTCCCAGTCTGAAGCATTGACTCCCACCACTTACGGCTGGGACCCTCCAACAGAAAGGAGGTACACTTCACCCTGAGCTCCTCAGGTGTCTCTAGTAACTCAAACATATGCTCGATCTTCTCAAGCCATTCCTCTACTTCCTGGGGTTCTAAGTTTCCTGAAATGGTAGGAGGATTGTTTTTCAGAAACTCCTGAGCTTTATCTTTTATAAGACCCATCTCTTCTACCCTAGTAAGAATAATAGAAGGATTCGGTCCCTACCCCAGAGCTTGGATAACACATACCACAACCTCAACTAGTCTCTGATCAATCGATGTCGGAGAGCTCTCTCCGGCTTCCTCCCGTGGGTGCGTGGGAGTTTTCTGGGGAGGCATGTTGCTACAAAATGAAATAGTCACAAAACAATAACCAATACCACAATTATGAAAATTTTAATCAAATAAATCAAATATAAATAATCTAAACAAATTTCAGTAATAAAATAAACAACTACTCCACCTATTCCTAATGTCCACATGTGGTCTGCAGCCCACACGTCTCACCAGGAAGTGAATTCAATCCATGAATTCCAACGTCCCCTAGTGACTCAAAGTTTTCCATGAGAGGTGCAATACAGGAACCCTAACCACAACCAAAACCCCAAGCCTTAACAGTCATATCTCCTTTCTATCCCGAATCATCCCAAAATAGCAATATAACCCAAAAACATTAACCTCCTTTGATACCATTTTTTCATGAACCGAATCTGGTCGCCACTATTACCAGCACCAAACTTGGCCCATGGAAAGGCTCTAAGGGAGTTCCCTATCCCCACAGGTTGGTACAAGTGTCTGGGTATCGTTAATTTAGGTTTGGGAATGATTTACCCGAATTTGAAATCATAAAACATTAAAAACAATCCATAATATAAATCTGAAATTTTTGAGCCAAACAAGTCTTAAGAAAAAACCCAAACTGAATAAATTAGTTTAAAGATAATACAAGTGGTACAAATACAAATAAAGATATCATCAAGACATCCCCAAGGACTCCAAATGACAAGGGGTCATCACCCACATGCCGTCTCTATAACTCCCCACCAAGGATGGGAACTAACACCTTGAACCGCCATCAACCATAGCCTTCTCTTTACCTGATTCAAGCATAATAAAGTCTACTTAAACCCAAAAGGTGTAAGTAGGGTGTGATACTAAGCCCAATATGATACCACCCAATGATTACAAATGGAATGCAATACAATGTGAAAAAGAAAGCAGTTTTAATACAAAAAGAAAAGTAGTGATAAATTCCAAGAAATGCAACATTCAATTGAAAACAGTTTTCAAGCTAAAATTTTCAGAACATTCACACATTTAAATATAAATGTTATCTACTATAAATTTTTTCCAAAAACACCCCAATACAATGTAAAATACCACAAATACAATGAGAAAAAAATCAAGAACACCCCTAGGCACTAGATAGTCTCGTGCCCCATGCACCTCGTACCTCGGTGTAAAGTAACCATAGTAAAATCTGTTATCATGCACGAGCCACTAGTAGGGAACAAAAACATAATCTAGTGGTCCCCAATCATCACCCAAATAGTTTATTTAGAGTCATTGTTATCCGAATTCTAGGTGGAATAGGGACAAAACCCATCCGGTCCACTAGCCATACTAGTACACATCCACCCCACCTAGGTACTTGGGATTCCCCCTTTGTGCTCAAACAATTTAAACATGAAACACATATCCATTTTTATGTAAAACACCACTAATGGTCACATACACCCAGTATAGTAGCTATCACATTTTATACCACTTAAAACACACAACAAACACTTTGATTTTTAATGAAACAATTTCTCAAAATCCCATATTGTTTTGCACACAAAACCCCTTAAGAACCCCACTTGTACACTATGTACACACTTGTAAGTCACTAAAACAGTAAAATCAACCCAATAAATTTCAATGAAAACAAAAAAAAATCAATTTTCGGTAAGCCCCTTGTTAAACAAGAAGTGATAACTTTGTAAAACCTCCATTTTCACACAAAAGTAACACCAAAACTTCACTTTCTTTACAAACACCATTAAAACCCATTTTTGAAGAAAAAAAAGCGTATAAACATTAAAAATAGTATTTTCAGCCCTATTATAGTTCAATAAAAACAACTAAGTATTTATAGGACAGCCCAAAATACACCAATAAAACATTTCTTTGGAAAACCCCCAATTTCACACCAAATTGGCATTTAAAATTCAATTGAAATAGAAACAACACTAAAAATAATTTTTGAAGAAATCATATAATGAGATAAACCTTAAAATATGATAAATAAAACATTATAATACACAAATATTTCATAATCATTGGAATCACCTACCAAAGCAAAGGAAACCCTTGAATCACCGTAAGAAAATCCAGTCGGACCACCGCCGCACCAAGAGGGACTTAGATCGAACCTAAAACCACAATAATTGACAAATAAAACCCAAGGTTAAACCCTAGGTTTGAAACCCTACCCCCTAGTAATTTGGAACTTCAATTAAATTGAAAGAAACTTCATAGAAAGGGGAGGAACTAAGGAGGATAGACACTTACTTGAGATTCTTTGAAGTTCCTCCACCAAATTCCCATTAAAACGGGGTTCAAAAGAGGGTTTGAGAGACTTGGAGGGCTACCATGGACTTTAGGTTCGAAGAGGAGGAGGATGGTTAGAATTAGGAACTATAATGGAGGAAAAAGAGTAAGAATTGAGAGAGTTAAGAAGGAAAAAAGTTACCTCTTCCAATCTGGTCGATTTGAGAAACCCTATGATGTTCTCCTCTAATTTGAAATGAACACGAGATACAAATAGGGGGGAAAGAGGAGGGGATTCTGTTTGGGTTTATTGGTCTTGGGTGACACTTGGAATCACTAAAAAATCCTTAAAACTGAATAAGTTATTAATTAAACAATTTTTTTTTAAAACTGGAAATGGGCTTTCGGGCTAGCCCAATTCCTTAAATAAAAACCCAAATCCACCATTATTATGGATTCCTAAAGGGTCAAAATTGAAATGGTGGTGTTAATAGGTTAGGGGATTCCATTTAAAAATTTTAATGGGTGAAAAATATTAAAAAATGAAATATTTAAAAAATAAACAAAATTAATTTTTAAATCTTGAAACGGGCTCACGGTTTGGCCCAAATCACTAAAACTCACCCTTTCCTCAAAAAAAGATTTGGAAACCCCAAAAAAAAGCAATAATGGGAATTAAATGAAAAATAACTTTAAAATATGTCATGTATGTGACAATTATCTCCACCATTAAAACTTTCCATCCTGAAAAGTCAACCTAATGCTTGATCGGAAAACGGGAACGAATACTCTTCCTCAACCCATGAATTCTTCTCCCAAGTCTCATGTGTATAATAACCATGCTTCCAACAAAACCAGACCATCGAAATAGACTTCCCTCGAAGCAACTTCTCTTGGGAGTCCACTATTTTCACTGGCTGCCTAAAAACTGACAAGTCAGGCTCTATCTCCTGTTCTTCCCAAATCAGCACATGGGACGAATCCGGGTTGTATTTCTTCCACTGGGAGACATGGAAGATGTCATGGATGGAAGTAAACTAAGAAGGTAAGACCAAACTATATTCCACCTTTCAAATATGCCCAGTGATCTCAAAAGGGCTGACATATCGCGACGTTAGCTTCCCTTACTTCCCCAATCGACGATGGCCTAGATGAGGGGCCACTTTCAAGAATACCCTATCACCCACAGAAAAATCTAGGTCTCAACGCCTCCAGTAAGAATGTGATATATAGGGACTCTGAGCTGTCAATAAACTCTTCCTGATCAACTTGACCTTCTCAGATGTCTCCTACACCAGACTCGACCTCTGATGCAAGGTCTCACCTACCTCAACCCAACAGAGGGGGGACCGACAAGGCTGTACATAGAGCGCCTCAAAAGGAGCCATTAAAAGTGAGTATTGGTAACTGTTATTATAAGAAAACTCAACCAACCCCAAATGACTATACCAGGAACCTCCAAAGTCCAGAACACATGCACAAAGCATGTCCTCCAAAATATGATTCTCCTGCTCTGTCTGACCGTCCATTTGAGGATGGTATGTCGTGCTTATCTTTATCTGAGACCCCAAGGCCTTCTGAAGGCCCTACCAAAACTGAGAAGTTAAACAAGGGTCTCTATCTGAGACAAATGCTGATGGAATTCCATGGAGTCTCACCAACTCCTGAAGATACAGACAACCAAACTCATCCACTTTAGTTGTATCTCTAATTGGAATGAAGTGGGACGATTTGGTCAGATGATCAATAACCACCCAAATGGAATTATTACCCCTAGGTGTACATGGTAAGCCAAAAATGAAGTCCATGGAGACCTCTTCCCACTTCCTGGTAGGAATGGGTAATGGATGGAGAAAATCAGAGGGCCTTTGATGCTCTGCTTTCACCTGCTGGCATGTATAACATCTTGACACAAAGTCCTCTATGTCTCATCTCATACCAGGCCACCAGAACTGTTGAAGAACATCATAATACATCTTGGTTGCACCCAAATGGACAACCCACTGAGATCGGTGGCTGTCCTCCATCACCATCTTCTAAAGAGATAACGACACTATTGAATGGACCTTGAAGCACAAGATGCCCTCGAGAGACGACGACCAATCAGAGGATGTCTCCCCACCATGAAGAAACTGCTTTGACTGCTAACAAAGCTCATCACTTGGCTGTTCCCACCGAATCAACTCCAACAGAGAAGGAGTCAACTAGACATTCACTAAGAATGCACCTCCACTGTGTTCCCTGGTCTCCACATGCATCTGATAAAATAGCCCCATCAAAGTCCACTCATCACTGAAATTCCTCAAAGCCTGCACTGGAACTCTTTTCCTCAAAGCATCGGCCACCACATTACCCTTTCCCGGGGTATAGACAATGTCAAAGTCGAACCCCTTCAAGTACTCGATCCAACGACACTACCTCAAGTTGAGGTCCTTCTATGAGAAGATATAGGCCAAGATTTTGTGATCAGAGTAGACCAAAAACTTCTACCCAAAGAGTTAGTGATGCCAAGTCTTCATAGAATTCATCACCACTGCCAACTCCAAGTCATGGGTCGAGTAGTTATTTTCGTGTGGTCAGAGTTGGAAAGAGCCATATGCCACCACGTGATCATCCTGCATAAGCATACACCCAAGACCCATACATAAAGCATCATAATAGATCACATACCCCTTTCTAGCCTCTGAAAAAATCAGCACGAGGCGATAGCCAGCCGCCTCTTAAACTCCTCAAACGATGACTGGAATTCTGGGGGCCATACAAACATCACCCCTTTCCAAGTGATTGCGGTCATTGGTGAAGAAAGCTGAGAGAAATCCCGAATTAATTGCCTGTAATAACCAGCCAGGATAAGAAACTCCTGATCTGGAACACATTCTTCGGCTGCTCCCATGACATAACCACACTAATCTTCTCAGGGTCCACTAAAACCCCCTGCTCAAAGATCACATGCCCCAAATAACTCACTTCCCTAATCTAGAAAGTGAACTTTGACAACTTTTCATAGAGGCAGTGATCCCACAAGGTGCCCAAAATGATCCGTAAGTGATGTTCGTGTTCCTCCATAGAGCCAGAGTATACTAGAATGTCATCCACGAACACCAAAACGAAGGAATCTAGATACTAGAGGAACAACCTATTCATGAGTGCCATAAAGACCACTGGAGCATTGGTCAATCCGAAGGGCATGACCAAATACTCAAAGTGGTCGTACCTGCTTCAAAAGGCTGTATTTGGGATATCTGAATCCTTTACCCTGAGTTGATGATACCCCGAATGAAGGTTTATCTTTGAGCACCAATTTTCACCTTCAATTGATTGAACATATCATCTATTTTGGGGAAAAGGTATTTGTTTTTAATTGTTACCTTATTTAGCTTTCGGTAGTCAATGCACAACTAGAGAGATCCGTCAGCCTTTTTCATGAACAACACACATACGGCCCAAGGAGAGACGCTCGGGGGAATGATTCATTTGGATTATAAGTAGTAAAAATATATCTTTAATTCCCTCAACTTAGTGGGGGCCATACGATATGAGGGGAGATATATCGGTTGTGTTCCCGGTGCCATATCAATCAAAAACTCCACATCCTGCTCTAGGTAAAACATGAAAAATCATCTAGGAATACCTCTGTAAACTCATTCAATACATGAGGTAGTGAACCTTCAATGGAAAGACCATAATCCTCTAGCACGAGCGAAGATAACTGGAAGATAAGACTGCCTAACTCTGGGAGTGGAGGCCCTGCGCGACTCGACCGAGGATCCCATTCTCTACGAAAAAACCCAACGACTCCCATTAGGTGCCATGAAACTCACTCACCGTATGTAGAAATTGAAGTGTTCTTGGAAGTGTACTAGAAAATCTAGGCCAAGTATGAAATAAAAAATATCCATGTCTAAGACCAAGATGTCCCACTCCATCTTGACCCCTGACACGGAAAGCGCACACGACAGGCACCTGCGGCCCTGCTCCTTCTTTCTTAGTAGCGTAACCAATTCCATCTCAAAAGATAAAAACTCAGTTGGAATGTTCATCATGTCCAAAAAATGGGCATAAATGAATGAAACAAAGGCACTAGTATCAAAAAGGGTGGCAACTATAGAATATGCGTTCAGAATGGTACCTCAAATTGTCGATGGCCCCCCCTCTGATCCTGCTGGTGCCTGATCCACTGCATGAAGATGTCTGGTCTCTGCCTGAGGAAGAATGCTAGTCTATGGATATGCCCTGAACTAGATCTACCTAGAAGATGAGCCAACCCTACTTCCATGACCTCCAAATCGAGATCCCCCAGTCCTCAACGGCTCGGACTTTGCTGACACTCCTCTTGAAGCCAATGACCCTGCCCCACTCAGAAGTGGACATGCGACCCCGCAGAAGCACTACAAATGCCCAAAACCTCCACACTGGTAATAAGGCTTCAGAGGAAGTGGGAATGATGGTTGGATGTGCCCTGGTTTCCCACACTGGTGTCACATCACTGATCTCACATCAGAAGCCCTGAATAAAAACTGCCTAGAGAAGTGTCCTGCACTACCACCTGCTTTCTTCACCTATTCCTCTTGCTTCCTTTTCTTCTCTGAGAAGCTTCCACTGCCTACTACTGATACTGATCTAGAGAAACTAGACTTGACTTTTCTATCAATCCCCACCATACAATCCTGATCAATGAACTCATCATAGGTCCTCAGCTTGAACAAGAAAACCTGGGAGTATATCTCTGGTCGCAAGCCTTTCTCGAACCTCTAGGCCTTCAATTATTCATTTGAGATGACTTTAGGGGAATAACGAACCAAATAAGTGAAACAGTTGGCATAATACATCATATAAATATTCCCCTGAACAAGGTTCATGAACTCTTTGGACCTATCATATGCCAAGACCTCAGGGTAGTACTATTCATTGAAGACGACTTTGAAATCTCCCCAGTGCATCTGCTCATTCTTCCCAGTCTGAAGCACTGACTCCCACCACTTACTGATGGGACCCTCCAATAGAAATGAGTAACACTTCACCCTGAGCACCTCGTGTGTCTCTAGGAACTCAAACATACGCTCGATCTTCTCGAGCCATTCCTCTGCTTCCTGGGGTTTTGATCTACCTCGGAAGGTAGGAGGCTTGTTTTCAAGAAAATCATGATATTTATCTTTTCTAGGACCCGTCTCTTCTTCCATAGTAGGAATAAGAGAAGGAGTCGGTCCCTACCCTAGATCTTGGATAGCCCGTACCACATCCTCAACTAGTCTTTGATTAATTGGAGTGGGAGAACTCTCTCCGACTTCCTCCCGTGGGTGCATGGGAGCTTTCTGGGGAGGCATGTTGCTACAAAATGCAAAAGTCACAAAAAAATAATCAATACCACAATTCTAAAATTTTTAATCAAATACATCAAATATAAATAATCTAAACACATTCTAGTAATAAAAGAAACAACTACTCCACCACCGCCTGATGTCCACGTGTGGTTTGCAGACCACACGTCTCACCTGGAAGTGAAGTCAATCTGTAAATTCCAATGTCCCCTGGTGACTCAAGGTTTTCCATGAGAGGTGCAGTCTAGGAACCCTACTCACATCTAAAACCCAGATCCCTGACAGTCCTATCTCGTGTCTATCTCAACTCATCCCAAAATAGCAATATAACCCAAAAACATTAACCTCCTTTGATACCATTTTGTCACAAACTGAATCTGTTCACCACTATTACTGGAACCAAACCCGGCCCGTGGAAAGGAGTGAAGGGAATTCCCTATCCCCATGGGCTGGAACGAGTTCCTGGGTATCATTAATTTATGTTTGGGAATGATTTACCCGAATATGAAAGCATAAAACATTAAAAAAAATCCATAATATAAATCTGAAATTTTCGAGCCAAACAAGTCTTAAGAAAAAACCAGAATTGAATACATTGGTTTAAAGACAATAAAAGTGGTCCAAATATAAATAAGGATAGCATAAAGACATCCCCAAGGACTCCACATGACAAGGGGTCATCACCCATAAGCCGTCTCCACAACTCCGCACCAAGGATGTGAACTAACCCCCTAAACAGCCATCACCCATAGCCTTCCCTTTAACAGAGTCAAGCATAATAAAGTCTACTTACACCCAAGGGGTTTAATTAGGGTGTGAGACAAATCCCAATAAGATACCACCCAATTATTCCAAATACTATTCAATACAATTTGAAAAATCAAGCAGTTTTAATACAAAAAGAAAAGCAGTGATAAATTCCAATAAATGCAACATTCAATTGAAAAAAGTTTTCAAGATAAAACTTTCAGAATGTTCACACATTTAAATAGAAATTTTAGCTACTATAAAGTACTTCTAAAAACACCATAATATAAGGGAAAATACCACAAATATAATGAGCAATAAAATCCGGAACACCCCTAGGCACTAGATAGTCTCGGGCCCCATGCACCTCGTACCTCGGTGTAATGTAACCATAGTAAAATCCATTATCGTGCATGAGACACTAGTAGGGAACATACCCATAACCTATTGGTACCCAATAATAATCCACATAGTTTAGTTAGAGTTTTTGTTATCCAAATTCTAGGTGGAATAGGGACAAAACCCATCTGATCCACTAGCCATACTAGTACACATCTGCCCCACATAAGTACCTGGGCTTCCCCATTGGTACTCAAACAATTTCAGCAGGAAACACATATCTGTTTTTATGTAAAACACCACTAATAGTCACATACACCAAGTACAGTAGCAATCAAATTTTATACCACTTAAAACACACAACAAATACTTTGTTTTTTAATAAAACAATTTCTCAAAATCTCGTATTGTTTTGAACACAAAAACCCTTAAAAACCCCACTTGTACACTATGTGCACACTTGTAAGTTACCAAAATAGTAAAGGCAGCCCAGAAAATTCAATGAAAACAAAAAAAAAATCAATTTTATGGCAACCCCATGTTAAACAAGAAGTGATAACTTTGTAAAACCTCCATTTTCACACAAAAGTGGCACCAAAACTTCACTTTCTTTACAAACACCATTAAAACCCATTTTCAGAGCAACAACCAAAGGAAATAAACATTCAAAACAGTATTTTCATCCCTATTATTGTTCAATAAAAACAACTAAGTATTTATAGGGCATCCCAAAATACACCAATAAAATATTTCTTTAGAAAACCCCCAATTTCACACCAAATTGGAATTTATAATTCAATTGTAATAGAAAAACTACTAAAACTAATTTTTGCAGCAATAATAAAATGTGATAAACTGGAAAATATGATAAATACAACATTCTAATACACAAATATTTCATAAACATTTGAATCACCTACCAAAACAAAGGAAACCCTTAAATCACCTTAAGAAAATCAAGTCGCACCACCGCCGCACCAAGATGGACTTAAATCGAACCTAAAACCACAAAAAATGACCAAGAAAACCCAAGGTTAAAACCAAGGTTCGAAACCCTACCCCCTGTTCATTTGTAACTTCAACGAAATTAAATGAAACTTCATGGAAAGGGGAGGAACTAAGGAGGAGAGACACTTACTTGAGATTCTTTGAAGTTCATCCACCAAATCCCCCTTTAAATGGGGTTCCAAAGATGTTTTGAGAGACTTGGAGGTATTCCATGGATTTTAGGTTAGAATTGGAGGAGGAAGGGTTGAATTAGGAATTGGAATGGGGGAAAAAGAGTAAGAATTGAGAGAGTTAAGAAGGAAAGAAGTTACCTCTTCAAATCTGGTCGATTTGAGAAACCCTATGATGTTCTGCACTAATTCATGATGAACACGAGATCTAAAGAGGGGGGAAAGAGGAGGGGAGAACTTCTAGGTTCAGTAGGATTTGGTGACACTTGGAATCACCGAAAAATCCTTAAAATTGAATAATTTATTAATTATTTTTTTTAAAACTGGAAATGGGCTTTCGGGCTGGCCCAATTCCTTAATTAAAAACCAAAATCCACCATTATTATTAATTCCTAAAGGGTCCAAATAAAAATAGTGGTATTAATAGGTAAGAGGAGGCCATTTAGGAATTGTAATGGGTGCAAAATATTAAAAAATAAAATAGTTATAAAAGAAAAAAAGAGGTTTTTAAATCTGGAAATGGGCTCACGGTTTGACCCAAATCATGAAAACTCACCCATTCCTCAAAAAAAGCTTGGGAAACCCCCAAAACAAAGAAATAATGGAAATTAAATAGAAAATACCTTTAAAATATGTCACTTATATGACAACTAATAATAATATAATATTCATCATTTGAAATATATTAATATAATTTATTATATAATAATTATGTGTTGTCATTCAAACAATTCAAAAGAAACGTTTCCATCATTAACATGGTAATTAGTATTAACCATGGTAATATTATTTTTATTCCTTAAATTGAAATCATAAATATTCAATAATATTAACATGGTTAAATTTAATATTATATATATTTTATAAAATTCAATATATATATATATATATATTTAGGAATATTAATTTCAATATGAGTGCATATAATGTGTAAATATCTGAGAGAAATTGTGTTTTTAAGCATTATTTTTACGTAAGTATAAAAAATAAAATTTTATTTATTATAATGTTATTATTTATATTTTTATTATTCTAATAATATTTATGTGACATTAAAATAAATTGAAAAAATAATTTCACTATATGTAAATTTAATCAAGAAGACAAATGAAAAATAGTTTTCATAAAATATTAATTGATTTTATTAAATGATATTCATAGGTTTTATAATTTTAAAATGATATTATTGAATTATATATTTTACTATATAAATATATATGTTTATATCAAAATGGTTCTGAAAACATATAGTTCATATAAAAGTGATTGTATTAAAAAATCAACATTTTTCCTTATTAATCTTAATATTGATTATTTTAGAAAAATCTCAAAAATTAACCCTAAGATAATTTTGAAATTAAAAATTCATAAATGAAGTTATTATTTCCAAATTAAAATTATAAAATCTCTATATTTAGGTAATTATAAAAAAATATAATGTAAAATTGTTTTTATTGAAAAATGATTTCTTAAACTTAAAGTCTCATAAATAATGTTTCATATAAATTTATATATAATTTAATATTTAAATAATAGTTTTAAAAATATAACTATAACCTATTATAATAAATTTTTAAATTTAATTAACTTTTTTTATTATGTTAATAAACCATAGAGTTTTTTTAAACAGTTCTTAAAAATGATTCATTTTTAAATATTAATCAAAGAGGATAATAATATATAAGTATATTAATTGATCACTATAATTTTATGTAACATTATTATATTATTCATGTATTTAATATATTTTTTCATTCATTTTAGTCAGGTGTTTCATTAGTTTGGTTTTTCATGTAACACATGCTTTACAAGATATTATTAATTTAAATGATAGAAAATATTGGGTTGTTATATTCTACACCACTTAAATAAATTGTATCCTCAAAATTCAGAATCTTACCCACTATTAAAATTAGAATAGGGTATTCTTAATATAGTTATTATTATAGATATTACATACAACGTGACATATGACTTACTATATTTTTCTATATTGATATATTTATCCTTCCTCAAACAATATCGAAACAATGAATTGGAGATCATTTTTCATTATCATCAAGAATCATGGATTCTTCAACATGTTTATTAAAATGGTTGATACAATATTTAAATGTGAAAGGCTATTAATCCTCATTAATTGATTCCCAAAAAAATTCTTTGAGTTCTCTAGAGTTGTTAGGAAGGGAAACCTGCTTTTAGGCTTACACATTTCTATTTTTAAGGATTATTTATACAAATGTAACTTTAACCTTGAACAAATTTGACACTATAAGAAAATTAAGGATCAAAAAATCTTTCTTGATACCTAACATATTCTATATATTATTGGAATAATTCAATTTACATAGGCCTCAAAGAGAAAAATAAAGTCTATAAAAATTATTTTTGATCACCACGAGGAAGTGGAAGGATAGTCCATATTTTGGAAAAATTCATTCATTGTTTTTGGTAATAGAATCTATATCTATGAAAAAATAGAGATTCAAGAAACCTTAGGGTGGATATGGGTTCTATAAAACATGAATACCTTAGTGTTTTCTTATTTTGGGGAAAATTAAAGAACCAATATCCAGAGGGTATCTCATCAATGAAGGAATGTCAATTGGGTAGTTGTAAAGGAAATTGTTTATCACATGAAGAAAGAACCTATTTTATCAACTTTGTGATCCGATCAATATTATTTTATAAATTTTCCATATAAAAATTGATAGAAATCCTGATCAGGAGCCTTAAAAACATGGAAATAATTTATTTATGGATAATATGAATTCATGAGAGGAATGCACTCTTAGTTTCATGGAAATAACACCCCAAGACTATTGGAATGTGTGTCCTTGTTATCAAGGACTGTAAAAAATTAAACAACCCACTCCTCATAAAATTCACGTGGAATCTCTAGACATATTAAGAGGAATATCTGGTGTTTCTTAATGAAGGGATCACTCCAAATATTAGGAATGAGGATTGTTTTTATTTATAATTAACTATCTTTCTAATACTCAAAAACAAATACTAAATTCTTATGAAATCTTTAATGTAGGTAGTTTTTAAGAAATCTACAATGAACTTTTGGGGCACCATATAGATTGGACGACCTCTAAGGGAATCTTTTATTATACCACATAATAGGAAACTGGTGAAAATATAGATCTGGTCCGAAATATATCATATCTTTATCATATTTTATCCCATTATCTAATATTGGAGACATAATGATATGCTTATTTTCATAGGGACATCATCATTTAGAATCCATAAAATAATTGATATCTCAACATCAAAGACTACTATAGATTCAAAAGTGAAAATGATTTCAATTCACTTGATTGGGATTATAAATTCAAATGGATCGTGAATGTTCATATAATAAGGCTACTCATGTGGATGAATTCAATATCTACAATTCCATAATATGGGAAACTATAGAAATATATAAGTCACCTATCTTTGGCCTGAAACTTATGTATATTGGTAATGGAGATCCTAGAAAACCTTTTTGTTTTCAATAAATTTTTGACAAGCCAATGGGACATTATTCATTAGGATTTTGTCATGATTTTTTCCTTAGGTAGTCATTTTTTGAACCTGTTGAGATGATCACTAAATCATTATATAGTCAGAATGTCTATATCCAACATCATGATGTTGCGGCCTCACATATAGTATCAACATAGAAGGCCATAAATAAAATAGCCTTTGATAATCACCGTACCTATACTAATAATGGAGTCATTTTGATTTAAAGGGATGCATGTTGACTCTACCCAAATGGGTATCGGAAAATTTTCAAAGGAAGAAATACCTAAATATGGGAATTATTTTCCCCGTAAAAGAAAAAAGGGGTGGAAGGTGGCCATAATCACATGGATTGTGTTAAACCCCATAAGACACATGATCTCATGACTAGAAAAAGGTTATGGAAATGGACACACATGGAACATAGCCTACACAAGATCTCGTGAAGCCCCTTTTGACAAATCCTTCTACTCTCGCGAAGGCACACCAGACAACCAGTGATCATGTGACAACATCAGGATAAGAACTCCCAAGTTATACAGCTTGTCAACCAGAGGATGCCTGAAAAACAATATATAAATCCTTGGAAAATAAGGGGGAAATATCCAAAATATGGGATACAAATATGGTTATAAAAATCATACGACGCGCCCCTAGTGATCTGCAAGATAATGAAAGAAACCAGTGACATGTATGCCTCATCTCGCAAAATCTCGTAGACATGTCATACTCGTCATGCCAAGAGCCTTAGACATGTCTAGGTGACCTCATGCTTTACCTTTGTATCAATAAGGAAAATAAGACATGATTTCCCATAAAATTATTGGGCATATAAATAAGGCCTTTTATTGGTCACATGACACATCACCAATTGGTTGAGTAATTTTCCTCAAAAACACCCAAACAACATCACATAATCCCTATCACAAACCAACCTAGGTAAACCCTGAACTGGTCACCTGAGCTAGCCCGAGTGTCATTCCCTTTAGGTACGTTGGCACCCGTTTCTTGATTCAAAGTCACCCAAGGGGTGTGCCTTAAGGAAATGACTTGTTTATGCCTATTTAAACCACCCCAAGGGTGTGTGCTTGTGATTTCCTAGATAGAGGAATCCCATTAATGCCTTAATGAGTTGAATAGTTTCCTTAGGTGATGTGATACCTCCTTGACTTGTTATATCTTGTGACACCATACCAATTTTGACTAACTAACTGAAAATTATTATTTTTATTATCAAAACACTTTTGAGAAAAAAGTGAGAAACCAAAACATCCAACATTACAACCAAAAACCATTTAAATGATAATTAAGATCAATGCTACAGAATCTGCCCTTCCCCAGTTATTACAACTTGGTGACAAGCCTTCACCATCGCATGAACCCTTGTCTAGCAGTCCTGTGTAGAGTTGCACAGGCATGGTATCGATGGCAGAGCCATACCCTCTCAAACTTTCAAATCTAAATGGTATGTGTAGGTGGAAGATTCTTTCTCTAAACCTCATCTGGGGAAGATATGTTTATAATTCTGGTTGCAAGCACATCAAAAATTCATAGAGGATCCTTCAATAACTCCACAGTATTCAAAAAACTTGAAGATCAATTCACACCACCCAAAAAACATCAATAGCAGAAAAAACGAACCAAAAAGTGTAGATCATATAATAAAATCCAAATCAAAAGAAACCCCAACGCCAGGAGCCCCTGAAAGTAGCAATTCCAAAATGGCATCCTTGAATCCTCAACCACCTCACCTCGGGTCAGCACTAAACAAATCACCGAGGAACCAATCCCCAAAAAACATAAAATCCATAACCAAATCATGAAATCAACAAGAGAAACAATCCAGACCATCACCGTCTCTGGCATGTTAAATGGTTTATATGGGAGGGTAGGACCATATGCTCTGTAAATGATAAATGGTTAGCATGAGTGGGTATACTCATGGTTGGAACTTGTCATGTGAGTGAGTATACTCACAAGTAATGAATGTTTAAATTGAATTATTTGATTGAATGGTTTGATATATTCCATGGACTTCTCTCCATGGATCTGTAATGCGGTAGTGGATGCCTTGGGTTGATTATGCCCCTTAGGTATTGATTTCGTTGGAAGCCTCGGGCCCTACTACCATGTAGATCAAGCTTTCTTGGACTCATGTAGGACATGTCGGTACACATGCTCCTAGGACTCCAACCAGTGACTAGACTAAGTTTCCACTGGGATGCCCATGGGATTCAATGTGGATGGTATGTGACACCTTGGATCTGGCCCTTGGGGTATACTTTTCACTATACGTTGTGGTTGTGGGATTATAATTTTCACTATATAGTGTGGCTATAGGTTTTTATTGACTTCTCTATATAGCATGGATGTGGCTTGTTTGGTATTGATGGATGTACGACGTGGTTGTGCGACTTTTTTACTTTTTTATAGCTACCTTGTTAGGATCTAACTCATTTTTTAGTAGCTTTGAGGGGCGGTTTAGTATTACTTATGATACTAGACTTATTCCATGGTCATGTACACTTTACTATTTTACTTACACTTTCTAGCACTATATATTATTGTTATAACTGTATAGTATTGGGTGGTTTCCTACTGGGATGTTTATCTCACACCCTGTTTGGACCTCCTTGGGGACTGAAACAAATTATATGGTTAGAGATTATGATAGGGAAAATCACCATAGTATAGGTTTTTGACTATGGATTTGGAGCAGGGGAGAATAGGACCAAGCTGAAGCTTACGATGCTACGAATTTTTATGGTATTTTATTATTTTTAGGATACTTGTATTATATTTAATTTCCATGTATTATTCTAGATGATTTCTAGATACTTGTATAATGTACATCATTTTGTATATGAGACACTTCTGGTTATTGATATGTATTCCGATCTTGTCTTAATTTCATTTGACTTCTATTTATTTCGCTTCTGCTATTTATTGTATGTTTGAATTCCATTGTGATACTCTGGTAATGAGGGAATAGTCTCCTCACTAACTCACCTAGGTCCTTGCTACAAGTCGGAGACCTTCGACATTTGGGGAGATACGCTTGAGGCCATGTGACCAACCGAGCTCGAGGCACTGTTGGGTGGCATCCAGGTCTGGGGCATTACAAAGTGGTATCAGAGGACTTTGTTTTCTGGTTTTCCTTACTATTTGGTGAAAATAGACAGGGATAATAAGTAAATGAAGTTTGGTAATAAACTATGCCTGGGAGTAGCTACCCCATGTACAGGGAAAATAGAAATTTCCTTGAATGGATTTCTGTTTTTTGGATTTTGTCGATTATAGTTCTTTTTATTTCACCATTGGATGACACACTTGAGTTCTTCTATTACTATTGATGCTTTTTAGGGTTCTATTTCAGTTGTACCCCGATGAGATGAGGGTACATCTCATGCATCATAAAGACATTTGTTATAAAATCACATGCCATGCATTATGCCACTCCATTTAGGATGCATTAGATATTGCATACTATTGTGACAGTTGATGTAATAGTTGTGCCTGCTGTTGTGATAGTTTTGGTGAAGTAGATAATAGAGTGAATTCATCTTTCAATTCTAAAGGTATATGAGCCATTATGAATTGGGAAATGATGCACTAGTGCAAAGTAAATGTTAAATGAACTTGTTATATGTATGGTTTGAATGGGAACCAATTTGGGGTTCGTGAGGTGTTATGGGACCTCATGGATTAAGAGTTGGTTATAGTTGGTGGAATTTCAAGGATAACTAAATGTGAAATGGAAATAGAGACTAGAAAATTTGGATAGAGAATTTACCTAGACCCGAATTTTGAGTGGGTAAGATTTATAGTTTCTAGTGGTTCAATGGATATTCTTTATACAGTCCTGGATTTAGGAAAAGGATGTGGGTTTGAAATGGTTTCTAGGAGGGTTTTGAACTTTCCTACACTTTGTGCCATGTGTTTTGATGCTGTTATTACATGAGGTGTGTGTTTCTCATTGTAGAGTCATGCCACCATAATGACCTCCAGTGGTACGCCGCGAGGGATACGATGACCATACTTCGGAGACGGTGGTCCATGGGCTACCGGTTGATCCTCCTTTAGTGCTAACTACGGCACCCGGATCTATTCCATACATAGGTGTTTATGCATAGTTCTTCTAGGGGTTTCTTCATTATATGCAAACATTATAGGGAGAACCACAACCATCCTTGACTATGGTTGAGCTGACACGGGTGTTCTAGCAGCAACATCCTCCCACATTTTTGGGGGATGGTGGACCAACGGATATAGAGCTATGGCTTGAGATCACATTAATAATTTTTGAGCATATAGAGATGCCTCTGGAGTAGAGGGTCAAGCTCAAGACTTACATGCTATGTGGAGCAGAAAAGCACTGATGAGACATTTTGAACCAGGCTGATGGGATACAGAATATAGGATGGGATGAATTCCAAAACTGCCTTTTTAATTACTTTTACCCCGCGACTCTTCGAGCAGATAAGGATAATGAGTTCATGAATCTAGAGAAGGGCGTGATGGAAGTTATGGAATACTCAGTATGCTTTATAGATCTATATCATTTTGCGCCGATTTATCTTACTGATGAGCTATTGAGGGTGAGACACTTTGAGGAAGGTCTCAGACATACTATCAAATCTTAGGTCAACATGTTCAGGTTGTCTTCTATTACTGAGATTGTGAATCATGCACTAATTACGGAGTATAACCTAAGGGAATATAGGGGTATATAACAGGGGAGTGTTGTTTCTCGCCCCAATGGATCTACATCTTCTGGTAGGAAGCATCATTTTGAGGCTTCCTGTGAGGTCAGTTCTAGTCAGGTTGTGGTGTAGGAAACTTAGTGTTTTGTCATCAGTGTGTTAGGTGAGGCCACATGAAGAATCAGTGTGACCATGACCCAGTCAAGTGACAATATTGTGGTAGTATGGGGCACATTCAGTAGTTTTTCAAGACCTTCCCTCCAACTATGAGTGGTAGGGGTCAGCTCCGACATCAAAATTCAGGAGAAGGTTCTTCAGCTCCACGTCAGGTTGGGAGATGGAGCTGTGCAAGCTAGTTAGGGAAGGGTAGTGGTGGTCATGGCTGTGGTAGCCATGCAGTGTCACAAGGATGCAGTACATGCTAGACTTATGTAGTGAAATAGACCCAACAAGAGCAGGATCCCGAACCATCTATAGTGAGAGGTATAATTTTATTAGCTTTTACTATCACATCATCTATTTTCTATGTAGGTGCCTCTCATAGTTTTATCTCTGCATAGGTGGTTAAAATAATTGGGCTTGTGGTTTTTCTTTTTGAGGGAATTTTGATGCTAGACACACCATTTGGAGTTAGAACAGGTGATGTGCTCTAGTGTATGGAGTGTCCCCAGGTCAGAGGGTGTCACTTCATCAGGGATCTTTATTTCCTCAAGATGATATGGTTTGATGTCATTTTTGGGATGGATTTGTTAGTATCTTATCAAACGTATGTTGACTGCTATTGCTGGAAGGTCACTTTCACATCACCATAGGGTGCAGTGTATATTCATAAGGATGAACGGGATGTCCAGGCGAGCAGAGTTGGACCCAAGCATTGTGGGTTGGGCGGGATGATAGACTATATTTCTAGTTTGTTTATAAATGACCAGGGAGTGAGTCATGAGTACTTCCCTACAGTGGTTGAGCACTTCTGGTAAGTCTTTCCTGATGAATTTTCTAGGTTACCCCCTGAGAGAGGTGGATTTCTCCACCGAGCTAGTTCCAAAAGCTATTCCAGTATACATTCCTCCTTAAAGGATGGCTACAATAGAGTTACAGACGATCAAGAGGTAGCTAGAGGATTTGGAAGCGAAGGGGTTTATTCGACCCAATACTTCTCCTTGGGGTTTTTTGGTCCTTTTTGTGAAAAAGGCAGACAAAACTCTTAGGATATGCATATATTATCAGAAACTTAACTAGTTTATGGTTAAAAACTGATATCCCTTACCACAGATAGATGACCTGTTTGATCAGCTTCGAGGATCTTGAGTGTTCTCAAAAATTTACTTGAGGTCAGGATATTACTAGGTGAATGTTTGACCTACAAACATACCCTGCACAACCTTTCATAGCAGGTATGGGTTATATGAGTATCTGGTTATGTTGTTCGGTCTCATGAACGCGCTGGCAGTTTTCATGGCACTTATGAACTGAGGGTTTCATCCTTACTTAGATTCTTTTGAAGTGGTTTTCGTGGACGATATCTTGATATATTCTCACAATCGACATGACCATGCCAAACATCTTGAGATCTTTTTGAATACACTAATAGAGCAACAATTACATGCTAAGCTTGCAAAGTTCCACTTCTAGATGGATCAAATTCAATTCCTATGTCACATTATCTCGGATACAGGAGTGTTAGTGGACCCATAGAAGGTGAGAGAAATAATTTCCTGGGAACATCCCAAATTTTTTTTGACACAAGAAGTTTCTTGGGGATTTTTGGTTACTACAGATGTTTTATATAGGAATTATCATGCTTAATAACACCATTGACATGATTGAATAAGAAGGGAAAGAAGTTCATTTGGTTATATTCTTGCGAGACATCCTTTCAGAAGTTGAAAGGGAGGTTGACATCAACACCAGTCCTGATACTTCCAGAGCAGGGCAAGAGATAAATGATGTACTGTGATGCTTTAGGTATTGGGATGGGGTAGTGCTGATGTAGGGAGAATGATCCATGGAGTACGGGTCTCAGTAGTTGAGTCCTCACGAGAAGAACTACCCTACACATGATCTTGAGTTAGTTGCAGTTGTCCATGCATTGCGTTGTTGGAGACACTATTTACTGGGAGAGCATTTTGTGGTGTACACAGACCACAAAAGCCTCAAGTATATCTTTAAACAACATGATCTGAATATGAGGTAGTGAAGGTGGGTGAAGTACCTATAGTCATTTGACTTCGAGCTTGCCTATATGCATGGTAAAAGAAATGTAGTGGCCAATGCACTGAGCAGGAGGAATCAGGTACATGCGCTGTAACAAGCCAATAGTGAGTGGAAGCTCATGGAATTGTTCTTTGAGATACATCTGAAGGTGCACGACAAGGAGAAAAAAAATTATATATCATCCTTAGCTATGACCTCTACCCTGCTAGATAGAGTTAGGATGAGGCAGCTATCAGATTTAGAAGTCCTAGTTCTACAGGAAGGTTTCACAGGTGAGTGCCCTCATCTTAGTTGGACGATAGGTGATGATGAGATCTTGTGTATCCATGGATGTGTTTTGGTTCCAGTGGATATATATGAGGAGATGATGTGAGAGTTTCATGCTTCATCTTGGGCAGTGCATCTAGGGGTCAACAAGATGTACCGTTACTTACGACGTCTGTACTGGTGGCCAGGAATGAAGCATGAGGTAGCTGGTTTCGTTACGAGGTGTTCCACTTGTCGGTAGGTGAAGGCATAAAATCAATGAACAACTGATCTTTTACAGTAGTTACCTATTCCAAAGTGGAAGTGGGATGATGTCACGATGGATTTCATGATTGGTTTACCAAGGTCGCCTCTAGGTAATTATTTTGTGTGGGTTTTTGTTGATAGTCTTACTAAGGTTTCTTATTTCTTACTAATCAAGGAGACCTTCAGTGTTGATGATCTTGGAAGGTTGTATATCCAAGAGGTGGTGCGACTTCATGGGGTCCTATACACTATCGTTTCATATAGGGATGCATGCTTTACATCTTGTTTCTGGATGAGTCTTCAGAGAGCACTAGGTACACAGGTGATTATGATCCCAACATACCACCATCAGATTGATTTCCAGTTAGAGCGTACGATATAGGTGCTAGAGGACATACTGTGAGCATGCGTCTTGGATTTTGGGGGCTCTTGGGAGATGTGCATTCCCCTAGTTAAATTTCAATACAATAACAGTTATCAGGAGACAATATAGATGGAACCTTATGAGGTTTTATATGGTAGGCCATGCCATTCTCCCCTGTGCTGGTTAGTGGCAGGTAAGGCAGCTTTGTTGGGACCACGTCTTGTGCAGGAGACTTCCAAGTAGGTCTAGTTAATTCAGAAGGGGATGGATATTGCACAGTCATTTCAAAAATAATACATCGATCACTTCAGATGACCTCTAGAGTTTGAGGATGTGGATCAGGTTTTCTTTCATGTTTCATCAAGGTTGGGACACATACAGATTAGGAGACAGGGTAAACTTTCACCAAGATATGTTGGACCATTCGATATTTTGGAGAGAGTTGGCTTGTTTTACTATCGGCTGCAGTTACCTCAGAGGTACCGAGCCATGCACAACGTCTTCCATGTATCTCAGCTAAACCGCTATCACTCAAACCCATCTCATTTTTTTCATCCTAAGGAGGTTGAGCTTCAGGTTGATGCACCCTTCGAGGAGCATCTAATTCCTATTGTTGATAAGAGCACGAAGGATCTTTGAGGCCAGTTAGTTCCTTTAGTATGGGTACTATGGAAACATGACCATTTATAGGATGAGACTTGGGAGAGGGAGGCCGATGTACATTCTCAGTGGCCGAATTTTTTCTCAGACGAATCTTAACCACCCTTGAGAGGGAAATATGGGGACGAATTGCTATAAGGGGGGAAGATTGTAAGATCTTGGGTTTTTATTGAGGCAAAAACCTTTCCTTTTGGGTTAAATGTGGTTAAATTGATTTTTGGATTAGACCCTAAGAAAGTCCATGGGCCAGTTGGGTTATTTTTGAGAAAGAAGGGGAAAAGAGGCTGATGGCTGGCTGCAGGCCAGATACATGTCATGTACTAGAAGTACACGTCGTGTACTCCCAGTTCACAAAATGTAGTGGAATTTCATGATGTGTATGGGTTTTTCTTCATAAAAATAAAATCAATAAGTACACATCATGTACTAAAGGTACATGTCGTGTACTGGCCCACTAGGTTTTTTTATAAAAGAGGCAGTAGCCTTATTTTTCTTACGCATAGCCACTTTCCTCTGTTTTTGAGAGCCTAAAGCCATCTAAAATGGTTTTTCATATCTATAAGCCATCCGGACTCTGATTTGAGTGTGATTTGTATCATTAGAACCTTATCAGTAAGTACTCAATTCCTTTTTAGTTGTTCTTGATTCTTTGTAACAACAACTGTGCTATTTGGATTTAGGATCTTATACCCTAATTTCTTGTTTTTCATCTGTTATTAAGATTTCTTCCAAACCAGGATAAATCAGGACTTGATACTAGATGATCTGTCTACTACCGAGTTGAGTTAGGTTTTCTATACTTTCTTTTGTCTTTTTAGGTGCTTTTTGGGTGCTTTTCAGGCATTTGACCTTTTCTCCATATGTCAGACTTTCTAGAGAGGCCTTGTTTTTGAGAAATTTGCATGTAGTAGTTGTAGTTGGACCTAGTGAGGATACTCATAGGTTCCATTTAGGTGAATTAGTATCCTTTTCTTGATTTAAGGTCACCCAATGGGTGCATCTTAAGGAAATACCATGTTTATGCCTATTTAAACCACATAAGGGGTGTGTGCTTGTGTTTTCCTAGATAGAGGAAGCCTGTTGATTCTTTAATTAGTTAAATAATTTACTTAGAAGATGAGATGCCTTTTTTTCTTGTTATATCTTGTGATTCCATACCTATTTTTATAGTTTTGATTAAATGAAATGTTTATATGGGTGGGAATACCTTTATTTTTTGACCAGTGACATGTTAAATGGTTTATATGGGAGGGTAGGCCCATATTCTTTGTAAATGATAAATGGTTATGATGAGTGGCTATACTCTTGGATGGTGTCTATTACATGAGTGGGTATAATCACATGGAATGAATTTTTAAATTGAATTCTTTGAATAATGGTTTGATAGATTCCATGGACTACTCTCCATGGATTAGAACGCAGTAGTGGATGTCTTAGGTTGACTCTGCCCCTTGGGTCTTGATTCCGTGGGATTCCTTGGGAAGTGCTACCCTATAGATCTATCTTTCTTGGAATCTTGTTGGACATGTCGGTACACATGATCCTATGACTCTAACTAGTTCCTAGATTGAGTTTCCACTGGGATGCCCCTGGGACTCGATGTGGATTCCTTGGATGATCTCCTTGGATCTGGCCCATCATGGTCTAGATCATTACATGGATGCCCTAGTACGTGACACCTTGGATCCAGCCCTTAGGGTATACATTTCACTATACAACATGGCCATGGGATTCTACTTTTCACTATACGACATGGACATGGGATTTTCTTGATTTCTTTATACAACATGGTTGTGGCTTGTTTGGTATTGATGGATATATGACATGGCCGTGTGACTTGTTTACTTTGTTATAGATACCTTGTTTGGAGCTGAATATTTTTCAGGTATCCTTGAGGGGTAGTTCAGTATTACTTATGACAGTAGACTTATTCCATGGGAATACACACTTGCTTTAGTATTTTCCTTACACTTTCTAGAACTTTGTATATTGCTTTTTGAACTATATA
This sequence comes from Viscum album, assembly GCA_963277665.1. Taxonomy (NCBI): domain Eukaryota; kingdom Viridiplantae; phylum Streptophyta; class Magnoliopsida; order Santalales; family Viscaceae; genus Viscum; species Viscum album. Next base: position 643,720,983 of record OY728127.1, read on the forward strand.
GACCTGGGTGGTTGCCTACTGAGATGTTTATCTCACACCCTATTTGGGCCTCCTCAGAGACCCAAATATATTATATGGTTGAAGGTGATGATAGGGGAAAGTTCCCTAGTACAAGTTGTTGACTTTGGATTTGGAGTAAGGGATAATTGGACCAAGCTAAGGCTTGCAATGCTATGAACACTTTTTGGTATTTTATTCTTTTTGGGATACTTGTACTATATTGTATTTCCATGTAATCTTTTGGATTATTTCTAGATACTTATATCATTTTTATCATTTTTTATACGAGACACTTACAGTTATTGATATGTATTCCTGTCTTGTCTTACTTTCAGTTGAGTGCTGTTTATTTTGTTTTTGTTATTTATTGTATGTTTGACTTATATTGTGATACTCTGGTAATGAGGGAATAGTCTCCACACTGACTCACCTAGGCCCTCATTGCTAGTCAACAGCTTCTGGTATTTGGGGAGATGTGCTTGAGGCCATGTGGCCAACTAGGCTTGGGGAACCATTGGGTGGTATCTGGGTCTGAGACGTTACATTCTCAATCCTCTAGAGATGGAAACATGTGCCAAGGGAATAAAAAAAGCAATGATCAGAATGATTTTACCCAATATAAATATTCATAAAGTATCAAAATAATAAAATATCATACCAAAATAAATAAAAAAAACTAAACAACTAAATAAGAACCGAAAAAATAAAACTAACCAAACCTGATGACCACTAAACTCCACATAACCCCATGGGTCACTCTCCAATCCCAAGACTCAACATCACCCATGGTGATTGAGATAAAACAGAAAGATGCACCTAAGACTAAAAAAATAATGAAGTATAGGTGTGATTATTAAAAATCAGTAGGCATACCCAAGTAATCTATTCCCAAATGCATTTCCTTTAAATAAAATAATCATCAATTTCAGGTTTGAACTACAACATATAAAAGTAAGTTTTTCACATATTTTACCTTTAAATAAAATCATCATCTATTTCCCTTTTTAGCATTCAAAACACTATTTTTCCCCAAGGAGGAACCATATGCATTTTAAAAGAGAGATTAAATTTTAGTTATAAAGGAGAGAGTGAGTATAAAACATTTTCAAAACATTTTTCCATAACCATTTGAAAACACTTTATTATTTCAGCCAATAATTGACACTATTCCATAAGAAATCTCAACCATAATACAATAAGGGCAATGGGAAATAACACACAAGAGTATCTAGCCAGCAATGAATCAAAACATTCATGCCAATAAACATGGGTGAAACCTTGGAGCTCGTGAATAATCTAGAATGTACTAATACATGTTGAATCATCCTGGAAATCATGCCTCACTTAATGAAATCAAATCGACCAATATGCTCGGCCACACCTCACAGGTATAGACCAAGGGGCCCAATCCCATAGCAATAAAACTAAATATATCCCCGTGTTATGGGCCACTATCCAATGCATAATCTAACTAGTGTATCAACCATTCTCAGAATGTTTGCTCACTATGCCAGGTTCCCTTTTCAAGATGTATAAAGAGGATGAGACAACATATTCCAACCGATCATCCAATCACACACACACATATAATAATAATACACAATAGGCATCACCTGAGTCACCCCGAGGATCAACCCCTTGCCTTAAACTTATCAAAGTAAACAGGTCACGAGGACTCCACAACAAGGAAATCCCAACCATTTAACAAAAACAAGGCAAGAGAGTATCCAAGGAGGGATTTCATAATGATAATTTTCACTATTTTCATAAAAGTACCAAACGAGCCTCAAACACACTCACAAAATCATCACCTTTTTCAAGAATTAAATCCATGTGAAAAGATACAATTTTTTACTTCACAATAATTTAATAGAGATCATATTTAAAACACTTTGCATCACATTTTCAAGACAAAACCACTTTCATGAAAATTTCCAAATGGACCACACACCACCAACACATACCAAATAATTTTTCAAAGCCAAATACACACTTCCTTTAAATCCAAAACCACTTAGAGGACTCATTCAAGAAACCCAAACCAAATATTCATATGTCATTACACATTTAAAAATTCAAATCATACTTTAAATACTAAAAATTACTCACAAAATATAATAAAACATTTTATCGAACACTTGGTGTGCAACATTTAACAAAAAAATTCCATTTATCACAAAATAAGAAGAAACCAAAACTTTTAACACCAAAAAATTATTTCCAAAGAATCAAATAAACACCACTTCAAATTTAAAAACAATATGGAACCCCATTTAAGAAATATATTTGAGAAATACACACACATTTAAAACCCAATCCATTCTTTAAAACCCATAATTTTCTTAAAATGGCCAACCGAGCAATTTGATAAACACTTGGCATGAAAATTCAATAAAACAGTTTCATGCAATTCAAATTCAAAGTGGATCTTACTTTATTTCACATCCAACATCTATTGTAAAAACCATATATCACTAAATATCATTAAATAAAGGTTTGAAAGACAATAAATCAATGTATTTTTAAATTTAAAGGTATATGAAAAGGGGACCTTCCTCAAAAGGAGAGAACCAAGCCAAACAATTCGACACTCGACACCTTTGATGAAGACCGCTCCATAATTTCATACACATACACTCCTATATATATATACCCCTTAATCCAATGCACATATTCCCTACGCCATGAGGGAATATGTGCAAGGAGAATATATATATATACGTACCTATGTTTTTCTGGCAACCCATTGACGAGCCACCAAAAAAACTAATTAACCTATAGGGACCCAAAGAATTACCAAAGACTCTAAATAAATTGAAACAAACAAAGGAGTGTAAGAGTGATCAACCTCAAATGGCGGAGGATGATTTTAATGGACCAAAGAGCTTCAAATTCAGTGGTGGATGCCGAAATTCACATGAGTAAGACCTAGGAGACCCACCGCATTCCCTAAAAACAAGAGGAGCATTAAAAATAAGTATCTGAAACCCTAGCATTTGGATAAACCAAATGGAGCGATGAGAATAGGGGAAATTGTCTAGAAACACAAGAGAGGGGGAGCATTGACCTTACCTAAGTGATCTTAGGGAGAGGCCGTGGAGAGGGGAGGTTTACCGGAAGGAGGGAGCATGGTCGAAGGTCTATGGGGGGTGCGTCGAGCTTGGTAAGGGGGGAGGGTTAGAATTAGGGTTTTTCTTTACTCTGTTTTTTTTTTAATTTTATTTTGATTTTTCTTTAATTAATTTTATTTTAATTTAATTTTAATTTAATTAATTTAATTTTAAACAAAAAACACCCAATTCAAGGGAAAAACACCCGAAGAGAAATAAAATTAAGAAGGGTCTCAAAAATAAATAAAATAAGGGTGGGGTGTGATAGTTCTCCCCACCATGACACTTTCTAACCTCAAAAAGTCCCAAGATATTCAGTTGATCAAAAACAAAGTAAGGATGAATTAAAACCAAGGAAAGTCCTAAAAAATTGAAGACCGAAGAACTGAACCTCACTTTGGTTCAAAACCTAGAACCATGAATTCTCAAAAGAAACTATGAGTCCATCCTCAAAATAATCCAAACATTCAAGGAAAACGTCCCAAAAGCCCAAAGAGCTAGAACAAATAATGAAGAGATTAAAAATAGGAGAAATACGCTTTTCTAAACACAACCCAACAAGGAACACCCTGAACCCTAACACAGAATCCATTGAATAAAATAGTCGTGGCTTATTCAGAATCTCCACGAGCATCCGTTACATGACCCACTATTCAAGTCGACCAACAACTATGATCAGGGTCAGGCGGAGCAAAAACAAGAAAGTGCTTCATCAAGAACACCTGGAAGTTGGATTCATCATGAGCTAATCCCATTGTGGTCTCCCCACTATATTAGGACTCCAAAAAAACATTGACTTCTCAAGATGGAATAACTCTCGAATCCTAACAAAGGCTAGAAAAACCCAAAGAAACGAAGCATGGGACAACAAACACCAACATTATACATCAAAAACATTAGGAACACTACAAGGACATCCCCATTAAAACAGAGATAAAAAAATACCTACAAAATAATTTTACATATCCAAAATAAGATAGCACCACAGGTTACATTAATTACAACAAAAGGGAATTTACAACAAAAGATGCTTTTGATTGAGCCAGTGCTAGTGCTAAGTTCATCCAACTGATCTGGAAGGTTCTCCAAGTAAGTGGATTTAGCTCCATGTCATTTAATAGCACCACCCTAGAAAAACCTTTTGCATATTACCTAAATAGCCACCGGTATGATAGATCTTAGGTGCTTCATGACATGAAAACTTCCTATTTCCAGGCTTCCCACACTAAAAAAACATCCAAAAAGTCCTCTCAAATGAATCCGGTGAGGCAAAAAATAACAGTATTTTTATAACTCTTCTCAACTGACCAGACACTACTAAATCAGCTTCTACATGAATATCCCACCTCACAAATTCTTTATAATCATCGGGGAATAAAGACACTACTTAAAGGAATTCTGATCTGAGACCCCTTTCAAAGAATTCAGATTTCAAAAATTCATCCTCAGAAAAGTTTGGGAGATACGAAACCCACTCGATAAAGTTCTTAGCATACTCCAACACCATTGAATTGCCCTTCTCAAGACTATATAACCTTGAACCCATCAGTATCATTGCATCATTGGAGAATTACTGCTGGATGAACAAATCTTTAAAGCATTCCCATGAACAATTCTTCTGTGGCTCGGCCTAAAGAACAAATTTCCACCATTCCCAACTTAGGCCTTCCAACATTGAGGTGGAAAGATCAAGCTTGAGAGGTTCAGGAAATTAAATTTGAACAAAGATCTCCTCAATATTTCATAGCCATTCCTCAGCCTTCCCTAGCTCCAGCTACCTAATGAAATGAGGAGGATTTGACTCTTAGAACCTCTGGACAAACTCTTGGTATTGAGAACCACTAGGATCCATATTCGAAATGGATAAACAAAACATCTAAAGCACGATTTTTTCAACTAAAAGACACGTGATAAAAGGAACACCCATAGATGCTTCTCAAAATCCCCTAGCACTCAGTGGGGATGAAACATGAAAATAAAGATCATGAAACAAAATCAAAACATATCATAAATCAAAATCTCACATATCATTTTTCAAATCAACAACCCAAAATCAAAACACCATCTCAATCAAACCTTCAACACATCAAAGATAAAGCCCAAAAGAAAAAGGAAAAATCCAAACACAAAAAGGCAGCATCACAATCTCCCACTTTTTAAAGCATTGAAATTCCCTCCCTTCTTGATTTTTTCTTCTGAAAACACAACAATCCTTACAAACCAAACATCCACCATTGGTGTTCCATTTAGTCTCAAATATATACATTTTTGTGCTATCTTAAGCACCCATCCATACATACCAATAACTATTCACTTACTACATACATATATCCATATACATATATCTGAGAACTCATAAGAATACTAAGGTATGGATAAAAGAAACATTACCACTTTCAAAACCACTTTAAAAATACCCCAACTAATTTTAAAACCACACCTCATTATCAAAGAAAAACATTTTAAAGTTCCACATTTATATTCCAATTTAATGTCTTACAAAACCTTTCAAAAACCTCAAATTTTTTTCCAAAATAACTCTCATTTTAAAAAACAACCCATTTTACTCTAAAAAAGATTCAAAGTTTTGGTTTTGGAAGTCTCACCTTTGATAAAAAATCACCATTTTCAAACAAAACATCAATTCAAAATCTAAACAAAAACACCCCAAAACCATCCCAGGCCAACCTAAAGTACAAAAGAAAAAAACTTACCAATCAACAGGTGAAAAATATAAAAATACCAAAAGTACCAAAAACAACACACTGGGGAAAACTAGTGTCGATGGGTGACTTGGTTGTGTGGTTGGAGGCCATATTCCAATCAAACCACCATCACATAGAGTCTTTCCAGACCATTTATCCGGATCTACATGGATTTACAAGACCTTTAAGCTCACTAAGATAACAGAACCGACTCTCCTTTCATTTTCCCATATACCAAGCCACCCATAAGAACCAAATAAACCAATAAAAACTAGAATTACTATGGTAACTCAAGGTTTGGTCCAGAAAGTGTTGGCCAGACACTCCCCCAGACCTACACCCCAAAATTTGACAGTCCTACTCCATCTAAATTGACAACCCAAATAACAAAGGATGATCTAAAAGCTAGGTCCTCTAAAGAACCTATGCTCTGATATCATTTTGTCATGAACCAACTCGAGTTGACCCTGAACTGGTCACATGAGTCGGCTTGCGACAAGGCCTGAGAGGCATTCCCGATCCTCCCGGGCTGGCGAAAAGTGCCAAGGACATAAAAAAGTGACGATGAGAATGATTTCACCCAATATAAATAAACATAAAGCAACAGAATAATAAAAGTGCATCTGAAAATAAATAAACCAAACAAAAAAACTAAACAAGAACTAAGAAAATAAAACTAACTGAACCTGATTACCATTAAACTCCATGCAACCTGATTAGTCACTAAAAGTGGCTAATATTCATTTTTAATATCTTTATATTAATTTTTACAAAGTCCATAAACATTGTTTTAGTGCATTACATAAATAGAACTTCATTTCTCATCTTAAATGCAATTAATGTTTATAATGAAAATTTGGGATCAATCATTCATATGTTTGTGGATAGCATTATATTAATTTTCTGAATTTGATATTTCATAATTTGATTTATCAATTTGTTTGGAACATTTTTTCTTTTAGTATCGATGGATGAATCCCAATGAAAGATGGAGATTTTTGGGGATGAATGCAGAACTTTTCTGGAGAATGCATAATGGGCCTAAGGCCCATCAAACAAATGAGGGGCCCACAAAACAAGCCCAATGAAGCTCAAATTTTTACATTGTAAATATAAAAATATAATAATCATTTTATTCAACTGTGGTCAGGGATAATTCTGAAGTTTTCATGATGATAACTGGATCCGAAGTTGAGATTTAAATGGTGGGCCCGATATGAATGCACATAAAGTCATCCCACCATTCTGACCATAACGTCCAAACGAGTGTGCCAAAGTTCCTGAACTTTTTACATATCATATAGGAGATATTTACGAGCATATTTCACTTATAATACCCATCTGTATTTGGGCTTATTCAATTACAAATTCACACGTCAAAATAGTGGACGAATCTGGATGAATTTCCGGGTCAACTTCAAAACGTCAAATTCCCTTGATTTTCTCACTCTTATTTTAACTATCCCAATTAATGGAGATTTAATTTATTTTTGGGGGTGTATCTAAGTATAAAAATATTCCTATATAAGGAGATGATGGAGAAGGGAATAATCATCGAATACTTTTGTTTGGAATGGATGTTTTTATATTCTTTCAATTATATTGTCATGCTTTAATTTTGTAATCGCTTTGTCAATTTCACCCAAGTAAGTTTTTTGTTCACCTTAATTTAATTAATAAAATATCATCATCATCATCTTATTCTTAATTTCTTATTTCTTTTTCCATTTCATGTTGATACCTTTGCCTTAGGGAGTGAGTTTATTCACATTATCTTTTGTGAAACTCTTCATACAACGGTGGAGTGATTGTTATTTTTTCTTCTTCTCCAATTATACCATAATAAGTCTACTACCTGCTTTCATTGATAGAATATAATAAATGGAGGGATAATCCTATAATGGGTTGATCCAAGGGAGTATAAAGGGGAGAATTGGATGTTATCTCTTAATTTAATAATTCTTAATCAATTCTATTTTTGAGATTTTAATTCAATGATTTACGTTATCCTTTAAACTCACCAATTTTAAGGATACACATCCCGAGTGCTAAAACGATCCTATACCTAGGAGTTATCATCAACATGATCCTCCAAGTGTATAGGTGATTAGCCTTAAGATAGTAAAAACTCAAAATTGGTGAGTGATTTGGGATGGTTGTATTTCGTTAAAGGAAACACTCAAATTTAAGACATTGAAATAATTTAAAAAGAAATTCATCCAATACACCCCATACGATAACCAAAGACAAACTCATGATTTTAAATTAAATTCACTTAAGTCTTTAAAATATCAAATAATCCAATCAATTCAAACCAAAGTTGGCCACTTCATAGCCAAATCAACACCATCAAATCACCTTCTTAGAATGCATGTTTCTTAGGTTTCTTCTTAGGTATCCGAGGATCGATAACCCAAGCTTTACTACAATGTCCACTTACACCATACAACTTGGGTAAATTTGGGCGCAACCAAATTTTGGCGTCGTTGCTGGGTACAAGTAAGTCACCTTAGAACATTTTTCTATTCTCCCCCATTTCTCTTTTCTCATCCCATTTCTCTTATCTTTTCCCCTTTCTTTTTTTATTCTCTTTTCTTGGCGCATGTCCACCTGACCCCATGATAATTGAAATCTTCTAGTCAGGGTGGATAGTCCTAGGTCTGGGGATTCAATCAATCATAGAGGTCTATTTCCATTAGATCCAAATATTCCCAATACTCTATATTCAGAAGTTGAGTTTGATTCAATGGAGAATCTCCCACAAAACCAAATAATAAATCAGGGAGGGAACCTAAATAATTAGAAAGACCCTAACTTGGGAATTGTTGCAGACCCGATCATGAATGACTACCTCACACCAACCTGGACCAATGAACCCTTATGCATTAGGCATGATAATATTGGATATGACCCATATGTTTTCAAACCCCATGTCCCGAACCACCTTCAAACATTTCATGGGATGGAGTCTGAGATGCCTTACCTTCATGTTAAAGAATTTAATGACATTGTTGAAACCATGTGCCCTCCAAATCAAATTGAATTTGCTAAAATGAGACTTTTTCCTTTTTCTCTGAAGGATCGAGCAAAGAATTGGTTAAACAATTTGAGACCAGCATCCATTTACTCTTGGGACCAAATTCAACGAGAATTTTATAAAAAATACTTCTCCCATCACAAAACAATTGCACTTAAAAAGAGCATACACAACTTTTTTTAAAGAGAGGGAGAAACATTCTATGAAACATGGGAAAGATTCAAGGACACATTAAACATGGTACCGCACCATGGTTTCTTAATACCAGAACAAGTGATAATTTTCTATGAAGGGTTAGGTCCCAGAAACAAACAATTAATTGATATGATGTGTAATGTAACCTTCAAAAACAAAGTCCCAAATGATGCTTAAGAGTATCCAGAAAATCTTGCTGAGACGAACCAAACATGGGGAAAATCAGCATACTATGAGAAGCCACCCAAATCTGGTGGAATGTACAATCTTGGAGAAGAAGAAAACCTTAGAGAAAAACTTTTTGCACTCACGAGGAAAGTTGATGATATTGATATTAGGAAGGTCCAAAAAACCCAAACTGTTGATCTTGTTTGTACAATTTGTGACAAACATGACCACAAGACTAATAATTTCCCAACCATTCCTTCTATATAGGATGTTCTTTTAGGAGGACCACCAAAATAAGTTAATGCAATGAACTTTAAAAAGCCACAATTCCAAAACACCTTCAATCCAAGGTATAATGACCATCCATGCTTTCGTTAGAAGGACAATCAACAACCAACACAACAACAATGTATCAAACCATACTCTCAACAAAACTTTTAACCTCATAATCAGTTCCAAACACAACCGATCCAATTCCAACATCCTCATGTCCAATATCAACAACTTATCCAACAACCCATTCACTACCCATCCTCCAACAAATCATAGTGTCTCAAGGTTACTTCTTCGGTCCCTGTGGATTCGATACCTACTTTTATGACAATGACCACTTTTACCAGTAGGGTGAATTTGGGTGCAACCAAATTTTGGTGTCGTTACTGGAGACCCAAGTAAGTACCTTAGACAATCATTTTCTTTTCTCACCCCAAATTCTCTATTCTCACCCTAATTTCTATTCTATATCCCCCTTTCTATTTCTGTGTGTCCAATGAATCCCAAAACCAATTTTCAATCCACTCAAATTGATTATCTTCCACAATACACATTGATAGACCAAGGCTATAATCAAATGGAAAATAAATATTTATAATATCCTCACATAGAGAATTTCATTGACCAAACCTTGATTGAATAAACCACACCAGATGAGATATACAATCAATGGGATGATGATTGTTTAAAGGATCAATTTACATACCTCTCAAGGATGATTGAAGAGATAAAAGTTATTGAAGCTCATTATGTCCAAACATCTATCAATCCTAATCCTAAAAAAAATTCATGAACATTTGTGTGAAAAAATTATTAAAATGAATTCAGAAGTTTCATCACTGAGATTAGAAATACAAAGCATTAAGACTTATGAGGAACTCATTCCCACTCAGGATGTCCTTTCCACATCACCAATAGAAGAATATTTTATCCCACAAACCATTCATGAATTTAAAAAAGAACTAACCTTTGGATATGGGATAACTGAATAAGATCAAGGAAATGTTGAAGGGTATTTAAATCAGGAGGAAATTAATTTTTTGAATTCACAAGGGGAAAATTTTTCTTCATGGATTGAGTGTCCAGAATATTGCTCCAATAATGATTTTCTAGAATCATCGATCATTGAACCATTGAGAGATATAACAAATATTGAGTTTATACCCACTCCCGAAATTCAAATAGACAATTTTGGGGATGAATCATCTTTTCAAAAGGAACCAATTCTTTCAAATTATTTTGGAGAAGAAACAATTTTTGATTCAATTTTTGATTCTTCTTTAGGAAAATTCAATCAAACTGAACTCGAAGTTATGATCCTTCCTTACCAACTCAAGAATACCTCCATTTAGGATAACCAAGATGATTCAATTATCATACATTTTCATCAAGAATCCCAAAAATGAGGAATGACCCTTGAAATCTTAGAAAGGACTCCAGATAGAACTCAATCAACCATTACCAAATTTCCTTGGAATTTCACACTCATTATTGACCATGGGATTTCGCATGAATCAAATTATAAAAAATCAATCTAAATCAAGTTAAAGTGGACAATAATGGGATCCTAAAAATGTTGAAAATTGGAATTGGATAATTTTGGGGGTTCATGTCAAGCTAACGACATTAAACAAAAGCGCTGCATGGGAGGAAACCCATGATTTTCATGTTTACAATCATTGTGAATCATTTTTATTTTTTTATTTTTCATATAATAAATTACTATAGACTGTTGACATGTTCTTATTTTATGATTAAGGATGGGTATGAAAGGGGATCTCCATATTCATCCGTATCACGTGGCGTGATCTCTGAGTAATACCTTACCCAGAAATTTAAAAATAAGACAATGTATCATCAATTTTTTTTTAATTTTTTTATAGGTTAATATATATATAAATTTTTAAAGGATACATTGTAGGTCATGGGGAAAATCCTGTCACAACCGTCCAAGCCACTGAGAATCAAACCCAAGATTAAAGGGAGATTGTGGTACACACTTTCATCATCAACCACGAGGTGACATCATTCCATGATTATAATTTTAAATTTCCTCTTTGAACACCTCTCCCATACCCCCTTCTATGTTTTTTTTAAACACTGGGGATAGTGTTATTCTATGTTGGGGGGAGATAAAAAAATGATTTTTTATTAATAAGAACATGCATGGAAAGAAAAATTTCATTAACCTTGAACATTATAACACACATTTAAAACTATGAAATTCGATATCAAATAATTTTGCATGCCTTGATTCTGATTTTAATGCAAGTTTAAGTTCATGAGCATAGTTTTTGGAAAGTGCGGTTGTCCGATGTGATTTTTCAAAGTTTACATTTTCATCCTCTTAATAAAAATGTCACAATGCACGTCTATTGGATCTTGGGTGTAAATTTGAGTTCTTGGGTCCCTTTCATTATAGAATAGGGTTCTGGGGTCACTTTTAGTTTAATTTGAGTATAAAAAAAAAACAAAAAAATTTGAAAACAAATAATGACCACATAGAGCAATGTTTTGTCCAAATATGTGGCGTCCGACACTTGGGGATCATGACTCCATAGTTTTCTTTCCCAGAGTTAGACTTTATATCTCTATTTTAGAACATGGAATTGAAAATATGTGTGGCGTCCGACACTTGGGGATCGTGACTCCATAGTTTTCTTGCCCAGAGTTAGTCTTTTCATATCTACTGTGGTTAAAAAAAACAAAAAAAAAAAATAAAAAAAATAAAAAAACTGGATACTCATCTTAAGGTTTAATGTGATTCCCACCCAGCGCTTCCATTTTTTCCCCTTGAACAATAAAATGGTCCCCATGTCTTTTGTGATGCACAACACTTTATCATGCTTAATTGAAATTGGATGAAATGTGGCGATGAATTTGAACAAAGGAATGGTCTTGGGCTTGGGATATGCTTATAGACCTAGCTTGTTTTAAATTATTTTGATGGGTTTCATAATTTTTTTTGGTATGAGGTCTTTGGGTGAGCAATGTGTATTAAAATTTTTTTGGAAAAGGGGATTCAAATTTCATATTTTTAATATATTTTGCTCGGGACGTGAAAAACTCAAGTTGGGGGGGTGTGATTAGTCACTGAAAGTGGCTAATATTCATTGTTAATATCCTTATATTCATTTTTCAAAAGTCCATAAATATTTTTTAGTGCATTACATAAATAGAACTTCATTTCTCATCTCAAATGCAATTAATGTTTAAAATGTAAATTTGGGCCCAATAATTCACCTGTTTGTGGATAGAATTATATTCATTTTCTGAATTTGATATTTTGGGATATAATTTATCACTTTGTTTGGAACATTTTTTCTTTTAGGATTGATGGATGAGTCCTAATGGAAGATGGAGATTTTTGGGGATGAATGCAGAACTTTTCTGGAGAATGCATAATGGGCCTAAGGCCCATCAAACAAATGTGGGTCCCACAAACCAAACCCAATGAAGCTAAAATGTTTACAGTAGAGAGATAAAAATATAAGGATCGTTTTATTCAACTGTGTCCAGAGCTAATTCTGAATTTTTCATGATGATAAAGGGATCTGAAGTTGAGATTTAAATGGTGGGCCCGATATGAATGCACATAAAGTCATCCCATCATTTTGATCATAACTTCCAAACGGCTACACCAAAGTTCATGAAATTTTTAAATATCATAGAGAATAGATGTACTAGAATATGTAACTTTTATGACCCCTCTGGATTCGGCTTTCCTAAATTACAAATTTACACGTAAAAACGGTGGACGAATCTGGATGAATTTCCGGGTCAACTTCGAAACGTCAAATTCCCTTGATTTTCTCACCCTCCTTTTAACTCTCCCAATTAATGGAGATGTAATTTATTGTTGTGGGTGTATGTAAGTCTCCAAATATGCCTATATAAGGATCTTATGTTGAATGGAATAATCATCGAATATTTTTGTTTGGAATGGAAGTTTTTATTTTCTTTCAATTGTATTGTCATGCTTTCATTTTGTAATCGCTTTGTCAATTTCTCCCAAGTTTGTTTTTCATTAACATTAATTTAATTAATAAAATATCATAATATTATTATTCTTATTAATTTATTATTTCTTTTTCCATATCATTTTGATATCGTTGCCTTAGGGAGTGAGTTTATTCACATTATCTTTTGTGAAACTCTTCACACAATGGTGGAGTGATTGTTATTTTTTTCTTTTTCTCCAATTATACCATCATAAGTCTACTACCCACATTCATTTATAGAATAGAATTAATGGGGGGATAATCCTAAAATGGGTTGATCCAAGGGAGTATCAAGGGGTGAATTGGATGTTATTTCTTAATTTAATAATTCTTAATCAATTCTATTTTTGAGATTTTAATTCAACGATTTACGTTATCCTTTAAACTCACCAATTTTAAGGATACACATCTTGAGTGCTAAAATGATCCTCTACCTTGGAGTGATCATCAATTTTATCCTCCAAGTGTATAGGTGATTAGACTTAGGATAGTGAAAACTCAAAATTGGTGAGTGATTTGGGATGGTTGTATTTCGTTAAAGGAAACACTCGAATTTAAGACACTGAAATAATTTAAAAATAAATTCATCCAATACACCCCATGTGATAACCAAGGATCAACTCATGTTTTTAAATTGAATTCACTTAATTCTTTAAAATATCAAATAATCCAATCAATTCAAACTAAAGTTGGCCACTTCATATCCAAATCAATACCATCACATCACCTTCTTAGAATGCATGTTTCTTAGGTTTCTTCTTAGGTATCCGAGGATTGATAACCCAAGCCATACTACAATGACTTCTTACACCATAAAACTTGGGTAAATTTGGGTGCAACCATGACCCCACGGGTCACTCTTCAATCCCAAGACTCAACATCTCCCATGGATACCAAGATAAAACTAAAACCTAAACTTGAGAATAAAAATAGGAACAAAGTATAAGCGTGAGTATTAAAACTTAGTAGGTATACCCAAGTAATCTATTCCCAAATTCATTTCCTTTAAACAAAATAATCATCAGTTTTTGGTTTGAACTAAAACATATAAAAGTAAGTTTTTCTCATATTTTCCATTTAAATCAAATCATGGTCCATTTCACTTTTTACCATTCAAAACACTATTCTTCCCCAAGGAGGAACCATATTCATTTTAAAATAGAGATGAAATTTTAGTTATAAAGGAGAGAGTGAGTATAAAACATTTCCTAAACCTTATTCCATAACCATTTGAAAACACTTTATCATTTCATCCAATAATACACACTATTCTAGATACAGGATCAACCATCATACAACAAGGGAAATGGGAAATAACACATAAGAGTATCTATCCAATAATGAATCAAAAAATTAGTTCCATTACAAATGGGTGAAACCTAGGATCTCATGAATAATATAGAACATACTAATACATATTGACTCATCCTAGAAAGCATGCCTCACTCAATAACATAAAATTTCCTAATACGCTTGGACACACCTCACAGGTACACACTAAGGGGCCCAATCTCATAGTAATAAAACTAAATATATCCCCATGTTATGGGCTACTAGCTAGTGTGTAATCTAACTAGTGAAGCAATCGTTCTCAGAATATTCGCTCATTATGCTAGGTTCCCATTTCAAGATGTATAAAGAGGGTGATTCAATCGATGCCAACCGAGCATCCAATCACGTACACATATATAATAATAACCCACAATAGGCATCACCCAATTCACCCCTATTGAAAGTGGGTTCCCTAGAACCAACTTGTATTGTACTTTGATTATCACTACATGTATGCAGTTTATTATATATACATGTGTTTACCTTGCCATAATTGTATAGATACTTATGCATCCACTTTTTTTATAGAAATGTCTTTAGATTACATGTCGTATAAAAGGGTTATAGCAGATCCCATTCTATAATGAGAACCCCAAGATCCCATGATAGTAATCTTAAAGTAATGTCATATGGTCTAGTTATATCATTCTGAAAGGACACAGATGATGTGTGACCATCAGGTGCTGAGGTCTCATAAGCATTGAGACTTCTTCTCATGAAGTTTGCACTGGATGATCTCTAGTTATTGAGATCATGAGGACTAACCCGCATAATAGGAATACCACATGTTTCAGGTGTCATTGGTCATTCCTATCTATGGATATGTTTAATAGTCTATCGACTTGAGATCATTATCAATTTATGTCATTTAATTGTGTACTTCGATGCAAGGAAAAAACTATGACAATTAAGTTGTGGTGCGGTAGTTTGTGTTGGGTACGTCATTGGTGACATGGCATTGATTGAATGATCAAGATAGGATTTATTGCTTCCGAGTTGAGGAAGAGATATCTCGAGCATGGTTGATTAAGATGGTTGAACCTTTATTAAATCCATGTCCATGGTAGTGGAAGGTAAGACAGTCCGGACATATCAAAAAATAAAATAAATCAAGATAAATGATGATGACACTAGTGTGCATTATGATTTATTGAGATATCGATGACGAAGAGATTTTATTAAACAGGACTTGTTCATAGGAAGGTAGTTGTTGCTTTGACTTTACTTTATCTCTATAGGGGCCTCGATGGGTTGCTATACCACGATCTTGGTCGGTGAATATATTATTTACTGATATTGAGATAAGGGCCTTGAGGGTCATACACTATAGCGCTTTGAGAATCTACCCCAATCTGGGAATAAGAATATAGAACTTGGTGGGCCCCACTAAGGGGTCCAAGTATTATCCAAGTTCTATGAATCACCATGTAATAAATAAATTCCTTAATTATTCAAGTTTGGAATAATTTATTGAATTTATTTATAACATGTATTTACAAGTGATTAAGTAAATATAAAGATAAAATATTATTCGAACAAATTTAAATATCCATGGTTTGTTTAATATTTTCAGGAGAAGTGAGTTGATTTATAGACTCAAGTTTATCATGAAATATATATTTAATATATATTGTAGTTAGTGATAAAATTATAAATATTATTTATTTAATAATTTAAATTTTCATAAATAAATGTTTATAATACTTATACTATGAATATCTATTACACGGGGGCTGAGAACCCATACCAGGTATTTTAGATATTCCCTATATAAGTAAGAGAGAGGCTCTCCCCATGGAACTATTCATGTGTTAGAATTGAGAGCCTCTCTCTCCTCCTATATTCTAGAGAGAGATTCTCTCAAGCAAGGAAGATATTTAAGCTCATCCTTTTTGGATCGAAGACTCTTGCCTTGTGGTGATCACCGTTGCATCGAAGAGCTCGTTGGTGTACCACACTAGCACCCATATTCCAACGAACGACACGCGAGCAGAATCAAGAGGCGTGTGTGGAAAATCTAGAGGGCTTAGACGTCAGAGTCTTTGAGAAATGATTACCTACATCCTACGACAGACTTGTACACATTAGATCCAAACAAGGTACATGTTTAATTTTCTTTTTGTGCTATGTCAAATCCACGCGTGGTCCTCATACCGTACCAGGATAGTTCAATGGAGTCGACGTTGTAACGTTGCTCCGGTGATGTGAAAAATATTAAATTCTCGGCCCATCAGCTTCCGCTGCCCGTCCCAGTACCTTACAATGGTATCAGAGTGACGCGTGGTTTCTCAGAGTCAAAGAAAAAAAATTAAATTGCACTAAATTTAAGTACGAGGCATAAAATAGATTCTAATAGATTTGACCATATGTCTATCCATTTTTGAATGGCCAAGTTTTGGCCATTTGAAAATTTTAATTAGATCTACATCATCAGTTTTATTTTCTTCAGATTATTATTTTATGAAGAATGCATTTTAATTTTATTTATGAGTTCTTCAAAGTACCGAAATCCGACCACCCTTTGGCTGGAATCCGGTCGCCAGAATTTTTATGTTGGGATTGTTTTTAGGAGTTAAATAAAATATATTATATTATAATATTATTTTATTTTTCTCAAATACAATAAATTAAAAAAGGGGGTCCTTTAGACTTGGGTTCAAGTCATCCTTTTTATTTATTAAAGTCTTTAGACTTTAAATTAAAAAAAAATTGGAGACCGAGACCCCAAGTTGGGTCTTCTCCTTTTATTTTAAAAAAAGGGGGTGATTTTTTGTTTTGTCAAAAGACAAAATAATAATAAAAAAAATGTAAGAGACCCTTCTTCCTTATAGCAGCACGACGCCCCCTTGAAATACCCTAGCCCCTGGTCGTACCGCTCGGACCCCCTGTCCGCTGCCTGGTTGCACCGACCGAAACCCCGGACCCCTCACCGCTGCCTAGTTGCACCGCTCGGACCCCCAACCACTGTCGACTCCTGCACCCAGCCTCCCTTCCTATTGTGCCGGTTTCCATCTCGGTTGGATCGTGACCCGCCATAGGACCTCATGCTGTGCCGCCTTTCCATCTCAGCCAGACCACGCCAGGCTTCCGCCATAGGTGAAACCCAAGACCAACCTCCCCTCTACCTCGCACCATCCTGAAGGACCCCCCAGTGCTATTGTCTCAGCCGGACTAGGCCGCCACCGGACCTGGCCACTGCCTTGCTACTCACCGGAGCCGCCCTCCACCACCTTCGCACCTCACCGGAAGACGCTGCAACCGTGAGGTGTTTCTAGACTGAGCCGACACACCATGGTCAATCCACAGTCAAGCCATGGTTGTACGACATTCACGCCACGATTTGGCCATGATTTGGCTGTGCTCCAGTAAGACACCCTCACAGCGGTTCACAGTCCTACCAGACTCCTTCCCCAGCTAGAGGTAACCCCACTAATTAGTTTTAATTAATTTAGTTTTTAAAATTAAATTAATTAAAATTATATTGGGATTTAAGTTTAATTTAATCTAAAATATTAATTTAATTATAATTAAAATTAAATTAATATTTTAATTTAATTTTAGAATTAAAATTAAATTAATCTTTTAATTTAATTTTTGAAATTAAAATTAAATTATACAATTGGATTTGATAAAAATAAATTAATTTAATTTATTTGAATTTAGTTAATTTATTAGAGCACCCTCATACTATTTAAATTTATTGCAGTTTAATTTTAATTTCTCTTAATTTATACCGACTCGTCATGAGTAAGTGACCGAACTGTTCATGTTTGGTTTATTTATTTATTTAATTATTTATTCAATGCGTGCGATATTTTTAATAATTAATTAGATAAATAACAGTCTATGAATCGCTTTTTAATTCAAATATGTATAAGGGCCTGGGTTTCCAATGCGCAAGTAGTATTTTATACCCCTAGACCCCCTCACTTGCGTGCGAGTATATTTGTAATTAAACGGTGATGATCTGAGATGCAGACACCACCAATTCGAGGTGGTAATCTAGACTGGAGCCAAGCAAATTCACTGGGGATAGCTGTACGTTCCGGGCGCAGCGGAAGTGCGTTGGTGGGAGTGACCAACTTTAATTTTAGCATTAAGAACGATCAATCTGAGATTCTTCATGATGTAAAATGCCGGATCTTCAGAATAGAATAAATAATGAAAAAAAGAGGGAGTCCCAAAACCATAGAGATAGGATCATCATATGTTGGTTATAATTAATTTAATTAATTTATAAGAATTACCTTGATGGAATTCTTTCTTCGTTGATGTCTCCAGTCACGATCCTGTGATCCGGTGTTGCGTCGTAGAATCCAAGTGTAGGAGATCTCTAGCGGTGATCCACACGTGTACCACATATCTCTAGATGTCAGCGAAGGGATCTCTGGGTGCTAGCTTGGATGGACCTTCACTTGGGATGTCCGCCTTCAATTGCCTTGATCTGATAGAGGAGGATCTCTCTCAGTCTTGAGAGCGTTCTTGGAGGAAGGAGTTCTTTCGGCCTTGAAAGAATTCTGCAGAATTGTTGTACACAACGGTTCTCTCTGAAAAGTGTTGGGGTTGTGAGGATATTTATAATCGGGTTTGAGGTTATAGAGTTATGACAATAAATAAACACGTTACGCGTTTTATTTATTTCATTAACTATTATCAAAAACCCCCATGTCGAATCATTAATTCCTTGACATGCAACCAAGCTGATTATAATAAATATCATTTAATAAAATGATATTATTTCCTCAAAATCCCGACTAAAAAAACTAAATGATGTGTAATCATTAATACACGGCGTGTACTCATTTTCCATGAAAACTACATGACGTGCACATTCAATGTACACGACATGTTTATCTTGTTTTCATTTTTCTTTATTTATTCTACCACATTTATTAGACCTTGAGTAATGACTATTTATTTCTTAAATAAATGTAACTGCATTACTC
The DNA here is from genome assembly GCA_963277665.1 of Viscum album. NCBI lineage: Eukaryota > Viridiplantae > Streptophyta > Magnoliopsida > Santalales > Viscaceae > Viscum > Viscum album. Next base: position 643,740,750 of record OY728127.1, read on the forward strand.
ACTAATAAATATATATTATTTCACCCACAATATATTCTCTTGAATAACTAGTGTCGAAATAAATGCTATCAGGAATCCTTAAATAATTATTAAACCACAGTTGGGAATAATCTTTATTTAACTTTTTAAATTTATATTTAACTGAGATACATGGACACACTTAGCGTGTGACCCTTTAGGCCTCTTTCTCAGTGGCATTAGGCAGATCCTAGCTAAAGTCCATGGTTAGAGTTTAGCAATACACCAAGGCACACATAGAGAAATAAGTTAACGCCGCAATGATGTGTCACCTCCTATAAACGCTTACCGTGTAATATATTCCCTTTGTCATGATATCTCGAATCAAACGGGTTACATGCTAGTGCCATCAACCCACATGCTCAATTATTCTTTCTTTGACTTTCTGTAATTGAAACCACCCATACCTTACCATGGCCATGGATTTATTTTGGATATATCAATTCCATTGAAGAGCCTGAGATATCTACTTCCTTTATGTAATAGAAGGGAAAAATCCTTTCTCGCATTATCTATTAATGCCTTATTACTCATGACGCACCCAACGTATCCTACCTCACTGCGAATAGTGTGTCGTCAAAGTTTTCATCAATACATCTAAGTGCACGAGTTGTAATAACCACTAATAATAATCTTAAAGTCTAAGGACCAATACATACGTCTGCAGATAGGAACATCCAATGACACTATGAAATGTGGATTTCCTACTGGCAGGTCTCGTTCTCATAATATCCTCCTGGATATTACCAATGGCGCACAGCATGAGAAGGTGCCTCAAAGTTTTATGAGTCCTCACCCATAATGGCATGTATTATTTCTATCCCTCAAATAACATCATCCGGACATAGAACATATATTCAATAATAGTGTTATGGAAATTCTGAGTCCTCATCATAGCAGGGATCCGCTATGACCCTTTAATGCAATAGTTATACTTAGGAAATTATCACATGCATTATCATGCAGAAGAACAATCAAGATGTGATAAGGCTTTTATTAATGAATAAATAACAAAGTAGTTGGTTCTAGGCCACAAACTCCAACACTAGCTATGATGTGAGTTAGGTGTTGACTCAGGTATGGTTGACCTTAGGTCAAGATTGATCCGTTATGGATCGATCATAATAGAATTCTCAAGACCAGTCAGATTTCATGATTTAACTTTATGCATTGTTTATTGTTTTATGCAAATACATTATTATTTCTTGATCACATAGAATAGTAAATAAGATAAAAAATGAATAAAGAAGTGAAAAATGTATTTCTATTTCATGTTTAGTTGTGAGTGCAATAATCTAGTTTGAACATATAAATAGAAAAGGATTATATTCGTCAACAAATATAAAAATACCTCAAATATATATTAAGTCCAAAAGCCTTCCAATTATCAAATCTAAACAAAATCAGGTTCTTGGGGTGCTCGTCAGCCGTGGTTGAGAGTGCTTATTAATACTAGGGTGTTTTCATGAGAGAATTGGGTCGACTTAACTGAAGTAAGTAGTCAAAGATTATCTATAGCTAACTTGCTATCACTTTAGAGGAAAGATGTTGAGGGAATCATGTTTTGATTCCAAAAGCTGGGACTTTACTCAATAATAACAAGGAACCACAAGTCAAGTGGTTGGCCAGACTAGTTCCTACCTTGAAACCCTTCGAGTAGTGGCGTAGCCATAGCTTGTAGACTATGAGGGAGGTTTCAAGGATCCTTTCCACTAGAGTACTCAAGCAACAGAGTATTCCAAATCTAATAGTGAGGGATATTTGGATTCGCTAAAATAGTGGGAGTCATTAAAATGATATAATAATTTATTAATCATAAATTTCAAAAGGTAATCAAGACAAAGTACTAACTGATAATGTTTATCTGATGTAGATTTAAAATGGAAATCACCAAAACCATAAGTACTTTATCCCTACGATCAATTCTGGATAAAGAAAATATCCCGACTGACAATAACTTCCAGGAGTAGTACAGGCACTTGCGCATAGTACTACGCCAAGAAAGGAATTTATATGTGTTGGAATCCCCAATTCCTGCTAAGCCTCCTCAGGGAGAAAGTAAGGTGGAAAAAGATAAATGGGGAAAGAATGTAGACGATACACTTGATGTTCAATGCATCATGTTGTCATCCATGTCCATACAATTGAAAAAAATACACGAGGATGAGGATTCCAACAAGATGCTTTCACATCTCTAAGAATTATATCAAGATAGGGCCATGCAAGAAAGGTATGAGATCTCAAGTTCCCTTTATAAGTGCATACTAGTAGAAGGGCACAAATTTGGTCCTCATGTACTTAAGATGATTGGGTATATTGAGAGGCTTGAATCCCTTCGGTTCAAATTGAACCAAGAACTAGCAATGGATCTCATTCTTGCCTCTTTACCACCAATATTCTCGACTTTTATAGTCAATTATAACATGAATGATATGAAAAAGTCACTCCCAGAACTTTTGGCTTTAGTTCGCCAAGATGACAAGGATATAAAAAACACCAAATCATCTGTCCTTATAGTGAACAATAAAAACAAAGGCAAGGAAAAGGGAAGTCAAGGCCAAAGACACCAATGCATCGTCTTGTAAAGAAGCCCAAGATTCAGAGGAAAAGTAATGAGTAGGAAGTTGTATTCTTTAGATGTGGAAAGAAAGGCCACTATAAGAATAATTTCAGAGTTGGGAAGAAGAAGAAAACTGATGCTTCTACGTTAGGAATTTTTTTCATTGAATGCAATCTATCTTTATCTAAAATTTGGGTATTGGATATGACATGTGGCTCACACATTTTTATTCATATACAGGAACCAAGTAGGTTCAAGAAAAATTCAAAAGGTGAAGTGGATATCCTAGGTGAAAATGGTGCAAGTCTGACAGCCTTAGTAATGGGAGACTATCACTTAACCTTGATAAGTGGTTTGGTTCTAGTTTTAAACAATTACTATTATGTACCTTATGTAACCAGGAACATTATATCTATGTCAAGTTTAGACACGATGGGGTTTTATTTCAAGTTTGGAAGTAAATGTTGTCTTTTTTATAGGGATAACATATGTTATGGTATGGAACATCTTAACAATGGTTTATACATGATGGAACTCGAGAACAATGTAATGGAAATCAATGACAAAAACAACCAACATGACTCATATATCACCCGTCTATAGAACTTCATGCTTGTTCATGTAAACGATAAGCGATTACAAAGATTACATCAAGAAAGGTATTTAGACTCGATACAGTTAGAATCGTTGGATGTATCTCAAGATTGTTTACAAGGCAAAATGACCAAAGCACATTTCTCAAGAAAGGGAGTAAGAGCCAATGCAATACTAGAATTAATACATACTGATGCATGTGGTCCATTTTTAGTAGAGGCAATGGTTGGTTTTTCACACTTCATTACTTTTACCGATGACTATAGTAGGTATGGATATATCTAATTAATGAGGTATAAGTCTAATTCCTTTTGGATTTTTAAAGAATACCAAAATGAAGTATAAAACCAACTTGGTAAAAAGATAAAAGCACTCCGCTCAGACCGAGGCGGAGAATATCTTACCAAGATTTCAATTGATCATTTGAAGGAGTTTGGGATAATATCCCAACTCACTCCTCCTTATACACCGCAATAGAATGGTATTAGTGAAAGAAGAAATAAGACCTTACTTAACATGGCCAGATCAATGATGAGTCATGCAACTCATCTATTATCCTTTTGGGGATATGCATTGCAGACAACAACATATACCCTTAACTAAGTACCAAATAAATCTGTAGATGAGATTCCACATGAGTTATGGTATTGAATGAAACCCAGTATGACACACATACATGTATGGGGGTGCGAGGAATTTTTCAAGATTTTACCGAGTGAAAAATTAGCATCCAGAAGCACCAAGTGTATCTTTATAGGTTATCCTAAGGAAACCAAAGGATATTACCTATATAACCCTTTAGATAGAAAAGTTGTTGTGGAAATATATGCCATATTTATAGAAAGGAAACAAATTTCTATTGGAAATAGTAGGAACAAGATTGAATTTGATGAAGTTAATGCTCTAGATGCACAAGAGTTGGTAGAGGAATGATCTCCACAAGAGAAACTGGAAGAATAAGTTATTCCCGAGACACAAATACAATGCATGTCAACGTGACAGGTTAGATAACCGGAGCCTTATGATTTTCTTGTCACCAAGTTAGGTGACACATTAGTCCTTATGGATGATAAACCTCTAACCTACAAGGAAGAAGTAGGAAGTCAAAGAAGACGCTAAATGTAAAGAATCCATGAATTCTGAGATGGAGTCGATGTACCAAAATCAAGTTTGGATTTTGGTAGACCCTCCAGCTAATGTAAATCCCATTGGATGAAAATTGGTATTCAAAACAAAGCTGGATATGGATGGAGAGGTTAATAACTTTATAGAAATAATGGTTTCAAAGGGTTTTAGGAAACATCAAGGCATCGACTATGATGAAACATTTTCACCAGTAGAAATGATTAAATCCATTAGAATACTGAATGCAATATTAGCCTTTCATGATTATGAAATTTTAAAAATGGATGTCAAAACTACTTTTCTAAATGGGAAGTTAGTTGAAGCCATCTATATGACTCAACCCGAAGGGTTTTTCAAGTCAAATAATGCCAATAAAGTATGCAAGATGCAAAGATGCATTTATGGATTGAAGTAGGCATCACGGTCATGGAATGTTCATTTTTATGAGGCCATAATAAAATTTGTTTTTTTCAAAAATGAAAGTGAGCCTTGTGTCTATAAAAAGGTTTAAGGGAATGCCATAATTTTCCTAGTGTTATATGTTGATGACATATTAATTATGGGAAATGAGGTGCAAGTATTGCAGTCAGTTAAGACTTGGTTAAATAAATGCTTCTCCATGAAATACATAGGTGAAGTAGCCTACATTATAGGGATCAAGATATACTGAGATAGATCTCAAAGGCTGCTGGGGATAAGACACAGTACATATATTGATAAGGTACTCAAAAGGTATAATATGGAACAATACAAGAGAGTCTTTTTGCCTATGTCACATGGTATAAATCTCTCTAAGAAAATGTGTCCACAAACACAGGAGGAGATTGGAAGAATAAATAGAATCCCTTATGCCTCAATAGTGGGTTCTATCATGTATTCCATACTATGTAGTAGTTTTTATGTTGCCTTTTCTTTAACTATGGTGGGTAGATATCAAGATAATCCAGGAGAGTTGCATTGGGGAGCTGTTAAAACTATCCAAAAGTACTTGAGGTGTACAAAGGATATGTTCCTGGTGTATAGAGGAGATAAGTAACTAGTAGTGAGAGGATACACTGAGGCAAGTTTCCAGACAAATCATGATGATATGAAGTCATAGTTAGGCTACATCTTTTGCCTAAATGGTGGTGTAGTGAGCTGGAGATGCTCGAACCAAGCGGTGGTTTCCGATTCTACAGCAAATTCCAAATATATTGCAGCTTCCAATGCAGAAAAGGAAGAATATTGGATACACAAATTTATCTTAGAAATTGGTGTTGTGCCTAGAAGTGCAGACCCTATTCCAGTATATTGTGATAATACTACTACAGTGGTGCTTTCCAAGTAGCCCAGGTCTCACTAGAAGACAAAGCATATTCTTTATAAGTTTTATCTCTTGAGGGATTTTACTCAAAGAGTTGAAGTCACAGTTAGCAGAGTATCCATAGAGGACAATGTGGCAGACCCCTTGACTAAAGCCATTTCTCAATAGAAGCATGATTCTCATGTGAGAGCTAGTGAATTTAAACCTGTTAGTAGTTGGATCTAGTGAAAATGGGAGTGTTGAATGTGGGTGCCCTATAACCAACTTGTATTTTAATTTGATTACCACTACATGTATGTTGTTTATTATGTATACATGTGTTTACCTTGCCATAATAGTGTAGATAATTTTGCATACACTTTGTTTATGGAAACGTCCTTAGATTATATGTCACATCAAAGGGTTATAGAATATCCCATGTTATAATGAGAACCCTGAGATGCCATGATATTAATCTTAATGTAATGTCCTATGGTCCAGTTACATCATTCTGAAAGGATACAGATGATGTGTGACCATTAGGTGATGGGGGATCATAAGCATTGAGACTTCTTCCCATGAAGTTTTCACTTGATGATCTCTAGTTATTGAGATCATGGGGACTGACCCACATAATAGGAACACCACATGTTTCAGGTGTCATTGGTTGTTCCTATCTACAAATACATTTAATGGTCTCTAGACTTGAGATCATTATCAATGTATTTCATTTAATTATGTATTTTGATGTAAGGAGAAAAACATGAAAATTAATTCGTGGTGAGGTATTTTGTGTTGGTTTTGTCATTGGTGACATGGCATTGATTGAATGATCAAGATAGGATTTGTCGCTTCCGAGTTGAGGAAGATATATCTCAGGCTTGGTTGATTAGGATGATTGCACCTTCATTAAATCCATGGCCATGGTAGTGGAAGGTAAGACCGTCCAGACATATCAAAAAATAAAATAAATTAAGATAAAGGATGATGAAACTAGTGTGAATTATTATTTATTGATATATCGATGATGAAGAGATTATATTACATAGACCATGTTCGTAGGAAGGTAGTCATTGCTTTGACTTTACTTTATCTCTATAGGGGCCTCAATGGGTTGATAGACCCCACTCTTGGTCGGTGAATATATTATTCACTAATATTGATATAGGGGCCTAGATGGTCACACACTATAGCATTTTGAGAATATGACCTATTCTGGGAATAGGAATATAGGACTTGGTGGGCCCCGCCAAGGGGTCCAAGAATTATCCAAGTTCAATGGATCACCAAGTAATAAATAAATTCTTTAATTATTCAAGTTTGGAATAATTTGTTGAAATTATTTATAACATGTATTTACAAGTGATTAAGTAAATATAAAGATACAATATTATTCAAATGGATTTAAATATCCAAGGTTCGTTTAATATTTTCAGGATAAGTTAGTCGAGTTATAGACTCAATTTTATCACGCAATATATATTTAATATATATTAGAGTTAGTGATAAAATTATAAATATTATTTATGGCACAATTTAATTTGTCGTAAATAAATGTTTATAATACTTATACTATGAATATCAATTACACAGGGGTCAGGAACCCATACCAGTTATTTTAGATATTCCCTATATAAGTAAGAGAGAGGCTCTCCCCATGGAACTATTCATGTGTTAGAATTGAGAGCCTCTCTCTCCTCCTAAATTCTAGAGAAAGATTATCTCAAGCAAGGAAGATCTTCAAGCTCATCCTTCTTGGATCGAAGAATCTTTCCTTACGGTGATCACCATTGCGTCAAAGATCTCATTGGTGTAAAATTCTAGCACCTTGATTCCAATGAATGACGGATGAGCAGAATCAATAGGTGTGTGTGGATGATATAGAGGGATACAACATTGGAGTCTTCGAGCAACGGTTGTCGGCATCCTGTGACAGACTTGTACACATCAGATCCGAACAAGGTACATGTTCGATTTTATTTTTGTGCTATTTCAAATCCACACGTGGTCCTCAGACCATACAAGGATAGTTCACCGGAGTCAACATTGTAACATTGCTTCAGTGATGTGAAAAAATTTAAATTCTCAGCCCATCGGCTTCCGCTGCCTGTCTCAGTGCCTTAAAACCTCGAGGATCAACCCCTTTCCCTAAACTCATCAAATTAGATGGGTCACGAGGACTCCAAAATGAGGACATACCAACCATTTAACACAAATAAGGCAAGAGAGTATACAAGGTGGATTTTCATAATAATAATTTTCACCATTTTCACAAAAGTTCCAAATGAGCCTCAAACACACTCACAAAATCATCACCTTTTTCAAGAATTAAATCCATGTGAAAAGATACCATTTTACAATTCACAATCATTTAGGAGAGATCATATTTAAAACACTTTGCATAACATTTTCAATCCAAAACCAATTTCATGAAAATTTCCAAATGGACCACGCACCACCAACACATACCAAACCATTTTTCAAATCCAAATACACACTTCCTTTAAATCCAAAACCACTTGAAGGACTCATTCAAAAAATCCAAACGAACTATTAATATGTCATTACACACTTATAAATTAAAATCATGCTTTAAATACCTCAAATTACTCACAAAATACTACCAGACATTTCATCGAACAATTGGTGTGCATCATTTAACAAAAAAATCCATTTATCACAAAATAAGGGAGAAACCACTACTTTTCACACCAAACAATTATTTCCAAAGAATCAAATAAACACCACTTCTAATTTTAAAACAATATGGAACTCCATTTAAGAAATATATTTGATCTACCCACACACATTTAAAACCCAATCCATTCTTTAAAAACCACAATTTACTTAAAAAGGACAACCAAGAAATTTAATAAACACATGGCATGCACATTCAATAAAACAATTTCATGCAATTCAAATACAAAGAGGATCTTACTTTATTTCACATAAAACTTTTATTGTAAAAACCATATATCACTAAATACCATTAAATAATGGTGTGAAATACAATAAATAAATTTATTCTTAAATTTAAAGGCAGATGCAAAGGGGACCTACCTCAAAAGGAGAGAACCAAGCCAAAAAATTCAGCACTCGATGCCTTTGATGAAGACCAGTCCATAGTTGCATGCACATACACTCCTATATATATATACCCCTTAATCCAATGCACATATTTCTACACCATGAGGGAATATGTGCAAGTAGAATATATATATATATAGATATAGATATACGTACCTATGTATGTGTGTGAAACCCTTCGAGGAGACACCAAACAAACTAATTAACTTATAGGGACCCAAATAATCACCAAAGATACTAAATAAATTGAAAAAAACAAAGGAGGGTAAGAGAAATCAACCTCAAATAGTGATAGATGAACTAGAATAGACCAAAGTGATTTGACTTCAGTAGTGGATGCCAAAACGTGCATGAGGAAGACCCAGGAGACCCACCACACCCCCTAAAAACAAGAGTGTCAAAAAACGTTGCATCTGAAACCCTAGGGTTCAGATGGACCAAATGGGGCGACGGGAAGAGGGGAAATCCACCGAAAACACAAGAGAGGGGGAGCAGGGACCTTACATGGGTTAGTCGAGGGAGAGGTTGTGGAGAGGGAAAGTTCACCGAAATGAGAGAGTGCGGTTGGAGGTTTGGGATGGGGGGGTCAGCTTCACGTGACCAAAGAGGGGGCAGGGGTATGCATCGAGTGGGGTAAGGGGGGAGGTTTAGAATTAGGATTTTTTTAAAATTTAATTTTGATTTAATTAATTTTATTTTAATTTAACTTTAATTTCATTAATTTAATTTTAAAAAAAACTCCCAATTTAAGGAAAAAACACCTGAAGAGAAATAAAATTAAGTAGGGACTCAAAAATTGATAAAATAATGGCAGGGTGTGATAATCCCCAACAATTGTAAAATTATAATGGAAATAAAAAGGGGAGGAGGAGGGAGACTCTCACAGTCGTAAGACACATGCGACATGACTAGGTAGTTTACAACATGGTCTCGCAAGACCCTTTAGGAAGCCATTCTGATTTCATGAAGGTCTCTTGAAAAACCATCCCTGTCTCACAAAAATCCCCAGTCAATTCACCTAAAGATCATGCGAGGGACCTCTATTGGGAATATTGATTTCATGAGGGCACTTGGACATGTCAAATGGAGAATATTAATGTCCCTTGACATGTCCATATGATTTGGAAGGACCCAATTAATTGTAAATAATCCAATAAATGTGGCATTGAAATGTTGGTCTTGTAGTCACTAAAAGACATGAGACACCCCCAGAGTGATCCATGACAAGACCCCATGAAGACGTGTGATTCTAAATCAATCCACCAACTCCATCAAGGATTCACATGATATGTTCTGTGAAAATCGGAAAATAAGTTGGGAGGAAAGGCATATGAATCCCCGACCCCATCACAAAAAAGACTCAATGCATCACCTACACACATGCAGAGGGGTGAAATATTATAACCTCACACCAGCACACCCATGTACAAGAGTGGATTTATTGTAGTGGAAGATCTTACTACAGAAAAATATTCTTGCAAGGTAAGTTCCAGGGAACCACCAGAGAGACCATGCATCATGCATAAGAACTTTGTGTGATCACTCATAGATCATGTGAAGGACTTATGGTGGGTTAAGAAAAAAACATCCCACACATATTATAGATCACGCAAGACATAAAATAATCTAACACTAATTAAATATGGCATACACAATAAAAGGTTGGAACATAGACTAAAATATGGGGACTTATAAAAAGAACATATATGCTGATCCTCATGTTCTTCACATGAACCACCCAAGACACACAACAACACTAGGAAATGTCACCTAGATCTTGTGAAGATCCTTTGGTATATGATTTAGATCATGAAAATTATTTTAGACATACCAAGGAAAGTCATATGGTTCCCCCAGACATGCCACCTAAGTATCGCAAAGCCCTATGGGCTCACCATCCAATCCTCACGATGTCCTTCAAACATGTTTCCTAACTCGTATGGTGATATCAGTACATGTTCGCTAAGTCTCACGATAGCACCGAGGTATATCAACCAGCTCTTGCGAGGCCCCTTGGGAACACCATCCAAATATCACAATGACCCCCATACACGTATCTTTGAATAATGTGTCATCCTTAGAGACATGTATCATTGACTCTCATAATTCCCTGACCGTGTCATACATTTTTTGTGATGACACCAGGGCAAGTTAGCTGGATCATTCGACACCCTCTAAGAATTTCTATTAAGATCATGTGACGGACTCCAGGGTTAGCCTGATGGGTCATATTATTCCATCTGGACAAGTCATCCTTGATCATGCATAAAACTTTAGTTATTTCATATAGGATATGTAACGTCTCTCAGACAAGACAACTAGATCAACCAATTTTCTTAGGACATGTCAGGAAGACATCCTCCTATATGTCAAGAGGAAAATCAAGCCATGTCAAGAAGAAAATCAACACATGTTAGGAAGAAAAGAAGGCAAGGTCAATAGGGAATATAAGGACTTGATAACCTTGTTTATCCCTAGTGTGTATGCCCCGATTATAAGGGTAATGTCAGTGTGTATTCCCTGATCAACTAAATTATGATGAATCTGATTCCTGCTATAACCAGGATACATAGGGTTACTTATTAAGGATCGATTATTATATTATACATCTTATGGGATTTCCAATCATATTAGTCCAACATTCCCATGTAATGAGACTGGTTACATTCTATCCATTGTTTCTCACACTGATCATAGATTACATGGGATTAGGGAGTCTCAATGATCATATAATTGACATGAAAAGTCTCTATCATGATAAGGGAAACATCTATGTGTAATCCTTAATAAGTGTAATAATATGATATGTCCCACATATAAGGGAAACATCAATGTGTAAGCCATGATAATAAGGGAAACATCAATGTGTAAGACCCAACCAACTTAATTATGAGGAATCTAATTCTTTACATAGGAAGGATACGTAGGAATCCTTCCTAAGGCTCAAGCTTGAATTCAAATTGGCATCCACTTCAGTATAATTCCCCTTATATCTATGGAATTTGAACCATCATGACTCAATCATTCCCATGGTCTGATTATTATACACCATCCAAAAATGGATTGAGAACTCATTTAACTATAAGGAATATGATTAATACCATAACTAGGATAAATAGGATGCATTCCTATGGTATTAGACCAAACTCAAACAGGTATCAACTTTAGTAAAAGTCTCATCATGTCTCTTGAATTTCAAACATCATGACTCAATCATTCACATAGTCTGATCATTCGACCTCATCCACTAATGGATTTATAACTCATTAAACTACATGGAATATAATTACTTATATAACTAGGATACCTAGGATTCCTTCATAATTCCCAATCCATAACTCAAATGGGAATCCACTTCAGTGTAAGTCCCTCCATGTCTTCAACATTTTATCCATTAGGAACCTATTCTTCCCATGGGATGATCATTCCACATCATCCATCAACAGATTGAGAATAAAATTAAACTATAATGACTTTTATTCATATCATAACTAGGATACATATGAATCCTCCTTTAGGTATGATATACATATTAAACATTCACATGGATTTCCCAATACATAAGTCCCACATCCACGTGCAACAAATCTGATTACTTTCTACCCCATTTTTCTCACACCAAGAATAACTCACATGGTATTAGGGAGGTGCAATAGTCACATCATTCTAACCATAAATCTACACCATCAATGGCGATCATAGTATATAATCCCTAAAGAGTGGCATGATATGGACACCCCCATATGAGGTCATATACCTTGGGGCGAGTCCCAAGGGTGGGAATGAACTATGTGGGTTTTAATTCATGTTATAAATGGGATATGTAGGACACCTCATAATATATTAACCCCTTGTCATAATATTAACCACCTCCCATCAAGGTAGAAAATTATGAAGATATTGGTTATCTGGATTTAGCATATAGGAAACAATTCATTACTGGGAAAAGGATGAAGAAACTCAAATACATACAGATGGATTCACTAAAAAGATCCCCTTATTGTGAATATAAAAGGGGATATTCTACGATCCTTTGGATTGGGTAATCAGTCTTATATTAGGATTATAAAGAGATTCATGAACATATCTTAAATATGTAATAGAGTCCCGGAGTAGGCAATAATTTCACCAAAAGGGTACGATGAGCCCGACCTCCCATCCTCTCGACCAATGTGAGTCTCTAAGTGTCATTGGGCCTAAAACCCAAATCGACCAACTTCCCTTACAAAGCAAGACCATAACCAGTTATGTATGAGGGAATAATTGGGAGTCTCTATTAAGAGTGATAATGGTGACCCAAAATTAATTATTGTTCAAGAAATTAACCCCTCATAATTAACTAGCAGGACAAACTGGATCCACCTCAATGAGGGTTCTTGATTTTCTCTTTCTGATCGAAATGGTGTGAAAGAATATTCTCACAACCAAACAATTTAAAAGAAAATTAGGGTTCTAATTTGATGTTCTTACAAATTCTCAGTGTACCTAGAAAGACAAAAATTCCTTTGGTGATGAAGTCTTTTCATTGGATCCCATTGATACAAATTTTATTCAAATTGAACATAGACATTGTATATTATGGTAGACTAGGCCTTTTGAGGAGTATAGATTTCTTTCTTACACATCATCTCTTTTCCATGGGATTCTTTTAAGATTTCATTGGGCATGGAGCTTCTTTTGAACCAGAACACTTAGTGATTATTTAGGCGTTAAAGATTATTTTTTTGATATGGATAGAACTTCCTTTCAATTTAGTATAAATAATCCCTTCATTTTGAGACCTTGAAGAACAATTATAGGATATTTTATCATATAATTTTTCATTTTTGGATTGGATTCTTATAAGGTGTTGATGATATCCATCAAAATGTAATATATTTCTATAGGGAGGTAAATCATAAGGTGTATGCTCTATAAATAAAAATGATTTTGGAGGAAAAAATGACGTGGAACAATCTTAATCAATATTTCATATCATAATTGATGAACACAGATGTGATGGGCGAGATTAAAATCAATAAGTGTAAAAAATCCTAATAATAACTCCCCTTTAATTTTATGTTTGGAATTTATTGGTCTAGGATTTCCATTCTCTTAAAGCCACCACCACACACACACACATATATATAATCTAAAAATAATACCTTCACAAAAAATACTTATGTCTCCAATTCCTAAAACCATAATGAAATCACATATTATTCAATAAATTAATACTATATTAATAAAAATGGTATTAACCACTAGATCATAAAATCAAATACTATCCTATATGTACCATAATCCCAAAATGTTATTAACCTCAAAACATTAATAAATATACTATTAATACAATGTTTAAAAATATTATCTTACTTAAATCTTCAAAAATCACTTAACACTTTAATACTTCAAAATTTAGGCATATATTAAACCTAAAAACTATCCATAATCAACCATGTGTTTTTAAATAGTTATATCCAAAAAATAAAACCTTGATGTTAAAATACTATTTAGTGTTCCAATACCATTTAATAAATTTTTAGAAATAATTAATGTAAAACTATTGAAGAAAAATCATAGTATGTTTCATATCAGCCTCAATAATTTTCTAAATACACCAAAATATCCCTCACTAATGAAAATAGCTAAAACATCAAGACATATTGTTAATAAAGATTTTATCCTCACTAAAATAGATAATATCATGGATAAATTTTAATTAATATACTAATATTTAATCATTTATGTATTCTCCTAGGTTTTTTTATAAGACCTATGGGTTTCAAGATACATCCCTCACCTTCATTTTTTTTATCATGTTTCAACAAAACACTAAAAAAGGATGGTTATGAAAATAACCAAAATATGAATATGTAAACTTAAAAATAATTATTTCATCTCCAATCACACTATTTTTTTAAACATATATTACATTTATACAAACCAAGGTTACATTAAGTTTTATTCTATCATACTTCATAACCAAAACCATTATGGTATATAATAAATCCGTCCTTCATAGTGTTTTGTAAGGAGATTTTGATCAAAAAATTATATCCCTTGTGACTATCTAGATATGTTTGAAATTAACCCTTTTTGTCATGAACATGGTAATATTTGAGAAAATATACAATATTACCTTTTTAGGGTTGTAACTCCTAGGTACAACTCTTCTAGAGCCTATATCCACTTCCATTCCTTATAAAATGATATAATATATAAGAAAACCAGACAATATCAACATTTATAACACACTGGGATGTTATCCATTACATACACTCATCCCTTGGACTTATTCCAAGGGTTTTATCTAATGTTATCTTATCGCTATGCTCAAAATATTAAATACTTCCTAAACTAACCTAAATTATTACGTACAACTTTGTAATTAGGATTAACATTAATATATAAAACCATAATGACATTTATAACTTCAAAATTATTCTTGAATGATATAATCAAAATATTAAGAGTTATTTAAAACATGAATTCATACCAACTATTATAGAATAGACCTAATATTCTAGTAATTACATGACATAAGGAAAATATTAAATTTGAATACAATACAAATAAATTTTAGGTTTAATTTTTTATATATTTAGGAAAAACATTAACTAGTGGAACCCATGTTATTTGTACCAAATGGATAGTTTTATCACTATATATGAAACTAGATAATATGTAATGAGTCCTTCACATATCCTATAAATTCTCTATAAAATATAATTTTCTAGATGTATAATATGTAATACTTTACCCCATAACCATTAAATGTGGAAAAATAAGAATGGATGATCTCAAACGCTAAGCACATGCAAAAATAAGAAATAAAAATGAATGATAATTAGTGAGTATAAAATGATCATATGGGTATCATCATGATGCATAAGAAAATACTACCCCAAGAAAAATATATCTTAAAAATTGTTCCCATAAGCATAATAGATAGACATATAACATAAAATAATAACACATTTACCATGGAATAGAAAAATAATTCATGTAACATAAATCATGGGAAATGGAACATAGGAATGAAATGGGAAATTTATAACCATTTTACTTATTACCCTTATGAATATGGTTACGCATCAACCTAATCACAAAAAAAAACATGATTAGAGATACCACCATCACACTCAATTTTTTTGAACCTAGCTATTCACTAACATGTTCGTATAATATTACTATATAACGTGATATATACCTTTACCCAATAAATTGAAGGTAGATATATTTCCCACCCATCTCATCATCTATATATTTTTACGCCACTTAAATACAATAATCAGATCATAAAATATACCATAGAAAGAAAATTAGTTTCATGTAATTTTAAAACCATCATATAAATAACCCACGGAAAGAGAATGTGTTTCTTTTCCCTATTCTAAAGGAATATAACAAGGGAATAATTCAATGATATATCAATAATTAGGATAACCCATGGAAAATAAATGGGAATCCAATGAAATTAAAAAAAATTATTGGTAAATACCCTTAAAATATAATAATACATTGTATTTACATTGTAAAGGTACCGTGTATACTTTTTTGTATATAATTTCTCCAATAAATAAACATATACATAACTAGGTAAAAACCCTTCAATTATAAGAATTAATAATAGGGTATTCATAGGGTAGAGGTATTGGATGAAAAATCATAACTATACATATAAGATGATTTGGAAAAAAAATGTACCGACGAGCCACTTGTTTTAAATAAAATATCCTTACATAAGTTACCTAATGAATGAAATTTGATATTAACATTTCAATAATATCCTCAATTTTACATAATATATTTTATATGAAGTATACATAAATGAATCATAATACTATGAAGCATTAAGGAAATGACTTTTGGAAAAAAATAATACAGTTAATCTCTTAATAGAATTTTAAAAAATCATAAACATGTGATAGAAATAATTTCCTTTTGAAATCATAAAAATATAGAGAATAAGTTTAAAATAAAATTAAAATTATTGTGGAAATATTATTTCGTATGGAAACAATAAAAAATATTCTCTTTTTCTAAAATGATCTAGGGAGAATATTTTGATAGCTTTTATTTTAAATAAATTTAAAGTAATTTGAATGTAATTAAAAAAATATTTTAATTTTTTTGAAATAAGTAATTGAATTACAATAATTAGTGAATTTAAAGATAAAAATACTAGTGAAAATTATGTTTCATAAATAACTATTAGGAAACTGCATTGGTTAATGATTTCAAAATTCAACATATAAAATGCGGTGAAGATAATCACAAGATATCCAGCAATATACAGGGGAAAATAATGACATTAATAATTTAAAATGAATGAGAAGAAAAATTACCCATTGGTATTGTCACATTTAAGATATCTCTAGTTATAGAAAAATGTTCAAAATAAATAATTATGGTTTGAGTAAAATTTAAATAAAAAATAAAGAAGTATAAAGTCCATGAAATATAATTTCAAAAACCATGAATAAAAAAATTAAATTATTTTATAATATAGAAAATTATAATTATTCACATCAACTAAATCAAAATAGATGTATAAATATGAATTATGACTGAATGAAGGAAAATTGAGATTAAAATCCTTTACAACTTATGCCATCTTCTATTTAAAAATCAATGATAGAATAAATATGGAATAGAACATTGAACATGAAAAAATATAATAGAATCATGATATGAAATGATAATCATCTATATTTTCATTTGGGAATCAAAAACACGGTTTATATCATAAAAATGTTGCAATGAACTCAAATTTTATAGAAATAAAATATTTTAGATTTTTAAATTTTTAATCCAAATTCATTGGAAGCATGAGTAAAATAGTTCTATAGATAACATAGATTTAATCAAGTATTACTAAAAACACATTATTAGGTAGTATATTAAACATTTAAATAACAAATTAGTGTATAATATTACAACATATCTCAATGAGAAGAAGTTGCGATGAAAACCCTCACCTTCTTTTCGTGCATTCTTTATGACACTATATCATACTATAAAAAAGATACCTTAATAATATATTTTATAGATTTATTCATATAATTTACCATTTATTTCCCTCATTTAAAATTATTTATTATTGGTATATTGGTTAGTGATATATTATTTTAATCACTGAGTGTTAATAAGTATATCTATTTGTACAGGTTTTATAACGTTGATATTGTTATCCTTTCATTTATACCAAGTTCATCATTAATATATAATTTAATAAACTTTAATATATATATTATATTGAATTTTAAATCTCTTATATCATTCAATATGTGTTTTAGATATTCTTTTTGAAATTTGAATCAGATTTGGATTATTTTAGTGATTTTAGTGAATGATAATGATACTTTAATAATAAGTTTAATGCATAAAATAATATTCCCAAAACCATATACCAATCAGAATTTTAATATTATATTTTAATATTATTAGTATTTATTTTCCAATATTCATCCATGATATAGTTTTATAGAATAATTCTTGTAGGTTGTTAAATGTACCCAAACATGAACACACCTTAACAAGATGGACGAGTATGCTTAATGGTGTTTTCCTTTAACCTAATATGATTATAAAAAAATAATAAGGAAATTTTATTGATTCATTGAATATGTTTTACTATTTATTATTATTTTTGGATGTATAATGAAAATATATATGAAAAATAAGTGTTTATTCATAGAGGTGGTAGTTCACACGTACAAATGATTAACATTCATTTATTTTTCTAAGTGGATGGAAGTGAATAAATAAGTGTTAAAAAATTAATATTTCAAAATATTAGTATAATAATGATATTTAATTCATCATTATATTATGGTGATAATATATGTTGAAGATTATGTTTAATACAAAAAACATACAAAGGAGATAATACATACATTGGAAACTTTATATTTCCTTGAAATAATCCTTTAAAATTTATGGAATACAATAATGAAGTGTGACTAGTAGATTTAGGATAATTTATTGAGTTATTTTGGGTGAAAAATATATGATTTTTAAAGGAAAATTATAAGGTAAACTTTATCATTGGAAGGGTGAATGTGATATCCATTTATAAGAGAAGAACAATTCAATTTTTGAAACATTTATCATTTTCAGTAATTCCTTGACACTATTCAAGAGTCAATCACTAAAAAGATTAAAAAACAAGGGCATGAAACTAGATAAGGTTTAAATTAATTTAATGAAATATTTATGAGTTACGGTAACAATTATTTATGGATTTTAATTTTTAATTTTATCCTTTTATGCAAATTAACATTTACTATGCTAACTAATTTCTAACTAAGTAATTTTATATATTATTAAGATGATAAAGGTAACCCCTCTTTCCTAATTATTATTTTTTGGAAAAAAATTATTTTTTATTTAATATAATCAAAATTCTAAATAAGAGATAATTATATTTTATATTTAAAAAACTATATATGGGAAATTTTTTTATATTTCATGGTTATTTTCATCATTAATTGTTCTTAATCATATTTAGCATTGATTAACTATTAAATAATTGTTAATATATTAATATATATATGTTTATATAACATATTATAGTTACAATAATAAATATATTAATATTATTTATTATATAAAAATTATACATCGTTATTAAAAAAATTCAAAAGTAAAATTTTCACCATTTACATGGTAATTAAAATTCACAATGTTAATATAATTTTTATATATTGAAAATAAATTTTCCTTATAAAATAAGATTAACAAGTTGGCATAAATTATTAGATAAATTTTATGAAATTAAATTTCTGTAGATTGGAAAAATAATTTTAATGACAATTCCTCTAATGCGTAAAAAATTATTTTTAGAGAAACTATATTTTTAAGAATAATGTCTATACATAGAATAAACTTATCAGTTTTATTTATTATAATGTTACTAAGTATATTATTATTTTTAATATAATAGTTATCTTATAATAAAATTTATCCAAAAAAAATTTCCCCATGTGTAAATTTTAATAATTAAACAGATGAAAAACAGTTTCTATAAAATAATACGTGATTTTATAACATAATATTAAAGGGTTTTATAAATTTAACATATTATAATAAATGATAATTTTAATATATATATATATATATTATATCCAAATTGATTTAGAATGTTCTATGTCATATAAAAGTCATGATATTTGAAAAATCTATATTTTAAAATATTCACCAATTATTGATTATTTTAGAAAAAAACTCAAATATTAACCCTATGAAAATAATAATATTATAAATTCATAAATGAATTTATTTTTATTAAATTAAAATTATAAAATATATTTATTTATTTCATAAAAAAAAATACAAAATATGAAGAAAAAGTGACTTTATTCAAAAATGATTTCTTAAACTTCATGTGTTTTAAATCATATTTCCTTTAACTTACTAAATAATTAAACATTTAATCTTATTTTTAAAAATCATTATATTAAATATCACCATAAAAATTTAAATATGATGAATTTAAATAATAATGTTAATATATAATACCCATTTTAATAGTATTTTTAAAGTTATACTTTTTAAAATATAATAAATGAAAATAATAATATATATATTTTATAATTTTTTTTATCCATTTATATACTAATGATTATATTAATCACGTATTTTTATTTTTTCTTGATACATTTTAGTCAAGTGTTTTGTGAATTTGGTGTTGTGTGCAATGTGAGCTATTCATTACAGTTTTAAGTTAAAGGATCAAGAATATCAGATTATTGCATTATCCATAAGTGGAGAGTCTTACTAATGGAATCTGGTCTAGAGAAGGTGTTATGGGTTGTCTAGGACCACCCAATATGATATCATATAGATAGTGGGAATCCAATTCCCCCAAATATTGAATAAATGATGCAATTTTTGAAGCACAAGGCCATCAAATTCCTTTCGTCAAATGGAGATTCACAAGGCCACATGGATATGTGGAGTGGGGAAGTAACTCATGGAGAATGAATTATCTACATCTATAATGAATGTTTGATCATCATATTAGATATATAGGGGTGATGTGGGTTAAATCAATGTGGTAAAATGATACAGAATGACCAATTCTATTTAATTATCAGATTAAATAGTTCAGTGTGGATAAAATGGTCTACAGCCCAAAGGTTGTTGGTGGATGCATCCAAAATTTATGGGTCCCACATAACAACCCACAATAGATTGGAAGGGATAGACATAACAGTTCCTGTAATAAAATATATTTTTATAATAAAATATTTTAATGAAAAATATCAATATCTAGAACCTCATAGAACAATATTTGGATCATTTTAGAGTTGTTTGATATAGAAACCTCAATTTTAGGTCATAAATATCTTAATATATTTTTCCATCATGGATATAGAACACTAAATATTGTAATGGTGGCCCGATACACTACAAAAAATGGATTATACCAACAAAAATTTATCGACAGATAACATATTTGTTGGTAAAAATGAGAATTTCCAACAGATATTAAGTTTTGTTAGTATTAATTTTTAATACCAACACTTCTTCTTACCAACAGATATATATATTGATATTGATCATTCAATACCAACATATCATTTAAAAACAGTTGAATGTATTACTTTATCATATTAATGCCAACATTTTTTTACTAACACATGAATCTGTTATTAATAACTCTATTACCAACAAATATTTTTTCCATCAGCAAAAGCTGTTACAATAAACCATTCAATAAAAAACGATTTTATCAATAACCAATCAAGAGAAACATAGTTTATATATATATATATTATTTCTATGACCAAATTAAATTTCTATTTTTGGGAGTTTTTAAAAAACTAACCATAATTTATTTTAAATTTAAATTTTCTCGAAATATTTAATGGTTTTTATATTTTTCAATATTGTTTATTCAATTTTCTTAAAATATTAAATGTTTTTATATCTTTAAATATTATTTATTTAATAAACATTTAAATAATTATTATAAAAAAATAACACCACTAAACCCTAATCGGTGACCCATCGACCATACATTGCCTACCTCTATCCCACCTTCGTCCCACCTCCTTGTCGCCACCATCCCCGATCTATCCCATTGACCACACATCACCCACCTCCATCCCATATCCTTGTCGCTGCAATCACTCACCTTCATCTTTCCCCCTTCCTTTTTTTTGTAGTTTCTTTTCTCAATCATTCACAGAGATTACAAATGTAGCCCCAGATTGAGGATCGTGCTTTTGTGGATTGGAAGATGGTTCAAATAACCAACACATTCGATTGATTTTATTTTATGACATTGTGTTTCTTTGGGAAGGGAAACTTGTTTATGTATTGATGTCGAGCGACACCCCTTTCTCCATTATCCCATACTCTTTATCTTGTGCATATTGTTACATTAGTATCTTTATTGGAGGAATTAGATCACTTTGTCGAGATTTATTTGAGTTGTATAGAGAATAATTCACATGAGGAATAAATCCATGGATCTATAATATTCTTTTTCTTTAGTAAACACTATGATAGTATGATTAACAACCTTTTTATGCTTATACATGAAATTAGAAGACCGTAAATCATAGTTTCAATATAATCTATTAGGATGTTCGACCTGTTGTATAAAACATTGTTGAATAGTTAAAATCTCAATGAAAATGTGTTTTTTCTTCATTGTTGAGGTGTTCATATTGTTGATTCTTTATCATGTAGCTTATTCAACCATTTGGTGTAGGGATTTTCTAATGATTATAGAGGAATAATTTTTTGGGCCTCTAATAAACGAGGTTAATAATCTACTCTTGGGATTAGGTTTATGAATGTGGGAATCCATGAAAATTCTATGAAAGTTTTGTTTAATACACACTAATTATAATGTTAATAAGGTCATTTCTTTTCTAGATATTCTTGATTTCATGAGTTCCAATAATCATGGAAGTTTTATTTATTCAAATGGGGATGAGAGGCTAAACCCTTGATAAGAATATGGGAACTTTCCTCTAATCATTGTGCCCTATTTGGAACATTCAGTTTCTACATATCAACAGTTGTTTGAAATGTTTGGTTACTTTGTATTTTTTTGACACCTTTGTTGTCCCTAATCGGTGAACCATCACCACCCCTTGTCTCACCTCTCATAGTGATTCCTCTCATCCCACTCTCCCACCTCACATCCCAAACTTCCCTGCTCTGGCTTCACCTCATATCACCCCACCTTGTCCTCCCCCAGCCCCAGCCGTTACCCTCAACAACGCGACCCGTATCTTCACCAGATTTCCCCACAGATATCCTATCACGGACCACTCGAATGTTCTTGACTAACATCCTCCCATTTCCCCTCCATCCCCATCATCCTAGTGCCTCAACACCCCCCCCACTATCCCTCCATCCATGGTGTTTCAGCACCCCCATCCTCGACATCCCTACGCAACCCCACCACAACCCACCTTCCACAATCACCCTAGCCATACTCTGAATTTTATTACATCCCCATCCCCTATCATCCGAGATTATCCTCCTCCCACCATCAGGTTGAGTGAAATTTAAAAAGATAAGGATGGATGGTTGGATTATAACACCCTCTCATTATAGGGAAGTAATTTATTTATTTGATTTTAATTCTAATAGAACTTCTCATTCATTTTGTTACCTATTGGAACCCCATTTGTTATGAAAATTGTGTGTTAGTGCCTAATAGTTGAATTCAAATAATCACTACAATATTTTTGTATAACTTGATTATTAGAAAACTAATTGATTGCTTTTAAAATATGCTGGGTGTTGAGTCTAAAGAAATATTGGTGTTGTTCTCACTGACTATGTACTTCATTTTATGGTTATTTATTGATGAGTGTCTATTCTTAGAATCTGAAACACTTTTCATGTTGATGTT
Source organism: Viscum album (assembly GCA_963277665.1). NCBI lineage: Eukaryota > Viridiplantae > Streptophyta > Magnoliopsida > Santalales > Viscaceae > Viscum > Viscum album. The sequence continues at coordinate 643,764,282 of OY728127.1, forward strand.
ATTTAACTAAATCTATCTACACTAGTTTTTTAAAATCTTTTTTGATTCTGGTAGAACACGCAGAGTGTTGAGTTTTAATACATGCTATTGTTTATTGTGAAATTTATATTTCATGATTAGTTTTTTGGAAATCAGTGGTAGAGTTGTCATAGAAAAATGTTTTCATGTTGATTTCAATGTTAAATGTTCACTGAATTTGTCTCTTATCCTACTAAAAATAGATGCTTTACATGCAGTTTTGTGCGTTTAATTATAAATCATTTTGAGTTTTCACTGAACTAATGCATGCGTGCACTAAATTTTATTTCAAAAGGGATGAATCTCACTACTTTCGGAAGGAATTATTTTTTGAACCTTCTTATTACCTTTGTGTTTTGGCAGCACCTTTATTCTTCAAAACATGTTTTCTCTCTCTTGAGTTTTAAAGTTGAGTTTTAACATCTTAATCTGTTCTCTCCACAAGGATCCAAGTATCAAAAACTGTATTCTTTTAATAGGGGAAGAAGGGTATTTTCAAATGCTACAGTTGAATTCTCTTAGTTTGGGGGACATTTAGGGCCTTGGACTTAAAAATAAAAATCAACATTTGGACTTGGAGATTTGGTGCATCACCACTCTAATTCAGGCTTGATTGTTTCTCTTTTTTAATTGTAATGATGTATCTCATGTTTGAACCACTCTATTTTTTTGGAATAATAAAACTAGACATTAATGGAAATAAAGAGATTGTGGTTCTCTATTTTTGGATCAATTTCAGGCTACTTATGAATTCATCCTAGATAACTAAAGGTTATTGAGATCACTTCCATATTATATTATTTTTTTACTATCTGGTTATTTATTTTTTAATTGAACTATATTACTGTAATTAATGGTTAAAATTGTTTTGAATTGTAGATTGTAATAATATTTCATTATTTTTAAGAGGAAGGGTGATGTTTGGTGGCTGAATTCAGAGGATAAAACTGAATTATTTAGGGGAGTATCAAGTTAACTTGTTACTTTTATTTTCTAAATTTTATTTTGAAGTAAAATTTTGAGACCTTATTTTTACTTTTTTTTGCTATCTTCTTGCTATTTTTTTTCTTTCTAAAGTATTCTTCTGAATTTTACGGTTATTGATTAATTTACCATTGATATTAATAATGTAAATGTTCACCCTCAATATTAATTGATACTTTCAATGTTGTTAATGATTTTAAATGAGTATTCATTATATATTCTTGTTGTGATCTATTGGTTGTTTTTTGTGGAATCTTACTTTAGCTAGAGGATTACTATGCTAGTGGAAATCAGTGTTTTTTAGGATCATTGTCTTGATGCTTGATGGAATTCATTTGATGTTTCTAAGTGTCAACTTGGAAGTTGATATAATTGGGATAAGGTTGATACATGATTCCCTACCTTTATTTTGTGGACTCGATTTTCTTCTTGTTTGAGCAAAGTATTGGGGAATTACCTCCCTGATGCTGTGCTTCCTAAATCAGTTGATTTTGATTCTTTTTTGGATGCCACATGTTGGATATTTATATTGTATGCATGGTTCCTCATATCCTAATTATTATTCCTATTTAAGAGAGGGAACATAGGCTTTTTTTTACTAAAACATCCCAATGTTTATAAAGATTTCTAGACTTAAACAATTTCCTTTATGATGTTGGAAGTGACCTACTGTGACCCCCTTTGGTTTATTTTGCATATTTTTCATACACTGTATAATTTCTAGTGAATTATATTCAGAATATATGCTTTGATCTTTTTCACCTAATGGGAATTTTCATTTTTTACATGTGGTTTTTTCTCTGGGTAGTCCTATCACTTCTACTTCGTACATTTATGATGTCACTAATGCCACTTTGATGTATTTAAAAGTTCTTTAATGTGTCTTATAAAGAATTCAGATCTTACTTATGAAGTTTTGGTGCTATCTGGGAGTTTCTGCCATTTTTGGATGATATGATTTCTTACTTGAAGGAAGGATGTTTCTGGAAGGTATGATGGACTGTGAGCTTTTGTTTGAGTTTTATTATTACTTTATCATGTATCTCCCAAAATTATCTGATGGTGTAAGCTCATTACTACACAAGTTTGTATTGTAATACTTTTTATTTAATAAATGTATTTGGGGAATGAATTGGGTAGCCAATTAATTCCATAGTTTGTTGTACAAAAAGTTATACTATCTCATGGTTGTTGTTTCCACTGGTAAGATTATACTTTTGTATTATAGTTTTATATCATGTGTTATCATCTTTACATCTTGCAATTAAATGAAAACTATTTTTTAATTGTTTTGTTTGTTTGTTGTGAATGCTTCTCATTATGGTGCATGTATAAAGTGGAGGGAGCAAGGATATGTGCTGCTTCAAGCATAGAAGGGTGGTACACTACAATTAAAGGGATGATAGTGATGTTTTTAATGTCCTGATCCACTAAAAGAGATAATAGCTCATGTGAAGTTATGGGGATTCCACGATAGTGACATCTGATGTTTGTAAGAAATAAATTGCTGAAGAAGTTTCATTGAGTTTCATGTAAAGTCTCTTAGTGTTTGAACATGTTTAAACATGTTTGTAATATGTTTCTTGAAGATTATTTTCTTTTCATGAAGTTTGAACATGTATTTAAATTATATTGGAGCATGTTTTTTCAAATAAAGACTCATTTTTTGGTATTTTACATAAGATAATTTTATAATTATTATATAATAAATATAATAATATATAATATATAATTATATTAATAAATATAATATAAAATTTTAACAATAAATATTGGAATATCAATATTTGGAGTATAATTTACAAACAAATATAAATTGTTGATATTGTTTATAAACATTAATAATATTACCAACATATATATTAGTCGTGTTAATATGTTGCTAAGTATTTTTGCCAACATATATATTATCTGTTGGTATTATTATAATTTCAATAGAACCATTCTATATATTATAATAACATTTAGCGATAGAGTTTTTACCAACAATTTAGTGATAGTATATTTTTGTTGGTAAAACATTTTACTAAAAAAAATAAACTTTTACCAATAGATATAACCCTGTTGTAAAAATTGAATTATTTTATAGTGATAGTGTTCGGTGCAATAATAAACCCCTATAGTTTCTAAGGATGGTGGAGGAACTATCCATAGGTGTAATTTATCCTCAATATGAATAAATTAATTACTTGTGGTGTGGTTCATTGAATGGGTGGTGGTACCAATCAAGAGAGATAAAATAAATTTTTCATCCAACATGATTTTCATTCAAAAACACTGACATGATAGCTAGAAAACACATGTAATGAATAATTAGGAAACATCCTGTAAGATCTATGATTTTTCTTAAGGTTTGTTTTTGTTTATGTTTCAATTTAAGCCCCTTATTTTGGATAAATAGGTGTTCCCTAAGTTCACGGGAATACCTAGGGGTGTTTTAGGGGTTTGGGAGATGAAAAATGAGGAAAAGGAGTTTTCTGGGAATTTTGCATGATTTAGGCACAGTTAGTGCAAACCATGCAGAGTATCCCAGGAAACCATGAGAGGGGATGATTTTGGGATAGTAGCTCTCATATGGTTTGTGAACGGTTTGGAAAATCATGTGGGTAAATCATGTAAAAGGGGGATTTTGGGATAATATCTCTCACACAGTTTGCGCATAGTTTGGAAAACTGTGTGGGTAAACCATGCAGCCCGATAAAGTTGATAAATTTATAAAAATTCCATTACGGTATTTTTAACCCCTACTCAGGATTTCCTCCTTTCTTCCACCTTACAACCCTAGTGATGAGGAAGATCCCCCAAGTGCTTCAAAGGATGATTCTCCCTCATCTCTAGGTCGTTTGGAGTGCCTTCAGTTGCAAATCAAAGGTCTGGGTAAGCCCAATCTCATCCTTGTTTCCTCTTCTCGATTAGGCTTTGCATCTTTCTCCTATCTCCTTCCAAATCTCTAAAACCCTATTTTTCTGGTGAGATATAGGTTGAGGATTCAAGGTTTGGTTGAATTGGGATCTAATTCTTTGACTGAGGGAGTGTTCATTAATGGATTCAAGGTAGGTGGTTTCCAAGTTATATCCCATAGTTTCGTTGTAGATTGGTGCATGACCAACTTTTTTCTTTGTCACTTCTTGATGTGATTTTGAAACCCTTGATAGGATTTGGTATTTTGGGTGTCTAAATGATGAATAGAAACCCTCATGGTCCCGAATGGATGCATCAAGGATGATTTTACCCATTTAAATCCATTCATGGGGTGTGATGATACTTTCCAAACCTAGAATTAGCTAAGTAAGTTCTAGGGAAGAGGAGGAACTAGATGGCTCCATTTTCTCCCGATGTGCTCTCTCGAGCGCACTTCTTCTCCATCTTGGATTTATTCCCCTAGATTTAGAGCGAATCATCTATTCTCTTTTTCATTTCTTTCATTCAGCTATCTGATCCCGTTTTAAGTCCTATCTTTATCGATGACTTCAGTTTTCGGTCTATTCGCCTCCTCGGCACTCGTGCTTCTCCTCTCTATTGTTGGCTCTCTCAGCAACCTTCATTTTCTTTTAGAGTCTGTTTTCACTGGTTCTGTTTTGGTTGATTTTTGTAGTTTCCATTTTATGGTTTTATTTCACTCACCCTCTGCTCTTATCATCTGGACTTTCATGTTAAACAAAACCTGGTTTTTCACAAAGGAACTTGGGTGTTTTGGGATTGTGTTGGTGTGAGGTTAGGTGGCTTCCTCCTAGCCTGATTTTACATCGTCTGCTCTGGATACCCATCCCTTTGTGATTTCCAACTTTTCAGTTCAGTATGAGGGTTTTTGTAGTGGTTTTGGGATGGTGTTTGTGGTTGAAAATCAGTGGCGGGGGATCGTCTTTGCTAGTGACGTCTTCTGCTGGGGTTTCTAGCATTTTTGGATGTTCCTTGGTGTTTTTTGGTTGTTTTTATGTATTTTAGACAATTTTTTCTATAGTACTTTATTGGAAATTTCCTTTGATGTTGGGCTTGATTTTTTGGTTATGTTGGTCCGACGTTGACGTGTTATGTGGGATTGATGGTGCTGGCTTCATCATGGCTCGCTGTGGAGTTCCTATTTTCTCTTACGCTGCTCTGTCTTCTAGGTACTTTGCTTCTTTCTAGGTCGGTTGGGTGAGATGGCTTCCATAGAGGTTTTGGGATGTGTTTGTGTGAGCGGCAGGGGATTCCAAGAGGCGTGATGAGCGACTATCTTCCCTTTCATGGTTCCCTCGATGTTGGTTATTCATATGTGTTGCTTTTTAGTCATTGTGATCCTGGTTCTTCTTGGGTGTTGATGACAATGGTTCTATTTCTATATGGCTTTCACATTGGTTTTGCACATGTTTCCGGTGGAGATAATGGTTTATGGTGGATGTTTATCAACAATGAGATTGTTTTTAGGAGGTTAGGTTTGTGTCAGGGTGTGCATCACGAGGCTGTAGGGTCGATGTGGTCATGATGTATCTTTTTTGAAATTTGAAAGTATGTCGGTTTATGGTGAAATGATATGGATGTTTGTATATTTGTAATTTTTTAATCTTCTTTGCGTATTTGGTTTTTGGAAGATCTGTACAACTTTTGTAAGCTTTCCACTTTTCCTCAAAGTGGCTTTTCAATAATACAAAAAAAGGTTTCGAGTGCTAAGTAAGTTCTAGGTTGTTGTGAAATTTTGTAGAGACTTTATTGAGTATGTTGAAATTCTTAATGGAAGTAAAAATGAGGTATTGGTTAATTGGGGTTGAGGTATGAGGCTTATGAAATTTGTTAGATATGCCTAATTGAGTTAGTGCATGTGAAATGGTGAATATGGTAAATTGATAATGGTATGTGGAATGTGAAATATGTTGAAGGGGATTTCATAATGGGATTTTTGAATGTGTATAATGGGATGACATAAGGGAATTATTGAATATGCTTTGTGATCTAGGTTTGAGAATGGGAATTGGGCTAACTGGGCTAAGTGATGTAAATGGAAATGTGTTAAAGTCTTATGGAACAATATGATTTACCATGTTGATTGTTATGGATTATGATTGTTATATGTATTGGTTGTGTTTGGTAATGGTATGGTTTGGGTGTGGTAAATGAATAGATAAGCATGTGAACATGGCTTGAGGTGTGGGATAAAGGACTGAGGCTCCTCCCACTAGTCGAGTTGGATTGATGCTCTAACTCCACCCACAATGCATGGGTTAGGGAAGGGGAAAAAGGTCTATTACCCTAAGGGTTTCATTCCACCTAGACTGAGGATTCAAGGTGAAGATATTTTTATGTTTTTATATGTTATCCCTAGTGAGTTAGGTACTTACTTATTACCTATGAAAATGAAAAATTCAACGAACCTTGTGTGATTGATGATGAACTAGTAACAAAAGATACATAATGAATTGGAACTTTATTTAGTATAGCTAAGTAGAGATTGTTAACTAGTAGCCCCGAATTGTCTTTCCTTTTCTTGTAATTTATTCATACTTGCATGCACTATCTGTTAGAATAGATATTTGTATAAAACATTAGTGGTGGCCTAATTAGTTGTACTCAAACCTTTCTTGGGATTCCATTGGGTACCTGAGAATATTTTATATCTGCAGGTCAGGACATGGGCTAGGGACCTATGCTAGGGAGTTGAGTTGAACACCATCCAAACATGGATGTGGTTCCAAACTTGGAGTTAGGACCATTTTCGGGATATTTCTATTTATATTTATTTTGGAATTTCTTCACTTGGCATTATTTCATTACATGACATATTTACTGTTGCTTGTGGTTTGTACCTAGTTTGGGAGATGTTTTACTATGCATGTTATTGGTTGTTTCCTATTGTTTCTACTATTTATATTGTGTTATGCTTCGGATTACTCTGGTAAAGAGGGTATAGTCTTCCCACATGACCTATTATACCCTTACTATTAGTCGGTTACCTTTGATTTATGGAGAGAAACACTTGAGGTCATGTGACGACCCGCTCAGGGCACCAATTTAGTGGAACCCGGGTTGGGGATGTTACAAAGTGGTATCATAGGTGTTGTTTTCTATTTCCTATTATTTGATGATGGTAGACAGGATATTAAGACAGTGTCAGGACTTGGTAAACAACTCATTCTTGGGAGTATCTAACCCAAGTACGGGGGAAAAACCAAGTCACCCTGGGTGGGAATTGTTGTTCTTGATGTGAGTTGTTACATTTGATGAAATTTCACCATTAGGTGATGCACATGTGGTGTTATGGGACAATTTTATGATATTTTTCTTATGGCCAGAATGAAACAAGGTTTTTAATTCATGCATCATTCTATGACCCTACGTATATAAGTTACATGCATCATAGTAGGCACACACACATGAGACGGGTGTGTGGGACATAGAGGGTATAATGAATTTGACTTTCTTAAAAGTGGTGAAAATTGTGTCTAATGAAATAATACAAATGGGTTAAAAGGGGAGGAAAATATAAGGCCCTAGACTTAAACATTACTTAATCTTAAGTTAAGTTGATAATTTGACTTTAATTCACCTTGTAGATCTTTTTGGGTTTATATTTTTAGAGAATTAGGTCATAACTATTACATTTTACAAGTAGACACTTCTACTCACTATCCATTTTTTCATAAAACAAAAACTCTTTAAAAAGAAACATGGTATCATTTCACGGTTTAACAGAATAACTTTCCCTTGATCCCATACTTGAATCTATTGTTCTTTAAGTCCTATGAAAAACATTTCAAAACTTGGGATGAGAAAAAAAATACCAGTAAGGAATAAAACCATTAGTCCATGAATATTTAAAACCCATGAAAACATTTCCAAAAAATCATAATTTTCACCCATAAAACATAAACTACTTATCTTACATCATGTAATCACAAGACTACTAAAAAACTTAAAATATTTCATAAAACATAAAGGTAACTTGTGCCATCCATATCATACCTACATTGTAGCTTCCAAAACTACATAGGAAGTAACCTTCATGGTTATGTTTGGAATACCCATCACAATATATTCCCTAAATCTCTTAGGAGAAACCTTAATGTTTACCTCCGTCACGTTACACAATGCATTGAAGAGCTATCTCGGGCTCATGAACCCTCGATTTATCATGGAACCACCCATATACATAAGCAATTCCCAAGAATCATAACATAATCATAACACATAAAACAAGAATAAAGGAAAAATAACATTCTACATTGTAATCACAAGATATCATTTCAAGATAGTGATATAATCAATTCATTTAAAACATTAAAAAAGAAGAGTTTTGAATCAAAGTGTCCCATACCAATTTGAAACTTTTGAAAGGAATTTACAATTTAAAACACTAACTTACATATAAATAAATCCTTTAAACCATTTTTAAAACATTTACATGAATGGGAAATATGTATAAGAATAAATCTTTAAAACATTTTAAATTATGTTTTAGTTAAAGAGTCCCTTACCACTTGGGAAAATACTTGAATAAAAATAATTATAGAATAAAATTAAGCAAAAATTATAATATCATGAGAATAAGGAGATTCATGATATAATATGTAAAAGTGAATTATATACACCATATAAAATTTAATTAGTTTATAGCAACAAATAAGTCTCAATATAATGTAAATTAAGATGAAATCCCTTACAAAGAATGTATCCTTAGATTAAGGATAAATAAATGACATAATTATGTGTGAAAAATATAAATAAACCCAATATAAATGGATATTAAGTGTAAAACAATCATAGTTTATTCACACATATTCTTTGAAAAACAATACCAAGGACATGGATATTTAACTCAATGAATGGAGATTGAGTTAAAATTTCCCTTACAAAGTTTGTATAAATGACGTAAGAATTTATCAATGGGGAGATTATGTGTAGAAAAAGTATATCCACACAAAGGTAAGTGGAAAATACAAAATTAATAAATAAATAGTGATTCCACACATAATCTTGGCATAATATATTCAACTAAGTAAGCGTAAAACCCAATGAGAATAAATTGAGTTTAGAAATTACCTTACAAAAATTCTGCAGCCTAACGACGTCACTTAAAAAATTAATAAAATGAGTTGATGAGAGAAAAAAGGGTATCTCATCACTAGGACATAAAATGGATATAAATAATGATATATAATCACATACCCCACCATAATAAAATGGAAATTAAAAACCATAACATAAAAGAAGTCTTTGACTAAAAGAGGAGGGTGAAAGGTTCCCTTACAACGATCATTTTGTTAATAAAATAGATTGATTATGTTAATTCACTATAAATACAAATAAATCAAGTATAAAAACAAGATAGTTTATTAAAATTTATTTCTCACATAATCATAGCACGACATAATCAAGAAGTAGAATATTAACTCAAAGAATGGAAATTGGGTTAAGAAGTTCCCTTACTTTGAGTCTAAATCATTATGTATGTTCCTTGTTATTCCTGAATAATAAACATAAGTTAATTTATACTTTCTTAAGAACAATTTTCAAGTTTATTATTCATTTTATATTACATATTATCATGTTATAAAAATTACATAATTATTTAAGTTTATATTGGTCGTTTTGTCGATATTCGGTACATGAGTCGAAAATAAATTTATTTTGATGTAAATTGTCTATGTGGTCAAAAGTACATCATATACAGAAAATTATTCATGATTTAAATATCTTATATATCCAATATATATTTATTTACAATATTCTATAACATTTGGAGATAAGAAATGAAATGAATCATTCATGGAGATGGTAGACTGTACGTACCCATAAATGCCACTTTCATTTATTTTTCATATTAAAGGAATGAAAAATAAATGATACATAGGTATATTATAATTACAGTATAATATAATATTTTATATATATTACATATTTTCATTAACTCAATCCTTTATACATTCCATTTATGCCATGAACGAGTCATATCACTTTGAGGGAGCGGTAGTCCGCACTTCCTCAAAATGAAAGTATTGTATTTACACATTATGGAAAGCATAAAGGTATGATGTAAATAGAAATTAAAGAATAATAGAGACAATATAAATATAATATATATCATATATAAATAAATTTCCATCATAATGTACACCATGAGTGGTGGTAGGAGAAAATTGAATAATCATCGTTTCGTGAGGCAGTAGTTCGCCATACATAGAAACAGTATGTTCGTATCCATTAGATGGAGGTGTGTGTAAGTGTAGTTAATATACTTCTCATAAAAAAAATCCTAGTATATTTAGGATACTGGTGTTGTTATGTAATAAAAAAAATAATAAGATCATAGGTATTGGATAAGGAAAATAAAGGAAAGGAACTTGAGATAAGACGTTACCTCTAAATCACTAACTTCTTTTGATTTGAGTCAAAAGGATTTTTCAAATTGATTTATGCCAAATTTAGGGATTTTAGGAGTAAGGTAGGGATTTTGAGAGCTTATTTTATTAGAAGTTGTATTATTCAAGGGGCTTGAGAGGGGTGAGTAAGTGGGTAGAGATGGTGGCCTTTTATAAGAGGGAGGAGGGACACTTTAGGAATGTTTTGAAATATTAATTTATTATAAATTCTATTTCGATTAAAAATGAGTCAGAATTAATTTAGTTAGAAGATAATATTAATATAAGTCGAAATAAAATCATCCAATAAGAATTAGAAATGTTTTTGACATTTCTTTAATCTTTATATTTTTGATTTTACCCTTTTTTACGCTAAACATTTTATCAAGCATTTAACACTTTGAGAACCAAAATAGTTACAAAACATGAAAAAATTCCAAATAAAGAGTACATAATAAAATTATAGACTTATAATAACAAATTTTATGAATATTATATTTTTTTTGGAATTTTTTATTATTTAGTAAAATATTTTATATTTTAAAATATGAATTATGTCAATTTTGACACTATTTATATCTTGAATTTTTTAAACATCCATAACAACTTGATTACTTCAAAAAAACTTCATTAATTCAAATATAAAATGTTATATTCATCCATAAAATTCTTTTATAGCTTCAAAATAATCAAATTAAATTTATTTTAATATTTGTGAAATCATTTATTTGAATCCTTTATTTAAGAAGCAATCACTGCAGCATCATTGTGTCATAATTAAATTTATTTATTTAATGTCTAAAAATTATAAATAAAATATAATGATGTATAAAATAGTTTTAGTTTTCTAATAAATATTTATATTCTAATATATAACTTATATAACCTCATATAAAAATTGTTGTATTAGAAGATACATGTTTAGGTTATATTTCCCCTTTCTTTAAATTAAAAATCATAAATGTCATTTTCACACCCAAGTGGCTCCCAAATGAAAATAATTCGGCCTAAGGATGCTCATGGTTGGAAATATATCATCCAATAGTATTTGGACACGTTTTAGGGTAGTTTTATATTATTATAATATTATTCTTTTTACCCTTATATACCCGATTTACCCTTTAACCATGGTAAATAAAAATAATTACTGAAGTTACTATTCACAATGTCAAAACATAAAAGGTAACTATTTAAAAAATTTGGACCTTATGATTCCAAATATGGAATCCATTTTTATAAATTCAAAACACAGAAATTGTAGTAATTAATTTAAAATTAATTCCCATTAACAAAACCAGAATGCGTGTTTTTAAAAAGTAAAAACTACCAAAAGATTGACATGTGTTTATGTCCAATTTCAATGTGAAATTAATTCTAATGACCAAAATTGGATTAAATGATAAAAATATATTCTATTTATACTTTAAAACCATTAAATAATATGATTTAACCATATAAATTATTTTTATGGAAAAAGTTGTTTTCAATTAAAATTTAGCATATTTTTACTATTCATCGAAACATGATAGTTATCAAAAAAATATAAAAAATTAATACAAAGTAAATTTTGATGTTACGATTAAAAATAAGTAGTTTATTTTGTAAAATAGAAAATATAAAGGTGTCAAAAACTAAATTTAAAATGGTTTTACCATTAAAAGGCAGTAAAATTGCATTTTAAAAAAATACTTCTTTTATCCAAAAAATTGAATTTGTTCTTATATAATATCTGGAGAACATATAAGATGAATTTAAAACATTTCATCGAATATATAACATATATTTTTAATTTAATAAATATCCATAAAGAGTGATATGATTTTATAAACACAATTATTCTCTTTTAAATAGGTTTTCATAAAAACACATCCTTTATATTCAATTGGTTTTTATTTCCATTTCTAATAAATTTGGTAACCAATGAATCATTATTTAAACATGTTTAAACCTTATTTTCATAATTTAGTTGATACTATTCATTCCCGCCATTCCAATGACAAGGTTATAATGGTAACATTTAAATAATAATATTTAGTCCGTTTATGCTCGATTTAGCATATCATGTATGCTATTGATCACAACGTTTCTTTATTAAAACTTGGGATATTAAATTATTCCCCCCTTTTTGAAATTTTTTCCTCACAATTTTAAAATTGGGCTATGAAACTTCATTGAAAATCCCACATCGTAAAAAGAGTCAATAAAACTATCGCTTTAAAAGAAAGAAAGAGAAGTACAAAGGTCACTCAAGATAACACACACTAGGATTCCATATAGGAAATCATGGATATTGAAGAGAAACTAAGTTTAAAGTTCTTATGGAGAGTGATAGAAAATATGATCAGAAGAAAGTTAATTACCAGAAAACCATAAACTTGTGATGGGTTAAACGGTCTTTGATTCCCTAGTAGGAAAAGTAAACAGACAACATTTTTGTTTTAAGGTAATTTTCATAAAGTTGAGGAATTAATTTACTACTTAGAATAAGAACATAATAAAACATACTTACTTGTCAAGTAGAGTTTCATACATTAATAAATGTCTACCACAAAATCATCTTTTCTCTAAATGATGAGTATTCAAGATGATTTGGTCACATATGAAGCGCTAGAATCAACTTTTAGAGAATCACATAATCCACAAAAGATGAACCATATATTTCCCTTGTCTTTAGATATTAACCAAACCAAAATGGTTAGTACAAGATCATATAATTACCTAAAAACAATAATCCTTTATAAAAAGAAATACTACTCTTTATCTCCAAAATTCAACAAACAATTCCCTAAAGTTTAAAAAAGACCATTCAATAAACAATTGTCCTTAAAATTCATCAAATTAATAAAAACTAAGATTGAAACCCAAAATTAATAAGGATTTGATCATATAGTCTTCAATGATAAATTTTAGCATTTATCTCCACATAACATTGACTACTCTTAAAGTCTTATACTTAAAATTAATTAACCTAATCACATATTCTCTATGATAGGTAAATCATTTCCATAAATAACCCAAATCTTCATTTGTCCACAATAAAAGCATAGATTCTTCCAAAATAAAATTCAACCATTACTCCTCAAATGAAATCCCATAGTATTCTATTTTCCTTAGGCATATAGTTTTCCCAAAAGAGCGAACGTCTTCCAAAATATCATTTATCACTTAATCAACAAATCATTTTCCTATTCTAAGGATATCCATTTGATAAAACATAAGTTCCCAAAATAAACTTATTCTTAATCCATAAAATCATTTAACTAAAAATAATAAGTCATAATAACCAGGGACTTTATGTAGGCTAGTGGTAGGTGATAAATCCCATTCACACTTCAGTTGTGGGTTATATTCCCACAGCTTTTTCCGATGTGATGGGTTGTCACATGGTCTGCGTGTTATCCTTTTTTCAAAAAATATATAATTTTATAAATTTCCAAAAAATGAGATAAAATCCTAAAAAATAACCATAACACGTTTTAACCTTAAAGTTTATATCATACCTTTCATTTTTCATCCCAAAAATTAATAATCCATAATTTCATCAAAGGTGAATGTATTAAAAAATTCCATTAGTCACCTTAATATTCCAAATCATAAAACCTCAAAAGGGGTTTCTAGGACATTTAACTTATAATATACCTTAAAATTATAAACCCATGTTGATATCCCTAAACCTTAAGAAAACAACATAATCTCCAAAGTTGTCTAAAAATTTCCTCTCATACCAACTATAAGTTCCCTACCTTAAACATTACTTAATATTGAGTTAAAGTCAATAATTTGACTTTAATTCACCTAAAGGATCTTTTCAAGTTTAAAGTTTTAGAGAATTAGGCCATAAATATTACATTAAATCTAAAATATTACAAGTATACACTTCTACTCACTATCCTTTTTTTCATGAAATAAAAACTCTTTAAAAAGAAAAATGGTATCATTTCATGTTTTAACAGCATAACTTTCCTCTGATCCCATCCTTTACTCTATTATTCTTTAAGTCTTGCGAAAAACATTTCAAAACTTGGAATGAGCATAAAAATACTAGTAAGGAACATAAAATAAGTAATAAAACCATTAGTACATAAATATTTAAAACCCATGATTTGTTTTTCAAAAAATCATACTTTTCACCCATAAAACATAAACTACTTAGCTTACATCATGTAATCATAAAATTCCTACAAAACTACATAGAAATCATAAAATATAAAGGTAACTTGTGGAATCCATATCATACTATATTTCACATCTATATAGTGAGTAACATTCATGGTTACGCTTTGAATACCCATCACAGTATATTCCCTAAATCTCCTAGGAGAAATATTAACGTTTACCTTCATCATGTTACCCAATGCATTGAAGAGCTATCTTGGGCTCAACCACCCTTAGTTTATAAAAAAACCACCTGTATACATAATAAATTCCCAATAATCATAACATAATCATAAAACATAAAAAAATAATAAAGGAAAAACAACATTTCCTCATTTCAATCACAAGATATCAATTCAAGATAGTTATATAATCAATTAATTTAAAACATTCAAAAATAAGAGTTTTGAATCTAAGTGTCCCATACCACTTTGAAAATTTTGAAAGGAATTTACATTTTAAAACACTCATTTCCATATAAATAAATCCTTTAAACCATTTTGAAAGCATGGACATGAATGAGAAATATGTAGAAGAATAAATCTTTAAAACATTTTAAAGGATGTTTTAGTTAAAGAGTCCCTTAACACTTGAGAAAATACTTGAATAAAAATAATTAGAGAATAAAATTAAGGACAACTTATAATATCATGATAATAAGTATATTCATGATATAATATGTACAAGTGAAGTATATACACCATATAAAATTGAATTGGTTCATAAGAACAAATAAGTCTCAATAGAATGTAAATTGAGATGAAATCCCTTACAAAGAACGTATCCTTAGATCAAGGATACATCAATGAAATAATTATGTGTGAAAAATATAAATACATATAATATAAATAGATATTAAGTGTAAAACAATCAGAGGTAATTCACACATATTATTTGAAAAAAAACTAATGACATGGATATTTAACTCAATGAATGGCGATTGAGTTAAGATTTCCCTTAAAAAGTTTATATAAATGACGTAAGAATTTATCAATGGGGTGATTATGTGTAGCAAAAATATATCCAAAAAAAGGGAAGTGGAAATTAAAAAATTAATAAAAAAAAGTGATTACACACATAATATTGGCACAATATAATCAACTAAGTAAGGGTAAAACCTAATGAGAGGAAATTGAGTTTAGAAATTCAGTTATGAAAATTCTGTAGCCTAATGACGTCACTTAAAAAATTCCAAAAATGATTTGATGAGAGAAAAAATGTTCTGTCATCACTTGGAAATAAAATGGATAGAAATAAGGATATATAAGCACATACCACAACATAAGAAAATGGAAATTAAAATACATAATATAAAATAAGTCTTTGACTAAAAGATGAGGGTGAAATGTTCCCTTACAGAAATCATTTTGTTAACAAAATAGGTCAATTATGTGAATTCACTATAAATACACATAAATAAAGTATAAAAACAAGACAGGTTATCAATATTTATTTCTCACATAATAATATCACTATATAATCAAGAAGTATAAGATTAACCCAAAGAATTGAAATTAGGTTAAGAAGTTCTCTTACCATGAGTCCAAATCGTCACGTATGTTCCTTGTTCTTCCTGAATACTAAACTTAAGTTAATTTATATTTAATTAATAAAATTTTTCAATATTATTATTAATTTTATATTACCTATTATCATGTTATAAACATTACATAATTATTTAAGATCACATTGGTTTATTTGTCGATATTCGGTACTTGAGTAAAAAATGTACTTGTTTTTATCTAAATTGTCCATGTGGTCAAAATTACATCATCTCTAGAATATTATTCTGGATTTAAATATCATATATATCTAGTATATATGTATTTATAATAGTCCATAACATTTGTATATAAGAAATGAAATGCACCGTTCATGGAGACGGTAGGCCGTACATATGTATGAATGCTACTTTCATTTCTTTTTCATATTAAAGGAATGAAAACTAAATGATACATAGGTATATTATAATTATAATATAATATCATATTTTATATATGTTACATAAGTTCATTAACTTTATCCTTTATACGTTCTATGTATGGCATGAACGAGTCATATCACTTTGAGGGGGCGGTAGTCCGCACTTCCTCAAATGAAATTATCATATTTACACATTATGGAAAGAATAAAGGTATGTTGTAAATAAAAATTATAGAAGAATAGAGAAAATATAAATATAATATATATCATATATAAAAATATTTCCATCATAATGGCCACCATGAAAGGTGGTAGGAGAAAATTGAACAATCATCGTTTTGTGAGGTAGTAGTTCACCGTACACAGAAACAGTATGTTTGTATCCATTAGATGGAGGTGTGTGTAATTATAATTTTAATATATATGATAAAAAATCCTATTATATTTAGTATACTAGTGTTATTATGTAATAAAATAGTAAAAAGAGCATAGGTAGTGGAGAAGGAAAATAAAGGAATGGAACTTGAGAGAAGAGGTTACCTCTAAATTGGGTAACTTCTTTTGATTTGAACCAAAATGATTTCTTAAATTTCCTTCTGCCCAAGTTAAGGATTCTAGGAGTAAGGGAGGGATGTTGGGAGATTATTTGAGAATAATTTGGATTATCCAAGGGGCTTTAGATGTGTGAGTAAGTGGGTAGAGGTGGTGGCCTTTTATAGGAGGTTGGAGGGGCACTTTAGGAATGTTTTGAAATATTAATTTATTGTAAATTCAATTTCAATTAAAAATGAGTCCAAATTAAGTTATTTCAAATATAATATGAATATAAGTTTAAATAAAATCATCCAATAATAATTTGGAAGGTTTTGGATATTTTTTTAATCTTTATCTTTTTGATTTAACCCCATTGGGGGCGAACATGTGATACAACCTCTGAGGGAAGGAAGTGTCATTTTGGAAGTTTCCAATAGGGTGTGAGTGTGCAGAATAGTCATAAGAGAGGGACAGTTCCTTAGGGTGGTGATCAAGTGTTCTATTATTAGTGTGGAAGTTCAGAGGACATGTGGGGTAAGTGTCCCCGACCACTAGTCGATTTCCAGTCTTGTGGTAGGTTGGGACATATACAGAGGTTCTACAAGAACCCTTAATAGTCAAAAATGGATGGGAGTTAGAGTTAGATACCGAGTGTGGGTAGGGGATCAATATCCCTATATCAGGTAGTTAGTTTAAGCTTCACTGTTCGTATCAGTAAGGGTGGTGGATGTGGAACTCTAGGATGAGACCACCCACACTAGCAAGGAAGTGCAGTGTAGGGTACTCAGGCTGGATCCCATGGTAGAGGGATAGGACATCTGCATGCAGTTCAGTATACACCTGGTGGTGGTGAGGTTTCACCATCTATCATTCGAGGTATGATTCATATAGCTTCAACACTCACTAATTCTTTATTTGACGCAGGTTCTACGCACTCTTTTATCTCTACACAATTCATGGTGGTGTTGGGCCTAGTAGTGGAAAACGTTTGTTGGGTTATGTCAATTTATACTCTGTTGGGGGTGTGATTTGAGGATATCTGATAGTGTAGAAGTTGTGATTTAGAGGTTGGTGGTTATCATTTTCTGTGGAACCTGTTTATCCTCGAGATGTTATGTTTTGACCTGATTTTGGGTATGGACTGGCTAGTGTTGTATCAAAAACTACCCTAGAATACTCATGTTTGATAGATATTTAGTGGATGAAAAATAAAATAAAAAATATTTAAATAAATAAATAAAACACCCATAAAAGTTTCTGATCTGAACATCGATGAAATCTCCAATAATGGTTCTCCTAGGGTAAAACCACCGTCCTAGATGAAATCATGGTTTCAGTTTTCCCATTCGAGATCCCATTGATGAGATATGATAAATTTATAAAAAATATGAATGATAATGATTTTTTTATTTCAATAATTAATATTTTTTTATGAAGTAACACCCCCTATACTTACTATTTCTCATGAGCTCATACTGGTGATGTAATCAACCATCAAGAATCTAGGGAACCATTTTATAAAATTTTCAATATCATCTTCTATAATAATTTTTCTTTTATTACAATTTTAATGGTTTAGGGCTCTAAAACCCCAAAGGGATCCATGTATTCATTTTAATAATACCAAGATCTCTAAATCTTTTCCACCCTCTAAAAATTTTCCTTGAAAATATAATATTCCCAACATCTCTATAAGAATCCCAAAAATATAATAATAACACAGGGAGACAACCTACTTTTGCATGACATCTTCCATCCTTCATAGGTCTATACATCCCCAATAACCTAGAATGAAACCCTACATAGTAATTATTCAATAAACTGTGACTACTAATAGGGAAACCTCATAAAAGAAACTTATTCTATCATAAACAACAAAATCCTAAACATTCCACATGGGATTCTTGTGAAAAAAATCAGAACTCACTTCGTGAATTTCATCAATACATTCCAATTAATGCCTCTTCATCCAAATGTGGGACACCCATCAACTTCAACATAATGTGAATCAAAAAATCATCAATATCATTTAGATATATCCAATTATTAAATTCATTTATTTCTGTAGTATCATTCTCCTCACCTTAAAAAATGTTGACCCAAATTATTTTCATACAAAGAAAATATAGCAACATCAATATCAACCACATGACGCCTCAATAATATTTCCAGACCACCCCATCGAGGGGCCATCATTCTTTATCTATGCATCAGTTACTAACAATTATAATTATTGAAGCTTTCTATTATAAGGGAAAAGGTTGAAACTTATGACCTATCATAATCTATCCAATAACTCTAAGGATATACATACACCATTTACCTTAGTGAGGTTCTTTTCCACTATAGATAACCTAATCCATCATTTTAGTATCCAATACTAACATATTCCCTTTTGTCAAATTTATATGACCATATTCATGTAGATCTCTAGGGAGCATTGAATATTATAAAATTGTATAAGGGGTATCCCTTAAAATATATAACTACACTACTCATATAACCACTTGTGTAAGATTTATGAATACCAATCAGTTATATACTCATAATAACTAAACTCAGGGTTCAATATCATATCTTCCTTAGTGAAAATCCATTACTAATGAAAAGGGAATCATGAATCACTAATCACATGGATCTATCCTCTAGAGACTGATGGATGAGATTATAAAATATTATATGATTCTAATCCATTCAAAATTCTAGAAGTAGGCTATCTAAAAACAACAGTGCTCAACTCACCAGCCTCAACAGAGGAACATATTGTGAATGAATCATACTATAGTCTACTATTGATGGGTTTAATCCATGATAAAACCACAATTCATCTAAATAAACACACCAAATTGTGAAAAATCAACTTATATATTCATGAGGGTTTTCACTACTCATATACTAGGACTAAATTCCAATTCAATGTGGAATGTTACCTGTTAGTTAAATTCAAATATAAATAAATACACCCATCCAAATTGATGTTGTGAGTGATAATCCATCACCAATGATATCATCAATTGGACTTAATAATCTTTAGTACAATCATGGGATAAACCGATCTTTTAAATCCATCTCACATTCATTTAAATAATGAGGTAAAATCATCACCATTAGTAACTTTCCAATGATACCATACTATAATAATGACTCCAATGGGACATATAGTTCCACAAATATCTACACAATAGGAATATAATATCATATGTTGATGATAATTTATATGAACACAAAAATAAAAAGATAAAAATTTTATCTTGACCAGATCATGCACAACCCAATCTAGCCACCATATTTTATATTAAGAGACATTCATCATGATCACCATCAATTATCATTTGACTACCACCTGAAAAAAGAACCTAAAATAAATATATATCATGCATGCATGTGAGAAGCACATTGAGCATGTGTTGATTAAACATTTTTTTTAATTTTCTATTAGTTTTGTTTCTCACAAACTCCAACATTTGTGATACTAATGATTTTTCTTTATGTGTTTTTTTGACATTAATATTTTTTGAATTATTTATTATGGAATTATATTCAAGACATTTATTCATGGGAAATATTTTTTAAAGTGTTTGGAATGTGTTTTAACATATTATGGAAACACTATTGATACCCTAAGTGTGAAGGCGTAATGTAAGGAAGGAACCCTAGGTTTGAAACTGTGTGCATGGATCATATACCCTATGATGCCGGGAATGTATGGTTCAACGTCCCTATGTTAGTATAGAACCATGCATTTAGGAAACTGGAAAGTAGGGTTAATCAACCATACATTCTGAATAAACCAGACATTTGAGGAAACAAACACAGGGTACATCAACCCAACTTTTGTATTCAAAAGTATGTTGTCAACCCTACATTTGGTGTTTTTTCATTACATGATGGAACTCAACATTTGACTATTCAATGATGGTGTTTTAAATCTGCGATATTATCAGTGATTTTTTTAAATGGTCTTGACGGAAGTAAAGACCTGTTAAAATCTATTTTACGACTGATTCAAAGGCTCATTATGATTGTTTTCAGGGATCATAATGAATTTTAAAGGCTCATATTCATTGGTTTAAATTTTTAATATTTTTATAGGAAGTTATGACTCACTTGATTATTTTTTAATTCAAATATTCATGATTTATTATGCAATTTTTCTAAAGCTAGTTTGGCCCTGAGCTATTCAACCTGTTATATAAATATCAAGACACTCTTCATTGGAAAATGCAGAGATATAAAAAAAGAAAATATACACCAAGGGATAAATACATGAATATTTCATATACATTAGAGGAGATATAAAATACATAAAGTGTGTTATTTCATTCAAATATACACTTTGTAGACATACATATTTGGATCCATCGACTCACAATTCCTGTAATTTGATATTGTAGATACTTTATTTATTTTTTACATAATCTTAAATAAGAAAAATGAAGAAATTGGGGAAGTTAAACTTTAGTGACATACATGTTTAAACATATTTTTGGTGTTTTATTTACTATTGTATGAAGAAATAATATTCAATGTTGAAGATCTATTTACTACTATGCTATATTAAAGATATGAATACATCTATCAGTTGCTGCTGCAAACTATAAAGTTTAACCTGTACTATAAAAACAATTAAAAATATTTATTTATTTGAGTTTTGACTACTCATAATCATTCGTGGTTAATTGTCAGATTTTTTTACTATGATGTGGATTTTGGGTTCCTTGTAAAGGAATCAGAAGGATTTGTAAAGTCTTGTAAGGTGTCAACTACCTATACTCAATTTTGGTTAGAAGGTATTAGGATAAGAGGACCAGATAGTAAAATCTCCAAGCTCATGGAGTGGAGTGTTGATGGAGGGGACTAGGGGATCCTTGTGACCTAAACCACCATACATCATTTTTTTCATTTCCTTTATTTTTTTTTCTTATCAGTCGTTATTTTTGAGAAAAAGAAAGGAACACTGTATAACAAGGGAGGCGGTTAGAAACTATCAATGTTTTTTTATATTTCAGAATTCACCCCCATATTGTGTCCTTTTCGTCCTTTTCAACCAACATGACCTATCAAATGGTATCTGAGAACATGGCTCTTCTTTTATATTTTCTTGAAAATTATTTTGAAAAATAAATTGTGGATTTATTTGTATACTATTTTGTTTCTATCAAAGCGCTTCAAATTTTTTTAATCTTGTACAAAAATTCATGAATAATCTACTGGCTCTAAGAATCATGAGTTAAAGATTAAGATAAATACATTTTGGAATAGATGATTTTAGATAATTTATGTCTATAATTATTGCTTCATATTTTACTTCTAATGATCATTGATAATGGAAATCCCATATGGTTATTTATTTGAAAAATATTGGAATAAGGATTTATATGAAGGTTGTTAAACTGTATGATATTCTTTAAGAAGGATTGGAAGATTTGAGTATTGATCAAGAAAGAGAGTATAAAATAAATTCAAAATAAATGAATGATACTATTTTTGGTCTAGGAACTGATGAATTCAAATGAGTATCCCAATTATCTACAACATATGGGATGTGTAATACTATTTATATCACCTAAGAAGGAACTAATAAAATAACACAATTAAAATATTATACTAAAAAAATAATGTTTGATATTTTTAAAATGGATGATGATGAAACTATCAATCAAATGGATGGAAATCTGAAAACTATTGTTAATAATGTTTCTATTTTAAGAGATCCTATTTTCCAATCCGATCTCACATTAAAATTACTCAATTTACTACCATCTATGTGGAATGAAATAACTAAACCTATACACTTATCTACCTAAGTATGAAATTTGAAAAAGAAGGAGTTGATTATGACATTAATGATGCATGAATTTGAGATGCAGGTTGAAGTTGAAATTCGCACCAAACATGAAGATTCATCTCTAAAACCTAAAATGGATGAATCAATTAATTCATTTCATCCATAATTTGATAAAGATTTATTAGATCTTTCTGAAAAAATTGAAAAGTTGTATAGAAAGAAAAATATTGGTACTGAAGAAAATACATTTTTTGAATGTATGGAAAGAATTCATAAAAAGGATAAATAAAATTTAATCAATGATCAATAGAAATTAAATTATGAAATAAAATTAAAGAAAAATATAAAATACACCTAGGGAAATTTTTCTAGTTCGCTTGATGAATCTTCTACAAATTTAGAAGCTGAGCATAAAATTGTATGTCTTAGAGCTGATACCAGTGATGTATAATCATATTTCCATCAAAACTATACTTTTGAAAAAAATTATTATGATGAGTTAAATAAATATTATTTTATTCTATAATATATATATGAATCCTTAAAAAAGGTACACAGAAAATTCAAAAAATATTATGATATTATTTTATTAGAAAATGAAAATTTATCAAAATAGTTTATAGATTTAAAATCTAATACTTCTAAAATTTCATATGATTTACATGGAACTATGATTAAATAACTAATGTATGAATTTGGTAATTTAAAACAAGCTTATAGTATGCTAATAAAAGGAGAAAAATATTTAAATAAAATCCTTGGAAAAAATTACCAAAATAAAAATTTGGAATAAGATGTAACGGTTGAAGACCAAAACTATATAAGAACTATTTTATTTCTATTTTAAATAGTAAAAAATGTCAACTATTAAATGTTTTTATTGTGGTATTAATGGTCATTTTTCAAATGATTTATATTTTATAAAACCAAAACTTTCTTATTTTAAAAATGTTTATTTCTTAAAAGAACTATCAAAATTAAACAATAGAGTTCATACTCAAAATAAAAAAAATTGGTTACTTGAAAATTTAATTGCTAACAATGTATGACCCAAAAGAATATTTCTACCAAAAGTCTCTTGTAATTGATATTTTTTTGGATCACACCACTAATATGTATCATTAAATCACTAATTCTGTCAATTAATTGATGCATGAATGTCAATACCAAATGAGTGAACAGCTATGAAGTAGTTTGTTATAAAAAATCATCGGTTCTATAAAAACTAATCAAGGAAGTATTTTCATTTTTATAATTATATTATTATAGTTTATTAAATTTTTTAAATACAATAAAGAGTTTTATTTCTCATGATAAAACTATTCTTTATTATATATCATGTCTTTGTCTATTTTGATTATATAATATATAAAAAGAAAATTTTAAAATTTTTCATTAAAGCATTATTTTACTCTTCATACAATACATGTTTAAATTATGAAAATATTATACTTTCCATTTTTAAAATATTTTAAAAACATTTATATTTCATATTCTTAAAATTTTATTTATTTACATAATCTAAAAAACTCTTCCCATGTAACATGTCTTTTAGAAAGTTAAATTTTAAAATGGTTGTTCTGTATTTTTTGGCTAAATAAAATGAAATATCATCAATATTCTATTAGAAACAAATGTTTTATCTTCTTCAAAAAAAATTATATTATTCTTATTCTTCTTCTTAAAAATATATTTTTTCAAACGACTGGTGAAAAGTAGTCACAAAGAGATGAAGAGGTCATGTAATTCAAGTTTAGAAGAAAATAATTATCATAAAAGGAAAAAAAGGTAATCCTTTTGACCTGTTGAAAGAATAGTCAGTCTTGTTTATTGAATATTCATGAGAAATTTATTCTTGAAGGAGTTCATGGTACTGAAGAAATGGATGCCTCTTCATTTAAAATTTATTATGAAATAATTCTATTTAATGTTAGCTCTTTGAATGAAGAAATATTGAAGTTTCTAGTTGAGTTTGATTCATCTAAAATTTTATATAATGATCTACATAGAGAATATATATCAAAAGTTATTTTTGATTTATTATAAAATGAATATAAGAATATGAGAAATAGTTTAATCTAAAAATAATAATTAGATGTTTTCAAGTCATAAATTCTAAGTCAAATAGAGTTACTAAGTTAAGAGGCTATTTCAAAGACCGATTTTGATAAAATGAAGCAATTTCTAGTATAATAATGTTCTTATTATTTTTATCAAAGGAAAATAGATGTTCAGAACATATTAGAATAACTATTAATAGCTTTAGCTGATTTAAGTTAAAAAGTTTGATGTTTCGAAAATTCAGACCAATAGTCTAGTTATGGACTCTTCAATTTTATTTTTCTATTTATTTAAAAATCAATGTTATACATATTGTCACAATTCTAAAATTTTCTTCATAATTTCTTTATATTTTATTTTTTTCTCTTATGAAAGCATGAACTTTTTACTTTACTTATGCAAAAATTTTGTTGAATAAATCAAATATGATATGTTTAAGGGGGAGTTTTAAACAAATACATTTTTATTCATATAAATTATCTGTGTTTAAATAATTATATCTTATTAATGAAAGAATAATTTTAGGGGGAGTTGATTTTACTACTCTTATCATTTTGATTTCATAACAAAGGGGAGAAGTTTTATGTGTTTTAATTTTAAGAGATAAGTTATTGTTTTAAATAGAGAAGTCAAATGTTATTACCATAATTATAAAATTTACATGTTTACTAGAGGAAGAAGCTTAAATATAATCTTATATATTATGATCTTATTTTCTAGTTTATATGGTTATTTTTAATCTGGGAGAAGTCCCATTTATTATGATTTAATCCTTATAAATGAGGAGAAGTTTTCTTTATGGAAAAAATATTATGAAGATAAAAAGTTAAAAAAATTATTCAATTTTTAGATTTCTTTACAATTATATTTATTTTTAGTATGGATTTTGTGATCATAAAAAGGGGGGAGATTGTTGACCTTGTATTGATTCAATAATTTCTTTAATTTTTTTTAATTTGATGCTCATAAATGCCCACATTTGTTATACTGATTATTTTTCTTCAAGTTAATTTTAGGAAATTAATATTCGTTGATATATTTATTCTAGAATCATTTTCAAGACATTGATTCATGGGAATTACTTTTTAAAGTTTTTGGAATTTGTTTTAACATATTCTAGAAATTCCATTCAAACCCTACGTGTGCAAGCATAACATAGAGAAGGAACCCTATATTTGAAACAACACATACAAATCATTTACCCTACATTATCATGAATGTATGGTTCAAAAAACCTACATTATTGTGGAACCAAATTTTTGAGAAAGAGGAAAGTATGGTAAATCTGCCCTATGTTCGAAATCAACCCAACGTTTGAGGAAAAAAACATATGGTACATCAAACCAACGTTTTATGCAATCATATATTGTCAACCCTAAATTTAATGTTTTTTCATTACATTAAGGAACCCTATATTTCAATATGCAATTACAAAGTTTTAAATCCATGATATTATCCATTATTTATGCAACAGTATTGTCAAAATTAAAGATTTGTTCAACGATATTTTACGACCGATTCAATAGATTATAATGATTATTTTAAAGGATCATTATGATTGTTTTAAAGGATAATATTTAATATATTTAATAGTTACTATTATTATGGGATGTTACAAATCTCTTGAATGTTTTTGAATTCAAATATTCATGATTTATTATGCATTTTCTGGAGCTGTTTTGAAATGAAGTTGTTCGACCTAGAGTATAAATAATGAGACTGTCTTCATTGGAATATAAAGAGATATAAAAAAAGAATATACATCGAGAGATACATACACACATATTTCTTATACAAGAGAGGAGATATACAAATACAATAAGTGTGTCATAGCCTTCATAACTACACTTTGGAGAAATATAATTTTTGATCTATCGACTCACTATTACTACTATTTTCTATTATTACTACATCATTTTTTTGATTCATATTCTTATTCAAGAAAAACGAAACATGTAGTGAAGATACACTTTGGTGACATGCATGTTTAAACACCAGTCTGGTGTTTTCTCTACTACTATTTGAATAAATACTATGCAATGTTGAAGATATATTTGTTTTGTGCTATATTGATGATATGAATACATGTATATATTGTTTCTAAAAAATTTATGTTTAACTGGTACCATCAAACAAATCAATATCTTTTGAAATATTTGAGTTTTGACTGACTGTACTCAGTCATAGTTAAGTGTCTTCTTCTTGTACTAAGTTGTGGATATTAGATTCCTTGTAAAAGAATAAGAAGGATTTGTAATGTATTGTAAGGGGTTAACTTCCTAAACTCAGTTGTGGTTTGAATTTCTTAAGATAATAGGATGTGATAGTAAAATCACCAAGATTGTGGAGTTGAGTGTTGGTGGAGGAGATCTTTGTTCTAAGAACTACTGTACATCACAATGTTATTTCCCTTTATTTATTTTCTCTGATCACTAATTATTTTAGATAAAAGTAAAGGATCATTACATAACAATATATGTGCTCATAAACTATCAATGTTTTTATAGCTCATAATTTACCCCATATTGTGTCTTTGTCTTAATTTTCAACCAACTAGACCTAACCAAACAACCCATCAAAATAATTCTCTCATAGAAAAAATCTAGACCAGTATTATCATCACCATTTGTATGTGATATCATAATAGTATACATAAAAAAATACAAAGGGATCATCCTATATATTTACTCCCAATGAGGAGATCACATACAACATTGTGCATTAGCCAAAATCATACCAAATAATGAATTATGGTGAGGGATCTCCATGTGATCATGTTTTTATAAATAGGATTAGGGGTTATAATAAATCACAAGGATTTAATTTATAACACATAAAATACTATAGAAGGATTAATTGAACATTATCTTAGGGGGAATATTGTACATCAGTAATATAGGGGACCCACACCTTAATGGGACTTATGAAGTGCATACCCCATTCAAAAGAGAAGAATCCATGTTCCTATGAATGATTTAATTTTCTCATATACCTTTGGGGAGTACCATATCGCATGGATAGAATAACAACATCAAATTCAATAAAAATGTATCTTCTATAAATGGTGGACCCACACCCCATCAAATATGTGAGAACTAACCCAACTACAATACGAGGGAATTACACATCATCAGGATCAGGGGACTTCCAAACCCATTTTCCCAAATGAGGACCCTCACCACATTGATGGGAGGTGATGTATCCAAGTGGAGTACTAAAATCCATGATTTCATATAGTGAACCCACACCTCACCAAAATATAGTACAACTAAAGGATTACTTAACCTTTTTGAGGATCATATGCCAGAATTGAGCTCTTATATGGGGGGATATATACTCTGTAGATAGAGGATCTCACACAACATTTATGTGTTTTGGGGATACTAACCCTACCAACAGGATCAATTGACGATCATGTGAACTAGTGTATCAGGGGACACTGATATTATAAATAAACTGATGAGGTCACACCATGGAATCGATAAAGTTCACAAGAGGATTATTTGAAGATCATGATACCGAATTCTAACACATCTATGAATAGTCTTGTGACTGGCATCATTTTTAAAAGGCCCATCTAGAACCTCTTGTGAATGAATTTTCCTAAGAAAATTAAAGATTCTCACTGCACTAAAACATCTCAAAAAGTAAGATATAATTCCTTAAAACAAACAAAATGTTTTCCAATATATTATTCAAAGTCCTACTAAACTATAACATACAACCAATACATTATATAATTAGATTAGTCAACTGTTTATTACATTACTACTATAGAAATTATTTTACCACCATATCCTTGATGGGATCTATAGTCTATCATCTAAACCTGAGCACAATAATCAATTTTTCCCACATATCTCGAACCAAACACACTAAAAAACTATCCCCAATCTCCATCCCTAGAACTTTTGGTTTTTATACAAATTAGATTTGACTTGACACATAGGGTCCCCACATGGGCCAACGGTGAGTCAAGTGTGCCACCTAGTGCCCACATCCAATAGTCAAAGGGATGAGGACTAAAACCCTAAAGAAACAAATAAAAATTGGGAGCCTTTATCATTATAACAAGTTCATTAATACATCATAAATCATCCATAACAAAAATATTAAATAAAAAAATGTACAATGCATGAAAATTTTCTATACAACCCAATGTATAAATTAAAAATTCAAGAAAAATAGTAAAAAAATATAGATCAACACCTCATGGGGTAAAAAACCATAGGAGACATAAAATAATAGAACCACTAACAGATGAAAATTTTAATATTGATAACTTTTATCCATCAATATTAAAATATATAATAGTTTCAATCTATCTTAGATCAAATTTATCTACTAGCTACATACCCATTTATATCATCAATGACTAGTTTTCTATATTCAAAAGAAAAAATAAGTGTGGGGAAAAGCTAGTTTATTAGTGAGTAAATGTAAAACAAGCCGCATATGCCAAAAATAGACTCTAGTTTAATGATAGCACATAACAGAGGGTAAAACTATACAATAATTAAATTCAATGAATAATAGTATAAACATAAGATAGTGATGATGATATGTATTTGAATCCCATTAAACCCTCAATCAAATATCATAGGGGAAAATGGATGTATTGATATTTAATCAACCAATTTTATGATAAATCCTAAAATACACCTCATTCTCTAGGGAAAAACACTTCCTCATAATCATTAGTGTCATATCAAATGAAACCACACCATTTTCTATGGGGGAGGGGACACAACCCAAATCAACCTTCAAAAATTGATTTGGTTCAATTAGGGGTGATCCTATCTTATAGTGTCCAGTTAACCATGAGATAATATACATGCACTATTATAACAACACTATCATTATATATGCAAAAAAACACTATGGAAAAGTTTTGTTCTTAGAACAATGCTTCATTCTATAAAAGGGAAATATTAAAACTTCTAAAAATTAAAGAAGAATCTGTAGTCTATTAAATGTGGGGTTTCCATACCTATTTTAATGATATAATTTTTAAGGGGATACCAACCCAATTGATTGTGTACTCAGACCTCATTCCACAAGGTTTCTTGATATCTTGACTATCACAAATCTCATGTTGTTATACCACATTGTATCTAGGAACCCGAATTATTTGATATATATCTACCTAACCAACAATAATGTATATGAACTAAAAATTCCAAATAAACCATGTAACCTCATAGATATGGTAATGGAGTATGTCGAAACTTTGTAGATTGGGTGGAAAATGACTATAGTGGAGGATCCTTACAGAAAGAAAACACCTGGAAACCCTATGGAATATTTATCCTATCTAATGTACTATGGTGAAAATACATCACCCGATCACAACCACATCACCTGGGGTTATTAAATCTAAGGAAACTTTCACCATTATTTCTGAACTCAACCTCTAGACCTACATGTCTAAATTATATATCTTTCCATATCACCATTCATGTAGCCTTCAACGGCTTAACATACCACACCATTACAATCTAAACGAAAAAATAATTAGGATATGTTATTTTTTTGTTGAAATAAATTATCATATGATAAATAGTTATTTATTCAATCCATGAATTAGAGGTGCCCAATGATGGGAACTTGGGATCATGCTACACTTCTGAATTATATATCACATATCAGTCTTGTATCATCCTTCACGATAACATGATCATGAAATGTAAGAAAGATTATTGAACTTCTATATTAATAATATGATATGTGTGAGTTGATAATCCATAATAAGAAAAATAATAATATAAAAAAAATATTTTATTATTATTATATATATTTATTAATATATATCATAATAGGGAGAATTCACTCTGATTCCCCCATTCTCTCTCCAATAAGCTTCATGCAGCAACTACTATTTATTTTACTCATAGCCAACCCTATTTCTTTAAAATTTCATTTTTCATCATATATGTTCTACCCTTGAGTGAAAATACATATTCATGACTATTTTAGTAGTACCCATTCCCCCTTTCATCCAACACCATCCATCATAGGCGACATGCCCTTTCACCACCACTGACCTCCAATGGTGGTCATCCCCATCCCCACATAGCACCACTCCTACATGCTCCTCACCAACATTCTGTATCACTGGTGCTACCATTCATCCAATCAAATAAAACCATATGAAATATCATGGTCATTGAATACACTTTTTCAGGTCTCCTCCCCTTAAATTGAGACACTCCATCTGATCTTACACTACCTTGTAATCCATTTACCACCACCCCACACTACTACCTTTATATTACCATGATATTGTCCTGCACTAACCAACCATATAATGAAAAATCCTTCATCATGTGAAAATTAAAACCCAAGAGATACATATATAGATAAATCTATGGATACTGATCTGGATGTTCTTGAATCCCATCACCATCCATGGACCCTAACCAACCATCCAAAACTATGTACAACTGCTTATGTCATCTGTTGACAGAATTCATCACGCCAAAACAAGAGAATGATTGGAGGGTGGTATAAATTCTATACTAACATCAATTACATGGAATGAGAACCATGATACATTGAACTAATTAATTATACCACATTGAATGAAGGATGAATGGACTAAAAAATAAAATAAAGATTCCTACCACATTAATAAATTTTGATGATTTTTTATCAGTTACTTTCTTTTTCGTGGTGGAATCCTGACAAATATTATAATGAGATTAATGGCCAAAACTCATCCCCCACCCTCCTCCTCATCCATGATATATAGTTAATAATATTATAGGTCTCCTCCTTCATATGTTCTATTGGGAGATATAATAGGATTAGTACAACTAAAATAAAATAATAGAATAAGATAAATAAGGATCCCATTAATGGGACCGACAATGATATCCAACATGAACTACAATATTAGTACTCCTAGGATAAAAGAAACATAATATATAGAATCATGGTCTTGGTTATCCCATATAAGTCACTAAAGATAAGATATACGAAATTTATCACAGATAACAATGCATAAGATAAAAATATTCTTTTGTTGGTCACATTTATATCGAGGAACCTCCACACCAACCTTTCTTGGGTAGATTATCCAATGGGTAAACACCACAACATTGAATATACATAACCATTGGATAGTTTTTTCAAGGTATTTTTCTAGGGTAAATGTAATAATTTTAAATTTTTATAGGATCCTGGCTTTGAAAATCATAAAATACCTAAGTATTCCATGTGGAAAAAACTACACCATAACAATGTACATGATATGAATATGAAAACCAAGGAGTATCCGGTGATGGATCCAGTGAATAGTGGTATCCATCATCATTGCCTATACACAATCCCTCTATTGGTTTTTGATAATGTTGTTACAACAACAATTGTCTAAGAAAGGAAACTTAAGGGGAGGGCACACCTAGGACCATGAATTGTCATAGTCCATGAATGAGCCTCTAATTTTGATCCCACCAATGTACCTTACACTAATTAGAGAATCTAAATAGTGACCCTAGGATTATTTAATTCCCCTACATATAGTAGACCTTATATTCTATTGATAGAAGCCATATTTGGTTTGTAACAATTTCTATTGACAAAAAAGGAAGAAAACAAATACTTAAGAGGTTACCCTCATAAAAATAAACCCAACAACCCTATATGTTCTTCCTACATCACTCTATAGAGTGGTATTCCAAATATTATTGATATATTTACCATATAGGTCATCATAGTGAAAAAAATAAGTCACAATAAAAAAGGGTCTTCACTAAGGTCATACCAGAGCTTGTAACTCTAGATTTCCTCCCTAAAGTTGTCATTGTAATGATCCTCATTAGAAATTAATATGAATCAACCATAAAGGACCACCCTATGACATAATTTCTTGTAATAATCATGGATTTCCTCATCATGATTCTAGATATATTAGAATTCAACATAGTGAAACGAATAACAAGTAAGGAGGACAATTTATTAACAATCTATCAATAATCAACTACCATAGAGGTCCTCTTTATGGTGTTCATGCTATGAATAACTTATGTAGAGGTTATCCCTCTATTAGAAACAAATAAATTTACCACCATAATGTTCCTCCCTATGGTGATCATGACAATAACTCTATATTTCATTTATAGGAAATATATTTCCAATGTCCTACCAATAAGAAAAAATATAACCAATGTGGAGGACATTAATATATTTTTTTTTCAAAAAACCAATAACAACAATGGCCATCACCATGGTTATAAGGCATAAAATGATAATAAAAATATCCTCCATAGGGTAATCTAGAAAATAGCCATAATGTACGTCAACATTGTTCTTATTATGATGATCCTGCTTGTAATGATATATCACTATAGTGTGAAGGTTTATCATATGCCAATATGGTTCCAATGTTTCCCACAAACTGAGTGTCCCATGAAATTACAATGATAGAAGAACTAATTAATCCACTATTGACTAGAAATATTTTCCCCAAACAATTGTTGAACATAGAAAATTATCATAATTTGTACCTACCTTATAACCTAGAACCAAATATGTAGCTAATAATATTAAAAATTATCCAACTCATATTGATAAAATTATGTGAAAAGACAACAATATCTAGAGAAGGATGAAGAATCACTATTTATATATGGGGAAAATTCAATTATCATGTGGTGAGAATGGGAATAATATAAAATATTAGTCACATTCTAGACTATATAAACTACACATTATGACATTCCCTATGATTTATAACATGAATTAATTCTTTATTGACATTGAAAACTATGTGTGAGAGTTGATCACCTTAAATCGTGTACCCTAATGATTAAAATAAATGATAGCCACATCAAGTAACTATATGAGAATTTACAAATATTGATTTCTTTGTAACATTCAATGTTTGAGAATAATAAATATTAAAAAGAATCATGATTCCTAAGAACAAACCTTAATTAATTGTCTATAAGAACTTAATCAAATAATCTATCACAGACCATATAATATTCAAATCAGAGATAGGGGATAAAATGGATCTCTAGACACCTCTCCACATACAATCTAGAAAGGCCTATCTAGATTGGTAGATTAAAAAAGTATTGGATAAGGTTTGTCCTTTGGTCCTTGAAATGTATATGCTTGATGGTAAATCCAACAAAATATAATAAACATTAGAGAATAGAAATGATAGAATCTATGAGAATGATCCATTGATATAATTATTCACCATGATTCCCAAATGGTAAACCATTTGACCAGTTTTCATGATGAAATTTCATTGAAATATGAATAACTATTAATAGAATACACAACTTATCTATAGTTTCTATAAAAAACGCTATCCCCCAGCCACATTCCATTGTTTGAGTCATAAAAAAAATTAAAAATATAGGGAACTATCTATTTGTAACACATGGAATTTTAAACCCATAGTGAAGGGGTACTTTTACATCCACCATAACACTTGGAATAGTCGAATATGTAATAGAGTGTAGCATTGAAAGTAGAAAATTAAGGTCCAATATGTCCCATATAGAATGGTGGATTTTTACATTCCCATACTCTATGAAATTTAATATTCACTAGGTTGTGGGATACAATAAAATAAGCACCTTTTTTGTTTTCCCTGTTATTTTTTCATGAAAAATTCTCTCCATTAGGGTCATGTTCAAATATTTTTTTTCTATATAGTATTAAGATCCTATCTCATGAGGTATTTGTTTCATTATCTCAACATAAGAACTATGGGATGGAAATGTTACTTACAAAGGGATGAAATTCCATTAAATATTATATTATGTAATGATATAAATGATATTATGATCAATAACTCAAAGGATACATGAAAACTAACAAATCACATTTATACTTCTATGTGGATTAATATATGATTCATGTTACCCAATTCACACACATTAATTTTATTTAAAAATTTTTGGATTATATTTTTGAGAATGAAAAATATTTGGAGGAATATGATGGGGAGTCATATTCCTAGAATAGTTTTTACAATGAGGAAGGAAAATAAGGTTTCCTGACTCAAAATAAATCTTAGAATAAAAGGTTTGGGAGAACCACTAACCATCATAGTACTAAAATGTAGGAAATCATCATCACAAGATAAAGTGAAAATGTGTATCTATATATAAATCCCCTTATAATAAAATAATTATAACCTATTTCTATTGATGAAATGATTTCTTGGTATGACATCGAGGTAGAAAACAAGACACAACTCAATGAATAATTTATCAGTGTTACGTTATCTATATTGTTAAACTCTTAATATGAATCCACAATACCTCAATTAGTTAACCATACTCCATAAGAGGGGATTTCATGAATATAAATATAAATTTTGATCCACCATATAAAAATATGGTTGAATAAATGGGTTTAATAAACCCAAAAACCAATTGATTATAATGTATTTTCTCCACTATGGTAGAAAATTTAACTAAACCAAGGGAATTATTTTAGGCTAACATAGACCCATTACATACCAAATTTTTTTATTGGTTGATCATATCAGTAACCATCAAATTCTAACACTCATACATCAACTTAGAGATTGATATAATAATAATTTCTAAAATCCATAGAATCCCAAGATACTATGATGAAACTAGTTGAATTCTAACAAGTGTCGATGAAACCAAAGAGGAATTTGTATCTTGTGTTTATAAATATCACTCCTCAACTAATTATAATTTGGAAACCACCCTTCCTAAAATAAAATTGTACATGAGTCTAAAAAAAATTATTCATTTCATGTGTCTATTCACCATATTTTCATAATTATAGAGCATTTTGGAGTTTTGAAACTATGAAATATCACATAGACTAAGATATTACCAATTTTTTCTATTAAAAAAACCTACTAGTCAAATATATTTCACATTTTTATAAAAAATAGTTGTTTTTTCTCTACCATATTACATCAAAATTAATGATGAAAACCATCCATATCCTCACAATTTAAAAATAGTTAAAAAAGCATATGTAATTAAAAACTACCACCATTTTGAATGGTTTAAATAATTAATTTTACATTAACTTAATTGAAGATAATTTTCTAGAGATATGAAATTAAAATATTTATGATAAGCTCAAAAAATACCTCATCCCATTAAAATATCAATTTGGATGTCAATATTTCTCTACAATTTCACCACAGTTGAGAAACACCCTATGGAATTTTGAAAAAAAATTCTAGTTGACATCTATAAAGAAAAATAATATGAAATGATAGAATCCATGATATTCACTCTTAAATATGTAATGTAAATGTCAAGTCTGATATGTCTATGAATAATGAAATTTATATGTAATATCAATTTTTTATTTTAATGTTATGGAAATTATGAGTATGAGCATTCATATGGGAATGATGACTATTGGTATATATGAAATATATAGTTTTGGAAGCAGATTAATGGTTAAGAGACCTCTAAGGTGATGGAGGGAACTTTTGAGTGGGGGTATTGGTGATCATCATTTACTTATATTTGTGGCTAATATCTCATTGTACCACAACTTCTATAGGATACGCCAGGACACATGATGAGCGGTTGAAATTTAAGCTAAATTTAAGGGCTTCATACATTGTAGGTGTTTATGGGGTTTGTATATAGAAAATAACCCTATGAAGGTAATTTTATTACAATATTGAGGGACCTCACCATGATGATGATTCTTGGTGAAGGAGAGGGGAACCTTATGTTTTTACTTTTGGTATCTCACATAAAAATCCAATTATTCCATTACCAAGATGGGTCACACCACTATGATGTTTTTTCAAGGGACCAACACTCTTCCTGTGGATGTTATACCACAATCCACATGTAATACACCAATACCTAGCTGGGTCATGGAGAATCATAGAATAACCCTCATCTTTATTCCTTAAACGACATGTAGTAATCATTTCATTATTAAGAAATGACCTGTAATTTTATATTTAAACCATTTCATAATTTATCACTATAGAGGATTTGGGAGATTTTCATTCAATTTTATATCACACTCTTCTTCCCCAACCATATATACCTTATAGATTAGTTATTTCATAGTTTTTTAAATGGAATTTGGTGGAATCCTTTACTCTTCTTCATCCCATTATTATTCTCCCTTTATTAACCCAAATAAAATTATATACTATTAAGGTTTGGAAATGATTCCATTTGATAATGGATAAATTTTTATTAATTGATAATACTTTAATATATATTGATGAGATAAAATATAAAGAGTATGTTAATATACACTAATCACTATTTCACTGTAGGTATGTTACACTATGAAATTTTATTCTTTTTTTATTAACTTAAATGGAATTGATTAATTTTTAGGTATTGGTTTATAAGTATTTTGTTCATAGATATGTTAAGTGGATGTCATGTTATGATATTATGTTTTTGTTTTATGTTTTGGTTAGTGGGTACTACATGGAGCTCGAGAGTTGTGTGAGCACAAATGAGGAACTGATATGCATTAGATGTATGCAATCACCCTATGAGATAGGTGGTCCTCATATATATCCCAATTGATTTTACAACATTTTTATTTTTCTATGATATGTGGTCCATCAACTGATGGGTGATTAACCATAAATATTTTTTTTTACTAAAATCAAAAAATTTGAAAAAAGTGTCAAGAGACAGGATGGACCCTTAGTAACCAACTGTATTCTTTGGTCATCGATCACTAAAGTGGTGATCATAAATGTGTTTAGATAGATATTTGAATTTGATGGGGGTATTAATTCAATGGATAAAGAATGAGACAATGGTATATTATCCATAATTACCCTATATATATAAAAGATTTTTGGATTTGGTGTTGATGAAAAAAATGAAATCTTGAGATTCCATGTATTTATGTGGCTAATAAACAAGATATTCAGGTGGGTGTTCCACCAGAACTAGTTGGATATTACCTAGGATAATATTACCTTGGTAGAAAAATGGAAGGATTAGATATGTTAGGTTTGAATTATCTTGTCTAATTGAGTGATATGGGATTTATTCCACCTACCTAGTATGATGTTGGTATGGAATTACCAATGAGGATGATAAGAACATGATCTGATCAAGGTGGTGTTGAGGGATATTAACCCCCTTGAGTGATATTCTTTATCATTATTGTAGGAATTTAGACAGGGGAGCTAATATAGTGGTTCTAGGAAATGATATATCTTAGGGGACTATATTTATGTCCCAGTATCATGTAGACCCCTGAGAGGGTTAGTGGAGGGAGGGTAGTATAGTTATATCATGGTATGGATGTGATAATGAGTCTAAAATGTGTGCTTGGGAGGATGACCAAGGAAATTTGTGAAAGGTTCTAGAATTTTTCCAAGACATATAAGGATGTTATAAAATTGTATAGTGGAGTAGTATTTCACATAGTTTCATGATGGTTTGATATATGATTCTTTGGTGTGAAGTGAATTTGAACCCTATTCCATGAGGATTTTATATGTGTTTCTAGTTTGAGGTAAAATATTCCCCTTGGTTCTGGATGATGTGATAAGTGTTTCTAGGGTAGGAAGAGAATGTTCCCTCTGGTTCCTAATGAGTTATGATATACATAATCCTTGTTATGTAATTAATATTCCAATTTTAAATTTCAGTTTTTTATTAATTGATAGGACATGTTTCACTCATATATGAGTGTTTTATGCTATGAATCATTCAATATTAGAAAAATCATTTATAATCAATCATTGGTGTAACCTTAGAACCTGAGTATGGATGGTGGATATCTTACTACACATATATAATTTCATTATTATTCATATAATATCACATATTTTAGGCACAATATTTACTAGATATTTTAGGTATGTTATTAGTTGTGTCCTGATGAGTTTCACTCAGAACCATATCAGGTGGCCTTAAAACATTGGTACATGATTAGATATATGGGTAATAAGTTTATATATCCTAGTAGAATGATATTTCATTGATTCACTAAATATCTTGGATGGTGTCCTTATAAAAGGTTTTAGTATTTTATTACATATCCTTCATGTAATTAGGTTATTTATTTTTAAATTTGATCAACCTATTGTTTAATTAGTGGGACGTTTGACTATATACATTCATATTCTTTTGATTTTACATGTTTACTTTTTAATAATTCCTTATTATATAAATTCTATTACGTGTGATGTTTTGATAATATTTGGTCCTTTTTACTATAGTATTACTCTTATTTTAGGATATAGGCTATCCATATCATCACTATAGACCCCCACTACTAGTCAATAATATTTTGAATATGTGGAGTATAAGGACCCGGCCTTAAACCTTACTTAATATTGAATTAAATGAATAATTCACATTGAGGATCTTTTCAGTTTTAGAGTTTTAGAGAATTAGGGCATAACTATTACATCTCAAAAGATTACAAAGTAGACACTTCTACTAAGTTTCCATAGAATAAAAACTATTAAAAAGAAACATGTCTAGTTCCATGTTTTATATATCATGACTTTCCCTTGATCCCATCCTTGACCCTATTCCACATTAAGTCCTATGAAAAACATTTCAAAAAACTTGGGGTGAGCATAAAAAGCTCAGTAAGGGATACACAAAGAATGAAAACTGTTAGTTTATCAAAATGAAAAGTAAACCATGTATACTTTATCAAAGTAATACTTTTCACCTTTATGAAGTAGTAAAAACTCTTTACTGAATAAAAGATCATTAATTACCCTTTTTTAACCAAAATATTACCATAAAACACATATAAAGATCACATAACATATAAAGGTAACTTGGGACATAAACATACTTAAATGGAATAACCATACGGTCGACTTCCACACATATCACTTAATGGAATAGCCACACGACTGACTTCCATACCCAATTCATTGGAGGTTATAACGTAACCACCCATCCTGGTATTCACGGCACCACCCGTTATATGGTTTATCACATAACCACCCGTCAAATGTACAATTACCATTATAAAATCATAAGACATAAAACAAATATAATGGAAAGAATACATTTCCACACTTTGATCACAATATATCACTTAAATATATTGACATAGCATATCCATTATAAAAACCATTTTCAATACCAAAATACATAAAATATTATATGGTATTTATTTCATTTTAAAAACATTACGGCTTGTTGAGGAAGCCAAAGACCAAATAATACTCGCGGCGGCGGAAAAGGTCATTGTCACCGCGTACGTTAAAAGAAACATTCCTTTTTGTCGTTTTGTAAAACTCTTCATAGAAAAAGATTCCTTTTCTATAAAAGTAAAATTCAAAGGGGTTTATACACAGTATAAAATAAAGTTGTGTATAAAACAAAATATGCCTCAATGAAAGGAGATTGAGACAAAGTCCCTTACCTCGGGTTCGACTTGACTCGATCGTTCTTTAACGTCCTGAATAATAAACTTGAGTTAATTTATACTTGATTAAGAACCTTTTTCAAGTTCATTATTACTTTTATATCACTTATTACCATGTTATAAACATTATGTAATCATTTATGTTAATAATGTTTGTTTTGTCGATATTTGGTTCTTAAGTCGAAAGTGGACTTCTTACAATTACATGTTGTTCGTGTGGTCAGAGGTTCATTATATCCAGAATTATATTCATGATTTGGATATCATATATATCATATATATCCAGCATATACATGTATTTATAATATTACATAATCGTTTAGAGGTAAGAAATGAAATGCACCATTCATGGAGACGGTAAGCCGTACGTACGCATGAACGCTACTTTCATTTCTATGTCATATTAAGGGAATTAAAACTAAATGAGAGGTATGTATATTTTAATTCCATAATTATATTAATCATTTATATGTAAAATAAATCATATATAATAACTTTAAATCCATCCTTTATACGTCCCACATATGACATTAACGAATCAAATCACTTTGAGGGGGCGGTAGTCCGCACTTCCTAAAATGAAGATATCGCATATACCCATAATGGAAGCCATAAAGGTATGCAATAAATGAAAAATAAAGAATATTAAGGAGAACATAAACATATTATATATCATATATAAATATAGTGACATATTAATGGCCACCTTTGAAGGTGTTAGAAGAATATTGAACAATCATCGTTTCGTGAGGCAGAAATTCGGCATCCATAGAAACAATATGTTCTTTAACCATTAGATGTAGGTGTGTGTAAGTGTAGCTCGAATGGTTCTTATAAAAACATCCTAGTATATTGAAGATACTAGAGTTGTAAAAAAATAAATGAATAAAAAGAGTTTATGGGGTTGGAGAAGCAAAATAAAACAAAAGAACACAAGTGAAGACATTACCTTAAAATCAGGTAACTCTCTTAGATTTGAGCTCAAAGGATTACTTGGGAAGACTTACGCCCAAAGTGAGGCTTCTAAGAGTTAGATAGGGATGTGGAGAGACAAAATGGGTAGGGTTTGGCTGAGCCAAAGGCTTTGGAAGTGTGGGTAAGGTGGTAGAGGTGGGGGCCTTTTATAAGAGGAGAGGAGGGGTACTCTTGGAAAGTTATAAAAGGTTACTTTATCATAAAATGGTTTTCGGATTTAAAAGGTCCCAAAATTATATATTTCGAGGATAAGGTGATAGGAGTTACAAATATACTCATCCAATAGGTTTTTGACATGTTTAGGTCTTAGATTTTACATTATCTTTTCATTTTATTTAAATCGTTAAATAATGAGGTAATCGCTGCATCATCATGATGTCATAAATAATTTAATTTATTTAATGTCTAAAAATTATAAAAAAATATCACTATGTAGTAAATATTTGTATCTTTCTAATTAATATTTATAGTCAAAAATATGACTTGTATAACCCAACTTAAAATTTTTTTAGTAAAAAAACTCATGTTTGTGACATTTTTACTTTAACATTAAATAAAAAGATATTAATGTCATTTTACTTCAAAAGTGGCTCCATGGGGTCCCCAAGTTGACCCATGGATTGTATTTCTCGGCCATGACACATACAATAAGGTTAGGACATGTGTCTAGGTCATTTCATATTATTAAAAAATTATTTTTACCTTAAACTACACTAATTACCTCTAATCGCGATTAAAAACATAAAAGTTACTATTCAACAAAAAATTATTTTAATCCCATTGAACCAAATTTTACTTCTTAATGACAACCAATTATGTCAGATTTTTAAAATTCAAAACACAAAGGTGGTAAAATTTCATTTAAACGAAAAATCTGTTTTTTAAGTACCACTTAGTGGTTTCACTATTCATCAAAAAATGAAGTTTTTCAGAAAAATACCAAAACTTCACCCTAAGCTATATTTGAAAATCTGAATTCAAAAATGATGTCTATTTTAAAAACTTCAAAACTTATAAGTTGCATTAATTAATTTAATAATTAATTCCCGCTGTCAGAGCAAATAACGTGTTTTTATGAAACAATAAGTGTCAAAAGATTGACACTAGTTTAAGTCCAATTTCAAAGTGAAATTAATTCCAACGACCAATATTGGATTAAATGGAAAAAATATATTCTAATTCAACTCTAAAACCAATTCAAACGATAATATAATCACATAAATAAATTATATTAAAAAGAGGTTTTGAATTAAAATACAACATTTTTCACTATTCATTAAAAAAATGAACTTTATCGGAAAAATACCAAAAATTTACACAAAGTAAATTTTGATGTCCCGATTCTAAATAATAGTTTTATTTGGTCCAATAGAATTTATAAGAGTGAACAAAACTATATTTAATGACGGTTCACCATCAAAAGGTGATAAGTGAACCTTTAGTGAAAATTAGGGTATATATGCCTAAAATTGAATTCTTTCCGTATTTTAAGCCTTTATCTTTTATTGGATAAATGTAAAAACATTTAAAAAACATATATAATCATATTTTAGTAATTTCTATCCATTCCCGCCAATACAACGGCTATGTGTTAACTACCATTTAAAATAGTATTATTTTATTACTAGTGTGCAACGTAAGATTTCGAAGAAACTCTTTGTTGTGTATCAGGTACACTATCGAACATAGAAACCCCTTTAAAGTAAAAATAATATTTAATTCATAAATATTAATAAATATGAAAATGCCTTATTATTTATTTACCTGGGATGTTACATCCTTCCCCCCTTTTGGGAATTGCGTCCTCGCAATTTTATTCACTTATCAAAATAAGTGGGGGTATTTATCCCTCAT
The DNA here is from genome assembly GCA_963277665.1 of Viscum album. Taxonomy (NCBI): domain Eukaryota; kingdom Viridiplantae; phylum Streptophyta; class Magnoliopsida; order Santalales; family Viscaceae; genus Viscum; species Viscum album. Next base: position 643,807,269 of record OY728127.1, read on the forward strand.
AGCATTTTCAGATTCCCACGTTGCCTCTTCAACCATATGGTTTTTCCACAAAACCTTTACCTGATGAATTACCTTATTTTGCAACACTTGCTCTCTTCGGTCAAGAATCTGGACTGTTTTTTCTTCATAAGAGAGATTCTCTTCCAACTAAACTACCTCTGGGCTCAAAACATGAGATAAATCTGGCATATACTTTCTCAACATTGAAACATGAAAAACATTGTGTACCTGAGATAAACTTGGAGGTAAAGCCACTCGGTAATCAACTGATCCAACTTTATCCAGAATTTCATATGGTCTAATGAACCTTGGACTCAACTTTCCTTTCTTACCAAATCACATCACACTTTTACATGGTAAAACTTTGAGAAAAACATGATCACCTACCTCGAAAGATAGATCCTTCCTCCGGTTATCCGTATAACTTTTCTGTCTGCTCTGAGCTGTTCTCATGTGTTTCTGAATCAACTGAACTTTTTCTTCCATCTATTATACCAATTATGGTCCCATTAGCTTCCTTTCACCTACTTCATCCCCAAAAGCTGGAGTTCGACACCGTTTTCCATATAATGCTTCAAACAGAGCCATATGTATACTGGAATGAAAACTGTTATTATATGAAAACTCAACCAAAGAAATATGTTGGTCCCAACTTCCCTAATAATCCATAGAAAAAGCACGTATCATATCCTCCAAAGTCTGAATTGTTCGTTTTGACTGCCCATCTGACCGAGGATGAAAAGCTGTACTAAAATTTAATTCAGTACCCAACGACTTCTGAAGGCCTTTCCAAAAGTTATAAGTGAACCTGGTATCACGGTCAGATACTATGGATTGGGGAACTCCATGCAACCTTACTATCTCTTTAAGATACAAACGGAAAAGTTGATCTAGGGGAAAAGTATCTTGTATGGCAAGGAAATGAGCAGATTTAGTCAAGCGATCAACAATAACCCAGATTGCATTATTACCTCGAGGTGTCTTCGGCAATCCCACAACAAAGTCCATGGATATATTCTCCCATTTCCACTCTGGCACTGGTAAAGGATAAAGCATCCCTTTCGGTAACTACCGCTCTGATTTAACCTATTGACAAGTCAAACACTTCACAGTAAAATCAGCAATATCCTTTTTCATTCCGTCCCACCAGTAATACTCCCGAAGATCTCTATACAACTTAGTACTGCCAGGATGAACTGAAAACGGGGAACTATGAGCTTCACATAACAAATCTCTCTTCAACTGTGAATCACAAGGCACACACAATCTCTTCCCAGACCTCAAAACACAATCATTATCAATGTTGAATTCAGGAAACTTACCCTTCTGAACCAGCTCTACCTTTTTCTACAACTCACTGTCTTCCCTATGTGCTTGCTTAATTCTGTCTGATAGGGATGATCTCACTGATACCTGAGACAAAACCGAAGAACTTCCTGCACCAACAACTTCTATGCCAAATTTCATCAAATCAAAAACCAAAGGATCTCATTCCAAATGTAGCGTGGTTAATGAAGCATTACTTTTTTGACTCAAAGCATCAGCCACTTTATTTGCTTTTCCCAGATGGTAGTGAATTGTACAATCATAATCCTTGATTAATTCCAGTCATCTCCTCTTTCTCATGTTCAATTCTTTCTGAGTGAATATATACTTTAAACTTTTGTGATCAGTATATATTTCACACTTTACTCCATACAAATGATGCCTCCAAATTTTTAAAGTGAAAACAACAGCAGCTAATTCCAAATCATGTGTAGGGTAATTTACCTCATGAATTTTCAATTGTCGTGAAGCATAATCAATTACCTGATCATTCTGCATAAGGACATAACCATGTCCCTTCAACGAAGCATCACTGTAGATAACAAACTCACCATTCCTGGAAGGAAGTGCCAAAATTGGAGCATTCACCAATCTTCTTTTCAAATCCTGAGTCAACTAAGTCATCACTGCAACAAACTGTTTAGTTCTGATTCTGACCATCTAAGGATACTAATTTCAAAGGTCATTTCCTACTGTATGCCTTCCCAGAAAAGCCGTTCTATTTCCTCTATGAAAAACAATTCTTAACACAGAAATATCTTAGGTGAAACAACATGGTAATCTTTAAATGCTATATCATTTTCAATAAAATCATAAATTAATTTAAAATTTAACAATTTTCTAACTCCTAAAGTTGTCTAAACCGACCTCTAATACCAACTATAAGGCCCCGACCTTAAAAATTACTTAATATTGAATTAAATGAATAATTCACATTGAGGATCTTTTCAGGTTTAGAGTTTTAGAGAATTAGGACATAACTATTACATCTCAAAAGATTACAAAGTAGACACTTCTACTAAGTTTCCATAGAATAAAAACTCTTAAAAAGAAACATGTTTAGTTCCATGTTTTATATAGCATGACTTTCCCTTGATCCCATCCTTGACCCTATTCCACATTAAGTCCTGTGAAAAACATTTCAAAAAACTTGGGGTGATCATAAAAAGCTCAGTAAGGGATACACAAAGAATGAAAACTGTTAGTTTATGAAAACAACAAGTAAACCATGTATACTTTATCAAAGTAATACTTTTCACCTTTATGAAGTAGTAAAAACTCTTTACTGAATAAAAGATCATTACTTACCCTTTTGTAACCAAAAGATTTCCATAAAACCCATATAAATATCACATAACATATAAAGGTAACTTGGGACATAAACATACTTAAATGGAATAACCATACAGTCGACTTACACGCATATCACTTAATGGAATAGCCATACGGCCGACTTCCATACCCAATGCATTGGAGGTTATAATGTAACCACCTGTCCTGGTATTCACGGCACCACCCGTCATATGGTTTATCACGTAACCACCCGTTAAATGTCCAAGTACCATTATAAAATCATAATACATAAAACAAATACAATGGAAAGAATACATTTCCACACATTGATCACAATATATAAATTAAATAGATTGACATAGAAAATCCATTATAAAAACCATTTTCAATACCAAAATACATAAAAGATTATATGGTATTTATTTCATTTTAAAAACATTACGGCTTGTTGAGGAATCCAAAGACCAAATAGTACTCGCGGCGGCGGAAAAGGTCGTTGTCACTGCGTACGTTAAAAGAAACATTCCTTTTTGTAGTTTTGTAAAATGCTTCATAGAAAAAGATTCCTTTTGTATAAAAGTAAAAGTCAAAGGGGTTTATACACCGTATAAAATAAAGTTGTGTATAAAACAAAATATGCCTCAATGAAAGGATATTGAGACGAAGTCCCTTACCTCGGGTCCGACTTGACTCGATCATTCTTTAACGTCTTGAATAATAAACTTGAGTTAATTTCTACTTGCTTTAGAACATTTTTCAAGTTCATTATTACTTTTATATCACTTATTACCATGTTATAAACATTATGTAATCATTTAAGTTAATAATGTTTGTTTTTTTGATATTTGGTTCTTAAGTCGAAAGTGGACTTCTTACAATTACTTGTTGTTCGTGTGGTCAGAGGTTCATTATATCCAGAATTATATTCATGATTTGGATATAATATATATCATATATATCTAGCATATAAATGTATTTATAATATTAAATAATCATTTAGAGGTAAGAAATGAAATGCACCGTTCATGGAGACGGTAAGCCGTACGTACGCATGAATGCTACTTTCATTTCTATGTCATATTAATGGAATTAAAACTAAATGAGAGGTATGTATATTTTAATTCCAGAAATATATTAATCATTTATATGTAACATAAATAATATATAATAACTTTAAATCCATCCTTTATATGTCCCACACATGGCATTAACGAATCAAATCTCTTTGAGGGGGCGGTAGTCCGCACTTCCTAAAATGAAGATATCGCGTATACCCATAATGGAAGCCATAAAGGTATGTCATAAATGAAAAATACAGAAGCTTAAGGAGAACATAAAAATATTATATATAATATATAAATATAGTTACATCTTAATGGCCACCTTTTAAGGTGTTAGAAGAATATTGAACAATCATCGTTTCGTTAGGCCGAAATTCGCCATCCACAGAAATAGTATGTTCTTTAACCATTAGATGTAGGTGTGTGTAAGTGTAGCTCAAATGATTCTTATAAAAACATCCTTGTATATTGAATATACTGTAGTTGTTACAAAATAAATGAATAAAAAGAGTTTAGGGGGTTGGAGAAGCAAAATAAAACAAAAGAATACAAGTGAAGACATTACCTTAAAAACAGGTAACTCTCTTAGATTTGAGCTCAAAGGCTTCCTTGGGAAGACTTCTGCCAAAATTGAGTCTTCTAAGAGTTAGAGAGGGATTTTTAGAGACAAAATGGGCAGGGTTTGGCCAATCCAAAGGCTTTGGAAGTGTGGGTAAGGTGGTAGAGGTGGAGGCCTTTTATTAGAGGAGAGGAGGGGCACTCTTGGAAAGTTATAAAAGGTTACTTTATCATAAAATTATTTTCGGATTTAAAAGGTCCCAAAATTTTATATTTATAGGATAAGGTGATAGGAGTTCGAAATATACTCATCCAATAGATTTTTGACATGTTTAGGTCTTAGATTTTACATTATCTTTTCATTTTATTTAAATCGTTAAATAATGAGGTAATCGCTGCATCATCATGATGTCATAATTAATTTAATTTATTTAATGTCTAAAAATTATAAAAAAAATATCATGATGTAGGAAATTTTTTTAAATTTTTAATGAATATTTATAGTAAAAAATATGACTTGTATAACCCCACTTAAAAATTGTTTTAGTAAAACAACTCATGTTTGTGACATTTTTACTTTAACATTAAATAAAAAGATATTAATGTCATTTTCCTTCCAAAGTGGCTCCATGGGGTCCCCAAGTTGACCCATGGATTTTATTGGTCAGCCATGACACATCCAATAAGGGTAGGATATGTGTCTAGGTCATTTCATATTATTAAAACATTATTTTTACCTTAAACTACACTAATTACCTTTAATCGCGATTAAAAACTTAAAAGTTACTATTCACCGAAAAATTATTTTTATCCAATTGAACCACATTTTACTTCTTAATTAAAACCATGCATGTCGAATTTTTGAAATTCAAAACAAAAAGGTGGTAAAATTTCATTTAAACAAAAAATCAGTTTTTTAAGTACCACTTAGTGGTTTCACTATTCATCAAAAATTGAAGTTTTTCAGAAAAATACCAAAACTTTACCCTAAGCTATACTTGATATTACGAATTCAAAAATGATGCCTATTTTAAAAAATTCAAAACATATAAGTTTCATTAATTAATTTAATAATTAATTCCCGCTGTCAGAGCAAATAACGTGTTTTTATGAAACAATAAGTATCAAAAGATTGACACTAGTTTAAGTCCAATTTCAAAGTGAAATTAATTCCAAAGACCAATATTGGATTAAATGGTAAAAATATATTCTAATTGGACTCTAAAACAAATTAAAAAGATAATATAATCATATAAATAAATTAGATTAAAAATAGGTTTTGAATTAAAATACAACATTTTTCACTATTAATTAAAAAATGAACTTTATCGGAAAAATACCAAAAATTTACACAAAGTAAATTTTTATGTCCCAATTCTAAAGAATAGTTTTATTTGGTCCAATAGAATGTATAAGAGTGACCAAAACTATATTTAATGATGGTTCGCCATCAGAAGGCGATAAGTGAACCTTTAGTGAAAATTAGGGTATATATGCCTAAAATTGTATTCTTTCCGTATTTAAAGCCTTTATATTTTATTGGATAGATGTAAAAACATTTAAAAAACATATATAATCATATTTTAGTTATTTCTATCCATTCCTGCCAATACAATGACTATGTGTTAACTACCATTTAAAATAATATTATTTTATTACTAGTATGCAACGTAAGATTTCAAAGAAACTCTTTGTTGCGTATCAGGTACGCTATCGAAAATAGAAACCCCTTTAAAGTAAAAATAATATTTAATTCATAAATATTAATAAATATGAAAATGCTTTATTATTTATTTACCTGGGATGTTAGAGGGAGTTTCACCATAGGTCACATAAAACCTTGAAAAGAACATTAATGAGTGGTATCAGTCTAAGGGTTGTAACAAAGTGGAATTAGATCATGGATTATTTTTCTCAATATTTAGTATATGGTAGTTAGGGGAAAAATATTTGTGAGATCACATGATAAACCTCAAATTAGATCACAAGAAACACCTTTTTTGATTGTATTTCTATGTTATTAGGGATATGTGAATGTGTTTTATAGATTTTATTATTATGATTGAGTTATTTTTTCAATTATTATGTGAGAATTTATATTTATATTTATAGTTTTTATCTTTTATATAATTACAATGAGATGTGTATACATATATTATATTTTTAACATAGGATTTACATAAAATTTTTGTGCTTTCATGAGAAAGGTAACACTAACAATAGAGCATTTAATTTTTTTAATGTGTCAAAAATAACGAAAATGGAGTTTTCATATATATCATATTGGGGGGATTATACATAGCTGAATTATATTATTTCCTTATTTTGAAAACTCTTGTGGATATTTTATTGAGACATTTTTTGATGACGACTATAATATCCCTTTCTGTATGGTCTGTATGGTAACCCTTAGTGGGTCTATAAATGTATTGGTTACCATTGTTATAAAAACCTTATGGATTCCTTTAAGGTTTGTTTGGTTACCTAAAGTGTGAAAAATAATATATATGGTATTTTTCAAATTATATTCTTATAGTATTTTTACATAAACATACCATATAATGATTGATTTACAATATACGAATCACTATAGGATGATGTCATCATATACATTGGGATTTGACCCCATACTTAAGGGATGAGTCTTGTGTGATGATGCTCGATGATGATTTGTTTTTGATAGATGGTAATTAAATCAATATGTGATTCCTAATACATACAAGTGAGAACCTTATATGGATATATTAGAAGATTGGATGCGTAATGATATTGGAGATCAAGGCAGAGATGTTTCATTGAAGACAAGAAACTATATGGTGTATGGAATTGGGTTATGTGGGAGAGCCTACTGATATCATGATGTGATATAATATAATGTTGAGATGGTTTTTATGATAGTAATATTTAGTGTTATCTTATTATTTTCATAGGGAATTATAATTCAGGAGATAACACATTATAGGGGTTATCCTAGTCCTTGTTAGTTCATTTTAGATAGAGATCTTGGTTATATTCTTGTTAATGAGAATAAATAACTAGAGGTTATTTTTTTTGTATTTTTCTGAATTTCATGAGAGGAATGATTAACTATTTTAGTAGGTATGTGAGTTTATATATATTAATGTGTTAATCATGGGGATGAATGTCGAGTTATACAATCATATAGTACAAAATAATGAACCTAGTGGATTTAGATTTGTTTGAGATAGATAATTTATATTAAACTATGAATAAAGATCATATATGTGTACACTAAATGTGGAAAGTAGGGTAGGTATTGGAACTATTTTTCAGGGAAAATACTCAACGTGTGTGGGAAGGTGTTCTGTGGTTATGTGTGGTTCCCATTTGGTTTAGGGATTGGTGATGAACTTTTTATAGTTTATGTAGCAATATATTTAATTAGATGTATATGTGAAGATAGTTCTATAGTTTGTTTATATTGAGAGGTGTTAAATATTTAATTGTTAATGAAATCATCAATATATTGAGGAAATAATTAATGGCTCATCACAGGTTCTTGACAAGGGTTATTAGTATAGGAGAATGTGGATCAGGAGGGATGACATGCATGTGATAATGAAAGATTTTATTTTATATATTTAAGTGTGGTTTATGGTAAGATACATGATTTGGGGAATAATATTGGACATTAGAGGGAATGACACTCATCACTGATAACATTTTAGATGATGTTGGAAGTGACATACTTGTGACTAAGAATGAGAAGATATTATTTTTTTCATTCACCCTCAGGTATTAGTGTGATGGTCATGTCCAATCCATGTATATGTTAATGGTTGAAGAATGATATATAAAATTATATGTTTAGATCATTGGAGAATAATAAGGATACTCCTATGGTGGGATACATCGTCTATATTGTGGATGTACGACACTCATATTGGTATTGTCATGGATGTGGTGAAACCTATTTGTGGATGGTCAAGATGGAATTGATATATTTATGTATAGAAATATCAAATTTTATCTAGAACTTTGGTGATGAACATTTTTGATATTTAGACATGGATTTGGGTAGTGTCTTGATGTTGTAATATGCATTAGGATATAGATGATGTGATCTGAGAGTGAGTAAGATCTAAAGGGAATAAGTTCTCATGGGTTGTGTAGAGTGATGTATTTCTTGATTAAGGATACAAACATGTGATTACCCTAAATTTTAGGTTTATAATTCAATTAGATCGTTTGGATGGTTACTATATTTCTTTAAAAATAAATTCATCCTGATAGGTGTGGGTGTAGATGAGTTTTTCAGGAAAGGCTAACAAAAACTAGACCAACCATCATTCTAAATAAATTTTTTTATGGAATGGTGCAAACCAAATTGTCCATATTATTGGAACATTGAATGTATTTTTTGAATGTTGATCCCTATAGTGGGTGTAACCATGATTAGAATAGACCTTTATGATTGGGGTATATTAGTGGATATCACAATATTCCAAAGAAGAAATTATCTAGTAATTCTTTCATTTATGTCACTAGATGTGTTTGGTTGAGCCCCCTCTTGATATTTTCAGTGGTGATGTGTTGGAAGATTTATTTTTTTGAACAATTCAATAAATATTTAGAGTTTCATAGTAGATTCATTTTTGGAATTTTGTATAGAAAACTACTAGTTATTTTTAAATTCTCAACATATGTGGAATAATAATGATTGCTGGTGGAACAAATATACTTATCATGGATGATAGATGTTGTGGTGGGAATTCTGGGAAGACCCAAATCATTATGGGTTTTGAAATTCAGATGGAATTTGAATTTTTTTCTAGAGAATATGATGACTTATGAAATGTGATATAGATCATAATTAAGAGCATTGGAATATCTTGAGGAATGGGTTTTTACATGGATTAAGTATCATGAGGTGTTTCTGGTGTGCGTGTGTTAATATTCGTGTGTGGTCAGGGTGATCCCAACTTTGATGATGTTTTTTACAAATGGGTTTCACACCATAATGGGTGATGGTCATTTAGTGATTAGTTCTTCTTAGAAAACTGCTATGGCATGGTAGAGGGAGTCCTGACATGGATCCCACTATGGAAATATTAGCTAGTGTAAATTACCTTATAAAGGGAATTCCTCCATCACCTATAGAGGTCATATATTCACAATGAAATTTATAAAATGTGAGGGGAGCCTAATATTTTTTCATTGGATTTCATGGAGGAAATACTATCATGCTGTGACCTTGATGGGCCATATTGTGGTAGTGTTTTGAAAAGGTACATGTATGTTTCCTTGGGTGATCTCTTTATGAACCATAAGGGTTTTAACATTACATGGTCGGGAAATGTGGTTACAATATTTTATATTCATTCTTGTAACATAAATGACCGCCAACCCTATTTATTAAATTTGAAAAAACATCCATTACGGTAATTCCAATTAACGATTTAGAGTGAGATAGGAATCCACAGGGTTCCATTCATTTGAATATCTCCATTTATCATCATTTATTTGATCCCCCTAGGAAAAGGGTAATTTCATTGTGTTTTCCATGGAGTTTTTTGGTAGGGTAAGATATTTTTCTATATGTTCCCCTTCTCCCACCATGAAAGATACTCTAAATATATTTGTCTATGGTCTAGTGAAAGTTCACATATATCATTGTGAAATCATTTCTCATAGATGTTTATTTTTCTCTTCATAGAGAGAGGATATCCAGATAAGTTGAACACATATCATTGATCATCATTTAATAGGAGATATATCACTATATGAATTTATTTTAGTGTTTTTTAATTAAATTAGAAAGAATTAGTTATAGTAATAGTAATAATAAATATGGATTTATTTATTAGATTTTCCAAGATCATGCCAAGAGTAATTTTAAAGATGTTTATATAGTATTCTCTGAGAGGGAGTTATATATAGCTTGAGTGTTTGGTGGGATTGGACCAAGGCATGCATGAAAATAAAGAGGATTTGAACTCCTTATGAGGCATATGGTCATTTAACATCTCCCAAAATTTTATATTTCTTTTATATTTAAATGTTTCATGTGGTCTCACATTTATGTTCGTCAGACCATAAATTTAAATGGGTTTTAAATTGATTTTCCATTTAATGAAAAATATATCAAGGTCCATGATGCACCCTTGAAGACCTTTTTGATTCCTCAACACCTGATGGTTTGGTACATGGTCATAAATATATTCCATGATATAATGAAGACCAAGGTCATATAAATGAAAATAATGGAGTAGGTACCATGGTAAAGGTTCCATTTTGACACTACATGTATTGGAAAATGTTATATTTAGAGTTTTTAGAGTTGGGTTACACCATATTGAATCATTATATGTATTGAATCCATGTAGAAAATTCACTATAGAGTGGTGTTAGTGTACCTATATAACTATCATGAGAGTATCAAGGATGGTGTGCCTATGGTTGGACAATGGAAGGGTTTTATAATTGAGGATAGACCATTCATGGCCCAGAGAGAGAGATTTGTATTATTTCCTATGTCTAGTGTGATATTGGTATGACATTCCCTTTGATACTATTTAGGAAATGATACAATCTGGAAAATTTTTAGGGACTCTAGTCCCCCTTTGGTGTTGGGTTTTAACCCCAGAGTTGGAAATGAGAAAGAAAAGCCCATATAGGGTGAATTAATAATGACGTGTCCTAGGGGACCTTGTTGGTGATTGAGTCTCATGTTATCCTTGGAGTAGGATATTGAAGGGAGTCCGGTATTGTGATATCCTAGTATTGATGATTTGATTGATATTGGTTTTGTTATTGAGAGTCCTTATGAGGTGATATTTGATGTGTTCATGTGTGGGGCCATCATATGGGGGGAAGAAATATGATTCCATGTATAGTGAGAATTTACTATTGGATTTCATGATGTGATATAGGATTCAAGGGTTGGAGGTGATTCCATCCTCATGTTTCTGATGAAGTTATATGTATTTTTTGTGTGGGGATAAATATTTCCCCAAGTTCCTGATAATTTGATATGTGTTTTCTTATAGGGAAGTTAATTTTATATTGGTTTCATGATGTCATGTATAATATTGTATGGTGAGGAGGTTTTTATTAATTATTTTTATGTGAGATGATATATTAATTCATTTCGATGGTGTCATTCCATTAACATGAAAAGTTTTTACTATTTTATGGGTATGAAGTTTTTTCCCAAGATTGATATGTTTTATGACTGAAAATTAATTTTTTTATTTATTTCAAAAGCACTTTTAAGGAAAAATTGAGAAACCGCACAATAACCATAGACGAGGCAGCATGCCCAAGGGGATCCACCATTGCATACATGAGGCAGAACAAACTCATAGATCACTTTTATGGTTGAGTGAGAATTGGAAGTTAAACCCAAAAATCATCCTTAAACATAAATTTGGAATCATCATGTTCCCTCTCGGAATCAAGAGTCGAATCCTCAAACATGAGACCAGATTGGCAGCTGATGGAGTGGGTGCACATCCTACCTAGCCTGCCTATCACTTATTTCCTGCCAATGACCTGTGAGAAAACACCCAGATTGAAGAGATATCTTTCCCTCCCCCATATTTTTGGATTTCTTTTTGGATGATTGACATCCCTAAGGATATCATACTAGTTATGGGTGGCCACCAGGGCGTCTAATAAATCCCTAATTCCCATGCCACTAATCATCCTATCCTTAGGCAAGTGGGTCATAGAAACCGCCACCACTTGTTCCCCATATGAACTGATGAAAACCGTGACACTCCCTTTGGCTCCATCGACCATTGGGATACTCTAAAGTGTTGGGTCATCCCTTCTCCCATCAGGGGAAACCATCAAACCATGAAAAATATTCACATAGGTAGGTCCAACACTTCTAGAAACCACAACAGTGATGCCCTTACCTTTCTTGTCTCCCCCAGCTCGATCATTGATATGTTTTATGCTCAGATACATCTAGTACTGTTTGAAGTGGGTATGAACGACCTCATGAATCATCATAGAACATGATAATGGATGTTGATAATTTAATGAGTCTTCCATACATTTTTTTTATTTTGACCATATCACTTAATTCATGATAAATATTGGATGGTTATGTTAAGGAAACTGTTAATAGTGTACTATTGAGTTTTATTCATACAATTCATGGGAAACTATAAAAATTTATTGCCAAATTTTTCATCATGATAATAAGTTCAGGAAGGTTAGTGGGACGATATTTAGTAAAATATATGTATAGTACTGATAGAGTCTAGGTATGATGATTTGGGATAATAGTATATCCTCATCATTTATTTTTTATTGATTATTTGTATATGTCATAATCCTAGTTTGAAATAAGAGGGTTATATGACTGTATTATATAATATTCTTATGATATAGAATATATATTCATTATTTACTCTATATACTATAATTAATTTTTTGGATGATATTTGGACAAGATATGGTTATTTTGTTTTAATATATCATCTGATTTTTAGGAGTTATTTACCTAGGATATCACATTCAACCCTCTATTCTAATTATAAACATCTAGAATTTAGAGATGCATGGTTGTGGATATGTAACACCCCACTTGGGAAACCAGTGAGTGGTTTTAGGAAGAGAGATGTTAGAGATTCCATTGCAATTTCATGATCAAACCAAATATGATACAATTCTTAATCATGGGAATTAATATAAATACCCATATCCAGACCTCTATAATGAATGTAATATATAAAACTTCATTGTCAAAAAGAAAAAAAATACTATGAATTTAAAAAATATCATGTCATAGAGAATTTCAATTCATTATCAGAGGATAAATTCATACATTTATGATGATCCATATGCTTAATGAACTAGGCTTGAATGATCTCCCTGATTACATCCCATTCCATAAAATATTGTGTCACAAATTATAGGACTATTTCATCTTTATAGTCCTTCCCTCGATAATGAAATTTATTTTATGAATAGGAATGGACAATCCCCTTGGTTATATGCTCCATGTGTCTACTATTCTACTTATGGAATAAAAATAATTGATGGAATTAATGTGTTTAAATTCATATAAATTCAATTATTTGATATAGATTGACCCCAAAATTACATACATAAATACTAAATCTTGTTAGTGAAATATTAGTTACATAACATTATGATCAGTGCTATAAAATTAATAGATTAATACCTTTTAAAATGAGTAATTATAAACTAGTAATACATAATTTTTTAACATAATTTCACATTATGTTCTTAAAACCTAGTAACCCTCTTAAACAGATCATACTTAAAACCTTTATTCATAACATGGGGAAGTGAAACATAAGAAAGTGTGAGAAAAAATAATCATTAAGGGTATACATAAGTGTTATCAAGAAATGATCATATATGAATATATTATAATAATAACAGTATAATAACATTAACATAGCATTAAAAATCATACCCAAAAATTAATATACCATAATCACGTATCATGACACATAGATTTATCAATAAAATGACATAGTACATAAGATTGTGAAATCATGAATAATAAATTATGAGCCATGATATCTTATATTAATCATAAACATAAGTTTTTAATATAAAAATCATCATATAAAATTATTTCAACAATCATGGCTCTCTTCTAAGACAATCATAGTGGATTGGGTTCACTCCCCATTCCATCATTTCCACTTTAAAGGTTAATTCCAAATTCTATATTATTTGAAAAATTCCCCAACTAAAATGGGTTCACCCCATATTTTTATCCTTAATATCTCATGAGATATCCATTTTACCCAATTCATTGGAGGGAAGTATAATTTTAGGCCCATCGGTCACATAATGAAAATCATAAACATGTGTGGCATAATATCGTAAAATAGTCATCATATAATCGTATCATAACCCATTAAAGTGATATTGGTTTCATAATTATTTCATCAACATAATAATATACCATCAATATAAATAATAATGGTTGTAACATTGGATCATATCCCATGTAAACTACAAGAATAAATAATGGAATTTGTTATATATAAACCTAAAATTAAAAGATTATAGTATAATTTCTTGAAAAAATAGATTTTTAATTTTAAAATCCCTTATTAAAATAAAAAATTTCAAAAAATTTAAGAAAGAAATTTTCATTTAAAATAACTATATGTTAATGAAGATTCAAAGTAAATAGAATTTATGTCATTTAGAAAATATCTTCATTTAGTGTATTTTAAAACAAAACAACCACTCACATTTTCTATAAAAATTGAAAGTACCTCATTCAAAAAATGAATACAAAATTCCTTAAAAAAGTTATTCAAAGTAAAATATGGCTAAAAATTATATTAATTAATTAATTATGAGAGGGTAAATACAATCTTAAATATATTTTAAATAAAATATATTCATGGAATGAACATATTACTCACTAAGGAAAAAAATAAAGCTGGTTTTCCTAAAAGACATTCATTCAGTTTCTTAAGTACCTTAAGAGTGGAAAATTAATGGTAAACTTGTAATATCAAAAAAATGACAAAAGGATATTCAAAAACAAAATAATTTGTAGAGATGTATGATATAATATAATAATCATAAAATTTATTCATAAAAAGTCCATCTAAAATGAGATTTTAACGTAAAACCCTTTCATAAATCTATCTTCAACAATTAGTGCTCCATCCTCCTGTATAATAAAATTAAATTTATTAAATTTATATTAATCAACTATTATCATACCTATAATACCATTAATATTTTACTTATAACACATTATGAACCGTTTATCAACAGTAATTCATTATCATCATCATTTCGGGTGTTAACTACTTCATTTTTTAATTTATGTTTTAGTTCTACCGTTATTATAAAAAACAAGCTAATGGTAATATAAAAAATATTAAATTATTATTTATATTAATTAATTTTATTTTATATATTTATATTAATTAAAATAATATTATGTAAACTTCAGGTTTAAAGGATAAATCAATATTTCTAAAAAAACAGCCTTTCATTCATCAGATTTTCATATTTAGAATAATAATTTCGAAATTATAAAATTTTAACTTAAAAAAATTTGACCTGTTTTATGAATTTATATTGTTAAAATTATCTTAGGATTAGTTTTTTATATTTTTCAAAAATTATTTTTAAATGAATTGTGAAAAATATAGTTTTTCATTAAAAACTATTTTATTCATTCATGAATTTACAATGTTCCAATTATTAAAAATGATTACATGTAAAATTAGTTAATTTATATTATTAATAATCCAATTAATGTTATTTTAATTAAAAAAATACATGAATTTAGTATAAAAATATTTTATTGAATAAAAAGACATTTTTCAGAAAAATAATTTTTCATCATGTTTTATGGGTTGCATTTTAAATTATATTCTTTTATATTTATAGATTGAATTTAATAAAATAGATTCAGTATTTTCTATCATAATATATTATATTAAATAACAATTTCAGCTTAATTTTTGGTCATTATGTATCGTAAAAATAGTAAAAATTTGTTTCTTTGTTTAAGGTTAAAACATGTTTACTTAGGGTTAAAATAAAGTGATATGGGATATAATGACTTAAATACGTGTCTAAATCATAATTTATGACCATATTTCGACTATAACTAAAATTTTCTTATGAAATGGTCGATTTTGGAGCCATTTTACTTGGAAAATACATTAATATGTTTTAATCTTTTTAAAAATTAAAATTATTCCCTCACCCCCACTAATAAATGGCCGCTCTCTATCCTCTCTTATCCACACATGAAGAGCCTTTTGGATTGGATAAAACATGACAAAATCCATTCCTAAAATCACTCCCCATGTCCTAGAGTCACTTTTTTTTATTATAAAACCATCCTAGAAAGTCATTATTTATAAATAAAAAGAGGTTTTCTGAAGAAGTGGTATAGTTCTTAATGGATTTTTTTACCTATTTTCTTCTTAAAACTTCTTAAAATACTCTTAAAACATGCTTAAATAATAAAAAACTATCTTATTTTTTAATCATATGTTTTTATATTAATGTAAAAACTATTTCTATATCAACTTCAATCAAATTGGAGATGAATTTTTCTATTGTGTATATGGTAGACTACCTCATCGTGTGCCAATTTATTTCGTTTTCTATCACTACATCTCACTTTTGTTTATAATAATGTATTTAATGTATATATATGTTATTTATGAAATAACATAAACTATATAATGATAATATATCATCTATATTCTTCACATTATATTTATTTAAATATGATAACATCGTTCGTGCGTACGTTTTGATTGCCACCTTCACGATGGGATGTGACTCATTTTCATCACTTAATCACATGCATGATATATATATATATTTATTTATTTAATGACATAATATGAAATTTATATTATAATAATCATTATGGAAAGAAAAAATAATACATACATTCTTTCCCTCATTCTCTTTGAAAAATTAAAACCTTACTCATGAAAACATATGGCTTACCATCTTTATAGTTGAAATAAAATTAGTTTTTAATTACCATCAATCATGATTATTTTTAAAATATTAATTTATGTATAAAGATGATAATTATTTCATGATTTTTATTCTAGATATGATGGGATAATTAAATAATTGACCATAGTTAACATACCAAATTCATTTTCAACATTTGATTTGAATATCGTTAAAACATCCGATATGAAATTAAATGATTAATTAAATAAAAATAAAATGGAAATATATAAAATAAATGGAATAAAAAAATAAAAATGCATTTTAAAAAAGTATTTACATAAAATTATATTATTATTTAGTATTATAAAAAATGAACATGATGAGTCAAAATTGAGGTATGAGACACTTTACCATAAAAACCAAATATTAATTTTTTTAAAGATTTATTTTATAATGATTTTTCATCCATGTACATATTCTAAAAATTATTTGATTGATGTATTTATATGAACACAAAATATTTATTAAGGACATTTTATGTCACTTTTTATACGCTTACAAAGTTTTTCAAAATTAATCTTTTTACATATTTTATAAAGAATGATTAGAATTTCATTAAAAAAGGAAATTTTATTGTTCTATTTTAACATATACAACATCATAAGACATTATCACAGCCACAAAAATTATTTTTTGCTTTTAATTCTTTTAATTATTTCATTTTTTATTGAAAGATAAATAATTCTTATTTATTTTCGGTATTATAATTTTTTTTAATTTTTATTTAAAATTAAAGTGTATTTTTTGATTTAAAAATGTATTTCATATTGTTCTAAAAGAGTTTTTCAAGGGTTTTGGGAAAAAAGGTGAAAAAATAACATGTTTTATACATGATATGGTATTTCAAAATTATATATGATGATGGGTTAACCCAATATATCTTATATTATGGGTGATCCTGATATAGCTTATATAACGGGTGTTCCTGAGATAACTTATATGATAGGTGAGACTAAAATAGTTTATATGATGAGTGATCTCAATATAGCTTACACGATGAGTGAGCCCAAAGCTTATATGATGGGTGAGCTCAAAATAACTCTCTAATTAATTTGGTAATTTTCCTTATCTTCAATATAAATAAGTGGTCAGTTAACTGGGTAGGTTTCTCTTATAGATTTGACTAGGAACTAGTTATTTATAAAATATTTTATGAATATAATGATTTATGTTTCCAAAAAAGGGTTTCAATTTTATTTCAATGGGTTTTTATCGGATTATTTTAGAAAAATGTGTTTATTTTTCATGGGTTTATGATTTATTTCATAACCTCAAAGAATATTATGAAAAAAGTAAACTCTTTATGGGTTTAATGTTTTTTAGTGGAATAATGGGTTTTTAATTTTATATCCTTCATCAATATTTTTTTCCTCAACTGGAATTTTGAATTTTTTTCATAGGATTAAAATATTTATAAGAACAAATAATAAGTAAAGTTTAAGGTAATGTATATTTTCATTAAAAGAATATATATTTCATTTTTGAAGTTTTTTTTGGGAAAATGGATACATATTAGAAGTGTAAACATTGTAATATATTAGTTTTCTGTGAATGAGTAATGATGTAATTATATAAAACTCTAAAATAAAAAGATCTTTTCAAATGAAAGGAAATAAATTCTAGTATAAAGACACTATATTATGTAATTTTTATGGTCATGTTGTTATAATTTATTTTATATAAATGATTTAAATAAATTTATAGGTTATAATAATGTTAATAGAACACCCTTAAGAGATTATACATATGGTTATATAGTTATAGTATTATAAGATTAGCATATTGCTTCCTCTTATCATTGAATTTTTGAAATATTTTTCCTTATAGGTAAAAGGGAATATAAAGTTTGAAGGTATCTAAAATAAAATTCCATTCAAAAATAGAATCCTATAATGGTAGGAAATGGAAATTAGTATTTTGTTTTAGTGATGTATCTTTTGATGTATGATATATGTGGTGGTAAAATTCATGTTTGAGAGCAACCATTATTACCATAGATGAACTTGTTGATAGATAGGAATTTTATGAAACAACACCATACATACTTTAGTGGAACTTTAGATCCATTTTTAGTTAATGTATGGATCAATGCATTGGAAATTATATTCGATGTCATGGGATTTTCAAACTATAAAAATTTAATTCTCTACAATTATAATTCTGATGGTGATATCGATTGATTGTGGCCATTCATTGAGAATACTAAAGAAAGAGAAGAGATTTATGATCTAGAATAGAATATATTTTAGATTATTTTACTAGAGAATTATTTCCCTATATATATTTTCATGTAAAAAAAATTATTGGAATTTAAGAATTTTTAATATTCAGAATCAGTATATAAAGAAAATTTTACATAATTTACCTTTTATGAAAAATAATTTAGTCTGGACATTGGTAGTAAAATCAATAGATTTTACTCAGGATTAAAACCAATTTGAATAAGCGAATTTTCTCCTATGAATTTAAATGATATGAGAATGTAGTTAAACATGCTAAGAAAATTTAGGTGGAGTTTTTTGACACATGTATTTATCAAGATGAAAAAAAATTAAGAAATGGTCTACGTGGAAAGATGTAGAGAATATATTCACTACTAAATCTAGAGGTAATCCCCCACCAAGTTTAAATTGTGGTAAAAAATATTTTATCGAATTTTTGAAAGGATCTATAAAGTGTTATCAGTGTGGTAAGATTAGTAATATTTCTCATGATTGGATAGAAAAGAGTCCATAATAATTAATGAATATGGTGAAAAATATCCATTCAATGTTGAGATGTTTTAACGATAATGAGTTTTGATATTTTTATAACATGTATCCTATTTTAGTTACATAGGGTGGAAATCATCACGAACTAATGAAAAATGTGTTTAAAAATCATTTTCTACTACTATGGTAGATTTTGGGCCATCAAAAGAAGTGGTGACAAGTATGTTGCTTGTTTTTAGAATAAGGATGATTCCATGTTTGAGTCTGGCTATATTTATCCCATTATTTCATAAAATGTATCAATTGAAATTGTAATGAAACCCCATGAAAATAAGATATAATTTTTTTGTTAAAACTCAATGTGGAAGTATTTTAGAATCAAATATTTATAAGAATATTCCAACTATTACAAGTTGGATATTCCTTACTATAAATATTAATGGACTACCCATAATAGAGTTTGATATTTTTTGGGTATTTATTGGATATCAATTTATATTAATAAAATATATCTTATAGATAAAAAGTCATATTCAATGATTTTTTACCATTAATAACATATTAAGAAGAAGAGAAAGTGATTTGAGAGAGAAATTAAAGTTACATAGCTCATGTTGTAAAAATGAAAGAAATTTTTAAGATTAATGTATTTACCATGGTGAATGTATATATGGATTTATTTTCTAAGGAATTTTCTTATATAAATCTTAATGAGGATGTTCATTTGACCATTACTTAGTTCCTGATGCTGGAAAAAATTCAAAACCTTATTTTTGAATAAATTAACTAGAATATTTGAAATTTAAAAATAAGTTTCAATAGTTTCTAGATAAATATTTCATTATTCAGAGAACTTAACTTTTGTTTAATCCTATTTTATTTTTTAAAACAAAAATGGTTCAATAATACTTGGAATTGATTATAGATCCATGAATAACATCACTGTTATGAATCAGTATCCTTTTCCTTACATCTATGATATATTTTATAAACTATTAAGAGAACATTATTTTTTGAAGATTGATATCATGTTAGGAAATCATACTTTGATGGTGATGGAGTAAGATATTCTATGAAAACATTTTTTATTATATATGGGAATTATGAGTTTTTGGTTATTCTATAAGGGTTTTCTAATACACCAGTTGTATTTGTAGATTTTATGAACTGAGTATTCCCTCATTACATAGATATGTTTGTTGTTTTGTTTGTTGATGATATTATTCAATATTCTAAAGTTCATGAGGATCATGAAAGATATTATAATAACCCAGATCTTCTTTTTAGGTAGGAATCTTGATTTCGGGTATTTTTGAGAAAAAAATGGATGTTTTGGAAATTTTAGGAGTACACGCCGTGTACTTAGGAGTACACACTATGTACCCTTTTATAGTGTACAACTGCATATTGGGCGTGTAACATCCGAGACATGACCATGTGGGGTGATGTGGAAGACTGCTAATGTTGGGGGCTGGTTAAGGCGAATACACTACATGTTTATTAATATTACACGCCATGTAAATTTTCTTTTATTTCATTAAACAAACTGAGGCCACGTCTCATTCACAGAAACATCTTCTTCTAGCACCATCTCATCTAGGAGAAATGAGAATCACCAAATCTTATCGGAGCCACTAACTCACTGTTCGTTCTCTGAATCAAACACCTTCGATTGAGTTTGAATCACCTCAGTGAGTTCTTCCTTCTTCTAGAGCCTCTCCTCGCGATTTCTTCTTCTTTAATGAGATATTCAACATTGATTTTTTTTGAAATTCTTGTATATCTACGACATTCTAGGTCAAATCAAAGACCGAGATTCAACTATATCAATCGTACAACGTTGAGGTAGGTGGTTTGTGCCTTTTCGTAGTTGTCTTTGATTTATATGTGCAAAAAGTGCAGAATACCCTAGTTTAGGGTATTGCATGTTTTGGAAATCTAACCCTGATGATGCATACTATTGTTTGTTTGCTTGAGTAAGGGTCTTGATTAGGAATAGGGTTTATTACCTTGCTTATGGATGTGTTTTCCCATGTTTTTTAGATTTTGTTCATTGGGTCTAGAACTACCAATTAGGTTGTTTTGTTTTCCATGCATAGTGATGTTAGGATAGAGTTGATATTATATGACATGATTGTGATATGAATTTTAGTAGTTTATCCAAGTATTATTTGAGATTTAATTTGGACAATGGTTATATTTTTTGAAATATTATATTACACAGGGCTATGAGAACCTGGTGTAGTTAGACCATAGGGGGAATTGATATTGAGGGATTCCCCAGAGTGTTTGTTATACTTTTCACATGGTGAGACCATCAGAGGGATTGATGGTGAGTGCTCCCTCAGAGTGTCTATAGAATACTGTTATGAGACCACATGGGGAATTGACGTTGACGGCTTCCTCATAGAGTTTGTAGTTATCGTTAAAAGACCACATGGGGAATTGATGGTGAGTGCTTCCTCAAGGAGTCTTTGTTTGCATGTGACCAAAGGGGTTAGACTGTGTGAGCTTCCTAAAGGGTTTTTATATCTTTATTGATTTAAATGATAAATTGAACCAGAGGGGTTAGACTGTGAGAACTTTCCCAAAGGGTTTCTTGTGATTGTTTGGTTCAATAATTAATGTATGTAAATGAATGTAGTTGAAACCATAGGATTGTTTACTTTTACGTACTTTATATTTATTACTTCATTTTGCATATTTCATGATATATATATATATATTCAATGATAGTTAGGCACAAATATTTGGATGGTTACCTACTAGGATTCGTCTCACACCCTATTTGGGTCATGATTTTGGGCCCAAAAAGATTATATTTCTGTAGGTATAGATAAGGGAAAACACCCTTCTACTTCAGGTACTTGATTTCTGTGGAGCTGGAGAGCATGGGACCAAGATGAGTCTTGTGATGCTGCTAAAGTTTATTTGTTTTCTTTGTACTTTGGTTTAGTACTATATTTCTAGTATTGTGACTTGTTTGGCTGCTTTCCTAGACAGATGTGACATGGATCCTTTATATATGTGCTCCAGTTGTTTATTTACTTTCAGTCTTCCACTATTTACTTGTTGTATAGTATTACTGCTTCCACTAATATTTATTATTTGTTATTATACTATGAATACTATGATAATGAGGGAATAGTCTCCCCACTATCATAACCAAGGCCCTCAATGCTAGTTGGAAGCCTCCGGCATTTGGGGAAAATGCACTTGAGGACATGCGACCAACTGGGTACGGGGCACCTTTGGGTGGCACCTTGAACTGGGAAATTACAATGTGGTATCTGAGGGATTATTTTCTTCTTTGTCTTACTGTTTAGATCCTATAGATAGGTATATTAAAGAATGGGTAATTGGTAATAAGTTTTGCCCGGGAGTAGCTAACCCATGTACATGGAAAAGCCAATTTACCTAAGTTATTGAAAATTTTATAGTTTTTCAATTGTTATAGTTGATTTGATTTCACCGTTGGGTGATTCACATGTTTTATGCTATTATCGTTGATATTATTGAGGTTGTATTTCTGTTGCAACCTGATGAGATGAGGGTATGTCATCTCATGAATCATATAGGCACTTGCTAGAGATCATATTTCATACATTCTTGTCATGCCATTTAGGGCGCATTATTGATTTCATGTTGTTATGATAGATTCCTTGATATAATATCCTCTATTTTATAGGGTATTGGTAATATGTAAAGTTTCTTTTAGATGAGTGCCAAAATTTGGTCCCTAATGTGTTATGGGCCCTCTGGGATCAGAATTTGGTGGATCATGTGATTGATTGAACTATTATACCTTGTGATATACATGAAGATGATGCCAATATTTGATTCACAGGAGGTATGTGCCTCCATAGATCAGAATTTGGAACTTTAATGTTTTGGTTCAGTGTTTTTATGGGGTTATGGAGTAGTTTATGAGGCTTACTGTCTGGAAAAACCCAGAATACACGATGTGTAATGATGAATACATGCCATGTATCATTCTATTTGGAAAGGAGAAACTTTTCTTAAGTACACACTATGTAGTCCTTAACTATGTGACTAGATGTGTGGGTAGAGACACGAGGTTGGGAAATGTTTGGTGGAACACACCATGTACTTGGAGTACATGCTGTGTTGTAAGATCCATGTATCCAGTTGTGTGACCAATGACACGCATGGATAAAATCTAGGTTTTACATACTGTGTTCCATTCTTACATTCCATGTATAGTTGACCGTGTCACTGACCATGTGACTAATGACACGAGTGGTTATAATTTAAGGGGGTACACACTGTGTCTAGGGTGAACACACCATGTGGAGTCACCCAGGAAGGAACCGTGTGTTTAGCTGTGTGTAGGAACTCAGGCATGGGGGAAAAGGAATCAAGTACATGCTGTGTCTCAAGGAGAACATATTGTGTGTATGGGGTGTTACATGACCAAGGTCGACATAAGTACATGCCCATGTAAAGGCTTAAGGGAACATGCCGTGTAGGGATCATACATGCAGTGTATCTATGTTTTAAGAAACTTGAATGTTTTTTGTAATTTCTTGACCCCAGTTACCTAGAGTCGGTGTATTATTACATAACATTGGCATGATACAAGGAATCATGTCCTGAAAGATTGATCAGTTTAGTAGCCTTGGAAGTACTAGATACATTCATAAGTTTTACATTACATCATGAAATAAAAAAATCAAAAACATTTTGTACCCTTTTTAACACACTTATATCCTTAGCCTATCACTTCAGGTCAACCATAAAATACTTCTTCACATCCTGGGAAAAATAAAACATAGAAAGGAGTGAGCTCAGATGCTCATTAAGGATAACAATATAGTGGAAATGGTCATAAATAAGCATAAATATTTAAGGAAATGTATAAGTCTAAAACAAAAGCCTTTTAAACTTAAAATTTAGCATAATATGGAAAAGATAAAATAAAATAATTCCATTTACTTATTCACATGGATATTCTACTAGTCAAATAATCACATGCAATATCAATATACACTTTCATAATGATGGAATGCATAATTCCATACTTCACAACCACATAGTCAAGGCCTTGTGCCAAGACTACAAATAAGATTTTGTCAAGGCCCTGTGCTAAGACACTAATTTGTCTCATGAGACCTACTGATTCATCAAGGAGATATAGAGGGATCCACCCATAACTTACTAAATCCAATGCATTCCTCATATGAAAAGGTTTATACATAACATAAACATTCGTATTAAAACTAGAATAAGAAATGTTAATACTATATCCATAAAACATGAATGGTATAAGAATAACACATCCATAGTAAAACATATCAAAATACCTTTAATATAATATGGAATATTTGTATTATAATAAATCAACTTTAAATAAGCTTAAAATCTATCAAAAAGATGTTGACATAGATGAAATCAGAACTTTTTTTAGAGAAATATATCTTTCTATTTTGAAATCATTTAAAAGTAATATAATTATAAAATAAAACATTTATTTTGAAATACATTTTTAAGAACCATGGATGTGGATAATAAAGAGGTCCCAGTAGATACTCATGTAAAAACAACCTTGGATAATAAAGAGATTGTGAAATTAACCCTTACCTTGTAATTTTCCTTGGTCGAGGGTATGTTAAAATCATGTATAATAGTTAAATAATTGTTATTAAATTATACAAAAACTATATACATAAATATTATATCACATATGATCCTCTAATATTGTTTTGTTAATAATATTTTAGTAATATCATCATTTCGGGTATTAACTGATCCATTTTCCTTTATATGCTTGGTTATGTAAGCCATGTTTGTTATGGATAGGATGTATTTTATTCATATCCCAAATTATATTAAGTTCTTAAAAATTATTTTTAATCATAAAATGAAAATTATTCTTGAATGATTACGATGGGGAATGAATCTCATCGCGTTCGTGGAGACGGTAATCCGTACGTACGCACGAGCGACAACATCATTATATTGACGGTGAAATCGTATGTAATTGGATGGTATATCATATATAAAGAATTAATAACATGTTATATTTATTATTTACATCAGTTATATTTCTTATTATACCCATCCAAATAATGAAGTGTTTGAATAACAAACTACACCACGACGTGGAGATGGTAAGCCGTACGTACACATGTATGGTGACTTTGTCATTAATATGATGGATAGAATAATGAATATGGTTGTACCATTTTTATAATAACGTAAAAATATATAAATGATACTGGATTTATTATTTTAGAATGGAAACAACAGAGAAAGAGGAAGTGGAAGAAAAAAAGAACTTGAAAGAGGTGATGAAATATTTACCTCTTCTTCCGGTTCTTCCTTTTGATTTGATCAAAAGGGATCTTTAGGTTGGATTTATGACCAAAATAAGGCCTCTAAGATGAAGGTATGAAAATTTTAAGTATATTTGGGTAGGGTTTTACAGAGTGAAATGGCTTTTGTGGTGTGAAATTAAGAGAAGGAGAAGTGCCCTTTTTAAGAGAGGTGAGGGTCACTTTAGGAAAAGATTGAAATATTATTTTATAATAAAATAATTTTCGGTTTATAATGGTTAAAAAATGAATTATTTCAAGTATGAGGTGGGGATTGGTCTAACACCTCTCAAAAAATAGGTTTTAGACAGGTTTAGGTCATCATATTAACCTTATCTTTTAGATTTAACTCTTAGTTAAATTATTTGACATTTATCATGTCTCTTTGTATTTTTATATTATATGGTTAATAAACTTACTTTAACAAGCCAATAGAACTCCATGTGGTTAATTTCTAATATATATAACCTTATCTAAGTCCTTCGTCCAAACCTTAGATTTTTATGAATATTATATCAATTTATAATATAGTATTTGTTTTAAAGACTCAATTATGTCAATTATGACACTATTTAGTATTTGGTTTTTGTGAAAATAATATCAGCATGATTACTTAGAAAAAATATTATTTTTTCAACCACAACATGTCATATTAACCTAGAAAATTCGTAGAATTCATCAAAAGTCTGAAATTACATTTAATTGGATATTTATAATTTCAATTATTTTAATCTTTCATTAATAAGGTAATTACTACATCATCATTGTGTCATAAATAAATTAAATTATTTGATATCTAAAAATTATAAATAAAATACCATTATGTAGGAAATTTTCTTATATTTATAATGAATATTTATAGTATAATTTATCTTATGTATAACCCTATATTAAAAATGGTTTAGTTATTAAACTTTGAATTTAACTCTTTTAACTCTTCTTTAAATAAAATAATAATAAATGTCCTAATATAATCCGAGTGGACCAAATAGGATCATTTTTTATTCCTAAGGTTTTTTTCTGGTCTAATTATACTTATCCAATAGAATTAGGACAAGTGTTAGGGTAATTATGATATCATTTTTACCCTATTTACTTTTAATTGTGGTAAATAAAAGTCAAAATTTACTATTCACCAAAAATTATTTTCATCTTATTGAACCAAATTTTATTTACTGATATTAACCATGTTTCTCAGATTTTTGAAATTCAACTTGCAAAAGCGGTAAAATTATGTTTTATGCAAAATTGCAAATGCTCCCAGGAGGTGGGTAAAACACGGTAAAAAGTTCAATAATTTTTTTTATATATAAAATTATTATAAAATGATTCCAATGAATTAAATTGAAATTATATAGGTATTATGTATCTATTTTTACCTAGATTAAATTTAAATAAAATAAATAATTATTTAAATAAAAAGTTGGTTTTAACCAAAACACAATATTTTTCACTATTCATCAAAAATTGAATGTTTTCAAAAAATACAAAAAATTCATCCTAAGATAATTTCTATATTTTGAATTCAAAAATGAAGTCTATTTTGAAAAATAAAATTTATAAAATTTCAAAAAGTGGGTATTACTATTCATAATGGCTTGTTTGATTGGTCGCGGTGTGTTAGAATCTTGAAGTTGCATATAATGCTAGCTATTGCATTATTTAAAGGGAAACGTACCGTGGAATCCTGGGGTGTTACATTATTCCCTCTTTCAAATAATTTCATCCTCGAAATTTCTATAATACTACCGCACAAAAATATTCGGTTGGTTCTTCATCATAAGTTCCTCTGGTTCCCACGTTGCCTCTTCCATCTTATGGTTTCTCCATAGAACTTTTACCAGATGAGTTGTCTGGTTTCTCAGCACTTGTTCTCTTTTATCAAGAATTTTGACAGGATCTTCACAATAAGACAGATCAGGTTCCAGTTCAATTTCCTCATAGGTGAGTACATACGTTGGGTCAGGCATGTATTTTCTCAACAGTGATATGTGGAACACATCATGAACTTTAGAGAGACTTGGAGGCATTGCCAACCGATAAGCTAAAACTCCAATTCGTTCTAAAATTTATAAAGGTTTGATGTACCTGGGACTCAATTTACCCTTCTTACCAAAATGTATAACACCCTTCCATGGAGATACCTTCAAGAAAACATGGACTCCTACTTGAAATTCCAAATCCTTCATTCAGTTATCGACATAGCTCTTTTGCCTACTTTGAGCTACTTTGATGTGTGTTCGGATAATCTTCACTTTTTCCATTTTTTACTCAACAAGTTTTGGGCCTATGAGTTTTCTTTCACCAACATCATCCCAAAAAGTTGGTGTGTGACATCTATTTCCATATAACGCTTCATATGGTTCCATCTGAATACTTGAATGAAAGCTATTGTTATTGGAAAATTCTACCCAAGGTAAATATTGATCCCACATTCCTTGAAAGTCATGTGATAAAGATCTAAACATGTCTTATAAGGTTTGAATAGTCCGTTTTGATTGTCCATCAGTTTGAGGTGGTAGGAAGAGCTCAAACAAAGTTCAGTATCCAGGGCCTTCTGAAGACTTTTCCAGAATCTTGATGTAAAATGAGGATCACGATCAGAAACAATTGATAGGGGTACACCATGGAGTATTATAACTTCATTAATATTTGGTCTTTCCGAATGTTCAAGTTGTAAATCTTCTCTCATAGTAAGAAAAAGTGCTGACTTCGTAAGATGATCAACAATGAACCATATTGCATCATTCCTTCTAGGATTCTTTGGTAGTCCCATGAAAAATTACATTGTAATATCATCCCATTTCCTCTCAGGTATGGGAAGAGGTTTCCTGAATCCTCTAGGATGTTGTATTCCAGCTTTCACTTGTTGAAAAATCACACACCATGACACAAAATCAGAAATCTCCCTCTTCATGTTGTCCCACAAAAAATATTCCTTAAAATATCTAAACATCATGGTGCTCCTAGGGTGTATAGAGAAATTGAAGCTATGAGCATCATCCAACAATTCCCTTTTTAGATCAGGTATGTTTGGAACACAAAGGCTCTTCCGAAATTTCAAAATTCCATTTTCATATACGAAGTCACTCAATCTCCCATCAATCACAGCTTTAATAGTCTTTTGAAACTCCTTTTCACTAGTCTGAGAACTCTTTATCCTTTCAAGTAAATATGGTTTTTCAACCATTTGAAAAAGTATTGGTGTTTCAACATCCATGGTTATTCCCATATCCATCTTTACTAGATCCATAAAAATAGGACCTGTTTCTACTCTCATCTTGTTCAAAACTCCATGATCCTTTCTACTCAAATCATCTCCTACCTTATTTTCCTTCCCCAGGTGGAAGTGTATTGTGGAATCATAATCCTTGAGTATTTCAAGCCATAATCTTTGCCTCATGATGAGTTTTTTTTGAGAAAATATATTTAAAACTCTTGTGATCTGTATAAATCTCACATTTTTTCACCATAGAGATAGTGTCTCTATATTTTCAGAGCAAAGATTACAGCTGCTAACTCAAGATCATGAGTAGGATAGTTTTTCTCATGAATTTTTAGCTGTCGTTATGTATAGGCTATAACTCTATCATTCTACATAAGGATACAACCAAGTCTTTTCTTTGAAGCATCACTATAAATAATAACCCCAACGTTCCTTGATGGTAGAGTCAAGATAGAAGCATTGACTAATATTCTCTTCATTTCTTCAAAACATTCTTCACACTCTTTTTTCCAAACAAATTTAACCCCTTTACATGTGAGATTGGTTAATGGGTTAGCCAAATAGGCTAAATTCTGGACGAAACGTTGATAATAACAAGCTAAACCAATAAAAATGCATACCTCAGTTATTCTCGTCGATGCTGGACATTCTTTGATTGACTTGGTCTTTGAAGGATCAAAATATATTCCATCCTTAGAGACAATATGGCCAAGAAAAGAAATCCCCTGAAGCTAGAATTCACACTTGCTAAACTTCCCATATAATTCATTTCTTTAAAGAGTCTTTAGAATAATGAGCAAGTGATTTGCATGATCTTTGTATCTTTTGGAGTATACCAAGATATCATCAATAAATACCACTACAAAGTCATCAAGATATTCCTTGAAAAATCTATTCATTAGATCCATGAAGACAGAGAGTGCATTATTCAATCCAAAAGGCATTACTGTAAAATCGTAATGCCTGTACCTAGTTCTAAATGATATTTTCGGAATGTATTCATTCTTTACACACAACTTATGATATCCAGATCGAAGTTCAATCTTTGAAAAATATTTAGATCCACTAAGTTAGTCAAATAAATCATCAATGTGAGGTAGGGGATACTTGTTCTTTATTGTTATAACATTGATATCCGCGTAGTCAATGCACAACCTCATAGATCCGTCTTTCTTCTTAACAAAAGGGATAAGAGATCCCCATGGAGAAACACTAGGGAAAATAAATACCTTATTACTCAATTTCTCTAGTTGTTTCTTTAGTTCCACTAATTCCACAATGGCCATTCTATAAGGGGTCTTCGATATGGGCCTTGAACCAAGAATTAAATTAATGTAAAACCCAATTTCTCATTCAGGAGGATGTACAAGTAAATACTCTGGAAACACAACAAAATATTCTTGCACAATAGGTACGTCCTCTATTTTAACATTCTTTTACTCACTCATAATTTTTTCATTCTCATCCTCCCCAATAATTGAATTTAGTAGAGCTACTGGGGGTGGATCTAGATAAGAATCATATGGTGACATTTCTGCTCTAAAGATAAGGTACTCCTTATCATCATCAAAAATTGTAACCTCATTCTTCTTATAATTAATTTTCACATCATGGTATGAAAGCCAATCCATACCAAGGTATCAAATTCAATCATGGGTATGATGATGAGATCAACAAATAAAGAACATTTATATTACCTAATGGGAACTGATTCACCAAACTTTGTTGCAATGATACTTCCCTTAGGTGTTTTTACTGACAACTCACTTGTTAAGTCAAATTGAAAATATCTAATTTTCTTAGCAAACTGGGAAGATATGAAACAATGCAATGATCTAGAATCAAAAAAATCATTGTCTAAACTTGAGGAAACCATTAAATTATCTGCCACCACATCTTTAAGAGATTCAACCTCAGTAGTAGTGATTTCATAAGCATGGCCTTAATACCTTGTCCTTTTCTGAGGTAAGTTCCCTAGGTGCTTAGAACATTCATTTTTGTAATACCCCTTTTCTCTAAAATTTTAACATTAAACATTGAGAGCCTCTTTGTTTCCCTTGCAATCATGAGCTTGGTGGCCTTTTTCACCACACTTGTAACAGACTCTCATTCCCTTCAGGAAAGTAACGGGGTGATTCTTACCACATTTACCGTAGGATGGATATTCAACTTTTCCCTTCTTCCCCTTATTTCCATTTCCAGAGTTTTCAACATATCTCTTTTTCTCTTACTTTGATTTAAAGTCATAAGACTTAGAGAGTTCCTTTTCTGTCTTGATAGCGCTTGAGACAATATCTTCGTATGATGAGAAGGATTGTGAGACTAATTCTCGACAGAGAAATGGTTTTAAACCATCAATGAATCGATCAATCTTACTTCTTGGGTTACGTATATAATCTATTGCATGCCTTGATAACCTTGTAAAGTTAGTCTCATACTTTGCGACATTCTCATCCTCCTTTAACCTCAGACTCACAAATTATCTTTCCATATCTGATCGATGGTCATGAGGAATGTATTTTTCTAAGAAAATATATTTAAACTCCCTTTATTCCATGTTCGATAATTCATCATCTTCCTTTGTGTTTCGGATTAATGACCACCATTTATCTTCATCTCCCGTGAGGCGATAAACTACAATAAATTTTTTTTTCTCTTTCGCTACTCCCTAAAGCATGAAATATTTTCTCTAAGGAATTTATCCATTTCTCAGCTACTAATGGATTCTTACTCTCATTGAATATTTTTGGTTTTTTCCTAATGAAGCTGTCTAATGTTGATCATCCATGTTTTGGATCACGGTGCTCCATACGTGTAAGGGTATTATTCATAACATGAGTGAGTTGTCCCAGTATGGTGATAAACTGATCAACACTAGTTGCATCACCGACTCTATAATAATTATCTTGAGTAGGAGGGAAATCCCTATATGGATTACGTGGTTTGATAAGACTTCCATTCCTTCCACTAGGCACCATTTCTAAACAATGGCATACACTAGATTAGTTTATGAATCACGATACATAATTCCAAACTTGTAAAATAGTTAACATAAATTGAACAATTTATGGATATAATCCATAATCATAAAAATATTTTCTTTGATGAGGTATATACTAATAAACCCTTCATAATGGTTTGTAAAGAAAATGATAATTATCATAAGAATATCCCCCGGGAGTGTCGTAACCAAGAGTGCAGTAAGGCCTGTTGTTTTGGACCAGTTCCCATTCGAGTCTAGCTCAAAGAGGTGTTTTCAGGTTTTACCCCTAGGTACATCTGTACTAGTTCCAACTCTACCTGCTCATATCCAGACAGGGATGTATTTCTTGGAAAAATCACAAAATATCTACAGTACCAAAATTCTAGGAATTTATTCTATACTAATCCTCAAAATCTATCTTAGGGCAGTGTTCTCTAATTAGAGTTTTTCTAAATCTAGTTTCCAAGGTTTGTACTAAACTTCCTCTGATACCAACTATAACGCCCCGACCCCAGTTACCCATAGTTGGTGCATTATTACATAACATTGGAATGATACAAGGAATCATGTCCTGAATGACCGATCACTTTAGTAGCCTTTGAAGTACTAGATACATTCATAAGTTTTACATTACATCATGAAATAAATACATACACAAATTTTTTTCCCTTTTGAACACACTTATATCCTTAGCCTATCGACCGGGGGAACCAGATGTGTTCGTAAAGGGCTCCCAACATAGGGTTTCCTCTCCTCTCGTCACCTCCAGCTCTTTGATGTGGGTGGCGCGGTGTTCCTCCTCATGATCAGTGGTTTTGGTGGTGGTCCTCTGCTGCGGTGGTGGTCGTGGCTCCTTCGTCTCGTGGATAGCCTGATTCGATCGATTCATACCCCTTCGGATAGGGCTTCACTCGGTAGTGCAGTGGCCCTTCGTGGATGCGTTCATACGCCTGCATAATGTGAGTCCACCTTTCTGGTGAGCACGTTGGGGTTTCGCCATGTCTGATGTGGTCGTTCTGTTCGGTGGGGACGAGACCTTCTGATCTTTAGTACGGTGCGCTATGGGCTTTTTCCTTTCTTCTCCAGTTCATGTCCTTCTGCGGCGTTGAGAATCGCAGTGATTTTTTGATGTAAGTCTTTGATCCGAAGCTATGGTTTGGGGTTCCATCTTGGGTTTTTTTGGCGTTTGTTAATCTTTTTTTTATTGGCTTTGATTTTGTTGCTTCTGTGGATTTGTGGACTTCTGTTGAATTTGTTCCTCAAAGTCTTGAGGATGATGTTCTGGTATTTGTGTTTGGATCTTCTGCTTCTGGTGATTTCTGGCATGGGACAGAGATGACTCTCCGGTGGTTGGGTTCGCCGGCTCTCTGTTTCGATGGGCTTCTTGACGGATGGACGCATGGCTCGAGGTGGCGGTGCGTCACGAGGCATGTGGCGTACGACATATCTATCAGTGATTTGGTTTGATGTTTTTTGTTTTTGAATTTTGAATTTTGAATTTGGATGTCAGATGTGTTTTCTGGATATCGGATGGTTCAATGTCTGTATTTGGGTACCAGAATCCCAAAAACCGACTTTTTGAAAATGAAAAAAAATGATTTGCAGCATATCCTTAGCCTATCCCTGCTGGTCAACCATAAAATACTTCTTCACATCCTCGGAAAAATAAAACATAGAAAGGGGTGAGCTCAGATGCTAAGTAAGGATAACAATATAGAGGAAAATTTCATAAATAAGAATAAACATTTAAGGCAATGTATAAGACTAAAACAAAAGCCTTTTAAACCTAACTTTAGCATAATATGGAAA
Organism: Viscum album; assembly: GCA_963277665.1. Lineage (NCBI taxonomy): Eukaryota > Viridiplantae > Streptophyta > Magnoliopsida > Santalales > Viscaceae > Viscum > Viscum album. Next base: position 643,841,045 of record OY728127.1, read on the forward strand.
ATATAAAATAAAATAATTCCATTTACTTATTCACATGGATATTATACTAGTCGAATAATCACATATAATATCAATATCCACTTTCATAATGATGAAATGCATAATGTCGGACTTCATAACCACATAGTCAAGGCCTTGTGTCAAGACTACAAATAAGATTTAGTCAAGGCCTTGTGACAAGACACTAGTTTTTCTCATGATACCTACCGATGCATTGAGGATCTATAGCGGGCTCCACCCGTCACTTACTAAGTCTAATGCATTCCTCATATGAAAAGGTTTAAACATAACATAAAAATTCGTATTAACACTAACATACGAAATGTCAATACTTTATCCATAAACCATGAGTGGTATAAGAATAACACATCCACAGTAAAAAATATTACAAAACCTTCAATACAATATAGAAGATTTGTATAAAAATAAATCAACTTCAAACAAGATTAAAATCCATCAAAAGGATGTTGACATAGATGAAATCAAAAAAAATTTAGAGAAATATTTCATTCTATTTTGAAATCATTGAAAATTCATATAATTATAAAAGAAAACATATATTTTGAAAATATTCTTATAATCTTGTATGGGAATCTTCGAAAATGATATAACGGTGTAAAATATCCACACCCACTGTATATGTTAAAAAAAGACATTCTTATCTTAATTTTGTCGAAAAGGTCATAAAGTACATTGTTTTGAAAACAACGGAAAGATTCCTTTACAACCATTTTATAAAAAGTAAAACAATGGTATAAATGACTTTAACCCATAGTCTATTAAATATTAAAAATGTTTTGAAATACATTTTTAAGAACAATGGATGTGGATAATAAAGAGGTCCCAGTAGATACTTATATAAAAAAAACCTATGATAATAAAGAGATTGTAAAATTAACCCTTACCTTGTACTTTTCCTTGGTCAAGGGTACATTAAAATCCTGTATAATAGTTAAATAATTGATATTAAATTATAAAAAAATATATACAAAAATATTATAACTTATATGATCTTCTAATATTTCTTTGTTAATAATTTTTTAGTAATATCATCGTTTTGGGTGTTAACTGATCTCTTTTCCTTTATATGCTCGGTTACGTAAGACATGTTTGTTATGAATAGGATGTATTTTATTCATATACATAATGATATTAAGTTCTTAATCATTATTTTTAATCATAAAATCAAAATTATTCTTTAATGATTACGATGGGGAATGAATCTCATCGCGTTCGTGGAGACGGTAATCCGTACGTACGCACGAGCGAAAATATCATTATATTATTAGTGAAATAGTGTGTAATTGTATGGTATATCATATATACAGAATCAATAAAATTTTATATTTATCATTTAAATCATTTATACTTATTATTATACCCATCCAAATAATGAAGTGTTTGAATAACAAACTACACCACAACGTGGAGAGGGTAAGCCGTACATACGCATGTATGGTGACTTTGTCATTCATATGATGGACAGAATAATTAATATGGTTGTACAATTTTTATAATAACATCACATTTTATATAAGATACTGTATTTATTATTTTAGAATGGAAACAACAAAGAAAGAGGAAGTGGAAGAAGAAAAGAACTTGAAAGAGGTGATGAAATATTTACCTATTCTTCGGGTTCTTCCTTTTGATTTGATCAAAAGGGATCCTTAGGTTGGCTTTCTGACCAAAGGAAGGCCTCTAGAATGAATGGAGAAAAGTTTCTAAGATATTTGGGTAGGGGTTGGTCGAGCCAAATGGATTTGAAGATGTGAAATTAAGAGAAGGGGAAGTTCCCTTTTATAAGATAGGTGAGGGTCACTTTAGGAAAAGCTTGAAATATTATTTTATAATAAAATAATTTTCGGTTTATAATGTCTCAAAAATTAATTATTTAGAGGATAAGGTGGGGATGGGTCCAAAACCTCTCAAAAAATAGGTTTTATATAGGTTTAGGTCATCATATTAACCTTATATTTTATATTTAACTCTTAGTTAAATAGTTTGACATTGACCACGTCTCTTGGTATTTCTATATTATGTTGTTAATAAACTTACTATAACAAGCCAAGAGAACCCCATGTGATTAATTATTAATATATATATCCTTATCTAAGTCTTTTGACTGAACCTTATATTTTTAGGAATATTATATCAATTAATAATATAGTATTTGTTTTAAAAACTCAATTATGTCAATTTTGACACTATTTAGTATTTGGTTTTTGTGAAAATAATAACAACATGATTACTTCAAAAAAAAAATTTAATTAACCCTAAAATGTCATATTAACCTATAAAATTAGTATAATTCTTCAAATGTCTCAAATTAAAATCATTTTGATATTTATAAAATCAATTATTTTAATCTTTCATTAATAAGGTAATTACTACATCATTATTGTCTCATAAATAAATTAAATTATTTGATATATAAAAATTATAAATAAAATACCATTATATAGGAAATATTTTTATATTTATAATGAATATTTATAGTCGAATCTATCTTATGTGTAACCCTATATTAAAAATGGTTTAGTTATTAAACTTTGAATTTAACTCTTTTAACTCTTCTTTAAATAAAATAATAATAAATGTCCTAATCTAATACAAGTGGACCAAAGATGATCATATTTTATTCCTAAGATATTTTTTGGTCGAATTATACTTATCCAATAGAATTATAACATGTGTTAGGGTAATTATGATATCATTTTTACCCTTAATTACCCTATTTTTTTTAACCATGGTAAATAGAAGTCCAAAGTCACTATTCACCAAAAATTATTTTCATCTTATTGAACCACATTTTACTTACTAATATTAACCGTGTCTCTATAATTTTTGAAATTCAACTCACAAAAGCAGTAAAATTAAGTTTTATGCAAATTTGCAAATGGTCTCACGAGGTGGGTTAAAGACGGTAAAAAGTTCAATAAAATTTGTATATATGTAAACTTATTATAAAATGAATCTAATGAATTAAATTGAACTTATATAGGTATTATGTATCTATTTTGACCAAAAATAAATTTAAATAAAATAAATAATTATTTAAATAAAAAGTCGGTTTTAACTAATAACGCAGTGTTTTCACTATTCATCAAAAATTGAATGTTTTCAGAAAAATACAAAAAATTCACCCTAAGCTAATTTAGATATTCTGAATTCAAAAATGAAGTCCATTTTGAAAAATAAAATTTATAAAATTTCAAAAAGTGGGTATTATTGCTCATAACGGCTGGTTTGATTGGTCGCGGTGTGTTAGAATCTCGAAGTTGCGGACAATGAAAACTATTGCATTGTTCAAAGGGAAACATATCATGGAAGCTTGGGGTGTTAAATTCTTCCCCCCTTAAAATAATTTTGTCCTTGAAATTTCTATAATACTACCACACAAAAAGATTCGGGTGGTTCTTCATCATAAGTTCCTCTGGTTCCCACGTTTCCTCTTCCATCAAGAATTTTGGAAGGCACTTCACAATAAGACAGATCAAGTTCCAGTTCAATTTCCTCATAGGTGAGTACATGCATTGGGTCATGCATGTATATTATAAACAGTGATACGTGGAACAAATCATGAACTTTGGAGAGACTTGGAGGTATTTCCAAACAATAAGATACAACTCCAATTCGTTCTAGAATTTCGAAAGGTCCGATGTACCTGGGACTCAATTTACCCTTCTTACTGAAACGTATAACACCCAGCCATGGAGATACCTTCAAGAAAACATGGCCTCCTACTTGTAATTCCAAATCCTTCCTTCAGTTATCAGCATATATCTTTTTCTTACTTTGAGCTACTTTGATGTGTGTTTGGATAATCTTCACTTTTTCCATTGTTTCCTCCACAAGTTCTAGGCCTATGAGTTTTCTTTCACCAACATCATCCCAACAAGTTGGTGTGCGACATATATTTCCATATAATGCTTCATATTGTGCCATATGAATACTTTAATGGAAGATATTATTATAGGAAAATTCTACTAGAGGTAAATATTGATCCCACATTCCTTGAAAGTCAAGTTAGAAAGATCTCAACATGTCTTCTAAGGTTTGAATAGTCCATTCTGATTGTCCATCAGTTTGAGGGTGGTAGGAAGTGCTCAAATGAAGTTCAGTATCTAGGACCTTCTAAAGACTTTTTCAGAATCTTGATGTAAAATGAGGATCACGATCAGAAACAATTGATAGTGGTACACCATGGAGTCTTACAACTTCATTAATATATGGTCTTGCCAGATGTTCAAGTGGTAAATCTTTTCTTATAGCAAGAAAATGTGCTGACTTGGTAAGACGATCAACAATGGACCATATTGAATCATTCCTTCTAGGAGTCTTTGTTAGTCCCATGACAAAGCCCATTGTAATATCATCCCATTTCCACTTAGGTATGCGAAGAGGTTTCATGACTCCTCTAGGATGTTGTCTTTCAGCTTTCACTTGTTGAAAAACCATACACCTTGACACAAAATCAGCAACCTCCCTCTTCATGTTGTCCCACCAAAAATGTTCCTTCAAATCTCTATACATCTTGGTGATCCTAGGGTGTATAGAGAAATTGGATCTATAAGCATCATCAAATAATTCTCTTTTTTGACCAGGTATGTTAGGAATACAAAGTCTCTTCCCAAATTTCAAAATTCCATCTTCATATACGAAGTCACTTGATCTCCCATCATTCACAACTTTAATATTTTTTGAAACTCCTCATCATCAGTATAAGAACTCTTTATCCTTTATAGCAAAGATGGGTTTTCAACCAATTGAAAATTTATTGATGTTTCACATTCCATGGTTATTCCCATATCCATATTTACTAGATCCATGAAAATAGGATCCCTTTAAACTCTCATCTTGTTCAAAACTCCCTGATCCTTTCTACTGAAAGCATCTTCTACATTATTTGCCTTCCCTTGGTGGTAGTGTATTGTGCAATCATAATCCTTGAGTAGTTCAAGACATCATCTTTTCCTCGTGTTTAGTTCTTTCTATGAGAAAATATATTTCAAACTCTTTTGATCAGTATAAATCTCACATTTTTAACCATAGAGATAGTGTATCCATATTTTCAGAGAAAATATTATAGCTGCTAACTCAAGATCATGAGTAGGATAGTTTTTCTCATGAATTTTTAGTTTTTGTGATGCATAGGAAATAACTCTATCATTTTGTACAAGGACACAACCAAGTCCTTTCTTTGAATCATCACTATAAATAACAAACCCATCATTCCCTGATGGTAGAGTCAAGATAGGAGCATTGACTAATATTCTAATCAGTTCTTCAAAACATTCTTCACACTATTTTTTTCAAACAAATTTAACCCCTTTACATGTGATATTGGTTAATCAGTTAGCCAACCGAGCAAAATTCTGGACCAAACGTCGATAATAACCTGCTAAACCAATAAAACTGCATACCTCACTTATACTCGTCGGTGCTAGACATTCTTGGATTGCCTTGGTCTTTGAAGGATCAATATATATTCCATCCTTAGAGACAAGATAGATAATAAAAGAAATCTCCGGAAGCTAGAATTCACACTTGCTAAACTTCCCATATAATTCATTTCTTCTATGAGTATTTAGAATAACGAACAAGAGATTTTTATGATCTTCATAGATTTTAGAGTATACCAAGATATCATCAATAAATACCACTACAAAGTCATCAAGATATTCCTTGAAAACTCTATTTATTAGATCCATGAAGATAGAGGGTGCATTATTCAATCCAAAAGGCATTACTATAAACTCGTAATGCTCGTACATTGCTCAAAATGCTATTTTCAGAATTTCTTCCTTCTTCACACACAACTTATGATATCCAGATCGAAGTTCAATATTTGAAAAATATTGAGCTCCATGAAGTTAGTCGAATAAATCATCAATGCGAGGTAGGGGATACTTTTTCTTTATTGTTATAGCATCGATCTCCCTGTTGTCAATGCACAACTTCATAGATCCATCTTTCTTCTTAACAAAAAGGACATGGGATCCCCATGGAGAAATACTAGGGTGAATAAATCCCTTATTACTCAATTCCTCTAGTTGTTTCTTTAGTTCCACTAATTCCACAGTGGCTATTCTATAAGGGGTATTTGATATGGGCCTTGAACCAAGAATTAAATCAATGGAAAACTCAATTTCTCATTCAGGAGGATGTCCAGGTAAATCCCCTGGAAACAAATCAAAATAATATTGCAGAATAGGTACGTCCTCTATTCAAACATTCTTTTCCTCACCCATAATTATTTCATTCTCAGCAGCCCCAATAATTGAATTTAGTAGAGATACTGGGGGTGGATCTAGATAAGAATCAGATGGTGACATTTATGCTCTAAAGATAAGGTACTCTTTATCATCATCGAAAATTGTAACCTCCTTCTTCTTATAATAAATTTTCACATCATGGTCTGAAATCCAATCCATACCAAGGATTATATCAAATTCAATCATGGGTATGACGATGAGATCAGTAGATAATGAACATTTATATACCCTAATGGGAACTAATTCACAAAACTTTGTTGCAATGATACTTTCCTTATGTGTTTTGACTGACAACTAACTTGTTAAGTCAAATGGAAAATATCTAATTTTCTTAGAAAAATGCGAAGATATGAAATAATGCGATGATCCAGAATCAAATAAAGCATTGTTTAAACTTGAGGAAACTATTAAATTACCTACCACCATGTCTTTCGAAGCTTCAACCTTAGCAGTAGTGATCGTATAAGCTTGTCCTTACTCCCTTGGCCTTTTCTAAGGTAAGTTCCCTTGGATATTAGGACATTCATTTGCATAATTCCCCTTTTCTTTACAATTTTAGCATTCTACATTGACAACCTCTATCTTTCCCTTGCAATCATGAGTTTGGTGGTCTTTTTCACCACACTTATAACAGACTCCCACTACCACAAAACTGGGCAAGGCCAGCGCCACCCCTTTATCAGCGCTAACGAAAAAGCGCTGATAAAGGGGGGAGGGGGGGCTTTATCAGCGCTCAAAAAAGAACTGATAAAGGGTGCCTTTATCAGCGCTAAAAAAGTGCTGATAAAAGGACCCCTTTATCAGCGCTTTTTTGTAGCGCTGATAAAGGGTCGACTCCAATTTTTTTTTTAAAAATATATTAATATATAAATATAGTTATATAGTTATATTGATATAAATATAATATATAATTTTTAAATATATTTTATATAAGTATAAATGTACATTTACACTTAATATACTTAATATATATGATATTTAGTGAAAATGGATTCTTAAAAAATTTAAAAAATATTTTTAATTAATAATTTGATAATTATTATGGAGTAATAGTCATTTAATAACAATTTGAAGAATAAAAAATATAAAAAATTAAAAAAAAGATCCAAAATATGTTGAAAACGCAACTCAAACTTCAAACGACCATAACTTTTGATCTGGGTGTCCGTTTGAGCTCTACCACATATCAAATTGAAGCATGCGACGAGCTCTACGTCGTTATGATTGGGGTAATCCTGATCAAGCGTTTTTCAAGGCCAAAAGAGGCCCAGAAGGCCTCCAAAAATGAGTTTTTTGTCGTGGTACCCAGATTTTTTAACATTTTGTGGATTTTCAGCCTCGTTTAAGGGGGTATTATTGGATTGTTTTTGGTGGGGACTGAATTTATTCCAAGTTATTACATTCATATTGATATTATGTATTTGAAATTTCATCCTTTTTTATAATTCACTGCTATTTATAATCAAATATATAACTATATGTACAATTGTTTAATATATTCATACCTAAAAATTAAATTTTTTAAATAAATAATTAAACATATTTACATATAAAATATATTAGCTTTATCTAAATAATAACTAATATCCATTTTATTTAAAATATTAATATATTAATATTTATATAACTACTATATATTAATATAACTATACATATATTAATATAACTATACATATATTAATATAACTATATGTATATATTAATATAACTATATATATATATTAATATAACTATATCTATATATTAATATAACTATATATATTAATATAAATATATATTACTATATGAATAAATATAACTAAATATATATATAAATAAATAGATATATCATGAATAAGAGAACAAATCAATATAGAGTAGTGGAAAAGGCTTTAGGTGCGCAGGGGGGAGGTCTCGAGATCAAATCTGGGTGGAGGCACGGGTGTGCGTGCAAGGCTTATTTAAAGGGCTAGCGCTATTAAAGGGTGTAACCGGTGTGGGAGGGCGCTGGAGGTGCAGGAAAGCGCTGATAAAGGGGGCTCAAGTGCTGTAAAAAGCCCCCCCTGAGATTGGAAGTATTTTTTTTATTTTTTTTTATTTTTTTTATTTTTTTTTTATTTTTTTTTATTTTTTATCAGCGCTAAAAAAAGCGCTGATAAAAGGGGTCTTTATCAGCGCTTTTTGGAGTGCTGATAAAGGGGACCCCCCCTTTATCTTCGCTGGCTTTATCAGCGCTTTTCTAGCACTGATAAAGGCCATTTTTAGCGCTGATAAAAGCCATATTTGTAGTAGTGTCCCATTCACTTCAGGCAGGTACCGGGGTGTTTCTTACCACATTTACTGCAGGATGGATATTCAACTTTTACCTTCTTCCCCTTATTTCTATTTCCAGAGTATTCAGCTGATCTCCTTTTCTCTTTCTTTTCTTTAAATTCGTAATATTTAGAGAATTCCTTTTCTGTCTTGATAGCACATGAGACAATATCTTCGTATGATGAGAAGGATTGTGAGACTAATGATCAACGAAAAAATGGTTTTAACCCATAAAAGAATTGAAAACTCTTACTCCTTGGGTTACGTATATAATCTGCTACATGCCTTTCTATCCTTGTAAATTTAGCCTCATACTTTACGACATTCTCATCCTCCTTTTTCCTCAGTATCAAAAAATTTCTTTCCATATCCGCTTGATGGTCACAAGGAAAGTATTTTTCTATAAAAATATCTTTAAAATCCCTCCATTCCATGTTCAATGATTCTTCATCTTCCTTTGTGTTTTGGATTAATGATCACCATTGATCTGCATCTCTCATGAGGTGATAAACTATTATGATAAATTTTTCCATTTCGCTACTCCCCAAAGCATGAAATATTTTCTCTAAGGAATTTATCCATTTCTTAGCTACTATTGGATTTTAAATCCCATTTAATGTTGGTGGTTTTTTCCTCATAAAGCGGTCTAACATTGATCCTCCATGTTGTGGATCAGGGTGCTCCATATGGGTAAGGTTATTATTCATAACTTGAGTGATTTTTCCTAGTATGGTGATAAGTTGATCAACACCAGTTGCATCACCAGCTCCACTATAATTATCTTGATTAGGATGGAATTACCTAAATGGATTGAGTGGGTTGATATGATTTCCATTCCTTCCACTAGGAACTATTTCTAAAAAATGACGCACATTAGATTAGTTCATTAATCTCAATACATAATTCCAAACTTGTAAAATAGTTAACATAAATTGAACAATTTATGGATATAATCCATAATCATAAAAATATTTTCTTTGAGGAGGTATATAATCATAAACCCTTCATAATGGTTTTTAAAGAAAATGATAATTATCCTAATCATATCCCCCAGGAGCATCGTAACCAAGAGTGCAGTAAGGCCCATTGTTGTGCACCAGTTCCTGTTTGAGTCTAGCTCAAAGAGGTGTTTTCGGGTTTTACCCCTAGGTACATCTATGCCAGAGCCACCTCTACCTGCTCGTATTCATATAGGGATGTTTTTCTAGGAAAACTCACAAAATCTACACAGTACCAAAATTCTAGGAAGTTCTTCAATACTAATCCTCAAAATCTATCTTAGGGTAGTGTTATCTAATTAGAGTTTTTTTAAATATAGTTTCTAAGGTTTGTAAAAAACTTCATATGATACCAATTGTAATGCCCCGACCCCAGTTACCTAGAGTCGATACATTATTACATAACATTGGTATTATACGAGGAATCATTTCCCGAAATATGGATCAATTTAGTAGCCTTGGAAGTACTATATACATTCATAAGTTTTACATTACATCATGAAATAAAAACATCAAAAAAAATTGTCCCCTTTTGAACACACTTATATCCTTAGACTATCCCAACAGGTCAAACATAAAATACTTCTTCACATCCTAAGAAAAATAAAACATAGAAAGGGGTGAGCTCAGATGATCAGTAAAGATAAAAATATAACGGAAACATTCATAAATAAGAATAAACATTTAAGGCAATGTATAATAATAAAACAAAATCCTTTTAAAATTAAAATTCCGCATAATATGGAAAAGATAAAATAAAATAATTCCATTTAATTATTCACATTTATATTATAATAGTCGAAAAATCACATGCAATATCAATATCCACTTTTATAATGATGGTATGCATAATGCCAGACTTCATTACCACGTAGTCAAGGCCTTGTGCCAAGACTAAAAATAATATTTTGTCAAGGCCTTGTGCCAAGATACTAGTTTGTCTCATGAGACCTAACGATGCATCGAGGAGCTATAGAGGGATCCACCCTTTACTTACTAAGTCTAATGCATTACTCATATGAAAAGGTTTAAACATAACATAAACATTTGTATTAAAACTAGCATACTAAATTTCAATACTTTATCCATAATCCATGAATGGTATAATAATAAAACATCCATAGTCAAACATATCACAAAACCATAGATATAATATGGATGATTTGTATCATAATAAATCAACTTTAAACTAGATTAAAATCCGTCAAAAGGATGTTGACATAGATGAAATCAAAACTTTTTTTAGAGAAATATCTCTTTCTATTTTTAAATCATTTAAAAGTAATATAATTATAAAAGAAAACATTTATTTTTAAAATATTCTTATAAGATTTTATGGGAAGCTTCAAAAATGGTATAATGGCAGAAAATAGACACACCCACCATTTAATTTTAAAAAAATACATTCTTATCCTAATTTTTTCGAAAAGGTCCTAAAGTATGTTGTTTGGAAAACGACAGAAATATTCCTTTAAAACCATTTTATAAAAAGTCAAATAATGGTATAAATGAATTTAACCCATAGTCTAGTAAATAGTAAAAATGTTTTGAAATAATTTTTTAAGAAACATGGATGTGGATAATAAATTGGTCCTAATAGATACTTACGTAAAAACAACCTTGGATAATAAAGAGATTGTGAAATTAACCCTTACCTTGTACTTTTCCTTGGTCAAGGGTATGTTAGACTCCTGTAGAATAGTTAAATCATTGTTATTAAATTATAAAAAAACTATATACATAAATATTATATCATACATGATCCTCTAATATTTCTTTGTTAATAATATTTTAGTAATATCATCGTTTCGGGTGTTAACTGGTCCGTTTTCCTTTATATGCTCGGTTACGTAAGCCATGTTTGTTATGGATAGGATTTATTTTATTCATATCCAGAATGATATTAAGTTCTTAAATATTATTTTTAATCATAAAATGAAAATTATTATTGAATTATTACGATGGGGAATGAATCTCATCGCGTTCATGGAGATGGTAATCCGTACGTACGCACGAGCGTCGGTGCCGCACTGGTGAATCTTGAGCATGCCATTGGGTGAGCTCTGATGGTCTATTCTTTCTTCCGGACATTCCTACGATCCTATCAGGATGTTGCCGTCATTGCGCACCTCTCGGTTTCAAGATTTGGTCAAGTTGGAACAACTTGCTTCTGAAGAACACAATGAAAAATAAGCGGTGGAGGGTCCGAGCCATTTTCGTTTGGACCACAACCTCCGCACTAGAATTATAAAAAGTGGGGGTAAATTATACATCATATTAAAAATAATAATGATAAACCCCATTCAAAACCCCCGCATAGACCACCTACAAATTCAAGAATGAGGAGAAGTAACGTGGAAATTTCTTGAATTAAAAGACAACACCTACCTCATGATTCGTTGGAGGTATCACAGTTGTTGGAAGAAGGAGATTCCCTATCGAAGTGAGGTTATCGGTGTTCGCTGATCTTAGATCATCACTGCTCAAGCTTCTATCCTCCATCGGTGGAAGACGTCGTGTCACTTCTCCAGAGGTTCCTTGCTTGGTAAATCCATGTCAAAACTCCACCCCAAGCCTCACTTAAATAGAGGGGTAAAAGGTGAGTAACACACTGAGGAATTAATTAGGTTCATTTAATGAATGAACCTCTAAATTCCCCAATGGTGCGGTTAAAAATAAAGGAAAGTCAATCCATTAATTGGTTTGACAAGTCATCGGTCCCCACCACCTTCACTCATCCGCTGGATAAAAAGAAATAAAAATAAATTGTTAAGTTATTTTATTATTTTTATGTAAATTCCAAAATTAACTTCTTCTCCCGACCTACTGCAGTCAAAGTGAAGTTTCCCTAAAGAGAATCTTGGTGCTACAGATTTGACATTGCTCTTGGATTTCAATTTCAAGCACTGGTTCAAAAGATAGAAAACGACACCCGTGTGTTTACTGAACTTACCTCAAAAGAAGTTCAAAAATTCATTCTGGGCACACCGGGACTCAGAATCAAGCACCGTCAATTTTCAAAGACTCATAATAATCCTAAATAATTAAAAAAAATACATGGAATTTTCTTTGTCTTTACAGTTATTTCACACACATATATTCTGGATATATTTTTCTATGGACTACTATAGGTGTAACCTGTATAGGCTGTGATGGCTTGAGGATCCTTAATTGGTGTATGGTCTATAATGTCTTGAGGTATAACACATATTGTATGATACATTCTATACAATATGTGGTTTCTCCCATAAACTACCTTGTTACTTTTGGTTATGCGAATGTGGTGGTGGTGTTGCACGAGGTACATGTTGTGGTGCTTCACCCAGGTGTCTTTAGGCTTTCCCTTTTGGAGAGAGATGCTCAGGATGTGTGACGTTGGGGAAAAGTGGAAAACCGATGGGAAAGTGGTGGCAAGGTACCCTTGATATTATTACTATATTATATGCTCTTTTATGCGATACTTAGTGAGAGTATCCATGGTGATTCTGGTAATATAGTATACCTGTTTAGGTGACGAGTTAGTTTCACTTGCTGTTCACTGTGATTTAGCATAAATTATTTGCATTTGTAGGAGAGGATATGGGGAGGATCCTACTAAGTATAATTTTATACTCACCCTATGTTATATAAAATATTTTTCAGGTCAGTTGGTGTAGGTTGGAGATCAGGCTGGTTACTACTAGCTTGGGGTTTTGCATGAGCTATTTGGGCTTCGTGGTTACTGTCGTTTTACTTTATTTTGGTACTTACAGTTTTAAAATTTTATTTGTATTAGTTTTTCATGAAAATATATATGTATAATTGGGATTTCTTTTATATTGTATTCTAAATAGGAGTTGGTTGGTTTCTATCTTATCACTCTCTTCCGCATATTTTTTCTTAGAGGGTAATGACTCCCATTTGTGTGTTTGTTATACCCTTAGTGCTAGTCTGCAACCCAGGGTATACTGGAGGTGGGGCTCAGGGGTCATTATCTCTATTCTCACATTTCTGACCAAGGATGGGTACACATTGTGGTGAGGGGTTGTGAAAACAAATCTTAGTATTCATATTCAAAATTAAATGATATTTGGAAGATGATGCCCTATAATCATGTAAAAGAGAAATGGATAGTTTGAGAAAATATTGAAAATATTCAAAGTCTCATCTTCTTTCAAATGAAGTAGCGTTTGAAATATATGTCAATGTTGACTAATTCAGAACTAGTCACTCCATGATTGGGAGAAATTTTCTTCATAAAAATTGGACAAGTAGGTTTGTGGATGAAAATTTCCCCTTTTATTCCCTTCTTTTAAAATAGGTTTACATGAATATGTTGTTTGATGCCAGAGATCATGAGGAATTATATATGATAGATATCAATAGCCAATATATTGAATTCACTTAGAACATGTGGGATGATTTTCAATGAGTACCACATAATGGGGAGTATAATCACTATCAGAGCCAATACCTTATAAAACATCCCCATATTGAGATTGAAAATACAATGAAAGTTATGATAGATGATAAAACCTACCAAATTCCAGTTTCAAATGAGCTATGTTCAGAATGAATCTAGTTGTTGAAATTAATTAACCACACTATATATTGTATAAAGATATTTTTTTAACTCTGTAAGGTATAAAGATTTATTTTTTATACCTAATTATTCATTGTAATTAGATAATCCTACCATGATTTTGGATGATTCATAAGGAAGTGTTAACCAAGTATTATTCTATATTCAACACTATTCCATGCTGAATGATTATTTTTTTAGAGAAAAAATGATTGGACCCTATGGGTGTTTAATGAAAAATGTTTTGAAGTGATTCTTGTTTGAATAAGACCACATGAAAAATGATGAAGGTCTTATATAATCCTTGTAAAATAATATAGATCACATATGAGTAGATAATTTCTGAGTGATTAAATCCAATCTCACATAATTATAGGTCAAGAGATATCATTGATACTTGTTTAGAACTAGATGAGATTGTTGATTTTGATTACTCTTCTGATGAAGATAAATTTCAAGATCTTGTGGATATGTATGAAGAATCTATAAATGATTTTAGGGAGATCAATGGGGACACTCTTGTTCCATAGGTTCTAGATGAGGGGGAACCTATATGTGAAGAGGTATATAAGGGTTATGATATTCCATAGTCTTATAGAATTTTAATTGAAGATATTAGAGGGTTTGAAATTCCATTGACCATTTAAATAGTCATATAAGGAGTTGTATCTCCTGAGGGATATAGAGTACCAAGATCCTTGTTGTTTGGAAGAACTCTCTCTAATTTAGAATGTGGTAATGATGTTTATCCTTATTGGATATTCCGCCTATGCTTGATATTGGGGTATCTCTCATTTTTTATTCCTCACATTCTAGTGGAAAAGACCCTCAAGATAAAACATTAATGAATATGGTTGTGTCTTCTCTCATAGATTTCAATGGTAAGGATGATAGAGAGTCTCTGAAAGTGGCTTATAATGATTATAATAATGATGCAGATGAAAATTATGATTATGATGATAATCCTACAAATCCAAAATGACATACTATTGAAATTACATTGATGAAAGAAGAATATATTATTCCATTGATTCCTTCTACTCCTGTTTCAGAATTATTAGTTATCGATGAGACATATAAGGATATTTTAATGATTTTTGATACTCCAACTTCTCCCAGAGATAAACCTAAAATCCCTTCTCAAGACAAATTAGTTCATGAAACTTATTACAAAAGAGAAGTAGTGGATATGGGATAATATAAGGAAGAATATGAGTCCATAATATGGAAAATTGAGTGACATGATGAGAAATATTATCCAAATGATGATACATGTATAACGAATCCCACATTCAATGATCGTTCAATTGATTTAAATAATGATTTCCTTCATAATTCTACTTTATCTTAGGTTAAATCATATCCTACTTAATCTTGATCAACTTCATATAAAAAAGATATACATTCCATTATTCCTCTATTTATGAAAACATACATAGACTTCTTATAATTCTATAATAACCTTTTGGATGTATTTAAAGAATTTTTATTAAGTATTAGTTGGGATAATACTCATGAAAGATATAAGGATATTTCATACACTATTGAAGGTGTTGTTTCACACATCCAACCTATTTTTTTTGAAAAATAGATCATATGCACTATGATATTGGGTCTTTTATAAGAGAAATGGAATGTTTTAGATGTCAAATTGGAACCCTATATGTTTTTATGATAGATATGTTGTATGTAATGGATAAAAGGTATCTCTTAGTGATAATTATCACATCAAAGCACCCACCTCTTCATAAAAAAATATTCCTAATTTAGTATATATTGATGATGATTTTATATAAAGTTTGATTGATGATGAATTTTATAGTATCATGGATGGTTTGTAGGATATGAAGAAACAAGTGAAAATGGACATTACTATCCATAGAGAAATGCAGCATGATTATCTTATAGTAGAATCAATTAGGTATTATAAAGATAAAGGTGTAATTAGTGGTGCAAAAAAGTACTATTTTAGATATATTTTCACAAAGGATAACATTAATAATAATTTCATTTCATTAAATGGAGACTTGAAGATTCCTCCCCTAAATTTTTTCATTAAGGATACTATTGAGAAGTTATTAGTGATGACTCCACTACTCAATAATTTCATTTCAAGTAAAGATGTATTCCTTTTGGTTATAGAACATGGGACAAGGGTTGTGGATGGTATCATATGGATTTTATATATTTATATGTATTTTTCTATTACTATTTTCTTAGTAACTATTTCTCTTCTTATATCTTGCATCTCTTCCTCTCCTGCCCAAACCAAAACTAAATATTTCTCTATTCCAACTTCTACCTCACCTATATATCCTATGGGACCCATTGGTCTCACTATTTCTTAGGACTATGGATATATATATAACTAATTACCAAAGGAATCTATATTCACTTACCTCTTGCAATTCCTCAGATTATTCCTCCTCATACTCCTTTTTTGGAAAAGAAAAAGACCCATAATTTACTAAGGAATCATATATTGATTAGATTATGATAGGGAATATTTAAAGTTTGTGAATAATTAAATAAATATGTCTATATTCTTCAATATTTTTTATTTTTTACTTTTAATTATTTAGTGTATCTTTTATATTTATTCCATAATTACCTTTTTACACTATGAATTTTTTTCATAATCCTAAATGGGGAGTAAACTATATGATATAAAAATAGGAATAAATTATAATAAATTATTTCCAAATATTAAAATATGGAATTTTAAAAATAGAAAATGGTTATTAATTATTTCCAATGGGTTGTTAAATTAGATTGTATTTTTTTAATGCATATAACGTAATATTGTTGTATAAATATTTATATCATGATTTTTGATCCTAAAAAGGGGGTTATTATTGGAGTAGTCCAACAATTCAAGAATTCAATTATCAAAAATAATGTTTAGATTATTTCCAATCCATATTATGTTTTATAAAAGTAAAATTAATTTCTATAAATAATGTAAATTTCACCATGTCTCTGATCAACTGCATTGAACATGTAATCAACTGCACAGAATACGCATCAATCAAATTTTTTATCTCAATAGACCACCGTGATCAAGAATATACACATTAGGATGGATTGATTTCAAGGAATATAAATAAACTTCACATCTAAAAAATCAACCGTATCTACCTCATACGAAACACTTTGATCGATTTCAAGGATATTTGGATTGACCACACAAGAAACTATGTGACCACAAGGCCAAATGAAAGAACCCATTTGTGAAATATGGACTTTCAAAAAATTAAATAATAAACTACATGATCAACTAAAGTGACCATGGTCATATGTATCAATTTGAAAAATTATTGGACTGGTTGTAGTTGTAATATTATCAACCATTTTTGTAAGTTCATCAATTGTAATATTAAATGATTTACCATTGTTATTAGTGTTTGACCATATGAACTATCAAGAAATAAGGGAAAAAAATTCTATTTATTCTTTTGACCATTTATTATAATTTTGAAAAACATAAACAACCATATCTAAAGGTATGTATTATATTAGTATAAAATTAAATATATTAATCCAAACAATTTTTTGTGCATAATGAAATGCCAGTCAAAAGAATTTACTGGTCCTATATTTATTTCCAATATATGTGAATCATTAATGCTAATTTTTCAACAAATATTTATGAGGGAAGATTCATTTTAAAAAAAATGAATATATATAGAAACAAATTAATACGATGTGTGTGTTACATTGACATTATAATTTTTCATGAATAAAAAATATAAACCAGTGCACTATTTCTAAACATATGTGACTCTTTTATTTCTTGAACATCAACAACACATCCACAATCATCCGAACATCTTCATGCGTGAATTCCTAATAAAAAGGTGGGAACAAGAGGAGAATAACCTCATGTATAAAAATAAAAAAACATACTCTAATGCTCTGAATATTTTTCCTTATCTTACAAAATTTCTGTTACTTTAGACCAGTATATGAATTATATTGTATATCTTTTAGAAGTAACTCCAATATCATATTTAAGAGTATGATACACTCTCTCTTATTTATTTCCATCAGTTCTCCCATGAAAAACTATAAAAGAGGATGTGTATCCTAGAATTCATGCATATAATTGTTATCTTTTTATTCTCGCACAAGGAATATTGAAAGATGATTTATCTATCTAATAAATACTTCCATGTTGTTCTGTAAAACACAATCCATATTGAAGATCATTATATTTGCAAAAAATTCTTTGCAATAGGTGATTTCAAAGTAGAGAGGATTATGTATCAGATTGAGAATGGACCTTGAGTATTTATTCCATTGTGTGGTTTAATTTTTTTACACTATTTTCAAAAAAAATTAATTTTTTCAAAAATTAATTGTAAAAAAATACTTCTATAGTTATATTTAATTTTTGTTTTATATACAATTTTTTATTATAGTTAATCTATTACAAATGTTAAAAAAAATTAAACCTTTTTAACTAATTTTTTATTTATCTTCTAAGAAAAAATTTAAATGATCAAATTATATAAGTATCATATTTTAGTTAACTAAGATATGTTTTTTAATTTGGGGTGTTTTTTATTTAAATAATTTTTAAAAAATAATTTATTAGAAACTCAAATCACCTCCATATTGAGTTTTACACTCTAATCGACATGTATGTTTATACCATCCCACTATATTGAAATTATTCAAATATGTATTGTGTCTTTATAGAAGAATCATAGTTTAGATATGGGCTTAGTAGATCTGGAGTTGGTTTTCATTGTTTGCAACTAATGTATGGTGATGTTTGGTGACACAAAATGGATCATGGTGGTCTGTGATTTTTTGTTGAGTGTTATAGATGGAGATGAATATAAATGTACATATACAATGGAGGATAAATATAGAGTCTTGTTACTATCAGAATATATGACTTGTAAGATTTATAGTTCCATTATTATTTTCCTATGTTCATTTTTAAACAAATTTGAGGTTTTTGGTTTGTATTTTATAAAGTATAGTGTGATATATATATATATACGCACTACATGGGTTGTTAATTATTTTATGCACTGAAGATATGTGACTATTGTAGATGATTATAGGTTATGGTATCTCATATCATTTGATATTCCTAACTGGTGATAGTTAACATCCCAATGTCTATTGGAGGCTTTCATGTGGTGGAACAAATGACTTATTTCTAGCTTGAGTGTATCCCTAGTGGGTCAGTTCATGTCATAGTGTTATTAAAGTGGTTGAGTCCTAAGAAAATATTTTGGAGTTAGAAATCATGTGATGAATGGTTTTTGAATTTATTTAAATGATGTTTTGGGGTCAATGATCTTTTTTATATGTCCAGATGGTCTAGAAAAGTTATAGGCTCCAATTTTTTCATTCACATGGTCATTGTTGACTAGTCGGTCAATCCAAATATCTAATAAATCATTAAATGTTATGGGAATGTTATTACACCATTATGTAGTTGTTCATTATGATCTTTTTTATCCTTAAAATTTTAGATAAATTCATATGATATAATCATTCAGAGTTCATAATATCAAATGATGGATTCAACGTACTAATATCATGCATGTATGATGAATCAGGTTCATGATGAGCCTATTCCTATAGTTTTGAATATTACCATTGGTTAGTGAGAAATGAGATATTATTTTGGTTATTCGGTTGAGATATATATATTCACTATGAACTCGTAACACCCTGAAAATATAAAGTATGAACCCTGTATTCGATTGTGTGTATGTCACACATCACCAAGCACGTAAGAGAATATAATATCTGAAGAATTTTTAATATATTTACTATTTAAAATATATTCAGTATATTCTATATATTTCAATTCATGCAACACTGAGTTAGTGTTCATTCCACGGAACAATGGGTTATCATGCATTACACGCAACAACGTGTTTCTTCAATGGCTTTCATTTCATGCAAGACTGAGTTTACCAAAAAATAATATATTTTTTAAAATATTAATATTTTATATAATAACATATAATAAACTAGATATTATGAATAGTATTAAATAAATTATCAAAATATATGGTTTACAAAACTAATTCATTGATTACTAATTAATTTTAAATTAATATAACAACCACTTGAACATAAAAGTAATATTTTTAAAGAAAACCATTTTTATGCTCACAAAGATGTTTTATAATAATAAATTAAATTAATTACAATTAGTGGTTGATAATAATGTAATATATATATATATATATATATTATTCAATTTAATATTTTTGATAATCATCCAATATTTTTGATAGATATAATATAAGAATAAACTCAGTATTATAGATAAAAACCTATATTTTTATTAAGACATTTTTTCCACCTTTTAATGGTGAACCTAGTTTAAATCCAAATTTTGAACCTTTTATAAATTTAAAATATAAAAATAAACCTAATATTTTAAAGGGAACCATACTAATTAGGTTATGTTAATGTTTAGGTATTTTTTGTAAAGATTCATTTTTTTTAATGAATTGTGAAAAATACTGAAATTTAATTCAAAACTACTTTTTCATCTAATTTATTTATTATGATAAATTATAATTTTAATTGGTTTAAAAGTTTAATAAGATCAATTTTTTATCAATTAATCCAAATTAGTTGATTGGAATCAATTTTACTTTAAAATTGATTATACAAAGATAGCAAACTTTTGGATGTTTTTACTTTAAAAACCTACATTGTCGTCTCGTCTGTGGGATTAAAATTAAATTAATTCATACCACTTATATGGTTGTAAATTTTAAAAATGGATTAAATATTTTGAATTAGAATAATTTTTAATTTCTAATAAGGTCAACATAGATTTTGACAAAAAATATTAGTGAAAGTAATTAAAATTAATTACAACAATTAAGGTAAAATTAAGATTAATAATGGACTCCAAAATACATTGGCTGGTCATATTTATACCTTATAATCCCTTTTCTACAATTAGGTCCATTATTGGATCCAATTTCAATGTTAAAAATGTGTATGGAATTCCACTGTAAAAATATTAAAAGAGTGCCACTCCTCCACTACAAAAAGGCATCCTCTACTACCACATCCTCACACCTCTCAAGACACTTTGTCTTGTCCAAGATCTACCCAAATATATCCTCAAAATCCCTCCCCTAAACATATAATAATCACCTTGGGTATAAAGAAATACATGTACTCCCTTTTGTGCAAACCAAAAGATGTTTCCCGATTAAGAGGTAACATCTTTCCTTAAGCTCTCTAGTGTTATATCCTTTCTAAACTCCTCCAATTATCCTTATTACATGTTTATATAATAACACAAGTATCATCAACATACTATTATGTTTTTATGCTAATATTTAGACCTAAAATTACACACATTTCCATCTAATGGGTGACGAACATAATGTTTATGTGTACTGTGAACTACCACTTCACAAAACGATGATTGTTTGTTTTTCCTTTACCACCTCTCATGGTGGCTATTATGATGGAATATATATTTATATATGTTATATATTATATTAATTATTTATTTATACTTATTTAATTCTTTTATAACACATAACCTTATACTTTCCATTTTTTAAATATGATAACATCATTTGTGGAAGTGTGGACTACCGCCCCCTCAAAGCGATGTGATTTGTTCACACTATAAATGGAACATAGAGGGTGGATTTAATTAATTATATGTGACATAACAAAACCTATATATTATAATAATTAATAAATTAAATTTATATAAATATAATATATATCATTTTCTTTATTACCCATTCACACACTTAAAAAAGTGATAACATCGTTCGTGGATGTGTAGACTACCGCCTCCTCAACATGATGTGATTACTTTTGAATCACCAGAATTATATATATATATATAAGTATATATGAATAAATAATATTTTAATTATGATATAATTATCATTATGTAAATATATAATGTTACTTACCTTCTTTTCTCAATGATCATTGAAAAATGAGAACGTTACTCAGGCGTACGTACGGCCTACCGTCTCTATGATTGTAACGTTGGTACATTTTTTATAACCAGATTTAATAATTGGATTTAAAAGTATAATTGAGGTATAAATATGATAATTATGTCTTTATTATTATTATATAGATGTTATATAATGACCCTTTGACCATAGTTGACCTACCAAAGTTGTTTTTGACACATAAACCAAATTTGGTCAAAACAACTGATGTAGCATAATTATTGAATTAGTTGTATAAAACATACAAATAAGTGAAATAAAAGAAAAGAAAAAATAAAAATGGTTCTCAAGAAATCAAATAATTAATATAAGTTTATAATACAGGATGTTAAAGTATGTTCACCTAAAATTAAATGTAAGGTAAGGGATTTCCTCTTAATTTACATTCCATTGAGAATTATTTGTTGTTATGCACCTAGTTTATTTTTTATGGTGAATATAATACAATTTTACATAATATATCATGAATATACTTAATATCATGATATTATACCTTTAATTTATTTTTATTCCTTTATTATTTTTATGATTTAAAATGTTTCAAAGTGGTATGGGACACTTTAGAATGTTTAAAGATTATTTTCCTCAACAATAACTTTAATGATATCTCAATGGTATTTCTATTCAAGTAAATAATATGATTTGTTTTCAATAAAACCATTAATTTTCCTATCCTCTAGTTATTCGTAACCATTTTCAAGTATTAGTACCATTTTTTCACACTTTGGTACTCAATGTGTTTTAAAAAATGTTTTTAAGAAACACGACTTCATTTCTCTCTTTAGTGGGAGAACCTATTTTCTTATAAAAACCATGTTTTATTAAAATGTTTTCAAAAATCCTTATAAAATTATTTGGTAAAATAATTTTTACCCTTTTTCCTTTTACTAATGTTTTCAAAGTAATCTTCTTGACTCTTTCTAAACAAGGCATTTTTCTAACCCTTTTTACCTTGAAAAAGGAAGGTTTCTTTTTACCTCATAAGACATGTATGGATTTATTCACCATAATTTATCTGAATCTTCCATTGTAAGTATAAAAGATTTTTTTTAATAAAAATAATTTAAAATGGATTTAAATAATAAAATTATTTTCAATTTGTTTTACAAAACAAAATGTTATTTTCTTCAAGAATATTTTTGAAGTTCTTATTTTATTTCATCAATGACAAGAACACTATATTTTTACTCCACTTGGGATATGTTGTATTGATACTATCAATATCCTTCATATGGATGGTTTTTTATTGATTTTTCTAAGGATAATATTCAGATTCACTCCCTTGATCCCTTTTATTCCCCTTGAAATATTCAATTTTCTATGATAATTTGACATTGAATTTCCACTAAATATCCATATCATTTTTCATGAATATGGGCATTACCTAAACCATATACCATTTTTTATATGGTGTTTACATTGAAAGTTATTTGATTATATGGGTAAATATTGATAAATCCATATATTCTATTCCATAAGGATATTTGATAAGGCACATTGTTAAATTGATTATTTGATATATGAGGAATACTTTGGATAAGTATGACATGGGTAGGGCCCATTTATAGATAGTCTCTAGATGCATCAGTAGTGTCATGGGATGAGTTAGTTGGAAAACCACTTTAGATTGGTTTTTACCTGCTTTACATGGGTTTTACCCAATAATTAATAACTTCCCTCATTTAGTTTCAGTTATTATTCATCCATGAGATTTTTTATTATCATATCTATGGATACATTTAATTTTTATTTCATTCATTAAATGGAATGTATTTTAGATTTCTTAACTTTCCATATTTTTTCCTTATATATTTATTTGAATGGAATGTGTTTTCATTTACCATGTCTTATTGTTTATTTAATTCTTTTTTCGCCTGTTGATTACTTGGAATGTGTTTTCAGTTATTTACCTTGCCATGTAAATTTATTTCTCATTGATTTATTATTACTTCCACTATATTTTTTCCTTACTAAGCATTTGAGTCCACCCTTATTACATTTCCTTTCACCAAGATTACAAGAAGTGTACTAAGAAAGATATGCAAGGATAAGAAAAATTGAATAAAGCTATTATCCTAGAAGTTATTTATTTATAAAAGAAAAAAAATATGTTTTAATTAGTGTATTCATTTGTAATACAAGTGTCATTTATGTATCTAGTTTACCAAGACTATTTAACTCTCTGACCTTCAAGATTTGATTCCTTGTAACCATACCAATGTAATTGATATAAGACACAAACTATGGGATATCTGAGGTTGGTTCACTATAGTTGGTATCAAAGGAAGTTAATTAGAAACCTTGATAACTATATTTAGGAAAACTTATAGTAGAGAACATAACCCTATGGTAGAATTTGAGGATAAGTATAGAAGAAAACCCAATAATTTTGGTAAAGTATAGATTATGTGGGTATTCCTATCAATATATCCATGACTATATATTACAAGTGGATTTGGTTTTGGAATAGATGTACCTAGGAGTAACAACTCTGACAAGGTGTTCTGAGCCTAACTCGGGCTAACCTGGTACATGAAAACGAGCCTTATTTCACACCTGGTTTGACACTCCTAAAAGATATTCTTAGGATAATTTACAATTTCTTTACAAACCACTATGAAGGATTTTTAAAATGAAAAACCTAGGTTAAAATTAAGGTGTTTTGGATTTAAGATAAGGTGTCATGATTTAGAAATCCAATTAATGATATTGTGGATAAACCCTAGACCAAGGAAGGACCTGTGTGGAAATAAATGGATAAAGTATTAATGTATTGGTATTGTTTTAAAAACCTTAGTTAAAAGGATATTTAGTGATTAACCTAATTTCAACCATTTCCATCATATTTATTTTTGAAATTATATTAAACTGGGTTTAGAAAAGGACAACCTGTATGCTGGGTGAAAACCAATCAAGTTTGACAAGTCCACGGGAATTGAACCCATTACTGAAGGATGATAAGGGTTTGATGCCAACC
The DNA here is from genome assembly GCA_963277665.1 of Viscum album. NCBI lineage: Eukaryota > Viridiplantae > Streptophyta > Magnoliopsida > Santalales > Viscaceae > Viscum > Viscum album. The sequence goes on from OY728127.1 coordinate 643,866,133, forward strand.
AATTACCTTTGCAATGTCCTGGTTAATATGTCATTGTTTCTAGTTGAACAATTTGGTGATTATATACTGATGATAAACTTTTAGTGTTTCTTTTTATGTTTAGACATTAATTTAAAAACTATATTGAATTTATAAAATAAATAGATACAAATAGTTACACTTTTCCCTCTTTTATAGGCCTTACGAACCATTAAATTTTTATTTTAGTGCTTCAGGAATCAAATTTAATTTCTGGATATTCATTTCTTAAAGTAATGGATGAATTGGAAATTAATCAAAGAACAACCAAATGATTAAATTGTGTTTGTAGAAATATATCAAGTAATTATATTTCCTTATATTCTGAGTTAGTAATATAATTAACCAACATTAAAAAAATGATTTAGAAATAAAATGTTAACTAAATACCTAAATTTTTGTTGAACTGATGGTCTTCTAAATCTTCAAAAGTTTATGGCTTTGAGTCCCTCAACTTCTTATTTATCATTAACTTTTTTGTGATTGATGACATAAATCACTCCATATAAATAATTTATTCTCTTCCTCTGAGTATGTATCTCTACTTTACACTAATTTTCTCCTAACTAGAGACATAGTTATATTTTTTTCCATGTGACCTTTTTACTTCACATTCTCTCTTTTATAGAGGATGTCTTATGAACCCTTATTACGATGTAGGATTTTAACATAGGAAATATCAAAAAATATAACACCAAAATCCAGTTTAAATTACGAGAATGGAATTTAATTAATGCAAGGAGAATGTAACACCCTGAAAATCTAAAGTAGGAACCATGTATTCGATAGCATGTATGACACAAGACACCAAGCACGTAAGGGAACATAATATCTGAAGATATTATAATATATTTAATATTTATAATAGATTAAATATATTCTATATGTTTCAATTCATGCAACATCGATTTATCCTGCGTTACATGCAACAACGAGTTTCTTTAATGGCTTATGTTTTATGCCAGACCGAGTTTTACCGAACAATAATATAAAATTTAAAATATTATTATTTAATATAATAATATGTAATAAACTAGAATTTATGAATAGTGTTAACTAACTTATGAAAATATATGGTTTAAAAAACTAATTCATTGATTACAAATTGATTAGTAATTAATATAACAACCAATTGAATATAAATAGAATATTTTTTTATAGAAAACTATTTTTATTCTCACAAATATGTTTTATCATAATAAATTAAATTAATTATAATTAGTGAGTGATAATAATTTAATATATATATATATATTATTAAATAAAATATTTTTTACAATCATCCAATATATTTGATCGGCATAAGATAATAATAAACATAATATTACACATAAAAACTTGTATTATTATTAAGGCAATTTTACCTCCTTTTAATGGAAAACCTATTTTAAATCCAATTTTCACCCTTTTATAAATATAATATGTCAAAATAAACTTCATATTTTAATTATGACCATAAAAATTAGGTTAGGTTAATGTTTTGGTATTTTTCTTTAGAAACTCTTTTTTTAAATGAATAGTGAAAAATACTGAAATTTAATTCAAAACATATTTTTCATCTAATTTATTTATAAGGATAAATTTTATTTTTAAGCTTTTTTAAGTTTAATTAGATCAAATTTTTATAAATTAATAAAATTTAGGTCATTGAATCAATTTCACTTTGAAATTGACTATACCAGCATAGCGAGCTTGTGGATATTTTTACTTTAAAAACATGCATTGTTGTCCCATCTGCGGGATTAAATTTAAATTTATTTTTTCCACTTCTATGATTGGAATTTATAAAAATTTATTAAACATTTATAATCATAATAATTTATAATGTCTAATAATGTAAACTTATTTTTTGACAAAAAATATTAGTGAAATTAATTAAAATTAATTACAGCAATTAAGGTAAAATTATGCTTAATAATGGACTAAACCTTAATCTTAAGGGTCAAAATGACCTAGAAACCTATCCAAAATCCATTAGCTGGTAATATTTAGACCCTATAATACCTTTTATAGGATTTAGTCCATTATTTGATCCAATTTCAATGTTAAAAATGTGTATCGAATTCCTTTATCAAAATATTACAAGAGTGTCACTCCTCCTCCACTGTAAAAAGGCCACCTCTCCTCCCACTTCCTCACACATATAAATACACTTTGGATCGAAAAATATCTTACCAAATAGCTCCCCAAAATACATCCCCTCAACCCATAATCCTCACCTTGTATAGGAAGAAATCCATGGAATCCATTTGGTGCAAACCAAAAGTAGTTACCCGATTAAGAGGTAACATCTTTTTTAAAGATCTTTAGTGTTATCTCCTTTCTCCACTCCTCTAATTCTCCTTATTCAATGTTTATATAAAAAATATCCTAAATATACTATAATTTTTTTATTATGATATTTGTACCTATACTTACAAAAAACTCCATCTAATGGGTAACGAACATACTGTTTGCGTGTACAATGAACTACCACCTCACAAAATGATGATTGTTCATTTTTAGTTTACCGCATCTCATGGTGGAAATTATGGGGTAAAATATATTTATATATATATTATATATTATATTTAATATGTATTTATTATTTTTTTAATTCTTTTATAACACATACCCTTATACTTTCCATTTTATGTAAATACGATAACAACGTTTGTGGTAGTGTGGACTACCGCCCTCTCAAAGCGATGTGATTTTTTCACACTATACATGGAACATATAAAGGATGGTTTTAATTAAAAATATGTGAAATAAAAAATCTTTATATGATATTCATGACATAATTACCATTTTATATATATAATATATATCATTTTATTTATTATCCTTTCACACACTTCAAAAAGTGATAACATCGTTCATGGATGTGTGGACTACCACCTCCTCAGTATGATGTGATTCATTTTACTCACAATAATTATATATATAAGTATATATGATTAAATAATATTATATTTATGATATAATTATCATTATAGAAATATATAATTTTATTTACCTTCTTTCCACAACGATCATTGAGAAATGTGAAATTTACTCATGCGTACGTACGACCTACCATCTTCATGACTGTAACATTTTTTCATTTTTTATAACCACATTTAATTATTGGTTTTAAAATAATAAATTATTTATAAATATGATAATTATTTAATTATTATTATTCTTTAGATATCATATAATGACCCCTTTGACCGTAGTTTACCTACCAATGTTTTTTCTACACATAAACTGAATTTGGTCATAATAATCAACATAAACATAATTGTTTAATTAGTTGTATAAAAAATAGTAATAATTGAAATAAAATTAAGGAAAAAATTAAAAATGTTCTCAAGAAAGTAAATAATTTAGTAAGTTTATTATATAGGAATTTAAAGGATGTTCGCATGAAATGAAACGCAAGGTAAGGGATTTTGTCTTAATTTACATTCCATTGAGAATTATTTGTTGTTATGCACATAGATTATTTTATATGGTGTATATACATCCATTTTATATGATATATCATGAATCTCCTAACTCTCATGACTTTTTAACTTTAATTTAACTTTATTTATCCATGATGTTTATGATTTAAAATGAATCAAAGTGGTATGGGGCACTTTGGAATGTTTAAAGATTATTTTCCTCAATAATAACTGTATTGATCAATCAATGGTATTTCCATTCAAGGAAATTATATGAAAATTTATCAATAAAACCATTCATTTTCCTATTCTATGGTTATTCATGACCACTTTCAAGTATTATTACCATTTTTACACTCATTGGTACTCAAAGTGTTTTAGAAAATGTTTTAAAGAAAACCCTACTTCATTTCTCTCTTTAGTCAGTGAACCTGTTTTCTTCTAAAAACTATGTTTTATTAAAATGTTTTAAAAAAAATTAAATTTATTTGGTGAGTAAATTTTTACACTTTTTTACTTTTACTAATGTTTTCAAAGGAATATTCTTATCGATTTTCGAATAAGGCATTTTTTAACCCCGTTTACCTTGAAAAATGAATGTTTTTTTTATCTTGTATGACATTTATAGATTTATCCGATGTCATTTCTATGAATCTTCCCTTTAAAGTTTAAAATTTTTATTTGTAATAAAAAAAATTAAAAGGTATTTTAAAAATAAAAGTATTTTCAAATGCGTTTTGAAAAAAAAAGGTTATTTTCCTCAAAAATATTGTTGAAGTTCTTCTTTTATTTCACCAAAAACAAAAACCCTCTATTTTTACTCCACTTGGGATATATTGTATTGATATCATCCTTAACCTTCCTCTGGATAGTTTTTAACTTATTTTTTCAATGATAGTATTCACGTTCACTTCCTTGATCTCTTTTAGTCCCCTTGAAATATTCAATTTCTTATGATAATTTAAAATTGAATTTCCCCAAAGTATCCATATCATTTTGTGTGGATATAGACATTGCATAAATCATATACCATTTTTCATACGGTGTTTACTTTGAAATTTATTCGATTATTTTTGGAGATATCGATAAATGTGTATCTTCTATTCTATACGTATATTTGATAAGGAACATTGTTAAATTTATTATTCGATATATGAGGAATGCTTTGGATGGGTATGACATAGGTGATCATGGTTATAGATAGTCCCTCAATGCATCAGTAGTATCATGGGACAAGTTAGTTATCTAGCCACTTTAGATGAGTTTTTTACTTTATAGATAAACTGTCTTATGAAAGGTCTTGATAATAATGGTTCCATGTACCCTGGAAACATAGTGTCTAATAATTAAGCACTTCCCTCATTTATTTTTAGTTATTATTCATCCATGAGATTTTTAATCGACATATTTATGTATACATTTCATTTTCAATTCATTGGTTAAAAGGAATGTGTTTTAGTTTCTTACCTTTTCATATTTATTTTTCCTTTCCTAGTTATTTGAATGACATGCGATTTCATTTACCATTCCTTATTGTTTATTCACTTAATTTTCATCCTATTGATTACTTGGAATTTGTGTTCAGTTATTTACCTTTCCATGTTAATTTATTTCACATTGATTCATTATTTCTTCCAATATGTTTTTCCCTTACTAATCATTTTATATCACTATTATTATCTTTCCTTTCACTAGGATTCCAATAAGTTTACTATGAAATATATGCAAGGATACACAAAATGAAATAATGTTATTATCATCAAAGTTATTTTTTTATAAGAAGAAAAATATTATGTTGTAATTAGTGTATTCATTTTTAATACAAGTATCATTTATGTATTTGGTTTACCAAGACTATTAAACTCTCAGTACTTCTGGATTTGATTCCTTGTAATCATTATGATGTAATTAATAGAAAACACTGGCTTCAGGCTATCAGGGTCTGGGTCGCTATAGAACTGATGTAGTTTATTTCCCTTTTTTCATTAGTGGAATCTCTATTGTATAATTAATTTTATTTCCCTGTTTGATGGATGAGCCTACCGTATAGCTATATATATATTCATGTGTTCCAATGAAATTGGTCTTATAGGATAGTGTGGGAGATTTAATCCTTAGGTGATAGATATTTGGATTCATAATTAGACTCAAATTTCCTTCTACTTTAAACATTCACTAACTATATATCATTTTATGCATTGTGCTCCCCGTATAGTTCAGTGGTCTTTTATTGGAATATTTTTTTCTCTAACTCATTATATGAATCATCCACCATTTTAGAGTTTTATCCCTTATTTATAAAAGTGTTTTATATGAGAATGTTTGTCCCAACGTAGGGTATCATGACCATGTATGAGTAAAGATAAAATCTTATAAAACTCTTGAAGTGTTACTCAGAAATGCTTCATAGTGGGAATATTCAAACTCATTAGTTTAATATGATACATTTAAGGAAGAGTTATCAAGGAATGTTTTAGTTTATAGGAAACTCCACCTTGTTCTGAAGGCCCTGAAGTAACCATTGATAGGTTTTTGTTCTTGATAGGTTATCACCATGGATTTGAGAGTATGTTATCATTTCATCTATAGATAGTGAATGTGGTTTCAGGTAAATTACTCAACATGAGATAATTTTTTGAGATCATATAACTACATATTATAGGACCCATTGTCTTTAAGTATGGTTTTTAATTGCATATATATTTGTGCAAGTGTTGTAGGAGATGCATAACATGCCATTACTCTCCCACAATAACCACAATTTGTTAGTTCTTATCATGCATAGGGTGAAGAATGTTGGGGATTCATGAAAATGCATGAAAATGGGTAATAATAGTTAGGAATCATATAAATTAGTTCATATAATGATTCATGTCATCTTATCAAATAACCTTATACTAGACTGTATAATAAAGGGTAATTTATTCTATAGTATATGTTTGGTAGTGGGAGATTGTAGTGAAACTCCTATTCAAAAACTTGTTAACTAAATAGTTTCCCTAGATGAATAACATAATTCAATAACCCATTATTTTAATATGTTTTTTTCCATAATTGATAAATAAGGCATTAATGGTGCTCCATTATGGTTAATATGAGATATAGTGGTGAACACCTTAATTGTAATTCACTACCAATGTTAATATTATACAATTATACATTATTGATCAAATGATACAAGGTCCACCCCCAGTGTTGAATGGGTACCCATTAGGTGTAGCAAGAATTGACCACTATAAAAAATAGTAAGTGACCTAATGGATTCTAATATTATGCTTATTTGTAAAATGTATGGATGATAATTCAATTACTTAGAATGTGTTGGAATGCACAAATTATCCCAAAGGGAGATCTATAGTTGTTCGTCGATTAGAGAAAAATGTGTGCATCATCTTACATTTAATGGACGTAGTTTATGTGTTTCTATATGGAATAATTGATTGGATACTTTTTATATAAGTTAGTATAAGTGACTATTGGGAATTTGAGAAAATTTCCTTGACATATTATGAGTGTATAAACTATATAGAAAATTATTTTACTGTGAGTATCATATTTAATTAATAGATATTCAATGATATGATGATATAACCATGGTTAACGATAATATCATTGTTTCACAGTAGTGGGATGGTGGGCGACACTTCTATATGAATAATATATATAACTATTGTAATGGAGGTGCATAAGGAACTATTTTTATATTATTTTAATCATTCATGGATGGAGACATGTTTCTTACATTTACTCGATTATTGTATCCCAACAGTATTCCATTTTTTCTGATAGGCCCACACTGGTCTACATATCACATGTTATTTATTTCTATGTAGTAGATGAAGATGATTTCTCTAGATATTTTAGATCATGGTCACATTTTTTTAGTAGTTTTTATAATAGAGTCTAGAGATGGAAATTAAGGATGATACAAATAGTCATAACATCCCTCTTCATATTATTGTGGATTTGGACTACCTCAATATGTCATGTGATTTTGAGCAGTTTGATGGTGTTTGTGTTATTAATTATTTACTCATTAGTATCTTTCAAGAAAGGGAAATGAAAAAACAAACAGTTTAGCTTTGTTAGTGAATGAAAAATTATTGGATATTGTGATGTGTTTAAGGAATTCACAATATATATATATATATAAATGTTAAGGAATGAAGGATCATATTTCCTTTGATCCAGATCCTAGTGGAATTAGATACTATTTTTATTGAAGGATGTGATATAGAAACTTATATAGGTCTTGAGGGGTATAATTCCTTACAACTATTCTTGTGTCATTTTGAAATATTGAAATTTTATAGGTGGGGGAATTATGTGCAGATAGTATTTACCCATTTGAAAAATAACTTGGAAACACTTTAATCGTGGGGATAAAATAACTCCCATAAAATGTAATTGTCACAATTAAACATTCTGAGGATTATTTCAGTAGTCTATTGTTTTATTTTTATATACTTTTCTCTAAGACATTGTATTATTAAAATTTTACATGATTTACATTGGTTGGACCTATATTTCAGAAAATATCTTACCTATAAATGATCTATAATGGATAATTACATTGATTGTGGTGTGATTTTTTTCTAAGTAGTGGTGCACCGAGGACTCTTATGGTGGGATCTATGAAACTGAAGGATGTTAATTTGAAGGTGGATTGATTTCATTTCATGGATTCTTTATGGAATTATTTTTTAGTAGATTTAATTATTTCTTTTGGGGGGTTGAAAACATTTCACGATTGTGAGGATATAACTACATAGAATTTTCCCAATAATGAAATAACTCTTTTTTGTGGTCTTGAGGTCTTGGGTCCTCCATTGGGGTAAAGTTGATGATTTAAATATGAAAAAATCCTTAAAAAATTATGGTGGTTCTATTTATATTTTGATGCATTGTTTACCCTTATGATATATCTTGGGAATTTTAAGGGACAATAAAATTTTAGGGATTTCTAATAATTATTAGTTAAATAAATATTAATATCTTGATCATTGATAGTAGTAACTTATTGGACATATATTTTTTATTTTGAATCATTATAATATTTGTATAAAATATTTAAGGATGGTCATTTATCTATTATAGAATTTCAATCATTTTGGTTTCCCAAAAAAATATTTATATTAAATATATAATTATTAGTCTTTTTAAACATTTTATATGAAAAATCTACATAGAATATACTGAGTGTTATATGGGAAACAATTATATAATGTTACATCAATAATGATCACTTTCAATTGTGATGATGTAATTTTAATCCACATATGGGGCCATCATGATGGTAATCATTCATGGAATTTGTTAAATAAATTTTAATTTAATGCTATTTTCAATTTCAAAACCCATGATCACCATTTAAAAATCCCATTTTGAATTTTACATAGGGTTATACATTGTATTTACCTATATTAACCCTCTATCAGGAGAGGTTTGGAGATCCATTAATGATTATGAATTTATTAGCATCATATTAATGCAATATTTGTGAAGGAAATGATGATAATATTAGAAAATGGTGATGAAAATGACCATTCTGTCAATGATATATTATATATATGACCATTTTTTCATGTGGTAGGTCCTACATAATGTTCATATTAATATATTCCTCTTTATTTTGAATGTGGGGATTCATTATTTAATTTTTATCCAAAATCATATACCCCCCTAAAATGTGTTTTTTTATTTATTCCTAAGAAACATGATTATTTGAAACATTTATCTTTTTTATTTATAATAGGTTGTTCAATTCCTGAATACCAATTTCTTGGTCACTAAATAAGACACTAGATATCCCATTAAAGATTAATATTAATCTCCCCACTATTTCACCACATTGTTTCCACTATCCGCCTTAGTGAAAAGGGTTTTAATGATTCATAGCATTAATGGGCCCATGATTGGAATTTTGTACAATGGTCAATGAATGTTTCTCCAACATCGGTGATCATGACATGAGTGATCATTGGCAGAGGATTGGGGATAAGTAGAAGGTCAGAGGAAATGGACACTCAAAGTTCATAAATAATATAAGAAACAAGGAGATGTAAAAATAAATTGATATATATATATATATATATATATATATATATATTTCCCTAGTGATGTTAGATATATAAATAGTCCATTGGAGGAATGATAATGATTTTTAGGGATTTTGGATATGATTCCTAATATATTGAGGGTTTGAAAAATTAATGTTTGGTGACAATGTGAATTTTTATACATTTTTCTCTTGAATATGTGTTGTACCATTAACAGTTGAGTCACAAGAAAATTGGTGTCATAACATGATGTATTTACTCATGTTATGTTATTTTTTACATGATTTGGGTGTATTTCATGGGTTTTATGTTTCACAATTTTTCAATGAGATATGATTTCTATGTAAGGATAATACTTGTTAATGGAGTTAATTTCATTGATCTTGGAATGATGAAACATGGTAGCTACATGAAGAGATTCAATTAGGGAATGAAATTACATGGGATATATTTATTATTCCATATATCCCTATGGTACATTCCATGTATTCCCTAATCTAACATCCGTGTTTTTTAAGGAGTACACTCCATGTACAACGAATGTGCATGCCATGTATTTTTTCACCCTTGTTTTTCTTATATCTCAATTATCAAGACATATATCATGGAATAAGAGTATTCCATCATGAATTATTATCAAAATATAATTAGAGGAAGAACATATCATACGAATTGTAGGTAATACCTAATGTGATAGATAAAACCTATTCATTTTTTTTGGTAGGTCTGAAAATGAGATTTAGTATGGTGATTGGGGATTTTATAAGGTTAAGTAATCTCTCACCTACCATTTTGTACATTGTAAGACACATGTCCCCTATATTATTGATAAGAATAAGAACCCTATAATTTTTTCTATGGTACTTGGGGAGATATTTTATCACTAGAGAGAGGTACTCCCTCATCTAATGTGTGCTATATGAGTTATGGGTGCTACACTTATTGTGTTACGTCCACCCTCATCTGTTTTGTTCTATAAAAATTGGCATTATTACTCCATTTACATTTTATTGATGATATGTGGGTTTTCTTATAGATGTTTAATTATGATAGTAGGTGATATTACTACCTTATATTTCTTCTATTCATTGATATAGTGTGAGTTCCCCTATAGATTTCATAAACAATGTCACTATAGTGGTGGAAAATATTGTATTATACTCACTTGGCTAATGTGCATACCTCATAAAGGAAAAAATTTTCCACGATATATTTTGTTGGTGGTGTGGATTTATGGTTATGATGGTTGGATACTTCCCATCATGTGACTCATTAATAACCCATGATTTTCCTTCAATATGGGGCATAAAACTGGGATATCAACATCAAACTTTGTGGGATTTTCAGTGTTGTGAGTATCCCTAAATACTAGTGTGATATGTCCTTCAAAGATTAGAGATTTGTGGACTAGGACTTAACTTCACCCAAAATAATATTTTTATGAAGAATATCTTGACCTTCATTTTCTTAAGATCAACTAACTTTTTGTTCTATAATTCTAATTGACATGGTTCATTTCATTGCATTTCATTTTTGTAGAAGCCTACAAAGTATATTTATGCTCACCCCTTTATGGGAATTGTGTCAAACTTTTTCTTTATTTTCACCTAATAGACAATTCAATGATGGTCTTGTTGTATGTGGAGCTACCATGTATTTTTTTTATAGGTGATTCCTGGTGATACTTGGTGGTGCATTTTGGAGCATGGTGGATCATGATAGTGGTAGTCATCGTTGTGAATAAAGATCGATCTAGGAGTACACACAGCGAGGATGATCATTCCAAGGACTTGTGTCTATCATATTTTAATTATAATCCAATATATAGTTCCTTTGGTTATTATCTATCTAGAATTTTTCTTGTGTTTCAATTTAATTGATTTTATTATATATAGTTCAGTTATTTATATATACACATATTATTAGGGTTACTATTTATTTTATCAATTTATGAGATTTGGTTCTTTCAGGTTGATATATTCTAAGGCCACTCATATTACATGATATGATATACTATAATTTTCACTATCTACTATCAAATTAGGTATCTTATTGGGGTGGAACAATAATCTTACTACCTTCCCATGTGACACCTTGGTAGGTAATGTCATCTCATGGTAGATCTTGGGATCACCCCTTCTTCTCCCCTCTATATATTTATTTTGTGAAGGCTTCAGTTAGTTTAAAAAAAGGGGGATATTAAATGTTTTTTTTGACATTAATCTGTCATCATGGAAAAAATAGGGTATTGAACCTACTTTCACCACCATCTCCAGATAGATTCTACATTGAGTTTCTATTTTTCCCCATGTTTTCAATGATAGATGACATAAACACCTTGATGTTTGGGTTTAGTTGGTACCTTCCAAAAAATAATAATAATACAAAAAAATCATCTAAATTAAGATATTTCCACATTATAATTATCATGTTGTACTCCTTCTATAATTTCCATATAAAAAATATAATCCTTTTAATCTTAAATCCATCCATATTAAATAATACATGATATAATCCATGAAACCAAACTATTTTTTTTCTCTCTCCCTATTCAAAAATTTTAATAAAACTATATTATCATATTATCACCTCCTCTTATTTTGATTCCAAAGTATCATTATTCTCATCTTCTATTCTAATTTTCCTCCCTAATAATTTAATATTTTAATATTACACCACTATTTATTCTCATTAAAATTGTGATATATTCATATTCTCCAATCCCCCTTTATTCTTTCATAAATATTAGAAAAAAATATTTATCTTCAAAAAAAAAACTCTTCCTTGATATTATGATTCTAATAAATTTACACATCCTTTTTTATCCAAGATAATGCTAAGTGCCCAATTTTTTTTAATTTTTATCAAATATAGTATTTAAATTTTAATAAATGTTCCAAATAATTCTATTTAATTTCAAAATTTGAATTCTACATTTTTATTTTATTTTCATTAGGTATTTTTCAATATGAAATGGTAATATACTAAATTCCTCTTTTGGATCCCATCATAGTAACATCCAATTAACTCTAAAGCATGACCTCCACATATCCAAAGTCTTTTATACATTTTAATCCTAAATTTTATGGAAAGAAAACAAACCCATATGAGATGCATTGACAACCTCAATAAAGTGACTAATAATTAATAACAATTTTCTAAACCATAATCTAGAATCTCACCACCCCATTTCCTATTCACCTAAATAATCCCAATACCTAATACATCCTCCTCAACAACATGTTTCTTCTTTTGTTACACATTTCTATAAAAATCACATATATTTCATAACCACCTTCAACATGCCCATTCAATTTCTCCCAATTTTACATAGCTATTTTGTGACCCAAAATGGATTTTTCTACTATAAATTTTACATCATCTCCATTTTTATAGCCACTAAATCTTAAAATATGGAATGATCATCAATATCATATAATTTCATAGTAACCATGGTCCTCAAAATGGCTAGTGAAATGTATTAAATGTTTCTTTTACATTTTAAGGTCTTACATTACCTTCTAGATCAAATATCACCCAGATTTTATGATTGATAAACCATTTCATTATTTCTTAAATATGTCACCAACATTCCATAACATGAAAACACTTCTCTTTATAACAAAAAAGGATAGATACTAACATATAAGTGTATTCACCCAATTAATTTTATATATGTTTTATTATATAAAATCATTTAAATATTCTCATAAGGAATGATCATAGAAATTTAAAACCTTTGTTGGTCAGAGTGGATACTCAAGAGGGGGGGTGGGGTGAATTGAGTTCCAATTAAAATTTCTGTTAAAAATATTTCTCTTAAAATCCCCCTATTTAAAAACAAATTTAAACTGTAGTGAATTTATACAGAGTGTAAATGTTCAATTAGTTTCTCAAATATTGATTAGGTCTTAGTTAACTTAATCAGAAGAAGAAATTAACTTTTGAAACTAAATTACTAGTTTACAATAAGTATAAACACTTTCTAATTTAACTATCAATGTAGCTTTAAAATAGTTTTATATTTCAAAGTAGTTAGCAGCGGAATATGATATATATATATATATATAGTATACTTATGATTTAAACTAAAATGCACAACAGATGTAACCAAGAGGTTCCATCTCAAGCCGAGACTTAGTCCTCTCAATAATTTACATAAAATGATCCACACCCTGGATCGGGGTAAACAACAGTGAACACACTGTCCAGGTACAAATACCTCTACCACAGTTCTACGTGAAAAAACAAACAACAGCTCACAGCTATCCAGGTCTTACTCGACCTCTACCACTATCCACAGTGGGAAACAAAGAGTTATGGAGTTTGAGTAAGGATTTAAGAATCCTCCAGTTTAGCTGAGGAGATAATGTGTGTATAAAATAAATAGGGTACACACACTGCTCGAAATGTAAATAAAGAATCACTAAAGAAAATGTGAATGAGTTTAGAAAAGCTTTAGTGATCGGCAGTGCAGCTCTGGACTTGTTTAATTGGTCATAAAAGCTTCTGAGTCCTTCTCTGGTTTTTCTATGAAATCATAGTGTCTTTTTCTTCCTTGTTCTAGGTACAACTTATCAGCTTGAGTGCATGAAGTTTTTGTTGTAGTTCTTCACTCAAGATGCAGCTTGTGGTTTCCTTCAGAAGAGTGGCTTCAAGTATATCCAGGATACTTGGAGTATGGAAGAAGCCTTATGTGAATGCACCACGTTTGAATATTGTTGAGCCCTATTAGTTTATTGTGTTCTCTGTATGCAACCACTTCACTTTCTATCTCTCTGTTATCTTGGCTAGGTCTTTACCTTCTCTTTTATAGCTTTCAGCTCCAACAAAAAGGAATGATTACTTTTTGCATGGGTACTAGGTATGGTTCCTTGACATGTCAACAAATATCATTAAATTAAATTAACTGCATTAAAAACATCAAATGTAACCATTAGATTAATAAATAAATAGTATTGAGAGAATAGAGTTTGACTGGTTGGTCAATCATTAGTAGCCTTCTGTTGGTAGATGTGTGCAGTGGACTTTGTGTAGCAGGACCTTCCATCGGTAGATCTTTTGAACTTGTATCGGTAGCTATATATATCAGTGACTTCATTATATCGGTAGCTCTTAATCCATCGGTAGCTCTTAATCCATCGGCAGATCTTAATCCATTGGTATCTCTTGGGCTACCGATAGCTCGATGTATCGGTGAATCTATACTTGTATCGGTAGACTATGTCAGTCGCTTCATATCAGTCGCTAGTCTGTGTATCAGTAGGCCGGTCGGTAGCTCGTATCGGTAGACTTACTCTATCGGAAGACTTCTATCTGTAACTGTCTGTGAACTGGTTCTATCGGTAAACTTCTTCATATTGGTAGCTCTGTACATATCAGCGATCAAGTGTATACTAGAAGACTTAAGCATACCGGTAGACCTGTTCTATCGGTAGCTTGGTTTCTGTCGGTAGCTCTGTAAATATCGGTAGCCTTAGCTTATCGGTGACTCTTTCTATTGGTAGAATAAGTACCGATAGCTCTGTTATCAGTATCTATATGCAAATTAGTGACAAACACTTATCTGTTTTATGCAACACATATCCGATTGGGTTAGAATTAATTTATAACTTATATAAACATAGATAACCATTGATTAACATATCTCAAGGATTATTTTAACATTATTATCATCTTGATAATAGAATATCATATATTGAGAGAATTTGAATATAGATAAACATTAATTGGGATTATCAAAGTATGTGAAGGCATAATTGGGATTATCAAAACAGGTGAGGTCAACAATCTCCCCCTTTTTGATAATCACAACTTATGATATTATAGGTTTAAAATAATGATTAATTGTATCAGAGATAAAATTAAATGCAATGATATCAGAGGGGAAAAGCATGGTATCTTTTCCTTAGATAATATGTCTCCCCCTAGGTGAATATTTCTCCCTATTTGATACTTAGTAATATTTCTCCCCCTTTATAGAAGCTTTGTAGAATATTTCTCCCCCTTTGTGATAATCAACAAGTGAGAAACAAAAAAAAAAATAGAGAAATGAACACAATGAAAAAGAAAGGAAAGCCACTTGTATTATATGTTGTAAAAAGGTACATAGACAGAAAACAAAATAAAAGGGATTCCTATCAAACATCCTGGCCATGTTTTCAATCCAAATCCTCAATGTGAGATTTTCCCTTTGAATCAGAAGAGGATTCAGGTGGTGTGGATTCAGGTGAAGGTTTAGGAATTCCAGAGATGATCATAGGAGGCTGAGCCACTGACACTGTTCCGGGCCTATAATATGGAGTTCTTTGAGTGATCATAGGTGTGAGGCTTTGAATTTCTTGATCAGGAGTCATCTGAATATGAGAAGTAGTAGAGGCAGAGGCGGGTAAGGTTGTAGTATAATCACTGGCCTAGCATCAACATGCAGGAAAGGCAGCAACAGATTTCTAAAATCCATAATTATTCCTCCTCCTCTCTCTATAGTAGATATGAAGTCATCCTTGTTCTCCATAAATTTGTCCAACGTTGGAGTCAATTCCCTTTGTTTGCTGACTTTCTCTCTGAAGGGTTGATTGACAAGAGGTAACTTCAGATTTTCCGACAAAAGTTTGAAGTGATTGTTGAGTTGATGCTTTGTGTAAATCTTTTGGAAATAGGAGTCTACTTTTTCTTTCACTTCTTTCTAAGAGGAAGAAGCTTATCTCATATAGTCTTGGACTATCTTCATTATTTCTCTAGCTGAATCTCTAGTAGAAAGCACAACTTTCTTCAGTTCGGATGAGTCCACAGAGCCACTGGTTGAAACTGAACCAAGCTCCTCCTTCATCATAGCTCGAATCTGATTCAAATCCACTGAGGGTTTAGAAGAAACAGAACCAATAGAGAAGGTTACTATTTCCTTGAAGTTTTTAGTCAACCCACTGATAAGATTTTTGACTTGAGAATAACATGATCTTTCATGGAGGTTTTAAAACCTTCAAAAACTGAAACCATCTGACTTACAACACTCATGACATAGGCTAAGTCCTTGTCTGTTTGAGATTTTGAACTCATGTAAGAGTCCAAAGAGACAACATATTTCTTTAGAGATTCAAGATCTGTTTCCAGTCTAGATATTTGAGTTTGTAAATCTTTAACTTCTTCAACTATTTCTGTCATAAAGGTTGACAAATTACAACTGAGAGAGAGTTCAAGAGATCTTTCCAACATACTCATATATTCAACAAAACAGTGCTTCATCTCAGCAACTGAGGCACTAAAAGATTCTTTCAGCTCATCCTTTAAGGATTCAAGGTCATCCCTGGTGATCATATCAGCAGGAGCAACTACAATAGGTACTATTTCATATGCTAAACTGACCACTGAGTCAGTCATGATCGATTGAATTGATGATACCAGAGAAACTTCCATCTTATTTACCTATTCCATAAAACTGTCCTTAAGCTTTTTCTTCAAAGTATCAAGGTCATGCATTCTAACCACATTTTCAGGTGGCAACTCAGACTCAACATCATAAATGATTTTTGATCTATTTAGAGATGCTTCATTCTCAGAATCAGGATAGTCTAAACCACAGACCAAAAAACCTGGGTCTTCTGCCCAATCCTCAATATCAACAGCCACTGTAATACTTCCAAAATTGGTTTGATGCTCCCCCTCAACTGGTTCATCCTCAAGTAAAACAACAACATTCTCAGCATCATTCTCAGCAGGTCTTCCTTTTTCAGGAGAATCTTCTACTATCAATTATTTCTCTGCAATAGCTGGAGGGTCTTCCAAAATAGGCAAGGGTATGTCAACTTCATTTGCATCCTTAGCAGGCACTAAATATTGTCCAATCACTGGAAAAAGGATCAAATCAGATGACAGAGATGCTTCACTTTCATGAGTATCTTCTTCATTCTCTACAGCAGCCACTTCAACATCCTCTAAAGCAGCTTCTTCATTATCTGATTTATGTTGATCTAGATTTTCAGGAGCTGGGCTAGGAGGTAAGTCAAGGTCTCCTCCTTCATCAGCAGAGGACTCTTCCTCTTCTGAATCATCACTATATTCTGGCTCCTCTTCATCAGGTCCCAGACCTGAATCCCTCACATACTTTGGTCTTGAAGGATGATCCACATGATTGAACTTATCATAAACCTTCTTGTCATCAGTGACCCATTCTCGTCTCCATGGGTTCCAATTTATTTTCATGTATTTGCAAATTGTACTGGTGATATAGAAATTGTTCCTTACTACCATTATCTCATCTTGAGACTCAGCTATTCCTTTCACTTTGATCATTACTGAGATCAACTTGGCGATGAACAAGGAATTGGTTTTTGAATTAGCTCTAATAATATCCTCCATTTGAGTCATTAGCAATCTACCTAGATTCACCTTGAATCCATGTCTCAAAAGATGCAGGAGATAGATATCCTGATATCTTAAATTTGAAAAGTCTCCTCTCCTTGGTATTAAGACATGCTGAACAAACTTGAACAACAATCTGTTCTCTCAATCCATTTCAGCAGCTACTACTTGTATTTGATTTCCATCTCCAATGAGTTCCTCCAAGGCAGTCTCATAATCAAAGATATCACTAGTAGGTGGTATAGCTCTCGAGACATATCTAGATACACCTTCATGTGGAACTTTTAGACATTCATCCCACTCAGTCGATGAAAAGGACAACTCCTTTCCATTCACAAACGAAGTTACTCGGTTCTCATCTTCAAATTTCTCAAAAATTACATAGTCATAAATTTTTTTCACTAGCTTCAGATAGTAGGGACCATTTTTGTTCGAAAAACAATCTTCCCACTTTTGATCTTTCAGCACTTCGAGCACTAACAATTTACTTGCCAGTAACCATTCCACGCACAACTCTTTTTTGATCACAATAACTCTATTCTGCAAATGAGGATTTACTGGTTGTCTTCCTGATCTTGTTCTGCTAGCACTGCCACTAGCTTCTGGCTCAGACTTCTGCTTCTTTTCCTTAGGCTCATCAGCAACATCTCTAACATAAGGGAGTTTGGTTTTTTTCATCTCGGATTTGAGGGATTTAGGGTTATCGAAAGATTCGGGAGTTAAGGTTTGAGGGTAAAGGGTTTGAGGATCGGTGGATTGATAAGTAGATCAGACTTTGTTTCTATCATTTAGTAATCATAAAATAAATAAATAAAATAAGATAAAGTAAAAACGATTCAGATTCTGGCGGTAGAAAGAAGTTTAAAATAGCAAACTAATCGGTAGGGTTTATCAGTGAGAATTTACATCAGTGAGAATTTACATCGGTGAGGATTTACATCGGTGAGGATTTACATCAGTGAGAATTTACATCGGTGAGAATTTACATCAGTGAGGATTTACATCGGTGAGGATTTATATCGGTGAGGATTTACATCGGTGAGGATTTACATCGGTGAGGTAGCTACCGATCAAGATTAATCATTCCCAACTCATGACTAATGTAACTTAACCTATCTGAACTCAAAGGTTTGGTGAAAATGTCAGCTAATTGATGTTTAGTACCTATAAACTCAAGAATAATATCACCCTTTTGGTAATGATCTTTGAAGAAATGGTGCCTTACCTCAATGTGTTTGGTCCTAGAGTTAGACACATGGTTCTTCGAAATGTTTATTGCACTAGTGTTGTCATAGTTGATAGAAAATGTATAAAATCATATCCATAGTCCAATAGAATGTGTTTCATCCACAGAATTTGTGCACAGTAACTACCAGCAGCTATGTACTCTGCTTCAGTAGTGGACAAAGCTACAAAATTATGCTTCTTACTACACCAAGATACTAAGGATTTTCCCAATAAATGACATGTTCCTGATGTGCTTTTTCTATCCAACTTTCAACCAGCAAAGTCAGCATCTGAATAACTCATTAACTCAAAGGATTGTCCTTTTGGGTAAAACAAACCTAAGTTTACAGTGTGTTTAAGATACTTAAAAATTATTTTAACAGCAAGCAAATGAGATTCTTTTGGACTATCTTGAAATATTGCACACATACATACAATAAACATAATATCTGGTCAACTAGCAGTAAGGTAAAGTAAGCTTTCAATCATACCTCTGTAATTGGTTTGATCCACTGGTTTCCCAGTTTCATCTACATCCAATTTACAGACTGTACTCATAAGAGTTTTGTAAAGACCCGTAAAATTCAAGGGAAATTTTTTCTTAATTTTCTTTAGAATTTTACAAGAGCGCGGTTTCAGACGGCACCTGATTCCGAGGTCCGGAGTGCTCGGAATTAATTTCTGAAGTTTGGCTCGGGTACGTTCAGTGAACGAACGAGCGGGTATTCCTAACTTTTGATCGGGTGCTCGGAATTGAAATCCGAGGGCACCGATGAACTCGCAGCGCCGATATTCGCTTAATGAGACCTTTTCGGGAGTTGCGTTTGTTGCGGGTTGAAAGTTAATTTTTTTGAGGTTTTTAGTTGAGTTAAATAAAATTTGTGTAGAACAAATTTTATTATAACTTCTTAAAACCTATCAAAGGAGGTTGGAAGTGGGACCCACACCCACTTAACCTCCCTTGGGAGGATTAAGTGTGGTGGGGCCCACACGAACCCCCACCTTTTCAACTCCCCTCTCTCCCTCTTAATGGCTTGACAAGTTAACTTCTATTTAATTATACAATTCATGTATATTAAATAAGTGAGTTAATTTTGGAGTTATCCATTTTGAATTTCAAACCTTTGAAATTCTAGTGTGTTATGTGATAATAAAATAAGATGTTGTCTTATTTTATTTTTGGTTGAATGGTTTGTCTTCTTGAGAGGTGGAGAGCATCATTTTCTTCTTCTTCTTCATCTCTGACGAAGATCACGAAGAACGCTCAACTTCAACGAAGAACGCAAAGAACGCCGTTCTTCAACGAAGAACTTCTTCGCCGAAGAACACGGTCTTTCCGCGACGCCATATCCGCGACGTGACGTTCTTCTTCCGCATCATCTTTTCCGCGACGAACGCCATCGACAACGACTCTTCCTCCGACGTCAAAGGAATCGACACCGATATTCCACGACCCCGTCAACGTGCGACTATCAAGGTAAGGGTTCTTGAGTTCGTTATTTCCTTTTTATTTGACTTTCCTCAAGACTTGACGTAGAACACTCAAGTTCCGACGAAGAACGCTGCTCCGCTCTTCTTCGTCTTCGGTGTCAACGAGAGAGAACACCGCACCTTCCTCGGACAACCTTCGTCGGCGTACAAGGATTCGCCAACGACGTGCCTCTTCGGACGCGCCTCTTCGTCGTTGAATTTGACGAACGACGACCGCGTCGCCCGACCTCCGCGACGTCGTCTTCCGCGGACATAGTCAAATCCTCGAACTTATACCCGAGGTAGGGGATGTTGATTTAATATTTAATTATCTCATTCTTGCTCGTGGTTCGTATGACTAACGTGAGGATGTTGTTTATTTAAAGTTGCGTTATTAATTTAACGTGAGGGGGCCGGACCGTACGAACACGGCCGAACCCCCTCCAACGTTCTTGTTTGTTCTTGCGGGTGGAAGCAAGTGGCGTGGTGCCGTCGCACCACGCGGTTGATCGTGCATTTATTTTACGCAACGCCGTCACGCGCACACCATGGAAGAAACATCAAGAACGCGACGCCGTCGCGCCGCGTTGAAAGAAATTAAAGTGCGGCGGAGGGGCGCGGTGCCGTCGCACCGCGCCGGACGACGAACGCCGCGGCCGGTTCCGGGCCGCGGCGGGATGAGGAGACCGCGACCGGTTTCGGGCCGCGGCGGTAGAGAAGACCGGCGGCCGGGCCGCCGGCGTCGGAAGCCGAAGAGGGGACCGGATTTTTCCGGTCCCGATGGAGAAAACCGGCCGGCCAGCTGGCCGGCCGGATGCCAATAAACCGGGGGAATTAATCCCCCGGCCACCTCATGAAACCCCCTCTTAAAGAGGGGGCGGTTTTCTTGTGGGGGGCAAAGCCCCCCGTTTCTGCCAATCAAGCCCCCACTTGGTGGGGGCGGTTCTTTGAAGAGAGGGAGGGGGGGCAGCCGGCCCCCCGGTTCTTTTTTTTTTAAAAAATCGGCCCCCACGTGGGGGCCGTTTGCTGCTTAGGCGCGGCACAAGGCCGGGCCGCCTTGTCAAAACCGCGGGGGTTGAATTCCCCCGCGTGCCGCCACCTCGCGGCGCCAGGCCGCCGCGGCCCGCCGCGCCGCCCCGCCGCCGCCCGCCGCCGTCGCCGCCCGCCGCCGCCGGCCACCGCGCCGCCCCGGGGGGGGGGGGGGGGGGGTCGGGCCGGGTCGGCCCGGACCCGGACCCCCCCGTTTCGAACCAGATTCGGTTTTTGGCCCATAACTTGAGCCTCGGACCTCCGAATGACGAACCGTCTACGGCAACGCGATCCTTGGATCGAGACGGTCGTTTCGATATATCGCACTCAAGGTTTCGGTTAACTTTGAGTTCGGCCGGGTTGGTTCGTTCACGAAACCAACCGGGCCTTCGGAGCGGAAACGCTCATATCTTGAGCTACGGACGTCCGATTGACGTGCCGTCAGCCGCGTTGTGTTCCTCTTAGAGAGACAGATCTTTTGGCATACTACGCCCGAGGTTTGGACGCAGGTGGAGTACGGTCGGGTTGGTTTTGCCTTAAAAACCAACCGGGCCCCGGAGACGAAAAAGCCAATAACTCACAGACCGGGCGTCCGATTGACGCGCCGTCTGTTTCGTTGACTTCCTCTTGATGAGACGGAACTTTTGACATACTCCGCCCGAGTTTTGGATACAGTCGGAGTATGGCCGGGTTGGATTGTACCCGAAATCCAACCGGGCCCCTGGAACGGGAAAGCTTTTATCTTTCAGACAGGACGTCCGTTTGACGAACCGTCAGCGGCGTTGGTGGTTACGTTTAGTAACGGTCCCTATGAGTATACCCTATGGGAGTTCGGGTTACAGTTGAGATATGGCCGGGATTGGTTTCGCTCACGAAACCAACCAGGCCCCTGGGACGAATAGGCTAATAACTCACAGACCGGGCGTCCGATCGACGCGCCGTCTGTTGCGTTGAGACCCCTGTGACGAGACGGAACTTTGAGACACTTCTTCATGGGACTTTGAGATACTTGGAGTATCGACCTGTAGCTCGTGGAGCGGACCCTCCCAGTGACGAGCGTGCGAAGTACGGAGACCGTGTAGCTGGCTGAGACCTGACGACTGCTTGACCGACTCGACTTGGAGTGAGTCGACTAGCCCAGTGGACGGAGCACTACTTTCTGAGGTGCAGACCCATGGCGGACGGAGCACTACCTGTGTGACAGTGCAGACCCGCGGTGCTCGTCCGGAGAGTACCTCAGCAGGCTACTTGGGGGTGTGCACTACGGTGTTTGGGTGACATACCTCGGCGGGAAGCACTACTGTGTTTGGGTGGCTGGCCCGCAGTACTCGACAGGAGGAGTACTTCAGCAGTCTTAGGTTAGTGAGCAGTACCTCGGAGTCGTGACAGGACCACTGTACACTCTAGAGACGGAGCTCTTCAGCAGTTACGGTTTCGTTAATGAAAATCCTGGTTTGAGCTGAGACTTTGACCTTTGTGTTTCCTCATGATTGAGATGGGTTACTTGATAACTTAGGTATATGTATGGGCATATACCTGGGTAGTGGTTATCCGTTGATCTCATGATCCTTGTGTTTCCTCATGACTGAGATGGGTTACTTGATAACTTAGGTATATGTATGGGCATATACCTAAGTAGAGTTTAACTGTTGAGATCTTCTTGTGGTTATCCTTGTTGGTTTTAGTGATACCTTGAGGGTCTCGGGGTCCCTACTGAGTATCGTTATACTCACCCCTGCACGGGCTATGCCCGCACCTCGTTGTGTTGGTTGCAGACGACGGCCAGTACTGGCAGAGGCCGAGTGTTCGAGGACTGGACGGTACCTGGAGGTGGACTATACGACGAGGCGGTACCCAGAGGCAGACCACTGGGCGGGACATACTTGGAGCAGACGGCGGGACCCGAGGAGCAGAGGAGCTATCTGTACCCACCCTTCAGGTGGGATTTCCAGTGGACAGCTCGGCGTAGCTGCTTTACTTTTCAGTTGCTGTTTTCCCTTTCGAGTTGTACTTTACAGTTGGGCTTGTATTTCCGGCCCCTTTTTACTTTCCGCACTTTTAGTTGTACTCTGTTTTTGCTTAGTGTTACTTTCCACTTGCTTACTCTGTGGTGTTTGTTTACTTTACAAAGGCAATGCCTTCCCTTTTTACCGGGATTTACGCCTTGGTGCTAGTCGCCAGCCCCTGGCCTATGGAAGGCGGGCTTGGGGTAGTCACGGCACGGACCCCGAGGGCGGGTCGTGACAAATTGGTATCAGAGGAGTTCGGTTCTACCGCAGAACTTATAACTCTGATGTTTCTTTCTGTGAAGCAATAGTGTTGAGAGTACCGAGTGTGGTTTTCAGTTCAGGGAGTCCAGTGTTGGTGCGGGCGGCCGACGTATCCATACACCAGGACCCTGACAACTGATTTCCGACTTTGTGCACGAAAACACTGATTGCGTGTGTGTTTTCAAAGGTTTTTCCCCTTAAAACAGCTCAAACCAGGTCAGCTCACCAGGTATAATCGTTTGATCGTGTTACATTGTTTCTTTCAGGATGGCCCCACGACGGCAGCCAGCTAGGGTTCCGAGAATCGAACGTGACAACAGCCCACCGAGCGACGAGGCCTCGGTGCAGGGCCCTTTGTCAGCAGTGGCACCGGCGGTAGCTCTACCCGCCGAGCCCCCGATGCTTCCAGCAGCAGCCGCTGACGATGCACGTCGCCTCAGCGCACTGCATGAGTTTCAGCGCCAGCGACCGCCCAGGTTTCACGGGGAGACGGATCCCCAGGGTGCAGAGGACTGGATGGAGGCAGTGGTACGAGTGTTTAGGCTAGTGAGGACACCAGTAGACCTCATGGTGATCCTCGTTGCGAGCCTACTACACGCAGCAGCAGGTAGGTGGTGGAGCCACTTGTTTCAGTTTTGCGATGAGATGAACTTCGCATGGGAAGACTTCGAGACCTTCTTCAGGGTGGAGTTTGTGCCGGTATCTCTACACCCCGAGCGTGTACAGGAGATTCTTCCTTTACCGCGTGTTTTTCGATCAGAAGCCGAGTCATCTGTGGGCAGTAGACAGATGATGCAGAGGTCCAGGAGGACCAGACCAGCAGTTGGGCGATCTCGGGTTTTAGGACCAGTGGTGCAGGGCACCCGGAGTGGGAACAGAGCTAGCCGTGCAAGGAGCAGGTTGTGTTACTCATGCCGCGGAAAGGGTCACCTGGCACGTGACTGTCCGACTCCTCGATCCGCAGGCTTGGAGGGAGCCACCGAGGTTGCGGCAGCGACAAATGCTTGAGCAACAGTAAAGCAGGTGGACAGGAGCGGAACTAGTGGATACGTCTCTTGTACTTCTAGTTCCATGTTGATGTTGCTTTTGTGTAGCGTCTTGTATTATGAGCTGCAATAATAAAAGACGCATCCTTTGTGATGTTTTCATTCCTGTCCTCTTTTGTGATGTTACTAAGAGGTTCCAGTTGACTGTTGACTTGACCCTCACTTGTGAGACATCTACTGGAGGAGACCAGTTACCACACACTGATGCCGACAGTGTGACTCAACCCTTGGAGGCGAGAGTAACGGTTGGATCTCTTAGTAGTAGCGTCGAGGCCTTACGACGTCATCCTTGGTATGGATTAGTATCATCCATGTTAGGATTGACTGTTTTAGGCAAAGAATGTGGTTCATCTAGGGGATGAGACCAGGTTTCTCTTATCAGCAAAGAAGAAATCTCGCAGCTCTTATGGGACCAGAGATGGTCCGGGCCACGTCAGAAGAGGTCCATGTCATCCAGGAGCGGATGAGGAAAACACAGAGCCGGCAGAAGTCATACGCTGACAGGAGGCGGAGGCCACTAGAGTTCGAGGATGGTGACCACGTCTTCTTGCGGGTCTCACCTCGACGTGGTATTCGGAGATTTGGCCGAGGCGACAAGTTATCTCCGCGCTTCATCGGACCCTTCTAGGTCATCAGCAGGGTTGGTGAGGTGGCTTATCGCCTGGCTCTACCACCTCAGTTGCACCGGGTGCACGACGTCTTCCACGTATCTCAGCTGAGGAGATACGTGCACGACCCGACGCACATCCCTGACCATGTGGAGCTTGACGTTGACGATGGGGCGACTTTTACGGAGGTCCCGGTGGAGATAGAGGATCGACAGGAGCGGGTCCTACATGGATGATCGATTCCTCTTGTGCGCAACAGATGGCGGCACGGGAATCTCCAGGAGAGCACATGGGAGCGGGAGGCTCAGATGCGTGCTCAGTACCCTAGTTTTTGTTGTATCTTTACGGGGACGTAAAGCCCTGAGGTGGGAGTAATGTAAAGACCCGTAAAATTCAAGGGAAATTTTTTCTTAATTTTCTTTAGAATTTTACAAGAGCGCGGTTTCAGACGGCACCTGATTCCGAGGTCCGGAGTGCTCGGAATTAATTTCTGAAGTTTGGCTCGGGTACGTTCAGTGAACGAACGAGCGGGTATTCCTAACTTTTGATCGGGTGCTCGGAATTGAAATCCGAGGGCACCGATGAACTCGCAGCGCCGATATTCGCTTAATGAGACCTTTTCGGGAGTTGCGTTTGTTGCGGGTTGAAAGTTAATTTTTTGAGGTTTTTAGTTGAGTTAAATAAAATTTGTGTAGAACAAATTTTATTATAACTTCTTAAAACCTATCAAAGGAGGTTGGAAGTGGGACCCACACCCACTTAACCTCCCTTGGGAGGATTAAGTTTGGTGGGGCCCACACGAACCCCCACCTTTTCAACTCCCCTCTCTCCCTCTTAATGGCTTGACAAGTTAACTTCTATTTAATTATACAATTCATGTATATTAAATAAGTGAGTTAATTTTGGAGTTATCCATTTTGAATTTCAAACCTTTGAAATTCTAGTGTGTTATGTGATAATAAAATAAGATGTTGTCTTATTTTATTTTTGGTTGAATGGTTTGTCTTCTTGAGAGGTGGAGAGCATCATTTTCTTCTTCTTCTTCATCTCTGACGAAGATCACGAAGAACGCTCAACTTCAACGAAGAACGCAAAGAACGCCGTTCTTCAACGAAGAACTTCTTCGCCGAAGAACATGGTCTTTCCGTGACGCCATATCCGCGACGTGACGTTCTTCTTCCGCATCATCTTTTCCGCGACGAATGCCATCGACAACGACTCTTCCTCCGACGTCAAAGGAATCGACACCGATATTCCACGACCCCGTCAACGTGCGACTATCAAGGTAAGGGTTCTTGAGTTCGTTGTTTCCTTTTTATTTGAATTTCCTCAAGACTTGACGTAGAACACTCAAGTTCCGACGAAGAACGCTGCTCCGCTCTTCTTCGTCTTCGGTGTCAACGAGAGAGAACACCGCACCTTCCTCGGACAACCTTCGTCGGCGTACAAGGATTCGCCAACGACGTGCCTCTTCGGACGCGCCTCTTCGTCGTTGAATTTGACGAACGACGACCGCGTCGCCCGACCTCCGCGACGTCGTCTTCCGCGGACATAGTCAAATCCTCGAACTTATACCCGAGGTAGGGGATGTTGATTTAATATTTAATTATCTCATTCTTGCTCGTGGTTCGTATGACTAACGTGAGGATGTTGTTTATTTAAAGTTGCGTTATTAATTTAACGTGAGGGGGCCGGACCGTACGAACACGGCCGAACCCCCTCCAACGTTCTTGTTTGTTCTTGCGGGTGGAAGCAAGTGGCGTGGTGCCGTCGCACCACGCGGTTGATCGTGCATTTATTTTACGCAACGCCGTCGCGCGCACACCATGGAAGAAACATCAAGAACGCGACGCCGTCTCGCCGCGTTGAAAGAAATTAAAGTGCGGCGGAGGGGCGCGGTGCCGTCGCACCGCGCCGGACGACGAACGCCGCGGCCGGTTCCGGGCCGCGGCGGTAGAGAAGACTGGCGGCCGGGCCGCCGGCGTCGGAAGCCGAAGAGGGGACCGGATTTTTCCGGTCCCGATGGAGAAAACCGGCCGGCCAGCTGGCCGGCCGGATGCCAATAAACCGGGGGAATCAATCCCCCGGCCACCTCATGAAACCCCCTCTTAAAGAGGGGGCGGTTTTCTTGTGGGGGGCAAAGCCCCCCGTTTCTGCCAATCAAGCCCCCACTTGGTGGGGGCGGTTCTTTGAAGAGAGGGAGGGGGGGCAGCCGGCCCCCCGGTTCTTTTTTTTTTAAAAATCGGCCCCCACGTGGGGGCCGTTTGCTGCTTAGGCGCGGCACAAGGCCGCGCCGCCTTGTCAAAACCGCGGGGGTTGAATTCCCCCGCGTGCCGCCACCTCGCGGCGCCAGGCCGCCGCGGCCCGCCGCGCCGCCGCCCGCCGCCGCCGCCGCCCGCCGCCGCCGGCCGCCGTCGCCGCCCCGGGGGGGGGGGGGGGGGGTCGGGCCGGGTCGGCCCGGACCCGGACCCCCCCGTTTCGAACCAGATTCGGTTTTTGGCCCATAACTTGAGCCTCAGACCTCCGAATGACGAACCGTCTGCGGCAACGCGATCCTTGGATCGAGACGGTCGTTTCGATATATCGCACTCAAGGTTTCGGTTAACTTTGAGTTCGGCCGGGTTGGTTCGTTCACGAAACCAACCGGGCCTTCGGAGCGGAAACGCTCATATCTTGAGCTACGGACGTCCGATTGACGTACCGTCAGCCGCGTTGTGTTCCTCTTAGAGAGACGGATCTTTTGGCATACTCCGCCCGAGGTTTGGACGCAGGTGGAGTACGGTCGGGTTGGTTTTTCCTTAAAAACCAACCGGGCCCCGGAGACGAAAAAGCCAATAACTCACAGACCGAGCGTCCGATTGACGCGCCGTCTGTTTCGTTGACTTCCTCTTGATGAGACAGAACTTTTGACATACTCCGCCCGAGTTTTGGATACAGTCGGAGTATGGCCGGGTTGGATTGTACCCGAAATCCAACCGGGCCCCTGGAACGGGAAAGCTTTTATCTTTCAGACAGGACGTCCGTTTGACGAACCGTCAGCGGCGTTGGTGGTTACGTTTAGTAACGGTCCCTATGAGTATACCCTATGGGAGTTCGGGGTACAGTTGAGATACGGCCGGGATTGGTTTCGCTCACGAAACCAACCGGGCCCCTGGGACGAATAGGCTAATAACTCACAGACCGGGCGTCCGATCGACGCGCCGTCTGTTGCGTTGAGACCCCTGTGACGAGACAGACCTTTGAGACACTTCTTCGTGGGACTTTGAGATACTTGGAGTATCGACCTGTAGCTCGTGGAGCGGACCCTCCCAGTGACGAGCGTGCGAAGTACGGAGACCGTGTAGCTGGCTGAGACCTGACGACTGCTTGACCGACTCGACTTGGAGTGAGTCGACTAGCCCAGTGGACGGAGCACTACTTTCTGAGGTGCAGACCCATGGCGGACGGAGCACTACCTGTGTGACAGTGCAGACCCGCGGTGCTCGTCCGGAGAGTACCTCAGCAGGCTACTTGGGGGTGTGCACTACGGTGTTTGGGTGACATACCTCGGCGGGAAGCACTACTGTGTTTGGGTGGCTGGCCCGCAGTACTCGACAGGAGGAGTACTTCAGCAGTCTTAGGTTAGTGAGCAGTACCTCGGAGTCGTGACATGACCACTGTACACTCTAGAGACGGAGCTCTTCAGCAGTTACGGTTTCGTTAATGAAAATCCTGGTTTGAGCTGAGACTTTGACCTTTGTGTTTCCTCATGATTGAGATGGGTTACTTGATAACTTAGGTATATGTATGGGCATATACCTGGGTAGTGGTTATCCGTTGATCTCATGATCCTTGTGTTTCCTCATGACTGAGATGGGTTACTTGATAACTTAGGTATATGTATGGGCATATACCTAAGTAGAGTTTAACTGTTGAGATCTTCTTGTGGTTATCCTTGTTGGTTTTAGTGAGACCTTGAGGGTCTCGGGGTCCCTACTGAGTATCGTTATACTCACCCCTGCACGGGCTATGCCCGCACCTCGTTGTGTTGGTTGCAGACGACTGCCAGTACTGGCAGAGGCCGAGTGTTCGAGGACTGGACGGTACCTGGAGGTGGACTATACGACGAGGCGGTACCCAGAGGCAGACCACTGGGCGGGACATACTTGGAGCAGACGGCGGGACCCGAGGAGCAGAGGAGCTATCTGTACCCACCCTTCAGGTGGGATTTCCAGTGGACAGCTCGGCGTAGCTGCTTTACTTTTCAGTTGCTGTTTTCCCTTTCGAGTTGTACTTTACAGTTGGGCTTGTATTTCCGGCCCCTTTTTACTTTCTGCACTTTTAGTTGTACTCTGTTTTTGCTTAGTGTTACTTTCCGCTTTCTTACTCTGTGGTGTTTGTTTACTTTACAAAGGCAATGCCTTCCCTTTTTACCGGGATTTACGCCTTGGTGCTAGTCGCCAGCCCCTGGCCTATGGAAGGCGGGCTTGGGGTAGTCACGGCACGGACCCCGAGGGCGGGTCGTGACAAGTTTCACATTCCTTAATACTATCTAGACCAAAACGTTTTAAAAGATCCTTTTTATATTTACTTTTATTCAAAATAATACCATTTTCATTTTGAAAAACTTGAAATCCAAGAAAATATTTGAGTTCTCCCATTAAACTCATTTCAAATTCATTTTGCATACTTTTTGAAAAATCATTACATAAAGAATGTTTAGAAGATCCAAAAATAATATCATCAACATAGATTTGAACTATTAAAACATCTTTAGAAATTATTTTAATAAAATGAGTTGGATCAGAAATCCCTTTAGTAAAACTCTTTGAAATAAGAAAATTACTAAGTCTATCATACCAAACTCTTGGAGCTTGTTTTAAACCATATAAAGCTTTAGAAAGTTTGAAAACTTGACTTGGAAAATAAGGATTAGTAAATCCAGGTTGTTGTTCAACAAAAACATCTTCAATTATAAAACCATTTAGAAAATCACTTTTAACATCCATTTGATATAACTTGAAATTCAGATGAGCAGCATAGGAAAGTAGAATTCTAATAGCTTCTAATCTAGCTACAGGTGCAAAGGTTTCCTCATAGTCTATACCTTCCTCTTGACTATATCCTTGTGCAACTATCCTATATTTGTTTCTAACTATGTTTCCTAACTCATCAACTTTGTTTCTAAAAACCCATTTAGTGATTATTGTCAAAATGTCCTTGGGTCTGTCAACTAATTCCCAGACTTTGTTTCTTTCAAATTGATTTAACTCTTCTTTCATATCCATTACCAAAAATTCATCATTGATTGCATCATTGAAATTTTTAGGTTCTATCTGTGAAAGAAAGTATTGATGCTCAACCTGGTTTCTTAGAGAAGCTCTAGTCTGTGTCCCTCTATCAAGATTACCAAAAACAGTATCCGAAGGATGATTCTTTAAAATCCTTGTTGATCTAGTAAAGGTAGGACTAGAAATTTCAGGTTCATCTATAGGTTTGGGTTCTATAGCAGCAGATTCTCGAATATGTCCAGAACTGGATGTTTTTACAGCAGGTTCTTTAGTTTTATCATTAAGGTCAAGAACCGTAAAATCTTCTTCAAAATTTTCAAGAGAGGTTTTAGGCTCATGTGGATTAGTTTCATCAAACTTGATGTGAACAGATTCTTCCACACATTTGGTTCTTTTATTAAAGACTCTATAGGCTTTTCTAGTTAAATAATAACCAAGAAAAATCCTTCATCACTTTTAGAAGAAAATTTTTCAAGATTATCCTTTGTATTAAGAATAAAAACTTTGCAAATAAAGAATCTGAAGTAACTTACTTTAGGTTTTCTATTATTCCATAATTCATATGGGGTCTTCTTAAGAACATGTCTACTCAGGACTCTATTAAAAATATAACAAGATGTATTCACAGCTTCAGCCCAAAAATAAATAGGTAGGTCATACTCGTTAAGCATGGTTCTTGCAATTTCTTGAAGGGTTCTATTCCTTCTTTGTACTACACCATTCTGGTGAGGTGTCCTAGGAGTAGAAAATTTGTGACTATAGCCATTAAGTGAGAAATAAGATTCAAAATCATGATTTTCAAACTCACGACCATGATCACTTCTTAGAGTTTTAATCTTAAGTCCACTAAGGTTTTCTACAGATTTGTAGTATTTGATAAAGTAAGAACAAGCTTCACTTTTGTGAGCTAAGAAGTATACCCAAGTATATCTAGAAAATTCATCTACTAGGACATAGACATTGTGCTTCCCATTTAGACTAGAAACTCTAGAAGGTCCAAATAAATCCATGTGAACCAACTCAAGAGGTTGAGAAGTTGAAACTTCTTTCTTTGATTTAAAAGAAACTTTATGTTGCTTTCCCTTTTGACAGGGATTACAAACTTTGTCTGATGGGAATTCAAGTTTAGGTAGGTCTCTAACCAAGTTCTTCCTAGTCAATTTTCTAAGTGAGTGGATGTTGCAGTGTCCTAATCTTCTGTGCCAAAGCCAAGACTCTTTATGAAAATCATTTAAACAAGTAAAATTTTGCTTATCTAAAGAATTCAGATCCACATCATAAACATTTTCATTTTTTAAAGTAGAAAATACTAAAACATTTTTAGAGTTAAAAACATTACAAGAATCATTTTCGAACTTAAAATTAAAGCCATCATCACATAATTGAGAAATACTTAAAATATTGTATTTAAGTCCAACAACAAATAAAACTTTAGAAATCAAAACTGAATCAGTGTTACCAATCTGGCCCAAGCTGATGATTTTTCCTTTAGAATTATCACTAAAGGTGACATGGACTCCATCAAATTTTATTAATATTTTGAAGCATGAATAATCTCCAGACATGTGCCTTGAACATCCACTGTCCAAGTACCATACCTTCTTGTGAGAACTCTTCAAACAGGTCTCCTACAAAACAGATTTAAACAAAAAATGATTTTGGTACCCTGATCTTCTTGGGTCCAGAAAGGTTTTCAATCAAAGATTTAGGTACCCATATTTGTCTTATGGGTTTAATATAATTTACAGAATCAATATATTTTGAAAGATAAAATTTATTTGATCTATAACCATATGAATAACTAGTTGAAGCATAGGAATTTCCAGAACTGAAATAAGCAGAATTTTGTCCAGACTTAGGAATAAATCGAGTTTTAGTGAACTATCTATGTCCAGGTTGGTATCCCAAACCGATAGTGTACTTTGGTGCAACTTGTTTGCCTAACATTTGAGTAAGTGCATCTTTTCCCTTTGTGAACTTTTCTCAGTCCTTTCTAAGTTGTTCATTAGAGATTTTCAGTTCAGTATTTTCCTTTAACAGTTGATCATTCTTTTATTTTTCTATATCAAAGGAAGATTTAACATTGATAGTGAGAGCATGATGTTTCTTTAGTGACTTATATTTGTCCTTAAGTTCATTACATGTTTCTTCCAGAATATTACAATATTCAAAAAATTCAGCTGTAGAAATATTTTC
This sequence comes from Viscum album, assembly GCA_963277665.1. Classification (NCBI taxonomy): domain Eukaryota; kingdom Viridiplantae; phylum Streptophyta; class Magnoliopsida; order Santalales; family Viscaceae; genus Viscum; species Viscum album. The sequence goes on from OY728127.1 coordinate 643,899,094, forward strand.
ATCATTGTCTGAATCACTATTATTTCTAGAATAATAATCATTCAGCATAGGGGAAACATGTACCTCAGAGGTATTAGTCATGAAGCACATGTTGGAACGATTATTTTCAGAGTCAGAAACATTAGATTCACTTATGCTTTCCTCCGAAGCACTCCAAGTATCTTTCATGACTTTCTTGTACTTCTTGTCCTTATAATCATGTTTCTTTTTGAATTTTAATTTTGGACAGTCAGCCTTGATGTGTCCTTTCCTCTTTCACTCATAACAGACTATATCATCTTCCTTATCATATTTCTTCCAATCCTTCTTCCAATGACCCTTGTTGTCATACTTTCCTTTGTAGTTAGATTTTCTGAATAACTACTTCTTCTTATAAAACTTTTTGAATCTCCTAGCTATTTAGGCCATTTCAGCATCACTGTCTGAATCCGAATCTTCACTTGTTGAACTTTCAGTAGGTGCATGAATTTTCTCCTTGTCTTTGCTCTTTGAAGCAGTATACTTGAATTCCACAGATTTTATCTTGGGTTCATCATCTTATTTTTTATTTACCTTAAGTTCTTCCTCATACATCATTAATTTTACAATAATCTATTTTACAGGGAGAGCACCAATGTCACATGATTCTATGATTGAAACAGAAGTGCCCCTCCATCGATCTGGTAGACATCTCAAGATTCTCATGATTTGTTCCTTTGGTGGAACAAACTTTCCATGTGAGCTCATAGTATTGACAATCTCATTGAACCTGAGATACATGTCATAAATAGGTTCATCAGTATTCATTTTAAAATTATCATATTTAATAGTATAAGTATTTAATCTCATTTATTTAACATTGGTTGTTCCTTCATGAGAAACACCCAAAGTATCCCATATTTCATAAGTAGTTTTTCAAGAAGATATTCTATTAAATTCTTTATCTCATAGAAAAAAATACATGGCATTCATAGCTTAAAAATTATTATTGTAAGCAGTCATTTTAGGTTCATCCCAAGTTGTTCTTTCAGTTTCTGGAATTTTATATTGAGATTCTATAGCAGTCCAGATATCAAAACCCATACTCTCTAAATTTATTTTCATTTTCAGTTTCCATTGGGCATAATTGGTACCATTGAAGAAAGGTGGATGGTTAGTAGCAGCAACCTATAATCTATTATCCATAACCAGATTTTAGAAAATAGTTTTAAAGAGATAAAATTGAGAACTAACAGAAATTTAAAATCTTTAAAGATGCAACTAAAATCACAGTTGAAAAGCATAAAGTTTTGAAAACTTGTATTAATAAAAAAAACAACCTCTGATACCAAATGTTTGTCAGAGTGGATACTCAAGATGGTGGGTGAATTGAGTTCAAATTAAAATTTCTGTTAAAAATATTTCTCTTAAAATCCCCCTATTTAAAAACAAAGTTAAACTATAGTGAATTTATACAGAGTGTAAATGTTCAATTAGTTTCTCAAAGATTGATTACGTCTCAGTTAACTTAATCAGAAGATGAAATTAACTTTTGAAACTAACTTACTGGTTTACAATAAGTATAAAAACTTGATAATTTAACTATCAAAGTAGCTTTAAAATAGTTTTGTATTTAAAAGTAGATAGCTACGGAATATGATATATATATATATATATAGTATACTTATGATTTAAACTAAAATGCACAAAAGATGTAACCAAGAGGTTCATTCTCAAGCTGAGACTTAGTCCTCTCAACAATTTACATAAAATGATCCACATCCTGGATCGGGGTAAACAACAGTGAACACACTATCCAGGTACAAATACCTCTACCACCGTTCTACGTGGGAAAAAAAACAACAGCTCACAGCTGTCCAGGTCTTACTCGACCTCTACCACTATCCATAGTGGGAAACAAAGAGTTATGGAGTTTGAGTGAGGATTTAAGAATCCTCCAGTTTAGATCAGGAGATAGCGTGTGTATAAAATAAAAAGGGTACACACACTTCTCGAAATGTAATGAACGAATCACTAAAGAAAATGTGAATGAGTTTAGAAAAGCTTTAGTGATCGGCAGTGCATCTATGGAATTGTTTAATTGGTCATAAAAGCTTATGAGTCCTTCTCTGTTTCTTCTCTAAAAAACAAAGTTTCATTTTCTTCCTTGTTCCAGGTACAACTTATCAGCTTGAGTGCATGAAGTGTTTGTTGTAGTTATTCACTCAAGATGCAGCTTGTGGTTTCCTTCAGAAGAGTGGCTTCAAGTATATTAAGGATACTTGGAGTATGGATGAAGCCTTGTGTGAATTCACCACGTTTGAATGTTTTTGAGCCCTATTAGTTTATTGTTCTCCCTATATGCAACCACTTCACTTTATATCTCTGTGTTATCTTGGCTAGGTCTTTATCTTCTCTTCTATAGCTTTCAGCTCTGGCAAAAAGGAATGATTACTTTTTGCATGGGTACTAGGTACGGTTCCCTGACATGTCAACAGATATCATTAAATAACATTAACTGCATTAAAAACATAAAATGTAGCCATTAGCTTAATAGATTAATAGTATTGAGAGAATAGAGTTTGACTAGTTGGTCAATCCTTAGTAGCCTTTTGTTGGTAAACGTGTGCAGTGGACTTTGTGTAGCAGGACCTTCCATCGGTAGCTCTTTTGAACTTGTATCGTTAGCTATATATATTGGTGACTTCATTCTATCGGTAGCTCTTAATCCATCGGTGGCTCTTTATCTATCGGTAGCTCTTGGGATATCGATAGCTCGATGTATCGGTGACTCTGTACTTGTATTGGTAGACTATGTCAGTCACTTCATATCAGTCGCTTGTATGTGTATCAGTAGGCCAGTCAGCAGCTCGTATCGGTAGACTTACTCTATCGGCAGACTTCTATTGGTAACTGTATGTGAACTGGTTCTATCGGTAGACTTATTCATATCGGTAACTCTGTACATATCAGCGATCAAGTGTATACTAGAAGACTTAAGCATACTCGTAGACCTATTCTATCGGTAGCTCGGTTTCTGTCAGTAGCTCTGTACATATCGGTATCCTTAGCTTATTAGTGACTCTGTCTATCGGTAGACGAAGTACTAGTAGCTCTGTTATCAGTAGCTATATGCAGATCAGTGACAAACACTTATCCGTTTTATGAAAAACATATCCAATTGGGTTAGAATTAATTTATAACTTATATAAACATAGATAACCATTGATTAACATATCTCAAGGATTATTTTAACATTATTATCATCTTGATAATAGAATATCATATATTGAGAGAATTTGAATATAGATAAACATTAATTGGGATTATCAAAGTATGTGAAGGAATAATTAGGATTATCAAAACAGGTGAGCTCAACAACCTTATATATACAAGTAGTTTTATATTTTATTCATTTCATCACCCTCGAAAATATTACAAATCATCGAGGAATTTTACCTATATAGGGAACCTTTTCTATTTCCAATGTTTCACCTTTAAAAAACCCTACACAACATCTAAAAATTTTCTTATGTATACAGGTAATATTTTTACATTTAAATGTTCTTTAATTAATTCCATTCATAGTGTGTAATAGATGTTATGTACATGGTTTCTAATAGTAATAGCTAGAAACCATCATATCAATCCTCTATCCATTTTCAAATATTTTCATCTTATCATCCATCACATCTTCTGAATTTCTGAATCACATGAAAAATCATTTTATTCCACTATAAAATTCATAACATATATCATCTAAATATAAAATTATTAATATTTTTGAATACTCTTTTGAACAATTACATATCTAACTCATCCTCTAGAATATGCATTTCTCCTGCTCAAAATCCATGTATGTCACAATTATATATACAGAAACATCAAAAGTTATTGTAAAAATATCCAACACATAACCCCTTGGTTACAACATGACCCCTAATCACTATTTGGTGGGCATATCGGGGTGTTTGTAATAAAAACAGAGACATTTGAGGTTATGTTTAACTACAATTGTTTCATGTTGGACTAGATATCTAGCCATTGTACCTGAACCGACTTACCAAACAACAAATAGTTAATTCTTGATAAACATAGGGTGACAACATGTTCCTAGGGTAAAATATGTATAATGGGAATGAGATAACATTTATCAAATAATAATGAATAAATTTGTTATAACATGATCATTTTACTATGAAAACAGTAAACCTTATCATAACAACACACAATTTCAATTCAAATAATTTATACATTTCTAGGTCATGATACAAAAACATAAATTATCATATAACTTAATAATATACATATAAAATCCTATTGGATACCACCTCTACAACTAAAAACCTGATTTATCACACCCTAACCATAAATACTTCTTTATTCTACTCTTTTCTTGGTCTTGGATCTTTCCAGTTGAGGTTCAGTTTGAGACATAGTAAATTGTTTTTGAAATTTTGGAAGTCTGAGAAAATTTTTGGCATGTTCACAGGCACCACACTATTAGTAGAAACCATGCGGTTTAGCTCAGGTATCCATGCGATATTTCCTGGTATTGGATAGAAGCTACCGTGTGGTTTGCCCATGGTAGGAAAAACTGTGTAGGTTAGTTGTGCAGTTGGTTCCTGCTTGGGTAGTGGATACCGCACAGTTGGTGCACGGTTTGGTAAACCATGCGATCATCCCCTTAGGTTTATTTTTGCATATTAATAGAGCCGCCTAGCCCTTATCTATGATTCATCCTCCTCCATTGGTGCTCCTCCAAATATCTAAGTTTATTTTTTTTGGTTTTTCGAATCGTTTCCCTTCTTCAGATTCTCCTCTCTCTATTTCTTGGTTCCTATTTCGCAGGCCCTCTCTTGTTTGAACCCTAGTTGTTAGGGTTGATGTGTTGCTCATTATTCTTGATGACTAGGGTATGTTGTTTGATATTTAGGGTTTATTCTTCCTCCTTTGAGAGTTCTTTTACATTCACCTGGAATTTAGGTAGGAGTCTCAATGATTTCCCTTTATTATGCATTCTGTTGATGCTTGGGTGTTTTCAATTAATTTTTAAACATAATATGCACCTTTATAATGCACTTTTTTAGTTTATTATAGTGATTTATTGTTGGTAAAAATTTCTAAAAAAGGGTTTTGAGGTGATTCTTTATTTATTCCTATGCGATTATACACCAAATGCGTTTGATAAAATGTCAATTGATTTTTAATAGATAAATTTGGTGATTTTGGTGGTGTTTGCCCTAGAAAAATTTATTTAAATTGGTTATATTGTGGATTTGGAATTATTGGTGTGAATTGGTAAACTTTATGGCTTTATTGTTGTAGTGAAATGTTTTGTATGGGTTATCATGATTCTTAAAAAGAATTATTTGTACTCTTGAAATTTTGTGAAATTTTTGGTCTTGGTTTATAAAGAAAGTTATGGTTATAAAAATAATTTTGGGTGTCTTCATGGAAATTTTGAGTGTGACATTGGATGTTGGAACATCTATGGTTTCATAGGGTGAACACATGGATGTGCTTTCAAATGATTATGGAACTTTAAAAAAATTTCCCTTAAAAGTTTCCCATATTTTCTCCTTCCACTTTTTCTTAAAATGGTCCCATGATTTCCAAATGCTAAAGTGTTCCTTCAAGCAATTGGGAAATTTAACCTCAAATATGTTCTTTAATGTTTGGAACATTCATCCTTAAAACATGTTTTGGTGAGAAATTGAGAAGGTAAATGCCCGTTTGGAATCATGTTTATGAAAGTGGTGATTTGGAAATGGTTTTGTAACTAATTATGTGATATTTTGAAAAGTAATTTTGAAAGTGTAAATGCTCGGTTGGAATCCTTGAATGTTTTGAGTAATGTTCCATAAGACCATATGATGTGATGTCCTGGTTAGCACATTGAATGACTTATTGTATGATGGGAACCCCTATAGAGGGATTTCATTATATGGGTTATCATATAGGGGATGTCCATGTTTGGGGTAGGCAAGTGTGGTGATGGCAGGTAAGGTGAGTCATGTGTGCGAGGGTCTCCTTCTTACACAATATATTATTACCATGGGTTTCCTAGGAATATTTTAGAGGGTCAAGTGATGGTTTCTAATCAACCCCAATTATACTGGATGGTACCCCCTGGATTAGCTGAGAGGATAGGTGGGATGTTCCACTAGATTAGTCAGTTTAGGTTTGCTAGTTGGTTATTGACTAGGGAGCTTCCGGTAGGTGGTTTTGAACCGAGTACATCTAGGTATTTATATAGGGATGTTTAGGAAATTCCCATGCTTACTAAATCATTTTTACTTGTTTACTTTATATTTTTTTTTCTCATCTTTCACTATTTATTTATTTTTAGCACATCCTGGTATTTTCTGCTTGGGTTTTTTATTTTGGATTTGGTTTCTAAAATGGTGAACTTATTTTGAAAATGGAAATGTGGCATGTATTGTTTGGAAAATGGAAAGTTGTTTTATTTTTAAAATTTGAAAACCCTATTTTTATATCTTTATTTCAAAATAGTGTTTATAGACTATTTTTGAGAAAGTAAAAGTATGGATTCTTTGGTGATTGCCTACTGAGCTATGAAGCTCACACCCTACTTGTACCTTTTCAGTGTCAGTAGAACCTGAGCTATTTTGCAAGATTAAGTTTCTAGTTTGAGTTTCCTTTAGATTAGGTCAATTGGTGGATGGTGTTGACCATGTGGTCACATGATTATCGTGTTAGTAATGGTTTGGTTATGTTTTTTGGAGTTTCAGTTTTGTGTTTGGTTTTTCATTTGTTCAGTTGTTGTATCAAGATTAATTTTGTATATTATTGATGTTTAATTGTTGGATATTTTTTTATTTAAGGTTTTCTATTTTATCCTGGTTATTAATTAGGCTGAAATCATTCTCACTTGTATTATTTTTTATGCCCTTCACTTTTTTCCAGCCTTTAGGGACCAGGAACACCCTTCGGGCCATGTATCGGACTGGGTCGGGTGTCCGGGTTCGATGTCACCCCTTCCTGGTTCGTGAAAAAATGGTATCAGAGCAGCCCCTTGTTATCTGGGGTGTTAGGTAGTTGGATATTAGGATTGTTGGGGGTTAGGAGGTGGGTTATTGGTTGGTTCCTCATCATCATCACTCATGACGAGACCTGAGTTACCAAGGGTAGTCTGAGATTTGAGTCTTTTGTCTTTTTTTTGGATTGAGGGATGATAATGGAGGCAAGCCAATTTCATGTGGTGATCTCACATGGAGTAGTGACCCATGTGGATTCCAAGTAAAATGTTCAAGGTCCGCTCAGTGTTATGTCTTAATTGGGGAAAATCCCACTACTGTGTCGTTGAGTTAGGCATAGACACAAGTTCCCCATTCTGATGGTTTTTCTTGAGTCACATTTCATTTTGGTTTTGGTGGGTGTGAGTAAGATTTTAAAATGAAAACAGTTTATGAAAATGAAAAATGATTTCTTTCAAGTGTTTTTGGATTGGTAAAATGGGTTTTAAGAAAAGGTGTTTTGGATTGAGAATTTGATGAATTCTTGGAATTAGATAATAAAATGGTAAGTGTGACCCGTGATACTCCTTATAAAGGATTGAATATGTGTGTGTATGTATGGGAAGTTCATGTTGGAATGTGTGTATGGAGTCGGATGGACACATATGCGATGGTTCGTGGGATGCCATTGGTGGGTGTTTGAAATTTTTGGTTGACTTGGTCTTTCTAAATTTAACTTAAATGAGAAAATTGTTTTGGAAATTGGTTTTTCTTTTAAAGAGTAGGTTCTTGTTGTGAAAAAAAAGATTTTTGTATTTGTAAAGTGGCCATGAAATAAGGAGGATTTGAAAATTAAAAATGGAAAGGAGATTTTTGAAAAGGTAATTTTTGGTTATTATTGTATGTGATTGGCTTACCATTCTGTTTTTTTGTTTTGATTGGGATATTCTTTCTGATTATGTTCTAGTTTGATGTGGGTTTTGGTTTTTTGTTTCTCATGTTGATCAGAATATGTCACCCAGAAAGGTCCCCAAAGTTTCTAATGAGTCATGCCCAGTTCCTGGTTCATCTCAGTTGTTTCTTATCCTTCATGGTGATATAGGTATCTTAGAAGTAGTTGAGTGGCTTGAGTAAGTTGAGCGTGTATTCATATTGTTGGGGACTCCCAAAGCTGTTAGATTTTTTATAGCCTCGGGCTTGATTTAGGGTCCATCTTTGGATGAATGGGAGGTGTTTTCCCTGCCATTGATGAAATCTGGGAAGATTTGAGTAGTTTTTATGTCCATATTTTCCTGATGGTTTTTACCTGAGGAGGTTAAGAAGAAGAAAAATGAAGATTTCATGAATGTTCGGCAAGGCTATCAGACGGTGACAGACTATGTTGACCACTTTAAGGAGTTGATTTCCTTTTCTTCGGAGGTAGCATCACAGCGTCTATTGAAGACTAATCTTTTTATTGGGGTCTTCATCAAGATATCAAGGAGCGATTTCTCTCCTCCCAGGACCTTTGTTTAAGGAAGTTTGTGGATGAAGTGTTTTTATCTGAGTTAGTTTCTGAAGTAGAGGCAGTTGGAAAACTAGTGTCTCTTGTTGCTCGTAGAGGTTCCATATTTGGAGAGGAGTGTGTGCCATCAGATCCTATGCCTGATAAGTCTCTTCCTTTCGATTTGGCTTCTAGTTCTTCAGACCATTCAGTTATATAACACCAGTGTGTTCAGCTCGGGCATTCGAAGTTGTATTATTGCAGTCCTCTAAAGACATGCCATCATTGTGGATTTCTGGGTCATCTGAAGATGTTTTACAGGAAGTGTCACCTGAAGAATACATTTTGATCGAAGGATATTTGGGCCTTACTATGAGGAAAGATATGCTTCAGTTATCAGGGCTCCAACCACAAGACTTGGAGTGAAGCTTGCGTATATTCAGGAGGTGTCAGGGTGTGTGAAACCTTGGCCCAGTTTTTTTATCCCATGTTGGGATGGAGATATTTAAAGTTTACTTGCTATAGTCTTGGCTACTATCTAATGTTCATCATTTCATTATAAAATCAGGATGGATTTATTCTATCATAATACAAGTGGTTGTGTCTATTTGAATGTAGCCTCTAGAATCATTCCTTTTTTTAATGTTTATTTGGACCTTGTGTCGGTTGGTTTTAGTTTTAGTCATGGTCATTTGGAGGTGTTTATGTTTTATGGAATTGATGGATAGTGGTTCGTGTTTGCTGTTGTTTTTTTTGGGTTTAATCCCTCATATTGGGAGTCCTGGTAGGTGTGGGAAATTTCCAATTCTATTGGTGGTGGTGTTTCACTCATTCCAATAATATTAGATTAGTTAGTGTTGGGAGCTCCCTAGTTTTTAGTTTCGGTGAGGGTGTTGTTTGTTTAGTATGGATAGGTTGAGTTAGTTTCTGAGGTCTCAGTTTTATGAGATGCCTTGTAGTGGGTTTCCTATTTAAGTTTTGGTAGTGTTATTTGTGTTTTAATATTTCTGTTCTAGTTGAGTTTTTGTGGTGTGGATAACCCCCTTGTGTTCTACCCTCTTTCATATGTTTTGGTTTCTTTTTGATTGGTCATGTGTGACTTGTGGAGTGAATATTCAACACAAGGTTTATGGTTTCCCTCGGTTTTGATCAGGCATGGATTTTAGCTTTGTCTATCTTTTGGTTGGGTGACTTTATGTAACAGCCCAATATTTTATAAAAAAATATTCTTTTTAATTTTATTAATGTCTTGTGTTGTACGCTACACCAAAAGGAGCTTGCACAACACGCATCCTTGACTTGCCTTGCATTACAAGCAATCGCGACCTTCCTCGATAGCGTGTGTAATACGCAATACCGAGTTTCACTAAACAACGATATGCTATTAAAATATTATTAAAACTAGCCGTTATGAATAGTAATAACCACTTTTTAAAATTCTGTAAATCTTATATTTCAAAATGAACTTCATTCTTGGATTCGGAGTATCGAATTTAGCCTAAGGTGAAATTTTGGTACTTTTCGGATAACTTTCATATTCTGATGAATAGTGAAAAATTACTAAATTATAATTAAAAACAACTTTTTTAATCGAAATAATTAATAGTGATAAATTATTAATTTGAGTGGTTTTAAAGTATATTTAGAATATATTTTTACAATTTAATACAATGTTGGTCATTGGTTGTAATTTCACATTTAAACCAGACATAATCAAGTGTCAATCTTTTGATATATATTGTTTCCTAAAAACACGCTATTTATTTTAACAGTGGGATTTAATTATAAAATTAATTAATGCAACTTCTATGTTATGAATTTGGTAAAATAGATTTCATTTTTGAATTCGGAATATGAAATATAGCTTAGGATGAAATTTTGGCATTGTTCTGAAAAACATCAATTTTTGATGAATAGTGAAACTACTAAGTGGTAGTTAAAAAAACTGAATTTTTCATAAAACTTAATTTTGCCGCTTCTGTGAATGGAATTTCGAAAATCTGAGAGACACGGTTAATATGAAGGACTAAAATGTGGTTCAATGAGATGAAAATAATTTTTTGGTGAATAGTAACTTTTTACTTTTTTACCGCGGTTAATAGTAAATAGGGTAACTAAGGGTAAATATGATATTACTATTACCCTAACACATGTCCTAATTCTATTGGACAAGTGTAATTCGACCAAAAACAAACTTAGGAATAAAATATGACCATTTAGGCCCACTTGGATTAGATTAGGACATTTATTATTAATTTATTTAAAGAAAGGTTAAAATAGTTAAAATCAAAGTTTAATAAGTAAATCATTTTTAATATGGGGTTATACATAAGATAAATTCGATTGTAAATATTCATTAGAAATCTAAAAAGATTTCCTACATGATGGTATTTTATTTTTAATTTTTAGACATCAAATAATTTAATTTATTTATGACACAACGATGATGCAGTAATTATCTTATTAATGAAATATTGACATAATTGATGTTATAAACACCAAAATAAATGTAATTTGAGATTTTTTATGAATTCCACTAATTTTGTAGGTTACTATGATATATTGGTGTTGATTTAATTAACTTGGTTCGAACATATAATTCTGTTATGACTTTCACAAAAATCATATATCAAATAGTGTCAAAATTGACACAAAATAGTTTTTAAATCAAATATTATATTACTAATTGTTATTTTATTCCTAAAAATCTAAGGTTCGGCCAAATGACTTAGATAAGGATATATATATTAGTTTATTATAGTGATTTCTTATTGGTAGAAATTTTTAAAAATGGTTTTCGAAGTGATTCTTTATTTATTACTATGTGTTTATACACCAAATGCATTTAATAAAATGTTAATTGAGTTTTAATAGAGAATTTGGGTGATTTGGGTGGTGTTTTCCTTAAAAAAAGTTTATTTAAATTGGTTGGATTGTGGATTTGGCATTGTTAGTGTGAATTGGAAAATTTTATGGCTTGACGGTTGTAGTGAAATGTTTTGGAAGGGTTATCATGGTTCTTAAAAAGGATTATTTATGCTCTTAAAATTATGTGAAATTATTGGGTTTGGTTTAAAAAGAAAGAGATGGATCTAAAATGGTTTTGGGTGTCTTCATGGAAATTTAGAGTTTTTCATTGGATGTTGGGATATCCATGGGTGCACAGGGTGCACACATGGATGTGCTTTAAACTTAAAATTCCACTTTAAAATACATTCCCCTTAAAATTTTCTCATCTTTTCTCCCACCCCTTTTTCTTAAAATGGTCCCATGATTTCTAAATGGTAAATTATTCATTCAAGCGATTGGAAAATGTAAAATCAAATTTTTTCTTTAATGTTTGGCCCATTCGGCCTTGAAACATGTTTTGGTTAGAAATTGAGAAAGTAAAGGCCTATTTGTCATTGTGTATATGAAAGTGGTGTTTTGGAAATGATTTTGTAACTAATTTTGTGATATATTGAAAAGTGATTTTAAAAGTGTAAAAGCCTGGTTATAATACTTGAATGTTTTGAATAATGTTCTATAAGACCATGTGATGTGACAGATCGGTTGGCACTTTGAATAATTTATTGTACGATGGGAACCCCTATAGAAGGATTTCCCTATATGGGTTATTGTATAGGTGGTTTCCATGTTTATGTTAGGCAAGTGTGGTGATAGTAGGTAAGGTGAGTCATGCGTGCAAGGGCCTCCTACATACACAATATATTATTATCATGAGGTATCTAGGTGTCTTTTAGAGGGTTGAGTGACGACTACTGATCAACCTCGATTAGATGGGTTGGTACCACTTGGATTAGCTGAGAGTCCAAGTGGGATGTGCCGCTGGATTAGTCAGTTTAGTGAGGCCAGTTGGTTATTGACTAGGGAGCCTTACCATATGCCATAAGGTGGATCCGAACTGAGTACGTCCAGGGATCTCTCTAGGGATGTTTAGGAAATGAACATGGATTCTAAATCATTTGTACTTTTTTAATTTCTATTATATTTTTTCTCATATTGCACTATTTATTTATTTTTAGCACATCCCAGTATTGTCTGCTTGGGTTTTTGATTTGGGATTTGATTTCTAAAATGGTGAACCTGTTTTGAAAATGGGAATGTGGCGTGTTCTATTTTAAAAAGGGAAAGTTGTCATTTTATTTTTAAAATATGAAAAACCTATTTTAATATCTATATTTCAAACTAGTATTTATGAACAGTTTTTTGGAATGGAAATGTATGGATTCTTTGGTGATTTCATACTGAGTTGTGAAGCTCACACCCTACTTGTACCATTTTGGTGTCGGTAGACCCAAGATGTTTTACAGGTTTAGATTTCTGGTTTGATCCTTTATAGAAAGTTGGTTGGTGGATGGTGGTGACCATGTGGTGACCATGTGGTCACATGAAGATCACGTTGGTAGCGGTTTGGTTTTTTTGTTTGAGTTTCAGTTTTGTAGTTAGTTTTCCGTTTATTCAATTGTTGTATCTGGATCAGTTTTGTATATTATTGATGTTCATTTGTTAGATCTTGTTTTTCTATTTAGTGTTGGCTATTAGATCATGGTTATTCATTGGGATTAAATCATTCCCATTTGTATTAATTTTTGTGTCCGACACTAATTGTCAGTCCATGGGGATCGGGAATGCCCTTCGGGCCATGTCTCGGACTAGGTTGGGTGTCCGGGTTGGATGGAATCCCTGCCTAGTTCATGAAAAAATCCATGGTTCACAAATAGAAACTAGAGATATTGTGCATATATGAAGCATAACCCAAGATAATAAAAAACTACAAACACACCAATACACATGTAGATTGGGAGAAGAATCCTAATAAGATTCCTCCAAATATTCTATTTGTTAAAATTCTTTAAAAAAACCATAAATGATAATTAAAAATACAAATAAGAATGTTCTATAGATCATTAAGAAAAGTGAATGATATGATGAATACCATAATATCCAAAAACAAAAATAAGGGACAATTTATAATAAAAAGTGTAGATATACATCATGGGGAAAACACCAATGAATCAAAAATCAGGACAATAAGACTCCTCAAACAAAACATATCAATCACCATCATCACAGTCATTCCCATATACATAAACACATCAAAATACACACAAGACACAAAAAATAGTAAAATATGAAACTAATTTTGAATCATATAATTAAGTAGTTGAACACCCATAATGACTAGCCTCCTTAGATATAGTCTATATATTACTAATTGTGTATAAGATAGTGTGTGTTACCTCATAACCAATATTATCCTTTGTCATAAGAACCCTTTTAAGAACCAAAAATTTACTCAATGATGTATTTTAAAATAATAAATATAATAAATCAAACTATATAACTAGGTTTAATGACACCTTTTTCAACATTAAAAAAATTATAACGTCAATTATTTTATAAAAGGTTCGTCCTAAACAAGGGGTTGGTCTAAGTGATAATCAATCCTAAATAATTCTAACACCTTTTCACTCATGAAATAAATTTTAAGAAACTCCATTTAAATCCATTATAAAACATATTGGGACATTTCTTGAAGTCAACTAATTAATACATATATTTCTTTGACAAAGTAAGAGACAAGAACTATATTCTCACTGGAAACATATTGTCCATCTTTGGTAATGAAAAACATAACATAATTTCTTAAACACCCCCCCAATATTCATCACTTATAAATATTAAATTATAAATATATACTTTAAATCTTTTGAATTTAATAAGAAATCCACAATAGAAATTTACTTGAACACCTTATATGTATGGAAATGTTAGAGAAAAAATTTACATGTGTTATCAGAAAATACCCCTACAAAATAATACCAATTTTATAAAAAACTCTAGAAAAAAACATATTTAATCAATTATAAAAAATATATTTATTCATTTTATATATAAGGGATAAAATTAAAATACCAAAGTGTTCGTAGTTTATCTAATGAAATATAAAAATATAATAAAATATCTGAAAGTGGTAAAATGTTGATGTCAACAACAAATTATAGTAGATTTTGGTTAGATAAGAGGAACATAATCCATTAAAAACAAGTCCCCCATTGAAATCAAGTGATTTTAGTTGAAATATAAAAAAACCATCATCCTAGGAATTCTAGACAAAAATGTTATATGAGATAAAATGGAGGGAAACACAAAGTAGAATAAAAGTTGAAATGGATAACTTACAAGAGCTTATCCATAGAGGATCCCTTATAGGATATAAAATAGGATAGGGTGAAGGGAGATAGTTATATATCAATTTTATATGTGGGAAAAAAATTGAAGGGGCGAAGCAAGACCTCCTTTCTTTACATTAAATAATAATAACAATAAAATTTGAGAAATTTATAAGTCTACCTGCATTTGAAATATCTGCACACACTAAATAGTTCCATCCATTATAATATCCTAATTAATATTAATAAAGAAATAAAAATAATGAAAATAATAATGTTAATAATAATGATGATGATGATGATGATGATGATGATGATGATGATGATGATGATGATAAGATATCACATTATTGTCTCGTAAGAACCCCAAACATAAAAAAAATATTAAAAAAAGGAATAGTGAAATTTATTGGAGACATGTATAAACATAACATTCCATGTTGATATGATAGAAGTATGTATAGATTCCTATGATTGTAAAGGAAAAGTGAGAGACCCTTTATCCAATATCCTTCTTCTAGATAGAATCTACAATCATCTTATGCTCCCAATTGATTTAAGGTATTCTGAAAAATAACCACTCTTGTGGTATGAGGCATTTAATATAGACCTTATGGATGGGCATCATGACTGCAAGAGTGAAGGGATTAAATGATTAGATAACACACAAGGAGTTACATTAATATTTTTTATAATAAATTTATTAAGTAATATGGGATTACAAATCACAAATACAGACACCACCATTGAACCAAAGTTGGCACATCCTCTTTCCTACCTACAAGGATAAAAAAATAGCCACAAAGACATATTTATTTATTTTAATTATAAGGACCAAAGTCATAGTGTGGTTCAGATGCTGAATACATGTATCCATGTTATAGTTGGCCTATGGTTGAGAACTAAATCCTACTCTAGTATTTTTCTTAAATCCCAAAATCCCATGCCCTGTAAAAGGAGTCTTGTTTTAATATAAAACGACTCACCCAACTAATACTCAAGCCTACCCAATCATAAAATATACTAATCCCATCTAACATCAATCCAATCTTTACCTTTACCCTATGAAATGAATTCCATGCTTTCCCTATCCTAAAATATAATATGTCACTCCCAATTTTATCTTTTTTTCAATATTCTCTATCATTCCCACATTGTTCATCACCATCCCACATGATAATACACCACCCCATGAATAATGTGTTCCAAATAATGTACTTCACCAAAAAAAAGCTCCAATTCATGTAGTAGTTTGGTTTTAAACGTTAGCTTCCTTGATACAGTTCCCTAGTAATGTACCACTCATATATAAGGTATGTTTTAATAATGTTAATAATAGTTCAAGAAATAATGATTATAATAATGATAATTATAAAAAAATACAACAAATAATATGTTGTTTCATACATAAATTTTATCAAACATATCATAAATTAATAAAACATATTAATGAAGCTCCTATACCATACTAAAAATAAAACAACATAACTATGTATTTCATAAATCAATCTTGAATATTTTTGAAATGTTTTGAAAATAAATATGAAAATTTTGAAATCACATAGAGCGTAAAAATAAATAAATATTATACATAAACAATAATGATGAGTATGTTTCACCTCTTGACATATAAAGGCTAATGAAAACTAGATTAGGTCATTTCAGAGATTTTTGATTAATCAATTGAGATGATTATGTTAAAAAATTAAGTAAATTATTATTATTAAAAATAATAATTTATATAAAAAATTATATGATGAGATGAAGGAATATTTCAAATTCATCAAGAATTAAATTAATATCCATAAAATGATATAATTAATAACCACTAACGTGATATAGAAATTTAATTTTTATAATTATTCATTATTTTATTATCATTTATTAATATATAATTGAATTAGTTGATAGATGATGAGCAAGTGATAATTTTGATGATGAATTTTTTTAGTGATATTTTTAGAATAATAAATGAATTTATAAATTTTATTATGATAAAATTAATTTTTGGAAATTTTATTTTGAAAATGGGATGGGTGTGGATAATGAATTGAAGAATATGATATTATGTTTATAATGATAGAGATAAAAATATGATTATCATATGATTTATGAAAATGGTAAATAACATAGGAATGATAATTTTCAATTAAATTAATGTATACCAATTGTTAAATAAAACCAAGTTATTATTTTATTTGTGTGTAAATATGAAATCTAGTGGAATTTTCTTAGTCAAAATGGATACATTTATGAATATTTTTATTATGATTTCATTTAATAAATGAATGTGAAATACATGAAGTTGAAGTAGAATGCAAATAATGTGAATTATAAATTCATAGTGAATAAGGGGTCTCCAAGGAAAATGGAACATATTTATAATGATAGAATACATACATTTTTAATTTAAAAATACTTTTAAGGGGTTGAATTATATTTCCTATAAATATAAAAAAGAATGATGATAAGAAATGTTCTTAAATTAATGCGTATAAATACATTGGATAGAGGTTTAGGTTAATTTTTGAAATGTTGAGAATATTTTTTTTACATTAGAACATCATGAGATGTTACAGATTATGACTATATTACCAATCTAATAATAGTTCTATTTTTTTGATTTTAATAATTTTCGATTACAGTTATTCATTAAGAATTATACAGTGATGAAATTGTTTAATAGGTTGATATTAATTTACCAACTTGATTTCATTTATACTTATCTTTTTAACGTGATGTAATTAATCAGTTTTTAAAAATTGATAGAGACATGGAAATATCATTGATTATAATAATGTTACCCGTCAATGAGGATTATATTGAGAAGAGGATGATCCTTTCCACTCCAAAAAAAATATTTATAGAGATTAGTAATTTATTATTCCTATACTTTCTCAATATTTACCGATATAACTATGGTATAGAATATTAAAATTACATGACACTAATTAACATTTTGACTAGTAACCGGAGTGATAGAACTCTTTATCTACTACATCTCTTAGATAAATGTGGTTAATAGAACATTATCATTATGGTTTCAAGGTTCTATAAATGGGTTCAATGAATACTATGTTTCTAGTAATGGTTTCATCCATATTTCTAGGTTGTTTCATAATTGTTATTATTCTATGGATCTTATATCTAAGGGTATGTAAATATTACATATGTATCTTAGGATAGTTCATCATGGGTGAATCATTGGTTTGGATACGTATTAAGGGATACAATATGATATTATATTTTTCTGATATACTATTTGTATGAATATATAAAATATACATGTGGGTGGATGATTCTATACATCTAATGAGAATTTTATGGTTATTCATTAGATGTATAGAGTGTTAGAAAAGTTAATCCTCTTCGAATGGATGGATTATATCATATATGGGATTAAAACATTTATAATATTACAACTCATTGGGATCCTAGGTCCCAGATTATTATATAATGGATCTAGAGTATTAATCAAGAGTCATTATTATTTTAATGTCCTACAAACATAAGGATTATATTTTTTTAAATATGTAAATAATGTTATTTTTGAGTAAGATGAATGTAATATATGAGTATCTAGTAAGTAATTTATATTTTATATCATTATAATCTCAGGAAATTTTTAGTGATGATGTCTTTTCAACACATTATTTATAATTGACAATGTCATCTAGTCTCAAAATTACATTTATTCAGTATTTCTCTCTCATATTCATTATCACATCAATATTGTTCACATTGAATGTTAGTGATATTTATTATGTATACATTTATTTTATATCATAATTTATATATCATTATATTCATTGTGCAATATATTACATTGTAGCGGGAGATGCTCTACCAACAGGAAATTACACCCATATTTTAGCTATCTTTTCACTATATGTACGATTGGGAATGGTAGATAGTTATCTGATTTTTTATAATTGAGTATGATATTGGGATGATATTAGGATTTTATTTAATGTTTATAATAAATTTTACTATGGAACTATACTTCATGTATTCTCAATAGAGGATTTTTCAATTTTCGAGAGGTCGATATATTCGAGAGCATGATAGTGATGACTCATGTTTGAGAACACTGTATGAAAATTAATGTTGTAAAGAAGGGTATCATGCTTCATATATATCTAAAAATAAATTATGATCTTTTCTTATTATGTAATTGGAATGAAATTTTTGATAGTCTATATGAACTTTTCATGACCAGTCCCAGTGGGGCCCGTGTCGTGACTCCCCAAGCCCACCTCCAATAGGCTAGAGGTAGGTGACTAGCAGCGAGTAGACATATCACTAACATGGGAGGCATTGCTTATGCACCTACACACACACCCACATATCCAAGACCACAAATACTAAAATGTAAAAATCACTAAGGAACAAATGCATGCATACCACTATCCAAAGCAACAGAGTATGACAGGAAGTGAAGTGTAGTAATGTAAATTGGGCCATAATACAAGCCCACCAAAAGAAAGAGTCTGTAAACTACTAATTCCAGCCTGTAAATAAAATAGGTATTGTGAATGCTGCTCAAAACCATAGGAACACCTCAGCCTACCTAAACTCACAAAGTTATGCCCAGTCCTGGTCCGACAAAAGGTCGCTTGTATGCACAACACACGACACGTGCGAGAAAAGCCCATGTAGGGGTGATTATAACAATACTCAGTATGAAACCCTGAAACCACAAAGAAATAAACAAATGAAGATACAGTTAGCTCTACACAATATATATCTACAACACATATAATAAGAATATCCAGATATACTCAAACCAAGACACACAGTTTAGAGGTAAGTCACAAATATTGTATACCAGCACTAGGGATTCGGTATGGAGATTCAATGAAGCACCCATCCGAGAGAACACACTCCGGAATCTGATAGCACTGATGATGTTTGCTCGAGAAGTATTGTTCGTCAGGAACTATCATGAGAGAGATATGCTGATTGATCTGAATAGAGATACGATACACAGATGAGGATCACAACCAGAGTCATGGGGTGATACCAACAACTCCATCTGGATTAACCTGCTAAGTAGAGGATCGATGCCCGGTGAAGTTGGTAATGTCAATACCAAGTACTCTACCTAGGGCATGAAGAATGAATATAGGATCCTGCTCTAATCCTCTCGGAGGGGATTAAAACAACTCTATCTAGAAAGTCCTGCTGAAGGAATCATACTTCTATGAGTAGAAAATGATACCCACCAACCTTCAGGAAAATGATCAAGGGAACAAACCCTAATGAAGCTTGTCCAAGATACAATGGACAAGAGATTCAAGCCATTTAGAAAGGTATGAACAGTGTGAAGTAGGGTCACACATCATGTTCCTTGACCTCAGGTACTACCTGTGTAAAACGACCCATGTCAAGAGAACATGTCATGCAGAAGAGGTATACACGACATGTAGAAAGGGTCACACGTCGTATCCTACTATCTGGGGTTCTCTTCATCTACGTCGACCATGTGTCAGTACACTGCTTCAATCCGTGTGTGCTTGTTCATGTACCATTACACGGAGTAATCCGTGTGTCCGGTTCCGACTAAGTTGTGTGGTGGAGTACATGTTGTGTAGTCAGACCGTGTACCCCATGTCTGTGTATCTCTTGATATACATAAAGAGTCCCAAAGGAGGGCCCACACACCGTGTGATAGGTTTCACACGTTGTGTGACACATCTCTGCTTCCTGGAACCCTACCTGCCACATAGTGGGGCCCACACTTCGTGTATTCCGAAATACATGTCATGTTCATCGGGATTTTCGAAAAACCCTGGTTCGTGCTCCGTCGTCTTCCCCATCGCTCCGGCCACCGATCCTAGTCGCGCCTCATTGGGAAACTCTAGATCTAATGTTGTCTGGTCATGCCATGATTCGGTCCTTGAATCAACTCGGAAAAAAATATCGTCATCATTCTTCATTTCCGAAGAAGAATGAGAAATCGGCACCCACCATCGTTCGATCTGCTACCGCAACCACCGTCGCACCTCCGTCGAGTCATACCAATGTCAGATCTTCAATCTCAAATCGTTGGGCCGCAAAAAGAAGATGCAACGATCGTTTGTTCATAAACCACGAAGAACATGAATAACATAAAGAATTTCGGGGGAGAATGCACAAGGAACAAACCAAGGAACGAACCTCAACCATTGTTCATTCCAGCCACAATCCATTCCGTAAGAACAATCAAGAAAAACCAAAAAAATTCCAACAATTGAACCCCAACAATAAAATCTTGAAAATAAAACTCATACCACAAGAATGATCGATCCATGGATCAAACTGTTCGTTGGTTGATCTTCATTTATTGTAAATTATAAGAATTAAGAAAGAATAATCTAAAATAACAATGTCATACCTAGGAAAGGATTGTTTGTTGTCGAGGTTTCGTTACCAATGGCGATCCGTCAAGAACGATCTCAATCCACCATCTCATCATCGTCCGTCGAGAGATTTCTCTATGGTTCTCTATAGAGCCTTCAAGGAATTCTCCAGGGTTATGAATTCTAACCCTAGGTCTTTGTCGAGCTGATTATTAAAAAAATGCATCACTGTGTAACATTAAAATAAAATAAATATTCAATTTATTATATTCGTTAAAACGTCTAAAAAAAATTCTCAAAGCCGACCCGCACCAGCCGATATTTGACCTCACCTAGGATAAGTTTGTTACTTTGAATGCAACGGTGCCCTCCGATTTCTGATCCAAGAACCCATTTAGAAGTTATTCCACTTTTTCAGAAAAACCGCTCACACGTGCTATTTAATATATTTCAAACATTTATTTTGGGCACATCAGGCCTCAGAATCGCATGACATCTCAATGCCTGATCTCATATTAATTCCATATAATATTTTAAAATAAGACACATAAAAAATCTGGGACATTACATTCTCCACACCTTTTAGATTTACATCCCCGAAACGCTAAAAAATAGGGCTACTAAAAAAGATGTAGGTACTGAGCATGAATCTAAGACTCCAACTCCCATGTACTATCCTGGAGATTCTAGTGCTGCCACCAAACATGCACTAAAGGAATCGCTCGCTCATAAAGGATCCCCTCCTACCGATCTTTGATCTTCGCTGGGTACTTAGCAAAAGTCGATCCATCCTAAATGTCTAGATCACCCCAACTGATGGTGTGCAATGGATCATGCACATACCTCCATTAGTTGCGACATGTGGAAGACATAATATACCTGGTCCAACTACGAAGGTAGAGCTAAGAGGTACACCACCTCACCAATTATACGCAGTATCTAAAAAGGGTTGATAAACCCCAGAGATAACTTGTCGTCCCGACCAAATATATGTAATCCCCATCGAGGTGAAACTCGAAGGAACACATGGTCTCCTTCCTCAAACTCCAAAGGCCTCTTACACCTATCAACATAGGATTTATGATGACTCTGTGTAGTCTTCATTCACTCCTAGATGATCTAAACCTTATTAGTAGTAGCTCGCACCAACTCCAGGTTCATGAGTGTTGACTCTCTTGGGCCAGTCTAGCAAAGTGGTGACTGACAGGGTCATCCGTACGAAGCCTCGAATGGTGTCATACCAATGGTGGAATGGTAGTTTTTTTGTACGGGAACTCTTCCAAGGGTAGGTGATCCTCCCAACTATGGCTAAAGTCTAACATACAAGCTCACATCATGTCCTCCAAAACCTAAATAGTCTGCTCCGTCTGGCTGTCTGTCTTAGGGTGAAATGTCGTGCTCAAGCGTAATTGAGTCTCAAACACCTCCTGCAATCCATTCCACAACTGGGATGTAAAATGAGAATCACGATCAGAAACTATTGTCGATGGGACTCCATGGAGTCAAACTATCTCCTACACGTAGAGGCACCACAAGCTCTCTACCGAACCTTGCTCTGTGATAGCTAGGAAGTAGGCCGACATGGTGAGTTGATCAACGATCACCCGGATGGAATCGTGTCACCTAAACATACATGGTAAACCCATCACAAAGTCTATCATGTTGTGGAAAATCTAGGAGTTGCAACGAAAAAAATGACGAAAAACAGAAGAGCAAAAGGGAAAAAAAGAATAAGGATGGAAATATTTACATGGTTCGGGAATAATCCCTACGTCCACGGAGAGGCAGAATATCCAATATAATTCGGCAGTACAATTACATAGATTTTTTTTCAGTAACAAACCCTATCCCGAAAATGGGGTACAAATGGAGAGGAAGACGATCATTGTTCCACCAACTACACAAGAAGGCTGCGTCTCTACAGTGAAAAGGCAGCCACCAAAGTCAAAAAGTGCTACAGTGGCAGACAGTTGGAAGTCCAAAAGGCTACATTAAAGTTGAATCTGAGTCAGCCCAACCAGATCGGGCAATACCAATCCAGCAATCTCCCACTTGATGCCCGATCCATTACACTGATATGCTTCGATGAAACTAACAAAGACAACTTACTTAATCTGAGTTTTTCCTCTTCTTCACTCACCAGTGGTGTGCTTTCCATTCACAACTTCAATTTCAACCTGACAATTCATGAAATAAAAATCATTTTTCTCTTGTGCTCTCATCATGTCCTCTATTATTCTGTCTCTCATCCTCCGTTCATCAGTGGAGACCAATATAGGCATAGTAGTTCCTTAAATTATGTATCACCATAGGATTTGTCAACTTGTTTTCCAGATTGTTGGTTCCACAAATCTTATGCAATGTCAGCAACTCATCCTGTATCAATCCTCTGATGAAATGGTACTTCAACTAAATGTGATTAGTTTGGGCATGAAGCACTAGGTTCTTTTCAAGATATATAGCACTCTAATTGTCACAATGCAATACATTATCCTCTCGTTTTCTTCCCAATTTATCCAAGAAATTCTTCAGCCAAACCATCTCTTTATCATCTTCTGTTACAGGAATGTATTCTGACTCTGTGGTGGATAAATCCACCACCTTCTGCAATTATTATATCCAACTTACCGTAGTTCCTCCATAGGTAAATACATAACTCGTGGTACTCCTTCTACTATCGACATCGCCTCCAAGGTAAGCATCCACATACCCATGCAATGAATTTCCTTTCTCAAAGCACAGAGATTCCTCCTTACTTCCCTTCAAATACCTCAGTATCCACTTCACAACTTCCCAATGTTGCTTTCCAATGTTAGTCATGTTCCTGCTCACAACTCCCACTACATGAGCGATGTCAGGTCAAGTGCAGACCATGACATACATCAGACTTCCAACAACTGATGCGTATGGAAGCTTTGTCATGTATTCAACCTCTTCTGCTGTCTTCGGTGATTGCTCCTTTGATAGTTTGAAATGTCTCTCCAGAGGAATAGACTGTCTTTGCTTCCAGCATACTGAATCTTCTCAAAACCTTTCCAATGTAATCAATATGTGATAACATCAATGCTTCAGCTGTGCAGTCTCTCTTGATCTTCATCCCCAGAATCTTGTCAGCTTCTCCAATATCTTTCATCTCAAACTCCTCAACCAACTACCCTTTCATCTCATTAATCCTCTGCATACATGATCATGTAATGAGAATGTCATCTACATATAGAAGAAATATAATATATTCATCACCAAAGGATTTTATGTAGCAACATTGATCCATGCCACATCTTTTGTATGCATTTTTTGTCATGAATGCATCAAACTTTTTGTTCCACTATCTGGGTGCCTGCTTCAACCCATACAAGATCTTCTGGAGTTTTCACACCCTAACTTTCTTCCTGGACTCTACATATCCCTCTGGTTGCTGCATGTAGATATCCTCCTCCAAATCTCCATGAAGGAAAGAAGTCTTGATATCAAGCTGCTCAAGGTGCAGGTCTTCTGACGCCACAATGCTGAGAACCACCAGAATAGTGGTAAGATTCACTACAGGTGAAAAAGTTTCAGTGAAGTCAACACCTTAATTTTGTTGAAAACATTTCACTACCAGTCTTTCCTTGTACCTCCTCTTTCTATCATTTTATTCTTTGACCCGGTAGACCCAATTTTTCTACAATTCTTTCTTTCCTATTGGCAGGGTTAGCTCCCAAGTGTTGTTATTACGCAATGAGGAAATCTCCTCCTTCATAGCTAGCTCCCACTTGCTCGACTCCTTCATCTCCATTGCCTCTTCAAATCATTCTGGTTATCCACCATCAGTTAATAACAAATAATTCAAGGATGGTGAGTACCTCTGCATAGGTCTTCTCACCCTTGTTGATCTCCTCAACTCCACTGGAGTAGTGGGTTCCACCAGTTTTAATGTCTCATGCTCATATACACCTTCAAGCTCCACTTTCTCTTTGCACACTGATTCAATGTTCTCATTTTCATCTTCAGCTACATGAAGATCTTTGTACATGACACCTTCATTGAATACCACATTCTGACTCCTGATGACCATCTTCTTGAGATGATCCCAAAAGCGGTAACCAAACTTGTCAGCACCATTTCCAATAAAGAAACATGGCTTGGACTTAGCATCAAGTTTGTCCCTTGAGTTAGCATCAATGTGTACATAAGCCAAACTGCCAAAAACTCATAAATGTGAGAGTTTTACCTCCTTACCAATCCATAGCTTCTCGGGTAGATGTTATCCCATTGGCACAGATGGATTTCTGTTGATCGGATATACTGTCATGTTCACTGCATCAACCCGAAAATTCTTGGGCAATCCCGAGTGTAACCTCATACTCCTGGAACGTTCATTCAATGTTCTATTCATCCTCTTTGTCACACCATTCTGTTGTGGTGTACCTGGAATGGTCTTATCCCACTGAATTCCATTATTAAAATAGAATTCCATGAACTCCTAACTGCCATACTCTCCACCATTGTTAGACCTCAAACATTTCAACTTTTATCCCAACCCATTATCTACCATGAACTTCCACTTCTGAAACATCTTAAACACATAAAATTTCCTTTTTAGAAAGTAAACTCATACCTTTTTGAGTTGTCGATGAATGTCACATAGTATTTTGACCCTCCGAGGGAAAGTACTAGTGCAGGCCCCCAAACATCACTGTGCACCAGGTCCAGCTTCTCAACCTTTGGTGATTTGCCTCCTTTAGCCAAAGACACTTTCTTCTACTTTCTAAAGATACAATATTCATATAGGCCAACTTTGACTGACTTCAGCTCTGATAGAACCCCTTTTATTGACAACACCTTCATCCCCTTCTAACTCAAGTGGCCTAGGCTGTTGTTCCATAGTTGTGAATCTCCTACATCTTTGAGTGATGCAACCATGTACATGCATGTTTCTGTCATGTTGTATCGAGTACCATTCTTTGCTCCCTAAGCTATGACCATATCTCCTTTGGTGATTTTCCATGCACCACCAGTGAACGTGGTAATTAACCCTGAATCATCAAGTTGTCCCACAGAAATGAGATTTCTTCTTAAACCAGGGATGTACCTCACATTTTCCAAAACCAGCAAGCTCCCACAATTGGTCTTGATCTGTGCATCTCCTTTTCCCCCAATCTGTAAGGACTCATCATCATCAAGATGTACCTTGCCGAAATTTATAGAAATGTAATTTTTGAGAAATCCCTTCTCCGATGTAGAATGGAAAGATGCCCCAGATTCTAAAATACAAGACTTCATTAGACTATCCATGCTCAATAGCAACACATCATCAATTACTTCAGCTGTCGTGTTTGATCCACTAGTTTCGGGTCCCTTCTGTTTATCTCTTCACTCCTTCTTGACATATCCTTTCTTTCCACATGTCTAGTAGGTAGGACCAGCCCCCTTTGCCTTGTCTTGGATTTTCCCTCTTGACCTCGATTGTCCTCTATGATTGTCTCGTTGTGGGTACCTTCCTCTTCCTTCAACGTTCATAGAAGAACCAGAGAATCTTTTTGATTATATTCTTCGCACATCCTCACTAAGGATTAGGTCTCGTACATCTTTCAGAACCAATTTGGTATTCCCCAAGGTACTGCTCACTGCTGTTACAGTTGCTTCCCAACTGTCAGGTAAAGAGGAAAATAAGACTAGTGCACATACCTCATCACCAAGAAAAATTTTCACAGATGTCAGCTGACTTATAATGGTGTTGAATTTGTTGATGTGGTCTGCAACAATTCTCCCTTCATCTATTTTCAGGTTAAACAATTGTCGCATCAAGTGCACCTTGTTTTCCACAGAAGGCTTCTCATACATATTCCTGAGGGATTTTATCATATCAATCGTCGTCTTCTCCTCTCTAATGTTGAACGCCATGTTTTTTTCTAATGCAAGGCGCAAAATGCCTAGAAGCTGTCGATCTAGAAACTCCCTCTCCAACTGCTCCATGTCCATTGGCTTCAGACCCAGAAGCAGCAGATGCATCTTTTTTTTTTATAAAGAAAATCCTCGATCTGTATCCTCCAGAAATTGAAATCAGTTCCATCAAAGTGATTGATCTTCAGCTTCCCTTCATCCATATCCATCATAGGAGAATTATGAACTCAACCTCTGATACCAGTTGTAGTGAAAACGTCGGGAGTTGCAGCGATAGAAACGATGAAAAACAGAAGAGTAAAAGGGAAAAAAGAACAAAGACACAAATATTTACGTGGTTCGGGAATAATCCCTATGTCCAAAGAGAGGAAGAATATCCAATATAAGTCGGGAGAAAAATTATAGAGTTTATTTTCAGTAACAAACTCTAGCCCGAAAATAGGCAACAAATAGAGAGGAAGACGATCATTGTTCCACCAACCGCACAAGATGTCTGCGTCACTACAGTGAAAAGGGGGCCACCAAAGTTGAAAGTTCTACAGTAACTACCAGCTAGAAGTCCAAAAAGATACCACAAAGTTGACTATGAAGTTCGCACTACTATCGTGCCCTATCGGTGTTGGAAATTCAACTATGCTATAGTGGTCAGAGATTCTACAGTTCCTGAAAATTTGGTGCTCAACTTTCATTAGCTGGCACGTAAAGCATTGAGAAATGAACTCTACCACTGTCTTCTTTATTCATGTCCACTAAAAATGATCTCGGAGGTCCCGGTACATCTTTGCCACTTCAGGATGTACCACCAAAGGGGACGTATGAAACTCCCGCATAACCTCCTCCTGCAATGCCACTGGTATAATTGTGCACCCCTTTAAAAGGATGACGTTCTCCCCATCTTGTGAATATCCATCAAGAGAATGTCTTGAAAACATCTGATCACGTAAAGTCTTGCAGTCAGTATTCCCAAGTTTTGTCTCTCTGACTCACTGTAAGAGTGCATGGGTGACAACCATCGACTGGAGGTAAGTTTCTCCATCTTCATCCACAAAGGATAAATGTAATGAGACCAACTGATTTGATGCCTCATTCAACAACTACGAACTAGATCTCTTGCTGAGAGATTCTACCACCATGTTCCCCTTCCCAGGAGTATAGATAATCTCAAAGTCAAATTCCTGGAGGAACTCTAGTCATCACATATGTCTCAAGTTTTGATACTTCTGAGAGAAGATATATTTGAGACTCTTATGATCGGAGTAAATGATAAGTTGATCGTTCATCAGGTAGTGTCACCACATCTTCAATGCAAAGACTACTGCTACTAACTCAAGATCGTGGGTCGCATAGTTCTGCCCATGTGGCCTCAACTGGTGTGAACCATAGGTAATCACTACTTGCCATTGCATCAGAACACAACAAAGTCTAGTCTCTGATGCATCGCAGAACACTGCATACTCAACACCCTCCTCTGACAATCTCAAGATCAGAGTGCTCGTCAAACTTTGCCTCAACTAATGAAAAATCTACCAACACTTGTCTGTCCACACGAAAGGTTTCCCCTTTCGAGTCAAAACTATCATAGGTTCTAATACCCTGGAGAAATCATGTATGAATCTCTGGTAATAACCTGTCAGCCCAAGGAAGCTCTGCACTTCTGTCACACGCCTAGTTGGCTCACATGATAACACCGCCTCCACCTTGGTCGGGTCCACTGTCACTCCATCCGCTGAGATAACATGTCCAAGAAAGTGGACCACCTGAATCCAGAACTGGCACTTAGAGAGCTTCCCATAGAGTTGGTGCTCTCAAAGTACGTCCAGAACCATCCTTAAGTGTCTTGCGTGCTCTTCCTAAAATTTCGAGTGCACAATGATATCGTCGATGATGACTACCACAAACCGATCTAAGTAAGTTTGAAAGATCCAGTTCATGAGTCTCATGAACATTGTTGGGGAGTTCTTCACACCAAAGGGAATCACCAAGTACTCATAGTGACCGTAAAGATATATGAAAGTCTTCTTTAATATATCATCATCTCGTACTCACAACTGGTGATAGAATGATCGAAGGTCAACCTTTGAGAACCATCGTGCCCCTCTCAACTGATTAAAGAGGTCATCAATCATCAGTATTGGATACGTTTTATTAATGGTCACCTGGTTCAAGCATCGGTAGTCCACACACAACCTCAAACCCACGTCTGCCTTTTTGGAAAACAAAAATAGGGGCCGCCTATGGTGAAACACTGAGTCTCATGAAACTCTTCCTCTGTAAGTCCACTACAAAAAATATGATGATTAGAGTGGGTTATTTTTTAAATTAAAATGGGTTATAACCCCCTCTAAAAACATTTGCGGTGGTTATGAAAATTTTTCGCTAATGTGCCCGCCTACTATGGTTAGCAGCAGTTTTGAGGAACCGCTGGTAAAATGGGTGTAAATTTAGTAGTGGTTGTATTAGAGGCGGTTAAAACCTCTTCTAAATACCCCCTATAATTTCAGTTTACAGGGGGTTTTAAACCTCTCTAAATTATTTGTCAAATTAGTAGCGATTTCTAACCACCGTTAATTGAGTTATACGTAACTTAATTAGAGTCGGTTTTCAAAACCGTCTCTAATTAACACGACATTAGAAGGGGTTTTATCCCCCTCTAATCAGGGGAACATATTAAAGGCAGTTTTAAAACCGCCTCTAATTCTTAAAAAAAATATTGCACCCCTCCAGTTCGCCCCCACCACCCAAGCCCCCCTCCCATCCCCCCCTCGTGCCTCTCCTCCCGGTTCCCACCAGTTCGTGCACCCCCAGGTCCCCTCCAGTCCCCCCCCCTCCTTCGTTTCCCGCACCTATCATCTCCTCTTCCTGTTCTCCCACCCAGCCCAGCCCTGTCCCATTCCTCCAATTCCCAAACAGCCCCCATCCCATTCCTCCAAATTCCCAAGCAACTTGTAAAATGATTCTTCAAGGATTCGAACCTTGAACCAATGCAACAACTCTGAAACGGCTACGCCACTACACCAATTGTCTTTTGATGTTTTAATTACACATTATGTTATTTATATATTTTAAGATCCAAATACATATTATTTAAATAAATATTTAAACACATATAAATATATAACACATATATATATATATTCATATAAATCAATATATACATTTTTATATTTTGTATTTATATATTTATATAATAATTGATTTATATTATACTCAATTTATACATTCATATAAACTGTATAACTTCTTAGTGTATTTACAAACATTTAAGTAAATATTTTCTATAATTATATTTATGTTATGTATATACACATATATTTATATATTTATCAATATATTTATTTAAATTATTTATAAACATACATATTTATGTGCGGTTATTTAATATATTTATATAATATCTTTAAAAATATATTTATATAATTTCTTTAAAAATATATTTATATAATGACTTAAAAATATTTTTATATAATGCCTTTCAATACATATATTTATTATTATGTAAATTAATGTATATATATTTATTTGTATAAATTTTATAACATTATATATAATTAATACATAATTAATATTAAATTAAATACAAGTTATAAAAATATTTATATAATGTATTTAAATGTACATATATTTATTATTATATATATTAATATATATGTATTTCAATAAATATAATTGTATAATATTGTGAACATTAATATATATTTATTTATATAAATTTTATATCATATAATATTAATCATATATAATGTAAAATCATAAACCTATTATTTAATAATATATTTATTATTATTTTAATATAAATTATAAAAAATATAGGCTTGAGTTTTTATATGATATATTCTTTAAATAAATTATATTTATGTATATATTTATATAATATGTTTACGATCTTATATTATATATAATTAATATTATATGAAATATAATTTATACAAATAAATATATATTAATGTACATAAAATTATACGGTTATATTTTTGTATACATATAAATACAATTAAATACAATTAAATACAATCATATAAATATTTTATATAATATGTTCATATAATATGTTCATATAATATATTTGAATATATTTATATACAGTGTTTTAATTTTATATATATGTGTGTGTGTGTGTTAAGAGATTTTTTTTAAAAGTGGGGGCTCACAACCCCTTCTAATCTCTTAAATTAGAGGGGGTTTTGAACCCCCTACTTTATAGACATTAAAAGGGGTTTTGAACCCCCTCTAATTTAATACATTGGGGGGGGGGGGGTTGAACCCCCTCTAATCTAAGATATTAGAGGAGGTTGTGAACCACCACTATTTCCTTTTCAAAAAAAATCTTGTTATATATATATATAGTGGGGGTTTTGAACCCTCTACTTTAAAGACATTAGAGGGGGGTTTTGAACTCCCTCTAATTTAATACGTTAGTGGGGGTTTTGAACCCCCTCTAATCTAAGATATTAAAGGGGGTTGTAAACCACCACTATTTCCTTTTCAAAAATTAAACTACATGTTATATATATATATATATATATTATAATATCCAAACAAATAATATATATATTCTAATATCAAAATGAATAATCTATCTATATATATATTTAACACGGTTACAATCCAACCAAACTTATAGCACCACTAATTATTAAATTTGTGATGGGTTTGACAAAACCACCTAAAAAATTCAACCAAATATTAAAAAAAATACTACAAAATTTAGAGGGGTTGTGATCCCCATCTAAATTGAATTTATAGGGGGTTGTGAAGAACCCCACTAAATTGAATTTAGTGGGCGTTGTGCAGAACCCCCTCTAAATTGAATTTAAAGGGAGTTGTGCATAACCCCCTCTAAATTGAATTTAAAGGGAGTTGTGCATAACCCCCTCTAAAAAATTGTTGTTAATCTGCTGGTTTTTTTGTAGTGGTCCTCCAATTTCACCCTCAGCTCGCGAAGCTCTGTGGGAGCCATCCAACATGCTGGTGAAAATATCGGTGTCGTCTCAAGGTTTAAGTTGATGCAGAAGTCTATCCCCTGACAGGGATGTAATCCTAAAACATATTTGGGGAATATGTCCTCATACTCCACCACCACTACAAGAATCTGTAAGCTCGTAACATTTGTTGCACCAAGGGTCAGGCTATACAACTTTTGAATAATCGGTTGCACCCTCCTATGCATGAGTCCATCTTGTGCTGTATGGGTTTCCCTTTCACCAAAAAAAAAAACTTCATTCCATCACTGCGAACACACCGCACCCTTTTCCTAAATAATCAATATGGGAATCGACTGTGGATAATCAATTAATACCAAGAATGACATCATAAGGCTTCAACACTACCACCAATAGTTTTCAATCAAAACTCTCACATCCAAGAGTCATGTCACACTGTCAGTATAGATGTGTGATCACTGAGTCTTCTCTAGTTGGTGTCTCCAAGCATAAGGGTCGAGTCAACAATTCAACCATAATCCAAAGGTCTTGAACAGGATACAAGGTAAGAAAGGAATGACTAGCACTTGTGGTGGTAACATGTCGAATTGCTGACCACCTACTACTGCTCTCTCAACTCCTCTTCCATGCCCGTCACCCGGCGGATCTGCCTGCTCTTATTATTGTCTCTCCCTCGGTAGTCCATCCACTGTCTCCATGTCATAAACACGTCGGGTTGGAAAATCTCGAGTGAGATGCCCTCTGCCATCACACGAATAACATCGCTTCTCCCTAGGCTGACTGGACCCACCCTGTGATCCCTAAACTACAGATCCTATGCTATGGGATCTCCTCTTGAAACGTCTCTCACATCCAGATCTCTAAGACTGATATTAGCTCCCTACTGCCGATGTTTTTTCACATGCTCGTCCACTGCTGACTACCACCAGTTGTACCTGCTCATCCAAGAAATGCTCGACCACCAAAGCTCACTCAAGAATCCCAGTATAAGTCGGAATACATAGAGTTATAATGCTGGATTGAATGTCTCTACGCAGACCTCACTCAAAGGTCCGAGCCCTGAACTGCTGATCTCTAACCATATCCATCGAGTACCTCAAAAAGTTTGTGAATCTTGAAGACTCTTCTTTAAAGAGACGCTCGAACTATTTCCACAAAAGATTCACCCCGTCATGAGTTTGGATAGCCAAACTTCACCGTCGCCCTGTCAACCCCTGAAGAAGACTTGACACCGAGATCACCATATGATCCGTTGGTGTCCTGACTAGACGTAAAACTCTGGTCACCGCCTCAAGTCAGTCCTCAACCACCTAAGGGTCGGGCTCACCTTGAAACTTGATGGATCTCTATCACAGAAACTCGTGGAGCATGCTCAACTTGCGCCCCTCATATGCTGGTACTACGGGTACACCGTTATGCTCCACAGGTGGTGATATAGCTAGTGCACCACCAGGAGGAAACACTTAGGGAAATGGTCCTTGTATTGAAGCCTCATCACTGAGGGGGTCATCCTCATGATTGAGCTGCTGAACCCTAGTTGATATGTGTCTCAGGGGGAATCCTATAAGAAAACAAGACATACTGCGGTCAATTAGTATATTTGAAGAGCTGACTCAAGAAGGACATTGAATCACAAAACATTCCTATATGTTGCATGTACCATTATTTTCTCTGAAACCAGTGTACTCATGTGCCGAGTCGAAAAACAGGTTATCAGAGTCTTGGTGTATGGATACATCATCCGCCCACACCAACATTGAAGTCTCTGGCCTAAAATCCAAACTTGAAACACTTAACATTGTTGTCCTAAACCAATATCACAGACTCTTGGTCCGAAGGTAGAAACCCTGGATTTTGAAATATGAACCTAAAATTAGGGCAACACCATGTTTCTACCCTAAACTGTGTGATACCTACACTGCAGGAAATTGATGAGAGCGATCGACCAGTTGCAAGGTTGAACAGAAATACAGGTGCAAACAAAATGGAAATGGATCGATGTAGGAGCAGAACTGAATGGAAGCCTTTGTCGGAGATCGGGGAGATGGTACGCAGCAAAGGATAATAAGACTGAAGTTTCATCAATCCTACAGCGGAAAACCCTAAACACCTTCTGAAAACGGCATCGGTGGGTCAATGCATTTTGGAGGTGTGACGGGATGAGATCTATGAGGGATACGATGTTGGACAATGGGAGGAAGGCCAGAAATGGGGAGCGGGGGGACAGGGGAATGGGGGAGCAGGGGGGAGAGGGAGGTGCGGAGGGATTAGGGTTTCAGGAAGAATATTTGAGGAGGCTGGAAGGCTGAAAACCGAAGGTAGGGAGGTAGCAAGCCACCGACCGGGAGGTAGGTAAGCAGGGGAATCATGGATGGGAGGATTCATCGGGAGGTAGAGGCGAAGGGGGAAGAGGCCAGAAATGGGGAGTGCGGGAATGGAGAGCGGGGGAGCGAGGTGACCAGAGAGGGAGACAGAACGGGGAGACGGAGAAGAAAATAGGGGAGCTGGGGGAGCTGGGGAAGCTGGGGGAACCGGGGGAGCCCCACGTCTAGGTTAAATATAAAAAATTGTTTATAATGAATTTTAATTTGATTTTTTTTCACAAAACATCTTTTTGTTTCCCAATATATTCAAATAAACTCATAATATGACAATTTAAATGAATGATAAATAGAAGGAAATAATCATAATTATCAATTTAAAAACCATAAGAAAAAATATGATAAATCAAAAATGAATCATCACCATAAAGGATAAAACAAAGACTAAGTGGAGGATACAGAATATTGTAATATGCACTATAACATGAAAAGGAACACTAAGATGACATGACATGATTCCTAATGATTCATTTTCTTAACATTATTTGTCAGTATCAGATAATATCATTATCTTACACTATATAATGACCACCTATCAATAATCCCTAATGGTTCCACAATCATTAATGTTCTCATATGTCCATAAATAAATCCATTCAAGGTTCCAAATGAGTTATGTGGTTGTAAATAAATTATAGGAATACTGAACTAGGACATGAAATAAATAGTAAGCTAACATAATATAATTCTGAATTATATTATGTCCTGCCATAGTCTATTAGGATCAGGCATCCCCTTAGCTTCCATAGATAATGGGAACCATTCCATAATCCACAGTGTTTCCACACTCACTATGGTTTGTATATGACATTAACTTTATGCACCCAAGTTTCCCAAAGAGCTATGTTTTCTCAAAAAATTCAATTAAATCCTCTCACAATTTAAAAAAAATTACAATAAAAAATTACCACTCCCATGCTTGAAACCCCATTTTAGAACCAAATCCATTTTTGTGGAATTTCATATTATATATAAAGTGTATAAAACTATTTTTTAACAAAAAAAAAACAACTTTCAAAACCATTTTACAAGACTGAAATGATTCATTTCCTCACAATAACCCCTATACATATCAAATCATTGATTAGAATAATCCAGGACTAAAGAAAATACCAGAAAAATTAGGAATCCCTTGAGAAATAACCAAAATATAGAGACACCAACCTCACAAATGGAGGAAACAAATCACCATAAAAAAGTTATTTGAAAAAAAAAGATATTCGGTCCCCAAAAACCTAGATCATAAAAAACATCACCAATTATACATACAAACATCTAGATACCACTTTCATAAACCATTAGGGTTCCAAAAAAACAATGTAATGAATGTTTAAGAGAATATATGTAGAGAAGTATAGAAAATGGAAGGATATTCATACAAACCTTGATGAAATCCATCAAGATCAATGAAGAATCATCAAGAGACTAAGGTAGGATCCTCCTAATGTGTCATGTAGTGGTTGGATAGATATAATGAGAAATTAGGAGGAGATTGAATCTATTATCTATACTAAACTAGGATTCCTCTTACCCGATGTGTCACCACCACCTGACTCCACGTATCACTCCATTTTACTTCCCTCTGGCTTTCCATATTCCCTCTCGTGACCCAATCGGGCTCCCCCCCATGCGCTCTCCCAACATTCCTCTGAGTTAGGGTTCCTGGCTTCCAAATTCCTTCAAACATCCGGCTTCCTTAGACATTTCTCCCCTCCTTTTTAGTAGATCCG
Organism: Viscum album; assembly: GCA_963277665.1. NCBI lineage: Eukaryota > Viridiplantae > Streptophyta > Magnoliopsida > Santalales > Viscaceae > Viscum > Viscum album. The sequence continues at coordinate 643,934,966 of OY728127.1, forward strand.
GTGATGGAAACTGGTCTTCCCGCCCGCACGTTGTGCCTCCTTCCAATATGGTTTAGGCTTTCGAGGTACCAGACTGATTCGACAAAAAACTTCGATACACTCTGCCTCTTTTCAGTCGCAATTCCCGCGTCTCCATTTGGTGACCGGTGTGCTTTCTACTCTTACCTCCATATCACAGTTTCATTCTATAAGGTGTCTTCGACGAAGGTCAATGAAACAGTAGTCCGCCTCTTCGCTACGCCGTCTGTATTGCTTCATCCAGGTTTGGATTCCCTATACGTGAGCTCCTATCATTGAATAGATGTTCAGATTACTCCATTCTACCATATGATGTCTGAATAAAATCTTCCAGTATTTATTTTCATGTATATATTGTCTCATTTTTCACATCAGTATGCAACTGCAATTTATGTATGGGTACCTTTTACTTCATTACATTACATTCAGATTGCAGATTTTCTTGTATATTTTCAGTCTAATTTATACCAGTTTCTTTGATGGTTCTATGACTGTGGTTCATTGCAATAATAGGAAAGTGCTTCGTGAGGTTTACAGATTATTTACCCCCACTCTTGCATCTGTATTCACTGTTTAAATATTCCTCGATATCCATCAGAGGTATTCATTGTAACTGTTTTGGATATGTGTTCCCGTGGTGCATTCTTTTAAATGTAAATAACTTTACACTGCTTATCTAAGGGTAACTTTTAGTGGATTATGTGACATTCAATTTACAAATTTGATTTCATATTTTCTGTGCAATCTTTATATGTTTCTTTGATGTTGGTATAAGTGTGGTTCATTGCAATAAAATAATAGAGGTTATTCAGGTTTACATAATATTTAGTCGCAATTCCATCTGTCTTCACTGCATATATATTCGGTAATATCCATTGAAGGTATTCATTCAAACTAATTTGCAGATGTGTTCCTGTATAACATTGTTTTTAATTGAATATGCTATTTTCAAATGATTCAATTTTGTACAGTATATACATGCTTCTTTACTGTTGGTATAAGTGTCGCTTAGTAAAATTACAGGACAATGCTTATCAATGGGTACCACTTACTACATGATGTGACATTCAATTGTGATATTTCATTGTATATTTTCTGTGTAATGTATATATGTTTCTTTGATGTTGGTATAACTGTGGTTCATTGCAATCACAATACAGTGCTTATTCAGGTTTATAGATTACTTAGTCGTGATTCCATCCATCTTCACTGCATAAATATTCCTCAATATCAATCCAAGGTAGTCATTCAAACCGTTTTGAAGATGTGTTCCCATACTACATTATTTTTATTTTAATATTCTATTTTCAAATAAATCATTTCTGTATAAAATAGATATGCTTCTTTTGTGTTGGTGTAAGTTTCGTTCAGTAAAATCACAGTACACTGCCAATTTACATTTACAAGATATATCATATAGAATTCAAACATGACTTCTCTGTTAATTGTCTTATCAATATATTTTAAATTGAATTTATGTACCTATAAACATATTTTCATTGAATTATAAAGCTTGAAAATTCAATATAAAGAAAACGAAATAAAGATGTAGACACCTTCAGCATCGAGAGATGCAAGGGTGCAAATGAGACTTCATATGAGAGAATGAAAAATAGGTACAACAGTGATGTATTTCATTGAAAACATTCCACAAACTTACTGAATTACAGGTTTGTAACTTTATAGGAAAATCACCCATGAGCTCCCATCAACTATGTTCTACTATAACATTTGATTCTGTGCAATTGAATTCTAACTTGATCAGAGGAGAACACATACCACTTTCACATATACCTACCAATGGTCAGTACTTTTTCATTTTACCAACATTTTCATATACAGTAAATATATTAAATGTGAATAATCTCATCTGCTTAACCCATTTTACTTTTGAACTGATAGTGGTTCCAGATTATGGATCTTCTTTGCCAATTACTGTTAAAACAAGCCTTAGAAAAGGTTGTAGTAACTGTATTAATAATACTTCAAGTAAGTAACCAGGCAGTTCAATCTTAAATTACGTCTAATAATTAAACTTTTGTTCATGTACTGTCTATTCACCAATGGAGGATCATGTATTTCATTGTCACCATTATCTTTGAACGATGAGTTATATTAAGTTGTCAAAGAACAGTGAATAAATATATTTTTGTTACTATGTCGTAACATTGTATAATTTTTCAAATATTAACTATCATTACAGCTCATTATGGACGTGGATCTTCATCAACAAGATCTGTGCCCGGTAGCAAGAGAAAGCATATATCAACATCTAATGAAGAAAATTATGACCCCTCTGCTATCTACTCCGTCATCGAATTTTTGTGAACAGATTCACGTTTTGTCTCATATGGATTGAATAGTTAAACTATATTTGCATTACTTTTGGCAGGTGTAACTATTGAGGGAAATATTCGCAATTACCCTTCTCGTGACTCATTAGCAGTGTAATCACATATCATGCCTTCAAATTCTTTTCAATTATCACATAGTGTAATTTGATTCATACTATTTTTAAAACAGATATTGTTTGACTTCTTCAAATACTGGTAACAAAGCTTATTTTCCCGAAACAGGTGTGTTGTATATTCTAATCATGATTTATTCCTTTTTTTATCTATAGATATATATCACCAATCATTCAGTATTTCAAATTAATTTGAATGCATAATTTACACTTTAAAAATATGTGTCATCTACATTGAGTCATGTCATTTCAGAAAGAGATGTAACAACTGGTGAAATCAATGCTGGATTTACTCATCGAAGAGACTATTCAGGTTTTCCCTACTATATAATCAATTGTTACTAAACAGGTATTTCGTATGCATTTTCTTACCAACTAAATGAAAATACTTCTGTAGAAAGAATGAAAATACTTCACCTTGCAAAAAATGTAGGTCACTGTATTATTTTTACCTTTTGTTAGAATGTTATTCAAATCATCACAGTTTAACACCACTTTATATGTGGATCTTCATCAACAAGATCTGTGCCCGGTATTAAGAGAAATCATATATCAGCATCTAGTGAAGAAAATTATGACCCCTATGGTATCTACTCCTTCAGAGTATTTTTGTGAATAGATTCATGTTTTGTCTCATATATATTTAATGGTTAAACAATATTTGTATTACTTTTGGTAGGTGTAATTATTGAGGGAAATATTCCCAATTACCCTTCTCTTAAATCATTATCAGAGTAAGCACACATCATTCCTTCAAATGCTTTTCAATTATCACATAGTGTAATTTGTTGCATACTATGTTTAAAACAGACACTATTTTACTTCTTCGACTACTGGTAACGAAGCTTATTTTCCCGACACAGGTGTGTTTTATATTCTAATCCTGATATATTTTTTTTTTGTATCTATAGATATATATCTCCAATAATTTGGTATTTCAAAGTAATTTGAATGCATAATTTACACTTTAAAAATATGTGTCATCTACATTGAGTCATGTCATTTCAGAAAGAGATGTAACAACTAGTGAAATCAATGCTGGATTTACTCATCAAAGAGACTATTCAAGTTTGACCTACTATATAATCATTTGTTACTAAACAGGTATTTCGTATGCATTTTCTTACTAACTGAATGAAAATACTGCTGTAGAAAGAATTCAACTAGTTCACCTTGTGGAAAATGCAGGTCACTGTATTATTTTTACCTTTTTCTAGAATGTTATTCAAGTCATCACAGTTTAACACCACTTTATACGTGGATCTTCATCAACAAGATCTATGCCTGGTAGTAAGAGAAAGCATATATCAGCATCTAATGAAGAAAATTATGACCCCTCTGTTATCTACCACTTCAGCATATTTTTGTTAACAGATTCACGTTTTGTATCATATGTATTTAATAGTTACACTATATTTTCATTACTTTTGGTAGGTGTAACGATTGAGGGAAATATTCCCAATTACAATTCTCGTGAATCATTATCAGAGTAAGAGCATATCATGCCTTCAAATTATTTTCAATTATCACATAGTGTAATTTTTTCATACTATGTTTAAAACAAATACTATTTTACTTCTTCGACTACTGGTAACAAATCTTATTTTCCTGACACAGGTGTGTTGTATATTCTAATCATGCTGTATTCTTTTTTTGTATCTATAGATATATATCTCCAATCATTCAGTATTTCAAAGTAATTTGAATGCATAATTTACACTTTAAAAATATGTGTCATCTACATTGATTCATGTCATTTCAGAAAGAGATGTAAAAACCAGTGAAATCAATGCTGGATTTACTCATCGAAGAGACTATTCAGGTTTGACCTACTATATAATCATTTTTTACTAAACAGGTTTTTCATATGCATTTTCTTACTAACTAAATGAAAATACTGCTGCAGAAAGAATGAAACTACTTCACCTTGCGAAAAATTAATGTCACTGTATTATTTTTACCTTTTTCTAGAATGTTATTCAAGTCATCACAATTTAACACCACTTTATAATTCCAAGTTTATTAACACCATTCATTTAACCATTGCAAAGAGAATTTACCAAGCACGCAACATATACCAAATCTTGGGTTTTCTTTGGTGCTGCATTTTATATTTCTCTCATCAAACCAAAATATAGAACCATAGTATTGGAAAACATTAGAGGTATCTCCACTATTAAAATATTCTGCAGGTGGGTAATGGTTAAATTAATGGTGTTAATAAACTTGGAATTATAAAGTGGTAAAGCCTCTTTGCAATTACTACCATCCTATCCTCCATACCTTCGAAAATTAGTCTTCAATAAAAACTCTGTGGAGGAAAAATAATTCCAGGAATATTTTCATATTTACAATTATATGTTTTCATTCACGTCAATGACTGATAAATTAAAAGAAAAGACATAAAATAATGACTGATATGTTCTGTAGATATGAAAGGTATATGATATCAGGTGATTGTGTCTACTAATTTCTTTTCTATCATGTGAGTTAGTTTATTCTTCTTGTATTACATATCAAATGTCACTTGATGTATTTCAGTGCTGGTGGGAGAAGGGGAAAGGCAGGGGGGCTGGTGGGAAAGGGGTTGTGTAGGGAGGAGGGGCCTGGTTGGGTTGGTTCTGGGCAGGAGGGAGGATGAGTTGGAAGGGGGTGGTGCTGGGATGCGGTGGCAGTAGAGGATTCTAAGGCGGGAGGGGAGGCAAGGGGTTGGGCATGGGGTGGAGGGGAGGGTCTGGGCATGGGTGGGGGTGGTGATGGGAAGGAGGGAGGAGGAGTTGGAAGGGGGACGAGCCTGGTGGGGGTGGAGCTAGGCTGGGGGGACGATCCTGTGTAATGTTTTTTAATAAAGTTTCTGCTTATTACCTTAGTGACTTAAATATATGGATGCTCAACATGCATATGCATGTGGTGTTTTTTATATACAGGTTGTTTGATCATTGATAGTGAAGGATGTTCACCTATCCATTAATTTTAGGATTCCCTTATTTTAACTTTTGTGTGCAGGTTCAATAGAAACTTGGGGTGGGGGTGTATTGCAAGGAACTCCATACATATATTCAAGGTACATTCTTATGTAATTTAATGAATTACGTTTTTATTGGCTCATTGGATGGTTTATATGAATGACATTACACAACACATGAAGATTGTCTATCTTATACTTGATTTTTTGACTACAAAAACCAATCCTGTGAGGTTATTGGTGATATTATCTTATTCATATTTCATATTTGAAAGAAGGTATTGCAGTGTGTTATTGTTATTAAAAGGTAACAACTTATAAACTGTTCAGTACTCTGTGCTACATTTAATTAATGCACATGTATTTATGACCATGCTGGACTGCTACCACTTAGCTAGACCTTAGGGATTTGATTTGGGTCCGTTTTATGCTCTGTTTCAGTTCACTTCATGTGTTGAGTCCATGTCGTGTTCTTTTTCAGTTCAGTTCCTAAGTTGGGTGCATTTTTTTGTTATGTTTCAGTTCAATTCATGAGACTATCCTTACATCCAACATTTTATTCTGCTCAAAATGTTCTATTTTACAGGTGACTATTTAGCACAGAGTACTGGGCAGGGGAGGGAGGAGGAGGGGGATGAGGAGGGGAGAGGAAAGGGTCAGAAAAAATGTTGGTTAGTGGGAAGGGGAGGGGAGGGTAGGGGTTGGGTAGGTTGGAGGGGAGGGGAGGGGAGGAGAGGGGAAGATGAGGGCAGGGGGGAGGGGGCTGCTGGGGGAAGAGGTTGGGCAGGGGGGAGGGGAGGGGAGGGGAGGGGAGGGGAGGATAAGGGGAGGGGAGGGGAGGATGAGGGAAGGGGGGAGGGGGCTGGGCAGGTTGGAGGGGAGGGGAGGGGAGGATGAGGGTAGGGGGGAGGGGCTGGGCAGGTTCGAGGGGAGGGGAGGGGAGGATGAGGGCATGGGGCAGGGGGCTACTAGGGGAAGAGGTTGGGAAGGGGGGAGTGGTGGGGGAAGGGGCTGGGCAGGGGGGAGGCTGAGGAGGGAGGGGGAGATGCTGGGATTGGGTGGGAGACAAGCAGAGGAGGGGGAAGGGGAGGGGTAGAGCTGGGTAGGGGGTAGGAGGAGGTGCTGGAAAATTGGGGGGGGGGGGTGACAAGCTTGCCATATTAACCACTTTTTCTATTTCAATTAGTACTGATTTTTATATTATTTCAATTAGTAGTGATTTTTCATTTTCATATTAATAATTGTTTTCATTGAATTTTTATCAATATTCTTTTCATAGATGACTACTGTAAACAAATAAGCCATTTTTTTATGACATGTTTTTTTTTTCACTTCACTACATTACCCAGGTTTTTTTCTCATAGTAATATGTCTCATTTACTCACATTAATATATAATTATATATTTCAAGGATCAATATAACTATCAAAAAACATGACAAACTGCTACTCTACATCAATGATACATGGTAGTACTGGGAGGCTGTTGACTGCAAATTCTGATGACATGAATTGTAATCTGATCTGTACACCCGCTGTTGTTGAAAATCATGGTTCCTGTAATTGTTGTCAAACATGTATCTTCTACATAAATTGTATTTATGTTCTATTATCATGATTAAATAACATTCCATAGTTCTATTTCAAAGGTGACATGAAAATGAAAACTAATGTCTATTTCTAATTTCAAGTTCTCTTACCATGAATCTGTTTCACTGTTTACCTATTTCAAGTATCTAGAAATTAGATTTTTATACTTCGTTTCTATGAATAGATTTATAATTTCAATACATTATTTTTCAATTTCCATTGATCACTTCTCATATTTCTAATGCATTTTTTAGTTCATATTTCATTTATGACGTCGTGCGTATGCACGAGCGATGTACTAGTTTTAAATAGAGAGGGGAATTCATGGTGATTTAAAAAATTTATGAAACATGTATGGGTCACATAGTTAGGTCGCACCATTACTACTAACTATCCATAGACCGTGTGCCTGATTTGTCTCTACCAAACACTAAATTCTATTCCCCATATTCAAAAAACATTTATAACCTTATAAGAGATAAACTATACCCAAAATAAAACAATATTATGCCACTTTTTATACACAAAAATCACTCATTGTTTTGGAATTGCAATAACATAAGGATACTAATACATCATCAAAATTCATCACTACCATGTATCATGGATATCTTGTCTGCACTGCTAGAGTGAAAAGACTAAAGGAACCATATTACCACACATTTCCTTGTCTTGAATATTTATAACCTAAACAGGATGCTCAACCGTTAAGGCATTAGTCTCAAAATCAATATAATCCAATGCAAGAACATGGAAAGGGTCCTGTTGAAACATCATAAATTTGGAGTCATGAAACAAATCTTAAATTGGAATCGAGAGATATGGAAATTCCAACCAATATGATATCTTCTCACGACATTTGAAAATATTTTAAGGGCCAACATGCATCAACACCAATATTCCAATTGTATATAAACAATGATTTTCAACTGAAATGAAAATATATGATAGTGACCGATTCAACTACATGAAACATCAATAGACAATGATGGTGGCTGTCATAACATTTCTGATGGCTTTAAATTTATACCATCATTTTTGGAGATAATTAAACCATCCTCATAGCCCTGGTAAAGACTCGATCTTATAAGAGACCATTCAACTACCACTTATTGACATCAAGGGCATCCACAAGGCCGCCCGTATGACACTTCAAAGTGTATATACATAATCAATGCCAATTATATATTATTAAGGAAATATTGGTCCACATAATATGCTAAAAAAATATACTAAAATAATGTATGTGCACCAAAAACATATCCTCATGAATTGTATTACTCATTTAATCTGACTATCTTTCAAAGTATTTCATTTCATTCTTGAATTTGATGGATAACACATTGTATTCATAAATACCCCCCAAAATTAAGATAAAACACATTATTATCCATGGGAGATGGTTACTATAAGAACAAAAAAGTGATTCACAACCCCTCCAACAAATAAATATTACAAATCTTCTTCCAAAATTATCCCCTTACTAAAAATTAAATGAACAAATTCCTTTAATACGTTATTGATTACCATAATCATGTCTTATTCTCAGCTACAAGTCCATTATTGTCCTATTATGATGTCCATGGATCCATTATCCAATATCCATAATAGAATGGATAAAGACACACAAAACCTATTGGTCTGTGGTGTCCCACCTCACTTTTATAATAGGAATGACATCGTGACATGAAGACTATAGTAGATTGAATAATTATGGGCCACCAACATAGATAACTCAAATTATGACACATACTGGAAACTATATATTACAAGGAAAAACATGACCTATGTTTGAGATATATCAACCCCTAACTCAGATCAACCCGAACAATAAACAACCTCCAAATATTGAAAGAACTATTGGGTTACAAAAAGAAAAACCTAAGGCCTCCCAACCAAAAAAAGTTTTCATTAAAAAGCTACCAAGTGGTATTTGCTTCTTTCCCAAGTAAGATCTGATTATACAATGGATAAATTACATGCTCATAAGGTGAGAAGAGAGTAAAATTTAATTATTAGACAAAAAAATCATGTCTACTAACTGGTTCACTAAGGATTTATCCTTCTTTTATTCCTTGACAGTATGCATTACTAATTCCTTGCTCAATGAATCTATGACCACACCACATTTTTTGATAGTTTACACAACATCAAAATCAATGATTTAAAATCACTTAACTTTGTATTTCTATTATAGTATTAAACTCATCTAGGATAATGTACACCTCAATAATCTATCATCTAAATATATTACAAACTACACATTGAGAGAATAGTATCGACAGGTTCTGAGATCTTGTAAACCTTTTATGAACTAAATTTGTCACGAACTAGCTTGCATACCCTAGTGACCTGATAAATGAGACTCTCTTGACATATCCCAAAGGGTGTTACCGATCTCCATGGGTTGGGGACTAGCACCTGACATCATAAAATATGAAAGGGGAAATATTTTTCCACAAACATAATGAAATCAAGAGGTATAAGTCAGTATGCATACAAGAAAAAAATCCACTATGAAAACTATAACAAAAGTAAAATAGGTATAAACAACCCAATGGACTAGAAAATAGGATAACCACCCAAGATCTAATACACACAATAACTAAATCCCAAGGATTAGCCACAGGAACCACCTCCAAGTGGTGATTTACCCTTTCTCAAACCTGGATGAAGATATTCTATAAACACCTGAAGGCATATGTATAGTGTGAGATAAATGCCAAGTAGGGTCTCACTAAGACATCCATAATAATATGTCATAATTAATTAACCAAAAATGAATTTAAATTTAAATATATAGGAATGGAATTTCAAAATAATATTTAAAATAAATCATGTTATACATTTCACATGATGTAAATCACTTTAGAAAAATGGATTAATAAACATTTTGTATAAAAAAATTTATATTAATTCACAACTCATGTGTAAAAAAATTCACAAAAAATGTCATATATATCAAAACATCACATGGGAGCAATATGGCCATCTACAATGATGTAAGATTGTTCAAATCTATGAGATCCTCACACAGTCAAAGGAGAATCACGCTAACATGTGTTTACACATGTCCCTTAGAAACTGGTCAAAGTTGACCCATCACCATCCCATCGGGGGTGTGCCTACTTCACTGGGCTTTGTTTTAGTTGTAAACTTCAAAAAGAGTTTCATCATAATAACTCACTAAATAAATAGGCTTTTATGATCTCTAACAACATTAAATAATGGTAATTCATTTCAAAACCATTCAAAGTACAATTCAACCCATTTCCTATTTCAATATTTTAGTTTTCATTTAAAAACCAATACACATGTTTTAATAAAATCATGCCTTTTATAAGATAAAACCACCGGGTGTCTATCAAAACCATTTTAAGGCTATTTAAAAAATATGAATTTGAAATAAATTTCACAATTAAATTTCACCAATACATTTCTCAATTTATATTCCACAATTTAAATAAAATAATTCAATTTCCACAATTTTCCATCAAATTTAAATCATACCACAATTCAATAGAATTGGGTTTTTTCCCAATTTCATGGCAATTCAGATTCAAATCCCCAATTCAATGGAATTATGTTTTTGAAAAATAATTGAACTAAATTACATTTAAATAAAAAAAATTAATTTAAATCAAGAATTAAAGGGTTAATCAAATTGGAAATCATAAATGGAACCACCTGCCTCGGCTTTATGGGGTTATGAAACACAAAACTCGCAATGGGAAACTCCAATGAAGAACATTCACAAAGAAGATCCAAGAATAAACCCCAGATTCAAGATCCTAAAAAGTGTTGATTACATCCTCAAACAATATTGAGATATATTAAACCCTAGGGAATAGATAGGAGAGAATGGGAGAAAGGGAATGGGAAGTGGAAACTTGTCAGGAAGAGATCGAACGTTATTATCCTTTCTTTGATTCACTTCTAAAGGGGTGTATAGGGGATAAAATCACCTATTTAGAGCCTATAAGGAAGAATAAATCATATTAGGGTCATACAAGCCCTTCAGGCACTTAAAATGAGGGTTTACAAATTTTAAGTTTAATTTTAGGATTAATTAAATATTGTATGCATCATTAGCTGGGTAGGTCCACATGATTAGACGTACTGTGCGCCCTAAAACCATGCATCCCCTAATATAGGGTTACACGATTTCTCCTTGGTGAAAACACAGTTTTTCAAACTGTGTGCCAACCGTGAGAATCATTACTACCTAGGTTTTCATAATTTACCCTAGCAGGGAACACGATTGGGAAAAACTGTGGACCAACCATGTAAAGCACTAAAGCCCTTAAAAATTTACAATTTTCATCGCAAAACACCTTTAATGAAACACTACCACAACATCATTAAAAGAGGGGTTTAGGAATACCTTGAAATAATAACATGATTTTACAACCTCCCCACCATTGATACATTCTATCCCTAGAAATACCATTATGAAGATTCCATATCAAAAATATGAGGCCATTTCTCTCTCATCATTACCTCCCTTTCCTACATATCATGAGAATCTGAACTATGCTACCATAACACTCGAACCAAAGATAGCATCCTCCCATGAAGTACCTTCGTTTCAGAATCAACTATCCTACCTGGATGCTCAATCATGGATAAATTAGGCTCGACCTCATGATCACTCTAGCTCAGAAAATGAGATGGATCAGAAAGATACTTTTATAAATAAGATAAATGGAATATTTTATGTATCGACATAAGCTTTAGAATAAGTTCTACACTGTAATCAAATTTCCCCGCCTACTCAAAAAACACAAAAGGTCCCAATAAATGAGGGGAAATGTTCCCTTTCCACCCAAGCCATCGATGACCAAAACTGGGTGAAACATTCAACAACACCTGATCACCAACTAAAAACTTGAATGAACTATGATGAAAATCATCATAAGAATTATACAAGCTTTGTGTCATCAACATTCTCTAATGAATCTACTAAATATTTTATGTAATATCCTCAACCATGATCGGTCCAACCAAGGAACTTTCACCAATCTACAACCAACATAATCAAGATCTATAAGGCCATCCATACAAGGCCTTAAAATTATCCATTCTGATCACAGACTTACAGCTATTGTTATAAGAAAACTCTACCAGCCCAATATGGGAACCCCAATCCCCACCAAAGTCAAGGACTTAAGCACAAAGCATATCCTCAATAATATGAATAGCTCTTTCTGTCTATCCATCCGATTGTGGATGGTATGCCATACACAAATGGACCTGAGATCATTGTGCCTCTTAAAGGCCTATACAAATAGATAAGTGAACCTAGGATACCTATCATATACTATAGATTACTGTACTCTATGAAAAAAAATCTATTTCACATATAGATTTCCCAACTTTTCAACATTGGTTGTGTCATGAATGGGTATAAATTTATCCTATTTTTTCATCCTATAATTAAAAACCCATATTGAATTATTATTTATCTAGGTATGTGGAAACCCTATAATGAAGTCCATAGAGATATCATCCCAATTCTAAGTTGGAACTGGAAGTGGTTGAAGGAAACCCGAAGGTCTTAGGTGCTCCACCTTGACCATTTTCCATGTATATAACTGAGAGACAAAATCATCAATGCCCCATATCATACATGGCCATTGAAATATACACCATATGTCATAGAAAATATTCATTATTTTAGGGTGCAAAACCAATTGGTAATTATAGAAATCCCCTATCACATATTCCCTTACTCCTAATGGAACAACAAAATGATTCTAGTAGCATATAATTCCCTCGATAGAGAATGACCAATCGGGTAAATTCTCCTAATCATAAAGTGATTCTATAATGCTATGGAACTCCTCATCAAGCTATTATTCTTGAAGAATCATCTTGAGAAGAGTGTATATCAAATGGAAACTACCCAAATCAACCACTACCTCGGATTCCCAAACTCTAATAGGCAATTATGAAAAGAGAGGCATCAAGTTCCACTATTATAATGATTCCTTCATGGCTTGGGAAGGAAGTTCCCTATTCAAATAATATGTGAAAATATTCTCTTTCCCTGAGGTATATGTGATATTAAGGTCAAATGATTGCAGATATTCCACCCAATGCCTCTGGAGGAGATTCAGATCTTTTCGAGAGATGATAAAACTCATTTTTTTGTGGTAAGAAAACACAGTAAACCATTTTATAAAATGGTTATGACATCAACTCTTAAGCGCATGCATCACACCTTCATGTTCATGGTCATGGGTTGGGTAATTCTTCTCGTGTTGCATTAATCGACAAGATCCATAAGAAAAAACAAGATCACCCTACATAAGAAAACATCCCATACCTAAACTTGATGCATCACAAAAGACCACATAGCCATGCCTAGCCTCTGGAAGAGTCAACACCGGTGCAGTAGTAAAAAGACATTTAAAATCAACAAAATAATTCTAAAAATTCACATCCAAAACAAATTTTACTCCATTCTGAGTTAGAGTAGTCATTAGAGAAGATAACCTCGAGAAGTTGTTCACAAACTAGTTAAAATAGCCAGCTAAACCCAAGAATCTCTGAATCTTGAAAACATTTCATTGTTGATCCCATGTCATTAAGCTTTCACCTTTTCAAGATCAACTGAAATACCATGTTCCAACACTACGTTTTCTAAGAACATCACTTTATAAATCTAGAAATCACATTTAAATATATTAGCTGAAATTCTTTGAATCACTACTAGAAAAATACCCTATACCAACAGTTTGGAACTGTTGGTATAGGCCCTCAAACCGTTGGTATAGCCTATACTAACGGTTTGGAGAACCGTTTCCAAGTAAGCCATGGGTATAGGTCTATACCAACATTTTTGGGAAAATCGTTAGTATAGACCTATACCAACAGTTTTCAAAACCATTGGTATATGTAATATGAAAATCTATACCAACGGTTCCATAAAACTGTTGGTATATGTAATTGAAAAAATAATCATTCGGTTGGTTTTGATCCCAACACCTCTCGTTTGTCATTGAATGACCTAACCACTAACCTAAATTACTTTTGTGAACATAATTTCATAAATATATATATGTATTATCATAAGTATTTTAAATTTAGATTTTTTTAATGTCCTTTGTAAGAAGATTCTATTAAAAATAAAGGTTCCTATACCAACAGTTTTGAGAACCGTTGGTATAGGTTCTTTGATTTTGGGACCTATACTAACGATTTGCCCAAAATCATTGGTATAGATCATATTTCCAGTAGTGAATTCTCAACAATTTCAAAACTTCTCTCAGATAATGAAAATGATCCTCCTCATACTTAAAGTAGACAAGGATGTCGTCCAGCGATACTACAACAAATATATCAAGATACTCTTGGAAAATCCTACTCATTAAATCCATAAATACCATAGGAGAATTGGTTAGACTAAAAGACATGAAAAGGTACTCATAATGGTCGTACCTACTCCGAAAAGAAGTTTTCTAAATGTATTATTTTTTTATTCTCAACTGATGATAACTAGAATGATGATCAATCATTGAAAACCACTTCACCCCATTAAACTAATAAAAAAGGTCACAAATACATGGAAATGGATACTTGTTCTTTAATGTTACCCTATTGAGTTTCTAGTAATCAACACAAAGGTGAATTGAAACATCAACTTTCTTAGTAAAGAGAACCGATGCCTCCTATGGTGAAACAATCAGGCATATAAATCCTTTCTCTAAAAAATATCTCAAATGAGTCTCAACTATTTCATTCCATCTAGTTCCATGGGGTATGAAGTAATAGATACAAGATGAGTACCCAAAAATATATAAATATATATATATATCTACCTCTTTTAGTAGTGAAAATAAAGATAAGTCTGAAGAAAAAACGTTAGGAAACTCAAAGACAAATAGAAATAGATCACCGCTCATAGATTCTTAATCCAGATCAAAATCAAACATAGATATCACTTTCCCCAACTATGGATAAGAGGGTCTAGCTCAACTCTACCATAGGTCCCATTCTAATTAATGGATATGACATACCCCATCATTTATAGTAAAGGAGACCCATCAAACATTAAAATCAATCCAGGATTTATTAGAAATGAGACAATCCATCCTAAATATGAAATCAAGTTGTTTCACGTCATGAACCAAAAAAAACCAAGAAATATTGATATCAGATTAAGAGAACACACAAGTGGGACTATGTAGACCCTGGTCTCTCTCCATTTTAAGGGGTGTAGTAATATCCATCACATAAGAAAAAAGCTCTATATGAAGATTTATCATATTTATAATACGAGTTTAAATAACCGAATGAGATGCAATAATATCAAATAAGAGAAGTCACTAATGATGAAGATATAGTGATGGTACCTATCACGGCTTCTGGAACCATATCTGCATCCTCTAGAGGCTCTTCCGCTGCGTGAAGAAGCTCCATTCTAGATGCACGTGGATGGAACCACTTTGTTTGTAAATCATCTGATTACAACACATTTTTAATAGGTTCTAATGATCCCATGACATTACGTGGATTAGAAAAGACCTGGAAGAAATTATTCAAGTGACCTGAGTATCCATAGGAGCCAAATATCTTGGGTTCCTTAGTGAAAACTACAAAGAATGCCCAAGCTTTCCACACTGGTAGAAAATTAAATGGCCTCTTCAAGGTATTTTAGGAGGTCTAGAAAAACACTGATGTCAAAAACCACCATGAGAATCATCACACATAATTTTTCTTTTAGATTAATCCACACTTCCATGGGGAGAAAAAGGGACTCCCATTAACCATGACTTGCAAGACATGTTTATTTTGACCATCAACACTCTATCCAGCACATTATCATGAGAAGGAAACTTCATCATCAATAAAACTTGAGAATTTACATTAGATGAAGGTCCCATCTCGAACCGTTGAGTCTTCATCTTCTCGTTCTATACAATATCAGCTGAAAACTACACAGACTTAGAAAAATGATTTTCATATTCTGTCATGGTCTTGTCATCATGATCGATCTTGAAAACTCAATATCCTTGACCAACATCATTGAATTTGGGTAAAAATAATATGTGAAAGTAGCATTAAATACTTTCCACTCTAAACTCTTGTTCTTCTTTTCCATCACCATCATGTACCACCATCTCTTGTTCGTTTTCTCAATCATGAAGGTGGAACACTCAACCCTTATTTCATCAGGTGTCTCTAAAAACTCAAAAAAATGCTCAATCCTACTCATCAAATCCTCATCCTCTTGACGATCACCATATCCTTTTAAAACTGGTGGAATTTGGAGAAGGAACTCTAGATCAGGATTTCTCAAGACATCTTTTTTAGGTTCCAAAATTAGAGCCTAAACAGGAACAACTGTAGGTTCATATCTCAGAGCTTAGACAACACACATGATCATATATACTAGAATCTAGTCCATGAGAGGATTCGCTCACTGTGGTTCATTAGTAGCTTCCTCCTGGACCCAATTCACACATATAATCAAAGGAATGATGTTACACAACATTAATAGATAACATTGAAGATGCCATATTAACACTCAAATAAGTGAAATAGGGAAATTAATCCCATCAGATTAGTAAAAAATATTTGGATTTCAATATATCCAAATAAAATGTATGGAAAATACTAGAACTAATCCTTAATACATCTATCCCAAAGAACCTATGGTGACATAATGTTCATTTCGGTGAGATCTAGACAGACACTCAATCACAATTACCTCCTAAGTCCTGATAAGATTACAGAACAACATAGTAACATCAAGGAATGATTCTTAACCTAAAATTTGATACCACCTTTTCAAGAACCAAACAAGATACCCTGGTAACATGATACTTGAGTTGGTCCTGAGATATCCTGAAGTGTGTTCCTGATCCCCACGGGTTGACGACTAAAACCTGACATCATATAATATGAAAGTGGGATCAAATTCTCCAAAAACACAACCAAAGTAAGGGATACAATTTAGTATGAATAAAATAAAAACTCCACAAGAAGAACTTATAGGGAAGTCAAATATGTATAAAGAACCCAAAGTACCATAAAACATGATAACCACCCAAGTCCCAACGTACATAGCAACTCAAGGAGATGTATCATCCACAAGAACCACCTCCAAGTGGTGCATTACCCTTTATCGAACCTAGAAAAATGTAATCTTCGAACACCCAAAGGCATAAGTAGGGTGTAAGATAAAATCCAAGTAGGGACTCTCCATGAATATTGTAATAAGATTCCATAATTATTAACCAGAAATGATTCCAATTTTAAATAGATGGAAATGTAATTTCAAAAGAATATTTAAAAATACTAATTATTTAAATTTAAAAATATGGGAATCACATTAAAAAAGTATTAATAAACATTTTATATAAAAAATATTATATAAATTCACAAGGAATGTGTAAAATAGTTTAAAAATAATGGGATATCTGTCAAAACATCACAAGGGAGTAACATGGTCATCTGATGAGAGGTATGACAGTTCCAACCTATGAGTTCATCACACACTCGAAGGTGAATCATGAAAATATGTGTATACACACATCCCTTAGAAATTTTTCAAAGAGGATAGATCACCATCCCATCGAGGACTTGACTTGTTGTACTAGGTTTTGTTTCAGTTGTAAAGAATCAAAAGAGTGATATCCCAATAACTCACCAACCACCTTAGCTTCCATGTTCTCTAAAAACATTCAATAATGAGAAATTTATTTCAAAACTTTTCAAAATACAATTCAACCCATTTCCAATTTAAATATGCCAATTTCCATTTAAAAAATAACACATGTGTTTTTAATCAAATAATGCATTTTCCATGATAAAACCACTAGGTTTCTATGAAAACCCTTTTAATTTTTTTCCCAAAAACAAATTTGAAATAAATTTCACAATTCAATTTCACCATTCAATTTCACCATTCAATTTCAACATTTAAATTCCAAATTTTAAATTCCTCAATTAAATTCCCTTAATTTTTAGAAAAACAAATTTTCATGGTTAGACAAACCGTGCACCCTAAAAATGTGCCCCCTAATATAGGGTTGTATGGTTTCTCCTTGGTGGGTGCACAATTTTTCATACCATGCACCAACCGTGCAAACCCTCACTACTTGGGTTTGCATGGTTTTCACTAATAGGGCAAAAAGTTTTGGAAAACCATGTGCCAATTGTAAACATCCCAAAATACCATCAAAATTTACAAAATTTTCCACCAACAAACCCTAAATGAAACCCAACAAAAAAAATGATTAAAAGAGTGGATTAAGAATACCTGAAAAGAGTAACAGGATGTTACAAATGATTAACCTGTGATAAATTATTTCTATTAGGTCATAAATAGATAAAGCCTTAAGTCATCACCAATTTTGTTGACATCACATTATATACCAACTCAATGTATGAGGCTTCATAGTAACACTTTCATGACCAAGCGTAGAAAAAGAATGGATAAATAATAGAGATGAAGTAAACCCCACTTAAAACCTTTCAATGGAGTCATGGGTTTCATATTTTCCAATATAAAGATCTAATGAGAACTATGATCTAACATGGGACTCCCCACTATATAGATTACATCTAAAATGGCATGACAATGAGTAACTGCATTGGTATAAGTGCATGTAAACAAGACAACTAAAGATTCACATTTCATTCAAAGAAAACCACTTAATATCTCTATCCATAACTGAGTTAAACTGACATGCTCTCACAATATGAAACCAAAAATTTGTTAAATAGATCATTACTATAAAAAGAAACCATCCTCAGGAAACATTAAAAATAACATCAGTTACACTAATAAAAAAGAGGCCTTTAACATCGCTGTAATTAGCCTTTATCAGTGCTAAAAATGAGCTGACTATCGGATCACAGTTAAAACCCCAAGGCTTTTAACAATGATTTTTTAGCACTGTTAAAGGACCCTTTTAATAGCTCATTTTTTGTTCTATTATAGGGTGACTTTAACAACTCTTTTTAGCATTGATAAAGGCATCAATTTTTTATCATTGATAAAGGAATCACATTTAAAGGGGGTGAAATTATATTTTTATGGACCACTATTTTCCCGACCCCTTTATCATCGCATCCAAGACACCTTTAATAATGACCCCCCCAATATCAGTGTTTTTCACCCCACCACCCCTTTTATCAATGCTTTACAAATTTACAACCTCATGTGCACCCACTAGGATTCAAACCCCGCACCTCCCCATTGAAGATGGAACGCCTTTACTAAAACACCATGTTGTTTTATTTTCTATTTAATGATATTTCTATTTACTTATATATATATATATTTACATATATATATATTTTATTCATATATTCATATAATTATTTTTAAATACATTTATAAAACATATGTGTGTGTGTGATAAATATACTTATATTTATTTAAATATATTATATATTATATTCATTTAATATAATATAAATATATATCTATTTATTAATAGAAAAATATATGTATATATAAAAATTATAAATATATTTTTATAATGTAAATTGGTTAGATATTTTTATAAATACATTTTTAGAATATGTATTTATTTAAGCGTATTAGAATATACATATACATATATTTTTTTAAATTATATACACACACATGTTTATATATAAAAATTAATTGTATAGGTATATATCTACAGATTATTGAATTTTAATAAGGTAAATAAAATGGATTATTTTTTACTTTAAATAAAATGAATAATAAATATTTTTATATATATTTAAAAATAAATTTTTATGTATATATTATGGTATATGTATTTATACAAGTTGTTTATTATATGTAAATATAAGAAAATATGCATATATTTAATTATAAATAAAACTACATTTTGAAAAATGATAAAATTTCAAAACTATAATATCAATATGAATTCAATCCCTAAAAATAGAAATAATTCCCCCTTAAACAAGGCTAAAAATCCATCAATTGTTAAATAACTAGGGTACCTGAACTAAAAAATCAGTTTTGGAGGCCTTTGAGGACTTTTTTGGCCTCGAAAAATGCGAATTGGGTACCCTTGATTAATAGGATGTAGAGCTCATTTTCAGGCATTGATTTGAAATATGGTAGAGTTCAAACAGACACCTGAATCAAAATTTATGTCCCTTTGAAGTTTTTGTTACATTTTCAACTTATTGTAGATCTTTTATTAATTTTTTTCTTCTTTTAATCTTCTATTTGATATTAAATGACTATTAATTAGTAATAATTAAAAAATTAATAATTATTATTTTTTAAAATATTTTTTTATCAATTTTTACAAAATATCTTATATATTAATGTAAGTTCCTATTTAATATATCTAAAACATATTTCAAAAATATATATTATATTTATATATTAGTATATTATTTTTAATGAGTTATTTTTTTTGAAATATATCCTTTATCAATGCTAGTAAAAAAGAACTGATATAGGGAGGTCTTTATCAGCTCTTCTAAAAAAGTGTTGATAAAACCCCCCACTTTATTAGTGCTTTTTTACAAGAAATGATGAAGTTCCCCATTTATCAATGATGTTTACAAGCGTTGATAAATACTGGGCCATTATCAGCACTTTTAAAAAACCATAGATAAAGGGTCCCCTTTAAAAGTTCTTATTTTGAGTACTGTTAAAGACCCCCTTTAACAATCCTTTTTTCTAGCGATGACAAAGGGTGTATTTAATAGTGATTTTGGCTAGTTATGTTAAATTCCTAGCACTAGATAAAGGTAATTTTATACAAGTTTTAAAATAATGACATTTATCATTATGAAGGAACAAGCCAGAACACCCTACCAACTAAATATCTCATATCAATGAGATTACTCAAATAAAGACATGCGACAACTAGAGTCGCCATGTTTGTACTCTAATTTCATGAGGTTGAATTCATGGTGAAATGGGTTTAGAGGATTCATCCTAGTTTCTCACCCTATCTATCCAAAAACATTCATATCTCCATTGGATTCCTTAGCCTATACAATCCCCGAAACAAACCCAGTTACCAATGCACACACCTAAGGTTCACCATGTTATGGATGCTAAATCAAAACACCTGGAATATCTTTTTTCATAAATCTAGTCATATAAACAAGGCTAGATGAGTAAAATAAAGTAGCAAGGCTTGATGAATCATGAGATTACCACTACACTCAATGGAGAAATCCAAAAAGATAACTAATATTATACCTAAAATAGACTATCCCAAAATGAAGAACACTTAAAAACTATAGAGTGATTACTCATAAAGATCACCACCCAAATCATAGGATGCACCCAATAATCTACTCCTATTGAGGAATAATATGAATAAAATAAGAATGGTAAATAATGACTCAACTAACCAGCTAATCATATATAGTTCTCTCATCATGAAATAAATGAACATCATGAGAGAAGATAACACTCACCAACCCATTCAGTGCATCAAAAAGACTCTAGATAAGAGAAAAACACCACTCAACATTAAAAAATCTCACATAAACTCATGACCTATTAGGAGACTAACTCAAGACACATACTATGTGGAATATATTTGGTCATGTACTTTATAGTGCACTAGATACTCCCTACACACAATAAAGAGTTTGGACAAACATAATAATCAAAAAAGTAGAAAAACAATTTTTAGAGAGGTTTACAAACAGATCCACCAATGAGAAGTGTCCTCTTTCAAAAATTATTTATTTTTATAACATCCCTTTTAATTTTTAAAATAGGTTATTCAAACAACCCATTTCTTAATTATTCAAATTTCATTATTTTAGAGAAATCCCAAAAGAGATATATATCAAAATTATTTAATTACACAAATAAACCTCTTAAAATTCACGTCAAATCATTAAACATGATTCATTTACACTTAGAAATACAATATCCATATTGAGGTTCATTGAAAATAAATGCTAATAATATTATAAAACTGTCATTTATTAAACATCAGAATCATCATTTGAGTTATCATTTTTCTTTAAAGATTATTTTCCCTTCTAGATTATATGTTATAAACAATCATGTGTTTTTAATTAAATCAAAAAACCATAATTTTATAAATATGTGGTAAAAATCCATTTAATATAAGTATTTTTATCCTTATTAAGGATATTATTAAAGGGTATGTAATTATTACATTATTATCATTAACCAGTTTGAAAAAAACGTTTTCTTGGATTTTATGATTAAAAAAAATTATATAGACATTATCTAAAACCATGTATCTTTTTTTCATGAAATCATTAGCACTTCACATTCAAAAATAAAATCATTTTCCATGAAATGTAATTTTCAAAGATAGGCCAACTATACTAAACAAGAAAAAAAATCATGCCATAAATATCAATAAAACCCATTCAAGATAACAAAATATCCTTGGAACAACCTAGATTCTTTTCCCATCAATGAAATTCATGAAAAGAATCCAAGAATCATGGGTTCTAAACAGCTAGTGAAATGGGATTTGAAGTCGTTATCGAACTTGTTACATGGTTGAAAACTATATTCTAAGCATTCCAAAACAACCATAATGTTTCCAAATTCAATTTTCTAATCACTATAAGGCTATTTAGGTCATCCATCTCAACCTCCCAAAATAGATTCTATTTTTTTTCTCCAAAATTCCAATAAATCCCCCAAGGACACCAATAAATGACAATGTGGATCACGTGTCATCATATCAATCATTAAATAATTGATAATATTAAATGGGAATTAAATCCTAATTACCATTGATAACTCAAGTGGTATCATTAAAGTTAGTGATCAAGCACAGAATTGTAAAATAATACTTGATCCTAAAAAATACATAACAATAATCTATAAGAACTTGAACTAAACCCATGTAGTGGAATCACGCTTCTACCTAGGTAAAGAAACCTACAACATTATATAACAATCCTAGGTAATCCTAACATGTCACTAGAGCTAGCTCGGTAGAAGACCTAAATCATGTTCTTAATTGGTACGGGATGGAAACAAGCACTAGGGTATCAACATACCCAAACATGTGACTGATTTTGGCTTGAAAGATAACAAAAAATTTCTCATAAAAAAGATAAAGATAAATATTTTTTTGCAAAACATGAATTAAATGGTACATAAGAATGAGACTTATAAAACCATGTAGACGGACATATCAAAAATAGAACAAAACTAAAACCATGTCTCTATATAACCATTCATCATGACCAACCCAACCCACCATGAAGACAACATCAACCAAGAGAATCTGGGGAGTTACATGGCACCGATCCCTATATCTATATCCTATATAACCTAATCATCATACCCCTAAAGAAATATGCATAGTGTGAATAAAATTCCCAGTGGGATACCATGATGAATTTATATAATTTCTATCAGCATAAAACTGTTAGTTTTATCAATAAAATGATTCTTGTTTGTAATGAATTTTTTTAAAGAACTTTTCATAAAGCATCATTAATTTTCCTATAAATTATTCCATATTCAAATAAAACCAGAATATAAATATTTAAATGAAATATAATTATAGGGAAATAATCCAAAATTTTAATTGAAACCCCATAATATAATCATGTAAGCATTCAAACATAAAATGTCACCATAATTTATAAAATCCTAGAGAAGTGGGATATAGTCTATGGGAATATATACTAGGACACCTGAGGGAAAAATATGCTGGAATGGTTGATGAAATCATGAAAACCCATTATATACCACCACATAATGAGCGCCTATCTATAATCCCTAATGGTTGGACACTCACTAATTTTTATTTATTTTTATAAATGAACACCCCTATGGTTCCCAAGGTGTTATTTTCTTAAAAACATCCTATGGGAATATGAATCAAGGATATTCAATAAACAGTATGATATAATAACATTATTTGTGTGATATAATGTCTATACAATGCTTGTTGGTAACTACCTACCCCTTTTCCGCCACAATATAATGGGAACCTAACCATAATCCCTAGTGGTTCACACCTAATTAGGTTTGAATATGTCAATAAATAAAAAAACCCAAGGTTTTTATAGTTATTTATGTTCTCAAAACATTCAATTAGACCATGATCACATTTTTATAGAACATTTCCACAAGGAAATCATTACCACTACCATTATTAAAAAATCATTTTAGACTAAAACCATCATTAAGGCATATAATAAAATTCATAATGTGAATGAAAATATTATTGAGTAAAAACACCATTCAGAACCATTTTCCATGATTATAAAGAAGAATATAAACATTTTTTATTCATACATTTGATATAAATGATTTTTAGGTGAAATAACAGATGAAAATACAAGAATAATATCGTATTCTATGAGAAAAATCCATTATATAGAGACACCTATAGTTCCAAAAGATGAAACCGATTCCTCTTCAAAAAAATGATTGGAAATGAAGAGACATGTTCCTCACATACCTAGTTCCAAGTAAACATCAAAAATTCCCTATCCAAACATATTTATCCATCAATAAGGCCCCACTAGTGTTCCAATAAAATAGGCGAATGGTAGATCATGAGAAGATATATGGGGAAGAGGGTAAAATGAGAGGAGATTCATACAAACCCTAATGAGATCCACGCAAACTGATATAGAATCCTCAAGAGGCCAAGGTAAGAACGCTAAAGGATATAATAGAGAGTTAATATTATCATAATAAGGAATTATGAAGAGATTAGTTATAAAATTGAGTGTTGAAATACTGGTGTTTTTATAATTTTAAGAAACCATACTTATTGCATGTTTAGGAAGCATGATTAGACACAATACTATATAACCATACAATCCTTAACGTTCCTTGAAAATCAAACCACACTGTTACCTATGATAAGTTTCATGGTTAATGAAACCAAGTGCAGGATGTGCAACAACACCTTGATCCAAACCATAACTTAAATTGTTTACTTGGAACCCCATAAAGTTATAAAAACCATGGGTCTACTACATAAACCTCATCTGGAACATATAAAATCACTTTATACAGTTACTACATGGTTACTACTAATCCTTCACAGACCATAAACCTGGATTCTTTGTCCCAATCATCAATTTTTTACCACTATCTCCTAAATTCCTTTAATACTACATAATAGATATACTAGAAAAATAAAAATAAAAATATCCTATGACCTATAGGTTATCATAGGGAATATGAATAAGTTTAAAGATTGTAAGTTATTCTTTAAGAGTGATCTGATAAGCTGTTAACTCAATATTGTGATCTTTTGGAAATTTAATTATTCTTTATCTCATTCAATTAATAGGATGAACTGTGATATGAAATTGTTTTATTTATCCTTGATGGTTTTAATTTGGTATTTATACTGATATTGTTTATATTTTTTCTTCATTATATATTTATAATCAACATGTGGTATAATAATATATTATCATGCTTTTTATGAGATAATTCATCAAGATCGTGTTTATGTTATAGAAACCTAAAAAAATTACACAATAGGTGGATCTTAATTCCATTTCCTAGAAATTAATTGAGATAGTTATCAAGATGAACAATAAATTTATGAGTATGTCTCATAAATTAATATATTTATATTTTATTTCATATAATATTGTTATCTTAAAATATATTTATCCAGATATTCATGGACTATTTCAGTTATAATCCATTGAATTTTAAAGGTCTTAAGAATGAAATAGTATAACCTCACATATGAGAATAACCGATCCAATATAAGTAATTAAATTCACATTTTAGATTTATTGAACTTATTATCACACATTTTAATATAATTATGTGATCTAGTGGTTTTATGGATTCCATAGGATGTTATAAGAAATAAAATATTTTTTTCAAAAGAATAATTAGTAATTTTAGGATAAATAAATTTCATATTTTGAAATAGACATATTCATTGAGTCTATAGAATGATTTTTTCATTTTGATGATATTCTTTTATGTCTTGGTGGATATTTAAAAAAAATCAGTTGGTGGAAATTATTTTTTTTAAAATATTTATAAAAAAAATTTCTCTATAAAATGCTCAATACACACATATTTTTTTATGAATTATTGGGACATCTTGTTAAATATTATCTTCTACCTATAGAAACCACTTCCCAATAGAGGAGTATCACCATTTAATAATAGATCAAAAAGGTTAAGGTTTTGTTATATGATTTTATGTTACCACATATAAATTTTAGAACCTTAAAACTCTCTCTTCATACTCAATTTTTGAATACTCAACTCATTTAATTAAATTTATGTATACTATAGAGAAAATAAAAATAAAAAATCAATCTATTGGTTGATCTAAATTTGGTAAACTGATTATGATTACATCTAAATATATTATTAGCATAGTAAAACATCATTTGTTTTTTTATAAGAAAATAACTCTGATTAATGATTAATGATTTATATTTGATAATTTATATTTAAATAATATCCTAATAGAAAATGAGATATATTAACCCATCACATAGATTATATTTTATTATTATGATATTTTTATGTAATAAAAAAATGTTATCATCAATAATAAATAAATAAATATAGAATTTAGAAAAATCCTTTCAAAAACACATTCAACATGTTTAAATGTTTTTTTTAATTATAAACAACCATTTTAAGGTTTTTTATAAAATATAAGTAATTTTTTTATACTAATGAATAATCTGGAATGCCATATATTAATGGAAATATAAGGAACATAATAAGTTAATGGAATAGGAATGAAAGCAATTTTCTTCATGGTTTCATAGAAAACATATAAATAAATTTCAACGAATAAAATATTCAATATTTTATGACATAAAAATGAATGGATTTAAAAATAGAAAGGCCATTCTAAAAAATCATTTGCTTAATAATATATTTATATTAATGTGTTGGGACAAGTATTTGTTTCATTAATATATTATTCCATTACATGAATTTTCCATTATAGTACAGACTAATTCTTCCCATAATTACATGAATTAATAAAATAATTCTTTGAAAAACATTCCCAGTACCATTTTAGTTTAAATTTATCGATATTTAATTAAAATATAATCTATTAGAACACATGTTCTTTAGAAATAATAAATTTTTTCCCACTACCTATGAAACTATCCAATCTATAATGACACTTTAACATCTCCATTAAATTTTCTATATGATATACTCTTCTAGATATATCAAAAAAATAATACATTGCTTCATAACATGGGGAAATTGAATAATAATAGGGGGTGAGTTGAAATTATATATAATGGAAAAAATTAATTATGAAATTAAACAATCATAAGTGATAATTAGATGGGAATTTGGTTATAATTAGGATAAATAAGAAAATCATTCCCCAAAAAACATAGATTATAAAACATGTGTCTATTTATATAATTGAAATAAAAATAACATCAACTGATCAATCCATTACCATGTAATAATAAAAAAACAATGATTTGTAAATAATGATTCACAAAAAAAAAGGAATGAAAGTAGAAAAATCTAAAACATGGAATTACATATGATTATTAACCTAGAAACCACCAACCTATTCACTCATAAATTTTGAGTAAAGATAACCATGATCACACTCACTCTTTTTGAGCCTATATACTTTCTAAACTACTCACATAACATTTCTGTCTCATAAGATATATACCTTTATCAAATTTATTGGAGGGAGATATATATCCCACTATTTTCATAATTCATACATTAATGTACCACATGAAAACAATCATCACATCATAAAAACATTCCATTAAAACAAATTGGGTTTCATGAAATTTTAAAATCATCATATCAATAACCCATGGAAAGAGAATGGGTTTCATTTCCTTTTTAAAATGTAATGATGTAAGGGAAACATTCAAATTTTAGTCAAAAATATTGATACACCTATGGAAAATAAATGGGTTACCAATGATATCATGAAATATTATATTTAAATACAATTCAATAAATATATACCATGGTTTTTACATCATATAGGTAATGGGTATACTATTTAGTCTAATATTTTACCAATAAATTGATTTATAGATAAATAGGTGAGAACCCTTTAATACAAGGAATCAAGAAAATGGTATTCACAGATGAAATTTATTATAACAAAACCATTTATATTCATATTGGATTGTTAGGAAAAACAATGGTAGTGAAGAATAATTTCCTTGAAAGGAAAGTAAATTACATAAGCTATCATGATAAAGGTGGCGAATATAATTTAAATAATACCCTTGATTTTGAATAATATATTTTAAAGGAGGTAAAAAATTATGAAAAACACTATTATAGAACATTATGGAAATATATTTTTAAAAAATGAATATACTTGATCTTTGAAAATTATTTTAAAATTATCATTTTATAAAAATTCTATAGAAAAAAATACTTTTGAAATAATGAAAAAATATATAGGAGCTTTTGAAGAATATGAAAATTGTGTAATAGAGTAAAGTGATTTGGATTAGTTCCTCTAAAAAAATATATTCTTCTTATTGAAGAATGTGTTTCCTCTTTCAACCCATTTGAATATCCAAATACTCTGGTTCGATTATGGGATAGATTTTTTGTACATAGTTGTATATATTGGAAACTTGTAATTTTATGGGATTTTTCATCATTGATTGAATTTTCAAGTAAAAATTACAGGGAAAATAATTATTATATACATGGTACATATTCACAGAATCATATTCATGTTAATTTATTATCAAACCACATAAATCAATTTTTTTATGTACAAATGATGATAACATACACATAAATGTGTTTTATGAGAATCCAAAAACCTATTGTTATTTTTCCAAAAAATGTTGGGAATTATTTTAAGTTCTAATTAAAGAGTAGAATTGGTAAATTTTCATTCATCAATATTCATGGCCAAGAAGAGGTGAAATATAATAAGAAATTAAGGATCCAATAATAGATGGTCAAGACAATTATTGAATACTATGGAGCCATAGGTTAACATTTTATCTTGAATGAATATAATAATGATGAGAGGAATGATGTTGGACCCTCTGAAAGATTTTATATGAAGCATTCCATTGAGGGTCATGTTCAGAAATAGAGGGCATCAGGCGCTTCTTCTAGTATGGAAATAAAACATGGAGGATTAAAAGGATTAAATTACCAACATAAATCTTAGTGGTAGTTTGATGAAATCTAATAAATGGGATACATTTAAGGTTCAACTTAAGGACATTTAAAATATAAATGGAAATCAATATAGTTATGAACAACATGAATCTAGTACCCATTTGGAGCATATATATTTTAAAAATGATTATATGTGTGTCATAAAATTGAAAACACTATGAACATAATGAAAAGGACGAGTAATATTATTGGTTTAGTGACATAAAATTTAAGAATAAAATCCAGAATAAGGGAGTTCCTTGTTCATTAAAATATAATAAATCCAAACCATGAAAAGATTAATAATATTTCAAAAATGGTATTGTCGCGTGATCCTCATGTGTCAGGTTAATAATGATTGAAAAATCATTCTAATGCGGTGATAAAATATAGAATGATGGATTCTACTAAAACAAAAGGTTAACTCTCTGATGATTTTAACCAATATATCAATGAACATGACACAACCTTATATAATTAGTATGAATATGGATTGATCAGTTTTAAAAAATACCATTAATCTTGGAATCATATGATCTATAAAATCAATTAAGACACAAAATATAATACTAATCTAAAATTAAAATGTATTACTTATGAATTATAGTTATTTTGGATGAAATGAATTTCTATGGGTTTAAAAGCTATAGACTTTTTAGGTTTTTCTTTCTTGCATGGTTCCTATGGGAAGTTATTCCATTATTCATTTTTCAGAATTTGAAGGATTTTCTAATGTTGTGTGCAGAATCTTTGATTTATGGGATTTATATTGAAGTTTTGGTAGGGATTTAGTAAATTTTTTCGGGGAAATATTGCACATAAGTTGTTGCAAGTGAATTATGGATGGTGGATGCTTGTTATATGAGATTTCATGCATTTATTTATGGAGCTTGCTATTGATTATTGAAAAGTTTGGATTATATATTTGAATTTCCTTATAGTGATGAGTAAAAATCACTTAACTACCTAGGTTTTTCCACACCCCCCACTGTATGGTTTCACAATGTGATGGTTTGGACAGCAGTCATGCTTCTCATATAGATCAGATTATAAATTAAGAAAAACGAAATATGGGTATTTTTGGATCACAATAAACATGCATGGATATACTTGATGTTGGGAAAGACTGTCAAATTATTAGTGTCATACAATATTTAATGATAGTGGTTTAAACATTCTATTTTTATATTTTTTGTACTTTTCATGGTCTTTGGTCCTAGTAATCAGGATCTTAGTACTTGTTTGTGTCTATTTTTAATAAAATTTTCTTGTGATCATGGGTTTTGTCTTTAAAATCCATTGTTCACATTTTTTAATTAAAAAAGTGGTGAAGGGAAATCAAATTTCTCTAATGATTGAAATATAAGAATAAAATTATGTATTTTTTATAATGAATGATCTTAAAAATTCCCAATAGTGATTATCACACTTTATTGGCCTTGATTTTTAGAAAGATGTTGAAAATAAATCCAAAAAAAATTGATTAACATTTAGATAAAAAATCTTGAAGGATCAATAGCATGAAAATGAAATTCAAATACCATAAAAGATTAATTAGTTATATATTATATCCAATATTCAGTATACACATAGCATGCATGAAAATTAGGGAAAATATATGAACTATGTCTCATGTAATTTTTTTTATGAAAATACTTTTCAATGTTAATAATCATTGAGTAAAAAACCATGAGAGAATGTCCAAGGAATAGAAAATAGGACATCATTAAATATATAGGCATCATGAAACAAACTAAAAATCTAATTTTTTTCACCATGAAAATGATGACATGGTGTTTTACATAAACATATCACACTGAACTCAAATTTTAAACAATGAAGACCTTATGAATTAAGTAATTTTTTTGAATAAAAAAGCATTAAAAGATATAAAATAACATTGTTTATTAAATACCATGAATTATCCTAGATTACATTATTGAGATGTATATAGACCATATAAATAATGAATTGTATCATAAAAATAAAACAAATATCAATAAAGATTTGTTGTAAAGAAAAAACCTCACCTTAATTCTTTTCTTAGTTGATGACACTATATCATCCTGTAAAAAAAATATCTACCTTAATCATATATTTATTAACCATATTCATGTATTTTACCTATTATATACCTCGTTTAAGATTATTTATTATGGGTATATTCCTTAGTTTCAACCCGATGTTAATAACATTAACCGTTTCACACATTTAATAATGTTGACATCACTACCCATAATTTGATACTATGTAAATCATTAAAATATAATTCATGATACTATAACATATAAATTATACTGATTTATAATTCTCTTATATAAGTCC
The DNA here is from genome assembly GCA_963277665.1 of Viscum album. Classification (NCBI taxonomy): domain Eukaryota; kingdom Viridiplantae; phylum Streptophyta; class Magnoliopsida; order Santalales; family Viscaceae; genus Viscum; species Viscum album. Next base: position 643,966,417 of record OY728127.1, read on the forward strand.
AAAGGTTTTTTGATTATGTTAAGTGAAAGTGGAATCAGTTGTGGCTTATTTTGGTGATTTTAGCGAACAAAGATGATAAAATAATAATAAGTTCAGTACATTAAATAATAATTACATACCCACATAAAATTAATTATTTTCATATTATTTTATAATATTATTATTATATATATTCCCATATTCTTTCATGATATATTTTTATAGCATTATTCGTGTAGGTGGTTAAACCAACCCAGACATTAACACACATTAACATGTTGGGTGAGTGGAGATAAATATATTATTGTTTTACAAAATAAAATTATAAAAGAAGAATAATGATATTATCCTATTTTTTATGATTTTGAACTTGATTTATATATGTTTGTAAAAATAATAAAAACCTAGATGGAGAACACATAATGTTTCTTCATGGTGGCGTTATTCCTCACATACATGCAATTGAAATCACTTTGTTTTTCCAAGTGGATTGAAATTCACAAATAATGGTTTTACTAGTAACATAAATACATACCAGGGTAATGATAATCATAAATTCTACATATTATTATATTGATAAGATTTAGGGAGGAATATGAATAAGAAAGAAACATAAGATGGAGATAATAAATACATTAGAGACTTAATATGTCTTATAAATACTACAAATTCAAGGGTTGATTCTAACATAGTATGATAGTGGGATATATAAGTAAAGGATGGTCATAGTTATGGAAAAATATCATTTTTTCATGAATTAATTCAAAGGAAATGTGTAACTTTGAAATTCTGAAAGGGGTATGCTTTTATAAGAGAAGAAAAATGCACAGTTGAAACACTCATCATTTTTCAATAATGCCATGAAACTATTCAAGGGTCAATTGAAAAAAGTGGGAAAAGAGGGAGTGTGGAAAAAATAAATTCTAAAAGCCCCTCATGCATTCATTTTGAGACAATTTTATAGTGATTTAATGAAATTATTTTTTTACTTTTAACCTTGTACCAAAGTCAACTTTTTCTAAGGTAAATAGTTTTTAATTATATAATTCTAAATATTATTAAATATAAAATTTAATTCCTATTACCTAGTTTTTATGAAAATAACTTAAAATTAGTATTTATGTAATCCAATTATATTTTCAAATAAGGTAAAATTAACTATTATGTTAAAACACGATATATATTGAAAATCCATTTTTGTAGAAAAAAGATATTTTAACCATTAATCATTCATAATCTTATTTAGTGTTGCTTAAACATTAAATGAGTGAAAAAATATTTATATATATGATTAATTTCACAAACCGAATTTGGTCGCCACTATTACTGGCACAAAACCCAGCCCATGGCAGGGCCTGAAGGGCATTCCCTACCCCCACGGGCTGGCACAAGTGCCCAGGTATCATTAATTTTGGTTTGGGAATGATTTACCTGAATATGAAAGCATAAAACATTAAAAACAATCTATAATATAAATCAGAAATTTTTGAGCCAAACAACTCTTAAGAAAAAACAAGAACTGAATAAATTGGTTTTAAGACAATACAAGTGGTCCAAATACAAATAAATATAGCATCAAGACAGTCCTGAGGACTCCACGCGACAAGGGGTCATCACCCACAAGCTGTCTTCACAACTCCGCACCAAGGATGGGAACTAACACCCTGAAATGCCATCAACCATAGCCTTCCCTTTACCTAATTCAAGTATAATAAAGTCTACTTACACCCAAGGGGTTTAAGTAGGGTGTAAGCCTAATCCCAATAGGTTACCACCTAATGATTCCAAATATCATGCAATACAATGTGAAAAAGCAAGCAGTTTTAATACGTAAAGAAAAGCAATGATAAATTCCAAGAAATGAAACATTAAATTGAAAATAATTTTCAAGATAAAATTTTCAGAATGTTCACAAATTTGAATAGAAATGTTATATACTGTAAAGTACTGCAAAAAAAAACCCCAATATAAGGGAAAATACCACAAATACAATGAGAAAAAAAACCGGGAACACCCCTAGGCACTAGATAGTCTCGGGCCCCATGCACCTCGTACCTCACGGTAAAGTAACCATAGTAAAATCTGTTCTCATGCACTATCCACTAGTATGGAACATAACCATAACCTAGTGGTCCCCAATCATCATCCACATAGTTTATTTTAGATTTTTCGTTATCCAAATGCTAGGTGGAACAGGGACAAAACCCATCCGGTCCACTAGCCATATTAGTACACATCCGCCCCACCTAGGTACCCGGGCTTCCCCCTCTGTGCTCAAACAATTTCAGCATGCAACACATATCCATTTTTTTGTAAAAAACCACTAATGTTCACATAAACCTAGTACAATAGCTATCACATTTTATACCACTTAAAACACATAACAAACACTTTGATTTTTAATGAAAAAATTTCTAAAAATCCCATATTGTTTTTGACACAAAACCCCTTAAGAACCCTACTTGTACACTATGTGCACACTTTTAAGTTACCAAAACAGTAAATTCAGCCCAATACATTTTAATTAATTCAAAAAAATCAATTTTAGGGAAGCTCCATGTTAAACAAGAAGTGATAACTTTGTAAACCCTCCATTTTCACACAAAAGTGGCACCAAAACTTCATTTTCTTTACAAACACCATTAAAACCCATTTTTGCATAAAAAAGAGGATAAAAATTCAAAACAGTATTTTCAGCCCTATTATAGTTCAATAAAAACAACTAAGTATTTATAGGGCAGCCCAAAATACACCAATAAAACATTTCTTTGGAAAACCCCCAATTTCACACCAAATTGGCATTTAAAATTCAATTGCAATAGAAACACCACTAAAACTAATTTTTACAGCAATAAAACAATGAGATAAACCTTAAAATATGATAAATACAACATTCTAATAGAAAAATATTTCATAAACATTGGAATCGACTACCAGAACAAAGGAAACCCTTGAATCAGAGTAAGAAGATCAAGTCGCACCACCACCACACAAAGATGGACTTAGATCAAACCTAAAACCAAAATAATTGACCAAGAAAACCCAAGGTTAAACCCTAGGTTCGAAACCCTACCCCATGGTCATTTTTCACTTCGATGAATTTGAAAGAAACTTCATGGAAAGGGGAGGAACTAAGGAGGAGAGACACTTACTTGATATTCTTCAAAGTTCCTCCGCCAAATTCCCCTTAAAATGGGGTTCCAAATAGGTTTTGAGGGACTTGGAGGGATACCATGTATTTTAGGTTCAAATAGGAGGAGGAAGGGTCGAATTAAGAACCAGAATGGAGGAAAAAGAGTAATAATTGAGAGAGTTAAGAAGGAAAGAAGTTACATCTTCAAATCTGGATGATTTGAGAAACCCTATGATGTTCTGCACTAATTCATGATGAACATGAGCTCCAAAGAGGGGGGAAATAGGAGGGGTGCGTGTATGGGTTCAGTGGGCTTGGGTGACACTTAGAATCACTGAAAAATACTTAAAACTGAATAATTTATTAATTAAACAATTTTTTTTAAACTGGAAATGGGCTTTCAGGCTAGCCCAATTCCTTAAATAAAAACCAAATCCACCATTATTATGGATTCCTAAAGGGTAAAAATTGAAATGGTGGTGTTAATAGGTCAGGGAGGCCATTTAGGAATTGTAATTGGTGGAAAATAATAAAAAATTAAATAGTTATAAAAGAAACAAAACAGGTTTTTAAATCTAGAAATGGGCTCATGGTTCGGCCCAAATCATTAAAACTCACCCTTTCCTGAACAAAAGCTTGGGAAACCACCAAAACAAAGCAATAGTGGAAATTAAATGAAAGATACCTTGAAAATATGTCATGTATGTGACAATTCTCCCCACCATGAAAACTTTCCGTCCCAGAAAGTCAACCTGATGCTTGATCAGAAAACAGGAACAAATACTCTTCCTCAACCCATAACTTCTTCTCCCATGTATCATGTGTATCATTACCATAATGATAATGAACCAAGACCATCATAATAAACTTCCCTCAAGGTAACTTCTCTTGGAAGTCCACTATTTGCACTGGCCACTCAAAAAACTGACAAGTCAGGCTCTATCTCCAGTTCTTCCCAACTCAGCACATGGTACGAATCTGGGTTGTATTTATTCAACTGGGAGACATGGAAGACGTCTTGGATGTAATTCAACTGAGAAGGTACGTCCAAAATGAATTCCACCTTTCCAATATGCTCAGTGATCTCAAAAATAACTGACATATCACGACTTCATCTTCCCTTGCTTCCCCAATAGACGATGGCCCAGACGAGGGGCCACTTTCAAGAATACACTATCACCCATAGAAAACTCTAGGTCTCGACACCTCTGGTCAGCATATGATTTATGGAGACTCTGAGCTATCAATAAATGATTCCTGATCAACTTGACCTTCTCAGATATCTCCTACACCAGACTCAGCCCCAGTAGTGAGGTCTCACCTACCTCAACCCAGCAAAGGGGGGACGAACAAGGCTAAACATAGAGCACCTCAAAAGGAGACATTTGAATTGAGGATTGATAATTTTTATTATAATAAAACTCAACCAAACCCAAATTTCTATCCCAGGAACCTCCAAAGTCCAGGACACATGCACAAAGCATGTCATCCAAAATCTAATTTGCCCGCTCTGTCTGACCATCCATCTGAGGATGGTATGCCTTGCTCATCTTAATCTAAGAGCCCAAGGACTTCTAAAGGCCTTCAAAGAATCGAGAAGTAAAATAGGGGTCCCTATCTGAGACAACTATTGATGGCACTCCATGGATTCTCACCACCTCCTGAAGATACAAACGACCCAACTCATCCACTTTAGTTATATCTCTGATTGGAATGAAGTGGGATAATTTGGTCAGACAATCAATGACCACCCAAATAGAATTTTTAAGTCAAATTTTACGAGGTAATCCAACAATGAAGTCCATGGAGACCTCATCTCACTTCTAGGTGGGAATTGGTAATGGCTGGAGCAAACTGGAGGGCCTTTGATGCTCTGCTTTCACCTGCTAGCATGTATAGCATCTTGACACAAAGTCCACTATGTCTCATCTCATACCAGGACACCAGAACTACCAATAGACATCATAATACATCTTGGTGGCACCTGGATGGAAAGCCCACTGAGACCAGTGGTTGTCCTCCATCACCACCTTCTGTAGAGATAACGACACTACTCAACGGCCCTTGAAGCACAAGATGCCCTCGGGAGATGACGACCAATAAAAGGATTTCTCCCCCCCATGAAGAAACGACTTTGACCATTAACAAATTTCATCACTTGGATATTCCTTCCGAATCAACTACCATAGAGAAGGAGTCAACTGGACACTTTCCAAGAACACACCTCCACTGTGTTCCCTGGTCTCTACATGCACCTGAGAAAAGAGCCACATCAAAGTCCACTCATCACTGGACTTCCTAAAATCCTACACTAGAACTCTTTTTCTCAAAGCGTTGGCCACCAAATTACCCTTTCCTGGGGTATATAAAATGTCAAAGTTGAACCCCTAAAAGTACGCGATCTAATGAAGCTGCCTCAAGTTGAGGTCCTTCTATGAGAAGATATAGCCAAGATTTTGTGATCAGAGTAGACCAACAACTTCTCCCCAAATAGGTAGTGACACCAAGTCTTCAAAGCATTCATCACCGCTACCAAATCCACATCAGGTTTGGGGTAGTTCTTTTCATGTGGTCAGAGTTGGTGAGAGACATATGCCACCACGTGATCATCCTAGATAAGAATTCACCCAAGACCCATACCTGAAGCATCACAATAGACCACATACCCCTTTGCACCCTCTAGAAAAATTATCATGGGGGAAGTAGTCAACCACCCCTTCAACTCCTAAAACTATGCCTAACATTTTGGGCCCCATAAAAACATCACCCCTTTCTAGGTGAGCGCAGTTATTGGTGAAGTAAGCCGAGAGAAATCCCGAACAAATCACCTATAATAACCAACTAGGCCAAGGAAACTCCTGATCTCAAACACATTCTTTGTCTGCTCCCATGACATAATGACACTAATATTCTAAAGATCCACTAAAACCCCCTACTCAGAGATCACATGCCCCATAAATCTCACTTCCCTGATCTAGAAAGTGTACTTTGACAACTTTTCATAGAGGCTGTGATCCCGCAAGGTGCCCAAAACAATCCGTAAGTGATGTTCGTGTTCCTACACAGATCCAGAGTATACTAGAATGTCATCTAAGAACACTACAATGAATGAATCTAGATAATGATGGAACACCATGTTCATGAGTGAAATAAAGACCGTTCGAGCATTGGTCAATATGAAAGGCATGACCAAATACTCAAAGTGGTCGTACCTGCTTCGAAAGGTTGTCATTGGGATATATGACACCTTCACCCTGAGTTGATGATACCCCGAATACAGGTCTATATTTTAGAACCAATTTTACCCCTTCAAATGATAAAACAAATCATCTATTCTAGGGAAAGGGTATTTGTTCTTAATTGTTACCTTATTCAGCTTCTGGTAGTCAATGCACAACTGGAGAGATCCATTAGCCTTTTTCACAAACAACACATGTGTGGCCCAAGGAGAGACACTCAGGAGAATGAATCCTTTGTATTCTAAGTGGTACAACTGTATATTTAATTCCCTCAGCTCGGTGGGGGCCATATGATATGAGGGAAGAGATATCGGCTGTGTTCCTGGTGCCAGATCAATCAAAAACTCCACATCCTGCTCTAGGGAAAAACCTGAAAAATCATTCGGGAATACTTTTGGAAAATCATTCACTACATGAAGTAGTGAAACTTCAATGGAAATACCGTAATCCTCTAGCATGAGTTAAGATAAATAGAAGATAATACTACCCAACTCTGGGAGTGGAGGCCCAACGCGACCCGACCGAGGATCCTATTCTCCATGAAAAACCCGATGACTCCCATTAGGTGTCGTGAAACTCACTCACCATATGTAGTAATCGATGTGTGAGTGGAAGTGTAACGAACAATCCATGCCAATAATAATTTCAAAAAGATCCATGTCTAAGACCAAGTGGTCCCACTCCATCTCGACCCCTGACACGGAAAGCGCACATGACGGGCACCAGAGACCCTGATCCTTCTTTCCCAGTAGTGTAACCAACTCCATCTCAAAAGACAACAACTCGGTTGGAATGTTCAGAGTGTCCACAAAATGGGTAGAAATGAATGAAATAGAGGCTCAAATATCTAAAAGAGTAGAAACTATAGAATATACGATCGGAACGGTACCTCGAACTATCAACGGTCCCGCCTCTGATCCTACTGGTGCCTGATCCACTGCATGAAGATGTCCGGTCTCTTCCTGAGGATGACCGCTAGTCTATGGATGTGCCTTGAACTGACTCTTACTATAATATGATCTAGCCCTACCACCACATCCTCCAAATTGAGATCCCCCAGTCCATGATGGCTTGAACTATGCTGGCACTCCTCTTAAAGCCACTGACCCTGCCCCACTCGGAAGTAGACGTGCCACCCCACATAAGCGATGCAAATTCTCCAGGCCTCCACACTGGTAACAAGGATTCAGAGGAAATGAGAATGTTGGATGTTTGTTACCTGATTTCCCACAATGGTGGAACATGACTGATATCCCATCAGAAGCCCCGGATAAAAATGACTTGGAGGAGTGTCCTGAACTGTAACCTCCTTTCGTCACCTGTTCCTCCTGCTTCCTTTTCTTCTCTGAGAAGCTTCCACTACCCAATACTGACACTAAACCATATAAACTATCCATTCCTTTCATATCAACCCCCACCATACATTCCCAATCAATGAACTCAGCATAGGTCCTCATCTTGAACAAGAAAACCTAGGAGTATATCTCTAGTCGCAAGCCTTTCTCGAACCTCAGGCCTTCAATTGATCATTTGAGATGACTTCAGGGGCATACCGAACCAAATCAGTGAAACAATTGACATACTCCATCACAGAAATATTCCCCTAAACAAGGTCCATGAACTCTCTGGACCTATATATGCCAAGACCTTAGGGAAGTACTTTTCATTGAACATGACCTTGAAATCTCCCCAATGCATCTGCACATTCTTCCCAGTCTGAAGCACTGAATCCCACCACTTACGACTGGGACCCTCCAACAGAAAGGAGGTATAATTCACCCTGAGCTCCTCAGGTGTCTCCAAGAACTCAAACATACGATTGATCTTCTCGAGCCATTCCTCTGCTTCCTGGGGTTCTAAGTTGCCACAAAAGGTAGGAGGATTGGTTTTTTGAAACTCCTTAGATTTATCTTTTCTAGGAACCATATCTTCTGCCCTAGAAGGAATAAGAGAAGGATTTGGTCCCTGCCCTAGATCTTGGACAGCTTGGACCACAACCTCAACTAGTCTCTAATTAATTGGCATGGGAGAACACTCTTCGGCTTCCTCCCGTGGGTGTGTGGGAGATTTCCGGGGAGGCATGTTGCTACAAAATGAAACAGTCACAAAACAATAATAAATACCACAATTCTGAAAATTTTAATCAAATAAATCAAATATAAATAATCTAAACAAATTCCAGTAATAAAAGAAACAACTACTCTACCTCTGCCTGATGTCCACGTGTGGTCTGCAGCCCACACGTTTCACTTGGAAGTGAAGTCAATCCATAAATTCAAACATCCCCTAGTGACTCAAGGTTTTCCATGAGAGGTGCATGCCAGGAACCCTACTCATAACCAAAACCCCAAGCCTTAACAGTCCTAGCTTCTGTCTATCCCGACTCATCCCAAAATAGCAATATAACCTAAAAACATTAACCTCCTTTATACCATTTTGTCACGGACCAAATCTGGTCACCACTATTACCAGCACCAAACCAACCCCATGGAAAGACTCGAAGGGAGTTCCCTATCCCCATGGGTTGGTACAAGTTCCTGGGTATCGCTAATTCAGGTTTGAGAATGATTTACCCGAATTCGAAATCATAAAACATTACAAACAATCCATAATATAAATATGAAATTTTCGAACCAAACAAGTCTTAAGAAAAAACCTGAACTGAATAAATTAGTTTAAAGACTATAAAAGTGGTTCAAATACAAATAAAGATAGCAGAAAGACATCCCCAAGGACTCCACACGACAAGGGGTCATCACCCACAAGTTGTCTCCACAACTCTGCACCAAGGATGGGAACTAACACCTTGAACCGCTATCAACCATAGCCTTATCTTTACCTGATTCAAGCATAATAAAGTATAATTACACCCAAGGGGTGTAAGTAGTGTGTGATACTAAGCCCAATAGGATACCACCCAATGATTCCAAAGAGCATGAAATACAATGTGAAAAAGCAAGCAGTTTTAATACAAAAAGAAAAGTAGTGATAAATTCAAGGAAATGAAACATTCAATTGAAAATAGTTTTCAAGCTAAAATTTTCAGAACTTTCCCAAATTTAAATAAAAATTTTATATACTGTAAATTACTTCCATAAACACCCTAATACATGGTCAAATACCACAAATACAATGAGCAACAAAATCGGGAACACCCCAGGCACTAGATAGTCTCGGGCCCCATGCACCTCGTACCTTGGTGTAAAGTAACCATATTAAAATCTGTTCTCATTAATGAGAAACTAGTAGGGAACATACCCATAACCCAGTGGTCCCCAATCATCATCCATAAAGTTTATTTAGAGTTGTCGTTATCCAAATTCTAGGTGGAACAGGGACAAAACCCATCCGGTCCACTAGCCATATTAGTACACATCCGCCCCACCTAAGTACCCGGGCTTCGCCCTTTGTGCTAAAAAAATTTCAACATGCAACACATATAAATTTTTATGTAAAACACCACTACTAGTCACATACACCCAGTACAGTATATATCACATTTTATACCACTTAAAACACACAATAAACACTTTGATTTTTAATGAAACAATTTCTCAAATTCCCGTATTGTTTTGCACACAAACCCCCTTAATAACCCCACTTTTACACTATGTGCACACTTTTAAGTTACCAAAACAGTAAACTAATCCCACTAAATTCCAATGAAAATAAAAAAAATCAATTTTAGGGAAGCCCCATGTTAAATAAGAAGTGATAACTTTGTAAAACCACCATTTTCACACAAAAGTGGCACCAAAACTTCACTTTCATTACCAACACCATTATAAACCATTTTTTCAGCAAAAAAAAAGGGGATAAAAATTAAAAAAACTATTTTAAGCTATATTATAGTTCAATAAAAACAAATAAGTATTTATAGGACAGCCCAAAATACACCAATAAAATATTTCTTGGTAAAACCCCCAATTTTACACAAAATTGGCATTTAAAATTAAATTTCAATTGAAACACCACTAAAACTAATTTTTTCTGCAATAATAAAATGTGATAAACCTTAAAATATGATAAATAAAACATTATAATACACAAATATTACATAAAAATTGGAATCACCTACCAAAACAAAGGAAAACCTTAAATCACCGTAAGAAAATCTAGTCACACCACCGCCTCACCAAGAGGGACTTAGATTGACCCTAAAACCACAATAATTGACCAATAAAACCCAAGGTTAAACCCAAGGTTTGAAACCCTACCCACTGGTCAATTTTAACTTCAATTAAATTGAATGAAACTTCATGGAAAGGGGAGGAACTAAGGAGGAGAGACACTTGCATGAGATTATTGGAAGTTCCTCCACCAAATTCTCATTCAAATGGGGTTATAAAGAGGTTTTGAGATACTTTTAGGGATAACATGTATTTTAGGTTCAAATAGGAGGAGGAAGGGTCGAATTAGGAACTGGAATGGAGGAAAAAGAGTAAGAATTGAGAGAGTTAATAAGGAAAGAAGTTACCTCTTCCAATCTGGTCGATTTAAGAAACCCTGTGATGCTCTCCACTAATTTGTGACGAACACATGCTCCAAAGAGGGGGGAAAGAGGAGGGGATCATGTCTGGGTTCAGTGGTCTTGTGTGACAATTGGAATCAATAAAAAATCCTAAAAACTGAATATGTTATTAATTATTTTTTTTTTAAAATTGGAAATTGGATTTCTGGCTAGCCCAATTCCTTAAATAAAAACCCAAATCCACCATCATTATGGATTCCTAAAGGGTACAAATTTAAATTATGGTGTTAATAGGTCGGGGGATGCCATTTATTAATTGTAATGGGTGAAAAATATTAAAAAATGAAATATTTAAAAAAGAAACAAAATTGGTTTTTAAATCTGGAAATGGGCTCACGGTTTGGACCAAATCACTAAAACTCACTCTTTCCTACAAAAAGCTATGGAAACCCCCAAAATAAAGAAATAATGGGAATTAAATGAAAAATACCTTTAAAATATGTCATGTATGTGACAATTCTCCCCACCATGAAAACTTTACATCTCAGAAAGCCAACCTAATACTTGATCGGAAAACAGGAATGAATACTCTTCCGCAACCCATGAATTATGCTCCCAAGTCTCATGTGTATCATTACCATGCTGAAAACAAACCTAGACCAGTGGAATAGACTTACCTTGAAGAACCTTATCTTGGGAGTCCACTATTTTCATAGGATACTAAAAAACTGACAAGTCAAGCTCTATCGCCTGTTCTTCCCAACTCAGCACATGGGACAAATCCGGGTTGTATTTATTCAACTGGGAGACATGGAAGACATCATGGATTGATGTAAACTGAGAAGGTAAGACCAACCTATATTCCACCTTGCCAATATGCTCAGTGATCTCAAAAGGTCCAACATATCGTGACTTCAGCTTCCTTTACTTCCCCAATCAACGATGGCCCAGATGAGGGGCCACTTTCAAGAATACCCTATCACCCACAAAAAAAATCTAGTTCTCGATGCCTACAATAAGCATATGATATATGGAGGCTCTGAGCTTTCAATAAATGCTGCCTGATCAACTTGACCTTCTCAGACGTCTCCTACACTAGACTCGACCTCAGCAGCGAGGTCTCACCTACCTCAACCCAACAAAGGGGCGACCGACAAAGCTGACCATAGAGAGCCTCAAAATGAGCCATTCAAATTGAGGATTGGTAACTATTATTATAAGCAAACTCAAACAAACCCAAATGACTATCCCATGAACCTCCGAATTCCAGAACACATGCACATAGCATGTCCTCCAAAATCACATTCTCCCGCTCTATTTGACCATACATTTAAGGATGGTATGCCATTCTCATCTTTATTTGAGACCCCAAGGCCTTCTAAAGGCCTTCCCAGATTTGAGAAGTGAAACAATGGTCTCTATCTGAGACAACTGCTGATGGAATGCCATGGAGTCTCACCACCTCCTGAAGATACAAACGACCCAACTCATCCACTTTAGTTGTATCTCTGATCGGAATGAAGTGGGATGATTTGGTCAGACGATCAATCACCATACAAATGGAATTCTTACCCCGAGGTGTAAGAGGTAAGCCAACAATGAAGTCCATGGAGACCTTGTCCCACTTCTTGGTAGGAATGGGTAATGGCTGGAGAAATTCAAAGGGCCTTTGATGCTCTGCTTTCACCTGCTAGCATGTATAACATCTTGACACAAAGTCTGCTATGTCTCATCTCATCCCAGGCTACCAGAACTGCCGAAGAACATCATAATACATCTTGGTTGCACCCGGATGGACAACTCACTAAGACCAGTGGCTATCCTCCATCACCATCTTCCGTAGAGATAAAGACACTACTGAATGGCCCTTGAAACACAAGATGCCCTCGGGAGATGATGACCAATCAGAGGATGTCTCCCCACCATAAAGAAACTACTTTGACTGCTAACAAAGCTCATCAACTGGTTGTTACCACCGAATCAACTCCAATAGAGAAGGAGTCAACTAGACAGTCACCAAGAATACACCTCCACTGTGTTCCCAGATCTCTATATGCATCTGAGAAAAGAGCCCCATGAAAGTCCAATCATCAATGGAATTCCTCAAAGACTGCACTGGAACTCTTTTCCTCAAAGCATCAGCCACCACATTACCCTTTCTTGGGGTATAGACAATTTCAAAGTCGAACCCTTGCAAGTACTCGATCCAACGACACTGCCTCAAGTTGAGGTCCTTCTACGAGAAGATACAGGCCAAGCTTTTGTGATCAGAGTAGACCAGAAACTTCTACCCAAAGAGGTTGTGATGCCAAGTCTTCAAAGCATTCATCACCACTTCCAACTCCAAGTCATGGGTCAGGTAGTTCTTTTTGTGTGGTCGGAGTTGGCAAGAGCCATACACCACCACGTGATCATCCTGCATAAGCATACACCCAAGACCCATACCTGAAGCATCACAATATATCACATACCCCTTTCCGGCCTCTGAAAAAATTAGCATGAGGCGATAGGCTATCTTTTGGATATCTGAAGGGCATGAAAAAATACTCAAAGTGGTCATACCTGCTTCGAAAGGCTGTCTTTTGGATATCTGAATCCTTTACCCTGAGTTGATGATACCCCGAATGCAGGTCTATCTTTGAGAACCAATTTTCACCTTCAATTGATTGAATGTATCACCTATTCTATGAAAAGGGTATTTGTTTTTAAGTGGTAGATTATTTAGCTTCTGGTAGTCAATGCACAACTGGAGAGATCCATCAACCCTTTTCGTGAACAACACACGTGCGACCCAAGGAGAGACACTCGGGCGAATGAATCCTTTGGATTCTAAGTCATCTAGCTATATCTTTAATTCCTTCAGCTTGGTGGGGGCCATACGATATGATGGAAGATATATCAGCTATGTTCCCAGTTCCAGATAAATCAAAAACTCCACATTCCGCTCTAGGGAAAACCTGAAAAATCATCCGAGAATACCTATGAAAACTCATTCACTACATGAGGTAGTGAAACATCAATGGAAAGACCATCATCCTCTAGTACGAGTGAAGATAATTGGAAGATAAGATTACCCGACTCTGGGAGTGGAGGCCCTGTGGGACTCGACCGAGGATCCCATTCTCCACGAAAAAACCTAACGACTCCCATTAGGTGCCGTGAAACTCACTCGTCATTTGTAGAAATAGATGTGTGCTTGGAAGTGTACTAGACAATCCATTCCAAGTATGACATAAAAAATATCCATATCTAAGACCAAGAGGTCCCACTCCATCTCGACCCCTGACACAGAAAGCGCACACGACGGGCACCTGTGACCCTGCTCCTTCTTCTTTCCCAACAGTGTAACCAACTCCATCTCAGAAGACAAAAACTCAGTTGGAATTTTTAGCATGTACCAAAAATGGGCAGAAATGAATGAAACAGAGGAAACAGTATCAAAAAGGGCAGAAACTATAGAATATGTGTTCAGAATGGTACCTCAAACTGTCGATGGCCCCCCCTCTGATCCAACTAGTGCCTGATCCACTGCATGGAGATGTCTGGTCTCTGCCTGAGGATGAATGATAGTCTATGGGTGTTCCCTAAACTAGATCTACCTAGAAGATGACCCAGCCCTACCACAACAGCCTCCAAATCAAGATACCCCAATACTTAATGGCTCAGACTGTGCTGGCACTCCTCTTGAATCCAATGACCCTACCCCACTCAGAAGTGGACGTGCGACCCCATAGAAGCACTGAAAATGCCCCAAACCTCCACAATGGTAACAAGGATTCAGAGGAAGTGGGAATACTGGTTGGATGTGCTCTGGTTTCCAACAATAGTGGCTTATGACTGATCTCACATCAGAAGCCCTGAATAAAAACTGCCTAGAGGAGTGTCCTGAACTGCCACCTCCTTTCTTCAACTGTTCCTCCCACTTCCTTTTATTCTCTAAGGAGATTCAACTACCTAATACTAATACTAAGCTGAAGAAACTAGCCCTTCCTTTACTATAAATCCCCACCATTCAGGCCCGGTCAATGACCTCAGCATAACTCCTCAACTTGAACAAGAAAACCTGGGAGTATATCTCTGGTCGCAAGCCTTTCTTGAACCTCGAGGCCTTAAATTTTTCATTCAAGACGACTTCAAGGGCATACTGAACCAACTCAGTGAAATAGTTGGCATACTCCATCACAGAAATATTCACCTAAAAAAGTTTTATGAACTCTTTGGACCTGGTATATGCCAAGACCTTAGGGCAGTACTGTTCATTAAAGACGACCTTTAAATCTCCCCAGTGCATTTGCTCATTCTTCCCAGTCTGAAGCACTGACTCCCACCACTTACTGATGGGACCCTCCAATAGAAAGTAGGAACACTTCACCCCGAGCTCCTCTGGTGTCTCCATGAACTCAAACATACGATTGATCTTCTCAAGCCATTCCTCTTCTTCCTGGGGTTCTGAGCTACCTCAGATGGTAGGCGACTTGTTTTTCAGAAACTCCTGAGCTTTATCTTTTCTAGGACCCATCTCTTCTGTCATAATAGGAATAGGAGTAGGAGTCATTCCCTACCCTAGTTCTTGGACAGCTCAGACCACATCCTCAACTAGTCTTTGATTAATTGGTGTGGGATAACTCTCTTCGACTTCCCCCTGTGGGTGCGTGGGAGCTTTCCGGGGAGGCATGTTGCTACAAAATGCAACGGTCACAAAACAATAATCAATACCAAAATTACAAAATTTTTAATCAAATACATCAAATATAAATAATCTAAACACATTCTAGTAATAAAAGAAACAACTACTCCACCTCCACCCGATGTCCACGTGTGGTCTGCAGCCCACATGTCTCACCTGGAAGTGAAGTCAATCTGTAAATTCCAATGCCCCCTGGTGACTCATGGTTTTCCATGAGAGGTGTGGGCTAGGAACCCTACTCACATCCAAAACCCTGATCCCTAACATTCCTATCTTGTGTCTATCCCGACTCATCCCAAATATAACCCAAAAACATTAACCTCTTTTAATACCATTTTGTCACTAACCAAATCTGTTCTCCACTATTACCGGCACCAAACCCGGTGTGTGGAAAGGAGTAAATGGAATTAAATATCCACATGGGCTGTAATAAGTTCATGGGTATCATTAATTTAGGTTTGGGAATGATTTCACTAAATATGAAAGCATAAAACATTAAAAACAATCCATAATATAAATCTGAAATTTTCGAGCCAAGCAAGTCTTAAGAAAAAACCAGAACTGAATACATTGATTTAAAGAAAATACAAGTGGTAAAAATAAAAATAAATATAGTATCAAGAATCCCCAAGGACTCCACATGACAAGGGGTCATCACCCACAAGCCATCTCCACAACTCCGCACCAAGGATGTGAACTAACACCCTGAACCGCCATCACCCATAGCCTTCCCTTTACCTGAGTCGAGCATAACAAAGTCTAATTACACCCAAGGGGTGTAAGTAGGGTGTGAGAATAATCCCAATATGATACCACCCAATGATTCCAAATAGCATGCAATACAATGTGAAAAAGAAAGCAGTTTTAATACAAAAAGAAAAGCAGTGATAAATTCCAAGAAATGAAACATTCAATTGAAAAAAAATTTCAAGCTAAAACTTTCATAACATTCACAAATTTAAATATACTTGTTAGATACTATAAATTACTTATGAAAACACCCCAATACAAGGGAAATACCACAAATACAATGAGAAACAAAATCTAGAACACCCCTAGGCACTAGATAGTCTCGGGCCCCATACACCTCGTACCTCGGTGTAAAGTAACCATAGTAAAATCCATTCTTGTGCATGATCCACTAGTAGGGAAGATAACCATAACCTAGTGGTTCCCAATAATCATCCACATAGTTTATTTATAGTTGTATTTATCCAAATTCTAGGTGGACTAGGGACACAACCCATCCGATCCACTAGCCAAACTAGTACACATCCGCCGCACATAAGTACCTGAGCTTCCCCCTTTGCGCTCAAACAATTTCAGAATGCAACACATATCTGTTTTTATGTAAAAAACCACTAATGGTCACATACACCTAGTATAGTAGTTATCACATTTTATACCACTTAAAACACACAACAAACACTTTGATTTTTAATGAAACAATTTCTCAAAATCCCGTATTGTTTTTCACACAAAACCCCTTAAGAACCCCACTTGTACACTATGTGAACACTTTTAAATTACCAAAACAGTAAAGTAATCCCTAGAAATTTCAATGAAAACAAAGGAAAATAAATTTTAGGGCATCCCCATGTTAAACAAGAAGTGATAACTTTGTAAAACCCCCATTTTCACACAAAAGTGGCACCAAAACTTCACTTTCTTTACAAACACCATTAAAAACAATTTTCGAAGCAACAAACAAAGGGGATAAACATTCAAAACAATATTTTCAGCCCTATTATAGTTCAATAAAAACAACTAATTATTTACAGGGCATCCCAAAATTCACCAATAAAACATTTCTTTGGAAAACCCCCAATTTCACACCAAATTGGCATTTATAATTCAATTGTACTAGAAACACCACTAAAACTAATTTTTGCAGCAATAATAAAATGAGATAAACCAGAAAATATGATAAATACAACATGTTAATACACAAATATTTCATAAACATTTGAATCACCTACCAAAATAATGGAAACCCTTGAATCACCATAAGAAAATCGAGTCGCACCACCACCACACCAAGAGGGACTTAAATCGAACCTAAAACCACAAAATTTGACCAAGAAAACCCAATGTTTGAAACCATACCCCCTATTCATTTGTAACTCCAATGAAATTGAAAGAAACTTCATGGAAAGGGGAGAAACTAAAGAGGAGAGACACTTACATGAGATTCTTTGAAGTTAATCCACAAAATCCCCCTTTAAATGGGGTTACAAAGAGGTTTTTAGAGACTTGGAGGGATTAAATGGATTTTAGGTTTGAATTGGAGGAGGAAGGGTCGAATTAGAAACTGTAATGGGAGAAAAAGAGTAAGAATTGAGAGAGTTAAGAAGGAAAGAAGTTACCTCTTCAAATATGGTCGATTTGAGAAACTCTATGATGTTCTGCACTAATTCATGATGAACATGAGTTACAAAGATGTGGGAAAGAGGACACAAGAACGGATGGGTTCAGTGGGATTGGGTGACACTTGGAATCACCGAAAAATCCTTAAAATTGAATAAGTTATTAATTTAACATTTTTTTTTAAAATCGGAAATGGGCTTTCAGGCTGGCCCAATTCCTTAATTAAAAACCGAAATCCACCATTATTATTAATTCCTAAAGGGTCCAAATTGAAATGGCTGTGTTAATAGGTAAGGGGAGTCCATTTAGAAATTAGAATGAGTGAAAAATATTAAAAAATAAAATAGTTATAAAAGAAAAAAAATTGGTTTTTAAACCTGGAAATGGGCGCACGATTTGACTTCAATCATGAAAACTCACCCATTCCTCTAAAAAAGCTTGGGAAACCCCCAAAACAAAGAAAAAATAGAAATTAAATGGAAAATACCTTTAAAAAATGTCATGTATGTGACAATTAATAATCATATAATATTCATCATTTGAAATATATTAATATAATTCATTATATAATAATTATGTGTTGTCATTCAAACAATTCAAAAGTAACATTTCCACCATTAACATGGTAATTAGTATTAACCATGGTAATATTATTTTAATTCCTTAAAATGAAATTATAAATATTCAATAATATTAACATGGTTACATATAATATTATATATATTTTATAAAATTCAATATATATATTTAGGAATATTAATTTTAATATTAGTGCATATAATGTGTAAAATATCTAAGAGAAATTGTGTTTTTAAGAATTATTTTTATGTAAATAAAAAAACTAAAAATGTTATTTATTATAATGTTATTAATTATATTTTTATTATTCGAATAATATTTATGTGACATTAAAATAAATTTCAAAACTAATTTCACCATATGTAGATTTAATTAAGAAGACAAATGAAAAAAGTTTTCCTAAAATATTAATTGATTTTATTAAATTATATTCATAGGTTTTATAATTTTAAAATGATATTATTGAATTATATATTTTACTATATAAATATATATGTTTATATCAAAATGGTTCTGAAAACATATAGTTCATATAAAAGTGATGGTATTAAAAAAATCAATATTTTTCCTTATTAATCTCCATATTGATTATTTTATAAAAATCTAAAAAATTAACCCTAAGATAATTTTGAAACTAAAAATTCATAAATGAAGTTATTATTTCAAAATTAATATTATAAAATCTCTATATTTAGGTAATTATAAAAAAATATAAAGTAAAATTGTTTTTATTGACAAATGATTTCTTAAACTTAAAGTCTCATAAATAATGTTTCATATAAATTTATATATAATTTAATATTTAAATAATAGTTTTAAAAATATAACTATAACCTATTATAATAATTTTTTAAATTTAATTAACTTTATTTATTATGTTAATAAACTACATAATTTTTTTAAACAATTCTTCAAAATGATTCATTTTTAAATATTAATCAAAGAGGATAATAATATATAATTATATTAATTGATCACTATCATTTTATGTAACATTATTATATTATTCATGTATTTAATATATTTTTTCATTCATTTTAGTCAGGTGTTTTATTATTTTGGTTTTTCATGTGACACATGATTTACAAGATATTATTAATTTAAATGATAGAAAATATTGGGTTGTTATATTCTACACCACTTAAATAAATTGTATCCTAAAAATTCTAAATCTTACCCACTATTAAAATTACAATAGGTTATTCTTAATATAGTTATTATTATAGATATGACATACAATGTGACATATGACTTACTATATTATGCTATATTAACATATTTATCCTTCCTCAAACAATATCGAAACAATGAACTCGAGATCATTTTTTGTTATCATCAGGAATCATGGATTCTTCAACATGTTTATTAAAATGGTTGATAAAATATTTAAATGTGAAAGGATATTAATCCTCATTAATTGATTCCCAAAAATATTATTTGAGTTCTCTAGAGTTTTTAGGAAGGTAAACTTTCTTTTAGGATTACAAATTTCTAATTTTAAGGATTATTTATACAGATGTAACTTTAACCATGAACAAATTTGACACTATAAGAAAATGAAGGATAAAAAAATATTTCTTGATACCTAACATATTCTATATATTATTGGAATACTTCAATTTACATAGGCCTCAAAGAGAAAAATAATGTCTATAAAAATTATTTTTGATCACCACGAGGAAGTGGAAGGATAGTCCATATTTTGGAAAAAATCATTCATTGTTTTTGGTAATGGAATCTCTATCTATGAAAAAATAGATATTCAAGAAACCTTAGTGTGAATATAGGTTTTATAAAACATGAATACCTTAGTGTTTTCTTATTTTGAGGAAAATTAAAGAGCCAATATACAGAGGGTATCTCATCAATGAAGGAATTTCAATTGGGTAGTTGTAAAGGAAATTGTTTATCACATGAAGAAAGAACCTATTTTGTCAACTTTGTGATCAGCTCAATATTATTTTATAACTTTTCCATATAAAAATTGATAGAAATCCTGATCAAGAGCCTTAAAAACCTATAAATAATTTATTTATGGATAAGATGAATTCATGAGAGGAATGTACTCTTAGTTTCATGGAAATAACACCCCAAGCCTATTGGAATGTGTGTCATTGTTATCAAGTACTATAAAAAATTAAACAACCCACTCCCCGTAAAATTCACATGGAATCTCTAGACATCCTAAGAGGAATATATGGTGTTTCTTAATGAAGGGATCAATCCAAATATTAGGAATGGGTATTGTTTTTATTTATAATTAACTATCTTTCCAGCACTCAAAAAAAACTAAAGTCTTATGAAATCATCAATGTAGGTAGTTTTTAAGAAATATACAATGAAATTTTGGGGCACCATATAGATTGGAAAACCTATAAGGGAATCTTTTATTATACCACAAAATAGGAAACTGGTGAAAATATAGATCTGGTCTGAAATATATCATATCTTTTTCATATTCTATCCCATTATCTAATATTGGAGACATAATGATATGCTTATTTTCATAGGGACATCATCATTTATAATCCATCAAATAATTTATAGCTCAACATCAAAGACTGCTATAGATTCAAAAGTGAAAATGATTTCAATTAACTTTATTGGGATTATAAATTCAAATGGATCATGAATGTGCATATAATAAGGCTACTCATGTGGATGCATTCAATAGCTATAATTCCATAATATGGGAAACTATAAAAATATATAATTCACCTATCTTTGGCTTGAAACTTATGTATATTGGTAATAGAGGGCATAGGAAACCTCTTTGTTTTCAACAAATTTTTGACAAGCCAATGGGAAATTATTCATTAGGTTTTTGTCACAATTTTTTCCTTAGGTAGTCATTTTTTGAACCTGTTGAGATTATCACTAAATCATTATATAGTCAGAATGTCTATATCCAACATCATGATGTTGTAGCCTCACATATAGTATCAACATAGAAGGCTATAAATAAAATGGCCTTTGATAATCACCCTAACTATACTAATAATGGAGTCATTTTGATTTAAAGGGATGTGTGTTGACTCTATCCAAATGGGTATCAGAAAATTTACAAAGGAAGAAATACCTAAATATGGGAATTATTTTCCCCTTAAAAGAAAAAAGGGGTGGAAGGTGGCCTTGATCATATGGATTGTGTTAAACCCCAAAAGACACGTGATCTCATGACCAGAAAAAGGTTATAGAAATGGACACACATGGAACATAGCCAACACAATATCTTCTGAATCCCCTTTTGACAAATCCTTCTACTCTCGCGAAGGCACCCCAGACAACCAGTGATCATGCGGAAACATCCAGATAAGAACTCCCAAGTCACACAGCTTGTCAACTAGAGGATGCCTGAAAAACCATCTAGAAATACTTGTAAAATAAGGGGGAAATATCCAAAATATGGGATACAATTATGGTTATAAAAATCATATGATGCACCCCTAGTGATCTTCAAGATAGTGAAAGCAACCAGTGACATGTATGCCCCATCTCGCGAAATCTCGTAGACATGTCATACTCATCATTCCTAGAGCCTCATACATGTCTAGGTGACCTCATGCTTTACCTTTGTATCAATACGGAAAATAAGACATAATTTCCCATAAAATTATTGTGCATATAAATAAGGCCTTTTATTGGTCATGTGACACATCACCAAGTGGTTGAGTGATTTTCCTCAAAAACACCCAAACAACATCACATAATCCCTATCACGATCCAACCTAGGTAGACCCTGAACCGGTCACCTGAGTCAGCCTAAGTGGAATTCCCTTTAGGTGCGTTGGCACCTGTTTCTTGATTCAAAGTTACCCAAGGGGTGCGACTTAAGGAAATGAATTGTTTATGCCTATTTCAACCACCCTAGGGGTTTGTTCTTGTGATTTCCTGGATAGAGGAAGCCCATTAATTCCTTAATGAGTTTGATAGTTTTCTTAGGAGATGTGATACCTCCTTGACTTGTTATATCTTGTGACACCATACCAATTTTGACTAACTGACTGAAAATTAATTAATTTTTATTATCAAAACACTTTTGAGGAAAAAGTGAGAAACCAAAACATCCAACATTACAACCAAAAACTATTCAAAGGATAATTCAGATCAAGGGTATAAAATCTACCCCTCCCCAATGATTATAACTTGGTGAAAAGCCCTCACCATTGCATGACCACTCGTCTAGCAGTCCTGTGCAGAGTTTCTTGGGAACGGTATTGATGGAAGAGCCATACCCTCTAAAAATTTAAAATCTAAATGGCATGTGTAGGTGGAAGCTTCTTGCTCTGAACCTATTCTGGGGAAGAGATGTGTATAATTCTGGTTGCAAGAAAATCAAAAATTCATAGAGGATCCTTCAATAACTCCACAATATTCAAAAAAATTGATGATCAATTCACAACACCCCAAAAAACATCAATAACAGAAAAACAGAACCAAAAAGTGTAGATCATATCATATAATCCAAATCAAAAGAAACCCCAATGCCAGGAACCCCTACAAGCAGCAATTCCAAAATGGCAGCCTCGAATCCTCGACCACCTCACCTCAGGTCACCACTAAAAAAATCACCAAGGAACCAATCCCCAAAAAACATCAAATCCATAACCAAATAATGAAATCAACAAGAGAAACAATCCAGACCATCACCGTCTCCAGCATGTTAAATGGTTTATATGGGAGGGTAGGCCCATATGCTTTGTAAATGATAAATGGTTAGCATGAGTGGGTATACTCATGGATGGAACTTGTTATGTGAGTGAGTATACTCACATGGAATGAATGTTTAAATTGAATGCTTTGATTGAATGGTTTGATAGATTCCATGGACTTCTTTCCATGGATCTGGAATGCGGTAGTGGATGCCTTGGGTTGACTCTTCCCATTGGGTCTTGATTTCGTGGGATGCCTCAGGACTTACTACCATGTGGATCCATCTTGCTTGGACTCATGTAGGAAATGTAGGTACACATGATCCTAGGATTCCAACCAATGACTAGACTGAGTTTCCACTGGGATGCCCATGGGAATCGATGTGGATGGTAGTGACAACTTGGATCTAGCCCTTGGGGTATACTTTTCACTATACAGTGTGGCTGTGGAATTATAATTTTCACTATATGGTGTGGCTGTGGGTTTTTATTGACTTCTTTATACAACGTGGATGTGGATTTTTTGCTATTTATGGATGTACGACATGGCTATGTGACTTGTTTACTTTTTTTTTATATCTACCTTGTTAGGAGCTAACTACTTTTCAGGTAGCCTTGAGGGGCGGTTTAGTATTACTTATGATAATAGACTTATTCCATGGGCATACACACTTTACTACTTTCCTTACACTTTATAGCACTTTATATATTGTTTTTAGAACTATATAGTCCTGGGTGGTTTCATACTGGGATGTTTATCTCACACCCTATTTGGACCTCCTCGGGGACTGAAACAGATTATATGGTTAGAGGTGATGATAGGGAAAATAACCCTAGTATAGGTTTTTGACTCTGGATTTGGAGAAGGGGAGCATAGGACCAAGCTAAATCTTGCAATGCTGCAAAAAAAATTTGGTCTTTTATTATTTTGGAATACTTTTATTGTATTGAATTTACATGTATTATTCTGGATTCTTTCTAGATACTTTTATAATGTACATCATTTTGTATATGAGACACTTCTAGTTATGGATATGTATTCCAGTATTATCTTACTTTCATTTGACTTCTGTTTATTTCTCTTCCGCTATTTATTGTATGTTTGAATTCCAATGTGATACTCTAGTAATGAGGGAACAATATCCTCACTAACTCACCTAGGCCCCTACTACAAGTCGGAGGCCTACGACATTTGGGGAGATACGCTTGAGGCCATGTGACCAACCAGGCTCGAGGCACTGTTGGGTGACATCCAGGTCTGGGAAATTAAAAAGTGGTATAAGAGGATTTTGTTTTCTAGTTTTCCTTACTATTTGATGACAATATATAGGGATAATAAGGAAATGAAGTTTGGTAATAAACTATGCATGGGAGTAGCTGTCTGATGTATAGGGAAAATATAAATTTCCTTGAATGGATATCTGTTTTTTTTGGATTTTCTCTATTATAGTTCTTTTGATTTCACCTTTGGATGACACACTTGATTTCTTCTATTAATATTTATGCATTTCAGGGTTCTATTTCAGTTCCAACCCGATGAGATGAGCGTATTCCATCTCATTCATCATATATACATTTGTTATAAAATCACATGCCATGCATTATGCCACACCATTTAGGATGCATTAGATATTGCATACTATTGTGATAGTTGATGTAACAGGTGTGCCTACTGTTGTGATAGTTTTGGTGAAGTAGATAATAGAGTGACTTCATCTCTCAATTCTGAAGGTATATGGTCCATTATGAATTGGAAAATGACGCACTAGTGTAAAGTAAATGTTAAATGAACTTGTTATATGTATGGTTTGAATGGGAACCAATTTTGGGTTCGTGAAGTGTTATGGGCCCTCATGGATTAAGAGTTGGTTACAGTTGGTAGAATTTCATGGAAAACTAAATGTGAAATGGAAGTGGAGACTAGAACTTTTTGATAGAGACTTTACCTAGACCCGAATTTTTAGTGGGAAAGATTTATAGTTTCTAGTAGTTCAATGGATATTCTTTATACAGTCCTGGATTTAGGAGAAGGATGTGGGTTAGACTTGGTTTCTAGGAGGGTTTTGAACTTTCCTAAACTTTTTGCTATGTGATTTGATGTTGTTCTTACATGAGGCGTCTATTTGGAATTGTAGATTCATGCCACCATAATGACCTCCAGTAGTACGCCGCAAGGGATACGATGAACATACTTCAGAGATAGTGGGCCATGGGCTACCGATTGATCCTCTTTTAGTTCCAGCTGCAACACCAGGATCAATTCCATACATAGGTGTTGAGGCATATTTCTTCTAGGGGTTTCTTAATTATATGCAAACATTATAGGGAGCACCACAACCATCCTTGACTATGGTTGAGCTAACACGAGTGTTCCAGTAGCAACATCCTCCCACATTTTTGGGGGATGGAGGAACACATGATACAGAGATATGGCTTGAGATCACATTAATGATTTTTGAGCATATGGAGACGCCTCCAGAGTAGAGGGTCAAGCTCACGACTTACATGCTATGTGGAGTGGCAAAGCACCGATGAGATGTTTTGAAACAGGCTGATGGGCTACGAAATATGGGATGGAATGAATTCCAAACCTGTATTTTCAATTACTTTTACCCCGTGACTCTTCGAGTAGAGAAGGATAAGGAGTTCATGCATCTAGAGAAGGTCGTGATGGAAGTTATGGAATACTCGGTATGCTTTACAGAGCTATTGCATTTTGCACCGATTTATCTTACTGATGAGCTGTTGAGGGTGAGACGCTTTGAGGAAGGTCTCATACATACTATCAAATCTTAGTTCAACATGTTTAGGTTGGCTTCTATCCCTGAGATTGTGGATCATGCACTAATTATAGAGTAGAACCTAACGGAAGCTAGGGGTATAGAACAGGGGTGTGTTGTTTCTTGCCCCAATGGATCTACATCTTCTGGTAGGAAGAATCATTTTGAGGCTTCCTGTGAGGTCAGTGATAGTCAGGTTGTGGGTGTAGGCAACTTAGTGTTTTGTCATCAGTGTGTTAGGTGAGGCCACATGAAGAATCAGTGTGACTATGACCTAATAAAGTGACAATCTTGTGGTGGGATGGGGCACATTCAGTGGGTTTTTAGGACCTTCCCTACAACTATGAGTGGTAGGGGGTTATCTCCGACATCAAACTTCAGGATAAGGTTCTTCAGCTCCACATCAGGCTGGGAGATAGAGCAGTGCAAGCTGGTTAGGGCAGGGTAGTGGTGGTCGTGGCTGTGGTAGCCAGGTAGTGTCACAAGGCTGCAGTACAGGCCAGACTTATGTAGTGAAATAGACCCAACAAGAGTAGGATCCCGAACCATCTACAGTGAGAGGTATAATTTTATTATCTTTTACTATCACATCATCTATTTTCTATGTAGGTTCCTCTCATAGTTTTTTCTCTGCATAGGTGGTTAAAGGCATTGGGCTAGTGGTTTTTCTTTGTGAGGGAATTTTGATGCTAGACACACCATTTGGAGTTAGAACGGGTGATGTGCTCCAGTGTATGGAGTGTCCCTAGGTTAGAGGTTGTCACTTAATTAGGGATATTTATGTCCTCAAGACGATAGGGTTTGATTTCATTTTTGGGATGGATTTTTTAGTAGATTATTGAATGTATGTTGACTGCTATTGTCAGAGGGTTACTTTCACATCACCATAGGGTGCAGTGTATATTCATAAGGATGAATGGGATGTACAGGTGAGTAGAGTTGTACCAAAGCATTTTGGGTTGGGTGGGATGATAGCCCATATTTCTAGTTTTTTTATAGATGATCTTGGAGTGAGTCAGGAGGACTTCCCTCCAGTGGTTGAGCGCTTCTAGTAAGTCTTCCCTGATGAATTTTCTGGGTTACCTCCTGAGAGATATGTGGAGTTCTCCACCAAGATAGTTCCAGAAGCTATGCCACTATACATTCCTCCTTAAAGGATGGCTACAACAGAGTTACAGGAGATCAAGAGGTAGATAGAGGATTTGGAAGCGAAGGGGTTTATTCGACCCAATACATCTCCTTGGGGTTCATTGGTCCTTTTTGTGAAAAAGGAAGACAAAAATCTTAGGCTATGCACAGATTATCAAAAACTTAACTATTTGATTGTTAAAAACTGATATCCCTTACCACATATAGATGATCTGTTTGATCAGCGTCGAGGAGCTCGAGTGTTCTTGAAAATTGACTTGAGGTCAGGATATCACTAGGTGAATGTTTAACCTACAAACATACCATTCACAAACTTTCATTGTAGGTATGGGTTATACGAGTATCTGGTTATGTTGTTCGGTCTTGTGAACGTGCTTGCAGTTTTCATGGCACTGATGAACTGAGTGTTTCATCCTTAGATTATTTTGAAGTGGTTTTCATGGATGATATCTTGATATATTTTCACAATCAACATGACCATGACAAACATCATGAGATCTTTTTGAATACACTAAGATAGAAATAGTTAGATGCTAAGTTTACAAAGTACCACTTCTAGATTGATCAGATTTAATTCCTATGTCACATTATCTCAGATACACGAGTTTTAGTGGACCCATAGAAGGTGAGAGAAATAGTTTCCTGGGAAAATCCCATTTTTTTCTACACGAGAAGTTTCTTGCGGATTATTGGTTACTACAGAAGTTTTATATAGGACTAATCTTTCTTAATGACACCATTGACAAGCTTGAATAAGAAGGGAAAGAAGTTCTTTTGGTCATATTTTTGCGAGACATCCTTTCAAAAGCTGAAAGGGAGGTTGAAATCAGCACCAGTTCTGATACTTCCAGAGTGGGTTAAGAGATAAACGATGTACTATAACACTTTAGGTATTGGGATGGGGTAGTGCTGATGTAGGGAGAATGATTCATGGAGTACGGGTCTCGGTAGTTGAGTCATCACAAGAAGAACTACCCTACACATGATCTTGAGTTAGCTGCAATTGTCCATACATTGCGCTGTTGGAAACACTATTTACTGGGAGAGCATTTTATGGTGTACACGGACCAAAAAAGACTCAAGTATATCTTTAAAAAACATGATCTGAATATGAGGTAGTGAAGGTGGGTGAAGTACCTATAGTACTTTGACTTCGAGCTTGCCTATACGCCTAGTAAAAGCAATGCAGTGGCCAATGCACTGAGCAGGAAGAATCATATATAGGTGGTGTAACAAGCCAATAGTGAGTGGCAGCTCATGGAATTGTTCTTTAAGATGCATCTGGAGGTGCATGAAAGGAACAAAAAAAATTATCTATCATCCTTATCTATCACTCCTAAAAATGTTACCTTTCCCAACACTTCTATACCCCCTTTCCCAATGGTTTGGCCAAACTGTTGGGAAAGCCCACTTTGTGACCACTTTTCCCAACGGTTTGCCAAAACCGTTGGGAAAGGGTAGGCTTTCCCAACGGTTTGGCCAATCCGTTGGGAAAGGTCCCTAATATATGAACATCACTTCCTAGATTCCAGGGACCTATACCAAAGGTTTTGATAACCGTTGGTTTAGGTCCTTTGATTTTTTATTGGATCCTCTTAACCAGAACACTATATAAATCAAAATTTAAAATAGTTATGATAATACATATATATATATATATTTATGAAATTATGTTCACAAAAGTCATGTTAGGTTAGTGGTTGGGTCGTTCAATGAAAAACTGGAGGTCCTGGGATCAAATCCGAGTGAATGTTTTTTTGGAAATATATATACCAACGGTTTTATGGAACCGTTGGTATATATTTTCATATTACTTATACCAAAGGTTTTCCAAAAACCATTGGTATAGACCTATACCAATGGATTACTTGCCTACGGTTCTCCAAACCATTGGTATAGGCTATACCAACGGTTTTGAATCCTATACCAACAGTTCCAAACCGTTGGTATAGGTTAGTTTTCCAGTAGTGTATGACCTCTAACCTTCTAGATAGAGTTCTGATGAGGCATCTATCAGTTTTAGAAGTCCTAGTTCTACATGAAGGTTTCATAGGTGAGTACCCTCCTCGTGGTTGGATGATATGCGATGATGAGATCCTGTGTATCCATGGATGTTTTTTGGTTCCAGTGGATATATATGAGGAGATGATGTGAGAGTTTCATTCTTAAGCTTGGGAAGTGCATCTAGGGGTCACCAAGATGTACTGTTACTTACGACGTCAGTACTGGTGGCCAAGAATGAAGCATGAGGTAGCTGATTTCGTTACGAGGTGTTCCACTTGTCAGTAGGTGAAGGCGGAAAATCAATGACCAGCTGGTCTTTTACAGTAGTTACCTATTCCGAAGTGGAAGTGGGATGATGTCACGATGGATTTCATGATTGGTTTACCATGGTCACCTCTAGGTAATGATGTTGTGTGGGGGTTTTTTGATAGTCTTACTAAGGTCTCTTATTTCTTACTGATCATGGAGACCTTCAGTGTTTGATGATCTTGGAAGGTTGTATATCCAAGAGGTGGTACGACTTCATGGGGTCCCATGCACTATCGTTTCATATAGGGATGCATGATTTACATCTTTTTTCTAGAAGATTCTTTAGAGAGAACTAGGTACACAGGTGCTTCTGAGCACAACATACCACCCTCAGATTGATTTCTAGTCAGAGCATACGATATAGGTGCTAGAGGACATGCTGTGAGCATGCGTCTTGGATTTTGGGGGATCTTGGGAGAGGTGAATTACCCTAGTTAAATTTCAATACAATAACAGTTATTAGGATATGATATATATGGAACCTTATGAGGTTTTATATGGTAGGCCATGCCATTCTCCCCTGTGCCGGTTAGTGGCAGGTAAGGCAGATTTGTTGGGATCACGTCTTGTGTAGGAGACTTTTGAGTAGGTCTAGTTGATTCAGAAGGGGATGGCTATTGCACAATCTTGTCATAAATAATACATAGATCACCGCAGATGACCTATAGAGTTTGAGGATGGGGATCATGTTTTCTTTCATGTTTCATCATGGTTTGGACACATACAAATTAAGAGACAAGGTAATCTTTCACCAAGATATGTTGGACCATTTGAGATTCTGGAGAGAGTTGGGTTGTTTTCCTATCGGTCTCAATTACCTCATAGGTACCAAGCCATGCATGACATCTTCCATGTATCTCAGCTACACCGCTATCACTCAAACCCATCTCATGTTTTTCATCCTAAGGAGGTTGAGCTTCAGGTTGATGCGCCCTTCGAGGAGCATCTGATTCATATTGTTGATAGGATCATGAAGGCTCTTTGAGGCTAGTTAGTTCCTCTAGTATGGGTACTATGGAAACATGACCATTTAGGATGAGACTTTGGAGAGGGAGGCTGACGTACATGCTCAGTGGCGGAATTTGTTTTCAGACGAATCTTAACCACCCTTGAGAGGGCAATATGGGGACAAATTGCTATAAGGGGGGAAGAATGTAAGATCCTAGATTTTTCTTGAGGAAAAGACCTTTCCTTTTGGGTTAAATGTGTTTGCATTCCTTTTTGGATTAGACCCTAAGATAGGCCATGGTCCAGTTGGGTTATTTTTGAGAAAGAAGGGGAAAAGAGGCTGATGGCTGGCTGCAGGCCAGATACATGTCGTGTACTGGAAGTAAACATCGTGTACTAATAGTTCACAATGTGTAGTGGAAGTTCATGATGTGTATGGGGTTTTCTTCATAAAAATAAAATCGATAAGTACACATCGTGTATTATAGGTACATGTTTTGTACTAGCCCACTAGGTTTTTTTATAAAAGAGGCAGTAGCCTTATTTTTCTTACGCATAGCCACTTTCCTCCGTTTTTGAGAGCCTAAAGCCATCTAAAATCGTTTCTCATTTCTATAAGCCATACAGACTCCGATTTGAGTGTGATTTTTCTCATTAGAACCTTATCAGTAAGTAATCAATTCCTTTTTAGTTGTTCTTGATTCTTTGTAACAACAACTGTGCTATTTGGATTTAGGCTCTTATACCCTAATTTCTTGTCATTCATCTATTCTTCAGATTTCTTCGAAACCAGGATAAATCAAGACTTGATATTGGATGATCTGTCTACTACCAAGTTAAGGTAGGTTTTCTATACTTTCTTTTGGATTTTTAAGTGCTTTTTTGGTGATTTTCAGGCATTCGACCTTTTCTCCATATGTCAGACTTTCTAGAGAGGCCTTGTTTTTGAGAAAGTTACATGTAGTAGTTGTATTTGGACCTAGTGAGGATACTCATAGGTTCCATTTAGGTGAATGAGCACCCTTTTCTTGATTTAAGGTCACCCAAGGGGTGCATCTTAAGGAAATACCTTGTTTATGCCTGTTTAAACCACCTAAGGGGTGTGTGATTGTGTTTTCCTAGATTGAGGAATCATGTTGATTCTTTATTTAGTTGAATAGTTTACATAGAAGATGAGATGCCTTTTTTTTCTTGTTATATATTGTGATGGAATACCTATTTTGATAGTTTTGATTAAATGAAATGTTTATATGGGTGGGTATACCTTTAGTTTTTGACTAGTGACATGTTAAATGGTTTATTTGGGAGGTGTAAGAACCTGAGTTTTTGAAACGGGTTAAAATATCAGACCCTGTTTGATTTTTCTGCCTTTTTGTAAAATTTTTGGCTGATTTTTGAGAGGTTTGGAAAATCTGTGAAGTTTCTGGAAATTTCCAGACTACACGCTGTGTACTTTAAGTAGACACCATGTAGATGTTAAGCGAGTGACCAGCCGTGTGCTCACCGAGTACATGTCATGTGATAACCGTGTAGAAGTTTCTTACTACACGGCATGTAGTTATAGACACGCCATGTACCATTAACCGTGCGAGGAAAAGTACATGTCGTGTGGTTCCTAGTTATAAATTTCCATCTACACGGCGTGTAGTCTTCCTTGACACGCCGTGTACTCTTCGTTCCATGCAATGGCCGAGTCCCTGGCCGTGTGTTGACCGTGTACACGGTCCAAGCCATGTGCTGGACTCCGCTTAAGTCGGAGTACGAAAAAGTCATATACACGGCGTTTAGTCTTAAAATACATGTCGTGTAATTTTTTTTATTTGAGCATCTGAGGCATCGTCGTGTCTTATTTCAGAAAACATCTTCTTCTTCTCCTCTAGACGAACAGCTCATTCGAAAACCTACGATGAACTAAAACCCTCCTAGAATCTTCATACGTTGTCTGTTCTTCGATTCGTCGATGGAAGCGGGACCGCATCAGAGAGGCTAACCCCGTGCACCCTTCTTCATCCTTGATTCCTCATCTGTTTCTCTGCAGATTCCATCCAAACAGAATTGCTGGGATTTTACGGAAACACAAATCTACCTCGATATAGACCGATTCAGAGGATGATATCAAAGGAGTGTCATCGTACGAGTGCGAGGTGGGTGATGCATACCTTCTTTTGTGTTTTCGGAGACAATTGGGGGTTTCGACCTTCGGGCGCGACGTTGGGTATTGAGCAAAACCCAATTTAATTGTTTTTATTTGAATATCTGCATTGTGGGATGCCTCTGGGTATTCCCTGACTCTATTGTGATTGAGCGAGGCCGGGTTAGAGGTCGTTGCTCATTTAGGGCAATTCGGCAGGGGTGCCGAAATGCGTATAAACTGGACCATCGTTTATACTATTGTGGTTAGACTGTTTATTGAATGTCTTAAGTTAAACTGTTTAGTTTAATTGTTAAATTATGAATGTGTTAGGTGCTGGTATGGGACAACACAAGTTAGTGCAATTTGACTGTTTAGTAATTGCCTGGTTGAAGTGATGCTTCTGAGTATAATTATGCAATGTGTGGTATTGAAATTTCTGAACTGTTGATTTGTGTTGGGCGTGGCCCAGATATACTGTTGATTGATGGGAATCACAGGTTGGGGCTTTGCTCAGGTTACTTTGGGTGGTTTCTACCACTGGATTGGGCGTCAAGGATGTCAGTTGAGGCAGTTGGACTGTTGGGTTGGTCTTGGCCCAGGTTACTTGGATGGCGAAGCCATCAGACTTGAGCGAGAGGTTCGCAGGGACACGAGGTGTCAGAGGTGTTGTGGCTTGGGGACATACTGAGGTGATTACTGCTCACCAGGTACTTTTGAGTAGTGTGGACACAGATAGACTCTGAGATGAGGTGGTACAACCACTCACTAGGTAGAGGCCCCTGGTAGATGCAGTTAGGTATTTTGGTTTGTGGGTGCTTGCAATAGGAAGCCATGTGGGAGGTGAGGAGCCTTCGGGAGACAACATTGAGGCGGTCAGGTTGGGGGAAAAGGCTCGCCGTTATTTGAGGAAAGACATCACTACCCCTCTGGTAATTATTTGAGGACAGGTATCGCTGTTCCTTCGGATGTTGTGCCATGAGAAGGTTGAGCTTCCGAGCTGGGTTACGATTGTTGGGTGTGCCTTCAGAACGTCGGTACTTGAGACACATGGTGTCAGGTGGAATGAGGTTCTGGGCTACAGACCAGAGATTCCGGCGTTGGCCGAAGCATGTGACACTTCCTGGTGGCTGCTGAGCACCAGTGATGTTTGTGTTTACTTTTGGGCTTTGTACTGTTTACTGTTTTTCTTATATAATCATGTCTGCCAAAACTCTTATATTAGTTACGCCCCCTTGGGTGGTATGCTACTGAGACTTGTCTCACACCCTACACGGGGCCTTCAGGACATGTGTAGACTTTATGAAATTGCGTGCAAGTGGAGGGTCAGCCTCAGGAGTTGGACTTTAGTGATGTTGTCTTGGAGACTGGCATGGAAATTGAGGTCGTGTCTTGCTGGAGTTACTTGTTTAGTTCCATATTTGTATCAGTATGCTAACTTTATTATTTATCAACTGTTGGTTAGCCATTGGTGTCGTTATGTGTTGATCTGTATGACTTGCTTAAAATGCATGCCTTGTTTGTTTCCAGTAGTAGTTTCTTGTATTCTCTAGCATGTTTTTCTCTTTTCTTTCCACTGATGATGTTTCTATATTACTTCCACTGTTTATTTAATATTGATATGATTCCACTATGTGGGTCTAGTTCGAGTCTACAGAGTCATTTAATTTCCGCTGCTTATAGACATTATACTCAGACCAGTACCTTTATTTCCTCCAAGAGGGTATATCCTCCCCACTATACCTATTCAGACCCTCTCTGCTAGTCATAAGCCTTTGGAGTTTATGGGAGGTGCGCCTAAGGTAGTAAAACCCGACCCGTTTGGAACTCTTTGGGTGGCTGGCTGGGTCCGGGTCATTACAAAGTGGTATCAAAGGAGTTCTTGATAAGGATTTAGTAACAATGTTTTTATGGCTACTAATGAGATTGAGACTTCTCTTTTTATTTCTGCCGGTTTTCCTATTTTGGATTTGGTAAACTGGAGATAGGTTGTTGTTACTAGAACTAGGTTTCGAGCTTGTGCTTGGGTGCCTGCATCCCCAGGTACGAGGGACGGACCGAGTCTCCATGGGTGGTAATTGCTGTTTTTCTTTTGCTCAGATTATAGTTTATATGATTTCCACCTCGGTGGCTCACTTGATGTGTGATGTTCTTGATTGTGAGATGGACCCTTGACCCGGTATGGTAAGGGAGAATTAAACCTTGGCCCGATATGGAAAGGCTACTTTTCTTGGCTTTTGATAGGCACATTTTTAGGGTATTTCAATTTCATAATTGCACGTATTCTTTGTGAAGTGATAATACCATGTGAATAAAAATCAATTGCCATGCTTGTGTGCCCTGAATTAGGAATATGTGAAATTCATGATAGAATTTCTCATTGTTTTAATGTGACGTGGCATGCTTTATATATTTGTAGAATTGCATGTTGCAGGATTTTGGGTCTGGCTCTTATGAGAGCAGGTGGGTACTATGGCTGAGGTAGTGTAACTGTCAGGATTGAGCAACTCAGTTGTCGGTTTGAGGCAACGTGATTTGTCAGGACGGGCATGGCCCGATGTACTTCTGATACTTGGCTCTAAATGAGGGTGGGTAAGGAGGCCATGAGGCCGGGATGCCATGGGGCATGGGTTGTGGTGAGGGGGAGTAAGGGTAGTTGTTATGCACTGCCTTTTACTGCTTTCCTTATCTGTGTAGAATATATTGTTATAGATATATATGGGCTATCTGACCATTTATGGTAGTCAGTGGGTTACTTATTCATGACTCGATGGAGTGTCAGGTAGGAGATGATACAGTGCCGCAGGATCAGGGTTAGAATTCGGTACAGGCAGAGTACGAGCCGCAGGTACAGGCTCAGGGACAGGATCAGGTTCAGGATCCAGTGCATGCAAGATAGTAGTCGGGTTTGGCAACGTTCAGACCGTGGCTCTACGAGAATCTCCGACCGAGCCTGGTATGTGTCTTGTAGGGGATTGAGAGAGGAACGTAGGGTACAGAGCCTTCTATGGCGTATTTGACGTGGGAGTTCCAGTCGCAGCACCCGCCGCTTTTTCAGGGTGAGGGTGGTCCGCAGGTGGTTGAGAACTAGAGAGAGAGTATGCAGATGATCTTCGATCAGCTCGATATGCCTCTAGGGTGGAGGGTCAAGCTAGCGACATACATGCTGAGAGGACCAGTGAAACGTTGGTGAGATGTACAGGTACATACTCATAGGCATGAGGGACTGGCTTGGAAGGACTTCGAGGACAAGTTCTTTGAGAACTTCTATCCAGAGACACTGAGGGAAGAGAGAGCTTGGGAGTTCTTGAGTCTTCAGCAGGGGGACATGTCCGTCATGGACTACACAGCTACTTTCACATATTTTTCTCTCTTTGCATCTGGTATGGTGAGCGATGATGCAGCTAGGGTGAGGCGCTTCGAGGATGGATTACGACACGCCATTCGGGTCCAGGTGAACATCTTCAGGCTGGGTTCTTTCTTCGAGGCGGTGAATCATGCGCTCATAGCCGAGGGCAACGAGAGAGAGAAATATCGCTTGGTCAGGGCGACAGCTTCAGGTGATGGTTAAGATAGCAGGAAACAAGGATGAGACGAGTTCCAGCAGGGCAGTCAAGCCATGGATTCAACCAGACCACCTTGTGGTAGTTTAGCAGTGGCTTGCTTTCAGTGTGGGAAGCTGGGACATGTTCAGGCTCAGTGCGATAGGCCTCCGAAGGAGTGCCGGGCGTGTGGACAGGTCGGGCATCAGGAGAGATTTTGCAGGCAGCCTTCTCAAATAGCCGGTAGGCAGGGACCATGACAGACTGTGGCGTCAAGTGTTGGTTCAGGTTTGGTACCAGGAGAGGGTAGTCAAGGTTCAGCCGTGCGTGAAGGACGTGACAGAGATGGTGGGACCCAGCTGAGGGGTTAGTGGCCGATGACTGGAGCAGCACCGCAAGGAGGTGAGGAATTAGGCCGCCATACTTCAGTCCAGGTGCATGCTATGGAGCTTCCAGGGACTTATTAGGCTGGTGAGGTGGCGATGGTGGAAGGTACACTGCGGGTGTGGCCTTTATTTTCTTTACTTTCTTTTGGCATGGACTCTTACGTCATGTCTGGTTGAGTGCACGGGCTGCACATGACACTTGTGGACTGACTAGATGCTAGTTAGTGGGATTGGAATCATATCAGATGCGTTATATATATTTTATTTATATATTTGAGATGCGTGGAATTAGGAGCATCAAGGATGCAGGTTACATGAGGTTCCGTGGGCATCAGAGCATCGTGGATGCAAGTTACTCAAAGTGTAAGGCACTAGGTTTTGATTGGAGCATCTATGAGATGTAGGACCTCTTGTAGGCGGACACAAATGCAGTGAGGGTTATGTTGGGTGTCGGAAGCGACGTGTGAGCACCGAGGAGGTGCAGGGGTGAAGATGTGTCATGGGAGGACCATGGGTCCGAGAAATAGGTCGTTGAACCTTGTTTGTTATTTTGATTTCTGTGAGCTTTTTTCGGGTTGAGACCGAGTAGGAAATTCCTAAGGTGGGGAGCCCCTTGAAGAATTTAGCCAGGACCTTGAGACTGGGGTAGTCTAGGTTGTTCAACCAGAATGGGCGTGTTTGGTGCCATCTCTGGGTTTCATTCGGTAGCTCTAGGACAAGGTACGTTAAGGTGGGGAGTTTGTAAGAACCCGGGTTTTTGAAATGGGTTAAAATTTTTGACCCTGTTTGATTTTTCCGCCTTTCTATAAAATTTTTGGCTGATTTTTGAGAGGTCTGGAAAATCTAGGAAGTTTCTAGAAATTTCCAGACTACACGCCTTGTACTTTAAGTACATGCTGTGTAGATGTTAAGCGAGTGACCGACCGTGTGCTCACCGAGTACATGCCGTGTGATGACCGTGTAGAAGTTTCTTACTACACGACCTGTAGTTATAGACACATCGTGTAACCTTAACCGTGCGAGGCCAAGTACATGACGTGTGGTGCCCAGGTATAAATTTCCATTTAC
This sequence comes from Viscum album, assembly GCA_963277665.1. NCBI lineage: Eukaryota > Viridiplantae > Streptophyta > Magnoliopsida > Santalales > Viscaceae > Viscum > Viscum album. The sequence goes on from OY728127.1 coordinate 644,003,841, forward strand.
ACGGCATGTAGTCTTCCTTGACATGACTTGTACTCTTCGTTCTGTGCAATGGCCAAGTCCCTGGCCGTGTGTTGACCGTGTACACGGTCCAAGCCATGTGTAGGACTCCGCTTAAGTCAGAGTACAAAAAAGTCATTTACACGGAGTGTAGTCTTAAAATACACGCCGTGTACTTTTTTTATATGAGCATCCGAGACGTCATCATGTCTTATTTCTGAAAACATCTTCTTCTTCTCCTCTGGACGAACATCTCATCCGGAAACCTCCGACAAACTCAAACCCTCCTAGAATCTTCATACGCTGTCCGTTCTTCGATCCGTCAGTGGCAGCGGGACCGCATCAGAGAGGCTAACCCCACACACCCTTCTTCATCCTTGATTCCTCACCTGTTTCTCCACAGATTCCATCCGAACGGAATTGCCAAGATTTTATGGAAACACAGATCTACCACGATTTAGACCGATTCAGAGGCTAATATCAAAGGAGTGTCATCGTACGAGTGCGATGTGGGTGGTGCAAACCTTATTTCGTGTTTTCTTAGACAATTGGGGGTTAAGACCTTCGAGCGCAATGTTGGGTATTGAGAGAAACCATGTTTAATTGTTTTTATTTGAATATCTGCATTGTGGGATGCCTATGGGTATTCCCTGACTCTATTGTGATTGAGCGAGGCCGGGTTAGAGGTCATTTCTTGTTTGGGGCAATTCGACCAGGGGTGCCGAAATGGGTATAAACTAGACAATCGTTTAAACTGTTGTGGTTAGACTGTTTATTAAATGTCTTAAGTTAAACTATTTAGTTTAATTGTTAAATTATGAATGAGTTAGGTTCCGGTATGGGACATCACAAGTTAGTGCAATTTGACTGTTTAGTAATTTCCTGGTTGAAGTGATGCTTCTGAGTTTAATTATGAAATGTGTGTTATTGAAATTGCAGAACTGTTGAGTTGTGTTGGGCGTGGCCCGTATATACTGTTGAGTGATGGGAATCACATGTTGGGGATTTTCTCGGGTTACTTTGGGTGGTTGCTACCATGGGATTGGGCATCATGGACGTTGGTTGAGGGAGTTGGACTGTCGGGTTGGGATTGGCCCAGGTTACTTGGATGGCGAAGCCATCAGACTTGAGCGACATGTTCACTGGGACACGAGGTGTTAGAGGTGTTGGGGCTTGGGGAAATACTGAGGTGATTACCGCTCACCAGTTAGTTTTGAGTAGTGTGCACACAGATAGACTCCGAGATGAGGTGGTACAACCACTCTCTGGGTAGAGGTCCCCGATAGATGCGGTTTGGTATTTTTGGTTTGGGGGTGCTTTCCATAGGAATCCACATGGGAGGTGAGGAGCCTTCGAGAGACAGCATTGAGGCGATCGGGTTGGGGGCAAAGGCTCACCGTTATTTGAGGGAAGACATCACTGTCCCTACATTTATTATTTGAGGACATGTATCTCTGTTCCTCCGGATGTTGTGTCATGAGCAGGTTGAGATTACGAGCTGGGTTACGATTGTTGGGCGTGCATTTGGGAAATCGGTACTTGAGACACATGGTGTCAGGTGGCACGAGGTGCCGAGCTATAGACTAGAGATTCCGGCATTGGCCAAAGTAGGTGACACTTCCTAGTGGCTGCTGAGCACCAATGAAGTTTGTGTTTACTTTTGGGCTTTGTACTGTTTACTCTTTTTCTTATATAAGCATGTATGTCGAAACACTTATATTAGTTATTCACCCTTGGGTGGTATCCTACTATGACTTGTCTCACACCCTACACGGGCCCTTCGGGACGTGTGTAGAATTTATGAAATTGCGTGTAGGTGGAGGGTCAGCCTTAGGAGATGGACTTTAGTTCTGTTGGCATGGAGACTGGCATGGACCTTGAGGTCATGTCTTTCTGGAGTTACTTGTTTAATTCCCTATTTGTATCAGCATGCTTACTTTATTCTGTAGCAACTGTTGGTTAGCCATTGGCGCCATTATGTGTTGATTTGTATGACTTGCTTAAGATGCATGCCTTGTTTGTTTCCAGTAGTAGTTGCTTGTATTCTCTAGAATGTTGTTCTGTTTGCTTTCTGCTGATGATGTTTCTATATTACTCCCACTATTTATTTGATATTGATATGCTTCCTCTATGAGGGTCTGGTTAGAGTCAGCAGAGTCATTTAATTTCCATTGCTTATAGACATTATACTCGGACCAGTACCTTTATTTCCTCTGAGAGGGTATAGCCTCCCCACTATACCTATTCAGACCCTCGCTGCTAGTTGGAAGCCTTTGGCGTTCAGGGGAGGTGCGCCTAAGGCAGTAACACCCGACCCGTTTGGCACTGTTCGGGTGGTTGGACGAGTCCGGGTCATTACAGGAGGGTAGGACCATATGCTTTGTCAATGATAAATGGTTATGATGAGTGATTATACTCGTGGCTGGTGTCTGTTACATGAGTGGGTATAGTCACATGGAATGAATTTTTAAATTGAATTCTTTGATTGAATGGTTTGATAGATTCCATGGACTACACTCCATGGATTAGAATGCAGTAGTGGATGTCTTAGGTTAACTCACCCCTTGGGTCTTGATTCCTTGGGATGCCTTGGGCCTTGCTACCCTATGGATCCATCTTGCTTGGACTCACATAGGACATGTCGGTACACATTCTCATAGGACTCCAACTAGTGCCTAGATTGAGTTTCCACCGGGATGCCCATGGGACTCGATGTGGATTCCTTGGATAATCTCCTTGGATCCATCCCATCATGGTCTAGATCATTACATGGATGCCCTAGTATGTGACACCTTGGATCCAGCCCATTGGGGTATACTTTTCACTATACAACATGGCCATGGGATTCTACTTTTCACTATACGACATGGATGTGGTATTTTCTTGATTTCTTTATACAACATGGTTGTGGCTTGTTTGGTAATGATGGATATATGACATGGCCGCGTGACTTGTTTACTTTTTTAAAGCTACCTTGTGAGGAGATGAATCTTTTTTAGGTATCCTTGAGGGGCAGTTCAGTATTACTTATGACAGTAGGCTTATTCCATGGGCATACACACTTGATTTACTCTTTTCCTTACACTTTCTAGAACTTTGTATAATAATTTTAGAACTATATAGATCTGGGTGGTTTTCTACTAGGATGTTTATCTCACACCCTATTTGGGCCTCCTCTGAGACCCAAATATATTATATGGCTGAAGGTGATGATAGGGGAAAGTTCCCTAGTACATGTTGTTGACTGTGGATTTGGAGCAAGGGAGCATTTGACCAAGCTGAGGCTTGCAAAGCTATGAACACTTTTTCATCTTTTGTTCTTTTTGGGATACATGTACTATATTGTATTTCCATGTACTCATTTGGATGATTTCTAGATACTTATATCATTTGTATCATTATTTATATGAGACACTTACAGTTATTGATATGTATTACTGTCTTGTCTTACTTTTAGTTGAGTGCTGTTTATTTTTTTTTGTTATTTATTATATGTTTGACTTCTGTTGTGATACTCCCTCATTGATAGTCAACAACCTCTAGTATTTGGGGAGATGCTCTTGAGGAAATGTGGCCAACCATGCTCGGGGCACCATTGGGTGGTATCTGGGTCCGAGACGTTACATTCCCAATCCTCCCGAGATGGCAACATGTTCCAAGGGCATAAAAAAAGTGATGATGGGAATGATTTTACCCAATATAAATATTCATAAAGTATAAAAATAATAAAATATCGTCCCAAAATAAAGAAACAAAACTAAAAAACTAAATAAGAACCAAAAAAATAAAACTAACCAATCCTGATGACCACTAAACTCCACATAACCCCATGGGTCACTCTCCAATCCCAAGACTCAACATCACCCATGGTGATCAAGATCAAACTGAAAGATGCACCTAAGACTAAAAAAAAGAATGAAGTATAGGTGTGATTATTAAAAATCAGTAGGCATACCCATGTAATCTATTCCAAAAGTCATTTCCTTTAAACAAAAGAATAATCAATTTCAGGTTTGAACTACAACATATAAAAGTATGTTTTTCACATATTTTACCTTTAAATAAAATCATTGTCCATTTCCCTTTTTACCATTAAAAACACTATTTTCCCCAAGGATGAACCATATGCATTTTAAAAGAGATATTAAATATTAGTTATAAAGGAGAGAGTGAGTATAAAACATTTTCAAAACCTTTTTCCATAACCATTTGAATACACTTTATTATTTCATCCAATAATCGACAATATTCCATAAGCAATTTCAACCATCATACAATAAGGACCATGGGAAATAACACACAAGAGTATCTAGCCAACAATGAATCAAAACATTCATGCCAATAAACATGGGTGAAACCTTGGAGCTTGTGAATAATCTAGAACATACTAACACATGTTGAATCATCCCGAAAATCATTCCTCACTTGATGAAATCAAATCGACCAATATGATCGGCCACAACTCACAGGTACATACCAAGGGGCCCAATCTCATAGCAATAAAATTAAATATATCCCCGTGATATGGGCCACTATCTAGTGCATAATCTAACTAGTGCATCAACCATTCTCAGAATATTTGCTCACTATGCCAGGTTCCCATTTCAAGATGTATAAAGAGGGCGAGACAACAGATTCCAACCGAGCATCCAATCACATACACACATATAATAATAATACACAATAGGAATCACCTGAGTCACCCTGAGGATCAACCCCTTGCCTTAAACTCATCAAAGTAAACAGTTCATGAGAACTCCACAACAAGGATATCCCAACCATTTAACACAAAAAAGGAAAGAGAGTATCCAAGAAGGGTTTTCATAATAATCATTTTCACTATTTTCATAAAATTACCAAACGAGTCTCAAACACGCTCACAAAATCATCACCTTTTTCAATAATTAAATCCATGTGCAAAGATACCATTTTTTACTTCACAATCATTTAATAGAGATCATATTTAAAACACTTTGCATCACATTTTCAAGCCAAAACCACTTTCATGAAAATGTCCAAACGGACCACGCACCACCAACACATACCAAACCATTTTTGAAATCCAAATACACACTTCCTTTAAATCCAAAACCACTTAGAGGACTCATTCAAGAAACCCCCAAAAAATATTCATATGTCATTACACATTTAAAAATTCAAATCATACTTTACATACTACAAATTACTCACATAATATAATAAAACATTTCATTAAACACTTGGTGTGCAACATTTAACAAAAAAATTCCATTTATCACAAAGTAAGAAGAAAACACAACTTTTAAAACCAAAAAATTATTTCCAAAGAATCAAATAAACCCCCACTACCAATTTAAAAACAATATAGAACCATATTTAAGAAATATATTTGAGAAACACACACACATTTAAAACCCAATCCATTCTTTAAAACCCATAATTTTCTTAAAATGTCCAACCGAGCAATTTGATAAACAATTGGAATGAAAATTCAATAAAATAGTTTCATGCAATTCAAATTCAAAGAGGATCTTACTTTATTTCACATCCAACTTCTATTCTAAAACCATATATCACCAACTAGAATTAAATAAAGGTGCGAAAGACAAGCAATCAATGTATTTTTAAAATTAAAGGTATATGAAAAGGGGACCTTCCTCAAAAGGAGAGAACCAAGCCGAACAATTTGATACTCAACACCTTTGATGAAGACTGCTCCATAATTTCATACACATACACTTCTATATACATATATACACCCCTTAATCCAATGCACATATTCCCCATACCATGAGGGAATATGTGCAAGGAGGATATATATATATACACGTACCTATGTATGTGTGGAAACCCATTGAGGAGCCACCAAAAAAACTAATTAACCTATAGGGACATAAAGAATTACCAAAGACTCTAAATAAATTGAAACAAACAAAGGAGTGTAAGAGCGATCAACCTAAAACAGAGGAGGATGAATTGAATGGACCAAAGTGCTTCAAATTCAGTGGTGGATGCCAAAATGCACATGAGTAAGACCTAGGAGACCCACCACATTCCCAAAAAACAAGAGGATCATTAAAAAATAAGTATCTGAAACCCTAGGGTTTGGCCAGACCATATGGAGGAATGAGAAGAGGGGAAATTAGCCAGAAACACAAGAGATGGGTAGTAGTGACCTTACCTAGGTGAGCTGAAGGAGAGGCCGTGGAGAGGGGAGGTTTACCAGAAGGAGGGATCATGGCCGAAGGTCTGGGGGGGGGGGGGGTACGTCGAGCTTGGTAAGGGGGGAGCGTTAGAATTAGGGTTTTTGTTTTCTCTTTTTATTTTTAAAATTTATATTGATATTTATTTATTTAATTATATTTTTATTTAATTTTAATTTAATTAATTTAATTTAAAAAAAAACTCCCAATTCAAGGGAAAAACACACGAAGAGAAATAAAATTAAGAAGGGACTCAAAAATAAATAAAATAAGGGCGGGGTGTGATAGTTCTCCCCACCATGAAAATTTCTGCCCTCAAAAAGTCCCAAGAGATTCAGTTGATCAAAACCAAAGTAAGGATGAATTAAAACCAAGGAAAGTCCTAAAAAATTGAAGACTGAAGAACTGACCCTCACTTTGGTTCAAAACCTGGAACCATGAATTCTCAAAAGAAACTACATGTCCATCCTCAAAAGAAGCCAAACATCTAAGGAAAACGTCCAAAAGCCCAAAGAGCTAGAAAAAATAATGAAGATATTACAAATATGAAAAATACTCTTTTTTAAACATAACCCAATAAGGAACACCCCAAACACTAACATAGAATCCATCAAAGAAACTAGTCGTGTCTTATTCAGGATCTCCACGATCATCCATTACATGACCCACTATTCAAGTCGACCAAAAACTATGATCGGGGTCAGGCAGAGAAAAAACAAGAAAGTGCTCCATCAAGAACACCTAGAAATTTGATTCATCATGAGATAATCCCATGGTGGTATCCCCACCATATTAGGACTCCAAAAAAACATTGACTTCTCAAGATGGAATAACTCTCGAATCCTAACAAAGGCCAGAAAAACCAAAAGAAATGAAGCATGGGACAAAAAACACCAACATTCTACATCAAAAACATTAAAAACACTACAAGGACATCCCCATTAAAACAAAGATCCAAAAAATACCGACAACATAATTTTCCATACCCAAAATAAAATAGAACCATAGGTTACATTAATTACAACAAAATGGAATTTACAACAAAATATTCTTTTGATTGGGCCAGTGCTGGTGCTACGTTAATCCAAATGAGCTGGAAGGTTCTCCAAGTAAGTAGATTTAGCTCCATTTCATTTACTAGCACCAACCTAGAAAAACCTTTTGCAGATTACCTAAAAATCCACAAATATAATAGATCTTAGGTGCTTCATGACATGAAAACTTTATATGTCTAGGCTTCCCACACTATAAAACATCCAAAAAGTCCTCTCAAATGAATCCAGTGAGGCAAAAAATAACAACCTTTTTATACCTCTTCTCAACTGACCAGACACTACTAAATCTGCTTCAACATGAATATCCCACCTCATGACTTCTTTATAATCACCAGGGAATAAAGACACTACGTGAAAAAATTCTGATCTGAGACCCCTTTCAAAGAATCGAGCTTTCAAAAATTCATCCTCAGAAAAGTTTGGGAGATACGACACCCACTCGACAAACTTCTTAGCATACTCCAACACCATTGAATCTCCCTTCTCAAAACTATATAACCTTGAACCCATTAGTATCCTCACATCATTAGAGAATCACTACTGGATGAAAAAAGCTTTAAAGCATTCCCACGAACAATTATTCTGTGGTTCGGCCTAAAGAACAAATTTACACTATTTTTGACTTAGTCCTTCCAACATTTAGGTGAAAAGATCAAGCTTGAGAGGTTCAAGAAATTCAATCTGAACAATGATCTCCTCAATATTTCACAGCCATTCCTAAGCCTCCCCTGGATCCAGCTACCTAATGAAATGAGGAGGATTTGACTCTTAGAACCTCTGGACAAACTCTTGGTATTGAGAACCACTAGGATTCATATTCAAAATGGATAAACCAAACATCTAAAGCACAATTTTTTCAACTAAAAGACACATGATAAAGGACTACCCATAGATTCTTCTCAAAATCCATTAGAACTCAATGGGGGATGAATCATGAAAATAAATATCATGAAACGAAATCAAAACATATCATAAATCAAAATCTCACATCTCATTTTTCAAATCAACAACCCAAACTCAAAACACCATCTCAATAACACCTTCAACACATAAAAGATAAATCCCAAAAGAAAAAGGAATAATCCAAACACAAAAAGGTATCATCACACTCTCCCACTTTTTAAAGCATCGAAATTCCCTCCCTTCTGGATTTTTTTTCTTCTGAAAACACAAAAATCCTTGAAACCAATCACCCACCATTGGTCTTCCATTTAGCCTCACATATATACATTTTCATGCTAGCTTAAGCACCCATCCATACATACCAAGAACCATCCACTTACTACATACATATATCTATATACATATATTTGAGAACTCATAAGAATACCAAGGGATGGATAAAATAAACATTATCACTTTCAAAACCACTTTAAAAATACCCCAACCAATTTTAAAACTACACCTCATTATCAAAGATTTTTTTTCAAGTTCCACAGTTATATTCCAATTTCATGTCTTACAAAACCTTTCAAAATCTTCAAAAAAATTTCCAAAATAACTCTCATTTTAAAAAACAACCCATTTTACTCTAAAAAAGATTCAAAGTTTTGGTTTTGGAAGTCTCACCTTTGATAAAAAAATCACCATTCTTAAAAAAAACATCATTTCAAAATCTAAACAAAAACACCCCAAAACCATCCCAGTCCAACCTAAAGTACAAAAGAAAACAACTTACCACTCAACAGGTCAAAAATATAAAAATACCAAAAGTAACAAAAACAACACACCGGGGAAAACTAGTGTCGATGGGTGACTTGGTTGTGTGGTTGGCGGCCATGTTCCAATCAATCCACCATCACATAGAGTCTTTCCAGACCATTTATCCGGATCCACATGGATTTACAAGCCCTTTAAGTTCACTAAGATAACAGAACCGACTCTCGTTTCATTTCCACATATACCAAGCAACCCATAAGAACCCAATAAACCAAGAAAAACTAGAATTAGCATGTAACTCAAGATTCACTCCAGAAAGTGTTGCCCAGACACTCCCCCGAACCTATACCCCAAGCTTTGACAGTTCTACTCCATCTAAAATGACAACCCAAATAACAAAGGATGATCTAAAAGTTAGGTCCTCTAAAGAACCTATGCTCTGATATCATTTGGTCACGAACCAACCCAAGTCGACCCTAAACTGGTCACATGAGTCGGCCCACGACAAGGCCTGAGAGGCATTCCTAATCCTCCTGGGCTGGTGACAAGTGCCAAGGACATCAACAAAGTGACGATGACAATGATTTAACCCAATATAAATAAACATAAAGTAGAATAATAATAAAAGAGAATCCAAAAATAAAGAAACCAAACATAATAACTAAACAAGAACTGAGAAAATAAAAAAAACTGAACCTGATGACCACTAAACTCCATGTGACCCCATGGGTCACTCTCCAATCCCAAGAATCAACATATCCCATGGCGACCAATATCAAACTAAAACCTAAACTTGAGACTAAAAATAAGAACAAAGTATAATAGTGAGTATTAAAACTTATTAGGCATACCCAAGTAATCTATTCCCAAATTCATTTCCTTTAAACAAAATAATCATGAATTTTCAGTTTGAACTAAAACATATAAAAGTATGTTTTTCACATATTTTCCATTCAAATCAAATCATGGTCTATTTCCCTTTTTACCATTCAAAAAACTCTTCTTCCCAAGGAGGAACCATATTCATTTTAAAAGCGAGATTAAATTTCAGTTATAAAGGAGAGAGTGAGTATAAAACATTTCCAAAACCTTTTTCCATAACCATTTGAAAACACTTTATCATTTCATCCAACAATACACACTATTACAGATACAAGATCAACCATCATACAACAAGGGAAATGGGAAATAACACATAAGAGTATCTAGACAATAATGAATTAAAAAATTAGTTCCAGTAGAAATGGGTGAAACCTAGGATCTCGTGAATAATACAGAACATACTAATAGATATTTACTCATCCGAGAAAGCATGCCTCACTCGATAACATCAAATTTCCCAATATGCTCGGCCACACAGCACAGGTACACACTGAGGGGCCCAATATCATAGCAACAAAACAAAATATATCCCCATGTTACGGGCCACTAGCTAGTGTGTAATCTAACTAGTGAAGCAATAATTCTCATAATATTCGCTCATTATACCAGGTTCCCATTACAATATGTATAAAGAGGGTGAGCCAATCGATGCCAACTGAGCATCCAATCATGTACACATATATAAAAATAATCCACAATAGGCATCAACCAATTCACCCCTGTTGAAAGTGGGTTCCCTAGACCCAACTTGTATTGTAATTTGATTATCACTACATGTATGCAGTTTATTATATATACATGTGTTTACCTTTCCATAATTGTATAGATACTTCTGCGTCCACTTTGTTTATGGAAATTTACTTATATTACCTGTTGTATCAAAAGGTTATAGCAGATCCCATGCTATAATGAGAACCCCAATATCCCATGAAAATAATCTTAAAGTAATGTCCTATGGTCTAGTTACATCATTCTGAAAGGACACAGATGATGTGCGACCATCAAGTGCTGGGGGATCATAAGCATTGAGACCTCTTCTCATGAAGTTTGCACTTGATGATCTCTAGTTATTGAGATCATGAGGACTGACCCTCATAATAGGAATACCACATGTTTTTGGTGTCATTAGTCGTTCCTATCTACAGATATGTGTAATGGTCTACATACATGAGATCATTATCAATTTATGTCATTTAATTGCGTACTTAGATGCAATGAAAAAACTATGACAATTAAGTTGTGGTGAGGTAGTTTGTGTTGGGTACGTCATTGGTGACATGACATTGATTGAATGATCAAGATAGGATTTATTGATTCCGAGTTGAGGAAGAGATATCTCGAGCATGGTTGATTAAGATGGTCGAAACTTTATTAAATCCATGGCCATGGTAGTGGAAGGTAAGACCGTATGGACATATCAAAAAATAAAATAAATCAAGATAAAGGATGATGAAACTAGTGTGCATTATACTTTATTGAGATATTGATGATGAAGAGATTATATTAAAGAGATATTGTTCATAGGAAGGTAGTTGTTGCTTTGACTTTATCTCTATAGGGGCCTCAATGGGTTGCTAGACCCCGTTCTTGGTCGGTGAATATATTTTTTACTACTATTGAGATAAGGGCCTAGAGGGTCATACACTATAGCACTTTGAGAATCTACCCCATTATGGGAATAAGAATATAGAACTTGGTGGGACCCGCTAAGGGGTCCAAGTATTATCCAAGTTCTATGGATCACCAAGTAATAAATAAATTCCTTATTTATTCAAGTTTGGAATAATTTTTTGAATTTATTTATTACATGTATTTACAAGTGATTAAGTAAATACAAAGACAAAATATTATTCGAATAGATTTAAACATCTAGGGTTTTTTTAATATTTTCAAGAGAAGTGACTTGAGTTATAGACTCATGTTTATCACGCAATATATATTTAATATATATTGTAGTTAGTGATAAAATTATAAATATTATTTATGGAATAATTTAATTTTTCATAAATAAATGTTTATAATACTTATACTATGAATATCTATTACACGGGGGGCGAGAACCCATACCGGGTATTTTAGATATTCCCTATATAAGTAAGAGAGAGGCTCTCCCCATGGAACTATTCATGTGTTATAATTGAGAGCCTCTATCTGCTCTTGTATTCTAGAGAGAGATTCTCTCAAGCAATGAAGATATTCAAGCACACCCTTTTTGGATCGAAGACTCTTGCCTTGCGGTGATCACCGTTGCGTCGAAGAGCTCGTTGGTGTACCATGCTAGCACCCAGATTCCATCAAACGATGCACGAGCAGAATCAAGAGGCGTGTGTGGAAAATCTAGAGGGCTTAGATGTCGGAGTCTTTGAGCAACTATTACTGACATCCTGTGACGGACTTTCACACGTTAGATCTGAACAAGGTACATGTTCAATTTTATTTTTGTGCCATGCCAAATTCACGCGTGGTCCTCGAACCGTACCAGGATAGTTCAATGGTGTTGACGTTGTAACGTTGCTCCGGTGATGTGAAAATTTTTAAATTCTCAGTCCATCGGCTTTCGTTGCTCGTCCCAGTACCTTACAATGGTATCTAAGTGACGCGTGGTTTCCCAGAGTCAAAGAAAAAAAATTAAATTGCATTAAATTTAAGTACGAGGCATAAAATAGATTCTAATGGATCTGACAGTATGTCTAACCATTTTTGAATGGACAAGTTTCAGCCATTTGAAAATTTTAATTAGATCTACATCGTCAGTTTTAATTTCTTCGGATTATTATTTTATGAAGAACACATTTTAATTTTATTTATGAGTTCTTCAAAGTACCGAAATCCGACCACACATTGGCCAGAATCCGGTCACCAAAATTTTTATGATGGCATTGTTTTTAGGAGTTAAATAAAATATATTATATTATAATATTATTTTATTTTTCTCAAATAAAATAAATTTAAAAAGGGGGTCCTTTAGACTTGGGGTCAAGTCATCCATTTTATTTATTCAAGTCTTTAGACTTTAATTTTTTTTTAAAAAAAATTGGAGACCAAGACCCCAAGTTAAGTCTTCTCCTTTTATTTAAAAAAATGGGTGATTTTTTTTTAAAAAAAAAGACAAAACAATAATAATAAAAAAGGGAAGATACCCTTATTCCTTGTAGCAGCACGACACCCCCCTAGAAAAACAGTAGCCCCTGGTCACACTGCTCGGACCCCCTGTCCGCAGCCTGGTTGTGCCGCCCAAAACCCCGGACCCCTCACCGCTGCCTAGTTGCACCGGTCAGACCCCCAACCACTATCGACTCCTGCACCCAGCCTCGATTTCTATTGTGTCGGCTCCGACTTGCTGTCTCAGTTGGACCATGACACGCCAGAGGACCTCATGCTGCACCACCTCCTTATCTTGTCCAGACCACGCCAGGCTTCCGCCATAGGTGAAACCCAAGCCCGACCTCCCCTCTACGTCGCGCCATCCCAAAGGACCCCCTATGCTATTATCTCTGTCGGACTAGGCCACCGCCGGACCTTGCCACCGCCTTGCTACTCATCGGAGCCATGCTCTGCCACCTTCACACCTCACCGAAAGACATTGCATCGTGGGGTGTTTCTAGATTGAGCCGACACACCATGGTCAAGCCACGGTCAAGCCACAGTTGTGCCGTGTTCACATCGCGGTTTGGCCACGATTTGGTCGTGCTCTAATTAGACACCCTCACAGCGGTTCACAGTCCTACCAGACTCCTTCCCCACCTAGAGGTAACCCCTCTAATTAGTTTTAATTAATTTAGTTTTTAAAATTAAATTAATTAGAATTATATTGGGATTTAAGTTTAATTTAATCCGAAATATTAATTTAATTAGAATTAAAATTAAATTAATAGTTTAATTTTATTTTATAATTAAAATTAAATTAATGGTTTAATTTGATTTTTTGAATTAAAATTAAATTATACAATTGGAACTGATAAAAATAAATTAATTGAAAATATTTGAATTTAGTTAATTTATTAGAGCACCCTCATACTATTAAAATTTATTGTAGTTTAATTTTAATTTCGCTTAATTTATACCGACTCGTCATGAGCAAGTGACCGAACACTGCATGTTTGGTTTATTTATTTATTTAATTATTTATTCAATGTGTGCGATATTTGTAATAATTAATTATATAAATAATAGTCTAAGAATCGTTCTTAATTCAAATATGCATAAGGGCTTGGGTGTCCAATGCAAAAGTTGTATTTTATACCCCTAGACCCAGTCACCTACGTACGAGTATATTTGTAATAAAACGGTGATGATATGAGATGTAGACCCCACCAAGTCAAGGTGGCAATCCATATGGAAGCAAACAAAATTCACTGGGGCTAGCTGTAGGTTCCGGGTGATGCGGAATCACGTTGGTGGGAGTGCCAAACTTTAATTTTAATGTTAACAACGATCAATCCTAGATCCGTCATGATGTAAAACGCCAGATCTTCAGAATAGAACGAAGAAAAAATAACAAAAGAGGGAGTCCCGGAACCATAGATATAGGATCATCATTTGTTGGTTATAATTAATATAATTAATTGACAAGAATTACCTTGATGAAATTATCTTTTTGTTGATGTCTCCAGTCACGATCCTATGATCAGTTGTTGCATCATAGAATCCAAGTGTAGGATTCCTCTAGTTTTGATCCACATGTGTACCACGTATCTATGGATGTCACCAAAGGGATCTCTGGGTGCTATCATGGAAGAACCTTCACTTACGATGTCTGCCTTCGATCGCCTTGATCCAATGGAGGAGGATCTCTCTCGGTCTTGAGAGTGTTCTTGGAGGAAGGAGTTCTTTCAGCCTTGAAAGAATTTTACAGAATTGTGGTTCACAACGTTTCTCTCTCAAAAGTGTTGGGGTTGTGAGGATATTTATAATTGGGTTAGAGGTTATAGAGTTATGACAATAAATAAACACGTTACACATTTTATTTATTTCATTAACTCTTATTGAAAACCACCATGTTGAATCATTAATTCCTTGACATGAACCCACGCTGATTATAATAAATATCATTTAATAAAATTATATTATTTCCTCAAAAATCCTGATCGGAAAAACTAAACGGCATGTAATCATTAATACATGGCGTACACTCGTTTTCCATGAAAACTACATGATGTGTACATTAAATGTACAAGGTGTGTTTATCTTGTTTTCATTTTTCGTTATTTTTTCCAACACATTTATTAGACCTTGAGTAATGGAAATTTATTTCTTAAATAAATGTAACTGCATTACTCACTAATAAATATATATTATTTCGCCCACAATATATTCTCTCGAATAACTAGTGTCGAAATAAATGTGATCATGCATCCTTAAATAATTATCAAACCACAATCGGGAATAATATTTATTTAACTTTTTAAATTAATATTTAAATAAGATACATGGACACACTTAGTGTGTGACCCTCTAGGCCTCTTTCTCAGTGGCATTAGGTGGAGCCTGCCTAAAGTCCAAGGTTAGCATCTAGCAACACGCCAAGGCACCCATAGAGAAAGAATTTAACACCGCAATGAAGTGTCACCTCCTATGAATGCTTAATATGTAATATATTCCATTTGTCATGATATCTCAAATCAAGCAGGTTGCATGATAGTTCCATCAACCCATGTGCTCGATTATTCTTTCTTTGAATTTTCAGAATTGAACTCACCCATACCTTACCATGGCCATGGATTTATTTAGGATATATCAATTCCATCAAAAGGCCTGAGATATCTACTTCAATTATGGAACAGAAGGGAAAAATACTTTCTCTCATTATCTATTAATGCAATATTTGTCGTGACACACCCAATGTATCCTACCTCGCTGCGAATAGTGTGTCATCACAGTTTTCGTCAATACATATAAGTGCGCGAGTTGTGATAACTGTTAATAATAATATTAAAGTCTAAGGACCAATACACACGTTCGTAGATATGAACATCCAATGACACTATGAAATGTGGATTTCCTACCAGCGGGTCTCGTTCTAATAATATCATCCTGGATATTACCAAGGGAGCATACCATGAGAAGGTGCCTCAATGTTTTATGAGTCCTCACCCCTAATGGACTATATTATTTTTGTCCCTCAAATAACATCATCTAGCTATAGAACATATATTCAAGAACAGTGTTATGGAAATTCCAGGTTCTCATCATAGTAGGGATCCGCTATGACCCTTTAATACAACAGCTATCCTTAGGACATTATCACATACATTGTCACATAGAAGAAAAATCAAGATGTGATAAGGATTTTATTAATGAATAAAGTACAAAGTAGATGGTTCAATGCCACCAACTCCAACAAACTCCCACTTGGACTAGAGACAATTGCTAACAACCTTTAACCCGCTAGCTCTCACATGATATTCATGCTTCTGCTGAGATAGGACTTTAGTCATGGGGTCCGCCACGTTCTCTTCCGTGGATACTCTGCTCACTGCAACTCCACCCCTTTGATATAAATCCTTCAATAGGTGATACTTTCGGAGTATGTGCTTTGTCCGTTGATGTGACCTTGGTTCTTTTATAAGAGCCACCACTGTAGTATTATCACAATACAATGTGATAGGGTCTTTACTGCTAGGCACCACATCAAGATCCTAGACAATGTTCTGAATCCAGACGGCTTACTTGGCTGCATCAGAAGCTGCTATATTTTCAGACTCCGCTGTAGAATCGGTGACAACTGGATGCTTTGAACTCTTCCAGCTCACAAATCCTCCATTGAGATAAAAAACATATCCAGATTGCAACTTCAGATGGTTCAGATCTATTTGAAAACCAGCATCAGCATACCCTCTGATGACAAGCTCCTCATATCCTCCATACACCAAGAACATATCCTTAGTTCTTCTCAGATACTTAAGGATAGTCTTAACAACAATCCAATGCTATTCTCATGGATCTTCTTGATATCTGCCTACCATGCTCAGTGTATAGGCAACATCATGCCTGGTAAATAACATGGCATACATGATGGGTCCTATAGCCAAAGCGTATGAGATCTTACTCATTCTATCTTTCTCAAGTTGTGTCTGGGGACAAATTTTCTTAGAAATATGTAGGCCATGTGATACTGGAACCAATACCCTCTTGGATTGTTCCATAATAAATATCTTTAGTATCTGATCAATGTATATACCCTAACATTGTCCAAGCAGCCTCTTGGATCTATAATGAATGATCTTGATCCTGATAATGTAGGCTGCTTCACCCAAGTCCTTCATGGGGAAACACTAGTTCAACCAGTCCTTAACTGACTATAAGACCGGTACATCATTTCCAATAAGAAATATGTCATCAACATATACTACTAGGATAACAATAACATTACCATTAAACCACTTATAAACACATGGCTCACATTCGTTCTTAATGAAACCAAATTCCCTTATGGCTTCATCAAATCGAATGTTCCATGACCTGGATGCTTTCTTTAATCCATAAATGGATTTTTGCAACTTGCAAACCCGTTGGGTTTCACCTGGTGTCACAAAACCTTCTGGTTGTGTCATATAGACATCTTAATAAAGTTTCCCGTTAAGGAATGCTGTTTTGACAGCCATCTGCCAAATCTTGTAGTCATGGTAATCTGCTAGGGAAAGTATGATTCTTATGGATTTAAACATGAAAACTGGCGAAAAAGTTTCATTATAGTCAAGTCCATAACGTTGTATGAATCCTTTAGCTACTAGCCTTGCTTTATAGGTGCTAACTTGACCTTCCATGTCTAATTTTCTCTTGAATACCCATTTTCATCCAATAGGCTTTACATCAACTGGCTCATCGACCAAAACCCAGACTTGGTTCTGATACATGGAATCCATCTCAGAATTCATAGCTTCCATCCATCTTGTAGCTTCTAAGATTTCTACGGCTTCCTTGTAGGAGAGAGGTTCATCATTGTCCAATAATAATGATTCCCCATCCTCTGTGACTAGGAAACCAAATCTCTCTAGTTCCCTTTCCTCTCTTGAGCTCCTACGCAGTACTTGTGTTTCTGGAACCTCTTCCACAGGGACCTGTGGAACTTGTTCCTGTACCAAATCCTATGTATCTTGAGAATCTACTTCATCGAAGTCAATCTTTCCCCCACTATCCTTTTTGAGGATGTGCTCCCTCTCAAGAAATACAACTTGTATGGAGATAATCACTTTCTTGTATGAAGGGTTATATAGGTAATATCATTTTTTTCCGTTGGATATCCTATAAAGATACACCTCATATCATGGGGTGCTAGTTTGTTGCCTGAGAAATCCTTAACAAATTCCGCGCATCCCCATACACATGTGTACGCCAAAATTAGTTTCTTTCCATTCCATAATTCGGATGGAATTCCATTTTCTGCTTTATTTGGTACTCGGTTTAATGTGTATGCTGCAGTTTTTAATTCATATCCCCAAAAGGATAATGGAATATCTACATGACTCATCATCGACCTCACCATGTCCAACAAGGTGTGGTTCCTCCTTTCACTAACACCATTCTACTGTGGTGTATAAGGAGGAGTGAGCTGAGATAGAATCCCAAACTCCTGTTGAAGATCGATGAAATCTTGGTTCAGATATTCTCCACCTCAATATTATAAAAGTTTCTTTATCTTCTTACCCAGATGATTCTCTAATTCATTCTAGAATTCCTTAAATTTCTCTAAGGATTTTTACTTGTACCTTATTAAGTAGACATAACCATATCTACTCAAATCATTAGTGAATGTAATGAAGTAAGAATATACACCCCTAGCTTATACTGGAAATGGTCCACACACATCCGTGTGCACCAATCCTAGAAGCTTTGTGGACCTTTTACCTTGTCCACCAAAAGGTGGCTTGGTCACTTTACCTTGTAAACAAGTGTGACATCTATCAAGTGGTTTTAGCTCAGTAGAGTCTAAATAGACATCTTGGCAGAGCTTTGTCAGGCACTTCTCGTTAACATGACCGAGACGGTGATGCCACAACTGGGTGACGTATGAGTCATGTGAGTTTGTTTCGTTATCAATTTCCAACACTTTGTTTTTAAAATTTAATACATACAAACCATTATTTAAATGTTCCATATCATAACATACATTGTTCTTATAAAAGAGACAAACCTTATTTCTAAACTTGAAAATAAATCCATCTATATCCAAAAAAGATACAGACATTATGTTCTCAGTAACACTAGGCACATAATAACAGTTATATAAAACAAAAATCATCCAAGTCAGAAATGAGAGGTGGTAATCTCCAATGGACTACAAATCCAGCCTTGTGCCATTAGCAGCTCGAAGATCCACCTCTCCTCTGGAAATATTTCTAAATCTACTTGGTTCCTGAATTTGAATGTATATGTGAGACCCACAAGTTGTATCTAATACCCAATGTGTAGAAATGGAAATATTACACTCGATAACGAATTCACCTTTAGTGTCCCCACGCTTCTGGGTGCAGTTCCTCTTCCCGTGTCCTTGCTTGCCACATAAAAAACATACTGCCTCCCATTTCTTGCCTGCCTATGGATCATCCCCTTCTTGGAGGGACGATGCTCGGGGGCTTCAGACCGCTTATTAGTCTTTGGACCCTTTTCCTTTTCCTTCCTTTTCTTATTCACCGTAAGGAATGTGGGTTTGTCACGCCCCATGTCCTTATCTACCTGGAGAATCAAGGTCAAAAGTTACAATATACTCTTCTCATTTTTTCTCATGTTGTAGTTGAAAATAAAGCTTGAGAAGGTCTAGGGCAGTGATGATAGGATGATATCTGTACGCAACTCATACAGGAATTTAATCCCTAATATGTACAGGCATTCAATGTATCCAATAAGCTGGACTACATGAGGCCCAGTTGGCGCAGACTCTCCAAGCTTAGTTGTAAGCAAAGCATTGGAGATCTCACATCTCTCTTGTCTCGCCTTCTCTTGGTTGAGATCCCTAAGGTGAGACATAATGCTATACACATCCATGTTTTCATGTTGCTTCAGAAGCTCATTAGACATGGTCGATTGCATGAAACTTTGGACATCTGTGGCATCATCCATATGTTTTTCATAGAGAGATATTTCCTCATCACTAGACTATTTCCTGGGCACAACTGGAAAGGGCTCTTCCAGCACATACAATTTCCTTTTGTGGAAAAGGATGATGCATAAACGCCTCTGATACTCTTGGAAATTAGTGCCGGTGAGAAATTTTTCCTTCTCAAGTATGGTTCACAATGATACGTTTGAATTCATTTTTCTTGCCATTTCTAAAAATTAAGATGAGAAAAGGTTTAGTACTTTATTAAAAAAATTGAGACAAATAAATAAATCAATACTTATTAGTCTCCCACTATTCTATCAAAATTCAATAGCCCTCACCATTGACTTCAGAATATTCTGTTGCTTGAATATTCTAGTGGCAATGATCCATATTTCCCTTCGCATTACCCCAACTAGGGTTGGTCAAGAAACTTGAAGGGTTTTAGGTAGGAATTCCAAATTCAACTACATTAACTCGCAGCTCCTTGATCCACTGAGTGGACTCCCCAATCCTGAAATCCCTTTATTTTGTATTTCCTCACCCTTTGCCTCTTGGTCACACCAAGTCCTGCTGTGGCAGTCAACCCTTGATGTGAACCAAGTCATGTAAACCCAAAACCTAGAATTAGAATTACCCGATAATTAAAATCACCCCAACTAGGGTTGGTCAAGCACTTTGAACTATGGTTCAATTGTAACCAATATTATGGAAGGCTATACCGACTTAATATTTATTTGAAGGATTTTATCCTTATACATAAATTTCCATTTTATTATCTTTGATTACATGCTTCTTAATATTAAGTGGGATATACTTAAGTGATTAACCATGTCTAAGATAATATTTACGCATAAGACGTCTTATTTTAGTTCCATCTTGCATGCTTGTTTAATTCATTAATTGTGTGATCGTGACAACACGCCCAGAAAAAATGTAAACCATGAAACTAACATAAATAAAATAAATGGTATGATCATGAGTTTTTTCTATTGGTTAGTTTATCTAGCGGTTGATAAACTAACCCAAGACCTAGGGGAGAAAACACCTTGAACCTTTCGGGTTCGTGTTTACAGCTTTCCACCTGTCCACATTTGTATCTCCTTGGATTGGTTTCACCTTGGCTCCAGACTTGAGCTGCCTCCACTAGCTTGGGAGCTCCATCCATTACATATGCATTTATCTCACACGTAGGTGAGGGGTAAAAGTGGGTTTTTACATAATAGAATCCTTGGGTGCACAGGCCCTATATATTAATTAGGAGAAGGCTCGCAGGCCAACAAATGTAATCTAGATAAATAAATTAAAAGAAACCATTCACATAAAAAGGTCTTGGTCTAGATCATGATCAACCATACATGCAACGGTATTACACATTAATAAAACTAGAATTTAATTCTTTAATCGTTCTTGTTTAGGATAAATCATGCTCGAATCAATTAATTATCTTTAATTAATCAATCCTTTTATCTTAATCCCTTTTCCGAATTTCTTTGCGATTCTCATCCATCATAATTTTAAACAAATAAATTCATTTAAAAATATCCTTGTACATAACTTGTACCTTGGAGGCAAACCAGTGAATTATCGTTCATTACGAAGATGTTAAATTAAACACATATATATAAAACACCTATCACGTGTTGCGCCAATGCATTATGCCTGCACTATGGTACACGTATCAAGGGTTTGTATAATATAATAATAAATTTTTAACAAATCTGCATAATTTGGATGAGTACACAGTGTGTAGTTCGAACTACATGGAGTGTACTTTTTCTCACCGTTCATCCGAAGTACACGCCCGAGGACATGGTGTGTAGATGTACTTCAGAAATTTTCAGAGTACACGGCATGTTCAATTGGACACACACTGTGTAGTATCCGTGTTACACGGTTTCCAGCTGGGCAAGATGTGTATGGGGTATACGGTCCAACCCAAACCCGAAGGGACGACACGTCATGTTTAGTTGGACCACACGACGTGTAATCCGGAAACTATGTGCCACTTGTTCCTGGTCAACACACAGTTTCATAAATGACTTAGGCATGATCCAATACACGACCTGATTTAGAAAACCAGTCGAATGCATTGAACCTAGACTACACAACGTGTACTTCCGAATATAGGCCGTGTATTCTAGTGTTGTATGGCCAAGAATGTTTGGAACCTCTGGATGAGTTCCTCTATTTTATTTTAATCAAAATTAAAAGAAACATTCGACTCTGTAAGGTGAACAAGAAACGAGAGGGGAGGAACAGATCTCATGATTCAGATTTTTAAGAATGATTAACTGGAATTGAAACAACTAAATTATTAAATGCGTAAGTCACCAATGAAAAAATAAATAATTATAATCAATGATATGATCCCTATGATACCACTTGTTGGTTTTGGGCGAAGAGGAAACACGTTAGTGGGAGTGCCCAACATTAATTTTAGCATTAACAATGATCAATCCAAGATTCATCACGATGTAAAATGCTGAATATTCGGAATAGAACGAAGAATGAAAAACAAAAGAGGGAGTCCTGGAACCATAGATAAAGGATCATCATATGTTGGTTATAATTAATTTAATTAATTTACAAGAATTACCTTGATGGAATTATTTCTTCGTTGATGTCTCCGATCATGATCCTGTGATATGTCGTTGCGTCATATAATCCTAGTGTAGGATTCATCAAGCGGCGATCCACATGTGTACCACATATCTCAGGATGTCTCCGAAGGGATCTTGGGGTGCTAACGTGGAAGAAACTTCTCTTGCGATGTCCGCCTTCAATTTCCTTGATCCGATGGAGGAGGATCTCTCTCAGTCTAGAGAGTGTTCTTGGAGGAAGGAGTTCTTTCGGCCTTGAAATAATTCTCCCAAATTGTTGTGCACAACGATTCTCTCTGAAAAGTGTTGGGGTTGGGAGGATATTTATAATTAGGTTTGATGTTATAGAGTTATGAAAATAAATAAACATGTTATGTGTTTTATTTATTTCATTAACTATTTTTGAAAACCCCCATGTGGAATCATTAATTCTTTGACACGCGCCTACGCTGATTATAATAAATATCATTGAATAAAATGATATTATTTCCTCAAAATCCCAACTATAAAAACTAAATGGCGTGTAATCATTAATACACAGCGTGTACTCGTTTTCCATGAAAACTACACGGCGTGTACATTCAATGTACACGACGTGTTTATCTTGTTTTTATTTTTATTTATTTTCTCCACCACATGTATTAGGCCTTGAGTAATTGATATTTTTTTCTTAAATAAATGTAACTACATGACTCACTAATAAATATATATTATTTTTCCAACAATATATTCTATCGAATAACTAATGTCGAACTAAATACGATCAGGCATCCTTAAATAATTATTAAACCACAGTCGGGAATAATCTTTATTTAACTTGTTAAATTATTATTTAACTGAGATACATGGACACACATAGTGTGTGACCCTCTAGGCCTATTTCTCAGTGGCATTAGGCAGAGCCTGGCTAAAGTCCAAGGTTAGAATCTAGCAACAAGCCAAGGCATGCATAGAGAAAGAAGTTAAATCCGCAATGACGTGTCACATCCTACAAATGCTTACCATGTAATATATTCCCTTTGGCATGATATCTCGAATCAAGCGGGTTGCATGATACTGCCATCAACCCATGCACTCTATTATTATTTCTTTGACTTTTTAGAATTGAGCTCACCCATACCTTACCATGGCCATGGATTTATTTAGGCTATATCAATTCCATCAAAGGGCCTGTGATATCTACTTCCATTATGGAACAGAAGGGAAAAATCCTTTCTCGCATTTTCTATTAATGCATTATTACTCATGATGCACCCAACATATCCTACCTCGCTGTGAATAGTGTGTCGTCATAGTTTTCGTCAATACATCTAAGTGCGCAAGTTATAATACCCATTAATAATAATCTTAAATACTAAGGACCAATACACACGTCTGTAGATAGGAACATCCAATGACACTATGAAATGTGTATTTCCTACTGGCGGGTCTCGTTCTCTTAATATCCTCCTGGATATTACCAAGGGTTCACACCATGAGAAGGTGCCTCAAAGTTTTATGAGTCCTCACCCATAATGTCCTGTATTATTTGTGTCCCTCAAATAACATCATCCGGCCATAGAACAAATATTCAAGAATATTGTTATGGCAATTCCAGGTCCTCATCATAGCAGGGATCCTCTATGACCCTTTAATGAAATAGCTATCCTTAGGTCATGATCACATGGATTGTCACACAGAAGAACAATCGAGATGTGATAAAGCTTTTATTAATGAATAAAGTACAAAGTAGTTGGTTCTAGGCCACCTAATCCAACACTAGCTACGATGTGAGTTATGTGTCGACTCAGGTATGGTTGTCCTTAGGTCAAGATTGATTCGTTATGGATCGATCATAATAGAATTATCAAGACCAGTCAGATTTCATGATTTACCTTTATTCATTTTTTATTGTTTTATGAAAATGCATGATTATTGCTTGATCCCATAGAATAGTAAACAATATAAAAAATTCATAAAGAAGTAAAAAATGTATTTCTATTGCATGTTTAGTTGTGAGTGCGATAATCTATTTTGAACATATAAATAGAAAAGGATTATATTCATCAATAAATATAAAAATCCCTCAAGGATATATTAAGTTCAAAAGCCTTATAATTATCACATCTAAACAAAACCAGGTGTTTGGGGTGATCATCTGCCATCATTGAGAGTGCTTCTTACTACTAGGGTGTTTTCATGAGAGAATTGGGTAGACTTAACTAAATTAAGAAGTCAAAGATTATCTATAGCTAACTTGATATCACTTTAGAGGAAAGATGTTGAGGGAATCAGGTTTTGATTCCAAAATATGGGACTTCACTCAATAATAACAAGGAACCACAAGTCAAGTGGTTGGCCAGCCTAGTGCTTACCTTCAAACCCTTCGAGTAGTGGCGTAGCCATAACTTGTAGACTACGAGGGAGGTTTCAAGGATCCTTTCCACTCGAGTACTCAAGCGACAGAGTATTTCGAATCTAATAGTGAGGGATATTAAGATTCACTAAAATAGTGGGAGTCATTAAAATGATATAATAATTTATTAATCATAAATTTAAAAAGGTAATCAAGACAAAGTACTAACTGCTAATGTTTATCTAATGTATATTTAAAATGGAAATCACCAACACCACTAGTACTTTATCCCTGTGATCAATTCTGGATAAAGAAAATACCCCAAATGACAATAACTTCCAGGAGTGGTACAGGAACTTGCGCATAGTACTATGTCAAGAAAGGAAGTTATATGTGTTGGAATTTCTAGTTCCTGCTAAGCCTCATCAGGGAGAAAGTAAGGTGGAAAAAGATAAATGGAGAAAGAATGTATATGATACACTTGATGTTCAATGCATCATGTTGTCATCCATGTCCATCCAATTGAAAAAAATACATGAGGATGAGGATTCCAACAATATGCTTTCACATATCCAAGAATTATATCAAGAGAGGGACATGCAAGAAATGTATGAGATCTCCAGTTCCCTTTATAAGTGCAGGCTAGCAGAAGGGCACCAAGCCAGTCCTCATGTACTTAAGATGATTGGGTATATTGAGAGGTTTGAATCCCTTAGATTCAAATTGAACCAATAACTAGTAGTGGATATCATTATTGCCTCTTTAACACAAAGATTCTCAAGTTTTATTTTCAATTATAGCATGAATGATATGAAAAAGTCACTCCCAAAACTTTTGGATATAGTTCTCCAAGATGAAAAGGATATAAAAAACACCAAATCATCTATCCTTATGGTGAACAAGAAAAACAAGGGAATGTAAAAGGGGTATAAGGCCAAGTAAAGGCCAAAGAAAACAATGCATCATCTTGTAAAGAATCCAAAGATTCAGAGGCAAAGTAATGAGTAGGAATTTTTCTTCTTTAGATGTGGAAAGAAAGGCCACTAGAAGAAAAATTTCAGAGTTGGGAAGAAGAAGAAAACTGATGCTTATACGTTAGGTATTTTTATCATTGAATGCAATATATCTTTATCTACAAGTTGGGTATTGTATATGAGATGTGGCTCACACATTTGTATTTACATACTAGAACCAAGTAGGTTCAAGAAGATTTCAAAAGGTGAAGTGGATATTCGAGGTGCAAATGGTGAAAGTCTGACAGCCTTGGTAGTGGGAGACTATCACTTAACCTTGAAAAGTGGTTTGGTTCTAGTTTTAAACAATTTCTATTATGTACCTTCTGTAACCAGGAACATTATATCTGTGTCGATTTTAGACATTATGGGATTTTATTTCATGTTTGGAAGTAAATGTTGTCTCTTTTATAGGGATAACATATGTCATGGTATGAAACATCTTAATAATGTTTTATACATGCTGGAACTCGAGAACACTATAATGTAAATCAATGACAAAAACAACCAACATGACTCATATATCACCTGTCTATGGAACTTCAGGCTTGTTCATGTAAACGATAAGTGATTATGAAGATTACATCAAGAAGGGTATTTAGACTCGGTACAGTTAGAACCCTTAGATGTAAGTCAATCTTGTTTACAAGGCAAAATAACCAAATAACATTTCTCAAGAAAGAGAGTAAGAGCCAATGCAATATTGGAATTAATAAATACTGATGTATGTGGTCCATTTCTAGTAGAGGAAAGGGGTGTTTTTTCACACTTCATTACTTTTACCGATGACTGTAGTAGGTATGGATATATTCACTTAATGCGGTATAAGTCTGATTCCTTTCGGATTTTTAAGTAATACCAAAATGAAGTATAAAACCAACTTGGTAAAAAGATAAAATCACTCCGCTCAGACTGAGGCAGAGAATATCTTAACCAATGTTTCATTGATCATTTGAATGAGTGTGGGATAATATCCCAACTCACTCTTCCTTATACACCACAATGGAATGGTCTCAGTGAAAGGAGGAATAAGACCTTACTTAACATGGCCAGATCAATGATGAGTCATGCAACTTATCCATTATCCTTTTGGGGATACGCTTTGCAGACAACAACATATACCCATAACCAAGTACCAACTAAATATTTATATGGGATTCCATATGAGTTATGGTATGGAAAGAAACCCAGTATGACACACATACATGTATGGGAGTGCGAGGCATTTGTCCAGACTTTACCGAGTGAAAAATTAGCATCCAGAAGCACAAATTTCATCTTTATAGGTTATCCTAAGGAAACCAGAAGATATTACCTATATAACCCTTTAGATAGAAAAGTTTTTTTGGAAATATATTCCATATTTCAAGAAAGGAAACAAATTTCTATTGGAAATATGAGAACAAGATTGACTTTGAGGAAGTTAATGCTCCAGATTCACAAGAGTTGGTAGAGGGATAATATCCATAAGAGAAAGTGGAAGAATAAGTTGTTCATGAGACAAAAATACTGCACATGTCTACGTGATAGGTTATAGAACTAGAGAATTATGGTTTTCTTGTCATTGAGTTAGGTGACACATTAGTCCTTCGAGACGATGAACCTATAACCTACAAGTAAGCAGTAGAAGTCAAAGAAGCAGTTAAATGGCAAGAAGCCATGAATTCTAAGATGGATTCCATGTACCAAAATCAACTTTGGATTTTGGTAGACCCTCCAGCTGATGTAAATCCCATTGGATGAAAATTGGTATTAAAAAAAGCGGGATATGGATGGTGAGGTTAATAACTTTAAAGAAATAATTGTTGAAAAGGGGTTTAGGAAACGTCAAGGCATTGACTATGATGAAACATTCTCACCAGTATCAATGCTTAAATCCATTAGAATACTGATTGTAATATTAGCCTTTCATGATTATGAAATTTGGAAAATGGATGTCAAAACTGATTTTCTAAATTGGAAGTTAGTTGAAGACATCTATATGACTCAACCCGAAGGGTTTTTCTAGTCAAAGAATGCCAATAAAGTATGTAAGATGAAGATATCCATTTATGGATTGAAGCAGACATCACGGTCATGGAATGTTCATTTTGATGAGGCCATAAGAAAATTTGGTTTTTTAAAAAATGAAAGTGAGACTTGTGTCTATAAAAAGGTTGAAGGGAATTCCATCATTTTCCTAGTGTTATATGTTGATGACATATTAATTATGGGAAATGAGGTGCAAGTATTGTAGTTAGTTAATGATTGGTTAAATAAATTCTTCTCCATGAAAGAAATAGGTGAAGTAGCCTACATTATAGGGATAAAGATATATCAAGAGAGATCTCAAAGGCTGCTTGGGCTAAGTCAAAGTACATATATTGAAAAGGTAATCAAAAGGTATAATATGGAACAATCCAATAGAGGATTTTTGCCTATGTCACATGGTATATATCTCTCCAATAAAATGTTTTCCCAAACACAGGAGGAGATTGAAAGAATGAATAGAATCCCTTATTCCTCAATAGTGGGTTCTATCATGTATTCCATACTATGTAGAAGTTTTGATGATTCCTTTTCTTTAACCATGGTGGGTAGATATCAAGATAATCCAGTAGAGATGCATTAGGAAGCTGTTAAAACTATCCAAAAGTACTTGAGGTGTACAAAGGATATGATCCTGGTGTATAGAGGAGATGAGGAACTATTAGTGAGAGGATACACTGATGCAAGTTTCCAGATAGATCATGATGATATGAAATCAAAGTCAGGCTACATATTTTGCCTGAATGGTGGTGCAGTGAGCTGGTGAAGCTCAAACCAAGCTGTGGTTGCTTATTTTACAGCAAAGTATGAATATATTGCAGCTTCCGATGCAGCAAAGGAAGAATATTGGTTACAAAAATTTATCTTATAAATTGGTGTTGTGCCTAGAAGTGCAGACCCTATTCTAGTATATTGGAAATATGGGAACAAGATTGACTTTGAGGAAGTTAGTGCTCCAGATTCACAAGAGTTGGTAGAGGAATAATCTCCATAAGAGAAAGTGGAAGAATAAGTTGTTCATGAGACAAAAATACTGCACATGTCTACGTGATAGGTTATAGAACTAGAGCATTATGGTTTTCTTGTCATTGAGTTAGGTAAGACATTAGTCCTTCTAGACGATGAACCTATAATCTACAAGGAAGCAGTAGAAGTCAAAGAAGCTGTTAAATGGAAAGAAGCCATGAATTCTAAGATGGAGTCCATGTACCAAAATCAACTTTGGATTTTGGTAGACCCTCCAGCTGATGTAAATCCCATTGGATGAAAATTGGTATTAAAAAAAGAGGGATATGGATGGTGAGGTTAATAACTTTAAAGAAATAATGGTTGCAAAGGGTTTTAGGCAACATCAAGGCATTGACTATGATGAAACATTCTCATCAGTATCAAAGCTTAAATCCATTAGAATACTGATTGTAATATTAGCCTTTCATGATTATGAAATTTGGCAAATGGATGTCAAAACTGATTTTCTAAATTGGAAGTTAGTTGAAGACATCTATATGACTCAACCCGAAGGGTTTTTCTAGTCAAAGAACGCCAATAAAGTATGTAAGATGCAGATATCCATTTATGGATTGAAGCAGGCATCACAGTCATGGAATGTTCATTTTGATGAGGCCATAAGAAAATTTGGTTTAAAAAAAATGAAAGTGAGACTTGTGTCTATAAAAAGGTTGAAGGGAATGCCATCATTTTCCTAGTGTTTTATGTTGATGACATATTAATTATGGGAAATGAGGTGCAAGTATTGTAGTTAGTTAATGATTGGTTAAATAAATGCTTCTCCATGAAAGAAATAGGTGAAGTAGCCTACATTATAGGGATCAAGATATATCAAGAGAGATCTCAAAGGCTTCTTGGGCTAAGTCAAAGTACATATATTGACAAGGTAATCAAAAGGTATAATATGGAACAATCTAATAAAGGATTTTTGTCTATGTCACATGGTATATATATCTCCAATAAAATGTTTTCCCAAACACAGGAGGAGATTGAAAGAATGAATAGAATCCCTTATTCCTCAATAGTGGGTTCTATCATGTATTCCATACTATGTAGCAGTTTTGATGATTCCTTTTCTTTAACCATGGTGGGTAGATATCAAGATAATCCAGTAGAGATGAATTAGGAAGCTGTTAAAACTATCCAAAAGTACTTGAGGTGTACAAAGGATATGATCCTGGTGTGTAGAGGAGATGAGCAACTAGTAGTGAGAGGATACACTGATGCAAGTTTCCAGATAGATCATGATTATATGAAATCAATGTCAGGATACATATTTTGCCAGAATGGTGGTGCAGTGAGCTGGAGAAGCTTGAACCAACCTGTGGTTGCTGATTTTACAGCAAAGTCCAAATATATTGCAGCTTCCGATGCAGCAAAGAAAGAAGATTGGATACAAAAATTTATCTTATAAATTGGTGTTGTGCCTAGAAGTGCAGACCCTATTCTAGTATATTGGAAATATGGGAACAAGATTGACTTTGAGGAAGTTAATGCTCCAGATTCACAAGAGTTGGTAGAGGAATAATCTCCATAAGAGAAAGTGGAAGAATAAGTTGTTCATGAGACAAAAATACTGAACATGTCTACGTGATAGGTTATAGAACTAGAGCATTATGGTTTTCTTGTCATTGAGTTAGGTGACACATTAGTCCTTCTAAATGATAAACCTATAACCTACAAGGAAGCAGTAGAAGTCAAAGAAGCTGTTAAATGGCAAGAAGCCATGAATTCTAAGATGGAGTCCATGTACCAAAATCAACTTTGGATTTTGGTAGACCCTCCAGCTGATGTAAATCCCATTGGATGAAAATTGGTATTAAAAAAAGCGGGATATGGATGGTGAGGTTAATAACTTTAAAGAAATAATGGTTGCAACGGGGTTTAGGCAACGTAAAGGCGTTGACTATGATGAAACATTCTCACCAGTATCAATGCTTAAATCCATTAGAGTACTGATTGTAATATTAGCCTTTCATGATTATGAAATTTGGAAAATGGATGTCAAAACTGATTTTCTAAATTGGAAGTTAGTTGAAGACATCTATATGACTCAACCCGAAGGGTTTTTCTAGTCAAAGAACGCCAATAAAGTATGTAAGATGCAGATATCCATTTATGGATTGAAGCAGGCATCACGGTCATGGAATGTTCATTTTGATGAGGCCATAAGAAAATTTGGTTTTTAAAAAAATGAAAGTGAGACTTGTGTCTAATAAAAGGTTGAAGGGAATGCCATCATTTTCCTAGTGTTATATGTTGATGACATATTAATTATGGGAAATGAGGTGCAAGTATTGTAGTTAGTTAATGATTGGTTAAATAAATGCTTCTCCATGAAAGAAATAGGTGAAGTAGCCTACATTATAGGGATCAAGATACATCGAGAGAGATCTCAAAGGCTACTTGGGCTAAGTCAAAGTACATATATTGACAAGGTAATCAAAAGGTATAATATGGAACAATCCAATAGAGGATTTTTGCCTATGTCACATGGTATATATCTCTCCAATAAAATGTTTTCCCAAACACAGGAGGAGATTGAAAGAATGAATAGAATCCCTTATTTGTAAATAGTGGGTTCTATCATGTATTCCATACTATGTAGCAGTTTTGATGATTCCTTTTCTTTAACCATGGTGGGTAGATATCAAGATAATCCAGTAGAGATGCATTAGGAAGCTGTTAAAACTATTCAAAAGTACTTGAGGTGTACAAAGGATATGATCCTGGTGTATAGAGGAGATGAGGAACTGGTAGTGAGAGGATACACTGATGCAAGTTTCCAGATAGATCATGATGATATGAAATCAAAGTCAGGCTACATATTTTGCCTGAATAGTGGTGTAGTGAGCTGGAGAAGCTCGAACCAAGCTGTGGTTGCTGATTTTACAGCAAAGTCCGAATATATTGCAGCTTCTGATGCAGCAAAGGAAGAATATTGGATACAAAAATTTATCTTATAAATTGGTGTTGTTCCTAGAAGTGCAGACCCTATTCTAGAAGATTGGATACAAAAATTTATCTTATAAGAATGCACACTAGTTTCATCTCTTGAGGGATTTTACTCAAAGAGGTGAAGTTACAGTTAGTAGAGTAGCCATAGAGGAAAATGTGTCAGACCCCTTGACTAAATCCATTTATCAGTAGAATCATTATTCTCATGTGAGAGCTAGCGAATTGAAACATGTTAGCAGTTGGATCTAGTGCAAGTGGGAGTGTTGAAAGTGGGTTCCCTAGACCCAACTTGTATTTTACTTTTATTACCACTACATGTATGTTGTTTATTATATATACATGTGTTTACCTTTCTATGATAGTGTAGATACTTCTGCATCCACTTTGTTTATGGAAATGTCCTTAGATTATATGTCGCATCAAAGGGTTATAGAAGATCCCATGTTATAATGAGAACCCTCAGATGCCATGATATTAATCTTAATGTAATATCCTATGGTCCAGTAACATCATTCTGAAAGGAAAAAAATGATTGTGCGACCATTTGGTGTTGGGGGCTTATAAGCATCGATACTTCTTGTCATGAAGTTCGCACTTGATGATCTCTAGTTATTGAGATCATGGGGACTGACTTGCATAATAGGAACACCACATGATTCAAGTGTCATTGGTCGTTCTTATCTACAAATACGTGTAATGGTCTCCAGACTTGAGATCATTATCAATGTATATCATTTAATCATGTACTTTGATGTAAGGCGAAAACCATGAAAATTAAGTCGTGGTGAGGTATTTTTTATTGGGTACGTCATTGGTGAATGGAATTGATTTAATTATTATGATAGGATTTTTTACTTCTGAGTTGAGGAAGAGATATCTTAGGCTTGGTTGATTAGGATGATTTCACCTTCATTAAATCCATGGCCATGGTAGTGGAAGGTAAGACCGTCCGAACATATCAACAAATAAAATAAAGCAAGATAAAGGATGATGAAACTAGTGTGCATTCTAATTTATTGATATATTGATGATGAAGAGATTATATTACATAAACCATGTTCGTAGGAAGATAGTCATTGCTTTGACCTTAATTTATCTCTATAGGGGCATCGATGGGTTGATAGACCCCGCTCTTGGTCAGTGAATATATTATTCACTAATATTGATATAGGGGCCTAGATGGTCACACACTATAGCATTTTGAGAATATGACCTATTCTGGGAAAAAGAATATAGAACTTGGTGGGCCCCGCCAGGGGGTCTGAGAATTATCAAAGTTCAATGGATCACTATGTAATAAATAAATTCTTTAATTATTCAAGTTTGGAATAATTTGTTGAATTTATTTATAACATGTATTTACAAGTGATTAAATAAATACAAAGATACAATATTATTCAAATAGATTTAAATATCCAAGGTTCTTTTAATATTTTTAGGATAAGTTAGTCAAGTTATAGACTCAAGTTTATCACAGAATACATATTTAATATATATTACAGTTAGTGATAAAATTATAAATATTATTTATGGCACAATTTAATTTTTCATGAATAAATGTTTATAATACTTATACTATGAAAATCTATTACACGGGGGCCGGGAACCCATACTGGGTATTTTAGATATTCCCTATATAAGTAATAGAGAGGCTCTCCCCATGGAACTATTCATGTGTTAGAATTGAGAGCCTCTCTCTCCTCCTGAATTTTAGAGAAATATTCTCTAAAGCAAGGAAGATCTTCAAGATCATCCTTCTTGGATCGAAGACTATTTCCTTGTGGTGATCACCGTTGCATCGAAGATACCATTGGTGTACCATGCTAGCACCCTGATTCCAATGAATGAAGCATGAGCAGAATCAAGAGGTGTGTGTGGATGATCTAGAGGGCTTTGACATTGGAGTCTTTGAGCAATAGTTGTTGGCATCCTTTTACGAACTTGCACACATCAGATCCGAACAAGGTACAAGTTTGATTTTATTTTTGTGCTCTGTCAAATCCATATGTGGTCCTTAGACCATACAAGGATAGTTGACTGGAGTCGACATTGTAACATTGCTTCAGTGATGTGAAAAAATTTAAATTCCCAGCCCATCAACTTCCGCTACCTATCTCGGTACCTTACAGCCTCGAGGATCAACCCCTTGCCTTAAACTCATCAAATTAGATGGGTCACGAGGACCCCACAACGAGGAAATCCCAACCATTTAACACAAATAGGTCAAGAGAGTATACAAAGAGGGTTTTCATAATAATAATTTTCACCATTTTCACAAAAGTTTCAAATGAGCCTCAAACACACTCACAAAATCATCACCTTTTTCAAGAATTAAATCCATGTGAAAAGATACCATTTTCCACTTCACAATCATTTAGGAGAGATCATATTTAAAACACTTTGCATCACATTTTCAAGCCAAAACCACTTTCATGAAAATTTGAAAATGGGCCATGCACCACCAACACATACCAAACCATTTTTCAAATCCAAATATACACTTCCTTTAAATCCAAACCCACTTGAAGGACTCATTCAAGAAATCCAAACAAACTAATCATATGTCATTACACTCTTACAAATTCAAATAATTCTTTACATACCGAAAATTACTCAAAAAATAATACAAGACATTTCATCGAACAATTGGCATGCATCATTTAACAAAAAAATTCCATTTAGCACAAAATAAGGGAGAAACCACTACTTTTCATACCAAACAATTATTTCCAAAGAATAAAATAAACGCCACTTCCAATTTCAAATCAATATGGAACTCCATTTAAGAAATATATTTGATCTACCCACACACATTTACAACCCAATCCATTCCTTAAAAACTACAATTTACTTAAAAAGGAAAACCTGATAATTTAATAAACACTCTGGCATGCACATTCAATAAAACAGTTTCATGAAATTCATATACAAAGAGGATCTTACTTTATTTCACATGAAAATTTTATTCTAAAGACCATATATAAATAAATACCATTATATAAAGGTGTTAAAGACAAGAAATAAATTTATTATTAAATTTAAAGGCAGATTCAAAGGGGACCTACCTCAAAAGGAGAGAACCAAGACGAAAAATTCAGCACTCAATGCCTTTGATGAAGACCAATCCACAGTTGCAAGCACATACACTTCTATATATATATACCCCTTAATCCAATGCACATATTTCCTACACCATGAGGGAATATGTGCAAGGAGGTTATATATATAGATATACTTACCTATGTATGTGTGTGAAACCGTTAAAGGAGCCACCAAAAAAACTAATTAACCTATAGGGACCCAAATAATCACCAAAGACACTAAATAAATTGAAAAAAACAAAGGAGGTTAATAGAAATCAACCTCAAACAGTGATAGATGAACTATAATGGACCAAAGTGATTTTACTTCAGTAGTGGATGCCAAAACGTGCATGAGGAAGGCCCGGGAGACCCACCGGACCACCTAAAAACAAGAGTGTCAAAAAACGTTGCATCTGAAACCCTAGGGTTCAGCTAGACCAAATGGGGCGACAGGAAGTGGGAAAATCCATCGGAAACACAAAAGAAGGGGGAGCAGGGACCTTACTTGGGTGAGTCAAGGGAAAGGTCCTAGAGAGGGAAAGTTCACCAGAAGGAGAGAGCATGGTCGGAGGTTTGGGATTGGGGGGGGGGGTCGACTTCCCGTGACCAAAGAGGGGCTGGGGTATGTATCAAGTGGGGTAAGGTGGGAGGGTTATAATTAGGGTTTTTTTAATTTTATTTCTATTTTGATTTATTTAATTTAATTTTAATTTTAATTTAATTTAATTAATTTAATTTTAAACAAAAAACTCCCAATTCAAGGAAGAAACACCTAAAGAGAAATAAAATTAAGTAGGGACTCAAAAATAAATAAAATAATGACAGGGTGTGATAATCCCCAACCATTATGAAATTACAATGGAAATAAAAAGGGGAGGAGGAGGGAGCCTCTCACAGTCATAAGACTCATGAGACATGACTAGGCAGTTAACAACATGGTCTCGTAAGACCCTTTAGGAAACCATTCTGATTCGTGAAGGTCTCTTGAAAAACTATCCTGGTCTCACAAAAATCCCCAGGCAATACGCCTAAAGATCATGCGAAGGCCCTCTAATGGGAATCTTGATTTCTTGAGGGCACTTGGACATGTCTAATGGATAATATTAATGTCCCTTGACATGTCCATATGATTTGGAAGGAACCGATTAATCATAAATAATCTAATAAATGTGGCATTGACATGTTGGTCTTGCATTCACTAAAAGACATGAGACACCCCCAGAGTGATCCATGACATGAAACCATGAAGACATGTGATTCTAAATCACTCCACAAACTCCATTATGAATTCACATGATATGTTCCATGAAAATTAGAAAATAAGTTGGGATTAAAGGAATATGAATCCCCAACCCCATCACAAAAAAGACTCAATGCATCACCTACACACATGCAGAGGGGTGAACTCTTTTAACCTCACACCAGAAAACCCATGTACAAGAGTGGATTTATTGGAGTGGAAGATCTCACTACATAAAAAGATTCTTGTAAGGTAAGTTCTAGGGAACCACCAGAGAGACCATGCATCATACATAAGAACTTTGTGTGATCACTCATAGATCACGCGAAGGACTTCTAGCGGGTTAAGAAAAAAACATCCCACACATATTCTAGATCACGCAAGACATAAACTAAGATAACACTAAAAAAATATGGAATACACAATAAAATGTTAGAACATAGACTAAAATATGGGGGACTTACAAAAAGAACATATATGCTGATCCTCATGTTCTTCACATGAACCACCCAAGACACACAACACCACTAGGACATGTCACCTAGATCTTGTGAATCTCCTTGGGTATATGATTTGGATCATGAAAATTATTTTAGAAATATCAAGGAAAGTCATATGGTTCCTCCCATACATGCCACCTAAGTATCGCAAATCCCTATGGGCTCACCATCCAATCCTCACAATGTCCTTCAAACATGTTTCCTAACTCGTATGGTCATATCAGTACATGTACGCTAAGTCTCACGATAGCACAGAGGCATGTCAACCAGATCTTGAGAGGCCCCTTGGGAACACCATACAAATCTCACAATGACCCCCATACATGTCTCTTTGGGTCATGTATCATTATTAGAGACCTGTCTCATTGACTCCCATAATTCACTAACTATGTCATACATTTTTTGTGATGACACCAGGGAAAGTTAGCTGGATCATTCGACACCCTCTAAGAATTTTTATGAAGATCATGTGATGGACTCTAGGGTTAGCTGATGTGTCATATTATTCCCTCTGGACAAGTCATCCTTGATCATGCAGAAACCTTTATCCATTCCATCTAGGATATGCAACGTCTCTCAGACAAGACAACTAGATCAACCAATTTCCTTAGGACATGTTAGGAAGACATCCTCCTACATGTCAAGAGGAAAATCAAGCCATGTCAAGAAGAAAATCAACACATGTTAGGAAGAAAATAAGGCAAGTTCAATAGGGAATGTAAGGAAATGATAACCATGTTCATCCCTAGTGTGTATGTCCCGATTATAAGGGTAATGTTTGTGTGTATTCCCTGATCAACTGAATTATGATGAATCTGATTCCTTCTATAACCATGATACATAAGGTTACTTCTTAAGTACCGATCGTTATATTATGCATCTTATGGGATTTCCAATCATATAAGTCCAACATTCCCATGTAATGAGACTAGTTACATTCTATCCATTTTTTCTCACACTGATCATAGATTACATGGGATTAGGGAGTCATAATGATCATATAATTGACATAAAAAGTCTCTATCATGATAAGGGAAACATCGGCGTGTAATCCCTAATAAGTGGAATAATATGATATGTCCCACATGTAAGGGAAACATCAGTGTATAAGCCATGATAATAAGGGAAACTCCAATGTGTGAGACCAAACCAATTTAATTATGAGGTCTGTAATTATTTACATAGGAAGGATACATTGGACTCCTTCCTAAGGCTCAAGCCTGAATTCAAATTGGCATCCACTTTAGTATAATTCCCCCTATATCTATGAAATTTGAACTATCATGACACAATAATTCTCATGGGATGATTATTCTACACCATCCACAAATGGATTGAGAACTCATTGAACTATAAGGAATATGATTACTACCATAACTAGGATACATAGGAT
The DNA here is from genome assembly GCA_963277665.1 of Viscum album. Lineage (NCBI taxonomy): Eukaryota > Viridiplantae > Streptophyta > Magnoliopsida > Santalales > Viscaceae > Viscum > Viscum album. The sequence continues at coordinate 644,041,816 of OY728127.1, forward strand.
GCATTCCTATGGTATTAGACCAAACTCAAACAGGTATAAACATTAGTAAAAGTCTCATCATGTCTCTAGAATTTCAAACATCAGGACTCAATCATTCCCATAGGATGATCATTCTACCTCATCCACCAATGGATTTATAAATCATTAAACTACAAGGAATATAATTCCTTCCATAACTAGGATACCTAGGATTCCTTCCTAATTCCCAAGCCAGAACTCAAATGGGAATCCACTTCAGTGCAATTCCCTCCATGTCTTTAACATTTTATCCATCAGGAACCTATTATTCCCATGGGACGATCATTCTACATCATCCATCAATAGATTGAAAATAAAATTAAACTATAACGACTTTGATTCCTATCATAACTAGGATACATATGAATCCTCCTTGAGGTATGATATACATATTAAACATTCACATTGATTTCCCAGTACATAAGCCCCACATCTATGTGCAACAAATCTGATTACTTTCTACCCCATTTTTCTCACACCGAGAATAACTCACATGGTATTAGGGAGGTTCAATAGTCACATCATTCGAACCATAAATATACACCATAAATGGTGATAATAGTATAAAATCCCAAAAGAGTGGCATGATATGGACACCCCCATATGAGGTCATCTACCTTGGGGCCAGTCCCAAGGGTGGGAATGGACTATGTGGGTTTTAATTCATGTTATAAATGGGATATGTAGGAAACCTGATAATATATTAACCCCAATCTCATAATATTAACCACCTCCCATCAAGGATAAAAATTATGAAGATATTGGTTATCCATATTTTTCATATAGGCAACAATTCATTACTGGGAAAAGGATGAAGAACCTAGAATACATATAGATGGATTCACTAAAAAATCTCCTTATTGTGAATAAAAAATGGGATATTCTACGATCCTTTGGATTGGGTAACCAGTCTCATATTAAGATTATAAAGATACACATGAACATAACTTAAATATGTAAGAGAGTCCCAGAGTAGGCAATAATTTCACCAAAATGGTACGATGAGCCCAACCTCCCATCCTATCGACCAATGTGAGTCCCTAAGTTTCATTGGGCCTAAAACCCAAATCGACCACCTTCCCTTACAAAGTAGGCCCATAACCAATTATGTATGAGGGAGTAATTGGTATTCCCTATTAAGAGTAACAATGTTGACCCAAAATTAATTATTGTTCAAGAAATTAACACCTCATAATTAACTAGTGGGACAAACTGGATCCACCTCAATGAGGGTTCTTGATTTTCACTTTATCATCAAAATAGTGTGAAAGAATATTCTCACAACCAAACAATTTAAAATAAAATTAAGGTTATAATTTGATGTTCTTACAGATGCTCAGTGTACCTAAGACGACAAAAATTCATTTGGTGATGAAGCCTTTTCATTGGATCCCACTGATACAAATTTTAGTCAAATTGAACATCGACATTGTATATTATGACAAACTAGGCATTTTGAGGAGTATAGGTTTCTTTCGTACACATCATCTATTTTCCATGGGATTATTTTAAGATTTCATTGGGCATAGAGATTCTTTTGAACTAGAATACTTAGCGATTATTTAGGTGTTAAAGATAATTTTTCTGATATGGATGAAACTTCCTTTCAATTTAATATAAATAATCCCTTCATTTTGGGACCTTGAAGAACAATTATAGGAGATTTTATCATATACTTTTTTATTTTTGGATTGGATGATTATAAGATGTTGATGATATCCATCAAAATGTAATATATTTCTATAGGGAGGTAAATCATAAGTTAGATGATCTATAAATAAAAATGATTTTCGAGGAAAAATGGCATGGACCAATCTTAATCAGGATTTCAGATCATACTTGATGAACAAAAATGTGAGGGGTGATATTAAAATCAATAAGTGTAAACCATCCTATTAATAAATCCCCTTTAATTTTATGTTTGTAATTTATTGGTCTAGGATTTCCATTCTCTTGAAGCCACCACCACCACCACACACACACACACACACATAATCTAAAAATAATACCTTTAAAAAAAATACTTATGTCTCCAATTCATAAAACCATAATGAAATCGCATAATATTCAATAAATTAATACTATAATTAATAAAAAATGGTATTAACCACTAGATCATAAAATCAAATACTATCCTATATGTACCATAATCCCAAAATATTATTAACCTCAAAACATTAACAAATATACTATTAATACAATGTTTAAAAATATTATCTTACTTAAATCTTCCAAAATCACTTAACACTTTAATACTTAAAAAATTAGGCATATATTAAACCTAACAACTATCCACCATCAACCATGTGTTTTTAAATTGTTATACCCAAAAAATAAAACCTTGATGTTAAAATACTATTTAGTGTTCCAATACAATTTAATAAATGTTTAGAAATCATTAATGTAAAACTATTGAAGAACAATCATAGTATGTTTCATATCAACCTCAATAACTTTCTGAATACACCAAAATATCCCTCACTAATGAAAATAACTAAAACATCAAGACATATTGTTAAAAAATATTTAAACCTCACTAAAATAGATAAGATCATGGATTAATTTTAATTAATATACTAATATTTAATCATTTATGTATTCTCCTAGGTTTTGTTATAAGACCTATGGGTTTCTAGATACATCCATCAGCTTCATTTTTTGATCATGTTTCAGAAAAATACTAAAAAAGGATGGTTATGAAAGTAACAAAAATATGAATATGTAAACTTCAAAATAATTATTTCATCTCCAATCACACTATTTTTTAAACATATATTACATTTAGACAAACCAAGGTTGCATTAAGTTGTCTTCTATCATACATCATAACCAGAACTATTATGGTATATAATAAATCCATTCTTTATAGTGTTTTGTAAGGAGATTTTGATCAAAAAATCATATCCCTTGTGACTATCTAGATATGTGTGAAATTAACCCTCTTTGTCATGCACATGGTCATATTTGAGAAAATATACAATATTCACTCTTTAGGGTTATAAACCCTAGGTACAACTCTTCCAGAGCATATATCCACTTCCATTCTCTAGAAAATGATATAATATATAAGAAAACCAGACAATATCAACATTTATAACACACTGAGATGTTATCCATTACATACACTTATCCCTTGGACTTATTCCAAGGGTTTTATCTAATGTTATCTTATCAATATGCTCAAAATATTAAATATTTCCTAAACTAACCTAAATTATTACCTACAACTTTGTAATTAGGATTAACCTTAACATATAAAACCATAATGACATCTGTAACTCCAAAATTATTCTTGAACGATATAATAAAAATATTAAGAGTTATTTAAAACCTGAATTCATACCAAATATGATAAAATAGACCTAATCTTCTAGTAATTACATGACATAAAGAAAATATTACATTTCAATACAATCCAAATAATTTTTTGGTTTAATTTTTTATATATTTAGGAAAAACATTAACTAGTGGAACCCATGTTCTTTGTACAAAATGGACAGTTTTCTCACTATATATGAAACTAGATAATATGTAATGAGTGCTTCACATATCCTATAAATTCTCTATAAAATATACTTTTATAGATGTATAATATGTAATAATTTACCCCATAACCATTAAATGTGGAAAAATAAGAATGGATGATCTTAAATGCTAAGTACAGGTAAAAATAAGAAATAAAAATGAATGATAATTTGTGAGTATAAAATGATCACATGGGTATCATCATGATACAAATGAGAATACTACCCTAATAAAAATATATCTTAAAACTTGTGCCCATAGGCATAATAGATAGACATATAACATCAAATAATAACACATTTACCATGGAATAGGAAAATAATTCATGTAACATAAATCATGGGAAATAGAACATAAGAATGAAAATGGAAATTTATAACCATTTTACATATTACCTTTATGAATATTGTTACCCATTAACCTAATCACAAAAAAAACATGATTTTAGATACCACCAGCACACTCAATTTTTTTGAAACTAGCTATTCGTTAACATGTTCGTATAATATTACTATATAATGTGATATATACCTTTACCAAATAAATTGAAGGGAGATATATTTCCCACCCATGTAATCATCTATATATTTTTATGCCACTTGAATACAATAATCGGATCATAAAATATACCATAGAATGAAAATTAGTTTCATGGAATTTTAAAACCATCATATAAATAACCCATGGAAATATAATGTGTTTCTTTTCCCTATTATAAAGGAATATCACAAGTGAATAATTCAATGATATATCAATAATCAGGATAACCCATGGAAAATAAATGGGCATCCAATGAAATTAAAAAAAATTATTGGTAAATACCCGTTAAATATAATAATACATTGCATTTACATTGTAAAGGTACGGTGTATTCTTTTTTGTATATAATTTATCCAATAAATCAACATATACATAACTAGGTAAACACCCTTCAATTATAAGAATGAATAATAGGGTATTCATAAGGGAGAGGTATTGGATGAAAAATCATAACTATACATATAAGACAATTTGGAAAAAAATGTACAGACGAGCCACTTGTTTTAAATAAAATATCCTTACATAAGTTACCTAATGAATGAAATTTTATATTAAAATTTCAATAATATCCTCAATTTTTACATAATATATTTTATATAAAGTATACCTAAATGAATCACAATACTATGAAGCATTAAGGAAATGGCTTTTGGAATAAATAATACAATTGATCTCTTAATAGAATTTAAAAAAATCATAAACATGTGATAGAAATAATTTCTTTTTGAAATCATAAAAATATAGAGAAGAAGTTTAAAATAAAATGAAAATTATTTTGGAAATATTATTTCACATGGAAACAATAAAAAATATTCACTTTTTCAAAAATGTACCATGGAGAATATTTTGATAGATTTTATTTTTAATAAATTTAAAGTAATTTGAATGTTATTAAAAAAATGTTTTGAATTTTTTTGAAATAAGTAATTGAATTACAATAATTAGTGCATTTAAAGATAAAAATACTGGTGAAAATTATGTTTCATAAATAACTATTGGGAAACTGAATTGGTTAATGATTTAAAAATTCAACATATAAAATGCGATGAAGATAATTCCAAGATATCCAGCAATATAGAGGGGAAAATAATGACATTAAGGATTCAAAATAAATGAGAAGAAAAATTACCCATTGGTATTGTCACATTTAATATATCTCTAGTTATAGAAAAATGTTCAAAATAAATACTTATGATTTGAGTAAAATTTAAATATAAAATCAAGAAGGATAAAGTCCATGAAATAGAATTTCAAAAACCATGAATAAAAAAATTAAATTATTTTATAATATATAAAATTATAAGTATTCACACCAACTAAATCAAAATAGATGTATAAATATGAATTATGACTGAATGAAGGAAAATTGAGATTAAAATCCTTTACAACTTATGTCATCTTCTATTTAAAAATCCATGATAGAATAAATATGGAATAGAACATTGAACATCAAAAAATATAATGGAATCATGATATGAAATGATAATAATCTATATTTTAATTTGGAAAACAAAAACATGGTTTATATCATGAAAATGTTGCAATGAACTCAAATTTGATAGAAATAACATATTATAGATTTTTTAAATTTTTAATCCAAATTCATTGGAAGCATGAATAAAATAGTTCTATAGATAACATAGATTTAATCAAGTATTACTAAAAAACACATTATTAGAAAGTATATTAAACATTTAAATAAAAAATTAGTGTATAATATTACAACATATCTCAATCAGGAGAAGTTGTGATGAAAACCCTCACCTTCTTTTTGGGAATTCTTTATGATACTCTATCCTCCTATAACAAAGATACCTTAATAATATATTCTATACATTTATTAATATACTTTCCCATTTATTTCCCTAATTTAAAATTATTTATTATTAGTATATTGGTTAGTGACAGATTATTTTTATCATTGAGTGTTAATAAGTATATCTATTTGTACAGATTTTATAATGTTGATATTGTTATCCTTTTATTTATACCAAGTTCATCATTAATATATAATTTAATAAACTTTAATATATATCTTATATTGAATTTTAAATCTCTTATATCATTCAATATGTGTTGTAGATATTCTTTGTGAAATTTGAGTCAAAAATTGATTATTTTAGTGATTTTAGCGAATGATGATGATACTTTAATAATAATTTTAATGCATAAAATAATATTCCCAAAACCATATACCAATCAGAATTTTCATATCATATTTTAATATTATTAGTATTTATTTTCCAATATTCATCCATGATATAGTTTTATAGAATAATTCTTTTAGGTTGTTAAATGTACCCAATAATGAACACGCCTTAAAAAGATGGACGAGTATGCTTAATGGTGTTCTCCTTTAACCTAATATGATTATAAAAAAATAATAAGGAAATTTTATTGATTCATTGAATATGTTTTACTATTTATTATTACTTCTATATGTATAATGAAAATATATACGAAAAATAAGTGTTTATTAGTAGAGGTGGTAGTTCACACGTACAAATGATTAACATTCATTTATTTTTCTACGTGGATGGAAGTGAATAAATAAGTTTTAAAAAATTAATATTTCAACATATTAGTATAATAATGATATTGAATTCATAATTATATTATGGTGATAATATATGTTGAAGATTATGTTTAAGATAAAAAACATACAAAGGAGGTAATACATACATTGGAAACTGAATATTTCCTTGAAATAATCCTGCAAAATTTATGGAATAAAATAATGAAGTGTGAATAGTAGATTTAGGATAATTGATTGTGTTATTTTGGGTGAAAAATATATGATTTTAATATGGAAATTATATGGTAAACTATATCATTGGAAGGGTGAATGTGATATCCATTTATAAGATAAAACAATTCAATTTTTGAAACATTCATCATTTTCAGTAATTCCATGACACTATTCAAGAGTCAATCACTAAAAATATTAAAAAACAAGGGCATGAAACTAGATAAGGTTTAAATTACTTTAATGAAATATTAATGAGTTACGATAACAATTATTTATGGATTTTAATTTTTAATTTTATCCTTTTATGCAAATTAACATTTACTATGCTAAATAGTTTCCAACTAAGTAATTTTATATATTATTAAAATGATAAAGGTAACCCCTCTTGCCTAATTAATATTTTTTGGAAAATAATAATTATTTATTTAATATAATCAAAATTATAAATAAGTGATAATTATATTTTATATTTAAAAAACTATATAAGGGAATTTGTTTTTTATATTTCATGGTTATTTTCATCATTAAGTGTTCTTAATCATATTTAGTATTGATTAAATATTAAATAATTGATAATATATTAATATATATATATATATATGTTTTCATAAAATATTATAGTCACAATAATAAATATATTAGTATTATTTATTATATAAAAATTATACATCGTTATTAAAACAATTAAAAAGTAAATTTTTTACCATTAACATGGTAATTAAAATTCACAATGTTAATATAATTTTTATGTATTGAAAATAAATTTTCCTTATTAAATAATATTAACAAGTTGACATAAATTATTAGATAAATTTTATGAAATTAAATTTTTGTAGATTGGAGCACAAGGCCATCAAATTTCTTTCGTCAAATGAAGATTCACAAAGCCACATGGATATGTGGAGTGGGGAAGTAACTCATGGAGAATGAATGATCTATATCTATAATGAATGTTTGATCATCATATTAGATATATGGGGGTGATGTGGGTCAAATCAATGTGGGAAAATGATATAGAATGACCAATTCCATTTAATTATCAGAATAAATAGTTTAGTGGTCAAAAGCCCAAAGGTTGTTGGTAGATGCATCCAAAATTTATGGGTTCCACATATCAACCCACAATATATTGGAAGAGAGAGAAATAATAGTGCCTGTAATAAAATATATTTTTATAATAAAATATTTTAATGACAAATATCAATATCCAAAACCTCATAGAACAATATTTGGATCATTCTAGAGTTGTTTGATTTAGAAACCTAAATTTTAGGTCATACATATCTTAATATATATTTTTATTTGAAATCATTCCTCTTCTAATATGGGTAGAATGGTAAATTTTCTATAGATATAACCCTTGTAAAAAAATTAGATATTTATATTGTTCTTGGAATTTTATGGTTACATTAAAGTTTAACTTTTGATAAATTTTTATCTAGTTTGATTTTAATGATTATTTAATATTTATTCTACAGAGTTTAATGATAAAATAATATTAATGGAATATCATACTAAAATGTTTACATCATGGTTACATCCGAAATGGCGTTTTTTTAGAAATTTTTTTTCTTTTTTGTCTAGGTCTTTGGGCCTGAACCAATATGTTTCATGAATTTTAAAAAAATACATTGTTACATGTAATTACCAAATAAAATAATATTTTTCCTCCTACTCTAAAGTTCACTATAATTAATAATCACATAAAAATATTCTTTAATGATGTATTTTTTCATTATGATATACTAGATAATGAATCGTTGGAATGAAGACAGATTTTTAAACAATTAAAATCAAATGTTGAAGTGATGAACATTATTCAATGAGGTTGGAAACTTTTTTACACTCATGTACCATCATCTATGTGGAAAAAATCATGTTCCCTTATATTTAATATCACCAAAAAGTTTTTGGTAAATCCTTGATATAGCCCCATGTGTATTCACATTTCAAACTATTGTATTGATTTTTAAATTTTGTTTCAAATGATAAATATATTTACTGTGTGTAACAAATAATGATACATAAATAATTAGAATGTTTGTTAATTGATTAATGGATTTTTTTTTAAAATGGATCTTTAATAATAAAGATTTAAATTATGATAATTCCTTATCATTAATAAATAGATGTCTATTGAGTTAATATCATTATTGTAATTTAATTTTTAATTGAATGTAATATTAAATAGACTATGATGTTTCATTTTAGAATTCAAATACTTATTATATATTAATTTTTTGTTTATCTATAAATGATCAATTTCCAGGAATATTTATGAAACATTAATCAAAATTAAACCATTAAAATAATATTTCATTTTTAGTGATTTAATTTTAAATTTTTATGTTCTTTTTGAAGAATATCAAAGGATAAAAAATTAGGTGGTTGAAAGACCTCTTTGACCAATGTTATTTTTTCATTTTCCCTCTCTTTATTCATTTATCAAATGAAACCTATATCATTTCTTGTTGTATAGACATATTAAACTATTATGAAATGATGATGAATGGTGAAATTGGTGGTGATGATTTTCGATCATGGATATAGAACACCGAATAGTGTAATGGTGGCCCGATACACAACAAAAAAATGGATTATACCAACATATATTTATTGACAGATAATATATTTGTTGGTAAAAATGAGAATTTCCAATATATATTAAGTTTTGTTAGTATTAATTTTTAATACCAACACTTCTTCTTACCAATAGATATATCTATTGATATTGATCATTCAATACCAACATATCATTTAAAAACAGTTGAATCTATTACTTTATCATATTAACACCAATATTTTTTTTACTAACACATGAATCTGTCATTAAAAACTATATTACCAACAAATCTTTTTTCCATAAAAAAACTGTTAAAATAAACCATTCAAAAAAATGATTTTATCAATAACCAATCAAGAGAAACATAGTATATATATATATATATATAATATTTTTATGACCAAATTAAGTTTTTATTTTTGGTTTTTTTAAAACATATCATAATTTATTTTAAATTTCAATTTTCTCAAAATATTTAATGTTTTTTTATATTTTTCAATATTTTTTATTTAATTTTATCAAAATATTAAATGTTTTTATATCTTTAAATATTATTTATTTAATAAACATTTAAATACTTTTTATAAAAAAATAACACCACTAAACCCTAATCGGTGACCCATCGACCATACATTGCCTACCTCTGTCCCACCTTCATCCCATCTCCTTGTCGCCACCATCCCCGATCTATCCCATCGACCACACATCACTCACCTCCATCCCACATCCTTATCACTGCAATCGCCCACCTTCATCTCACATCCTTCCTTTTTTTTAAGTTTCTTTTCTCAATCATTCACATAGATTATAAATTTATCCCCAGATTGAGGAGCGTGCTTTTGTGGATTGGTGGATGGTTCGAATAAACCACAAATTCGATTGATTTTATTGTATAACATTGTGTTTATTTGGGAAGGGAAACTTGTTTATGTATTGATGTCGAGTGACACCCCTTTCTCCATTACCCCTTACTCTCTATCTTTTGCATATTGTTACATTATTATCTTTATTGGAGGAATTAGATCACCTGTCGAGATTTATTTGAGGTGTGTAGAGAATAATTCACATGAGGAATAAATCTATGGATCCATTATATTATTTTTCTTTAGTAATCACTATGATAGTATTATTAGCAACCTTTTTATTCTTATACATAAAATTTGAAGACCATAAATTATAGCTTCAATATAATATGTTAGGATGTTTGACCTGTTGTATACAAATTTGTTGAATAGTTAAAATCTTAATGAAAATGCGTTTTTTCTTCATTGTTGAGGTGTTCATAGTGTTGATTCTTTCTCATGTATCTTATTCAACCGTTTGGTGTAGGGATTTTCTAATGATTATGGAGGAAGAATTTTTTGGGCCTCTAATAAATGAGGTTACTAATCTTCTCTTGGGTTTAGGTTTATGAATGTGGGAATCCATGACAATGATATGAATGTTTTGTTTAACACACACTAATTATAATGTTAACATGTTCATTTATTTTCTAGATATTCTTGATTCCATGAGTTCCAATAATCATGGAAGTTTTATTTATTCAAATGGGGATGAGAGGCTAAACCCTCGATAAGAATATGGGAACTTTCCTCTGATTATTGTGCCCTATTTGGAACATTCAGTTTTTATACATCAATAGTTGTTTGAAATGTTTGGTTAATTTTTATTATTGTGACACCTTTGTTATTATCCCTAATCGGTGACCCATCACCACCCCTTATCTCACCTCCCATTGTGCTGCCTCTCATCATGCTCTCCCACCTCACATCCCAACCTTCCTTACTCTAGCTTCACCTCATATCACCCCTCCTCATCCTCCCCCAGCCCCAACTGTTGCCCTCAACAATGTGACCCGTATCTTCACCGGATTTCCCCGATGATATCCTGTTGTGAACCTCTTGAATGTTATTGACCGAAATCCCCCCGTGTCCCCTCCATCCCCGACATACTAGTGCCTCAACATCCCCCCACAACCCCTCCATATGTGGTGTTCCAGCACCCCCATCCTTGTAATCCCTACGCAACCCTGCCACAACCCACCTTCCACAATCACCCTAGCCATACTCTGCATTGCCTAACATCTCCATCCCCTCTCATCCTAGATTCTCCTCCACCCACCATCAGGTTGAGTGAAATTTAAAAAGATAAGGATGGATGGTTGGGGTATAACACCCTCTCATTATAGGGAAGTGATTTCTTTATTTGATTTAAATTTTAATAGAACTTATCATTAATTTTTTTACCTATTTGAACCCCCTTTGTTATGACAGTTGTGTGTTAGTTCCTAATAGTTGAATTCAAATAATCACTACAATATTTTTGTATAACTTTATTATTAGAAAACTACTTGATTGATTTTAAAATATGCTGGGTGTTGAGTCTAAAGGAATATTGGTGTTGTTATCACTGACTATGTACTTAATTTTATGGTTTTTTATTGATGAGTTTCTATTCTTATAATCTGAAATAATTTTCATGCTGATGTTATTTCACTAAATCTATCTACACTAGTTTTATAAAATCTTTTTAGCTTCTGGTAGAACATGCAGAGTGTTGATTTTTAATACATTCTATTGTTTATTGGGAAATTTATATTTGATGATTAGTTTTTTGAAAATCAGTGGTAGAGTTGTCATCAAAAAATGTTTGCATGTTGATTTCAATGTTAAATGTTCACTAAATTTGTCTCTTATCCTAATAAAAAGAGATGATTTACATGCAGTTCGGTGTGTTTAATTATAAATCATTTTGAGTTTTCACTGAACTAATTCATGCGTGCACTAAATTTTATTTCAAAAGTTATGAATTTGATTACTTTTGGAAGTAATGATTTTTTGATCCTTCTTATTACCTTTATGTTTTGGCAGCACCTTTATTCTTCAAAACATGTTTTCTCTCACTTGAGTTTTGAAGTTGAGTTTTAACATATTAATCTGTTATCACCACAAGGATCCAAGTATAAAAAACTGTATTCTTTTAATAGTGGAAGATGGGTATTTTCAAATGCTACAGTTTCATTCTCTTAGTTTGGGGGACTTTTAGGGACTTGGACTTAAAAATAAAAATCAACATTTGGACTTGAAGATTCTGTGCATCACTACTCTAATTTAGTCCAGATTGTTTCTCTTTTTTAATTATAATGATGTATCTCATGTTTGAACCACTATGTTTTTTTAGAACAATAAAACTATACATTAATGGAAATAAGGAGATTGAGGTGCTCTCTTTTTGGATCAATTTCAGGCTACTTCTGAATTCATCCTAGATAACTAAAGGTTATTGAGATCACTGCCATCTTCTATTAATTTTTTACTATCTGGTTATGTATTTTTTAATTGAACTCCATTAATATAATTAATGGTTAAAATTGTTTTTAATTGTAGATTTTAACAATATTTCATTATTTTTAAGAGGAAGGGTGATGTTTGGTGGCTAAATTTAGAGGATAAAACTGAATTATTTTGGGGAGTATCTATTTCACTTATTACTTTTATTTTCTAATTTTTTTTTGAAGTAAAATTTTGAGACCTTATTTTTACTTTTGTTGTTGTCTACTTTCTATTTTTTTTCTTTCTAAAGTGTTCTTGTGAATTTTATGGTTATTGATTAATTTACCATTGATATTAACATTGTAAATGTTCACCCTCAATATTAATTGATACTTTCCATATTGTTAATGATTTTAAATGAGTATTTGTTATATATTCTTGTTGTGCTCTGTTGGTTGTTTTTTGTGGAATCTGACTTTGGCTAGAGGATTACTATTCAAGTGGAAATTAGTGTTTCTTTGGATCATTGTCTTGATGCTTGATGGAATTCATTTGATTTTTCTAAGTGTCAACTTATAAGCTGATATAACTGGGATAAGTTTGATACATGCTTCCCTACCTTTATTTTGTGGACTCGATTTTCTTCCTGTTTGAGAAATGTATTGGGGAATTAACTCCCTGATGTTGTGCTTCCTAAATCAGTTGATTTTGATTCTTTTTTGGATTCCACAGGTTGACTGTTTATATTGTATGCATGGTTCCTCATATCATAATTCTTATTCCTATTTAAGATAGGGAACATAGGCTTCTTTCTTTACTGAAACATCCCAATGTTTATAAAGACTTCTGGGCTTAAACAATTTCTTTATGATGTTGGTAGTGACCTTCTGTGACCCCCTTTGGTTTATTTTGCATATTTTTCATACACTGTAGAATTTCTAGTGAATTCTGTTTGGGATATATGCTTTGAGCTTTTGCATCAAATGGGAGTTATCATTTTTTACATGTGGTTTTTTCTCTGGGTAGTCCTATCACTTATAATTCATACATTTATGATTTCACTAATGCTGCTTTGATGTATTTGAAAGTTATTTAATGTGTCTTATAAAGAATTCAGATCTTACTTATGAAATTTTGGTGCTATCTGGGATTTGCTGCCTTTTTGGATGATGTGATTTCTTACTTGATGGCGGGATGTTTTTGGAAGGTATGATGGACTGTGAGCTTTTGTTTGAGTTTTATTATTACTTTATCATGTATCTCCCACAATTATCTGATGGTGTAAGCTTATTACAACTCGAGTTTGTATTGTAATAATTTTTATTTTATAAATGTGTTTGGGGCATGAATTGGGTGGCCAATTCATGCCACAATTTGTTTTAAAAAAAGTAATACTATCTCATGGTTGTATTTTCCACCGGTAAGATTATACTTTTGTATTATAGTTTTATATCATGTGTTATTATCTTTACATCTTTCATTTAAATGAAAACTATTTTTTTAATGTTTTTTTTGTGTGATGTGAATTTTTCTCATGGTGGTGCATGTATAAAGTGGAGGGAGAGAGGATATGTGCTGCTTCAAGCATAGAAGGGTGATCCACTGTAGTTAAAGGGATGATGGTGATGTTTTTAATGTCTTGATCCACTACAAGAGATAATAGATCATGTGAAGTTATGGGGATTCCATGACAGTGACATCTGATGTTTTCAAGAAATAAATTGCTTAAGAAGTTTCATTGAGTTTCATGTAAAGTCTCTTAGTGTTTGAACAAGTTTAAACATGTTTGTAATATGTTTCTTGAATCTTCTTGTCTTTTCATGAAGTTTGAACATGTATTTAAACTATTTTGGAACATGTTTTTTCAAATAAAGACTCGTTTTTTGGTATTTTACATAAAATAATTTTATAATTATTATATAATAAATATAATAATATATTATATATAATTATATTAATAAATATAATATTAAATTTTAACAATAAATATTAGAATATCAATATTTGGAGTAAAATTTACAAATAAATATAAATTTTTGATATTGTTTATAAACATTAATAATATTACCAACATATATATTAGTCATATTAATATGTTGCTAAGTATTTTTACCAACATATATATTATCTTTTGGTATTATTATAATTGCAATAGAACCATTTTCTATATTGTAATAACATTTAGCAATAGAGTTTTTACCAACAATTTAGTGATAGGAATTTTTTTTGGTAAAACATTTTACCAACAAAAAATACACTTTTACCAACATATATAACCCTGTTGGAAAAATTTAATTATTTTATAGTGATAGTGTTCGGTGCAATAATAAGCCCCTATAATTTCTAAGGATGGTGGAGGAACTATCCATAGGTGTAATTTATCCTCAATTTGAATGAATCAATCACTTGTGGTGTGGTTCATTGAATGGGTGGTGGTACCGGTCAAGAGAGATAAAATAATTTTTTTTGTCCAACATGATTTTCATTCAAAAACACTTACATGATAGCTAGAAAACACATGTAATGAATAATCAGGAAACATCCTGTAAGATCTAGGATTTTTCTTAAGGTATGTTTTTGTTTATGTTTCAATTTAAGCCCCTTATTTTGGATAAATAAGTGTTACCTAAGTTCATGTGAAGACCTGGGATTGTTTCAGGGGTTATGGACATGAAAAAGGAGGAAAATGAGTTTTCTGGGAATGTTTCCTGACTTAGGCACAGTTAGTACAAACCATGCAGAGTATCCCAGGAAACCATGCGAGGGGATGATTTTGGGATAGTATCTCTCGCATGGTTTGCAAACAGTTTGGAAAATCATGTGGGTAAATCGTGTGAAAGGAGGATTTTGGGACAGTGTCACTCACACAGTTTGCACACAGTTTGGAAGACCGTGTGGGTAAACCATTCAGGCCAGTAAAGTTAATAAATTTATAAAAATTCCATTACGATATTTTTAACCCCAACTCATGATTTCCTCCTTTATTCCACCTTGAAACCCTAGTGATGATAAAGATCCCCCAAGTTCTTCAACGGATGATTCTCCCTCATCTCTAGGTCATTTGGAGTGACTTTAGTTGCAAATCAAAGATCCAGGTAAGCCCAATCTCATTCTTGTTTCCTCTTCTCGATTAGGGTTTGCATCTTTCTCCCATCCCCTTCCGAATATCTAAAACCCTATTTTTATGGTGAGATATAGGTTTAGGATTCAAGGATTGGTTGAATTGGGATCTAATTCTTTGATTTAGGGAGTGTTCATAAATGGATTCAAGGCAGGTGGTTTTCAAGTTATATCCCATAGTTTCGTTGTAGATTGGTGCATGACCGACTTTTTTCTTTGTCACTTCTTGATGTGATTTTGAAACCCCTGATAGGATTTGGTATTTTGGGTGTCTAAATGATGAATAGAAACCCTCATGGTCCCAAAGGGATGCATCGAGGACTATTTTACCCATTTAAATCCATTCATGGGGTGTGTTGATACTTTCCAGACCTAGAATTAGCTAAGTAAGTTATAGGGGAGAGGAGGAAATAGATGGATCCGTTTTCTCCCGATGTGATCTCTTGAGCGCAATTCTTCTCCATCTAGGGTTTCTTCCCCTAGATGCGGAGAAATTCATCTCTTATCTCTTAAAATTCTTTCATTCAGCTATCTGATCCTATTTTAGGTCCTCTCTTCATCGATGACTTCGATTTTCAGTCTCTTCACGTCCTTGGAACTCGTTCTTCTCCTCTCTATTATTGGATCTCTCAACAACCTTCATGTTCTTTTGGACTCTGTTTTCACTAGTTCTATTTCGATCAATTTTTTTGTTTCCATTTCATGGTTGTCTTTCACTCACCCTCTTCTCTTATCATCTGAGCTTTCATGTTAAACAACACATGGTTTGTCACGAAGGCACTCGGGTGTTTTGGGATTGTGTTGGTGTGAGGTTAGATGGCTTCCTCCTAGCCTAACTCTCCCTCCACTTCTCTATCTACCCACCCCTTTGTGATTTACAACTTTTCAGTTCATTATAAGGGTTCTTCCAGGGGTTTTGGGATGATGTTGGTGGTTCAAAATCAGTGGCGGGTGCTCGTCTTAGCTGGTGACGTCTTCTGTTGGGGTTTCCAGCATTTTTAGATGTTCCTTGGTGTTTTTGGTTGTTTTTCTCTATTTTAGACGATTTTTTATATGGTCCTTTATTGGAAATTTCCTTTGACGTTGAGCTTTGTTTTTTGGTTATATTGGTTCGATGTTGACGTGCTATGTGGGATTGATGGTGCTGGCTTCATCATGGCTCACTGTGGAGTTTTTTTTCTCTCACGCTGCTCTGGATTCCAGGTACTTTTCTTCTTTCTAGGTTGGTTGGGTGAGATGGATTCTATAGAGGATTTGGGATGTGTTTGTGCGAGCGGTAGCAGATTCCAAGAGGCATGATGAGCGACTATATTCCCTTTTATGGTTCCCTAGATGTTGGTTCTCCATATATGTTTCTTTTGAGGCATGGCGATCCTAGTTCCTCTTGGGTGTTGATGAAAATGGTTCTATTTTTGGATGGATTTCACGTTGGTTTTTCACATGTTTCTGGTGGAGATAATGGTTTCTGGTGGATGTTTATCAACAATGAGCTTGTTTTGAGGAGGTTCGGTTTGTGTCAGGGTGTGCATCATGAGGCGGTAGGGTCGAGGTGGTCATAATGTCTCTTTTTTGAAATTTGAAAGTATATCGGCTTATGGTGAAATGATATGAATGTTTGGATATTTTTAATTTTTAATCTGCTTTGGGTATTTGGTTTTTGGAAGATCTGTATAACTTATGTAAGGTTTCCACTTTTCCTCAAAGGGGCTTTTCAATAATATAAAAAAAGGTTTCGAGTGCTAAGTAAGTTCTAGGTTGTTGTGAAATTATATAGAGACCTTGTTGAGTATGTTGACATTCTTAATGGAAGTCCAAATGAGGTATTGGTTAGTTGGGGTTGAGGTAGGAGGCTTATGAAATTTGTTAGATATGCCTAAGTGAGTTAGTGCATGTGAAATGGTGAATATGGTAAATTGATAATGGTATGTGGAATGTGAAATATATTTAAGGGGATTTTATAATGTGATTTTTGAATGTGTATAATGGGTTGACATAAGGGAATTATTGAATATGATTTGTGATCTAGGTTTGAGAATGGGAATTGGGCTAACTGGGCTACGTGATGTAAATGGAAATTTGTTAAAGGCTTATGGAACAATATGATTTACCATGTTGATTATTATGGATTATGATTGTTATATGTATTGGTTGTGTTTTCTAATGATATGGTTTGTGTGTAGTGAATGAATAGATAAGCATGTGAACATGGATTGAGGTGTGGGATAAAGGACTGAGGCTCCTCTGACGGGTTGAGTTGGATTGATGCTCTAACTCCACCCACAATGCATGGGTTAGGGAAGGGGAAAAAGGTATATTACCTTAAGGGTCACATTCCACCTAGACTGAGGATTCAAGGTGAAGATATTGTGATGTTTTGATATGTTATCCCTAGTGAGTTAGGGACTTACTTATTACCTATGAAAATTAATAATTCCACGAACCTTGTGTGATTGATGATGAACTAGTAACAAAATATACATAATGAATTGGCACTTTGGTTAGTATAGCTAAGTAGAGATTGTTAACTAGTAGCCCCGAATTGTCTTTCATTTTCTTGTAATTTATTCATACTTTCATGCACTATCTGTTAGACTATATATTTGTAGAAAACATTAGTGCTGGCCTAATTAATTTTATTAAAACCCTGCTTGGGCCGCCATTGGGTACCTGAGAAGATTTTATGCCTGCAGGTCAGGACAAGGGCAAGGGACCTATGCTAGGGAGTTGAGTTTAACACCAGACAAGCATGGATGAGGTTCCAGACTTGGAGTCATGACCATTTTGGGGAATTTTCTGTTTGTATTTATTTTGGGATTTCTTCACTTGGCATTATTACATGACATGACATATTTACCATTTCTTGTGGTTTGTACCTAGTTTGGGAGATGTTTGACTATGCATGTTATTGGTTGTTTCCTATTATTTCTACTATTTATATTGTTTTTCACTATGGATTACTCTAGTAAAGACGGTATAGTCTTCCCACATGACCTATTACACCCTTACTATTAGTCTGTAACCTTTGATTTATGGAGAGGCACACTTGAGGTCATGTGACGACCCGCTCGGGGCACCAATTTAGTGGCACCCAGGTTGGGGATGTTACAAAGTGGTATCAGAGGTGTTAATTTCTCTTTCTTATTATTTGGGGATGGTAGATAGGATATTAAGACAGTGTGAGGACTTGGTAAAGAAATCATTCCTGGGAGTATCTAACCCAAGTACGGTGGAAAACCCAAGTCACCCTGGGAGGGAATTGTTGTTCTTGATGTGAGTTGTTACATTTGATGAAATTTCACCATTAGGTGATTCACATGTGGTGTTATGGGATAGTTTTATGATATTTTTCTTATGGATAGAATAAACCAAGGTTTTTCATTCATGCATCATTCTAGTACCCTATGTATATAAGTGACATGCATCATAGTAGGCACAAACACATGGGACGGGTGTGTGGCACATAGAGGTTAGAATGCATTTGACTTTCTTAAAAGTGGTGAAAATTCTGTCTAATGAAATAATAAAAATGGGTTAAAAGTGGAGGAAAATATAAGGCCATAGCCTTAAACATTACTTCATCTGGAGTTAAGTCGATAATTTGACTTTAATTCACCTCAAAGTTCTTTTTGGGTTTATATTTTTAGAGAAATATGTCATAACTATTAGATTTTACAAGTAGACACTTCTACTCACTATCCATTTTTTCATAAAAAAAATATTTAAAAAGAAACATGGTATCTTTTCACGGTTAAATAGAATAACATTCCCTGGATCCCATCCTTGACTCTATTCTTCTTTAAGTCTTGTGAAAAACATTTCAAAACTTGGGATGAGCATAAAAATCCCAGTAAGGAATATAAAATAAGGAATAAAACCATTAGTCCATGAATATTTAAAACCCTTGAATTTTTTTTCAAAAAATCATACTTTTCACCCATAAAACATAAACTACTTATCTTACATCATGTAATAATAAGATTACTAAAAAACAGAAAATAATTCATAAAACATAAAGGTAACTTGTGGAATCCATATCATACTTACATTTTATCTTTCACAACTACAGAGGAAGTAACCTTCATGGTTATGTTTGGAATACCCGTCACAATATATTCCCTAAATCTCTTAGGAGAAACCTTAATGTTTACCTTCGTCACATTACCCAATGCATTGGAGAGCTATCTCGGGCTCACACGCCCTCGATTTATCCTGTAACCACCCATATACATAACCAATTCCCAAGAGTCATAACATAATCATAACACATAAAACAAGAATAAAGGAAAAATAACATTTCTATATTGTAATCACAAGATATCATTTCAAGATAGTGATATAATCAATTAATTTAAAACATTAAAAAAGAAGAGTTTTGAATCAAAGTGTCCCATACCACTTTGAAACTTTTGAAAAAAATTTACACTTTAAAACACTCACTTAAATATAAATAAATCCTTTAAACCATTTTTAAAACATTTACATGAATGGTAAATATGTAGAAGAATAAATATTTAAAACATTTATAATTATGTTTTAGTTAAGGAGTCCCTTACCACTTGGGAAAATACTTGAATAAAAATAATTATAGAATAAAATTAAGAAAAACTTATAATATCATGAGAATCAGGTGATTCATGATATAATATGTAAAAGTGAATTATATACAACATATAAAATTGAATTAGTGTATAACAAAAAATAAGTCTCAATATAATGTAAATTAATATGAAATCCCTTACAATGAATGTATCCTTAGATTAAGGATAAATCAATGACATAATTATGTGTGAAAAATATAAATAAACCCAATATAAATGGATTTTAACTATAAAAAAATCATAGTTTATTCACACATATTCTTTAAAAAACAATACCAATGACATGTATATTTAACTCAATGAATGGATTTTGAGTTAAGATTTCCAATACATTGTTTGTATAAATGACATAAGAATTTATAAATGGGGAGATTATGTGTAGAAAAAGTATATCCACACAAAGGAAAGTGGAAAATACAACATTAATAAATAAATAGTGATTCCACACATAATCTTGGCATAATATATTCAACTAAGTAAGTGTAAAACCCAATGAGAGGAAATTGAGTTTAGAAATTACCTGACGAAAATTGTACAGCCTAACAACGTCACTTAAAAAATTCATAAAATGAGTTAATGAGACAAAAAAGGGTCTCTCATCACTAGTACATAAAATGGATATAAATAATGATATATAATCACACACCCCAACATAATAAAATGGAAATTAAAAAATATAACATAAAAGAAGTCTTTGATTAAAATAGGAGGGTGAAAGGTTCCCTTAAAAAGATCATTTTGTTATTAAAATAGATTGATTATGTGAATTAACTATAAATAAAAATAAATCAATTATAAAGACAATATAGGTTATCAAAATTTATTTCTCACATAATCATTGCACGACATAATCAAGAAGTATAATATTAACCCAAATAATGGAAATTGGGTTAAGAAGTTCCCTTACCTTGATTCTAAATCATCACGTATGTTCCTTATTATTCTTGAATAATAAACATAATTTAATTTCTACTTGCTTAAGAACAGTTTTCAAGTTTATTATTCATTTTATATTACCTATTATCATGTTTTAAAAATTACATAATTATTTAAGTTCATATTGGCTGTTTTGTCGATATTCAGTACATGAGTCGAAAATAAACATATTTTGAGGTAAATTCTACATGTTGTCAAAAGTAAATCATATCCAAAATATTATTCATGATTTAAATATCTTATATATATAGTATATATTTATTTACAATATTCTATAACATTTGTAGATAAGAAATGAAATTCATCATTCATGGAGACGGTAGACCGTACATACCCATAAATGCTACTTTCATTTCTTTGTCATATTAAAGGAATGAAAAATAAATGATACATTGGTATATTATAATTCCAGTAAAATATATTATTTTATATATGTTACATATTTTCATTAATTACATCCTTTATACATTCCATGTATTCCATGAACGAGTCATATCACTTTGAGGGAGTGGTAGTCCTCACTTCCTCAAAATGAAAGTATTGCATTTACACATTATGGAAAGCATAAAGGTATGGTGCGAATAAAAATTAATGAAGAAAAGAGACAATATAAATATAATATATATCGTACATAAATACATTTCCATCATAATGGACACCATGAGTGGTGGTAGGAGAACATTGAATAATCATTGTTTTGTGAGGCATTAGTTCACCGTACATAGAAACAGTATGTTTGTATACATTAGATGGAGGTTTGTGTAAGTGTAGTTAATATACTTCTCATAAAAAAATCCTAGTATATTTATGATACTGGTGTTGTTATGTAATAAAAAAATAATAAGATCATAGGGATTGGATAAGGAAAATAAAGGAAAGGAACTTGAGAGAAGACGTTACCTCTAAATCGGTAACTTCTTTTGATTTGAGCCAAAAGGCTTTCTTGAATTGCTTTATGGAAAGGTTTGGGATTATAGAAGTAAGGTAGGGATTTTTAGATCATATTTTAGTATAATTTTGATTATTAAAGAGGCTTTAGAGGTGTGAGTAATTCGGTAGAGATGGTGGCCTTTTATAAGAGGGAGGAGGGACACTTTATGAATGTTTTGAAATATTAATTTATTATAAATTCTATTTCGATTAAAAATGAGTCAAAATTCAGTTATTTAGAAGATAATATGAATATAAGTCGAAATAAAATTATCCAATAATAATTACAGAGTTTTTTGATATTTATTTAATCTTTATCTTTTTGATTTTACCCTTTTTTACTCTTAACATTTTATCAAGCATTTAACACTTTAAGAACCAAAATAGTTACCAAAACGTGAAAAATTTCCAAAAAAATAGTACATAATAAAATTGTAGACTTATAATAACCAAATTTTTGAAGTTATATTTTTTTGATTTTTTTATTATTTAATAAAATATTTTATATTTTAAAATATGAATTATGTCAATTTTGACACTATTCATATATTGACTTTTTAAAAAATCCATAGCAACTTGATTCCTTCAAAAAAACATCATTAATTAAAATATAAAATGTTATATTCATCCAAAAATTTTTTTTATGGCTTGAAAATAATCAAATTAAATTTATTTTAGTATTTATAATATCATTTATTTGAATCCTTTATTAAGGAAGCAATCAATGCATCATCATTGTGTCATAATTAAATTTATTTATTTAATGACTGAAAATTATAAATAAAATATAATGATATAGAAAATAGTTTTAGTTTTCTAATTAATATTTATATTAGAATATATAACTTATATAACCTCATATAAATTTTTTTGTATTAGAAGATACATGTTTAGGTTATATTTCCCCTTTCTCTAAATTAAAAATCATAAATGTCATTTTCACACCTAAGTGGCTCCCAAATGAAAAATGTTCAGCCTAAGGATGATCATGGTATGAAATATATAATACAATAGGATTTGGAAACGTTTTAGGGTGGTTTTATATTATTATAATATTATTTGTTTACCCTTATATACCCGATTTACCCTT
The DNA here is from genome assembly GCA_963277665.1 of Viscum album. Taxonomy (NCBI): domain Eukaryota; kingdom Viridiplantae; phylum Streptophyta; class Magnoliopsida; order Santalales; family Viscaceae; genus Viscum; species Viscum album. Next base: position 644,065,157 of record OY728127.1, read on the forward strand.
TAACCATGGTAAATAAAAATAATTACTGAAGTTACTATTCATAATGTCAAAACATAAAGGGTAACTATTTAAAAAATTTGGACCTTCTGATTCCAAATATGGAATCCATTTTTATAAATTCAAAACACAAAAATTTTAGTGATTAATTTAAAATTAATTCCCATTAACAAAACCAGAATGCGTGTTTTTAAGAAGTAAAAGCTACCAAAAGGTTGACATGTGTTTATGTCCAATTTCAATGTGAAATTAATTATAATGACCAAAATTAAATTAAATGATAAAAATATATTCCATTTATACTTTAAAACCATTAAATAATATGATTTAACCATAGAAATTATTTTATGGAAAAAGTTGTTTTCAATTAAAATTTAGCATATTTTAACTATTCATCGAAACATGATAGTTATCAAAAAAATATAAAAAATTAATACAAAGTAAATTTTGATGTTACTCTTAAAAATACGTAGTTTATTTTTTAAAATAGAAAATATAATGGTGTCAAAAACTATATTTAAAAAGGGTTCACCGTTAAAAGGAGGAAAAACTGTATATAAAAAAAACTTCTTTATTCCAAAAAATTGAATTTGTTCTTATATAATATCTGGAAAACATATAAGATGAATTTAACACATTACATTTAATGTATTAAATATATTTTTAATTTAATAAAATTCATAAAGAGTGATATGATTTTATAAACACAATTATTCTATTTTAAATAGGTTTTCATAAAAACACATCCTTTATATTAAATTGGTTATTATTTCCATTTCTAATAAATTTGGTAACCAATGAATCATTATTTAAACATTTTTAAACCATATTTTCATAATTTAGTTTATACTATTCATTCCCACCATTCCAATGACAAGGTTATAATGGTAACATTTAAATAATAATATTTAGCTCGTTTAAGATTGATGTAGCATTTCATGTATGCTATTGATCATAAAGTTTCTTTATTAAAACTCGGGATATTAAATTATTTCTCATTTTTTAAATTGTGTCCTCGCAATTTTAAAATTGGGGTGTGAAACTTCATTGAAAATCCCACATCGTAAAAAGAGTCAATAAAACTATCTCTTTAAAAGAAAGAAATAAAAGTACAAAGGTCACTCAAGATAATTCATACTTGGATTCCATATAGGAAATCGTGGATTTTGAAGAGAAACTAAGTGTAAAGTTCTGATGGAGAGTGATAGAAAATATGATCATAAGAAATTTAACTACTAGAAAACCATAAACTTGTGATGGGTTAAACGGTCTTTGATTCCCCTGTAGGAAAAGTAAACACACACCATTTTGGTTTTAAGGTAATTTTCATAAATTTGAGGAATTAATTTACTAGTTAGAATAAGAACATAAGGAAACATACTTACTTTTCAAGTAGAGTTTCATCTATTTATAAATGTCTACCACAAACTCATCTTTTCTCCAAATGATGAGTATTCAAGATGACTTGGTCACATATGAAGTGCTAGAATCAACTTTTAGAGAATCACATAATCCACAAAAGATGAACCATATATTTCCCTTGTCTTTAGATATTAACCAAACCAAAATGGTTAGTACAAGATCATATAATTACCTAAAAATAATAATACTTTATAAAAAGAAATACTAATCTTTATCTCCAAAATTCGACAAACAATTCCCTAAAGTTTAAAAAATACCATTCAATAAACAATTGTCCTTAAAATTCATCAAAGTAATAAAAACTAAGATTAAAACCCAGAATTAATAAGGATTTGATCATATTGTCTTCCATGATAAAATTTAGCATTTATCTCAACATAACATCGACTAATCGTAAAATCTCATACTTAAAATTAATTAACCTAATCACATATTCTCTATGATAGGTAAATCATTTCCATAAATAACCAAAATCTCTATTTGTCCACAATAAAAGCATAGATTCTTCCTAAATAAAATTCAACCATTACTCCTCAAATTAAATCCCATATTATTATATTTTCCTTAGGCATATAGTGTTCCCAAAATAGTGAACGTCTTCCAAAATATCATTTATCACTTAATCAACAATTCATTTTCCTATAATAAAAATATCCATTTGATAAAACATAAATTCCCAAAATCAACTTATTCTGAATCCATAAAATCATTGAAATAAAAAGAATAAGTCATAATAACCAGGGACTTTATGTAGGCTAGTGGAAAGTGATAAATCCCAGTCACACTTCAGTTGTGGGTTCAATTCCCATAGATTTTTCAGATGTGATGGGTTGTCACACGGTCTGCATGTTGTCCTTTTTTCTAAAAATATATAATTTTATAACTTTCTAAAAAATGAGATAAAATCCTAAAAAATAACCATAACATGTTTTAACCTCAAAGGTTATCTCATACCTTGCATTTTTCATCCCAAGAATTAATAATCCATAATTTCAACAAATGTGAATGTCTTCCAAAATTCCATTAGTCAAATTAATAATCCAAATCATAAAACCTCAAAAGGGGTTTCTAGGACATTGAACTTATAATATAACTTAAAATTATAAACCCATGATGATATCCCTAAGCCTTAATAAAACAACATAATATCCAATGTTGTCTAAAAATTTCCTTTGATACCAACCATAAGGTCCCTACCTTAAACATTACTTAATCTTGAGTTAAAGTCAATAATTTGACTTTAAATAACCTCAATGATCTTTTCAGGTTTAGAGTTTTGGAGAATTAGGCCATAACTATTACATTAAATATAAAATATTACATGTAGACACTTCTACTCACTATCCATTTTTTCATAAAACAAAAAATTTTTAAAAATAAACATGGTATCATTTCATGTTTTAACAAAATAACTTTCCCTTGATCCCATCCTTTACTTTATTCTTCATTAAGTCCAGTGAAAAAAATTTCAAAACTTGGAATGAGCATAAAAATACTAGTAAGGATCATAAAATAAGGAATAAATCCATTAGTCCATTAATATTTAAAACCCATGATTTTTTTTTTCAAAAAATCATTCTTTTCGGCCATAAAACATAAACTACTTAGCTTACATCATGTAATCATAAAATTTCTACAAAGCTGCATAGAAATCATAAAATATAAAGGTTACTTGTGGAATCCATATCATACTTACATTTTAGATTTCACATATACATAGGGAGTAACCTTCATGGTTACGTTTGGAATACCCATCATAGTATATTCCCTAAATCTCCTAGGAGAAATATTAACGTTTACCTCCGTCACGTTACCCAATGCTTTAGAGAGCTATCTTGGGATAAACCCCCCTTATTTTCTCACGTAATCACCTATATACATAATAAATTGCCATGAATCATAACATAATCATAGAACATAAAAAAAGAATAAAGGAAAAACAACATTTCCTCATTTTAATCACAAGATATAATTTCAAGATAGGGATATAATAAATTCATTTAAAACATTCAAAAATAAGAGTTTTGAATCAAAATGTCCCATACTACTTTGAAAATTTTGAAAGTAATTTACATTTCAAAACAATCATTTACATGTAAATAAATCCTTTAAACCATTTTTAAAGCATGGAAATGAATGAGAAATATGTAGAAGAATAAATCTTTAAAACATTTTAATGGATGTTTTAGTTAAAGAGTCCCTTCCCACTTGAGAAAATACTTGAACACAAATAATTAGAGAATAACATTAAGAAAAACTTATAATATCATGAGAATAAATATATTCATGATATAATATGTAAAATTTAAGTGTATAAACCATATAAAATTGAATTGGTTCATAAGAAAAAATAAGTCTCAATAGAATGTAAATTGAGATGAAATCCCTTACAAAGAACTCATCCTTAGATTAAGGATACATCACTGAAATAATTATGTGTGAAAAATATAAATACATACAATATAAATGGATATTAAGTGTAAAACAATCATAGTTCATTCACACATATTATTTTAAAAACAAAACTAATGACATGGATATTTAACTCAATAAATGGATATTGAGTTAAGATTTAACTTAAAAAGTTTATATAAATGATGTAAGAATTTATCAATGGGGTGATTATGTGTAGAAAAAATATATCTACACAAAGGGAAGTTGAAATTACAAAATTAATAAATAAAAAGTTATTACACGCATAATCTTGGAATAATATAATCAACAAAGTAAGGGTAAAACCCAATGAGAGGAAATTGAGTTTAGAAATTCACTTTTGAAAATTCGGTAGCCAAACAACATCACTTAAAAAATTCAGAAAATGAGTTGATGAGAGAAAAAATGTTCTTTCATCACTTGGGCATAAAATTTATATAAATAAGGATATATAAGCACATACCACAACAAAAAAAATGGAAATTAAAATACATAATATAAAATAAGTCTTTCACTAAAAGATGAGGGTGAAATATTCCCTTACAAAGATCATTTTTTTAATAACATAGGTAGATTATGTGAATTCACTAAAAATACACATAAATCAAGTATAAAAACAAGATAGGTTATCAATATTTATTTCTCACATAATCATAGCACGACATAATCAATAAGTAGAATATTAACCCAAAGAATTGAAATTAGGTCAAGAAGTTCCCTTACCTTGAGTCCAAATCGTCATGTATGTTCATTGTTCTTACTGAATACTAAAATTAAGTTAATTTATACTTAATTAATAACCTTTTTCAATTTTATTATTAATTTTAGTTTACCTATTATCATGTTATAAACATTACATAATTATTTAAGATCACATTGGTCGTTTTGTCGATATTCGGTACTTGAGTAAAAAATGTACTTGTTTTGATCTAAATTGTCCATGTGGTCAAAATTCCATCATCTATAGAATATTATTCAGAATTTAAATATCATATATATCTAGTATATATGTATTTATAATAGTCCATAACATTTTTAGATAAGAAATTAAATGCACCGTTCATGGAGACGGCAGGCCGTACATACGCATGAACACTACTTTCATTTCTTTTTCATATTAAATAAATGAAAACTAAATGATACATAGGTATATTATAATTCTAATATAATATAATATTTTATATATGTTACATAAGTTCATTAATTCTATCCTTTATACGTTCCATGTATGGCATGAATGATTCATATCACTTTGAGGGGGCGGTAGTCCGCACTTCCTCAAATGAAATTATTGTATTTACACATTATGGAAAGCATAAAGGTATGTTGTAAATAAAAAGTATATAATCATAGAGAAAATATAAATATAATATATATCATATATAATAATATTTCCATCATAATGGACACCATGAAAGGTGGTAGAAGAAAATTGAACAATCATCGTTTTGTGAGGTAGTAGTTCACCGTACACAGAAACATTATGTTTTTATCCATTAGATGAAGCTGTGTGTAAGTATAATTTGAATACTTATAATAAAAGAATCCTATTATATTTAGTATATTAGTGTTATTAGGTAATCAAATATTAAGAATAGCATAGGGAGTGGATAAGGAAAATAAAGTAAAGGAACTTGAGAGAAGAGGTTACCTCTAAATTGGGTAACTTCTTTTGATTTGAACCAAAAGGATTTATTAAATTTACTTCATCCAAAGTTAAGGATTATAGGAGGAAGGGAGGGATGTTGGGAGATTATTTGAGAAGAATTTGGATGAGCCAAGGGGATTTAGTGGTGTGAGTAAGTGGGTAGAGGTGGAGACCTTTTATAAGGGGTTGGAGGGAAAATTTAGGAATGTTTTGAAATGTTAATTTATAATAAATTCAATTTCAATTAAAAATGAGTCCAAATTAAGTTAGTTATAAAATAATATGAATATAAGTTGAAATAAAACCATCCAATAAGAATTTGGCAGATTTTGGATATTTTTTTTAATCTTCATCTTTTTGATTTAACCCTATTGGGAGGACATGTGATACAACCTCTGAGGAAAGGAAGTATCGTTTTGGAAGTTTCCAATAGGGTGAGGGTGTGTAGAATAGTCAGAAGAGAGGGACAGTTCCCTAGGGTGGTGATCAAGTATTTTTTTATTAGTGTGTAAGGTCGGAGCACATGTGGGTTAAGTGTCCCCGAACACCAGTCGATTTCCAGTCTTGTGGTAGGTTGGGACATGTACAGAGGTTCTACAAGAACCCTCGACAGTCAAGAATGTATGGGAGTTAGAGGTAGATAACGAGTGCAGTTATGGTATTAATCTCCATGTATTAGGCAGGTATTTGAAGCTCCACTGGCTGTACCGGTAAAGGCGGTGGTTGTGGAACTCTAGGATGAGACCACCCACAGTAGCAGGGAAGTGCAGTGCTGGGTACTCAGGCTGGATTCCATGGTAGAGGGATAGGCCATCTGCACGCAGTTTAGTATACAGTTGGAGGTGGTGAGGTTATACCATCTACCATTCAAGGTATGAGTCATATAGATTCAATACTTGATAATTCTTTATTTGAAATAGGTGACACACACTCTTTTATCTCTACAAAAATCAGGGTGGTGTTGGGCCTAGTAGTTTGAAATGTTTGTTGGGTTATGTCAATTGATACTCTGTTGGGGGTGTGATTTAAGGATATCTGAAAGTGTAGAAGTTGTGCTTTAGAGGATAGTGGTTATCATTTTCTATGGAACCTATTTATCCTCGAGATGTTAGGTTTTAACCTTATTTTGGGTATGGACTGGATAGTGTTGTATCAAAAACTACCCTAGAATACTCATGTTAGATAAATATTTAGTGGACGAAAAAAAATAAAAATAAAAATTTAAAAATAAAACACCCATAAAAGGTTCTGATCTGAACATAGATGAAATCTCTAATAATGGTTCTCCTAGGGTAAAACCACCATCATAGATGAAATCATGGTTTTAGTTTTCCCATTCGAGATCCCATTGATGAGATATGATAAATTTATAAAAAATATGAATGATAATGGTTTTTTATTTCAATAATTAATATTTTTTTATGAAGAAACACCCCCTATACTGATTATTTCTCATGAGATCATACTGGTGATGTAATAAACCATCAATAATCTCGGAAACCATTTTATAAAATTTTCAATATCATCTTCTATAATAAATTTTCATTTATTACAATTTTAATGGTTTGGGGCTCTAAACACCCAAAAGGATCCATGTATTCATTTTAAGAATACCAAGATATCTAAATATTTTCCACCCTCTAAAAATTTTCCTTGAAAATATAATATTCCCAACATCTCTATAATAATCCAAACAATATAATAATAACACAGGGAGACAACCTAATTTTGCACGAAATCTTCCATCCTTTATAGGTCTATACATCCCCAATAACCTAGAATGAAACCCTACTTAGGAATTATTCAATTAACTATGACTAATAATAGGGAAAACTCACAAAAGACACTTATTCTATCATAAACACCAAAATCCTAAACATCCCACATGGGATTGTTGTGAAAAAAAATCAGAAATCACATCATGAATTTCATCAATACATTCCAATTAATGCCTCTTCATCCAAATGTGGGACACCCATCAACTCCAACATAATGTGAATCCAAAAATCATCAATATCATTTAGATATATCCAATTATTAAATTCATTTATTTTTGTAGTATCATTATCCTCACCTTAAAAAATGTTGACCCAAAATATTTTCATACAAAGAAAATATAGCAACATCAATATCAACCACATGATGCATCAATAATATTTCCAGACCACCCCATCAAGGGGCCATCATTCTTTATTTAAACATCAATTACTAACAATTATAATCATTTAAGATTTCTATTATAAGGAAAAAGGTTGAAACTTATGACCTATCCTAATCTATCAAATAACTCTAAGGATATACTTACACAATTTACCTTACTGAGGTTCTTTTCCACTATAGATAACCTAATCCATCATTTTAGTATCCAATACTAACATATTCCCTTTTCTCAAATTTATACGACCATATTCATATAGATCACTAGGGATAATTGAATATCCAAAAATTGTATAAGGGGTATCCCTTAAAATATATAACTACACTACTCATATAACCACATGTGTGAGATTTCTAAATACCAATCATTTATATACTCACAATAACTAAACTCAAGGTTCAATCCCATATATTCCTTAGTGAAAATCAATTACCAATGAAAATGGAATCACAAATCACTAATCACATGGATCTATCCTCTAGAGACTGATGGATGAGATTATAAAATATTATATGATTCTAATCCATTCAAAATTCTAGAAGTAGGCTATCTGAAAAAAATAGTGCTCAACTCACCAGCCTCAACAGAGGAAAATCTTGTGAATGAATCATTCTATAGTATATTATTGATGGGTTGAATCTATGTGACAACCACAATTCATCTTAATAAACACACCATATTGTGAAAAATCAACTTATATATTCATGAGGGTTTTCACTACTCATATACTAGGACTAAATTCCAATTAAATGTGGAATGTTACCTATTAGTTAAATTCAAATATAAATAAATACACCCACCCAAATTGATGTTGTGAGTGATCATCTATCACCAATGATATCATCACTTGGCCTCAATAATCTTTATTACAATCATGTGATAAACCAATCTTCCAAATCCATCTCACATTCATTGAAATAATGAGGTAAAATCATCATCATTAGTAACTTTACAATGATACCATACTATACTATTGACTCCAATGGGGCCTATAGTTCCCCAAATATCTACACAATAAGAATATAATATCATACGTTGATGAAAATTTATATGAACACAAAAATTAAAAGATGAAAATTTTATCTTGACCAGATCATGAACAACCCAATCTAGACACCATATTTCATAGTAAGAGTCATTCATCATGATCACCATAAATTATCATTTGACTACCACCAGAAAAAAGAACCTAAAATAAATGTATATCATGCATGCATGTGAGAAGCACATTGAGCACGTGTTGATTAAATAATTTTGTTAATTTCTTTTTGGTTTTGATTCTCACAAACTCCAACATTTGTGATACTAATGATTTTTATTTATGTGTTTTTTTTGACATTAATATTTGTTGAATTATTTATTCTAGAATTATATTCAAGACATTGATTCATGGGAAATATTTTTTAAAGTGTTTGGAATGCGTTTTAACATATTATGGAAACACTATTGATACCCTAAGTGTGAAGGCGTAATCTAAGGAAGGAACCCTAGGTTTGAAACTGCGTGCATGGATCATATACCCTATGATGTCGGGAATGTATAGTTCCACATCCCTATGTTAGTATGGAACCATACATTTAGGAAACTGGAAAGTAGGGTCAATCAACCATACATTCTGAATAAACCGAACATTTGAGGAAACAAACATAGGGTACATCAACCCAACTTTTGTATTCAACAGTATGTCATCAACCCTACATTTGGTGTTTTTTCATTACATGATGGAACTCAACATTTGAATATTATATTATTGTGTTTTAAATTTGTGATATTATCTGTGATTTTTTCAAATGGTCATGACGGAAGTAAAGACCAGTTAAAATCTATTTTACGACTGATTCAAAGGCTCATTATGATTGTTTTCAAGTATCATAATGAATTTTAAATGCTCATATTCATTGGTTTAAATTTTAAATATTTTTATTGGAATTTTTGACTCACTTGATTATTTTTTAATTGAAATATTCATGATTTATTATGTAATTTTTCTGGATCTAGTTTGGCCCTGAGCTATTCAACCAGTTATATAAATATCAAGACACTCTTCATTGGAAAATGTAGAGATATAAAAAAAGAAAATATACAATGAGGGATAAATACATGCATATTTCATATACATGATAGGAGATATAAAATACATAAAGTGTGTTATTTCATTCAAATATACACTTTGGAGACATACATATTTGGATCCATCGACTCACAATTCTTATAATTTGATATTTTAGATACTTCATTTATTTTTTACATAATCTTATATAAGAAAAATGAAGAAATTAGGGAAGTTAAACTTTAGTGACATAAATGTTTAAATATATTTTTGGAGTTTTATTTACTATTGTATGAAGAAATACTATTCAATGTTGAAGATCTATTTACTACTATGCTATATTAAAGATATGAATACATCTATCAGTTGCTTCTACAAACTATGAAGTTTAACCTGTACCATAAAAGCAATTCAAAATGTTGATTTATTTGACTTTTGACTACTCATAATCATTCATGGTTAACTGTCAGATTTTTGTACTATGATATGGATGTTGGGTTACTTATAAATGAATCAGAAGGATTTGTAAAGTCTTGTAAGGTGTCAATTGCCTGCACTCAATTTTGGTTTGAAGGTATTAGGATAATAGGACCTGATAGTAAAATCTCTAAGATCATGGAGTGGAGTGTTGATTGAGTGGACTAGGGGATCTTTGTGACCTAAACCACCATACATCAATTTATTCATTTCCATTATTTTTTTTCATCACACCCGTTATTTTTTAGAAAAGGAAAGGAACACTATATAATATGGGAGGTGGTTAGAAACTATCAATGTTTTTTTATATTTCAAAATTCACCCCATACATTGTGTATTTGTATTCCTTTTCAACCAACATGAGCTATCAATTGGTATATGATAACATGGCTCTTCTTTTATGTTTTCTTGAAAATTATTTTGAAAAATAAATTGTGGATTTATTTTTATACTATTTTGTTTCTATAAAAGTGCTTCAAATTTTTTTAATCTTGTACAAAAATTCATGAATAATCTACTGGCTCTAAGAATTTTGAGTTAAAGATTCAGATAAATACATCTTGGAATGGATGATTTTATATAATTTATGTCTATAATTAATGCTTCATATTTTACTTATAATGATCATGGATAATGGAAATCCCGTATGTTTATTTATTTTAAAAATATTATAATAAGGGTTTATATGAAGGTTTTTAAACTGTATGATATTCCTAAAGAAGGATCAGAATATTTGAGTATTGATAAAGAAAGAGAGTATAAACTAAATTCAAAAGAAATGAATGATATTATTTTTGGTCTAGGAACAGATGAATTCATATGAGTATCCCAATGCTCTACAACATATGGGATGTGGAATACTATTTCTATCACCTAATAAAGAACTAATAAAATAACACAATTAAAATATTGTACTAAAAAAATAATGTTGGATATTTTTATAATGGAAAATGATGAAACTATTAATCAAATGGATGGAAGGTTGAATAATATTGTTAATAATGTTTCTATTTTAGGAGATCCTATTTTACAATCAGATATCACATTAAAATTACTCAATTTATTACCTTCTATGTGGAATGAAATAACTAAACCTATACACTTATCTACCAAAGTATGAAATTTTAAAAATAAGGAGTTGATTATGACATTAATGATGCATTAATTTGAGATGCAGGTTGAAGTTAAAATTCACACTAAACATGAATATTCATCTCTCAAAACTACAATGGATGAATCAATTAATTCATTTCATGTAGAATTTGATAAATATTTATTATATCTTTCTAAAAAAATTGAAAAGTTGTAAAGAAAGAAAAATATTGGTTCTGAAGAAAATGCATTTTTTGAATGTATAGAAAGAATTCATAAAAAGTATAAATATCATTTAATCAATTATCAATAGAAATTAAATTATGAAATAAAAATAAAGAAATCTATAAAAGTCACCTACGTAAATTTTTCTAGTTCGCTTGACGATTCTTCTACAAATTTAGAAGCTAAGCATAAAATTTTATGTCTTAGAGATGATTCCAATGATGTACAATCTTATTTCCCTCAAAACTATACTTTTGAAAAACATTATTATGAAGAGTTAAATAAATATTATTTTTTATAATATATATATGAATCCTTAAAAAATGAACACAGAAAATTCAAAAAATATTATGATATTGTTTTATTATAAAATGAAACTTTATCAAAATAGTTTATAGATTTAAAATCTAAAACTTCTAAAATTTCATTTTATTTATATGGAACTATGATTAAATAACTAATGGATGAAGTTGTTAATTTAAAACAAGCTTCTAGTATTCTAATAAAAGAAGAAAAATATTTAAATAAAATCCATGAAAAAAATACCAAAAGCAAAATTTGGAATAAGATGTAACGATTGAAGACCAAAACTATATAAGAACTATTTTATTCCTATTTTAAATAGTAAAACATGTCAACTGTTAAATGTTTTTATTGTGGTATTAATGGTCATTTTTCAAATGATTTCTATTTTATAAAACCACAAATTTCTTAATTTCAAAATTTTTATTTCTTAAAATAACTATCAAATTTAAATAATAAAGTTCATACTCAAAATAAAAAAATTGGTTACCTGAAAATTTAATTGCTAACAATGTATGGCCCTAAAGAATATGGGTACCAAAAGTTACTTGTAATTGATATTTTTTAGGATCACTCCACTAATATGTATCATTAAATCACTAATGCTGTCAATTAATTGATGCATGAATGTTAATACCAAATGAGTGAACAACTTTGAAGTAGTTTGTTATAAAAAATCATCAGTTCTATAAAAACTGATCAATGAAGTATTTTCATTTTTATAATTATATTTTTCTAGTTTATTAACTTTTTTAAATACAATAAAGAGTTTTATTGCTCATGATAAAACTATTCTTTACTATATATCATGTCTTTGTCTATTTTGATTATATAAAATACAAAAAATAAATTTTAAATTTTTTCATTAAAGAATTATTTTACTCTTCGTTCAATACATGTTTAAATTATAAAAATATTATACATTACATTTTATAAGTATTTTAAAAACATTTATATTTCATATTCTTAAAATTTTATTTATTTACATAATCTAAAAAACTCTTTCCATGTAACAGGTCTTTTAGAAAGCTAAAATTTAAAATGATTGTTCTGTATTTTTTGGATAAATAAAATGAAATATCATCAATATTCTATTAGAACCAAATGTTTTATCTTATTCAAAATTTTTTATATTCTTATTCTTCTTCTTCAAAATATATATTTCAAACAACTCATGAAAATTAGTCACATAAAGATGAATAGGTCATGTAATTCGAGTTTAGAAGAAAAATAATTATCATAAAAGGAAAAAAGGTAATCCTTTTGACCCCTTGAAAAGAATATTCAGTCTCGTTTATTGAATATGTAAGAACCCATATCTTTGTTTTAGGTATTTTTTTCCTTTTCTCGTCATTTTTTAGAAAAAGAGGAAAATCTGGAAATTTTTAAAGTACACGCCATGTACTTCGATGCCGAGCAAGGCCGTGTTCTGGCCGTGTCTAGGACACACACACACGGTGTGTAGGGGCGATTTGTAGGCTGCTTAAAGCAGAGTACAGAAAATCCTAGTACACATCATGTACCTCATAAGTACACGCCGTGTACTTTTTTTTCATTAATCGGACCGGGGTCTCACCTAATCAACAGAATCATCTTCTTCTCCAGGTTATTTGATCGAGAGTGACCCGTACGACCATGAACATCCTCCGAGCCCCCGAGCCTCTGTCTTTTTGCTGAATCCACCGCCGTCGATTGCGTTGGAACCGTAGCGGTGATATCTTCCTTCTTCTTGAGTTTCATTCCATGATTTCCCTCTTTCTCAAGATATCATGGGTTGAAAGTTTGATGTATTTTCATAGATCTACAACATTTAAGGAGAATAAATCCTTGTGGTTCAAGTATATTGATCTCCTAGAATCAAGGTAGTTGGTTTTTTCCTTACCATTCTAAGTCTTGAGTTTTATGTGCAAATTTCCCCCAATACCCGTGAATGGGGTATTGCGTGTTTACCTTTTTTCCCCTATTGTTTTCATGCCTTTCTTGTATGATTTGTAGAGGTAATTAGATCATGTATGAGGATAATTGATGTGATTGGATGTTTTGTCTATTCCTTGTTCCTGTTACAACCTTTGGGTCTTGTTTAGCCTTGGCCTCTATACTTGTTTTCCATGCCTTGTGACCGTAGGTTGGAATTTTTTTCTTGACATGCTTGTTATTCTGTAGACTGGTTATCCAAGTATCTCTATAGGTGTACTTTGGCCTTATAGCATTATTATGCACTAACTATCATGAGACTGTGAGAACCTGGTGCTATAGAATATAAGGGATAGACCAAGTGATATTCCCGGAGAGTCTTGGACATTATAGACTACAGGTGGGTAGACTAAGTGAGCTTCCTCAGAGAGTCTTAGACATTATAGACTTCATGGGATAGACTGAGTGAGCTTCCCAGAGATTTTTGGATATTATAGACTACAGGAGGGTAGACCGAGTGAGCTTCCTCAGAGAGTCTTCACTTGTTTGAATTTCCTTAAACCATTCCAGGCTAGAGGAGGAATTGACCGAGCGAGCATCCTCAAAGAGTCTGTGATAGACCTGAGACTATAGGAGGATTGACCTAGTGAGCTCCTCAGAGAGTTTCTAGACATTGGGGCTATAAGAGGGTTAGACCGCGTGATCTTCCTCAGAGAGTCCCTGACTACCCTATACTATAAGGGGAATTGACCGAGCGATCTTCCCCAGAGAGTCTTATAATTTCGTATGACCAAACTAGTGGGGTTAGGCTGAGTGCACTACCTAGAGGGTTGTTGGTACTTCTTGGATAGGACCAAAGGGGTTGGTTGCGAGTACTTCCCAGAGGGGTTCCTGTTGTGGTTAACTGTTTTCTTCACTGTTGCTTGTCATTCTGTGGATTGATTACTGTTGTATATCATCCTGTTACTGCTTACTGATTACTGCCTACTGTTTACTGTTACCGTTTACTGCTTACTGTACCACTACCTTCCATATGATCACTGATTGTTAGGAACAGATCTTCGGGGGGTTGACTATTGGGATTTAGTCTCACACACTATTTGGGACATGATTTTGGGCCCAAACAGACTATGTTGTTGCAGGTATAGACAAAGGAATGTGCCCTTTGAGTTCGTGTACTTGATTTCTTTGGAGCAGGAGAGCATGGGACCAAGCTTAGGCTTGTGATGCTGCAGAGTTGTTTATCTTTTCATTGTACTTGTTTTGGAACTGTTTGTATTTCCATCATTGTGACTTGTTTAGATGCTTTCCTAGATATGTATCATGCATCCTTTCATATATACATATGTGCTCAAGTTTTTTATTATTTTAGTCTTCTACTATTTACTATTGTTGGGTATTTACTGCTTCCACTATTGTATGCTTTGTTTACATCCACTTTGTACTCTGCCAATTAGGGCATAGTTTCCCCACTATCACACCCAAGGCCCTTGCTGCTAGTTGGTAGCCTCTCGAGTTTGGGGCAATGCGCTTGATTCCATGTGACCAACCGGGTACGGGGCGCCTCTGGGTGGCTTCCAGAACCGGGACTTTACAAAGTGGTATCAGAGGAATTATTTTTTCTTGATTTACTGTTTGGAGCCTCTAGCCAGGGATAGGATGGATTCAGTACTTGGTAATAAGCTGTGCCCAGGAGTAGCTAACCCATGTACAGGGAAAATCATATCTACCTCATTTATTTCAGTTTTCTTGTTTTGAGATTTTACGATTGATATGATTTCACCAAGAGTGATTCACATGCCTTGTGTTGTTATTGTTGTGCTATTGTGGTTCTATTTCTATCGCAACTCGATGAGACGAGGGTATTCCATCTCATGCATCATATAAGTACGCGTTATAAATCACATGCCATGCATTCTTGCCATGCCATATAGGGTGAATTAGCGATTGCATGTTGTTGTGATAGACATTGTGTAGATTATTCATGGTCTTGTGATATATGATTTGATAGAGTCCCTTCAGTTTGATAGAGAAATTTTTTGTTTTGTACCTTTCTTAAATGTATGCCAAATTTTGGTTCTTGAGGTGTTATGGGCCCTCATGAATTAGAAATTGGTGGATCTTTGACTTGTTTCTCATGTATATGATTTTTATAAGATTCAATCATTGATTCAGGAGGAGTATGGGCCCTCATGAATCAAAATTTGGCACCTCCATGTTTGTTTCTTAGTGTTTTCTGGGCTTAGGTGTAGTTTCTGAGCTACTGCCCAGAAAAACCCAGAATACACGGCGTTTACATTATGACTACATGCCGTGTAGTTTTAAACCGTGTCACTAACTGGGGGAGCAGAAACACGGGGTTGTGGAAGGTATTAAAGAACACTCCGTGTACGGTAGGTACACGCCGTGTATTAATGAGCTGTGTACCCAGTCGTGTCACTAACAACACGGGTTGGGGAGGCTCGTGTAGTACACACTATTTTTGGTATGAACATGCCATATATCCTTGTTCTGGGTATCCGTCCGTGTCACTAACAACACGGTTCAGTGTTATCTTCTCCTATGCATGCCGTGTTTGTTTGGAACACGCCATGTAAGGGTCAGCCGTGTAGCTGGCCATGTGACTAACAACACGGGTCGCCAATCCTTGTCTAGTACACGCCTTGTCCTTAGTGAACACGCCGTGTAGTCTAGGGTTAAGAGGACCGTGTGAGTTAGCCATGTAAAGAGACTCAGGTAGGGGAATGGAGTTCAAGTACACACCGTATGTGGGGACAACATGTCATGTAGTCTGGGGTGTTACATGACCAGCTGTGGCCAAAGTTCATTCCCATGTGTCTGGCTTAAGAGGACACACCATGTAGTTTTATACACACTGTGTAGTTGTGTTTTGTAGAACTTGAGTGTTTATTTCTCCAGTTCCTGTTTTGTACTCTTGTTTCTTCAGTCTTCGATAATCCTGATCTAAGGCGTGCTTTTGATCTTTTAGAGATATGTCTCTGTGACGTCCTCCGGTTGTACGTCAGCTTCCAGACGGTGATCATAAACTAGATATGGCCGATCAGGGACCTTTTGCAGATCCTCTTTCTATTCCAACCTTGGCACCATCAGTTATACCCATTGCAGGCGCCGATGCGCATTTCAAGGAGGAATTCCTGAGGATGATACAGACCTTTCAAGGAGCGCCGCCTCCTGCCACGTCGATAGCTGAGTTGATGCCGATTTTCCAGCAGAAACATCCTCCTACTTTCTCAGGGGATGGGGGGCCCAGGCTGCAGAGTCGTGGTTAGAGGCCACACTAACGATCTTCAAGCATTTAGAGATACCTCCAGAGAAAAGGGAAAATCTGGCTACTTATATTCTCCGAGACACCGCCAAGAGGTGGTGGGAGGTGATCTCACATTCAGGGTGCCAACAAAGTATGACTTGGGATTAATTTTAGTGCATCTTCTACGATTAATTTTATTTGGAGACCTTGAGGGCTGACCGAGCCCCGAAGTTTATGAGTCTCGAGTAGGGTACTTTTTCTGTTATGGAGTACTCGTCTCGTTTTACCGAGCTACAACGCTTCACGCCGATTCTAGCAGGTGATGATTTGTTCCTTTCTAGGAAGTTTGAGGACATTCTCAGGTAGGAGATCTATTACCAGGTCAATATCATCAGGTTGACTTCGATATCCTCTATCATCAACCAGGTGCTAATCACTGAGCACAATTTGAGAGATTCTGGAGTAGTGGTCCAGGGCGGTTCGACATCCAGAGTCGGTGTTCCTCCTACTGATAGCAGGATGCACCGCAGGAAGCACTATAGGGAGTCTGCTCGAGGAGATCGGAGTATGCGAGATGTATCTTCAGGCAGCCAGGTTGTATGCTACCAGTGTGGTAGGAGGGGGAATACTAGGCCTCAGTGCCAGAGCGACCTGATGGAGTGCCGATCTTGAAAAAATATGGGCCATCTTCAATGTTTTTGTCATATCTTCTCACCTACAGCTGGTGTTAGGCGTTCTTATATGACCTCGTGTACAGGAGATGTATCGCCAGTGTCTCACCAGTCTGGGAACTGGACTTCTTCGGGTCGTTCGGGCCGAGGTGGAGGTCACGACCGTGGTGGTCAGTCACCTGGTTACCAGCGACAGCAGAGTGGATCAGCTCAGAGTGGTCAGCCTGGGGCGCAGGGCCGTGGTACAGGCCAAACTTTCACCATGGAGCAGACCTATCAGGAGAAGGATCCCGACCCTTCCACATTTTGAGGTACGATCTTTGTAGCCTTAGTTTTATCTTTAGACATTTCGATACTGGTGCTTCGCATAACTTTATCTATGTTGCTGTTGTGGAGATCCTTGGGTTCTGTATCTTTTCGTCTGCTGACATGTTGACTATTGATACACCGTTGGGAATGAAGAAATCTAGCGTACATCAGTGCAGAGAGTGCCCTCTTGAGGTTGTAGTGGGTCACTTCTTATGGGACCTCTATGTCATAGAGATGATAGGCTATGATTTCATTCTCAGTATGGACTGGTTAGTTCCCTTCCAGATGGTCTTCGACTACTATCACCACAGGGTGAGTTTTGTATCACCATAGGGAAGATTTTTTCTTCATAGAGGTGAGTGGGATGTCCAGGTGGGTATATCTAGACCAGAGCATCATGGGCTAGGAGGAGTTACAACCCAGATTGCTAGTCTTTATCTGTATGACAAGGGGACTTCATAGTTAGACTTTCTTCTAGTGTTGGATCGTTTCAGGTATGTCTTTCAAGAAAGCTTTTTAGGTTTTTCTCCGAAGCGTGAGGTAGAATTTTCTATTGAGCTCATGCTAGGAGTGGCGCCAGAGTCCATTCCTCCTTATTGGATGGCTACACTTGAGTTTCAGGATCTCAAGAAGTAGTTGGAGGAGTTGCAGGAAAAGGGTTTCATCCGACCCAATACTTCTCCTTGGAGTTCACCAGTCCTATTTGCGAAGAAGGCAGACGAAACCCTTAGGCTTTGCGTGGATTATCGGAAGCTGAACCAGTTGATGGTCAAGAACCGATATCCCTTTCCACGGATCAATGACCTCTTTGTTCAGCTTCGAGGATCCCGAGTGTTCTCAAGGATCGATTTGAGGCCCTATTATCATCAGTTGCGTGTTAGACCATCAGATATACCTCTTACAACCTTCAAGAGGAGGTATGGTCTATACGAGTATACAGTCATTCCATTCAGTCTCACGAATGCACCACCAGCTTTTATGGCACTGATGAACCGAGTGTTCCATCCATACATGGATTCCTTCATGGTGGTTTTCATGGACGACATATTCGTGTACTCTCATACTCAACACGACCATGCTACCCATATTGAGATCATTCTGAGTACACTGAGAGAGCATCAGTTATATTCTAAACTCTTGAAATGCCACTTTTGGATGGATCAGATTCACTTCTTGGGTCACATTATCTTAGAGACAGGAGTATCAATAGACCCAGAGAAAGTGAGAGGCGTAGTTTCCTGGGAGTAGCTGAAGAATGTCTTTGAGGTGCATATTTCTCTAGGGATGGCTGGATACTACAAGCATTTCATACATGAATTTTCACACCTTGCAGTACCACTGACAGGTCTTTCCAAGAAAGGTGCGAAGTTCCTATGGGCAGATTCCTCTAAGTCATCCTTTTTGAAGTTTAAAGGGAGGTTGAGGTCAGCACCGATACTAGTCTTTCCAGAGTCGGGCAAGATCTATAAAGTCTACTGTGATGCTTCAGGTGTCGGACTGGGAGATGTGCTTATGTAGGGAGATGGATTCATTGTGTACGTGTCTCGGAAGTTGAGGCCACATGAGAGAAACTACCCGACGCATGATCTGGAGTGGGCAGCTGTTGTTCATGCCTTACGCTGTTGGAGACACTATCTTCTAGGAGAGCACTTTGTGGTGTTCACCAATCACAAGAGTCTCAATTACAACTTCACTCAGCGTGATCTGAATCTGAGACAGCGTAGGTGGGTCAAGTATCTTCAGTCCTTCGACTTTGAGCTTGCCTATAATCCGGGAAAGGGCAACATAGTGGCTGATGCGTTGAGTAGGAGAACTCAGATTCAAGTAGTTTAGGAGGCCAACAGTGAGTGGCAGATTATGGCTCTATTCTCTAAGATGCATTTGGAGATGCAAGACAAACATGGGCAAAAATTTCTATCTTATGTAGCTGTTACCTATACCCTTCTTGATTGGTTACAGATGAGGCAACTATCAGACTCAGAAGGCCTAGTCCTGCAGGAGAGTGTGTTAGGAGAGGACCCTCTTAATGGATGGATAGTGGGAAAGGATGGGATCTTCCATTTCCAGGTACGCGTATGGGTTCCAGTCGATATATGTGAGGAACTGATGCGGGATTTTCATTCTTCAATTCGGGCAGTTCATCCTAGCATCACCAAGATGTATCGTGATCTACAACACCAGTACTAGTGGCCAGGTATGAAGAGGAATGTTTCTGGGTTCTTCATGATATGTTCTACTTGTCAGCAGGTGAAAGCAGAGCATCAGCAACCAGCAGGGATTTTACAGTAGTTACCCATTTCTAAGTGGAAGTGGAACGATGTCATGATGGACTTCGTGACTGGGTTACCGAGGTCACCTCGAGGGAGTGATGCTATTTGGGTTGTCGTCGACAAGCTTACGAAGGATGATCACTTCGTGACGATCAAGGATACCTTCACTGTTGATGATATGGGGAAATTGTACATTTAAGAGATTGTATGTAACACCCTGATCCCAGTTACCCAGAGTTGGTGCATTATTACATAACATTGGCATGATCACAAAAGATCAAGTCTTGAAAGACTGATTAGTTTAGTATTCTTAGAAACACTAGATATATTCATAAGTCTTAAATTAAATCATAAAGTAAAAAAATACAACAACATCTTTTCTTCATATCCTCTCATACTATCCCTGCAGGTCATTCATAAATTAATTCTTCTCATACTGGGAAAAATAAAACACTGAATGGGGTGAGCTCAGATGCTCAGTAAGGATAAAAATATAGCAGGAACTTTCATAGATAAGCATAAACATTTAAGGAAATGTATAACTAAAACAAAAGCCTTTTAAACTTGAACATCAACATAATATAGAAAAGATAAAATGAAATAATTCCATTTACTTATTCACATGGATATTCTACTAGTAGAATAACCACATGCAATATCAATAACCACTTTCATAATCATGGAATGCATAATGCCAGACTATCATAACCACATAGTCAAGGCCTCATGCCAAGACTACAAATAAGATTTTTTCAAGGCCTTATGCCAAGAGACTAGTTTGTCTCATGAGAGCTACCGATGCATCGAGGAGCTATAGCAGGCTCCACCCATCACTTACTAAGTCTAATACATTCCTCATATGAAAATTTTGAAACATAACACAAACATTCGTATTAAAACTAGCATACGAAATTTCAATACTTTATCCACAAACCATGAATGGTATAAAAATAGCACATCCACAGTCAAACATAACTCATTAAATACAATATGGAAGATTTTATTGTAACAGATTAACCCCAATAGATAATAATGAATGATATTGATATAGAAGAAAATAATCATAAAAACTATTTGAGGGAAATATCCTCATTTTTCTTGAAAACATTTAAAAGACACACTATTTGTCAAGAAGCAATTTAAAAATAGATTTTTGAATCAAAGTGTCCCATACCACTTTGAAAAATTCAAAAGGAATTTTAATTTTAAAACTTTAATTTCCATATAAATAAATCCTTAAAAACATTTTTAAAACATGGACATTAATGAGAAATATTTAGAAGAATAAATCTTTAAAACATTTAAAATGATATTTTAGTTAGAGTTCCTAACCAAAAGAGAGACACCTTAATACAAATAATTGAGGTAATAAATTTTTTTAATATCATGGGAATAAAGGTATTCATGATATACTATGTCAAATTACATTATATACACTATATAATAGTGATTTGGTGTATACCAACAAAGAAGTCTCAATGGAATGTAATTTGAGATGAAATCTCTCATAAAGGATGTATCATTAGGTTAAGGATAAATCAACGACATAATTATATGTGAAAAATATAAATACACTCAATATGATTGGATATTCAGTGTAAAAAAATCAAAGGAAATTCACACATATTCTTGTAAAAACAACACCAATGAATTGGATGTTAAACTCAACAAATCGAGATTGAGTAAAAATTACTCTAATCATGTTCATACCGATGACTTGAGACTTTATAAATGGAGTTATTATGTGTATCAAAAGTATATCCACAGAAAGGGGATTGGAAATCATGACATAATCAAATCAATAGTGATTCCACATATAATCTTGTAGTAAAATAATCAATGAAGT
Source organism: Viscum album (assembly GCA_963277665.1). Lineage (NCBI taxonomy): Eukaryota > Viridiplantae > Streptophyta > Magnoliopsida > Santalales > Viscaceae > Viscum > Viscum album. Next base: position 644,087,240 of record OY728127.1, read on the forward strand.
ATGCGTAAAGATGAATGAGTGGAAATTGAAATTTCAAATTACCTTATTGATTTGGTAACTTACAAAAAATACACCCATGAAAGAAGGATCATACAATGATGATGTAAATATAAATTAAATAAAGAATATTACACAATGAATACAAACATGGGAAGTACACACACCACATGCAATAAATAAGTTGTGAATAATGGAAATCTCATGGAATTAAAAGTGAGATAAGAAACCCCTTACTTTGTATGTTTTCCTTGGTCGAGGGTAGGTTAGCCTCCTGTATAATGTTGAACTAATTGTTATTGAATTATAAAATAATAATATAAATCAATATGATATCATATATGATCTTGTAACATTTTTTTAATAATATCTTAGTATTATCGTCTTTTCGGGTGTTAACTTACTCATTTTATTTTATATGTTTTGTTACATAAGTCATTTTTTTATGGATAGGTTGTATATTATTAATATAAAGAATTATATTAAGTCCTTAAACAATATTTTTAATCATAAAATGAGAATTATACTTGTATGGATTTGATGGGGAATGAATCTCATCGCATTCGTGGAGATGGTAGTCCGTATATACGCATGAGCGATAATATCATTCTTTTGATATTAAAATCATATATAATTGGATGGTATATCATATATACAGAATAATTATCATTTTATATTTATTATTTATATGAATTACACATTTTTATTATACCCATCTAAATAATAATGTTTTGTATAACAATTACACCACGACGTGGAGACGGTAAGCTGTACGTATGCACGTATGGTGGCATGTCATTCAAAAGATGGATAGAATACTGAATATGGTATTAAAATATTTATAATAACATCAAATTACATAGAAGATACTGGAGTTATTATTTTAGAATGGAAATAACAAATAAAGAATAAGTTGAAGAAGAAAGGAACTTGAAAGAGGGTGGTGAAAACGTTACCTCTTCTTCGGGTTCTTCCTTTTGATTTGATCAAAAGGGAACCTTAGGCTGGATTTATGATCAATATAAGGACTCTAGGTTGAAGTGATGGAAGTTGGGTGGATATTTGGGCCGAGGTTGGATGAGACAAAAGGCTTGATAGGCATGAGGAATTTTTTAGAAGTGGTGTCCTTTTATAAGGGGGAGGAGGTTCTCTTTAATAAAAACTTAAATTATTAAATTATAATAAATTCATATTCGGTTTATAACGGCTCCAAAGTTGATTATTCAATGTATAAGGTGGGTATGGGTTTAAAACCACCCAAAAAATAGATTTTAGATAGGTTTGGGTCACTATAGTGACCTTATCTTTTAGATTTAACTCTTAGTTAAATAGTTTGACATTTACCATGTCTCTTTGTATTTTTATATTATATAGTTAATAAACTTACTATATACTTCCAAGAGACCCCCAAGTGGTCCATTAATGATACATATATCATTATATAAGTCCTTTGTCCTAACCTTAGATTTTTAGGAGTATAATATCAATTAATAATATAATATTTTTTTTAAAAACTCTTTTATGTCAATTTTGACACTATTGGGTATTTTGTTTTTGATAAATTCATAACATCATTATTACTTAGAATAAAATTCATATAACCAATAATAAGATGTCATATTAACCTATAAAATTATTTTAATTCATAAAAAGTCTCAAATTACATTTTTTTGGATATTTATAATATCAATTATTTTAATATTACATTAATTCGGTAAATACTGCATCACAATTGTGTCATAAATAAAATTAAATTATTTAATGTCTAAAAATTATAAATAAAACACCATTATATAGGAAATATTTTTATATTTCTAATTAATATTTACAATCTAATTTATCTTATGTATAACCCTATATTAAAAATATTTTAGTAATTAAACTTTGATTTTAACTATTTTAACTCTTCTTTGAATTAAATAATAATAAATGTCCTAATCTAATCCAAGTGGACGTAAATGATAATATTTTATTCCTAAAGTTGTTTTTGGTTGACATACACTTTTCCAATAGAATTAGGACATGTGTTAGGGTAATATTAATATCATTTTTACCCTTAATTACTCTATTTACTTTTAACCGTGGTAAATAAAAGTAAAAAATTACTATTCACCAAAAATTATTTTTGTCTTATTGAACCACATTTTACTCTTTGATATTAACCGTGTCTCTCGAATTTTCGAAATTCCACTCACAGAAGTGGTAAAATTAAGTTATACATGAATTTCCAAATTCTCCTAGGAGGTGGGTAAAAGACGGTGAAAAGTTCAAAAAAAATTTATATATCTAAAATTTTTCTAAACTAACTACAATGAATTAAATTGAACTTATATAGGTATTATGTATCTATTTTGACCTTAATTACATTTAAATAAAATAAATAATTATTTAAATAAAAATTCGTTTTTAAACTATAACTCAGTGTTTTTTTCACTATTCATCAAAAATTGAAAGTTTTTAGAAAAATACCAAAAATTCACCCTAAGATAATTTCAATATTTTGAATCCAAAAATGAAGTCCATTTTGAAAGATAAAATTTATAAAATTTCAAAAAGTGGTTATTACTATTCATAACGGCTAGTTTGATTGGTTGTGGTGTGTGTTAGAACTCGAAGTTGCGTACAACACACACTGTTGCATTATTTATAGGGAAACGTACCGTGGAAGCTTGGGGTGTTACATTTTCCCCTCCTTCAATAAATTGCATCCTTGAAATTTTTGAAATTGGTATTGGGTATATAATGGAAAGTCCCACATCAGAAAAAGAGTCAATGAAACTATCACTTTAGAAGAAAGAATGAGAAGTAAAAAGGTCACCCGAGATAACCTATACTAGGATTCCATGTAGAAAAACATGGATATGGATGATAAACTAAGTGTCAAGTTCTTATGGAGAAGGATAGAGAACATGATCAGGAGAAATTTAACAACAAGAAAACCAAAAACTTGTGATGGGACAAATGGTCATTAGTTTCCCAGTAGGAAAAGTAAACGGACAACATTTTTTTTGTTTTAAGTTACATTACATAAAGATGAAGAATTCATTTCTGAGATTGACTAAGAACATAAAGATATATACATACTTTTTGAGTAAAGTTTCATTCTTTAATAAATTCATACTACTAAATAATTTTTAAACGATGAGTATTCAAGAATAGCTGGTCACACTAGAAGAGATAGAATAAAATTCTTATAGAATCACATGATCCATGAAGGATGAACTATACATTTACCTTGTCTTTAGAGATTAGTCAAATCCAAAATGGTTATTATAAGATCTGATGATCTCCCAAAAGGATATTCCATTAGAGAAAGAAACTCTAATCTTAATTTCTAAAATTAAACCAACAATACCCCAAAGATAAATAAATCCCATTCAATAAACAATTGTCCTTAAAATACTTCAATATAATCCAAACTAATATTGAAACCCAAAACTTAGAAGAATTTGGTTATGTAGTCTTCCACGTTAAATTGTATCTCCAAATGAAATCAACTACTCTTAAAGTAACATACTTAAATGTAATTATCCTAATCACATTTTCTATATTATAGGTTAATCATTTCTATAAATAACCAAAATCACTATAAATCCACAATAAAAACATATATAACAATACACCATTACTCCTCAAATGAAATCCCATAGTATTCTATTTTCCTTGGGCATATAGTGTTCCCAACAAAGCGAACATCTTCCAAAATAACATTTATCACTTAATCACCAAATCATTTTTCTATACTAAGGGTATTTACTTGATAAGGTAGAAGATCCCAAATCAACTTATTATTGATCAATAAAATCATTTAACTAAAAATAATTAGTCACACTAACCAGGGACTTCACGTAGTCCAGTGGTAGGTGATAAATCCGTATCACACTTTGGTTGTGGGTTCGATTCCCGCAGCTTTGTCCGACGTGACAGGTTGTCACATGGTCTACATGTTTTACTTTTTGAAAAACTATATTTTATAACATTACCAAAATGAGATAAATTCCTCAAAATAACCACAACATAATTTAACCACAAATTTAATCTCATACCTTGAATTTTCATCACAAAATATAATAACTTATAATTGCCTCAAACCCAATGATCATATAAAACCAAATGGTTATTTATAACTATATCCACAAGAGAAAGGATAAGTCTTCCCCAAATATCATTCTCACATGATAATTTACAGGGTTACACATATAAGAGAAAATTCACCCAACGTAATCTCAACAAGAAGGAGCACTAATAACTTTAAATATGTTGCCATCCATTTATTTCCACATAGGTTCTTCCTTGACCAAGATGTTATCCTATAAAATAGGGCATTGACTTGGCTGATTCTAGGGTCCCTTACATTTACAACAAATGACCGTAATTGGAATCTTGGGACCATTTTTATTTTCTTCCATAGTACTCTTCATTTTTCCTTGGCAATTATTCACTTCATGTCCTTCCTTCCCACACGTAAAGCATTTCTTTTTTCCATTGAGACACTTTCCTGGGTGTCTCCTTCCACATTTCTTGTATGATGGAAATTGAGGATTCATTTCTCCATGGTCTCCACTGCTGGAGCTCTTATCATTCATCAGCTTTTTATTCTTTGTTGAGTTCAGGAATTGGTTAACATATATATTATTGATCATATTTTTGGAAAATTTATTTGGCATGAAGACGATATATTTTACTCTTATCAACATTCCATTTTTTTTCTCATTTCCACCACCGTTCCCACCTTGTACATCATTCTCAAATTCACTATTACTTCCTTGGAATCCATCCATTGACTAAAACTAGAAAGCATTGTGTGAGTAACAGTAGTCATAAAATCATTTAGAGAATATCATGTCACCATATTCTAAATTTGAAACACATTAGGATTAACCAAGGCCATTTACTCTCATAATACTTCAAATCGATTTGTAAAGAAAATGTAAATTATCCTAAGAATATCCCCAGGGAGTTTCGTAACGAAGAGTGCAGTAAGGCCCGTTGTCATGCACCAGTTCCCGTTCGATTCTAGCTCAGTGCGGTGTTTTCAGGTTTTACCCCTAGGTACATCTGTGCCAGAGACGCCTCTACCTGCTCGTATCTAGACAGGGATGTATTGCTTGGAAAACTCACAAAATCTATACAATACCAAAATTCTAAGAAGTTCTTCTATACTAATCCTCAATGTCTTTCTTAGGGTATGTGCTCTAATCAGAGTTTATCTAAATCTAGCTTCCAGGGTTTGTACTAAACTTCCTTTGATACCAACTGTAATGCCCCGATCCCAGTAACCCAGAGTTGGTGCATTATTACATAACATTGGCATGATCACAAAAGATCAAGTCTCGAAATACCGATTAGTTTAGTAGTCTTGGAAACACTAGATATATTCATAAGTCTTACATTACATCATAAAGTAAAAAAACTACAACAACATCTTGTCTTCATATCCCCTCATACTATCCCTATAGGTCACTCATAAATTACTTCTTCTCATCCTGGTAAAAATAAAACATTGAATGGGGTGAGCTCAGATGCTCAGTAAGGATAACAATATAGTAGAAACTTTCATAGATAAGCATAAACATTTAAGGCAATGTATAACTAAAACAAAAGCCTTTTAAACTTGAACATCAGCATAATATGTAAAAGATAAAATGAAATAATTCAATTTACTTATTCACATGGATATTATACTAGTCGAATAACCACATGCAATATCAATAAACACTTTTATAATGATGGAATTCATAATGCCAGACTATCATAACCACATAGTCAAGGCCTCATGCCAAGACTACAAATAAGATTTTGTCAAGGCCTTGTGCCAAGACACTAGTTTGTCTCATGAGACCTACCGATGCATCGAGGAACTATAGCGGGCTCCACCAGTCACTTACTAAGTCCAATTCATTCCTCATATGAAAAGTTTGAAACATAACATAAAAATTCGTATTAAAACTAGCATACGAAATGCCATACTTTATCCACAAACCATGAATGGTATAAAAATAGAAAATCCATAGTCAAACATAACTCATTCAATAAAATATGAATATTTTATTGTAACAGATTAACCCCAATAGATTATAATGAATGATATTGATATAGAATAAAATAATCATCAAAACTATTTGAAGGAAATATCCCCCTTTTTCATGAAAACATTTAAAATTCACACTATTTGTCAAGAATCCATTTAAAAATAGATTTTTGAATAAAAGTGTCCCATACCACTTTGAAACATTCAAAAGGAATTTTAATTTTAAAACTTTAATGTCCATATAAATAAATCCTTAAAACCATTTTTAAAACATGGACATTAACGAGAACGATTTAGAAGAATAAATCTTTAAAACATTTAAAATGATATTTTAGTTAGAGTTCCTAACCAAAATAGAGACACCTGAATACAAATAATTGAGGTAATAAAAACTTTTTAATATCATGAGAATAAAGGTATTCATGATATACTCTGTCAAAGTACATTATATATACCATATAAAAGTGATTTGGTGTATACCAACAAAGAAGTCTCAATGGAATGTAATTTGAGATGAAATCTCTCATAAAGGATGTATCCTTAGGTTAAGGATAAATCAATGACATAATTTTGTGTGAAAAATATAAATACACTCAATATGATTGGATATTCATTGTAAAACAATCAAAGGACATTCACACATATTCTTGTAAAAACAACACCAATGAATTGGATGTTTAACTCAACAAATCGAGATTGAGTAAAAATTACTCATATCAAGTTCATACCGATGACTTGAGAATTTATAAATGGAGTGATTATGTGTATCAAAAGTATATCCATAGAAAGGGGATTGAAAATCATGACATAATCAAATGAATAGTGATTCCACACATAATCTTGGAGTAAAATAATCAATGAAGTATGCGTAAAGCCGAATGAGTGGAAATTGAAATTTCAAATTCCCTTATTGATTTGGTAACATACGAAACATACACCCATGAAAGAAGGATCGTACAATAATGATGTAAATATAAATGAAATAAAGTATATTACCCAATTAATACAAACATGGGTAGTACACACACCACATGCAATAAATAAGTGGTGAATAATGGAAATCTCACGGAATTAAAAGTGAGAAAAGAAACCCCTTACTTTGTACTTTTTCTTTGGTCGAGGGTAGGTCATCCTCCTGTATAATGTTGAAATAATTGTTATTGAATTATAAAATAGTCATATACATTAATATGATATCATATATGATCTTTTAACATTGTTTTGTTAATAATATCTTAGTATTATCATCATTTCGGGTGTTAACTTACTCGTTTTCTTTTATATGTTTCGTTACCTAAGTCGTGTTTGGTCGAGATACACTTGTCCAATAGAATTAGGACATGTGTTATGGTAATATTAATATCATTTTTACCCTTAATTACACTATTTTCTTTTAACCGTGGAAAATAAAAGTAAAAGTTACTATTCACCAAAAATTATTTTTATCTTATTGAACCACATTTTACTCCTTGATATTAACTGTGTCTCTTGGATTTTCGAAATTCCACTCACAAAAGCGGTAAAATTAAGTTTTATGTGAATTTCCAAATTCTCCTAGGAGGTGGGTAAAAGGCGGTGAAAAGTTCTATAAAATTTTTATATATCTAAAATTATTCTAAACTAACTCCAATGAATTACATTGAACTTATATATGTATTATTTATATATTTTTACCTTAATTAAATTTAAATAAAATAAATAATTATTTAAATAAAACTTCTTTTTTAAACTATTACTCAGTGTTTTTTCACTATTCATAAAAAATTGAAGGTTTTCAGAAAAATACCAAAAATTCACCCTAAGCTAATTTCGATATTCCGAATCCAAAAATGAAGTCCATTTTGAATGTTAAAATTTATAAAATTTCAAAAAGTGGGTATTACTATTCATAAGAGCTTGTTTGATTGGTTGTGGTGTGTGTTAGAACTCGAAGTTGTGTACAACACAAGCTATTGCATTATTCAAAGGGAAAAGTAACATGGAAGCTTGAGGTGTTACATTGTACATCTTCATGGAGTTCCACAATCCATTGTTTCAGACATGTATGTGTGTTTTACTTCTCGGTTCTAGCAAGGGCTTCAGAAGGCTTTGGATACACAGGTACTTTTGAGTACAACATACCATCCCCAGACAGATGGCCAGTCCGAGCGTACGATCCGGGTGCTTGAGGATATGCTCCAAGATTGAATTCTAGACTTTGTCGGTTCTTGAGAGAAGCATATTCCTCTTGTGGAGTTTTCCTATATCAATATTTTTCAGGTGACTATTAAGATGATACCTTACGAGGCCTTGTACGGTAGGCCATACCGATCACCTTTGTGCTGGCTGGAGGCAGGAGATGCAGCGTTGCTGGGACCTCGTCTTGTTCAGGAGACCTCAGAGTAGATAGAGTTTATTCGGAAGAGGATGGCTACAACACAGTCTCAATAGAATTCTTATGACGATCAGCAGAGACGACCTTTGGAGTTCGAGGTCGGGGATCATGTTTTCCTACGTGTCACACCGAGGTTGGGACACAAGAGGATTCAGAGATAGGGTAAGATTTCACCACGGTACTTCGGGCCATTTGAGGTGTTGGAGAGAGTTGGGCTGGTTTCCTATCGGTTGTAGTTACCTCAGAGGTACCGGGCTATGCACGACGTCTTCCGCGTTTCTCAGCTCCGACGTTACTTTTCAGACCCGTCTCATATCTTTCAACCTGAGGAGGTTGAGCTCGAAGCTGATGCGTCATTTGAGGAGCATCCTATCTGGATTTTCGATCGTAGTATGAAGGTTCTCTATGGCCATTCTGTTTCTATGGTACGGGTGCTATGGTAGCATAGGCGAGTACAATATGAGACCTAGGAGAGGGAGGCCAATGTACGATCGCAGTGGCCGGAGCTATTCGGGGTTTCTTCTTCTACAACTCGCTAGGGAAATTCGGGGATGAATTTCATTAAGGGGGAAGTTTGTAAGAACCCATATCTTTATTTCAGGTATGTTTTTCCTTTTTTGGTCATTTTTGAGAAAAAGAGGAAAATATGGAAATTTTCAAAGTACACGCCATGTACTATATAAGTACACGCCGTGTACTTCGATACTGAGAAAGGATGTGTGCTGGATGTGTCCGATCCACACACACATTATGTAGGGGCGATGTGGAGGCCGCTTAAAGAGGAGTATGGAAAATCCTAGAACATTCCGTGTACCCCAAAAGTACACGCCGTGTACTTTCTTTTTTTTCATCAATCAGACTGGGGTCATGCCTAATCGACAGAATCATCTTATTCTCCAGGTTCTTCAACCGAGAGCGACCCATACGGCTGCGATCATCCTCTGAGCCCCTGAGCCTCCATCTATTTACCAAATTGACCACCGTCGATTGCATTGGAACCACAGCAGTGAGCTCTTCCTTCTTCTTGAGTTTCATTCCATGATTTTCCCTCTTTCTCAAGATATTGTGGGTTGAAAGTTTTGTGCATTTTCCTAGATCTACAATGTTATAAGGATAATCAAGCCTTGTGGTTCAAGAATATTGATCTACGAGCATCAATGTAGGTGGTTTGTGCCTTACCGTTCAAAGCCTTGAGTTTTATGTGAAAATTTCCACCAATACCCATGAACGGGGTATTGCATGTTTACCTTTTTACCCTGTTGTTTTCCTACCTTGCTTGTATGATTGTGTAGAGGTAATTTGATCATGTATGAGGATAATTGATATGCTTGGATGTTTTTCCCATGCATTGTTCTTATTAAGACATTTGGGTCTTGTTTAGCCTTGGTCGCTGTACTTGTTTTCCATGCCTTGTGACCGTAGGATGTAATGTTTTTCTTGACATGCTTGTTATTATGAAGACTAGTTAGCCAAGTAGGTCTATATGTGTACTTTGGACTTATATCATTATTATGCACTGACTATCACGAGACCATGAGAACCTGGTGCTATAGACTATAAGGGATAGACCGAGTGAGTTTCCCAGAGAGTCTTGGACATTATAGACTACATAAGGGTAAACCGAGTGAGCTTCCTCAGAGAGTCTTGGACATTATAGACTAGAGGGGATAGACTGAGTGAGCTTCCCAGAGAGTCTTGGATATTATAGACTACAGGAGGGTAGACCGAGTGAGATTTCTCAGAGAGTCTTCCCTTGTTGGAATTTCCTTAAACCATCCCAGGCTAGAGGAAGAATTGACCGAGCGAGCTTCCTTAGAGAGTCTGTGATAGACCTGAGACTATAGGAGGATTGACCGAGTGAGCTCCTCAGAGAGTTTCTAGACCATGGGGATATAAGAGGGTTACACCACATGATCTTTCTCATAGATTCCCTGACTACCCTAGACTATAAGGGGAATTGACCGAGCAATCTTCCCTAGAGAGTCTTATAATTTCATATGACCAAACCAGAGGGGTTAGGATGAGTGCACTGCCAAGAGGGTTATTGGTACTTCTTGGATAGTTCCAGAGGGGTTGGCTGCAAGTACTTCCTAGAGGGGTTCCTGTTGTGGTTAGCTGTTTGCTTCACTACTGCTTGTTGTTCTGTGGATTTATTACTATTTTATATCGTCCTGTTATTGCTTACTGATTACTGCCTATTATTTTCTGTTACTGTTTACTACTTAGTGTACCATTAACTATGATATGATCACTGACTGTTAGGAACCAATCTTTGGGTGGTTGCCTACTGGGATTTAGTCTCACACCCAATTTGGGCCATGCTTTGGGGCCCAAATAGACTATGTTTTTACAGGTATAGACAAGGTCAAGTGCCCTTCATCTTTGGGTACTTGATTGATTTGGAGAAGGAGAGCATGGGACCAAGCTTAGGCTTGCGATGCGGCGGAGCTGTTTGCCTTTTCTTTGTACTTGTTTTGGAACTGTTTGTATTTACATCATTATGACATGTTTATCCACTTTACTAGATATGTATCATGAATCATTTCATATATACATATGTGCTCCAGTTGTTTATTATTTTAGTGTTCCGCTGTTTATTTTTGTTGGATATTTACTGCTTCCGATATTGTATGCTTTGTTTACTTCCACTGTGTACTCTGCCAACGAGGGCATAGTTTCCCCACTATCACAACCAAGGCCCTCACTGCTAGTCGACAACCTCTGGAATTTGGGGAAATGTGCTTGAGGCCATGTGACTAACCAGGTACGAGGCGCCTCTGGGTGGCTTCCGGAACCGGGACGTTACAGAAGATTCATGAGAAATTTATTCTTGAAGGAGTTCATGGTACTGAAGAAATGGATTCCTCTTCATTTAAAATTTATTATGAAATAATTCTATTTAATGTTAGCTCATTGAATGATGAAATAGTGAAGTTTTAAGATGAGTTTGATTCATTTAAAAATTTATATAATGATCTATATTGAGAATCTATATCAAAAGTTATTTTTGATTCATTATAAAAGGAATATAAGAATATGAGAAATAGTTTAATCACAAAATAATAATTGGATTTTTCAAGTCATAAATTATAAGTTAAATAGAGTTACTAAGTTAAGAGGTTGTTTCAAAGACAAATTCTGATAAAATGAAGCTATTTATAGTAGAATAATGTTATTCTTATTCTTATCAAAGGAAAAGAGATGTTTGAAAACATATTAGAATAACAATTAATAGCTTTATCTGATTTAAGTTAAAAAGTTTGATGTTTCCAAAATTCAGACCAATAGTCTAGTTATGGACTCTTCAATTTTTTTTTCTATTTATTTAAAAATCAATGCTATACATATTGTCACAATTCTATAATTTTTTTCATATTTTCTTTATATTTTATTTTTTTCTCTTATGAAAGCATGAAACTTTTATTTTACTTATGAAAAAATTTTGTTGAATAAATAAAATATGATTTGTTTAAGGGGGAGTTTTAAAAAAATACATTTTTTATTCATATAAATTATCCGTATTTAAATAATGATATATTTTTAATGAAAGAATAATTTTAGGGGGAGTTAATTTTACTACTCTTATCATATTGATTTCAAAATAAGAGGGAGAAGTTTTATGTGTTTTAATTTTAAGAGATAAGTTTTTTGTTTTAAAGAGAGATGTCAAATGTTATTACCATAATTATAAAATTTACATGGTTACTAAAGGGAGAAGATTAAATAGAATCTTATAGATTATGATCTTATTTTCTAGTTTATATGGTTATTTTTAATGGAGGAGAAGTCCCATTTATTATGATTTAATCATTATAAAGGGGGATAAGTTTTCTTTATGGGAAAAATATTATAAAGATAAAAGGGTAAAAAAATTATTTAATTTTTAGATTTTTTTACAATTCTATTTATTTTTATTATGGATTTTGTGATCATAAAAAGGGAGGAGATTTTTTAGCTTGTGTTGATTCAATAATTTATTTAATTTATTTTTTTAATCTGATGCTCACAAATGCCCACATTTGTGATACTAATTATTTTTCTTCAAGTTAATTTTATAAAAGTAATATTTGTTGATATATTTATTCTATAATAATTTTCAAGACATTGATTCATGGGAAATACTTTTTAAAGTGTTTGGAATTTTTTTTAATGTATTCTAGAAATGATATTAAAACTCTACGTGTGCAAGCATAACATAGAGAAGGAACCCTATATTTGAAACAACACATACATATCATATACCCTACATTATCATAAATGTATGGTTCAAAAACCCTACATTAGTATGGAACCACATGTTTGAGAAAGAGGAAAGTACAGTACATCTGCCCTATGTTCGAAATCAACCCAACGTTTGAGGAAAAAAACATATGGTACATCAAGGTGACTTTTTTATTCAATCTTACATTGTCAACCCCAAATTTTATGTTTTTTAATTACATGAAGGAACCCTATATGTCACTATTCAGTGACAAAGTTTTAAATCCCTGATATTATCCGTTATTTATGCAACAGTCTTGTCAAAATTAATGATCCGTTCAACAATATTTTATAACCGATTCAATGGATTATATGATTATTTTAGAGGATCATTATGATTTTTTTAAAGGATAATATTTAATATATTTAATAGTTACTATTCTTATGGGATGTTACAAATCTCTTGAATGTTTCTTGAATTCAAATATTTATGATTTATTATGCGATATTTCTGGAGCTGGTCTGACATGAAGTTGTTCGACCCGGAGTATAAATAATGAGATGGTCTTCATTATAAAATAAAGATATATAAAAAAAGAGAATATTCATAGAGAGATACATACACACATATTTCTTATACAAGAGAGGAGATATACAAATACAATAATTGTGTCATAGCCTTCAGAACTACACTTTGGAGAAATATATTTTTTAATCTATCGACTCACTGTTACTGTTATTTTCTATTACTACTACAATAGTTTTTTGATTCATATTATTATTCAAGAAAAAAGAAGCATATAGTGAAGATACACTTTGGTGACATGCATGTTTAAACATTGGTCTGGTGTTTTCTCTGCTACTCTCTGAAGAAATACTATGCAAGTTTGAAGATATATTTGTTTTTGTGCTATATTGAATATCTGAACACATGTATATGTTGTTGCTACAAAATTTATGTTTAACTGGTACCATCAAACAAATCAATCTCTTTTGAAATATTTTAGTTTTGACTGCTTGTACTCAGTCATAGTTAAGTGTCTGATTCTTATACTAAGTTATGGATATTATATTCCTTATAAAAGAATAAGAAGGATTTGTAATGTATTGTAAGGGGTTAACTTCCTGCACTCATTTTTGGTTTGAATTTCTTAAGATAATAGGACATGATAGTAAAATCTCCATTATTGTGGAGTTGAGTGTTGGTGGAGTGGACTAAGGGATTTTTGTTCCAAGAACCACTATACATCACAATGTTATTTTTCTTTATTTATTTTCTCTGATCACTAATTCTTTTAGAGGAAAGTAAAGGACACTACATAACTAGGGATGTGTTCATAAACTATCAATGTTTTTATAGCTCATAATTTACCCCATATTCTGTCTTTGTCTTAATTTTCAACCAACTAGACCTAATAGAACCACCCATAAAAATATTTCTCTCATAGATAAAATCAAGAAAATTATTATCATCACCATTTTTATGTGATATCATAATAGGATACATAAAAAATACAGAGGGATCATCCTATATATTTACTCCCAATGAGAAGATCACATCCAAAACTGTGTATTAGCCAAAATCCTACCAAATAATGAATTATGGTGTGGGATCTCCATGCTATCATGTTTTTATAAATAGGATTAAGGGATATAATAAATCACAAGGGTTTAATTTCTAACACATAAAATACTATAGAAGGATGAATTGAAAATTATATTAGGGGGAATATGACTCATCAGTAATATAGGAGACCCACACCTTAATGGGACTTATGAAGTGCAGACCCCATTCACAAGATAAGAATCCATGTTCCTATGAATGATTTCATTTTCTCATATACCTTTGGGGAGTACCATATCAAATAGATAAAATAACGACATAAAATTCAATAAAAATTGATCTTCTATAAATGGTGTACCCACACCCCATCAGATATGTGAGAACTAACCCAACAATAATACGAGTGAATTACACCTCATCAGGATCAGGGGACTTCAAAAACCATTTTCCAAAATGAGGACCCTTGCCATATTTATGGGAGGTGATTTATCCAAGAGGAGTACTGAAATCCATGATTTCATATAGTGAACCCACACCTCACTAAAATATAGCACAACTAAAGGATTACATAACCTTGTTGTGGATCATGTGCCTGAATTGAGCTCTTATATGGGGGGATATATACTCTAGAGATAGAAGATCTCACCCTGCATTTATGTGTTTGGGGGATACTAACCCTACCAACATGATCAATTGACGATCTTGTGAACTAGTGTATTAGGGGACACTGACATTACAAATAAACTTATGAGGTCACACCATGGAATCCATAAAGTTCAAAAGTGGATTATTTGGATATCATGATACCAGATTCTCACACATCTATGAATAGTCCTGTGACTTGCATCATTTTCAAAAGGCCCATCTGTAGCCTCTTGTGAATGAATTTTCCTAAGAAAAATAAAGATTCTTATTGCACTAAAACATCTCAAAAAGTAAGATATCATTACTTAAAACAAACAACATGTTTTCCAATATATTATTCAAAGTCCTACTAAACTATAACATTCAACTAATACATTATATAATTAGATTAGTCAAATGATTATTATATTACTAGTATAGAAATTATTTTACCACCATATCCTTGATGGGATCTATAGTCTATCATCTAAACCTGAGCACAATAATCATTTTTTCCCAAATATCTCGAACCAAACACACTAAATAAATATCCCTAATCACAATCCCAAGAAGTTTTGATTTTTATAAAAATTAGATTTGAATTGACACATAGGGTCCCCTCATGGGCCAACAGTGAGTCAAGTGTGCCACCTAGTGCCCATATCCAATAGTCAAAGGGATGAGGACTAAAACTCTGAAGAAACAAATAATAATTGGGAGCCTTTATCATTATAACAAGTTCATTAATACATCATAAATCATCCATAACAAAAACATTAAATAAAAAAATGTACAATTCATGAAAATTTTCTATACAACCTAATGTATAAATTAAAAATTCATGAAAAATAGTGAAAAAATATAGATCAACACCTCATGGTGTAACAAACCATAGGAGACTCAAAATAAGGGAACCACCAATAGCTAAATTTTTTAATATTGATAACTTTTATCCATCAATATTAAAATCTATAATAGTTTCAATCTATATTAGATCAAATTTCTCTACTAGCTACATACCCATTTATATCGTCAATGACTAGTTTTCTATATGAAAAAGAAAAAATAAGTGTGGGGAAAAGCTAGTTTATTAGTGAGTATAAGTAAAACAAGTCGTACATGCCATAAAATAGCCTCTAGTTTCATGATAGCACATAATAGAGGGTAAAACTATACAATAATTAAATTCAATGAAAAATAGTATAAACATAAGATAGTGATGATGATATGTATTTGAATCCCATTAAACCCTAAATCAAATATCATAGGGGAAAATTGATTTATTGATATTTAATCAACCAATTTTATGATAAATCCAAAAATACACCTCATTCTCTAGGGAAAACACCTCCTCATAATCATTAGTGTCATGTCATATGAAACCACAATGTTTTCTATGGGGTAGGGGGGACACAACCCAAATCAACCTTTAAAAATAGATGTGGTCCAATTAGGGGTGATCCTATCCTATATTGGCTAGTTAACTATGAGATAATATAGATGAACTAGTATAACAACACTATCATCATATATGCGAAAAAAAAAACACTACAGAAAAGATTTGTTCCCAGAACAATGCTTCATTCTATAAAAGGGAAATATTAAAACTTATAAAAATTAAATAAGAATCTGTAGACTATTAAATGTGGGGTTTACATACCTATTTTAATGATATAATTTTTAAGGGGATACCAACCCTATTGATTATGTACTCAGACCTCGTTCCACAAGGTGTCTTGATATCTTGAATATCACAAATTTCATGTTGTTATACCACATTGTATATTCGAACCCAAATTATTTGATATATATCTACCTAACCACCATTAATGTATATGAACTACCAATTCCAAATAAACCATGTAACCTCATAGATATGGTGATAAAGGATGTCGAACCTTGGTAGATTGGGTGGAAAATGACTATAGTGGAGGATCCTTACGGAAATAAAACACCGAGAAACCTTATGGAATATTTATCATATCTAATGTACTATGGTGAAAATACATCACCCGATCACAACCACATCACCGAGAGTTATTAAATCTAAGGAAACTTTCACCATTATTTTTGAACTCAACCTCCAGACCTACATTTCTACATTATATATATTTCCATATCACTATTCATGTAGCCTTCAACGGCTTAACATTCCACACCATTACAATCTAAATGAAAAAATAATTAGGATAGGTTATTTTTTTATTTAAATAAATTATCATATGATAAATAGTTATTTATTCAATCCATGAATTAGAGGTTCCCAATGATGGGAACTTGGGATCATGCTACACTTCTGAATTATATATCACATATCGGTCTTGTATCATCTGTCATGATAACATGATCATGAAATGTAAGAAAGATTATCGACCTTCTATATTAATAATATGATATGTGTGAGTTGAGAATCCATAATAAGAAAAATAATAATATAAAAAGAAATTATTTTATTATTATTATATATATTTATTAATATATATCATAAGAGGGAGAATTCAGTCCGATGCTCCCATTCACTCTCCAATAAGCTTCATGTAGCAACTACTATTTATTTAATTCATAGCCAACCCTATTTATTTAAAATCTCATTTTTCATCTTATATGATCTACCCTTGAGTGAAAATACATATTCATGACTATTTTAGTAGTAAAAATTCCCCCTTTCATCCAACACCATCCATCATAAGAAACATGCCCTTTCACCACCACCGACCTCCAATGGTGGTCATCCCCATCCCCACATAGCACCACTCTTACATGATCCTTACTGACATTCTATATCACTGGTTCTACCAGTCATCCAGTCAAATAAAACCATATGAAATATCATGGTCATTGAAAACACTTAGGTCTCCTCCCCTTAAATTGAGACACTCCATCTGATCTTACACTACCTTGTAATCCATCTACCACCACCCCACACTACTACCTCTATATTACCATGATATTGTCCAGCACTGACTAACCATATAATGAAAAATCCTTCATCGTGTGAAAATTAAAACCCAAGAGATACAGATATAGATAAATCTATGGAAACTAATCGGGATGTTCTTGAATCCCATCACCATCAATGGCCCCTAACTAAACATCCACAACTATGTACAACTGCTTATGTCATCTGTTGACACAATTCATCATGCCAAAATAGGAGAATGATTGGAGGGTGGTGTAAATTCTATACTAACATAAATTACATGGAATGAGTACCATGATACATTAAGACAATTAATTATACCACATTTAATGAATGATGAATGGGATAAAAAATAAAATAAAGAATCCTACCACATTAAGAAATTTCGATGCTTTTTTATCAGTTACTTTATTTTCCATGGTGGTGTCCTGAAAAAGATTATACTGAGATTCCTGGCCAAAACTCATCCCCCACCCTCCTCCTACTCCATGATATATAGGTAATAATATTGGAGTTATCCTCCTTCATATGTTCTATTGGGAGATATAATAGGATTAGTACAACTAAAATAAAATAATAAAATAAGATAAATAAGGATCCCATTAATGGGACCGATAATGATATCCAACATGAACTACAATATTAGTACTCCTAGGATAAAAGAAACATAATAAATAGAATCATGGTCTTGGTTATCCCATATAAGTCACTAAAGATAAGATATAATAAATTTATCACAAATAACAATGCATAAGATAAAAATATTATTTTGTTGGTCAAATTTATATTGAGGAACCTCCACACCAGCCTTTCTTGGGTATATTAGCCAATGGGTAAACACCACAACATTGAATATACATCCGCATTGGATAATTTTTTGAAGATATTGTTCTAGGGTAAATGTAATAATTTTAAATTTTTATAGGATCTTGGCTTTGAAAATCATAAAATACCTAAGTATTCCTTGTGGAAAAAACTACATCATAACAATGTCCATGATATCCATATAACAACCAAGGAGTATCTGGTGATGGATCCAGTGAATAGTGGTATCCATCATCATTGCCTATAAATGATCACTATATTGGTTTTCAATAATTTTGTTACAACAACAATTGTCTAAGAAAGGAAACCTAAGGGGAGGGGACACCTAGGACCATAAATTGTCATAGTCAATGAATGGGCCTCTAATTCTGATCCCACCAATGTACCTTACACTAATTAGAGCATCTCAATAGTAACCCTAGGATTATTTAATTCTCTTACATATATTAGACCTCATATTCTATTGATAGAAGCCATATTTGGTTTGTAATAATTTCCATTGAAAAAAAATGAAGAAAACAAATAATTAAGAGGTTATCCTTATAGAAATACACCCAAAAACCCTATATGTTTTCCTGCATCACTCTATAGAGTGGTATTCCCAAAATGATTTATATATTTACCATATAGGTCATCATAGTGAAAAAAATAAGTCACAATCCAAAAGGGTCATCACTAAGTTCATAATAGAGCTTGTAACTCTATAGTTCCTCCCTAAAGTTGTCATTGTAATGATACTATTAGAAATTAATATGAATCAACCATACATGACCACCATATGACATAATGTCTTGTAATAATCATGGATTTCCTCATCATGATTCTAGATATATTAGAATTGAAAATAGTGAAATGTATAACAAGTAAGGAGGAAAATTTATTAACAATCTATCAGTAATCAACTACCATAGAGGTCCTCCTAATGGTGTTCATGCTATGAATAACTTATGTAGAGGTTATCCCTATATTGGAAAAAAATAAATTTACCACTATAATGTTCCTCCCTATGGTGATCATGACAATAGATCTATATTTAATTTATAGGAAATATATTTCCAATTTCCTTCCAATAAGAAAAAATATAACCAATGTGGAGGACATTAATATTATTTTTTCAAAAAACCAATAACAACAATGGACATCACCATGGTTATAAGGCATAAAATGATAATAAAAAGATCCTCCATAGGGTAATATAGAAAATGGCCATAATTTACCGCAACATTGTTCTTATTATGATGGTCTTACTTGTAATGATATATCACTATAATATGAAGGTTTATCATATGCCAATATGGTTCCAATGTTTCCCACAAATTGAGTGTCCCATGAAATTACAATGATAGAAGAACTAATTAGTCCACTACTGACTAGAAATTTTTTCCACAAACAATTGTTGACCAAATAAATTTATCATCATTTGTACCTACCTTATAACCTAGAACCAAATATGTAGCTAATAATATTAAAAATTATCCAACTCATATTGATAAAATTGTGGTAAAAGACCACAATATCTAGAGAAGGATGGAGAATCACTATTTGGATATGGGGAAAATTCAATTATCATGTGGTGAGAATGGGACTAATATAAAATATTTCACACATTATAGACTATATAAAATACAAATTATGGAATTAACAATGATTTAGAACATGAATTCATTCTTTATTGCCATTAAAAACTATGTGTGCGAGTTGATCACCTTAAATCGTGTACCCTAACGATTAAAATAAATGATATCCACATCAAGTAACTAGATGAGAATTTACAAATATTGATTTATTTATCACATTCAATGTTTTAGAATAATAAATATTAAAAATAATCATGATTCCTAAGAACAAACCTTAATTAATTGTCTATAAGCACTTAATCAAATAATCTATCACACACCATATAATATTCACATCTGAGATAGGGGCTAAAATAGATCTCTAGACATCTCTCCACATAAAAGATAGAAAGGCCTATCTATATTGGTAGATTAAAAAATCATTGGATAAGGTTTGTCCTTTGGTCCTTGAAATGAATATGCTTGATGGTAAATCCAAAAAAATCTAATAAACATTAGAGAATTGAAATGATAGAATCTATGAGAATGATTCATTTATATAATTATTCGCCATGATTCCCAAATGGTAACCATTTGACTAGTTCTCATGATTAAGTCTCATTGAAATATGAATAACTATTAATAGAATACACAACTCAACTATAGTTTCTAGAAAAAATGCTATCCCCCATCCACATTCCAATGTTTAAGTCATAAAAAAATTAGAAATATAGGGAACTATATATTAGTAACACATGGAATTTTAAACCCATAGTGAAGGGGTATTTTTACATCCACCATCACACTTGGAATAGTCGAATATGTAACAGGGTGTAGCATTGAAAGTAGAAAATTAAAGTTCAATATGTCCCATATGGCATGGTGGATTTTTACATCACCGTACTTTATGAAATTTAATATTCACTAGGTTGTGGGATACAATAAAATAAGTACCTTTTTTCCCTATTATTTTTTTCATGAAAAATTATCACTATTAGAGTCATGTTCAAATAATTTTTTCCTATATATTATTAAGATCCTAACTCATGAGTTATTTGTTTCTTTATCTCAATATATGAACTATGGGATGAAAATGTTTCTTCCAAATGGAATAAAATTCCATTAAATATTATATTAGGTAATGATAGAAATTATATTATGATCAATAACTCAAAGGATACATGAAAACTAACAAATCACATTTATAATTCTATGTGAATTAATATATGATTCATGTTACCCAATTAACACACATTAATTTTATTTAATTTTTTTTGGATTATATTTTGGAGAATGAAAAATATTTGGAGGAATATGATGGGGAGGCATATTATTAGAATAGTTTCCACAATGTGGAAGGAAAAGAAATATTCCTTACTCAAAATAAATCATAGAATAAAAGGTTTGGGAGAACCACTAACCATCATAGTACTAAAATGTAGGAAATCATCATCACAAGATAAAGTGAGAATCTGTATCTATATCTAAATACCCTTATAAGAAAATAAGTATAACCTAATTCTATCGATGAAATGATTTCTTGGTATGACATAGAGGTAGAAAACAAGACATAACCCAATGACTAATTTATTAGTGTTACATTAGCTATATTGTTAAACTCTTAAGATGAATCCAGAATACCTAAATTAGCTAAACATACTCCATAAGAGGAGATTTCATGAATATAAATCAAAATTTTGATCCACCATATAAAAATATGGTTGAATAAATGGGTTTAATAAACCCAAAAACCAATTGATTATAACGTATTTTATCCACAATGGTAAAAAATTTAACTAAACGAAGGGAATTATTTTATGCTAACATAGACCCATTACATACCAAAATTTTTTATTGGTTGATCATATCAGGAACCATAAAATTCTAACATTTATACATCTATTTAGGGATTGATGCAATAATAATGTCTAAAATATATAGAAACCCAAGATACTATGATGAAACTAGTTGAAGGCTTACAATTGTTGGTGATCCAAAGATGAATTTGTATCTTGTGTTTATCAATTTCACTCCTAAACTAATTATCATCAGAAAACCACCCTTCCTGAAATAAAATTGTACATGAGTCCAAAAACAATTATTCATTTCATGTGTCTATGCACCAAATTTTCAGAATTCTAGAGCAATTTGAAGTTTTGAAACTATGAAATATCATATAGAAAAAGATATTACCAATTGTTTCTATTAAAAAACCTACTTGTCAAATATATTTCACATTTTTATGAACAATAGTTGTTTTTTTCCTACCATATTACATCAAAATTAATGATGAAAACCATCCATATCCTCACAAATTAAAAATAGTTAAAAAATCATATGTAATTAAAAACTATCACCATTTTGAATGGTTTAAATAATTCATTTTACATGAACATAATTGATGATAATTTTCTAGAGATATGAGATTAAAATATTTATGATAAGCTCAAAAAATACCTCATCCCATTAAAATATCAATTTGGATTTCATGATTTCACTACAATTTCACCATAGTTGAGAATCACCCTATGGAATTTAAAAACAAAATTCTAGTTGAAATCTACAAAGAAAAATAATATGAAATGGTAGAATCCATGATATTCACTCTTAAATATGTAATGTAAATTTCAAGTCCTACATGCTTATGAATAATGAAATTAAGATGTAATATTAATTTTTTATTTTAATGTTATGGAAATTATGAGTATGAGGGTTAATATAGGAATGATGACTATTAGTATATATGAAATAGATAGTTTTGGACGAATATTAATGGTTAAGAGGACTCTAAGGTGTTGGAGGGAACTTTTGAGTGGGGGTATTGGTGATCATAATTTATTTATATTTGTGGCTAATATCTCATTGTACAACAACTTCTATAGGATATTCTAAGACACATGATGAGTGGGTGAAATTTAAGCTACATTTAAGGGATTCATACATTTTAGGTTTTTATGGGGTTTGTATATAGAAAATAACCACATTAAGGTAATTTTATTACAATATTGAGGGAACTCTCCATGATGATGATTCTTGGTGAAGGATAGGGGAACCTTATGTTTTTACTTTTGGTATCTCTTATAGAAATCCAATTATTCCATTACCAAGATGGGTCATACCACTATGATGTTTTGTCAAGGGACCAACACTCTTCTTGTGGATGTTATACCACAATCGACATGTAATACACCAATACCTGGCTGGGTTATGGAGAATCATAGAATAACCCTCATTGTTATTCCTTAAACGACATGTTGTAATCATTTCTTTATTAAGAAATGACCTATATTTTTATATTTACACCATTTCATAATTTATCACTATATAGGATTTTAGAGATGCTCATTCAATTTTATATCACACTATTCTTACCCAACCATATATACCTTATAGATTAGTTATTTCATAGTTTTAAAATGGAATTTGGTGGAATCGTTTACTCTTCATTAGCCCATTATTATTCTCCCTTTATTAACCCATAAAAAATTATATACTATTAGGGTTGGGAAATGATTACATTTGAGAATGGATAAATTTTTATTAATTGATAATACTTTAATATATATTGATGAGATAAAATATACAGAGTTTGTTAATATACACTAATCACTATTTCACTGTAGGTATGTTACACTATGAAATTTCATTCTCTTTTTTATTAACTTAAATGGAATTGATTAATTTTTAGGTATTGGTTGTTAAGTATTTTCTTCATATATATGTTAAGTGGATGTCATGTTATGATATTATGTTTTTGTTTTATGCTTTTGTTAGTGGGTACTACATCGAGCACGAG
Organism: Viscum album; assembly: GCA_963277665.1. Classification (NCBI taxonomy): domain Eukaryota; kingdom Viridiplantae; phylum Streptophyta; class Magnoliopsida; order Santalales; family Viscaceae; genus Viscum; species Viscum album. The sequence goes on from OY728127.1 coordinate 644,111,127, forward strand.
AGTTTTGTGAGCACAAATGAGGAATTGATATGCATTAGATGTATGAAATCACCCTATGAGATTGGTGGTCCTCATATACATCCCAATTGATTTTACAAAATTTTTATTTGTCTATGATATGTGGTCTATAAACTTATGGGTGATTAACCATAAATATAATTTTTTTTTACTAAAATCAAAAAAAATTAAACAAGTTTCAAGAGAAAGGATGGACCCTTAGTAACCAACTTGATTCTTTGGTCATCGATCACTAAAGTGGTGATCATAAATGTGTTCCAATAGATATTTGAATTTGATGGGGTATTAATTCAATGGATAAAGAAAGATACAATGATATATTATCCATCATTACCCTATATATAAAAAAGAGTTATGGATTTGGTGTTGATGAAAAAATGTAATCTTGAGATTCCATGTATTAATGTGGCTAATAAACAAGATATTCGGGTGGGTGTTCCACCACAAGTAGTTGGATATTACCTAGGATAATATTACCTTGGTAGAAATATTGAAGGATTAGATATGTTAGGTTTGAATTATCTTGTCTAATTGAGTGATATGGTATTTATTTCACCAACCTAGTATGATTTTGGTATGGAATTACCAATAAGGATGATAAGAACATGATCTGATCAAGGTGGTGTTGAGGTATATTAACCCCATTGAGTGATATTCTTTCTCATTATTGTAGGAATGGAGATAGGGGAGATAATATAGTGGTTCTAGGAAATGATATATCCTAGTGGACTATATTTATGTCCCAATATCATTTAGACCCCTGAGAGGGTTAGTGGAGGGAGGGTAGTATAGTTATATCATGGTATGGATGCAGTAATGAGTCTAAAATGTGTGCTTGGGAGGATGACCAAGGAAATTTGTGAAAGGTTCTAGCATTTTTCCAAGACATATAATGATAATATAAAATAGTATGGTGGAGTAGGATTTCCCATATGTTCATGATGGTTTGATATATGATTCTATAGTGTTATGAAAATTTGGACCCTAGTCCATGTGAATTTTATATGTGTTTCTAGTTTGAGAGAAAATGTTCCCCTTGGTTCTAGATGATGTGATAAGTGTTTCTAGGGTATGGATAGAATATTCCCTCTAGTTCCTAATGAGATATGATATACATAATCCTTGTTATGGAATTAATATTCCAATTTTAAATTTAAGTTATTTATTAATTGAGAGGAAATGTTTCACTCATATATGATTGTTTTATTCTATGAATCATTCGATATTAGAAAAATAATTAATAATCAATCATTGGTGTAACCTTATAACTCGAGTATGGATGGTGGATATCTTAATAAACTTATATAATTTCATTATTATGCATATAATATCACATATTTTAGGCACAAATATTTACTAGATATATTAGGTATGGTATTAGTTGTGTCTTGATGAGTTTCACTCAGAACCATCTCAGGTGGCCTTGGAACAATGGTACCTGATCAGATATATGGATAATAAGTTTAGATAGTATAGTAGAATGATATTTCATTGATGAAATAAATATCTTGTATGGTGTCCTTATAAAAGGTTTTAGTATTTTATTATAGATCCTTCATGTAATTAGGTTATTTATTTTTAAATATTATCAACCCAATGTTCAATTAGTGGGACATTTGACTATATGCATTCATATTCATTTGATTTTACATGTTTAATTTTTAATAATTTTTTATTATATAATTTCTATTAGGTGTTATGTTTTGATAATATTTGGTCCTTTTTACTATAGTATTACTCTTATTTTAGGATATAGGCTATCCATATCATCATTATAGACCCCCACTACTAGTCAAAAATATTTTGAATATGGGGAGTTTTATTATAGGTCACATAAAACCTTGAAAAGAACATTACTGAGTGGTATCAGTCTAAGGGATGTAACAACGTGGAATTAGATCATGGATTATTTATCTCACTCTTTAGTATATGGTAGGTAGGGGAAATATATTTGTGAGATCATATGATAAACCTCAAATCAGATCACAACAAACACCTTTTTTTATTGTATTTCTATGTTATTAGGGATATGTGAATGTGTTTTATAGATTTTATTATTATGATTGAGTTATTGATTCAATTATTATGTGAGAATTTATATTTATATTTATAGTTTTTATCTTGGATAGCATTGGAATGAGATGTGTATACATATATTATATAACATAGGATTTACATAAAATTTTGTGCTTTCATGAGAAAGGTGACACTAATAATAGAGCATTTAATTTTTTTAATGTGTCAAAAATAACTCAAATTAAGTTTTTAGATATATCATATTGGGGGAATTATACATATCTAAATTATAGTATTTCATTATGTTGAAAACTCTTGTGGATATTTTGTTGAGGCATTTTTCGATGACGACTATAATATCCCTTTCTGTATGGTCCATATAGTAACCCTTAGTGGGTCCATAAATGAATTGGTTACCATAAAAACCTTATGGATTCCTTTAAGGTTGGTTTGGTTACCTAAAGAGTCACAAATAATATATATGGTATTTTTCAATTTTTATTCTTAGTGTATTTTTACATAAACATACCATATAATGATATATTTAAAAAATATGAATCACTATAGGATGATGTCATCATATGCGTTGGGATTTGACCACATACTTGAGGGACGAGTTAGGTGTGATGACGCTCGATGATGATTGTTTTTGGAGAGATGGTAATTAAATCAATATTTTATTCCTAATACATACAAGTGAGAACCTTATATGGATATATTAGAAGATTTGATGCGTAATGATATTGGAGATCAAGGCATAGATGTTTCATTGAGGACAAGAAACTATATGGTGTATGTAATTGGGTTATGTGGGAGAGCCTAGTGATATCCTGATGTGATATAATATAATGTTGAGATGGTTGTTATGATAGTAATATTCAGTGTTATCTTATTATTTTCATAGGAAATTATAATTCAGGAGATAACACATTAGGGGGTTTATCCTAGTTCGTGTTTGTTCATTTGAGATAAATATCTTGGTTATATTCTTGTTAATAAGAATAAATAACTAGAGGTTATTTTTTTGGATTTTTCTAAAATCCATGAGAGGAATGCTTAAATATTTTAGTAGGTATGTGAGTTTATATATATTAACGTGTTACTCATGGGGATGAATGTCGAGTTATACAATCATATAGTAAAAAATAATGAACCTAGTATATTTAGATGTGTTTGAGATAAATAATTTATATTAAACTATGAATAAGGATCATAGATGTGTACACTACATGTGGCAAGTAGGGTGGGTATTGGAACTATTTTTCAGGGAAAATACTCAACGTGTGGGAAGGTGTTCTGTGGTTATGTGTGGTTCCAATTTGGTTTATGGATTGGTGATCAACTTTGTATAGTTTATGTAGCAATATATTTAATTATATGTATATGTAAAGATAGTTCTATATTTTTTATATATTGAGAAGTATTAAATATTTAATTGTTAATGAAATCATCAATAGATTGATCAACTAATTAATGGATCATCACAGGTTCTTGACAAGGGTTATTAGTATAGGAGAATGTGGATCAAGAGGGATGACATGCATGCGATAATGAATGATTGTATTTTCTATATTTAAGTGTAGTTTACGGTAAGATACATGATGTGGAGAATAATATTGGACATTAGAGGGAATGACACTCATTACTGATAACATTATAAATGATGTTGGAAGTGATAGACTAGTGACTAAGAATGAGAAGATATTATTTTTTTCATTCACCCTCAGGTATTAGTGTGATGGTCATGTCCAATCCATGTATATGTTAATAGTTGAATAACGATATATAAAATTATATGTTTAGATCATTGGATAATAACAAGGATACTCCTATGGTGGGATACATCATCTATATTGTGGATGTATGACACTCATATTGGTATTGTCATGGATGTGGTGAAACCTATTTGTGGATGGTCAAGATGGAACTGATATATTTATGTATAGAAATATCAAATTTAATCTAGAACTTTGGTGATTAACATTTTTTATATTTAGACATGGATTTGGGTAGTGTCTTCATGTTGTAATATGCATTAGGATATAGATGATGTGATCTAAGAGTGAGTAAGATCGAAAGGGAATAAGTTCTCATGGGTTGTGTATAGTGATTTATTTTTTGATTAAGGATATAAACATGTGATTACCCTAGATTCTAGGTTTATAATTCAATTATATTGTTTGGATGGTTACTATATTTCTTTAAAAATAAATTCATCTTAATAGGTGAGGGTGTAGATGATTTTTTCAAGAAAGGTTAACAAAAACTAGACCAACCATCATTTTGAATAATTTTTTTATGGAATGGTGCAAACCAAATTGTCCATATTATAGGAACATTGAATGTTTTTTTTGAATGTTGATACCTATAGTTGGTGTAACCATGATTAGAATAGGCCTTTATGATTGGGATATATTGGTGGAGATCACAATATTCCAAAGAATAAATTGGCTAGTAATTATTTCATTTATGTCACTACATGTGTGTGATTAAGCCCCCTCTTGATATGTTTAATGGTGATATGTTGGAAGATTTATTTTTTTGAACAATTAAATAAATATTTAGAGTTTCATAGTAGATTCAGATTCATAATTTTGTATAGAAAACTACTAGTTATTTTTAAATTATCAACATATGTGGGATAAAAATTATTTCGGGTGGAAAAAATATACTTATCATGGATGATAGATGTTGTGGTGGGAATTATGGGAAGAACCAAATAATTATGTGTTTTGAAATTCAAATAGAATTTGATTTTTTTCCTAGAGAATATGATGACTTATGAAATGTGATTTATATCACAGTTAAGAGCATTGGAATATCTTGATGAATGAGTTTTTAAATGGATTAAGGATCATGAGGTTTTTCTGGTGTGTGTGTGTGTTAATATTCGTGTGTGGTCCGGGTGAGCCCAACTTTGATGATGTTTTTTACGAATGGTTTTCACACCACAATGGGTGATGGTCATTTCGTGATTAGTTCTTCTTAGAAAACTACTATGTCATGGTAAAGGGAGTCATGACATGGATCCCACTATGAAAATATTAGCTTGTGTAAATTAACATTTAAAGGTCATTCCTCCATCACCTATAGAGGTCATATATTCACAATGAAATTTATGAAATGTGAGGGAAACCTAATATTTTTTCATTGGATTTCATGGAAGAAATACTATCACGCTGTGACCTTGATGGGCCATACAGTGGTAGTGTTTTGAAAAGGGACATGTATGTTTCCTTGGGTGATCTCTTTATGAACCACATGGGTTTTAACATTACATGGTCGAGCAATTTGGTTACACAATTTTATATTCATTCTTGTGACATAGCTGACCACTAACCCTATTTATTAAATCTGAAAAAAAACATCCATTACCGTAATTCTAATTAATTATTTAGAGTGAGAGAGTAATCCACAGGGTTCCATTTATTTTAATATCTCCATTTATCATCATTTATTTGATCCCCCTAGGAAAATGGTGATTTCATTGTGTTTTCCATGGAGTTTTTTGGGTAGGGTAAGGTCTTTTTCTATATGTTCTCCTTCTCCCACCATGAAAGATACTGTATCTATCTTTGTCTATGGTCTAGTGAAAGTGCACATAGATCATTGTGGAATCATTTCTCACAGATGTTTATTTTTATCTTCATAGAGAGAGGATATCCAGATAAGTTGAACACATATCATTGATCATCATTTAATAAGAGATATATCACTATATGAATTTATTTTAGGGTTTTTTAATTAAATTGGGAAGAATTAGTTATAGTAATAGTAATAATAATTATGGATTTATTAATTAGATATTACAAGATCATGCCAAGAGAAATTTGAATGAATTTTATATAGTATTCTCTGAGAGGGAGTTATATAGAGCTTGAGTGTTTGGTGGGATTGGACAAGGCATGAATGGAAATAAAGAGGATTTTAACTCCTTATGAGGCATATGGTCATTTAACATCTCCCATAATTTTATATTTCTTTATATTTAAATGTTTCATGTGGTGTCACATTTATTTTCATCAGAATATAAATTTAAATGGGTTTTAAATTAATTTTCCATTTAATGAAAAATATATCAAGGTCCGTGATGCACCCTTGAAGACCTTTTTGATTCCTCAAAACCTGATGGTTTGGTACATGGTCATAAATATATTACATGAGATAATGAAGACCAAGGTCGTATAAATGAAAATAATGAAGTATGTACCATGATAAATGTTCTATTTTGACACAACATGTATTGGAAAATGTTATATTTAGGGTTGTTAGAGTTGGGTTACACCATATTGAATCACTATATGTATTGCAACCATGTAGAAAATTCACTATAGAGTGGTGTTAGTGTACCTCTCTAACTATCATGAGAGTATCAAGGTTAGTGTACCTATGGTAGGAAAATGGAAGGGTTTTATAATTGAGGATAGACCATTCATGGCCTAGAGAGAAAGATTTGTATTATTTCCTCTGTCTAATGTGATGTTGGTATGACATTCCCTTTGATTCTATTTAGGGAATGATAAAATCTTTGAAATTTTTAGGGACTCTGGGCCCCCTTTGGTGTTGTGTTTCATCCCCAGAGTTATAAATGAGAAATAAAATCTAATATAGGGTGAATTCATAATGATGTGTCCTATGGGACCTTGTCGGTGATTGAATCTCAAGTTATCCTTGGAGTAGGATATTGAAGGGAGGCTAATATTGTGATAGCCTGGTATTGATGCTTTGATTGATATTGGTTTTGTTAGTGAGAGTCCTTATGAGGTGATATTTGATGTGTTCAGATGTCGGTCAATCATATGGGGGGAAGAAATATGATTCCATTTATAGTGAGAATTTACTATCGGATTTCCTGATTTGATATAGGATTCAAGGGTTGGAGGTGATTCCATCCTCTTTTTTCTGATGATGTTATATGTATTTTTTGTGTGGGGATGAATATTTCCCCAAGTTCATGATAATGTGATATGTGTTTTCTTATAGGAAATTTAATTTTCTACTGGTTTCATGATGTCATGTATAATATTGTATGGTGGGGAGGTTTTTATTAATTATTTTTATGTGAGATTATATACTAATTCATTATGATGGTGTCATTCCATTAATATGAAAAGTTTTTTATATTCTATGGGTATGAATTTTTTTCCCATGATTGATATGTTTTATGACTGAAAATTAAATTTTTTTGTTTATTTCAAAAGCACTTTTAAGGAAAAATAGAGAAACCGCACAATAACCACAAATGAGGTAGCATGCCCAAGGGGATCCACCATTGCATACATGAGTCAGAAAAAACTCATAGATCACTTTTATGGTTGAGTGAGAATCGTAGTTAAACCCAAATATCATCCTTAAACATAAATTTGGAATCATCATATTCCCTCTCAAAATTAAGAGACGAATCCTCAAACATGAGACCAGATTGGCAGCTAGGGAGTGGGTGTACATCCTACCCAGCTTGCCTATGACCTCTTGCCTGCCAATAACCTATGAGAAAACACCTATATTGAAGAGCTATCTTTCCCTCCCCCATATTTTTGTCTTTATTTTTGGCTGATTGACATCCCTAAGGATATCAAACTAGTTATGGTTGGACACTAGGGAATCTAATCAAGCTTGAATTCCCAGTCCACCAATCAACCTATCCATAGCCAAGTGGGTCATAGAAAGGACCACCACTTGTTCCCCATACGAACTGATTACAAACATGACACTCTCTTTGGCTCCATAGACCATTGGGATACTCTACAATGTTGGATCATTCCTTCTCTCATCAGGGGAAACCATCACACCATGAAAAATATTCACATAGGTAGGTCCAACACTTCTAGAAACCACAACAGCGATGCCCTTACCTTTATTGTCTCCCCTCCGCTCGATCATTGATATGTTTTATGCCATGATACATATAGTACTATTTCAAGTGGGTATGATCGACCTCATGAATCATCATAGAACATGATAATGGATGTTGATAATTTCACGAGTCTTCAATAATTTTTTTTATTTTGATCATATAACTTAATTCATGAAAAACATTTGACGGTTACGTTAAGGAAACTATTAATAGTGGACTATTGAGTTTTATTCATAAAATTCATGGGAAAATGTAAAAATTTATTTCCAAATTGGTCATCATGATAATAAGTTCAGGATGGTTAGTGGGACGATATTTAATAAAATATATGTATAGTTTTGATAGAGTCTAGGGATGATGATTTGGGATAATAATATATCCTCATCATTCATTTTTTACTGATTATTTGTATATGTCATAATCCTAGTTTGAAATTAGAGGGATATATGACTGTATTCTATAATATTCTTATGATATAGAATATATATTCCTTATTTAGTCTTTATACTATAATTAATGTTGTGGATGATATTATGAAAAGATATGGTTATTTTGTTCTAATATATCATGTGATTTCTAGGAATTATTTACCTTGGATATTACATTCAACCCTCTATTCTAATTATAAACATATATCATCTAGAGATGCATGGTTTTGGACATGTAACACCCCACTTGGGAAACCAGTGAGTGGTTTTAGGAAGAGAGATGTTAGATATTCCATTGCAATTTCATGATCAAACCAAATATGATATAGTTATTAATCATGTCAATTAATATAAATACCCGTATTCAGACCTCTAGAATGAATATAATTTATAAAACTTCATCGTCAAAAAGAAAAAATACTGTTAATTTAAAAAATATAATGTCATAGAGAATGTCAATTCATCATCAGTGGAGAAATTCATACATTTATGATGATCCATATGCTTAATGAACTAGGCTCGAATGATCTCCCTGATTACATCCCATTCCATAAAATATTGTGTCAAAAATTGTAGGACTATTTCATCTTTATAGTCCTTCCCTAGATAATGAAATTCATTTTATTAATATGACTGCACAATCCCCTTGGTTATATGCTCCATGTGTCTACTATTTATGGAATAAAAATAATTGATGAAATTAATGTCTATAAATTCAAATAAATTCAATTATTTGATATAGAGTGACCCAAAAATTACATACATAAATACTAAATCTTGTTAGTGAAATATTAATTACATAAAATTATGATCAGTGGTATAACATTAATGGATTAATACCTTTTTAAATGAGTAATTATATACTAGTGATACAATTTTTTTTACATAATTCCACATTATGTTCTTAAAAACTAGTAACCCTCCTAAAGAGATCATACTTAAAACTTTTATTCATAACATGTGGAAGAGAAACATAATAAAGGGTGAGAAAAAATAATCATTAAGGGTATACATAAGTGTTATCAAGAAATGATCATATATGAATATAGTATAAGAATAACAGTATAATAACATTAACTTAACATTAAAAATCATACCCAAAAATTAATATATCATAATCATGACTCATGACACATAGATTTATCAATAAAATGACATAATACATAAGATTGGGAAATCACAAATAGTAAATTATGAGCCATGAGATCTTATATTGATCATAAACACAAGTTTGTAATATAAAAATTATCACATAAAATTATTTCAACAATCATGGCTCACTTCCAAGACAATCATAGTGGATTGGGTTCACTCCCCATTCCATCATTTCCACTGTAAAGGTTAATTCCAAATTCTATATTATTTGAAAAATCCCCCAACTATAATGGGTTCACCCCATATTTTTATCCTTAATATCTCATGAGATATCCATTTTACCCAATTCATTGGAGGGAAGTATAATTTTAGGCCCACCGGTAACATAATGAAAATAATAAACATGTGTGGCATGATATCATAAAATGGTCATCATATAATCGCATCATAACCCATTGAAGTGATATTGGTTTCATAATTATTTCATCAACATAATCATATACCATCAATATAAATAATAATAGTTGTAACATAGGATCATATCCCATGTAAACCACAAGAATAAACAATGGAATTTGTTATATATGAAACTAAAATTAAAATATTATAATATAATTTCTTGAAAAAATAGATTTTTAATTTTAAAATCCCGTTTTAAAATAAAAAATTTCAAAACATTTAAGAAATGAATTTTCATTTAAAATAACTATCTGTTAATGAAGATTCAAAGTAAATGGAATTTATATCAGTGAGAAAATATCTTCATCTAGTGTATTTTAAAACAAAACAACCACTCACATTTTCTATAAAAAATTAAGAGTACCTCATTCAAAAAATGAATACAAAGTTCCTTAAAAAAGTTATTTAAAACAAAATATGGTAAAAAATTATATTAATTAATTAATTATCAAAGGGTAAATACATTCTTGAATATATTTTAAATAAAATATATTCATGGAATGAACATATTACTCACTAAGGAGAATAATAAATCTGGTTTTCCTAAAAGACATTCATTCAGTTTCATAAGTTCCTTCAGAGTGGAAAATTAATGGTAAACTTATAATATCAAAAAAATGAAAAAAGGATAATAAAAAACATAATAATTGGTGAAGATATATGATATAATATAATAATTATAAAATTTATTCATAAACAAACCATCTAAAATGAGATTGTAACGTAAAACCCTTTCATAAATCTATCTTCCATCATAAGTGCTCCATCCTCCTATATAATAAAATTAAATTTATTAAATTTATATTACTAAACTATTATCATACCTATAATATCATTAATATTTTACTTATAATATAAGGCCCCAGCCTTAAACCTTACTTAATCTTGAGTTATTACAAGATTACACATTGATGATCTTTTCAGGTTTAGAGTTTTAGAGAATTAGAACATAAAACTTGCATTACATTCCACATATAAACAATGTGGTTACATAAAGATAGTATTAATATTTCCCATAAATGGAAAAATATTTAAAATAAAACATGGATTCATTCTTGACACTTCCTTGACACTATCATCATATCGTGTACCTTTCCCTTGACCTATGAAAAACATGTCAAAAAACATGGGATGAGCATAAAAAGCTCAGTATGGGTTATAAAAATATGGAAAGGAAACATAAGTTCATATATACATAAGAATGAAATCATACTTTACCCATAAAACATAAGCACTTTAACATACCTCATCAAAACATGAATAAATCATAGAAATCATAATACATAAAGGTAACTTGAGGCATTCATAACATTCTTATGTAGGAAGTAACCCTCTTGGTTACGTTTGGAATACCCATCACAGTTTATTCCCTAAATCTTTTCAGAGAAAACTTAACATTTCACTCCTTCGCATTACCCAATGCATTGGAGAGCTATATCGGGCTCACCCACCCTTAGTTTATCACGGAACCACCCATCTTCATAATAATTCCCAAGAACCTCAACATAATCGTATCACATAAAACATGCATAAAGGAAACATAACATTTACACCTTTCAATCACAAGATATCAATACAACACATTGATATAGAAACATTATGAAAACCATTTTCAATACCAAAACAAAAGAAAATTAAAACATGGTATTTATTCTTCTTTTAAAAAAGGTATGGCTTGTAGAGGAAGCCGAAACTCAAATAATGGTCACGGCGGCAGAGAAGTCGTTGTCACCACATACGTACGACAAAAACATTCCCTTTTGTCATTTTGTAAAATGCTTCATATAAAAAATATTCTTTTTGGATAAACGTAAAAGTCAAATGGGTTTATACACCGTATAAAAGAAGGTTGTGTATAAAATAAAATATGCCTCAATGAAAGGAGATTGAGACGAAGTCCCATACCTCGGGTCCGACTTGACTCGCTAGTTCTTTAATCTCCTGAATAATAAACTTGAGTTAATTTATACTTGTTTAAGAAACTTTTTCAAGTTAATTATTCCTTTTAAATCACTTAGTTCCATGTCATTAACACTATGTAATTATTTAAGTTAATAACGGTCATTTTAACGATCATTGGTACTTGAGTCAAAAATAAACCCTTTATAATTACAAGTTTTTCATGTATCCATTATATCCAAAATTATAATCATGATGTATATATCATATATATCATATATATCCAGTATATACATGCATTTATAATATTACATAATCATTTAGAGGTAAGAAATGAAATGCACCGTTCATGGAGACGGTAAGCCGTACGTACGCATGGACGCTACTTTCATTTCTATTTTGTATTTTATGGAATGGAATCATAATTATATAAAGGTATATAATAATTCCAGTGTAATATAATATATAATATCATAACTCCATCCTTTATATGTCCCACGTATGGTATTTAACGAATCAAATCACTTTGAGGGGGCGGTAGTCCACACTTCCTTAAATGAAGATATCGCGTTTACCCATAATGGGAACCATAAAGGTATGCCCAAAATGAAAAATACAAAAGCTTAAGGAAAACATAAAAATATTATATATCATATATAAATATAGTGTCATATTAATGGCCAACTTTGAAGGTGTTAAAAGAATGTTGAACAATCATCGTTTCGGGAGGCAGAAATTCGCCATCCACGGAAACAACATGTTCTTTAACCATTAGATGTAGGTGTGTGTAAGTGTAGCTCTAATAATTCTTATAACAACATCCTAGTATATTTAAGATACTGGAGTTGTTACAAAAGATATTAATAAAAAAATTTTAGGGGGTTGGAGAAGTAAAATAAAACAAAAGGACTCAAGTGAAGACATTACCATAAAATCGGGTAACTCCCTTTAGTTTGAGCTCAAAGGCTTCCTTGGGAAGACTTCTGCCCAAAGTTAGGCTTCAAGGAGTAAGATAGGGATGTGGAGAGACAAAATGGCCAGGTTTTGGCAGAGCCAAAGGCTTTCGAAGTGTGGGTAAGGAGGTAGAGCTGGGGGCCTTTTATAAGAGGAGAGGAGGGACACTCTTGGAAATTAAAGAAATGTAACTTTATTTTAAAATGAGTTTCGGATTCAAAAGGTCCCACATTGAAATATTTCAAGGTTAAGGTGATAAGGGTTCGAAATCCAACCATACAATAGGTTTTGGACATGTGTAGGTCGTATATTTTACATTATCTTTTCATTTTATTTAAATCTTTTATTAATGAGGTAATCGCTGCATCATCATGATGTCCTACATAATTTAATTTATTTAAAATCTAAAAATTATAAAAAAATTACTATGTTGTAGAAAATATTTTTAGATTTCCGATTAATATTTATAGTCTAAAAGATCATTTATTTAGACAAAATTAAAAATATTTTACTTAGGTGATACATTCTTTGTTACATTTAACATTCTTTAAAAATAAAAAGATAAAAAGTCACTTTCTCACAAAAGTGACTCCATGGGGCCCCCAAGTTTGGCACAAGGCATCAAATGGTCGGCCATGAGACAACCAGTAGCCTTAGGACACATGTTGTGATAATTTTTTATTATAATGATATTATCTTATTATCTTTAACTACCCGATTACTCATTAATCAATATAATTAAAGATAATTACCGTCGTTACTATTCATAATGTCCAAAAACAAGAGTCTTAATTACATAATTTGGAACTTATGATTCAAAATATGTAATCCATTTTACCAAATTCCAAACACATAAATTTCAATAATTAATTTAAAAAAACTTCCCGTTGTCAAAACAAACAGTGGGTTTTTTTGAAACAATATCTACGAAAAGTTTGGTATTAGTTTATGCCCAATTCAAAAGTGAAATTAATCCTAATGACCACCATTGGATTAAATGGTAAAAATATATTCAGATTACACTTTAAGACCAATTAAAAAGATAATCTATACATATAATTAAATTAAATGAAAAAGTAGTTTTGATGTAAAATGCAGTATTTTTCACTATTTATTAAAAAATGAACATTGTCAGAAAAATACCAAAAATTTATCCAATGTAAATTTCAATGTCCCAATAATAATGAATATGTTTATTTTGACAAATAGAGATTATAAAACTACCAAAATGTTGATTTAAAAAGGGTTTGCCATCAAAAGGTAGTAAAACAATCTTTTAAGAATATTAGTGTATTCCATGCATAAGATAGGATTTATTCTCATTTTAAGCCTCTAAAACACTATCTAAATCTTTAATAGACATAGATAAAAATATCTATTATTAATTACTTACTTGGGATGTTACATTCTTCCCCCCTTTAGAAAATTGCGTCCCTGCAATTTATTTACTTATCAAATAAATGGGGGTACTAATCCCTCATTGCATTTTCAGATTCCCATGTTGCCTCTTCAATCATGTGGTTTTTCCACAAAACCTTTACCTGATGAATCACCTTATTCCGTAACACTTTCTCCCTGTGGTCAAGAATCTGGACCATTTGTTCCTCATAAGATAGGTTCTCTTCCAGCTGAACTTCCTCTGGACTCAAAACATGAGATGGATCTGGCATATACTTTCTCAACATCGAAACATGAAAAACATTGTGTACCGGAGATAAACTCGGAGGTAAAGCCAATCGGTAAGCAACTGATCCAACTCTCTCAAGAATTTCATATGGTCCAATGAACCTTGGACTCAGCTTTCCTTTCTTACCAAATCGCATCACACTTTTCCATGGTGATACTTTGAGAAAAACCTGATCACCTCCCTCAAAAGATAGATCCTTCCTCCTGTTGTCTGCATAACTCTTCTGCCTACTCTGAGCTATTCTCATGTGTTTCTGAATCAACTGAACTTTTTCTGCCATCTCTTCTACCAATTCTGGTCTCATCAACTTCCTTTAACCCACTTCATCCCAGAAAGCTGGAGTTCGACACCGCTTCCCATATAACGCCTCAAATGGTGGCATCTGTATACTGGATTGAAAACTATTATTATATGAAAACGCAACCAAAGAAAGATGTTGGTCCCAAATTCCCTGATAATCCATCGAACAAGATCGTAGCATATCCTCCAATGTCTGAATTGTTTGTTCTGACTGCCCATCTGATTGAGGATGAAATGTTGTACTAAAATTTAATTCAGTACCCAATGACTTCTGAATTCCCTTCCAAAAGTTAGAAGTAAACCTGGGATCACGATCGGATACACTGGAGAGAGTAAATCCATTTAAACTGACTATCTCTTTAAGATACAAACAGAAAAGTTGATCTAGAGAGAAATTATCTCATATAGAAAGGAAATGAGCAGATTTAGTCAAGCGATCAACAATAACCCAGATTGCATTATTACCTCAAGATGTATTCGGTAATCCCACAATAAAGTCCATGGATATATTCTCCCATTTCCACTCTGGCACTGGTAAAGGCTGAAGCGTCCCTTTCGGTAACTGCCACTCTGCTTTAACCTGCTGACAAGTCAAACACTTCACAGTAAAATCAGCAATATCTCTTTTCATTCCATCCCACCAGTAATACTCCCGCAGATCTCTGTACATCTTAGTACTGCCAGGATGAACTGAAAACAGATAACTATGAGCTTCACATAACAACTCTCTCTTCAACTGTGAATCACAAGGCACACACAATCTCTTCCCAAATATAAAAACACAATCACTATCAATGTTGAATTCATGCAACTTACCTTTCTGATCCAGCTCTACCTTTTTCTGCAACTCACTGTCTTGCTTCTGTGCTTGATTAATTCTATCTGATAGAGAAGATTTCACTGATACCTGAAACAAAACAGAAGGACATCCTGCACCAACAACTTCTATGCCAAAGTTCATCAAATCCTTAATCAAAGTATCACGTTCCAAACGCAACATTGTTAATGAAGCATTACTTTTTCGACTCAAAGCATCAACCACTTTATTTTCTTTTCCCGGATGGTAATGAATTGTACAATCATAATCCTTGATTAATTCTAGCCATCTCCTTTGTCTCATGTTCAATTCTTTCTGAGTGAATATATACTTTAAACTTTTTTGATCAGTATATATTTCACACTTTACTCCATACAAATGATGCCTCCAAATTTTTAAAGCGAAAACAACCGCAGCTAATTCCAAATCATGTGTAGGGTAATTTACCTCATAAGTTTTCAACTGACGTGAAGCATAAGCAATTACCTGATCATTATGCATTTGGACACAACCAAGTCCTTTCAATGAAGCATCATTGTATATAACAAACTCACCATTCCTGGAAGGTAGTGCCAAAACTGGAGCATTCACCAATCTTCTTTTCAGTTCCTAAAAACAATCATCACATTCTTTTTTCCAGATAAACTTAACACCTTTCTGAGTTAGCTTAGTCATTGGACTAGATAACCATGAAAAATTTCTAACAAACCTTCGGTAATAGCCTTCCAAACCAAGGAAACTACGAATCTCAGTTACATTTGTGGGTCTTGTCCATTCTTCAACAACCTTTGTTTTTGCAGGATCAACAGTTATCCCATCTTTAGAAACAATATGAACAAAGAAAGAAATTTGTTGCAACCAAAACTCACACTTGCTGAATTTCCCATACAATTTATTTTCTTTCAAGGTTTGCAAAATAACCCTTAAATGTCTTTCATTCTCTTCTTTACTTTTAGAAAACACCAAAATATCATCGATGAAAACAACCAAAAACTTATCCAAGAACTCATGGAAAATTCTATTCATTAAGTCCATGAATACAGCAGGTGAATTGGTTAGCCCAAAAGGCGTTACAACAAATTCATAATGGCCATATCTTGTACAAAACGTAGTCTTCAGAATATCTGATTCCTTTACCTTTAGCTGATGGTACCCTGATCTCGGGTCAATCTTTGAAAAAAACTGAGCTCCCTGGCGCTGATCAAACAAATCATCGATATGAGGCAAATGATATTTGTTCTTAACAGTGATGTTATTCAAGGCACTATAATCAATGAAAAGTATCATAGAACCATCTTTATTTTTCAAAAATAAAACAGGAGAACCCCATGGTGATGTGCTAGGTCGAATGAAACCTTTCTCTAATAAATCTTGAAATTTCTCCTTCAACTCTAAAAGTTCAATTTGAGACATTCGATAAGGGGGTTTTGAAATTGGCTTAGCATCAGGAACTAGGTCAACAGTAAACTCAACTTCCCGATCTGGTATTATTCGAGGCAACTCATCAGGAAAAACATCAGGATACTCATTTACCACTGGCACATCATTAATCTGAACAGTTCCTTTATTTTCAACGATGTGTGCAAGGTAACATTCATTTTCATATTTTACAAGTTTCTCGGCCTCTTGATATGTTATCAACAGTAAGGGTTCATTCTTGTACAAAAACTGAAAGTCTTTCTGAAAAGAAACTTCTTTATCTCTATAGTCAATAATAGCATGGTAAATAGAGAGCCAATCCATACCCAGGAGAACATCAAACTCTACTAGAGGTAGAACAATAAGGTTTGCAAGTAGGTTCTTTCCACAGATAAGGATAGGAAGATTCTTATAAATTCTTTTTGCCTCAACATTTCCCCCAGGTGTTTTTACCACAAGTTCAGGAGTAATTTCTTGAGATGGTATTCCCATTTTACTAGAAAAGGTTTCAGAGATGAAAGAATGTGTAGACCCCGAATCAAACAACACACTGGCATAATCTGAAAAAACAAACAAAGTACCTGATACAACTTCATTTGTCGGCTCGACATCTGCTGAAGTAGTTGCAAAGGATTTCACCACCCCTTTCTTCTTGTAGTCTAACTGCTTCCCATCACTCAAGCTCTTTTTCGGACACTCATTTGCATAATGACCCATCTCATTGCACTTAAAACATTTCACTAACTGTAAATCAAATTCGGTCTTACCATCAACTTGATCTTTTTCAGTGCAATCATGAGCCTTATGTCCCATATTACCGCATCAGTAGCACTTTCTGGAATTCAGAAGATATTCCCCAGCATTCCTTTTACCACATTTATCACAAACTGGAAACTTAGTTTTCTTACCGTCAGACCTTTTTGAAGAATTCTTTCCTTTCTCATGCCACCTCGGTCTCTTCTTCTGCTGGTTGCTATAGAACACTTGATCATCAGAAAAATCCATTTCCACCTTCTCAGCAAATCGAACAAGCTTTTCATAACTTTTAAACTCACGAGAAGCTAATTCCCTTTGATATTTTGGCTTTAATCCTGAGTAAAAATGATTGATTTTACTATCAAGGTCTCGAATAAAATTTGGAGCATACCTTGCCAATCGAGTGAACCTTTCTTCATAGGTAGCCACTGAGTCTTCCTCTTTCCTCAATTTCAAGAATTGTTTTTCCATCCTAAGTCGAAAAACCTTAGGAAAATACTTTTCAAGAAACATACCTTTGAATTAATCCCAGTCAAGAGCATCAATATCATCAGCATCCCTGATATTTTTAACCATCGACCACCACTGATCTGCTTCACCCTCCAAACGGTAAATAGAAATACTAACCTTTTGATTGTCTGATCACCCCATGACATTGAAAATCTTCTATAGCGCTTTAATCCACCCTTCAGCTAGCACATGGTCAGATGATCCTCTGAATGATGGGGGATGTTGCCTCATAAAATGTTCAACCACTGACATGTTCCTCTGCGGTTGATCTGGCTGGTCTCGTGCATGGATACCACCTCCATTTATCGCTTGAGTCAACTGCTCCATTACTACAACAAACTTTTCAGTTCCAATTCCGACCATCTCAGGATGCTGATTCGGAAGGTTTTTTCCTTCTGTATGCCTTCCTAGCACTGCTTCCCTATTTCCTCTACAGAAAATCATTCTGAACAAATATGTCTTAGATGAAGCAACATGGTAATATTCAAATGCTATATCATTTCAATTTGACCATAAAAAAATATTTTTGGATAATCATTTAATAGAATTCTAACTCCTAAATTTATCTAAACCGACCTTTGATACCAACTATAAGGCCCCAGCCTTAAACCTTACTTAATCTTGAGTAATTACAAGATTACACATTGAGGATCTTTTCAGGTTTAGAGTTCTAGAGAATTAAAACATAAAACTTGCATTACATTCCACATATAAACAAAGTGGTTACATAAAGATAGTATTCATTTTTCCCATCAGTGGAAACATATTTAAAATAAAACATGGATTCATTCTTTACACTTCCTTGACACTATCATCATATCGTGCACCTTTCCGTTGACCTGTGAAAAACATTTCAAAAAAACTTGGGATGAGCATAAAAAGCTCAGTATGGGTTATAAAAATATGGAAAGGAAACATAAGTTCATATATACATAAGAATGAAATCATACTTTACCCATAAAACATAATCACTTTAACATATCTCATCAAATCAGGAATAAATCATAAAAATCATAAGACATAAAGGTAACTTGAGGCATTCATAACATTTTTACGTAGGGAGTAACCCTCTTGGTTACGTTTGGAATACCCATCACAGTATATTCCCTAAATATCTTTGGAGAAACCTTAACGTTTCACTCCTTTACGTTACCCAATGCATTAGAGAGCTATATCGGGCTCACCCACCCTTAGTTTATCACGGAACCACCCGTCTTCATAATAATGCCCAAGAACCTCAACATAATCGTATCACATAAAACATGCATAAAAGAAACATAACATTTCCACCTTTTCAATAACAAGATATCAATACAACACATTGATATAAAAACATTATGAAAACCATTTTCAATACCAAAACAAAAGAAAAGTAAAACATGGTATTTATTTTTCTTTTAAAAAAGGTATGGATTGTAGAGGAAGCCGAAACTCAAATAATGGTCACGGCGGCAGAGAAGTCATTGTCGCCACATACGTACGACAAAAACATTCACTTTTGTCATTTTGTAAAATGATTCGTATAAAAAATATTCCTTTTGGATAAACATAAAAGTCAAAGGGGTTTATACACCGTATAAAAGAAGGTTGTGTGTAAAATAAAATATGCCTCAATGAAAGGAGATTGAGACGAAGTCCCATACCTCGGGTCCGACTTGACTCGGTCATTCTTTAATCTTCTGAATAATAAACTTGAGTTAATTTGTACTTGTTTAAGAACCTTTTTCAAGTTCATTATTCCTTTTATATCACTTATTGCCATTTCATGAACACTATGTAATTATTTAAGTTAATAACGGTCGTTTTAACGATCATTGGTACTTGAGTCAAAAATAAAACCTTTATAATTACAAGTTGTTCATGTATCCATTATATCCAGAATTATAGTCATGATGTATATATCATATATATCATATATATCCAGTATATACATGCATTTATAATATTACATAATCATTTAGAGGTAAGAAATTAAATGCACCGTTCATGGAGACGGTAAGCCGTACGTACGCATGAACGGTACTTTCATTTCTATTTTGTATTTTATAGAATTGAATCATAATTATATAAAGGTATATTATAATTTCATAACGGCTTGTTTGATTTCTCGCGGTGTTTTAAAATCTAGAAGTTTCATACAATGCTAGATATTGCATTATTTAAAGGGAAACATACTGTGGAAGATTGGGGTGTTAGATTATTCCCTCCTTCAAATAATTTCATCCTCGAAATGTCTATAATACTACCTCACAAAAAGATTTGGTTGGTTCTTCATCATAAGTTCCTCTGGTTCCCACGTTGCCTCTTCCATCTTATGGTTTCTCCATAGAACTTTTACCATACGAGTCATCCGGTTTCTGAGCACTTGTTCTCTTGTATCAAGAATTTTTACAGGCTCTTCACAATAAGACAGATCAGGTTCCAGATCAATTTTCTCATAGGTGAGTACATATGTTGGGCCAGGCATGTATTTTCTCAACATTGATACGTGGAACACATCATGAAATTTGAAGATACTTGGAGGAATTTCCAAACGATTAGCTAAAACTCCAATTAGTTTCTAGAATTTCGAAAGGTCTGATGTACCTGGGACTCAATTTACCCTTCTTACCAAAATGTATAACTCCCTTCCATGGAGATACCTTCAATAAAACATGGTCTCCTACTTGATATTCCAAATCCTTCCTTTAGTTATAAACATAGCTATTTTTCCTACTTTGAGGTGCTTCGATGTGGGTTTGGATACTCTTGACTTTTTCCATTGTTTCCTCAACAAGTTCTAGGACTACGGGTTTTCTTTCACAAACATCATCTCAACAAGTTGGTGTGCGACATCTCTTTCCGTATAACTATTCATATGATGCCATCTGAATACTTGAATGGAAGCTATTATTATAGGAAAATTCTACCAGAGGTAAATATTGATCCCACATACCTTGAAAGTCAAGCGATCAAGATCTCAACATGTATTCTAAGGTTTGAATAGTCCGTTCTGATTTTCCATCAGTTTGAGGGTGGTAGGCAGTGCTCAAACGAAGTTCAGTATCCAGGGCCTTCTGAAGACTTTTCCAGAATCTTGAGGTAAAATGAGGATCACTATCAGAAACAATTGACATTGGTATGCCATGGAGTCTTACAAATTCATTAATATTTGGTCTTTCCGAACGTTCTAGTGGTAAATCTTATCTTATAGAAAGAAAATGTATGGACTTGGTAAGACGATCAACAATGACCCATATTGCATCATTCCTTCTAGGAGTCTTTGGTAGTCCCATGAAAAATTCCATCATAATATTATCCCATTTCCACTCAGGTATGGGATGAGGTTGCATGAATCCCTTAGGATGTTGTCTTCCAGCTTTAACTTGTTGACAAACCACACACCTTGACACAAAATCAGCAATCTCCCTCTTCTTGTTGTCCCACAAAAAATGTTTCTTCAAATATCTATACATCTTGGTGCTCCTAGGGTGTATAGAGAAATTGGAGCTATGATCATCATCCAACAATTCCCTTTATAGATCATGTATGTTTGGAACACAAAGTCTCTTCCCAAATTTCAAAATTCCATTTTCATATACAAATTCACTCAATCTCCCATCATTCACATCTTTAATCTTATTTTGAAACTCCTCATCATCAGTATAAGAACTCTTTATCCTTTCAAGTAATGATGGTTTTTCAACCATTTGAAAAATTATTGATGTTTCACCTTCCATGGTTATTCCCATATCCATCTTTACTAGATCCATGAAAATAGGATTCCTTTCAACTCTCTTCTTGTTCAAAACTCCATGATCCTTTCTACTCAAAGCATCTACCACCTTATTTGCCTTCCCCATGTGGTAGTGTACTGTGGAATCATAATCCTTGAGTATTCCAATCCATCATATTTGCCTCTTGTTGAGTTATTTTTGTGAGAAAATATATTTCAAACTCTTGTGATCAGTATAAATCTCACATTTTTTCACTACAGAGATAGTGTCTCTATATTTTCAGAGAAAAGATTACAACTGCTAACTCATGATCATGAGTAGGATAGTTTTCCTCATGAATATTTAACTGTCGTGATGCATAGGCAATAAATTTATCATTTTGTATTAGGATACAACCACATATTTTATTTGAAGTATCATTATAAATAACAAACCCAATGTTCCATGATGGTAGAGTCAAGATAGGAGCATTGAATAATATTCTCTTCAGTTATTCAAAATATTCTTCACACTTTTTTGTCCAAATAAATTTAACCCCTTTACATGTGAGATTGGTTAATGGGTTAGCCAACTGGGAAAAATTCAGGATGAAACTTTGATAATAACCTACTAAACCAATAAAACTGCATACCTCAGTTATACTCGTTGGTGCTGGACATTCTTGGATTGCCATGGTCTTTGAAGGATCAACAGATATTTTATCATTAGAGACAATATGACCAAGAAAAGGAAAATCCTGAAGCTATAATTCACACTTGCTAAACATCCCATATAATTCATTTCTTCTAAGATTCTTTAGAATAATGAGCAAGTCATTTGAAAGATCTTCATATCTTCTTTATTATACCAAAATATCATAAATAAATACCACTACAAAGTCATCAAGTTATTTCTTGAAAACTCTATTCATTAGATCCATGAAGACATATGGTGCATTAGTCAATCCAAAAGGAATTACTGTAAACTCGGAATTCCTGTACCTAGTCTGAAATGCTGTTTTCGGAATGTATTCCTTCGTTACACACAACTGATGATATCAAGATCGAAGGTCAATATTTGAAAAATATTTAGCTCCACTAATTTAGTCAAATAAATCATCAATGTGAGGTAGGGGATACTTGTTATTTATTGTTATAGCATTGATATCCTGGTAGTAAATGCACAACCTCATAGATCCGTCTTTCTTCTTAACAAAAGGGATAGGGGATCCCCATGGAGAAACACTATGGAAAATAAATACCTTATTACTCAATTCCGCTAGTTTTTTCTTTAGTTCCCCTAATTACATAGTGGCTATTATATAAGGGTTATTCTATATGGGCCTTGAACCAAGAATTAAATTAATGGAAAACTAAATTTCTCATTCAAGAGGATGTCCAGGTAAGTACTCTGGAAACACATCAAAATATTCTTGCACAATAGGTACGTCCTCTATTCGAACATTATTTTCCTCACCCATAATTTTTTTGTTCTCATCCTCCCCAATAATTGAATTTAGTAGAGCTACTGGGGGTGGATTTAGATAAGAATTAGATGGTGGCATTTCTGATCTAAAGATAAGGTAATCCTTATCATCATCGAAAATTGTAACCTCATTATTCTTAAAATAAATTTTCACATCATGGTTCGAAATCCAATCCATACTAAGGTATCAAATTCAATCATGGGTATGATGATGAGATCAGCAGATAAAGAACATTTATATGGCCTAATGGGAACTGATTTACTAAACTTCATTGCAATGATACTTCCCTTAGGTGTTTTGACTGACAACTCCCTTGTTAATACAAAATGAAAATATCTAATTTTCTTAGCAAAATGGGAAGATATGAAACAATGTGATGATCTATAATCAAATAATGCATTTTCTAAACATGAGGAAACAATTAACTTACACACCACCACATCTTTCAGAGCTTCAATCTCAATAGTATTGATCTCATAAGCATGGCCTTACTCCCTTGGAATTTTCTAAGGCAAGTTCCCTAGGTTCTTAGGAAATTAATTTGAAAAATTCCCCTTTTCTCTATAATTTTACCATTAAAAATTGAGAGCATATTTCTTTCCCTTTCAATCATGAGCTTAGTGGCCTTTTTCACCACACTTGTAACAGACTCCCATTTCCTTCAGACAAGTACCATGGTGTTTCTTCCCACATTTACTATAGGATAGATATTCAAATTTTCCCTTCTTCCCCTTATTCCAATTTCTAGAGTGTTCAACATATCAATTTTTCTCTTGATTTGCTTTAAAGTCATAAGACTTAGAGAATTACTTTTCTGTCTTGATAGCACATGAGACAAGATCTTCGTATGATGAGAAGGATTGTGAGACTAATACTCGACGGAGAAATGGTTTTAACCCATCAATGAATCGATCAATCTTACTTCTTGGGTTACATATATAATCTGATGCATTCCTTGCTAACCTTGTAATGTTAGCCTCATACTTTGCGACATTCTCATCCTCCTTTTTCCTCAGACTAAAAAATTTTCTTTCCATATCTGCTCGATGGTCACAAGGAAAGTATTTTTTTAAGAAAATATATTTAAAGTACCTCCATTCCATGTTTGATACTTCTTCATATTACTTTTTGTTTTGGATTAATGACCACCATTGATCTACATCTCCCGTTAGGCGATAAACTGCCATGAAATTTTTTTCCCTTTCACTACTCCCAAAGCATGTAATATTTTCTCTAAGGAATTTATCCATTGCTCAGCTACTAACGGATTTTTACTCCTAGTGAATGTTGGTGGTTTTTTCCTCATGAAGCGGTCTAACATTGATCCTCTGCGTTGTGGATCTAGGTGGTCCATACGGGTAAGGTTATTATTCATAACCTGAGTGAGTTGTCCCAGTATTGTGATAAGCTGATCAACACCAGTTTCATCACCATATCTATAATAATTATCTTGAGTAGGTGGGAAATACCTATATGGATTAAATGGGTTGATAAAATTTAAATTCCTTCCACTTGGCACCATTTATAAAGAATATCATATACTAGATTAGTTTATGAATCACAATACATAATTCCAAACTTATAAAATAGTTAACATAAATTGAATAGTTTATGGATATAATCCATAATCATAAAAATATTTTCTTTGAGGATGTATATACTCATAAACCCTTCATAATGGTTTGTAATGAAAATGATAATTATCATAAGCATATCCCCCGGGAGTGTCGTAACCAAGAGTACAGGAAGGCCCGTTGTTGTAGACCAGTTCTCGTTCGAGTCTATCTCAATGAGGTGTTTTCGGGTTTTACCCCTAGTTACATCTGTACTAGTGCTGCCTCTACCTGCTCGTATCTAGACATGGATGTATTTCTTGAAAAAATCACAAAATCTCTACAGTACTAAAATTCTAGGATGTTATTCTCTAATAATCCTCAAAGTCTATCTTAGGGTGGTGTTCTCTGATCAGAGTTTTTCTAAATCTAGTTTCCATGGTTTGTACTAAAATTCCTCTAATACCAACTATAACACCCCAACCCCAGTTACCCATAGTCGGTGCATTATTACATAACATTGGCATGATACAAGGAATCATGTCCTGAAATGCTAATCACTTTATTAGCCTTGGAAGTACTAGATACATTCATAAGATTTACATTAAATCATGAAATAAAAACATCAACAACATTTTGTCCCCTTTTTAACACACTTATATCCTTAGCCTATCCCTACAGGTCAACCATAAAATACTTCTTCACATCCTTGTAAAAATTAATCATAGAAAGGGGTGATCTCAGATGCTCAATAAGGATAACAATATAGCGGAAACTTTCATAAATAAGCATAAACTTTTAAGGAAATGTATAAGACGAAAACAAAATCCTTTTAAACAAAAAATTAAGCATAATATGGAAAAGATAAAATCAAATAATTCCATTTACTTATTCACATGGAATTTCTACTAGTCGAATAATTACATACAATATCAATAGCCACTTTCATAATGATAGAATGCATAATGCCAGACTTCATAACCACATAGTCAAGGCCCTGTGTTAAGACTACAAATAAGATTTATTAAAGGCCTTTTGCCAAGACAATAGTTTGTCTCACGATACCTACCAATGAATTGAGGAGCTATAGTAGGCTCCACCCATCACTTACTAAGTCCAATTCATTCCTCGTATGAAAAGGTTTAAACATAACATAAACATTCGTATTAAAACTAGCATATGAAATGTAAATACTTTATCCAAAAACCATGAATTGTATAAGAATAACACAACCAAAATAAAAAATATCAAAAAACCTTCAATAAAATATGGAATATTTGTATCAAAATAAATCAACTTCAATCAATCTTAAAAGCCATCAAAAGGATGTTGACATAGATGAAATCTAATTTTTTTTAGAGAAATATCTCTTTCTATTTTGAAATCGTTTAAAAGACATATAATTATAAAAGAAAACATTTATTTTGAAAATATTCTTATAAGATTGTGTGGGAAGCTTCAACAATGATATAATGGCAGAAAATAGCCACACCAGCCGTATATGTTAAAAAAAAATACATTCTTATCTTAAATTTGTCGAAAAGGTCATAAAGTACATTTTTTGGAAAATGATAGAAAGATTATTTTCAAAACATTTTATAAAAAGTCAAAAAGGGTATAAATGACTTTAATCCATAGTCTCCTAAATATTAAAAATGTTTTGAAATACATTTTTTCGAATAATGGATGTGGATAATAAAGAGGTCCCAAAAGATACTAATGTAAAAACAACCTCTTATACTAAAGAGATTGTGAAATTAACCCTTACCTTGTACTTTTACTTGGTCGAGGGTATGTTAAAATCCTGTATAATAGTAAAATAATTGTTATTAAATTATAAAAAAACTATATACATAAATATTATAACATATATGATCCTCTAATATTGCTTTGTTAATAATATATTAGTAATATCATCATTTCAGGTGTTAACTGATCTATTTTATTTTATATGCTCGATTACATAAGACATGTTTATTATGGATAGGATGTATTTTATTCATATATAGAATGAAATTAAGTTCTTAATCATTATTTTTAATCATAACATGAAAATTATTCTTTAATTATTACGATGGGGAATGAATCTCATCGCGTTCGTGGAGACGGTAGTCCGTACATACGCATGGGCGACAATATCATTATATTATTTGTGAAATAGTATGTAATTGGATTTTATATCATATATAAAGAATAAATAACATGTCATATTTATTATTTACATCAGTTATAATTATTATTATATCCATCCAAATAATGAAGTGTTTGAATGACAAATTACACCACGATGTGGAGACGGAAAGCCATACGTACTCACGTTTCGTGACTTTGTCATTCATATGATGGATAGAATAATGAATATGGATGTAAAATTTTTATAATAACATCACAGTATATATAAGATATGGATTTAATATTTTAGAATGGAAACAACAAAGAAATAATAAGTGTAAGAAGAAAATAACTTGAAAGAGGTGATGAAATATTTACCTATTATTCAGGTTTGTCCTTTTTATTTGATCAAAAGGGATCCATAGGTTGGATTTATGACGAAAGGAAGGCCTCTAGGATTAAGGGAGGAAAGTTGGGCGGATGTTTGGGCAGGGGTTGGCCGATCCAAATGACTTTGGAGGTGTGAAATTAAGAGAAGGGGAAGTGCCCTTTTATACGATAGGTGCGGGTAACTTTAGGAAAAACTTGAAATATTATTTTATAATAAATTAATATTAGGTTTATATTGGATCAAAAATTAATTTTTTAGAGGATAATATAGATAAGGGTTGAAAACCTCTCAAAAAATAGGTTTTAGATAGGTTTAGGTCATCATATTAACCGTATATTTTAGATTTAACTCTTAGTTAAATTGTTTGACATTGACCATGTCTCTTTGTATTTTTATATTATATGGTTAATAAACTTACTATAACAAGACAATAGAACCCCATGTGTTTAATTATTGATATATATATCCGTATCTAAGTCCTTTTTCCAAAACTTAGATTTTTAGGAATATTATATCAATTAATAATATAGTATTTGTTTTAAAAACTCAATTATGTCAATTTTGACACTAATTAGTATTTGGTTTTTGTGAAAATCATAACATCATTATTACTTCAAAAAAAATTATTTTATGAACCGTTACATGTCATATTAACCTAGTAAATTAGTATAATTCATAAAAAGTCTCAAATTACAATTATTTGGATATTTATAAAATCAATTATTTTAATCTTTCATTAATAAGGTAATTACTACATTAATATTATGTCATAAATGAATTAAATTATTTGATGTCTAAAAATAATAAATAAAATACCATTATATAATAAATATTTTTAGATTTCTAATTAATATTTATAGTCGAATTTATCTTATGTATAACCCTATATTAAAAATGGTTTAGTTATTAAACTTTGAATTTAAATCTTTTAACTCTTCTTTAAATTAAATAATAATAAATGTCCAAATCTAATCCAAGTGGACCAAAGAGGATCATATTTTATTCCTAAGATTTTTTTGGTTTAATTATACTTATCCAATAGAATTAGAACATGTTTTGGGGTAATTATGATATCATTTTACCCTTAATTTCCCTATTTACTTTTAACCCTAGTAAATAAAAGTCTAAAGTTACTATTCAAAAAAATTATTTATTGAACCAAATTTTACTTACTAGTATTAACCATGTATCTCTAATTTTTGAAAATCAACTCACAGAAGTGGTAAAATTATGTTTTATTCAAATTTAAAAATACTCCCACGAGGTGGGTAAAAGACGGTAAAAAGTTCAATAAAATTTGTATATATCTAAACTTATTATAAAATGACTCCATTGAATTAAATTGAAATTATATAGGTATTATGTATCTATTTTTACATAAAATAAATTTAAATAAAATAAATAATTATTTAAATAAAAAGTTGGTTTTAACTAATAACGCAGTGTTTTTCGCTATTCATCAAAAATTGAAAGTTTTCAGAAAAATACCAAAAATTCACCCTAAGCTAATTTTGATATTCTGAATTCAAAAATGAAGTCCATTTTGAAAAATAAAATTAATAAAATTTTAAAAAGTGGGTATTACTGGTCATAATGGCTAGTTTGATTGGTCGCAGTGTGTTAGAATCTCGAAGTTGCGTACAATGCAAGCTATTTCATTATTCAAAGGGAAACATATCGTGGAAGCTTAGGGTGTTACATTATTCCCTCCAAATAATTTCATCCTTGAAATTTATATAATACTACCACACAAAAATATTTGGTTGGTTCTTCATCATAAGTTCTTCTGGTTCCCACATTGCCTCTACTATCAAGAATTTTTACAGGAACTTCACAATAAGACAGATTAGGTTCCAGTTCAATTTCCTCATAGGTGAGTACATGCATTGGGCCAGGAATGTATTTTCTCAACAGTGATACATGGAACACATCATGAACTTTGGAGAGACATAGAGGCATTTCCAAACGATAATCTACAACTCCAATTCTTTCTAGAACTTCGAAAGGTCTGATGTACCTGGGACGCAATTTACCCTTCTTACCAAAACGTATAACACCCATCATTGGAGATACATTTAAGAAAAAATGGCCTCCTACTTGAAATTCCAAATCCTTCCTTCAGTTATCGGTATAACTATTTTTCCTACTTTGAGCTTCTTTGATGTGGGTTTGGATAATCTACACTTTTTCCATTGTTTCCTCCACAAGTTCTAGTCCTATGAGTTTTCGTTCACCAACATCATCCCAAAAAGTTGGTGTACGACATTTCTTTCCATATAATGCTTCATATGGTTCCATCTAAATACTTTAATGGAAGCTATTGTTATAGGAAAATTCTACCAGAGGTAAATATTGATCCCACATTCGTTGAAAGTCAAGTGAGTAAGATCTCAACATGTCTTCTAAGGTTCGAATAGTCCGTTCTGATTATCCATCAGTTTGAGGGTGGTAGGAAGTGCTCATATGAAGTTCAGTATCTAGGGCCTTTTGAAGACTTTTCTTGAATCTTGATGCAAAATGAGGATCATGTTCAGAAACAATTGATAGGGGTACACCATGGAGTCTTACAACTTCATTAATATATGGTCTTGCCAGATGTTCAAGTGGTAAATATTTTGTTATAGAAAGAAAATGTGATGACTTGGTAAGACGATCAACAATGGACCATATTGCATCATTCCTTCTAGGTGTCTTTGGTAGTCCCATGAAAAAGTCCATCATAATATCATCCCATTTCCACTTATGTATGTGTAGAGGTTTCATGACTTCTCTAGGATGTTGTCTTCCAGCTTTCACTTATTGAGAAACCATACACCTTGACACAAAATCAACAATATCCCTCTTCATGTTGTCCCACCAAAAATGTTCCTTCAAATCTCTATACATCATGGTGCTCCTAGGGTGTATAGATAAATTGGAGCTATAAGCATCATCCAACAATTCCCTTTTTAGATCAGGTATGTTAGGAACACAAATTCACTTCCCAAATTTCAAAATTCCATCTTCATATATGAAGTCACTCGATCTCCCATCATTCAAAACTTTAATCTTTTTTTGAAACTCCTCATCATCAGTATGATAACTCTTTATCTTTTCTAGTAAAGATGGGTTTTCAACCATTTGAAATAGTATTGATGTTTCACCTTCCAGTGTTATTCCCATATCCATCTTTACTGGATCTATGAAAATAAGATCCCTTTAAACTCTCATCTTGTTCAAAACTCCCTGATCCTTTCTACTCAAAGCATCTGACAATTTATTTTCCTTCCTCGGGTGGTAGTGTATTGCATAATCATAATCCTTGAGTAGTTCAATCCATCGTCTTTGCCTCGTGTTGAGTTCTTTCTATGAGAAAATATATTTCAAACTCTTTTGATCAGTATAAATCTCACATTTTTAACCATAAAGATAACATATCTATATTTTCAGAGCAAAGATTACAGATGATAACTCAATATCATGAGTAGGATAGTTTTTCTCATGAATTTTAAGCTGTTGTGATGCATAGGCAATAATTATATCATTCTGCAAAAGGACACAACCAAGTCCTTTCATTGAATCATCACTATAAAAAACAAACCCATCTTTACCACCAGGGTAGAGTCAATATAGGATTATTGACTAATATTCGATTCAGTTCTTCAAAAAATTCTTCACAGTCTTTTTTCCAAACAAATTTAACCCCTTTACGTGTGAGATTGGTTAATCAGTTAGCGAAACGAGCAAAATTCTGGACCAAATGTCGATAATAACCTACTAATCTAATAATACTGCATACCTCAGTTATACTCTTCGGTTCTGGACCTTCAAGGATTGACTTGGTCTTTGAAGGATCAAGATATATTCCATCATTAGAGACATGATGACTAATAAAAGAAATCTTCTGAAGCAAGAATTCACACTTTCTAAACATCCCATATAATTCATTTCTTCTAAGAGTCTTTAGAATAACAGACAAGTGATTTTCATGATATTCATAGATTTTGGATTACACCAAGATATCATCAATAAATACCACTACAAATTCATCAAGATATTCCTTGAAAAATCTATTCATTAGATCCATGATGATAGAGGGTGCATTGGTCAATCCAAAAGGCATTATTATAAACTCGTAATGCTCATACCTTATTCGAATTGCTATTTTCAGAATGTCTTCCTTCTTCACACACAACTGATGATATCCAGGTCGAAGGTCAATCTTTGAAAAATATTGAGCTCTATGAAGTTGGTCGAATAAATCATCAATGCGAGGTAGGAGATACTTGTTCTTTATTGTTATAGCATTGATCTCCCTGTAGTCAATGCACAACCTCATTGATCCGTCTTTCTTCTTAACAAAAAGGAAAGGGGATCCCCATAGAGAAAAACATGGGCGAATAAATACCTTATTACACAATTCCTCTAGTTTTTTCTTTAGTTTAACTAATTCCACAGTGACTACTCTATAAGGGGTCTTCGATATGGGCCTTGAACCAAGAATTAAATCAATGGAAAACTCAATTTCTCATTTGGGATGATGTACAGGTAAATCCTTTGGAAATACATCAACATATTCTTACACAATAGGTATGTCCTCTATTCAAACATCCATTTCATCACCCATAATTATTTCATTCTCATCCTCCCCAATAATTGAATTTAGTAGAGATACTGGGGGTGGATCTAGATAAGAATCTGATGGTGAAATTTTTTCTCTAAAGATAAGGTACTCTTTATCATCATAGAAAATTGTAACTCCCTTATTCTTATAATAAATTTTCACATCATGGTCCTAAAGCCAATCCATACCAAGGATTATATCAAATTAAATCATGGGTATGACGATGAGATCAGTAGATAATGAACATTTATATGCCATAATGGGAACTGATTCACAAAACTTTGTTGCAATGATAATTTCCTTAGGTGTTTTGACTAACAACAACCTTATTAAGTCAAATTGAGAATATCTAATTTTCTTAGAAAACTGGGAAGATATGGAACAATTCAATGATCCAAAATCAAAAAAAGCATTTTCTAAACTTGAGGAAACCATTAAATTACCTGCCACCACGTCTTTCGGAGCTTCAACCTCAGCAGTAGTGATCTCATAAGATTGTCCTTTCTCCTTTGGCATTTTATAAGGTATGTTCTCTTGGATCATAGGACATTAATTTTCATAATTATCCTTTTCTCTAAAATTGTAGCATTCTACATTGACAGCGTCTTTCTTTCCCTTATAATCATGAGCTTGGTGGCCTTTTTCACCCCACTTGTAACAGACTCCCATTACTTTCAGGAAAGTATCAATATGTTTCTTCCCACATTTATCGCAAGATGGATATTCAACTTTTCCCTTCTTACCCTTATTTCTATTTCCAGAGTGTTCAGGTGGTCTCTTTTTCTCTTTCTTTGCTTTAAAGTCATATAATTTAGAGAATTCCTTTTCTGTCTTGATAGCGCTTGAGATAATATCTTCGTATGATTAGAAGGATTGTGAGACTAATAATCGACGAAGAAATGATTTTAAACCATCAACGAATTGAACAACCTTACTCCATGGGTTACGTATATAATCAGATGCATGCCTTGATATCCTTATAAAGTTAGCCTCATACTTTGTGACATCCTTATCCTCCTTTTTCCTCAGTCTCAAAAATAATCTTTTCATATCCGATCGATGGTCACAAGGATAGTATTTTTCTAAGAAAATATCTTTAAACTCCCTCCATTCCATGTTCCATACTTCTTTATCTTCCTTTGTGTTTTGAATTAATGACCACCATTGATCAACATCTCTCGTGAGGCGATAAACTGTCATGACAATTTTTTCCCTTTCGCTACTCCCCAAAGCATGACATATTTTCTCTAAGGAATTTATCCATTTCTTAGCTACTGTTGGATTTTTACTCTTATTGAATGTTGGTGGTTGTTTCCTCATGAAGCGGTCTAACATTGATCCTCTGTGTTGTGGATCAGAGTGCTCCATACAGGTAAGGTTATTATTCATAACTTGAGTGAGTTGTCCCAGTATGGTGATAAGATGATCAGCACCAACTGCATCACCATGTACACTATAATTATCTTGAGTAGGATGGAAATCCCTAAATGTATTACGTGGTTTGATATGATTTCCATTCATTCCACTGGGCACTATTTCTAAAAAATGACATACATTAGATTAGTTTATGAATCACAATACAAAATTCCAAACTTGTAAAATAGTTAACATAAATTGAACAATTTATGGATATAATCCATAATCATAAAAATATTTTCTTTGAGGAGGTATATACTCATAAACCCTTCATAATGGTTTGTAAAGAAAATGAGAATTATCCTAATCATATCCCCCAGGAGTGTCGTAACCAAGAGTGTAGTAAGGCCTGTTGTTGTGCACCAGTTCCCGTTCGAGTCTAGATCAAAGCAGCGTTTTTAGGTTTTACCCATAGGTACATCTTTTCCAGATCCACCTCTACCTACTCGTATCCATATAGAGATGTATTGATAAGAAAACTCACAAAATTTCTACAGTAATAAAATTCTGGGAAGTTCTTCAATACTAATCCTCAAAATCTATCTTAGGGTAGTGTTATCTAATAAGAGTTTTTTTAAAATCTAGTTTCAACGGTTTATACTAAACTTCCTATGATACCAACTGTAATGCCCCGACTCCAAGTACCCAGAGTTGGTACATTATTACATAATATTGGCATTATACAAGGAATCACGTCCCGAAATATGGATTAGTTTAGTAGCCGTGAAAGTACTAGATACATTCATAAGTTTTACATTACATCATGAAATAAAAACATCAACAAATTTTTGTCCCCATTTGAAAACAATTATATCCTTAACCTATCCCTATAGTTCAACCATAAAATACTTCTTCACATCCAAGGAAAAATAAAACATAGAAAGGGGTGTGCTCAAATGCTCAGTAAGGATAACAATATAGCGGAAACTTTCATAAATAAGCATAAACATTTAAGGCAATGTATAAGAATAAAAAAGCCTTTTAAAATTAAACTTCTGCATAATATGGAAAATATAATATAAAATAATTCCATTTACATATTCACATGGATATTCTACTAGTCAATAAATGACATGCAATATCAATAGCCACTTTCATAATGATGGTATGCATCATGCCATACTTCATAAGCACGTAGTCAAGGCCTTATGCCAAGACTAAAAATAATATTTTGTCGAGGCCTTATTCCAAGATACTAGTTTATCTCATTAGACCCACTGATGCATCAAGGATCTATAGCAGGCTCCACCCGTTACTTACTAATTCCAATGCATTCCTCATATGAAAAGTTTTAAACATAACATAAACATTCGTATTAAAACTAGCATATGAAATGTCAATACTTTATCCATAAACCATGAATTGTATAAGAATAACACATCCATATTCAAACATATCACAAAACCTTCAATACCATATGGAAGATTTGTATCATAATAAACCAAATTCAAACAAGCTTAAAATCCATCAAAAGGATGTTGAAATAGATGAAATCAAAACGTTTTTTAGAGAAATATCTCTTTTTATTTTGAAATCTTTTAATAGTAAAATAATTATAAAAGAAAACATTTATTTTAAAATATTATTATGATCTTGTATGAGAAGATTCTATAATGATATAATGGAAGAAAATAGCCACAACCACCATATAAGTTAAGAAAAGACATTCTTATCTTAATTTTGTCTAATAGGTCATAAAGTACGTTGTTTTGAAAATGATGGAAAGATTCCTTTCAAACCATTTTATAAAAAGTTAAAAAAGGTTATAAATGAATTTAACCCACAGTCTAGTAAAAAGTAAAAATGTTTTGAAATACATTTTTAACAAAACATGGATGTGGATAATAAATTGGTTCCAGTAGATACTTACGTAAAAACAACCTCAAATAATAAAAAAATTGTGAAATTAACCATTACCTTGTACTTTTCCTTGGTCAAGGGTACGTTAACCTCCTATATAATAGTTAAATAATTGTTATTAAATTATTCAAAAACTATATACATAAATATTATATCATATATGATCCTCTAATATTGCTTTGTGGATAATATTTTAGTAATATAATCATTTCGGGTGTTAACTGATCTGTTTTCCTTTATATCCTCAGTTACGTAAGACATGTTTGTTATGGATAGGATATATTTTATTCATATACAGAATTATATTATGTTCTTAAATATTATTTTTAATCATAAAATGAAAATTATTCTTGAATGATTACGATGGGGAATGAATCTCATTGCATTCGTGGAGACGGTAATCCGTACGTACGCACAAGAAACAATATCATTATATTGATGGTGAAATCATATGTAATTGGATGGTATATCATATAGAAATAATAAATAAAATTTTATATTTATTATTTACATTAGTTATACATATTATTATATCCATCCAAATAATCATGTGTTTGAATAACAAACTACACCACGACGTGGAGATAATAAGTCGTACGTACACATGTATAGTGACTTTGTCATTCATATTATGGATAAAATAATGAATATGGTTGTACAATTTTTATAATAACATCACAGTATATAGAATATAATGGAGTTATTATTTTATAATGGAATCAACAAAGAAAGAGGATGTGGAAGAAGAAAAGAACT
Source organism: Viscum album (assembly GCA_963277665.1). Taxonomy (NCBI): domain Eukaryota; kingdom Viridiplantae; phylum Streptophyta; class Magnoliopsida; order Santalales; family Viscaceae; genus Viscum; species Viscum album. The sequence continues at coordinate 644,147,214 of OY728127.1, forward strand.
TGAAAGAGGTGATGAATTATTTACCTCTTCTTCGAGTTCTTCCGTTTGATTTGATCAAAAGGGATCCATAGGTTGGCTTTCTAACCAAAGGAAGGCATCTAGGATGAACAGAGGAATGTTGAGAGGATATTTGGGCATGGTTTGGCCATGAAAAATGGCTTTGGAGGTGTGAAATTAAGATAAGGGAAGTGCCCTTTTATAAGAGAGGCGAGGGTCACTTTAGGAAGAGATTGAAAAATTATTTTATAATAAAATAATTTTTGGTTTATAATGGCTCAAAAATGAATTATGTCGAGGATAAGGTTGGGATGGGTCTAAAATCTCTCAAATAATAGGTTTTATACAGGTTTAGGTCATCATATTAACCTTATCATTTAGATATAACTCTTAGTTAAATAGTTTGACATTTACCATGTCTCTTTGTATTTTTATATTATACGGTTAATAAACTTACCATAACAAGCCAATAAAACCCAATGTGGTTAATTATTAATATATATAACCTTATATAAGTCCTTTTTCTTGGACTTATATTTTTATGAATAATATATCAATTAATAATATAGTATTTGTTTTAAAAACTCAATTATATCAATTATGACACTATTCAGTATTTGATTTTTGTGGAAATCAAAACAGCATGATTACTTTGGAAAAGAATTATTTAATCAACCCCAAAACATCATATTAACCTATAAAATTAGGATAATTCATCAAAATTCTCAAATTACATTTAATTGGATATTTATAATATCAATTATTTTAATCTTTCATTAATAAGGTAATTAATACATCATCATTGTGTCACAAATAAATTAAATTATTTTATGTATAAAAATTATAAATAAAATACCATCATGTAGGAAATTGTTTCGGATTTTAATGGATATTTATAGTCGAATTTATCTTATGTATAACCCTATATTAAAAATGGTTTAGTTAATAAACGTTTAATTTAAGTCTTTTAATTATTCTTTAAATAAAATAATAATAAATGTCCTAATCTAATCCAAGTGGACCATAGAGAATCATATTTTATTCATAAGATTTTTTTGGGTCAAAATATACTTATCCATTAGAATTAGGACATGTGTTAGGGTAATTATGATATCATTTTAACCTTAATTACCCTATTTATTTTTAATACTGGTAAATAAAAGTCAAAAGTTACTATTCCCCAAAAATTATTTTCATCTTATTGAACCACATTTTACCAAAAATTCACCCTAAGCTAATTTCGATATTCCGAATTCAAAAATGAAGTCAATTTTGAAAAATAAAATTTATAAAATTTCAAAAAGTGGGTATTACTGTAACGTCCCGAGTCCAGAGCCCCTCCACTGGTGCCCCGTACCCGGTTCGCCACATGAACTCAAGAACGTTTCCCCGAACGCCAGAGGCTACCAACTAGAAGCGAGGGCCTTGGTGAGTCGGTGGGGAAACTATGCCCTCATTCGGTAAGGTATAAAAGGTAAGAAACAATAATAAACAGCGGAAGCAGTAAACAACATGCATAACAACATAAACCAAACAATAGAAGCAATATATGTATATAACTATGATGACAATGATGCAGCAGGTACAAGTATCTAAGGAAAAAAAAACACAACAACGTGCTGAAATAAAACTGAAACAAAGTGCAAAAGAAAATAAGTAATATCCTCAGCATCTCAAGCCACGGCTTGGTCCCATTCTCCCCAGCTACTGATGTGTCAAGATCCTGAAGTAGAAGGGCACTTGCCCTTATTTATACCTGCAGCAACATAGTCTGCTTAGCCCCAAAAGCATGGACCAAACAGGGTGTGAGATACAATCCCAGTAGGCAATCACCCTAAGATTTGTGCCTAATAGTCAATGAATACATGGTAGTACTAAAACAAGAAGCAGTAGACAGAAAAGCACAAACAGCTACAATCCACAGTTCTAACAAGTATAGCACACAAGTAAGCAGCCAAAAACAAGAAGAAAACAGGTAACCCTCAGGGTAGATCCCACAGTCTGACCCCTATGGTTCAACCTATAAGTAATAGCAACCCTCTGGGAGGCACACACAGTCTCACCCCTCTGGTTCAGCAACGTAAATTAAGCAGACTCTCTGTGGAAGCACTCACCATCAATTCCGCCTACAGTCTCATATCGTGCTAAAGGAACTCTGGGGAAGCACTCAAAGTAAATTCCCCCAATAACCAGTGTCATAATTAAAAGACACTCTGGAGAAGCCCTTCCGTCAATTCTCCACTTGGTCTCGCATCGTGATTAAAAGACACTATGGAGAAGCCCTTCCGTCAATTCTCCCTTTGGTCTACAACTCTAGGTTCTCACAGTCCTGAGTAACTAAACATGCTCAGCGCATGTATACCATCCAAGAAAACCTCAAGAACTACATGGCTATCAACTAAGGCTCAACAGCAATAATAAAACAACAGTTCCTCTATCCTACGACTAGGCATGGAAACTAGAAAAACGCCAAACATGTAGAACAAGCATGGAAAATCAATCTGAGCACAAAAAAAATACTTTAATCACAAGAAACAACCTCTACTAAAGAAACCAAGCAAAGCAGGCTAAAAATAAGGGCAAAACAGGAAACACGCAATACCCTGTTCAAGGGTATTGGTGTAATTTACACAAAATACACAAATACTTTCTATAGAAAGGCACAAACCACCTACCTCGATCCTAGGATATCGATATACGTGAACCTCGATGACAGATTCCCCTTAGAACGACATAGATCTGAGAAAACACACAAAAAGTTAACTCCACGATAACTTGAAAACAAGGAGGAATGAAGAAACAAGGCTCAAGCAGAAGGAAGAACTCACCGTTGCGATTCCAACGCAACTGACCGTGCTCGAATCGGAGAACGGACGACGAGGTTGGAATCCGTCGAAAATCCGGTCGTACGGTCACTCTCAGATGGTCGAAAACTAAAGAAGAAGACGAATATAGGGGTTATGCGCGACCCCGAACCATTTAATGAAAAAAAGAAAGTACACGGCGTGTAATTTTTGAGTACACTGCGTGTACTTCGAATTTTTCCTAACTTAGAAATAATCGGCCTCCACCTCAGCCTTACACACCATGTGTGTGGCCCAGACACGGCCAACACACGGCTTCGAGCCGGAACAGAGTACACAGCAAGTACTCAAGAAAGTACACGGTGTGTACTTCTGAAATTTCCAGAAAATTCATTTTCCTCAAAAATTCCTGAAAAAGGAAAAACATACTTTCATGAAGATCTGGGTTCTTACAAACTTCCCCCCCCCCCACCCTTAAAGAAATTCGTCCCCAAATTTCCCTAATGAGGTGGAGAAGAAGAATCCCCGAACAGCTCTGGCCACTGCGATCGTACATCGGCCTCCCTCTCCCAGGTCTCATCCTGTACTCGCCCGTGCTGCCATAGCACTCATACCAAAGGAACTGACCACTCTCGGAGAACCTTCGTACTATGATCGAAAATCCAGATAGGATGCTCCTCGAATGACGCATCCGCTTCAAGCTCGACTTCCTCGGGCTAAAAGACGTGAGAAGGGTCTGAAAATTAACGTCGAAGTTAAGAGACGTGGAATACGTCGTGCATGTCCCGATACCTCTGAGGTAGCTGCAACCGATAGGTGACCGACCCCACTCTCTCCAAGACCTCAAATGGCCCAACGTACTGCGGTGAAAGCTTACCCTATCTCCGAATACTTTTGTGTCCCAAACTCGGTGCAACACGTTGGAAAACATGATCACCAACCTCGAACTCCAGAGGTCGTCTCCGCTGATCTGCATAAGACTTCTGTCGAGACTGTGCTGTATCCATCCTATTCCGAATCAGCTCTATCTGCTCTGAAGTCTCCTGAACAAGACGATGTCCCAGAAAAGCTGCCTCTCCGGCCTCCAGCCAACATAAGGGTGATCGGCATGGCCTACCGTACAAAGCCTCGTATGGTGCCATCTGAATGGTCGCCTGGAAACTGTTATTGTAGGCGAACTCCACTAGAGGAATATGCTTCTCCCATGAACCTCCAAAGTCAAGGATGCAAGACCGTAGCATATCCTCAAGAACCTGGATCATGCGATCGGACTAGCCATCAGTCTGGAGATGGTATGCTGTACTCAAAAGTACATGTGTACCCAAGGTCTTCTAATGTCCCTACCAGAACCGAGAGGTGAAGCGCACATCTCTGTCTGAAACAATAGAGCGTGAAACACCATGCAGACGCACAATCTCTCTGATGTAAAGTCATCATAGATCATCGAAACTAAAGGTCTCCTTGATAGGCAAGAAGTGAGAAACCTTCGTAAGTCTATCGACGACAACCCAAACAACATCGTTCCCTCGCGGTGACCTCGGCATCCCAGTCACGAAGTCCATCGCAAAATCACCCCACTTCCACTCTGGAAGAGGTAACTGCTGTAAAAGTCCTGCTGGTCGCTGATGCTCTACTTTCACCCCCAGACAAGTAGAACATCTCATGAAAAAACTAGCAACATCCTTCTTCATACCTGGCCACCAGTACTGGCGATGAAGATCCTAATACATCTTGGTGATGCCAGGATGAACTGCCTAAACTGAGGAATGGAAATCCCGTATCATCTCCTCATGTATGTCTGCTGGTACCCATACCCATCCTTGGAAATACAAGATCCCATCCTCACCCACTGTCCATCTAGGAAGAGGGTCCCCTCCTGACACACTCTCCCACAGGACTAAGCCTTCCAAGTCTGATAACTGCCTCATCCGTAATCGATCAAGTAGCTTGGAGGTAACAGCTACAGAGGATAGAAAAGTCTGTCCCCGTCTGTCATGCACCTCCATATGCATCTTAGAGAACAGAGCCATCAACTGCCACACACTACTAGCCTCCTGAACTTCCTGAATCTGAGTTATCCTGCTCAACGCATCAGCCACGGCGTTGCCCTTTCCTGGAATATAGGCAAGCTCGAAGTCAAAAGACTATAGATACTCAACCCACCTGCACTGCCTCAGATTCCGATCACGCTGAGTGAAGATATACTTGAGACTCTTGTGGTCAGTGAATACCACAAAGTGCTCTCCCAGAAGATAGTGTCTCCAACAGCGCAAGTCATGAACAACAACTTCTAACTCCAGATCGTGCGTAGGGTAGTTCCTCTCATGTGGCCTAAACTGCCAAGACCCGTACGCAATGACTCCATCTCCCTGCATAAGCACAACTCCCATCCTGATACCCGAAGCATCACAGTAAATAGTGTAGCTCTTTCCTGGATCTAGAAAGACTAGTATCGGTGCTGACGTCAACCTCCCTTTCAGCTCCTGAAAGGATGACTCACAAGAATCTGACCATAAGAACTTTTCCCTTCCTAGTCAGACTTGTCAAGGGTGCTGCTAAACGGGAAAAGTCCCGAATGAAGCGTATGTAGTATCCATCCAACCCTAGGAAGCTCCGTACCTCAAAAACATTCTTCGGCTGCTCCCAGGAAACTACAGCTCTCACATTCTCTGGGTCCACAGATACTCCTACCTCTGAGATGACGTGACCCAAGAAGTGAGTCTAATCCATACATAAGTGGAACTTCGAGAGTTTAGTATAAAGACGATGCTCTCTCAGTGTACTCAGAAAGATCTCAAGATGTGTAGCATGGTCGTGTCGAGTGTGAGAGTACACCAAGATATCATCCACGAAGACCATGACGAAGGAATACAAGTAAGGATGGAACACTCAGTTCATCAGTTCCATAAAAACTGCAGGTGCATTCATGAGACCAAATGGCATGACTGTATACTCGTATAGACCATACATGCTCCTGAAGGCTGTCAGAGGTATATCTGATGGTCTAATGCGCAAATTATTATAGTCGAACCTTAAGTCGATCTTCGAGAACACCCGGGCTCCTCGAAGCTGATCGAAAAGGTCATCAATCCTCAGCAAAGGATATCGGTTCTTGACCGTCAACTGGTTCAGCTTCCGATAATCCACACAAAGCCGAAGGGTACCGTCTTCCTTCTTTTTAAACAGAACAGGCGAACCCCAAGGAGAAGTACTAGGTCGGAGGAAACCCTTAGCATGTAGCTCCTCCATCTACTTCTTGAGCTCCTGCAACTCAGGTGTGGCCATCCTATAGGGAGGAATCGACACTGGTGCTGCTCCTGGAATGAGCTCAATAGAGAAGTCTACCTCACTCTCTAGAGGAAACCTTGAAAAGTCTTCTGGAGAGACATCCCTGAAGAGATCCATCACTGGAGGAAATTACAACTGTGGAGTCCCCTGATCATCCAGATAAAGACTAGAAATATGGGCTGTCACCCCTCCTAGCCCAAGATGCTCGAGTCCCGCCCGACTCGCCCGGACGTCCCATTCGCCTCTATGAAGGAAAGATTCACCTTCTGGTGAAATGAAACTGACTCTGCGACGATAACAGTCAACGACTGCCTAGAAGGGAATAAACAAGTCCATGCCAAGGATGACATCATAGCCTATCATCTCTAGGACATAGAGATCCCATAAGAAGTGATACCTTGAAACCTCGAGAGGTTACTCTCTACATTGGCATACACTAGATGTCCTCATTCCCAAAGGTGTGTCTAGTGTCAACGAGTCGGTAGAAGAAAATATGCAGAGTCCAAGGCTATCCACAACGAAAACAGAGATAAAACAATGTGTAGAAACAGTATCAAAAAGGTCTGAAGATAAAACTGAGGCTACTAAAATCGTACCTCGAACAGTAGAAGGGTCGGGATACTACTCATGATAAGTCCGCTCCACAGAGAAAGACTGGCCTGCACCGTAGCCCTGCGCCCCTGACTTACCACTCTGAGCTGAACCTCCCTGCTGGTGCTTCGGGACTGGTGGCTGACCGCCATGGCCTCGACCTCCACCTCGGCCCGAACGGCTGTAAGAACTCTAGTTCCCTGACTGGTGAGAGACTGGTGGGGCTTCTCCTGAACGAGGAGTCATGGAAGAACCCTGGTCACCTACTTCTTGTGGGAACACCTGGCAGAAATGCTGAAGGTGACCCATCTTGCCGCAAGATCGACACTCCACGAGGTCTCACTTGCACTACGGCCTCATGTGCCCTATCCAGCCACACTGGTAGCATGTCACCTGGCTGCCTGATGATGCGTCTCGCTTCCTCGCATCACCGCACATAGGCTCCCTACGATGCTTCTTGCTGTCCTCTGAAGGGAAGCTAGCTCTGGAAGCAGAACCGCCCTGACTCGTGGCTCCAGAGTCTCTCAGATCGCGCTCCGCAATCAGTGCCTGATTGACGATGGAAGTAATGGAAGTCAGCTGGAAGATGTTCACCTGCGAGAGGATCTCCCGCTTGAGTCCATCTTCAAAGTTCCTCACCAAGAACATCCCACTCCCACCCCAAAGGGGTGTAAAGCGCTGCAGCTCAGTGAAACGAGAGGAATACTCCATGACAGATAGAGTACCCTGCTCTAAGCTCATGAACTCCCGAGCTCGATCGGCCCTCAGGGTCTCCGGGTAGAAGTAGTCATAGAACACACACTGGAACTCCTCCCTAGCCATAGCCTGCTGCTAACCCGCATGTGAGATCACGTCCCACCACTTCTTGGTGGAGTCTTGGAGCATGTAGGTGGCGAGCTTGACCTGCCTCTACGAAGGCATCTCCGGATGCTCGAATATAGTCAGCATAGATTCCAGCCATGACTCTGCAGCCTGAGGTCCTCCCTCCCCCGAGAACGTGGGAGGATGCTTCTGCTGAAAGACCAACGTCATGTCTGCCATAGACGAGGTAGGAGGCAGTGATCCCTGGAAGGCTTTCATCATCCTCATGAAACCTTCCCTGAACTGCGCATCAGGGCCCGCAACTGGTACAACAACCGGTGCCAAAGCTGGCTCGGCTGGGGGATCGACAAGAAGTCCCTGATCAGCCCTGTATAGTGTCTGATCACTGCCTAATGACAGAAGTACGACCGAAGGACGTCTCGGAGGCATAACTCTGATGATCAAAAGCACACCTTAGATCAGGAAAACAAGGACATAGAACACAAGAGTTCAAAATGGGAACAGGGGAAGAAAAACACACAAGATTGAAAAAACACGGCTACACGGCATGTATAAAACTACACGACGTGTCTTCTTAAACAACTAACATGGGTGTGTACTCCTTCCCCTCAAGTCGTGTACACTACAAACTACACGGAGTGTTGACCCCCACTCACGTCGTGTACTTGAAAACTATTCCCCTGCCCGAGTCTCCTTACACGGCTAACCCACATGGTCCGACTCAACCCGAGACTACACGGCGTGTTCGAAATAAGAACGGAGTGCACTAGACAAGGCTCCGATGGTCTGTGTTGTTGAGTACACGGCTGTCTACATGGAATGACCTTACACGGCGTGCATAAGCGAAGGTGACACCGTTCTGTGTTGTTCGTGACACGGCCGGGTACCTGGGAAAGACTACATGGCGTGTTCTGAACAAACACGGCATGTGGAAAGGAAGGTAACGCCGGCCCATGTTGTTCGTGACACGGTTGGGTACCTGGATAGGACTACACGGCGTGTTCCCTACGGGCACGACGTGTTCTACCCGAGCTTCCCAGCCCGTTTTGTTAGTGACACGTCCGGGTACACGACTCCGAACTCACACGGCGTGTACCAATGGTACACGGCATGTTTCCGATGTTACTCCTACGACACCGTGTTCTACTCACACATTCAGTGACACGGCCTGAAAACTACACGGCGTGTGCCTGAAAAGTACACACCGTGTATTCTGGGTTTTTCTGGGCAGTAGCTCAGAAACTGCATAGAATTCCAGAAACACTAAAAACAAGGGAAAAGGGTGACAAATTCTGATCCGTGAGGGCCTATAACACCTCAAGAACCAAACATCGGCATTCACAGTAAGCAAGGAATAAACCAAAAATTTTTCTAACACAACAGCAGAGAGTCTATCAAGCATCTATCACAATAGCATGCATAATCTACACAGATCCTATCACAACAACATGCAATCGCTAATGCACCCTAGATGGAATGACAAGAATTCATGAAATGTGATTTATACAAGTGCCTATATGTTGTATGAGATGTAATACCCTCATCTCATCGGGTTGCGATAGAAATAGAACCAAAATATCAAAACAAAAATCGCACAAGTCATACGAATCACTCTAGGTGAAAACATACCAACCACAAAATCTCAAAACCAGAAAACTACAATTGATGAGGTAGTATGGCTTTTCCCTGTACACAGGTTTTCTACTCCCGAGAACAAATTAATTCCAAGTACTTAATATTTCCTATCCCTGGATATGGTCTCCAAACAGTAAAGAAAGAGAAAAGAACTCCCCTGATACCACTTTGTAACGTCCCGAGTTCGGAGCCCCTCCACTGGTGCCTCGTACCCGGTTCGCCACATGACCTCAAGCGCGTTTCCACGAACGCCAGAGGCTTCTGACTAACAGTGAGGGCCTTGGTGAGTCAGTGGGGAAACTATGCCCTCATTCGGTAAGGTATATAAGGTAAGAAACAACAATAAACAATGGAAGTAGTAAAAAACATGCATAACAACAGAAACCAAAGAGCGGAAGAAATGTATGTATATAACTATGATGACAATGATGCAGCAGGTACAAGTATCTAAGGAATACAGCAAACACAAAAACGTGCTAAAATAAAACCGAAACCAAGTGAAAAAGAAAACAAGTAATCTCCTCAGAATCACGAGCCATGGCTCAGTCCCATGCTCCCCAGCTCCTGATGCAGTCAAGATCCTAAAGTAGAAGGGTGCTTTCCCTTGTCATTACCTGCAACAACATAGTCTGGTTGGGCACAAAATCATGGCCCAAACAGGGTTTGAGATACAATCCTAGTAGGCAATCACCCAAATATTTGTGCCTAACAGTCAATGAATACATGGTAGTACCAAAACAAGAAGCAGTAGACAGAAAAGCACAAAAAACTACAATCCACAGTTCTAACAAGTATAGCACACAAGTAAGAAGCCAACAACAAGAAGAAAACAGGTAACCCTCTAGGTAGCTCCCACATTATGAACCCTATGGTTCAAACTCTAAGTACTAGAAACCCTCTGGGAGGCACACACAGTCTCACCCCTCTGGTTCAGCTATGTAAATTTAGCAGACTCTCTTGGGAAGCACTCACCGTCAATTCCCCCTATAGTCTCGTATCGTGCTAAAGGCTCTCTGGGGAAACACTCAACGTCAATTCCCCCTATATCCCGCGTCGTAATTAAAATACACTCTGGAGAAGCCCTTCCATCAATTCTCCACTTGGTCTTGCATCGTGATTAAAAGACACTCTGGAGAATCCCTTCCATCAATTCTCCCTTTGGTATACTACTCTAGGTTCTCATAGTCCTGAGTAACTAAACATGCTCAGTGCGTGTATACCGTCCAAGTAAACCTCAAGAACTACTTGGCTATCAACTAAGGCTCAACAACAATAATAAAACAACAGTTCTACTATCCTATGACTAGTCATGGCAACTGAAAAAATTCCAAACAGGCAGAACAAGCATGGAAAAGAAATATGATCACAAACAAAATACTCTAATCACAAGCAATAACTTCTACTAAAGAAATCAAGCAAAGCAGGAAAGAAATAAGGTCAAAATAGGAAACACGCAATATCCCGTTCATGAGTATTGGTGGAATTTGCACAAAATACACAAAGCATTTCTACAGAAAGGCACAAACCACCTACCTTGATCCTAGGATATCGATATACGTGAACCTCAATGATAGATTCCCCTTAGAACGATGTAGATATGAGAAAACGCACAAAACGTTCATCCCACGATAACTTGAAAACAAGGAGGAATCAAGAAACAATGCTCAAACAGAAGGAATAACTCACCGCTGTGATTCCAATGAAACTGACCGTGCTCGAATCGGAGAACGGATAGTGAGGTAGGACTCCGTCGAAGATCCAGCCATACGGTCGCTCTCGGACAGTCGAAAACTGAAGAATAAGATGAATATGGGGGTTAGGCGTGACCCCGGTCCATTTAATGAAAAAAAGAAAGTACACGACGTGTACTTCAAATTTTTCCTTACTCCAAAATAACCGGCCTCCACCTCAGCCTTACACACCGTGTGTGTGGCCTAGACACAGCCAGCACACGGCTTTGAGTCGGAACAGAGTAAACGGCGTGTACTTAGAAAGAACACGGTGTGTACTTCTGAAATTTCAAGAAAATTCATTTTCCTCAAAAATTCCAGAAAAAGGAAAAACGTACCTGCACGAAGATCTGGGTTCTTACAATTACTATTCCTAACTTCTTGTTTGATTGGTCGTGGTGTGTCAGAATCGTGATGTTGTGTACAATGCAAGCTATTTCATTATTCAAAGGGAAACGTACCATGGAAGCTTGGGGTGCTACATTTTCTTTATCCCGTTCCTTTCCTTTCTTACACTTCTAAGATTTAGTCCTTATAATATTGAACTGAGTTGTGCGTTTTAACTTGTAGAGTCATTCCACAGAGACAACCTCTGGTTGTGTGCCAGATACAAGGCAGTGATCATAAACTAGACATAGCAAAGCATGGACTACCAGTAGATCCTCCCGTTGTGCCTGTCTTGGCACCTGCTATTATTTTGGATAATGGTGATGATGCATAGTTCTGAGAATGATTCATGACGTTTCTATAGAACTTCTAGGAACACTTCACCCTACCCCATCTATTGAAGAGTTGACACAGGTTTTTTAGCAGCAACACCCTCCCACCTTCTTAGGATATCCGGGACCTCAGGCTAAAGAGTCTTGGTTAGAAGCCATGTTGTCTTTCTTCGATCACCTCGAGACACCTCCAGAGAGGAGGGTGAATCTCTCTATGTATATGCTTTGGGATTCTACTAAGAGATATTGGGATGTGATATCACAGGTGGGATGCTAGTAGGTTATGTCTTGGGATGAGTTGTAGTGTACTTCTATGACTAATTCTACCTAGAGACCTTGAGGGCCGACCAAGCCTGAAAGTTCATGAGTTTGGAACATGGTATTCTCTTAGTCATGGAGTATTCTTCTCGCTTCACAGACCTGCAGTGCTTCACACCCATTCTGAAAGGTGATGAGTTATTTATGGAGAGGAAGTTTGAGGATGGTCTCAAGCATGAAATCTGATCTTAGGCGAACATATTTAGGTTGACTTCCATATCTTCTATAGTCATCCAGGTTCTGATCATTGAGTGAAATTTGAGGGATTCTAGAGCTATGGGCCAGGGCGGTTCAACATTCAGAGTTGGTACCCTTCTGACTAATAGTAGGAAGCGCTGTAGGGAGTCTATGCCTGAAGATCTGAGTAGGAGAGATACTCTTTCAGGTATCTAGGTGGTATGCTACCAGTGTGGTAAAAGCATGCATACAAGGTCACATTGCCTGAGAGATCCAGTCGAGTTCTAATCTTGCTGTAATATGGGTCATCTTCAGCGATTCTTTCAGTTTTATCACCAGTATCTGGTGATAGGGGTTCTACTATGACTCCACGTTCAAGAGTAGGACCACCATTTTCTCCTTATTCAGGGAACTAGAGTTCGTCAGGCTATTCTAGCTAAGGATGTGGTCGTGTCCGTGGGAATTGGGCTACATGTTTTAAAAAATCATAAGGTGGATTATCTTAGGGTAGTAAGGTGGGGTCACAGAGCCACAATACAGGTCAGGATTTTGCAGTGGAGTAGACCCAACAAGAGTAGGATCCGAGACCCTCTATAGTTAGAGGTACGATTCTAGTTTCCTCATTGTTAGCTTATACTCTTTTTGATATAGGGGATTCCCATAGTTTCATACCCGTGCTTGTTTTGGAGAGCCTTGGGCTTTGTATCTTTACTTTTGATGATATGTTGACACTAGAAACACTATTGGAGACTATAACGGTTAGTGTACACCAGTGCAGAAGTTCACTCTTGAGGTTGGTGGGTGTCACTTCTTATGGGACCTTTATGTATTAGAGATGATGGGCTATTACATCATTCGCAAAATGGACTGGTTAGTTCCCTTCCTGGTATTTGTCAATTTCTATCGGCATAGGTTGAGTTTCATGTCACTAGATGGTGGGTCCATTATATACAAGGGTGAGTGGGATGTATAGGCGAGAAGATTTGGACCCAAGCATCATGGGTTTGGAGGAGTTACTTCCCAGATTTCTAGTTTATATCTGGATGACCATGGGACTTCACAGATTGACTTTCCTCCAGTGGTGGATCGTTTCAAATATGTCTTTCCAGATGACTTTTCAGGGTTTCCTCTGAAGTGAGAGGTAGAATTTTCTATTGAGCTTATTCTAGGAGGGACATCGGTGTCCCTTGCTTATTATAGGATGGATACACTATAGTTACAGGAGCTCAAGAAGCAGATAGAAGAGTTACATGAAAAGGGTTTCATCCGACCCAATACTTCTCCTTGGGGTTCGCCTATCCTATTTGTCAAGAAAGAAGATGTTACCCTAAGACTTTGTGTGGATTATCGGAAGGTGAACCCGTTGACGGTCAATAACGAATATCCCTTGCCAAGTAATGATGATCTCTTTGATCAGATTCGAGGAGCCCAAGTGTTCTTGAATATTTAATTGATATCCAGTTATCATCATTTTCACGTTAGACCATCAGATATACCTCTTACAACCTTTCAGATCAGGTATGGTCTATACGAGTATCTTGTTATACTGTTTGGTCTCATGAACTCACCTGTAGTTTTTATGGCACTGATGATCTATGTGTTCTATCCTTACTTGGAATCCTTTTTGGTGGTTTTCTTGGATGATATCTTGGTGTACTCTCACACTCGAAACGACCATACGACACATCTTGAGATCATTTGGAGTACACTAAGTGAGAATCAGTTATATGTTATGTTCTCAAAATGTCACTTTTGGATGGACCAGATTCACTTCTTGGGTCATGTTATCTCAGAGACACGAGTATCAGTAGACCCATATATAGTGAGAGCTGTAGTTTCTTGGGAGAATCCAAATAAATTATTTGAGGTATGGAGTTTCCTAGGGCTAACTGGTTACTATAGATATTTTATTTAGGAATTTTCATGCTTAGCAGTGCCATTGACGGGCCAAACTAAGAAAGGTGTGAAGTACCTATAGACAGATTCCTGTGGTTCAGCCTTTTAGAATATGAAAGGGAGGTTGAATTTAGCACCAATACTAGTTTTTCTAGAGCTGGGCAAGAGTTATACTATTTACTGTGATGCATCAAGTATCGGGTTGGGAGTAGTGCTTCTGCAGGGGGGAAGGAGTCATTGCATATGGATCTCGGCAGTTGAGGCCACATGAGTGGAATTACCAGACACACGATCTTGAGTTAGCTGTAGTTGTTCTTACTTTGCACTGTTTTAGACATTAACTATTGGGGGAGAATTTTTTGGTTTTCACTAACCAAAAAAGTCTCAAGTATATCCTCACTCAATACAATCTAAATTTGAGACATTGAAGGTGGGTTTAGTACCTTCAGTTCTTTGACTTTGAGATTTCCTTCACGCCTAGGAATGAGAATGCAGTGGCTGATGCATTGAGAAGGAGGAATCAGATACAAGCTGTTCAGGAGGCTAGTAGTGAGTGGCAGTTTACGGCTCTATTCTCTGAGATGTATTTGGAGGTGCATGAAAGACAGAGGCATGTGTTTCTTTTTTCTTTATATATTACCACTACATTACTTGATCAAGTAAGGATGAGGAAGCTATCAGATTCTGAAAGCCTAGTTCTATAGGAGTGTGTGTTTGGAGAGGACCCTATTCTTGGATGGACAATTGGTGAGGATGAGATCTTGTGTTTTCATGGGTGTGTATGAGTGTCAACAGACACACGTGAGGAGTTGATGCAGGGTTTTCATTCTTCAATTTGGGCAGTTTATCCTGGTGCCACCAAGATGTATAAAGATCTATGCCATCAGTATTGGTGGCCAGGCATGAAGAGAGATGTTTTTGGTTTTTTCATGAGGTTTTCCACCTGTCAGCAGGTGAAGGTGGAACATCCGTGACTAGCACATATTTTGCAGCAGTTACCCATTCCTGAGTGGAAGTTTAATGATGTCTTGATGAATTTTGTGACAGGTTTACCGAAGTTGTCTTGGGGTAATTATGTAGTTTGGGTTGTCATTGAGAGACTTTCGAAGGTTTTACACTTATTACCAATCAAGTATAACATCAGTGTTGATGAGCTATGAAGGTTGTACATCCGAGAGATTTTACAACTGCATGGGGTTCCAAACTCCATCGTTTTAGATAGAGATGCTCGCTTTAATTCTCGTGTCTAGTAGGGACTATAGAGGGCTCTAGGTAAACAGGTACTTCTGAGTACAACTTACCATCCCCAGACAGATGGCTTGTCTGAGCATACGATTCAGGTGCTAGAGGACTTTCTTTGAGCATGTTTCCAAGATTTTGGAGGATATTGGGATAAGCACATACCTTTTTTGGAGTTTGCGTACAATAACAGTTTTTAGGTGACTATTCAGATGGCACTGTATGAGTTTTTGTACGGTAGGATATGCTGATCACCCCTATGTTGGTTGGAGGTAGGATAGGTAGCTATGCTGGGACCTCGTCTTGTCTAGGAGACCATAGAGTAGGTGGAGTTGATTTAGAAGAGGATGGATACTACACAGTCATGGAATAAGTATTATGATGATAGAAGGAGATGACCTCTGGAGTTCAAGGTCAAAGATCAGGTTTTTCTGTGTGTCACACCGAGGTTGGGACACAAGAGGATTAGGAGACAGGGAAAGATTTCACCAAGATACTTCGGGCGATTTGAGGTTTTGGAGAGGGTCGGACTGGTTACCTATCGATTTCAGTTACTTTATAGGTTCCAATCTATGCATTACATCTTCCATGTTTCTCAGCTACAACAATACTTCTCAGACCTATCTCATGTTCTTCAACCTGAGGAGGTTGAGTTGGGGGTGGACACATCATTTATGGAGCATCCTGTCCAGATTTTTGATCACAGTGCAAAGGTTCTCTATGACTAATCTGTTTCTCTGGTACGAGTGTTGTGGCATCTCGGACGAGTACAAGATGAGACTTGGGAGTGGGAGGCCGATGAGCGATCACAGTGGCCAGAGCTATTTGAGGATTCTTTTCCTACGCCTCATCATTAGGTAAATTCAGGGAAGAATTTATTTAATGGGGGAAGTTTGTAAGAACCCATATCTTCTTTTTTAGGTATGAATATTGTTTTCGGGTGTTTTTGAGAAAAAATAGAATTTCTGAAAATTTTAGGAGTACACGCCGTGTACTTAGGAGTACATGTCGTGTACCCTGTTACAACACATGACTGTGTCTTGGGTGTGTAATGGCTAAGACATGAACATGTGGGGTGACACGGTAGACTGCTAATGTCAGGGGCTAGTTGAGGGAAATACACGACGTGTTCATTAATAGTATAGACAGTGTAATTTTTCTTTTATTTCATTAAACGGACCAAAGTCATATCTCATTCAAAGAAACATATTCTTCTAGCCCTGTATTGTTTAGGAGTGATAGGAATCACTAAATATTCTCTGATCCACCGACTCACTGTTCGTTCTCTGAATCAAACACCGTCAATTGTGTTCAAATTTCCTCGGTGAGTTATTGCTTCATATAGAACCTCTCTTCCTGATTTGTCCTTCTTTCATGAGATTTTCAAGGTTGAATTTTTTTATGTTATTTTAGATCTACAATGTTCTAGGTCGAATCAATGACTGATGTTCAACTATATTAAACATAGAATGTCAAGGTAGGTGGTTTGGGCCTTTCCGTAGTTGTCTTTGATTTATATGTTCAAAAAGTGCCGAATACCCTAGTTTAGGGTATTTCAAGTTTTGGAAACCTAACCCTAATGATGATTTCTATTGTTTGTTTTCTAGATTAAGGGTGTTGTTTTGGAATAGGGTTTATTATCTTTCTTATGGATGATTTTTTCCATGTTTGTTTGATTTTGGTCGTTGGGTCTAGAACTTCCTCTTAGGTTGTTTAGTTTTCCATACCTAGTACTATTAGGATGAAGTTGTTATTATATGAAATTATTGTTATATGCATTGTAGTTTTTTATCCAAGTAGAATTTGATATTTAATTTGGATACTGGTTATCATTTTTGTACAATTATATTACATAAGACTGGGAGAACCTCGTGTAGTTCGACCATAGGGGGAATTAATGTTGAGGGCTTCCCCAGAGTGTCTATTATACTTTCCATGTTGCGAGACCATAGGGGGGATTGGCAGTGAGTTCTCCCTTAGAGTGCCTATAGAATACCATTACGAGACCGCATGTGGAATTGATGTTGAATGCTTTCTCAAAGAGTCTGTAGTTATTGTTGAAGGAACATAAGGGGAATTGATGGCGAGTGCTTCCACATAGAGTCTTTGTTTGCATGTGACCAATGGGGTTAGAATGTGCGAGTTTCCCAGAGGATCATTATAACTTTATTGATTTAAATGATAAGTTTAACCAGAGGGGTTAGAATCTGAGAAATTTCCCAGAGGGTTTCTTGTGAATGTTTGGTTTAATAATTAATAAATGTAAATGAATGTAGTTGAAACTATATGATTGTTTACTTTTGAGTTCTTCTTGTTTATTAATTCATTTTTCATATTTCCTACTATATATATATTCACTGATAGTTAGGCACAGATCATGGGGTGGTTTCCTACTGGGATTCTTCTCACACTCTGTTTAGGTCATGCTTTTGGGACCAAACAAATTATGTTGTTGTAGGTATAGATAAGGGAAAGCACCCTTCTACTTCAGGTACTTGATTTCTGTGGAGATGGAGAGCATGAGACCAAGATGAGGCATGAAATACTTGTGGAGTTTATTTGTTTTATTTATACATTGGTTTAGTACTATATTTACATCATTTTGACTTGTTTTGATACTTTCTTAGACATATGTGACATGAATGATTTATATATGTGTTCCAGTTGTTTATTTACTTTCAGTCTTCCATGGTTTACTTATTGTATGGTATTACTACTTCTACTACTATTTATTATTTTTTATTCTGATGTGCATATTGAACCAATGAGGGAATAGTTTCCCTACTATCAAACCTAAGGCCCTCACCACTAGTCTGCAGCCTCTAGAGTTTGGAGAAATGTTCTCGAGGCTATATAACCAACCAGGCACAGGAAAATTTTGGGTGGCACCTGTAACCGGTACGTTACAGATACCTAAGGATATTATTCTAACCACAAAATAATGGATGAAATATAGAAAATTTAATATGAGTGAATTTTATTTTTAACAAATTTAATTTCTCAGGAACATTATTTCTATAGAAGGAATAAATATTGTTCTTACTAAAAATAAAGTTGATAAAGAATAAAAAAGACCTAAAAATTCCATAGAGTTTTGTTTTTTTCTTGGATTAGCGGGTTACTACCATAAGTTTTTTGAAAAAAAATCATAGTTTTCTATCATAATGAATATGTTAACTTCAAAAGGAGTTAAATTAATCTAGACAATAGGGTGTCATGATTATTTTTAGTAGATGATATAAAGATGTATGATTTATCTTGTTTTCAACTTTGCATCTAGAAATTGTTAATTCTTCATACACATTAAGGCCAAAGTTTAGGGATATGGCTGTGTTTACATACATACTTATTAAGTAATTTCTTAATCCTCACACCAACTAAAGCATCTTGAGTTAAATAAGCCTATATATGATCTAGAATTTATTATTGTATATTTTTCTTAAAAAATTAGGAGGCATTAACAATATGGAGTAAAGTTGATAATATTTAATGATTTTAAATTTTTTATGTATATAGGAACTTAAAAAGAGTTTATCATGAGGAAGGTAAGATGGGTGAAAATGATATTGGATGATAGCTCCATGATTCATTACCATCCTAGAAAAGAAAACAAATTAGCTAATGCTTTTAGATGGAAATATAATTCTACATAAACTATATTATCTTCAGAATAAAACATTTTTGTTAATTATTTGATTAATTTTATCCTACAAATTGTGAATACATGTTTTTTATAATTATTTTTCTATATTAGATCAATAACATCTGTTAGAATGAAATAATAAAGTATAGAAGGAGGATCATGTTTTATAGGAAAAGGTATAATATTTTAATAAGGATATGTATACAATGTTTAATTTTGAAAAAGAAGGTGTAATAAAATTTAGAATGAGATATTACATTCCATTAAAATCCTAGTTTTTGAGATAATTGTTTATTTAATATAATAATTCCTCGTTTTCTATTCATTCGGGAAGTACTAAGATGTATAAGGATCATAATAAGTTTTATTAGTGGGAAGAAATGAAAAGTGATATTATTGAATTTACTATAGAATGTTTTACATGTAATTAGTTTAAAGTAGAATGATAGTTACTAAAGGGGATGATTTAGCCTTTTTATTTTCTAGATACAAAATGAGAAAACATTTTATGGATTTCATAGTAGGATTGGAAAAGACATCTCAAGGTTATATTTTAATTGTGTTATTATTTATAAACTATCTAAATATAAAAATTTCAATACCAATCAAGATATTATTTATTTAGATCATTTTTATCAATTACATCACAAGATGATAACCAGGTTTCATATATTTACAACCTCCATTATATTTGATCATGGTCTATGGATCACATATAAAATTTTAAACTAATTCAGAAGACATTGGGAACTAAATTAAATTTCAGTAAATCTTTTCATCTTCAATATGATTGATAGTCCATGAGAATGATTTATACATTGGAAAAAATGTATCATATTTTTTTAATAGATTATTAGGGATTTTTGGATCATCATCTATCAATAGTTTATTTTTTTTATAATAATAGTTTTCATTCTAGTTTACAGAGGAACATTTTGAGTCATAATATGTTATGTATTTTGAAACTCTAGTGTGTTGGGATGATATAGGTGAAAAGATGTTTTTGGAACTAGACATGGGGGAAGAAATGGTTTAGAATATAAAGATGATTCAGAAACATATGAGGTTTTATCATAGTTGGTTGAATTTTTTTGGATGATTAGAGTATAGATCTTTAATTTGAGCTAGGTGATCATAATATCCTTAAAGAATATCTATATAAAAGTGTTTTGTATTTTGGTAAAAAAATGGATGTCGATTCCATGTTTTATTTGAATGAATTATATCATAGAGAAATATGGAGAAGTTTCTTATCAATTGGACTTTCCAAGGATTTTATCCCTGGTATATTATTTATCACATGTTTCTTTGTTACTAAAATATGTTTCTGATGCATATTTTGTTTTGAGCATAAAGTTGTTCGTAAGGAAGAAAACCATTCTAATGAGGAATAACCAATATAGTTTCAAAAATATAGAGGGAAAGTGTTATTGAATAATTTAATTCATCAAGTTATTGTTTTATGGAAAATACATATGGTTGAAGAAGTAACATGGGAATCATAAAATTATATATAGAAATAACAATCCCATTTTTTTATGTAATGAATAAAATTGTTAGGATAACATTTAAAAAAAGGTTGAAGAACATGAAAAACTATATAATTCTAAGATAAATCATTTTAATTTATATTTATATTAATTAATTAGATTTATATAGTTATATTCATTATAATAATACTTGGTAATTTTTTAGTCAGAAGAAAAAAATCAATTTTTAACCAAACTGGGTTTCTGTGCGTTATATTATTTTATTTAAATGATTTATTTCAAAACTAAATAAATTAAATTTTAAGAAATTAACATAATTATTGAATTAATCATGTTGTAATTATATTAGGATTAATTTTTCATAATTTCTATAATGATTGATTTGTCACTGAATATTGAAAAATACTAATTTTTATTAAAAAATATTTTTCTGTTTGAAGAATTTAAAAAGTTATATTTTGTTTTAAAATAGTTTAAAAAGTAAAATTAGATAATTTATATTTTTATTAATTTTATTTATGTAATTGGTATCAATATTATACATGAATTTGTTATAAGAAAAATTATATTTAAAAAGGGATTTCTCTAAAAAATAATTTTTATCACATTTTTCGAGAATAAATTTAATTTAAAATCCTCCACATATGTGAGTTGAATTTGAAACAATTAATTTCATATTTTAAATAATAATAATTAATATTAGGTAATAATTCCATCTTATTTTTTGGTTGTAATAAATAGTAAAAACCATAAAAAATGATAACCATAATAAAGGATAAAACATGTTTATCGGGATTGAAACTAATGCGATAAGGGTAAAAATGTCCATTTTTTTAAAATTATATTTTATAGAAATATTTAAAACCTATATCAACTAATATTAAAAAATTTACATTTTGGATCCAGTTGTTTTGAGTAATACATTAATATATTTGAATCTTTTCAAAAATTCCATTTTTGTCCTCTCCCCCAACATATAAAATTATACCCCTATCCTATCCTATACAAAGTTGAAGATAATTTTGGTACAACCAATACATACCGAAATACAATATTAATATCACCATTGATGTCCTAGATTCCATTTTTTATCATAAAACTGACCAAATAAGGATTTAGGTAAAATCATAAAAAGGTTATCTCAAGAAAATGTATAATTCGTAACCATGATTATTAATTTTATTTATATTTATAACTCCTTAAACCTTTATAAAATATTATAATTTAATAAAACTATTATATAACTATAAATAGTAATTTTATTATAGTGGAATAACCTATATCCATATCCACATCCATAAATTTGTAAATGAAACTATCGTTCTTATGTATGGTGGAATATCGCCAGAAAACATATGTAATTATTTTTCAATCATTACCTATTTTGGAGGGTTATAATGATGAATTTAATTTATATATAAATTATTTAGGACATTATTATCATTCTTAAAAGATAACATATCATGTATTTTGTTTCTATTCTATCCATTGAATTTTTTTAATTTTGTTCATCTATACGTGTGGATTACCACCAATACAAAACTATGCGATTTGTTTGTAACCACTGAATCACATGGATGGTATATATAAGTGTATTTAAATATATAATACTATATTAAATATATAATAATCACATTTGAGTGATAAAATTATACTTACTTTATTTGTCAAATGATTTTTGAAAAATAGGAAAGTTACTCATGCATATGTATGGACCACTGTCTTTATAATTATAACATAATTCAATTTTCATAAAATTATTTAATATACGGTTTTAATAGTATAAAATGGTAATTATATCATGATCATTATTCTGGTGATTATTTAATAATGGCATATTTGACCATAGTCAACCTACTAATGGCATTTTGGTTATATGATCCAAATATCATCAAAACATCTAACATAAACTTAAATGATAATGTAATTGAATATAACATGGATGTAAATAAAAAAGAGGAATAATAAAAATGAAAAAAATTCCGAATAAATTATGTTTTTAACATAATATTATTATTCCGGAAGAAAATGAATGTATGTGATGAGTTGGACTCGAGGTATGAGACACTTTACCATTAAAACCACTTTTTGAAATCATTTAAGGATTTACACTCAAAATAATTTTATTCCATTATATATACATATGAATATTTTATAGATGTATTTATATGGAAATAAAATAATTATAATACATAATTTATATATTTTGTTACCTCCATTCAATTTTTTAAATGTAATCCTTTTAGACATTTCATACAGAAAATATCGACATTCATTATAAATGGAAAAAAGAATGTTCTATTTTAACTCATATGACATCTATAGATTTTACCTCCACCAAAAAAGTAAATTTTTTATTCCATTACAAGATTATGTGTTTTATTCAATGAAAAACCCTCCTTATTTGTTTTTTGTTTTTTATTTCTAAAAAGGGGTTTTAAAGTGAAAGTGTATTTCAAGGTCTAAAAATCTTTCACATAAGGGTTCAAAAGAGTTTTTTAGGGGTTTTATTATGAAAAGTTTAAATAATAAAATGTTTTATTAATTATATGGTACATTACCATTATATATGATGATGGGTGAGCCCAATATAGCTTATATTATGGGATATACTGATACAGTTTATACGATGGGTGAGCCTGATACAGCTAATATGATCGGTGAGACCAATATAGATTCTACAATGGGAAAACATGATATATCTCTCCAATACATTGGATATTTATATTTCTATTCAAAGAAAAGAAGGGGGAAGTAAAATGGGGTTTTTTCTCTTAGGAATTTACCTAGTATATAGTTATTTCTATCATGTGTCATAAATATAATTATAAATTTTATCAAATGAGTGTTTTTGTTTTCATTCTTTGGGGTTTAAGAGATTTCTATGAGAAAAAGGGTTTTCCTATTAATTTGGTTATAAAATATTTAATAAAAAAATATTATTTGTGATAATGGTAGTTATTTTATTTATTTTCATGTATCTGATAAATGTAATGATTTTTTTCTTATAAGTTCTTTAATCAGTATTTTTTTCTCATATGATATTTTTTAAAAAAATTCACAGGGTTTAAGGAAGAGTAATAAAAAAGAAGAAGTCATGTTCAGAGTCATGAATATTTATCATGAATAGAAAACATGTTTCATTTTAATTTTTTAATGGAAAAAGGATCCTAATTAGGATTATCTACATTAAAACATATATTTTTTTGCATAATAGTTTTGACTTAACTATCTATGAAATAAAACCAAATTGATCTTTCTAAATACAAGAAAGGGATGTCTAGTCTAAAGGAAATATATTATTTAATGTTTAAAGTTGGTTCCTTATAGTTATTTTCATTTAAAATTTATCATGTATATTTATTCTCCACAACATTAGTCATGATATAAATTTCATTTATATTCCATATATATATATATATATTTATAGCCATTTATAAAATGTTTTAATGAGAAATAAATTACTATTGTACATGGAGATGGTAGTCTATACATATGCAAGAGTGATGTTTTTATTTTTTTGATGAATGAAATAAATAATGGTAAATAATAATTAGAAATTATAGAATCAAAATTTTATCAAAAAAGTATATTTATATTTACTAAATCTTTCATAATAACCAACTATAACAGATGGTGGTGGAAAATGAACTGTATCGTTGCATGGAGAAGGTAGTATATATGTACACATGGGAAATAATTTCATGACCCATTTGATGATTAAGAAGTTTAAAATGTTCATTCTATAATATTAATAAAATATAAATTTATTTTTAATTATATATTCATCATGTTTTTTGGAATATAATGGGTTTATAAGATGTAGAATATTAATTGTTTTGAAAGATCTTGTTTAAGATTTATATATCTCCATTAAGATTCCTTATTTATATTACAACCTAATCCATGATAGGATTGTCTCAGGAGACGAAAAAATATGTAATATTATTCCATGGAATATATGATGTTTTCAAGTAGGGATTCATTGAGAAAGATTGCTAAAATAGTGTGAATAATAGAGGAGAAGAGTTTCCCTTTTATAAGTTAAGGGATGAACATAAATGGAATTTAATAAAATATTTCATTGATATATGGTTAGTTTCATTGTAATTTAGAACCAAATGTCCATGGAATAGATTTTAGGATATTGTAAGGTTTAAATTTTTTCATCCATTAAGAATTAGATATGTTTGGTTACCAAAACTACCCTTATATATCTGTCTAACCCCCTGGTAAACCTGCTTTAACCTTTCCCATGGTATTGTTTTTATTTTTACAATTAAATTTGGAAAAAAATTAATTGGGAACTATTAAATAATTTTAAATATTCTGATTCAAAATATGGAATATATTTTGAAATATTCAGTTTATATATGCAGAAAAATTTATAATTAAATAATCATAAAGACCGCAACGAAAACCAATTTAGAAAATTACATTTTAGAAAAAATATGAATTTAATTCTATTATATGCCTTGTGAAAACAATCAAATGAGTTTTAACCTTTTATACTAAATATATAATATATAAATATCATTAAAACCATTAATAAATATATATTAATATAATTTGTGGAGATAAAAAAAACTTTTGGCACATCAAACCAGTTTTTGCAAAAAAGTGTTTCTAAGGATGAAAAAATAACTCATGTAAAAATCATTTACAATGATTAATCCTATTTAATTAATTATATTATTCAAAATTAAAGTAGTATTTTTTCACTTTATGATTAAATTCTAAATATAATTGTCCTTTTACATGAATATAAATGAGTATTTTTTAAAATATTTCAAAATTTGGTAACAATTCACAAAAACTGTATTTTTCTAAAAAATACTAGAAAGTACACCTAATAAATTAGTGAGAAAATAATTTTAAAAATAATTTTTTTTTATTAAAAAATATTTCAAAAACATATAAAATTAACTATAATGTTTGTGTGAAAAATTGTCATAATTATTTTGATTAAAAAATATTATTTAAGCATAAAACAACTTTAATGAAAATTGAATACTTATTTATAATGTATAAATCAATAGATTTTAATTTTATAATAAATAAAACCATACATTTAATATATATAATTACTTCTTATTAGGTAATTATTCAATATATAATATAATGATCAATGTAAGAATCGTTGAAGTTTAATGTCTTTAGAATCATATATACATAAACAACGTGTTCATAATAGATATACATCATATTCAACTCATTTAGTAATAAATAGAACCCTTCTTAGACATATCCTACATTAAACATTTTCTTCATAAAGAGGGGGAAGGAAAAACAATAAAGGATCTCCTAAGATGATCAATATGGGTAAACAAGGAATATAACAATGATCATTTAAACATAACATGAGCATAAAGGTATGAGAACATAATATAATCATTTAATAACCATACCATGTGTATCAATGATCATAATCTTGAGTCATGGTATAATTCATGGAAGTTTATAAGACATGAATCATAAAGTAATAAAACTACACGAGCCATGAAAGAATAAAAATGGAATAAGTCATAAGTATGTGGAATTCCCATTAGCACATAGTATCCTTTAGTAGTTAATTTTCACTATCCAAACTATCATAGAGGATTTGATTCAATCCTCTTTTTATCATGTCATTTGTCTATGTTCACTCCAAATATTATTATAGTGGATAGTGTCCCATACAGAACTTGGTTCACTCCCCATTATAGTACTTATCATCTCATGAGATATCAATCATTACCCAATGCACTAGAAGGATATATAATTTCATGCCCATCCATCACTTAATTATCTTCGATTTATATGTTTTCTCCAAGATCAAAAATCATTCATCAGATATCATAACTCGTGGGAAATAAATGGGTTTCAAAGATATTTCAACAACTCATCATAGCATAACCCATGGAAAATAAACAAAATTCAGAAAAATATCATCATAATAATCATAAAAACACCTATATAAAGAATAATAATGGTACCCTTCGATCATATCCATAATAAATAATAAGTAGCATCGAATTATGTTATCAAAAATGAAAATTAATTTAAAATAACACATGGAATATTTCTTGAGGTAAATACAATTTTCATTTTAAAATAACTTATTTAGAATATAGAAATTTATAAAATATTAAGGAAAAATTAATCTTTTAATATAAACTTATAATCAATAAAATTAATCATCAAATAATTTATTTTTATGATGGTGGTAAATTATATTCATACCATGTGCATAAAAATAGAGATTCCATTCACATTTTCAATTAAAAGTAAAAGTGCCTCATTAAAAAAAATAACATAATCAATTTTAAAACATGTTAAAAAGGTAAAAAATTTTAAAAATGAATAGTATAAGAGTAAACATATTCATCAAAAAATATTTAAAAATCGCAGACGTGGGTGAAAAAGGATTTTCGATTGAAAAGAAATACAATGTAAGTTTTACTTTAAAAAAATTCAATATAGTGATTATTTAAGATTATAAAATGAATCAAAAAATTTAATATATATAAATAACCATATGATAAGAAACTTCATTACTTTCATGATAGTTTTATAGTAAAATTTCACTATCAGAAACATAATCATAAACAATCTCCATAAACAATGTGATTGTAAACTAAATCTCTTACATGTTTGGAAACTATCAAATTAAAGCCTAATTAAAGAGATAACCACATATATATTTTAAAATACTAATAAATTTTCATGATAATATTCAAAAAATAAATAAATTCTTGATATCTATATATACCCCAAAAAATAAACAATTGGTGATTTTGGAATCAGTCTCTTAGATATAAATGTGAGACAAAAATCTCCTAACATGATGTAGACTTACTACGAAAGCACTTGAAAATTATGTATAATAAATTTAAATTTATTATAATTCTATAAAATAAAAATATACCTAACTATACTGTCATGATCCACTTATAATTTATTATAAAAATCATCATTTACAGGTGTTAACTGTTTTCTTTTTCCTGATTATTTCAATACAGTAGTTCCCATCCTTGAACTATCATCATGGTTCAATCATATATATACATATATATATATATATCATTATTTATATTCAATCATCAAAAAATGATATGGAAAATAAATTATAATGTTTATAGAGAAGGTAGTCCGTATGTACTCAAGAACATTTTTTCACTTTTAGAAGGATTGGAAAGAAGAAATTTAATGAATAATTAAACATTAAAAATAATTTTTATATCATATATATTCATTAAATATATCCTCATTACTGTCAATGAAAAGTTAAAATGAAGAAAATATCACATCTCTTCATGGAGGTTGTATTTCCCACGTATGCATAAGCGACGTTATCAATTTCTATATGATTGAAAGGAAAAAAGGTACATATGATATTATAATTCTAAATGCATAATTAGGTAATAAATATCATATATAAAAATTAAAAATTTACTAATTTTTTTAATAAATATGATTGTGGATAATTAATTTTATCGCTACGTGGAGGCTATAGTTCACACATACACACGACTGATAATTTCACTTCACATTTGATAGAATAATGGGTTGATATTTGATGGAATATAATAAAAATAACATTTAAAAACATTTATTATAATTTTAAATTTATTTAATTATGAATACAATATAATTAGAGTGGGATGAAGAAGAAATTAATTGAAATAGATATGGTAAGACAATTACCACTTCATTTGCATGCCTCATTTAGATTAATTCTTATAGACCCATGGATTGGTATTTAAAAAAAACAAAATCTTAAAGTCATGGATAATGATATTATTAAGATATTTTGTTATGTTTTTGTCAATATAGATGTATCAATGTCATGTAAAGAAGTTAAAAGAGAGGTTTAATTTTATAATTGAGGGAGATGACACACTTATAATTTAATAAAACAATAAAAATAATAAAATCATATTAAATAAAAATTATTTAAAATAAAAATATATTAATATTCAGGATACTATAAGGTCAATATATTTTCATAAAATTTATTTACATTTTTAATTAGAAATTTTACCCTTATCTCTTGGTTTAACCACCTAGTAATCAAGTTTTGACAATAACAATGACAATAAAGTTTTATGTCTTTTTAAATTTATTAGGAGAACAGATTACGTTTATGTTATTATATATTATTAATAATTATTATTAAAAATATTTAATCAATTTTACTAATTTCTTTTAACATTTATGATATAATTTAATTCAAAAATAATATAATAAAACATGACAAAAAGTAGTTTTCAAAAAAATTGTTTTCTTAAGTATACAAAGTATTTATATCAAAATTTGAAATAAAATTGATTCCGATAAATTAAAATGGATTATAAATAAAATTATTAAACAAATTATACATTTAAAATGATATTAAAAAAAATTAAAATTCTGAAATTCATTATATGAAAATGAATGTTTTAATAAAAACATGTATTTTTCAGTAATAATAGAAAAAATTAAATTTTCCTAAAATTCCTAATATGTCACTCCAAAATAATTTTTAAATGATGAATTAAATAATTTAGTTATTTTTTTTTAAAAAATATTTTTTAATTTTTAATAAATAAATTTATTAAAAGTTCATAAAACATGATAATGAATAGTTTTTAGAATAAAAATATAGTTTTAAGACAAAAAATTAACTGATATTTTAGTGAGATTTTAATGTAAATATCATACCACATTGGGATCATTCGAATGAAAACCTTATGAAAGAGATAAACTTATATATATTTGTATATCCTTATTATTTTTAAGATGATAATCAGAAAATACATTCATGGTTAGTATATACCCCCCATAATGAATATAGTAGTGAATATGGCATGTGTCTCGCAAAAATATAAGTGCAATGAAAATCCTTTTCCTAGAGTATAAATTTCCTTAAGAGTTATTTAAAATCATGTATAATAAATTAAAATTTATTATGTATCTCTACCAAAAATAATCTATATAATTATAATTTCATAATTATTTCAGTCATAACATTAGAACACCCATTCATTAATAATTCCTTATTAATATTTATATTTTAAGTGGTTAAAAATTTTGTTTTTCATGAGGATATTAGTTTGATTGTTCTAGAAGTTACACTTTTATCATGGTTTAATCACTCCATAATTTTAATATTGATTGAAACATGACATATATTTATTATATATATGTCTAGAGTCATCCAAAAAAATTATATACATAAAAATGAATTACATCATCTACAGAGACATTGGT
Source organism: Viscum album (assembly GCA_963277665.1). Lineage (NCBI taxonomy): Eukaryota > Viridiplantae > Streptophyta > Magnoliopsida > Santalales > Viscaceae > Viscum > Viscum album. Next base: position 644,176,794 of record OY728127.1, read on the forward strand.
ATGCACGTACACATGGACATTGTTTTTATATCATATATATATATATATTATATATTAATTGAATTTATCATTACTACCATCCCTGTAAAGTGTAAATGAAAAATTAATAACATCAGTTTGTGGAGGTTGTAGTCCACACATGCGTTGGAACAACGTTATCATTTTCCAATGGTTTAAAATACAAGACTATAGAAATGAAATTATAATTATAGAAGACTAATTATCTCATAAATATCATATATAAATTTTATACTCATAATAATAACCATATAATAATGATGGTGGTGGAAAATTAATTGGATCACTATGTGGATGAGGTAATCCCCATAGATGCATGTGCGATACTTTCACTTCCTCATTGATAGAGTAGAGGGTGGATATTGGTGGTTCTATAAACATAATAAAATTTAAGTATATTGAGTGTACGAAAGTTAATATTTTTATGAATAATTAAAATTTTTATGAGGAAGAATAAGAAATAAATTTGGTTGATATCGGGTATGACGATTACCTCTTATCCTGCATGCCTCCTTTAGATCCTTTCCTTTGGACACATGGAATGTCCGTTTAATAGGAAAAAAACCATTAATTCATGTATACATAAGTTTATATGTGAATTGGGTAGGGTTTTCTCAATGTAGATTACTCAAATTTTTATAAAGAAGATAAATGTGGGGTTTTTTTATAATTGGGGTATAAGACACACTTGAAATTTTATAGAATATTAAAATATAATAAAATAATACTTAAGAAAAATACTTATAAATAAAGATATTTTAGGATTTGGGATAGTAATATGTAATTTTTTTTCCATGTAATAGGATTTAGACAGGTTTAATTGGAAATCATAAACATTCCTTATGATTTAACGCTTACCCATCCCCCAGTAAACCCATGATAAACTTAACCTCGATAATAAATTATTATTGTTTTTACACTTCATTATGAAAAAAATTATGTGGGACTTATAACATAATATAAATTAATTTGATTCTGAATATGGAATCAATATTACCAAATTCAATTCATTGAAGTGACATAATTTAATTTAATGTTAAACCCGTAAAAGGTGATCATAAGCGATTTTCCAAAAACAAATAATAAGTATAACAAAAATTAATATTAAAATCCCAGAAAAAATTCATTCCAATTAAATAAATTTTATTATTCATATTATAATTGAATTAATGGTACTTTTAAATTTATTTTAAAAAAATGGAACTTGTTAAAATATTTAAACGAGAATGTAATTTTCAATAAAAAATTATTTTTCACTATTAAATGAAATATCAATATTTTTAGAAAATTATCAAAATTTAAATATAATAAAATATTAAAATGTTGATTTTGAGAATTAATTTCATTTTTCAAAATAAATTTTCTAATATATTTATAAATTTATTTTAATATATGTTAATAAAACTCAATGAAAAACAGTTTTTTAGAAAAAATGTGTTTTATGAATAAAAATTAACTTATATAAATATATTTAATATTGTTAATTCCAATTGAATTAATTATATTATTCTAAATAAAATTAATCTTATGTCACTTTTTGAACATATACCTAATAGATTGTAAATTTATCATATAGGATTAAATAAAAATAAATGACATTATTTGTTAAATTAGTATATCTCACTATTCAATGAAAAATCAATCATTTCAAAAAAATTTAAAATTTTCACCATATGTTAATTTTTATGTTATTATTCAACAAATATTATTAATTTTATAATATTTAATTTCTAAAATGTTATAAATTATTTATAATTTTATCACAAAAAATGAAATAATAATCATTTTTAGGAAAATACATTTTTGAAGCATATAACGACTTCACCAAAAATTGTGCCCTTATTAAATAAGAATTAATAAATAATTTTTAATTGAGTTGGGAAATTATAAATATATTTAATAATATATTTTCTATTTTATTCAATAGTTATGTTATATAATAATCATTTAATATATCATAATTCACATAAATCTTGGTGTTGCGTGCTATGATAGCTATCAATATTGTTATTTTTTTAAAATAATTTTTTTGGGAGTTTCATTTAAAACATTTATTTATATTTTTTATAATATGGAAATTATTATTCATAACATCCAATTTAAAATCTATGTTAAAAAGGGTTACTATATCACATTTCATTTAGTCTTGGGGATACATGTAAAGCAAGATATCAAATACCTCATGTTAATTTCAAATGAAACACTTATAAAATCATGAGGTGTTAGATTCTACACCAAATGAAATTTTATTATCGAATACCTTACATCACATCCTAGTCTTCCCATGTAGCTTCCAAATGTTTTGGATTCTATATTACGTAGAACTTAATCTCTATGATCTCATATTTATACACGTTTTTTCTCATAGGAATAATCATATACCTATGGTAAAACCTCTGAGTTTATTATATGTGAATGATTAGGTACATAATTTCTCATGAGAGATACATGGAACACATTGTAAACTCGATAGTGGTCTGGTTGGAGTTCTAATTGATAATAAAAAATCCCCATCAAATAATGAATTTCAAAGGTACCAATATACCTAAGTCATATAAATCCATTATTTACAAATCTTGTAAACATTTTCCATGGAGAAATTGATAGGAACAACTTCTCTCCAACATCAAATTCTAGATCTCCCCAAGGATTATTAGTGTAACTATTCTATCAACTCTCATATGTATTGATGTTTTATTGAATGGATATAACGTATTAAATTATTTTCTCACATAGACAAGTAACTAATAAAATTTTCCAATATCATTTCAACATGTGGATGATATAGAATTATTTCTATAGAGTTCTTCACAAGGAGACATATTAGTTTTTGAGTGAGTGTTACTATTGAAGGAAAACTCATCTAGAGGAAAGAGTTTTTCACAACCACATTTGAAATATAGATAATGGTATCAAAAAATAACCTATAGTGTTTGAATGTTCCTATTATAATCACTAGTAGTTTAGTATTTGAACATAACCTTTCCTTTAGATATTTATATATACCTCCCCAAAACATGAAGTTAAACCTTGGATCCTGGTAAGATAAAATAACATGTGGCACCCCATGTATTCTTATAACACCCCAAATATATATTCTAGAATGGTGATCCATAAATTATTCTTCTCACTTTGTAATGAAGTGTTATTAATTTTTAAGGATATTGAGTATGACCCAAACAACATTATGTCATTTAGATAATTTGTGGATTCTGATGATGAAATACATTGAGATGTTTTCTTATTTATAGTATGGTTTGGAAAATGGTTTTAACACCCCCTTATAATTATTTATCTCTTACTTTACTTACTAAAAATACATAAACCTAGATAAACACTCAAAAATATCTCTCATCATGTTTTTCCAGCAAAATTACTCATTCAAATTTGTATAAATCTTCATACTTCCAGGATGAATGGAGAAATATGGGCTATGATATTATTTCAAAACAAATTTCTTCATGTCTTATGTTGATGTAATAGATAATAAATTCCTATACATTATCATTCATTCACAATCAAGGTTGAATCCATGATCATTTAACACATGTTTTTTTAACTCAACATCTACCTTTTTCACCTATTTAACAATCATATAGATAATTGGATTGATACGTATTTGAGAAATATGATATTTCTCCCCATTATGATTTCAACGTCCATCCAGTGAAAATCCATAAATATTATAACTTTTTTTATTCTCATCATAGACAATATAACATGATCCTTTTGAATCAAAGCATCAACCACCTTGTCCCCTTTCCTAGGGTAGTAAAGTATTGTGTATTCATAATTTTTAATCAACTCCAACCATAATATCAGTAACATATTCAACTATTTTTAGGTGAAAATTAAATTTAAACATTTATGATCAAAATTTATTATAAACTATTCTCCATAAAGATAATTCCTCCAAATAATTATTTCTATGATTACATATACTAACAATAAATCATGAATCAGGTAATGTTTCTCATCAACCATCATCTAGGATGAGGAATAACCTATCACTATAACATTCAATATAAGAACAAACCCTATCACCTTTTTTACATGTCACTATAAATAATAACCCTTCTCCACTACATAGTAGTTTTATAAAATTTTCACTAACAAAACTAAATATTAGTTCCAATTTTTTTTCTTCATATTAATCAATCCAAAGTAACATCACTCCCATCTTGATTGGCTCAGTGAGTGTATTAGATAGATCCAATATTTCATTTATAAAGAACCAATAATAACAAGATAATCCAAGAATACTATTGATATCATTCATATGGGATTTTTTGGGATAAGATCAATAACGTTTTTCTTTTATGGGCCCATCAATATAACCTCTCCTGATAATACATGATCAAAAGATAGAACTCTCTGTAAAACAATTTCTTACATGGTAAATTTATCATATTACTTCCCCTACCTTATGGTCATCATTAAAATCCCCAAATAATCTTCATACTCTTCCTTCCATTAGAATATATAATAATATCATATATAATTTTTTACCACAAACTACTCATTTTATCCTCAACTGACATTATTTGTTAAATTCGTGAAGATATTTGTGGAATTAGTAAGACATTATTGCATAATTATAACTTAATAATTTCCATGGATCAAAATAATAGATGTATTGGGTGTGGCTCTATATTTATATCTCAACTAATAGTGTCCAGATTGATGATCAATATTGAACAAATATTGAGATCCTCATAATTGATTAATACAATCATGAAAATAATGAAAGGGATATAAATTCATCATCATGATCTTTTTAAATTCCTAATAATCAATACATATTCTCCTTGATCCATCCTTCTTCTTAACAAAAAGTATTGATTTTCCACATGGTGGAACACATAGCTAAATGAATAAATTATCAAGACAATTCTTGATTTTATTCATCAATTCATACAACCCAAACTAGTCTATTTTTTTGGGGTCTTTGAGATTTGTTTAGCACAAGATCTGAGTTCTATTAAAGACTCAATTTCAAGATACAGATGATGAATAGGTAACTCTTTTATAATAGCATAAAAAACTCTCATACAATTTTAATATCATTAATGTTGAGTCTATACCTAAAAATTTGAAATAATACCCCATTTTAATAGGAATCAAGACCCATTAAATAGATTTAATTACCATTTTATGTTCATATTTATCCTTTAACTGATAAAAAATCATAGGATAGTTTAAAATATGAAATTTAAATTCCATTACACATAATTTTATATTTTTCATATATAAAGAAATATAATAGATGGACAAAATCAAAAGAAAATTAACTATAATAAGTAAAAAAATATTTGGAGGGAGAACATTCCCATTGGATTCAAATAGTGAAGACTCATAAACTCCAGATCAATCATTGTACAATTAGGAATTTTTACAACCATTTCAAAATATAAAAATTGATGTGGTAATGCGATACCCTATGAATTTTATTTGGATATAAATGTTTGGGTAAAATAAAAGAAGTCATTATTAGTTTTATATTGAGGTGAAAGTGTACCTTTTAATGACTTGTTATTGTAACATACAACATTAATTGTGATTGTTTTAAGCATCCATTTATCTCTAGGAATAATTTGTTTTTTCATTGATCATAATCATTAACCATATTATTTGACCATTGGTTGACACAATTCTCAGAATCCATTATTTTTAAATAATGGATAGTTTGTGGGGCATAATTTTGATCTTTTTCACCATTTATTTCATTGAATTTACTCATCACATCAAATAAAAATTAATTATATTGATGGAATTATTTTACAAAATTAAAACATTAAAAGTACACTTATGGAAATTTCATCCATGCTTCTTTCCACACATATGGATGAAAGGAAAAATCAATTTATTCCCTACATGTTTTATTATTAGAATTTAATTTAAAATACATTATACATTCCATATCAAAACCATGAGATTGATGGTTGAATAAAATCCCAATTTTCACCTTGATAGCACATTGAATAATTTTTTCATATCTATTAAATTATCTTAGGGAGAATCCCATCAAAATAATTAGTTTTTGGCCATTGTAGAATTGATAAATATTTATTTCTAGTCCATTAATTATACCTAAAGAGTACCTCATTTGTATTGAAATATTTTCCACATAGGTTATTATAAATTCATTATCCGACTTCTGTATCTCATGGAATTTCTACTCTATTTTTATATAAACAATGAAAGGAAAGAATATATTTAAAAATAATATCTAAAAATCTTCCCAGTATAGGGTTTCAATTTCATCATTTAGTATTGTATTCTTGATAAGAGTACACCATTGAATCATTTCACCTTACAAACTACAAACTTCTAAGATAACCTTTTCATTCTTTGAGTAATTAAAAATAAAAAAACTTTTTAGTGGTACAAATCCATTACTTATTAATTAGGGGATCTACGGACCCAATAAATGAATATGGATATTTAATCATAAAGGACAAAGAGGTTTGTTGTTCCCTACATTTATAATTTATGGTAAGAACATTATTATTGTATTGAGAATGATGTGTAATAATATCAATAATTCATTTGATTTTATCTTACATAACATTCAGTTTCTCAGGAGGAAAATCAAATCATTTTCTATAACATTTAATGTCAAAATGAATCCTTCTGGTTCCAAAAATTTACTCAAGAAAAAATAATCATAGAGTGTAAAACCATAATCATAATATGAAATCACATAATCATGAAAATCATTTATTGGTTTCCTAAATATTGACACCTTCACTTCAATCAATGACAAGTTGGGATTAGACTAGGTTATTCATGATCATTATCTATCATAATCATTCACAATGATTCATAATTAAAATTTGAATTATTATAAACTTATCCCCCATGATTATCAAAATATTTTTATAGTATGGTTTTATTCACCATAAACCATAATTATGGTCAATAAATAATTGAATAACTCTTTTCGGGTTGATTACCTCAAGATGAATCTAAGAGAAAATCATAGTTACTTGTAGTATCCAAATAGGGATGTAATTTCTTTTAAAAAAACACAATTTTGTTTGTCCTAACATGAAATTTTATCTAAAACATGTTGTAATATCTTGAGTATTGAAAAATAAACACTATGATCAATAGAATACCTGATATGCTTTATTGAGTTTAAACAAACAACTAAATATTATTATTTAAATGTTACCCTTATAACCTTGCCATTGTATTGGTAGGAATGAATAATATGAACAGAATTATGAAAATATGGTTTAATAATGTTTAAATAATGATTCATTGGTTACAAAATTGATTATGAATGGAAATAAAAACCAATTTAATATAAAGGATGTGTTTTTATGAAAACCTATTTAAAAGAGAAAAATTGTGTTTATAAAATCATATCAATATTTATGGATTTTTATTCAATGTAAAATATATGTTATATATTCAATGTATTGTTTTAAATAAATCTAATATTTTACTATATATGATATAGGAACCAATTCAATTTTTTGGATAAAAGAATTATTTTCCTAAAAATATAGTTTTACTACCTTTTGATGGAGAACCCATTTTAAATTTAGTTTTGACACCATTATATTTTCTATTTTATAAAATAAACTTATTATTTATATTAGGCATATCAAAATTTACTTTGGATGGATTTTTGATATTTTTCTGATAACTATAATGTTTTCTTGGATAGTAAAAATATGCTAAATTTTAATTGATTTTTTTTCCATTGAAATAATTTATATGGTTAAATAATATTATTTAATGTTTTTAATGAATAAATGACATATATTTTTATAATTTAATCCAATTATAGTCATTAGATGTAATTTCAAATTAAAATTGGACATAAACACGTGTCAATCTTTTGCTAGTTTTTACTTCTTAAAAAAACGTTTTATGATTTTGACAATGAGAGTTATTTTAAAATTAATTACAAAAATTTATGTGATTTGAATTTGGAAAAATGGATTCCACATTTGAAATCATAAGCTTAAAATTTTGTAAAAAGGTACCTTTTATTTTTGGTCATTATGAATAGTAACTTTAGTAATTTTTTTTAATTACCATGGTTAAAGGGTAAATTAGGTAAATAATGGAAAAAATAACATTAAAATAATATAAAACTACCATAAAACATGTCCTAATACTATTGGATGATATATTTCGGACCATGAGAATCCTTAGACAGAACGTTTGGCATTTGGGATCCACTTGGGTTTGAAAATGACATTTTATAAATTTTAATTTAAAGAAAAGGGAAATATAACATAAAAATGTATCTTTTAATAATTTTTTTATATGGGGTTATATAAGTGATATATTTGACTATAAATATTCATTAAAAATATAAAAATATTTTACTACATCATGATATTTTATTTATAGTTTTTATAAATTAAATAAATAATTTTATTTGTGACACAATGATGATGTATTGATTGCTTCATTAATAAAATATTCAAATAAATGATATTATAAAAATTAAAATTAAAGAAATTTGATTATTTTGATTCCATAAACGAATTTTATATATGAAAATTACATGTTATATTTGAATTAATTATGTTTTTTCAAAGGAATCAAGTTGTTATGGATTTTTAAAAATCCATGATATGAACAGTATCAAAATTGACATAATTCGTATTTTAAAATATAAAATATTTTATTAAATATTATAAAATTCCAAAAAAATCTAATTTTATTCTAAATTATTAACACTTGTCTAAAATTTTATTAACGACTATTTAATTTTAAAATTTTCATGTTTTTTAAACTATTGTGTTTCTTAAATTGTTAAATTCTTGATAAAACGATAAGTGTAAAAAAGGGTTAAATAAAAAAGATAAGGATTAAAAAAACAATCCAAACCCTATATAATTATTACTAGATGATTTTATTTCTACTTATATTCACCTTATATTATAAATAACTGAATTTTTACTAATGTTGAATCAAAATAAAATTCATAATAAATTGATATTTCAAGACTTTCCTAAAATGCCCCACCTCCCTATTATAAAAGGCCACCACCTCTACCCATTTACTCACACCAATAAATCCCATTAGGTCATTAAAATTCTTCTCGAATAATCCTCCAGCATCCCTCCCTTACTCTTATAAACCTTACCTTGGGTAGAAGGCAATTCTAGAAAGCCATTTGGCCCAAATCAAAAGAAGTTACCCGATTTAGAGGTAATGTCTTCTCTAAAGTTCATTTCCTTGATTTTCCTCCTCCACTCCCAATGATCTTATTATTATTTTATTACATAAAAAAACCAGTATCCTTAATATACTAGGATGTTTTTATGAGAATTATTATAACTACACTTACACACACATCCATCTAATGGATATGAACATATTGTTTCTGTGTACATCGAACTACTGCCCCACGAAAAGATGATTGTTAAATTTTCTCCTACCACGTATCACGGTGTCCATTATGATGGAAATGTATTTATATATGATATATATTATATTTATAATATCTATATACTTTTTAAATTTTTTATTTACAACATACCTTTATTCTTTTCCTGATGTGTAAACAAGATAATTTCATTTGGGGAAGTGCAGACTACCACCCCTGAAAGTGATATGACTCATTCATACCATACATGGAACGTATAAAAGATGTATTTAATGAAATTATGTAACATATATAACATATATATTATAATTTAATAATAATATACCTATTTATTATTTAGTTTTCATTCCTTTAATATAACAAATAAATGAAAGTAGCGTTCATGCATACGTACGGTCTACCATCTCCATAAACGGTGAATTTCATTTATTATCTCTAAATGTTATGGAATAATATAAATACATAAATACAGTATATATATGATAATTAAATCAGGAATAATATTATAGTGATGATGTACTTTTTACTACATGGACAATTTACATCAAACAAGTTTATTTTCAACTCAAGTACATAATATTGACAAAACAACCGATATGAACTTAAATAATTATGTAATTTTTATAACATGATGATAGGTAATATAAAATGAATAATAATATTCAAAAATGTTCTTAATAAATTATAAATTAACTTACATTTATTATTCAGGAAGAAAAAGTAATATACATGATGATTTGGACTCAAGGTAAGGGAATCTACCACCCTTCTCTTTTCAAGAACTCCTTTATTATTATGCCTTCTTAATTTCGGTTTTCATATGTTGGGATTTGTCATTTCATATCCCCTTAACTGTATATATTATTTGAAAAATTAAGATATATCTATTTTTCACTCAATAAACTCATTTTATGATTTTTTAAGTAATTCCGTTAGGCTACCAAAATTTCATAAGGGAACTTCTTAATGAAATTTTCATTCTTTGGGTCAATCCTCTACTTCTTGATTATTTCGTTCTATGATTGTGTGAAAAATGAATCTTGATATATTATCTAGTATTTATTCTTTATTTATGTGAATTTATAGTGAATACACATAATCAATCTATTTGATAAAATAAATTATCTTTGTATGAGAATTTATAAACTCAATTTCTACTCATTGGGTTTTATGCATACTTCATCGATTATATTATTACAAGATTATTTGATGAATCACAATTTATTTATTTATGTTATAATTTCAACTTAAATTTTCATGGATATAATTTTTATACACATAATCACCCCATTGATAAATTCTTACGTCGTTCATATAAAATTTGTAAGGGAAATCGTAACTCAATCTCCATTCATTGAGTTAAATATCCATGTCATTGGTTTTGTTTTTCCAAGAATATGTGTGAATGACCTATGACTATTTTACACCTAATATCCAATTATATTGGGTGTATTTATATTTTTCCCACATATTTATGTCATTTATTTATCCTTTATCTAATGATACAATATTTTTAAGGGATTTCGTCTCAATTTACATTCCATTGAGACTTATTTGTTGTTATGCACCAAATCACTTTTATATGGTTTATATACTACAATTTGACATATTATATCATGAATCTTCTTATTCTCATGGTTTTTAAGTTTTTTTTATTGTTATTCCTTAATTATTTTTATTCAATTATTTTTTCAAGTGGTAATGGACTCTTTATCTAAAACACAATTTTAAATGTTTTAAATATTTTTTCTTATAAATATTTCTCATTAATGTACATGTTTTCAAATGGTTTTAGGAATTTATTTATATGGACATTAAAGTTTTAAAATGTAAATTCATTTAAAATTTTCAAAGTGGTATGGGACACTTTGATTCAAAAATCTTCTTTTTAATTTTTTTAAATGTTCCTTTTAAATTGGATTGATTATGTCAATATCATAATCTTGTATCTTGTGATTGAAATGTGTAAATGTTATCTTTCCTCTATGCTTGTTTTATGTGTTTTTATTATGTAATGGTATATAGAAATTTGATGGGTGGTTATGTGATAAACCAAATATGGGTGGTTCCGTGATAAACATAGGCCGAGTGAGCTTGAGATAGCTCTCCAATGAATTGGGTAATGTAACAGAGGTAAACATTAATGTTTCTCCTAAAAGATTTAGGGAATATATTGGGATGGGTATTCCAAATATAATCATGAATGTTACTTCTTATGTAGCTATGAAATATATAATGTAAGTATGATATAGATTCAATAAGTTACATTTATGTTTTATGATTTTTATGATATTTTCTAGGAATACTATGATTACATGATGTAAGCTAAGTATATTATGTTTTATGAGTGAAAATTATGATTTCATTGATTTGTGTGTATTCATGGAGTAATGTTTTCTTTCCTTATTTAATATCACTTACTGAGATTTTATGCTCATCCCATGTTTTTGATTTTTTGTCCACAAGGTATAAAAAAGGGTAAGAGAAAGGAATAATTCAAGAATATTTTTATCAAGAAATGAATTATTTCTTTATTTATGGAGTTTTATTTTTTTTGAAAAATTGGATAGAGTAGAAGTTTCTAATTTATAATATTTGAGTTTTAATGTATCAGTTATGACCTAATTATCTAATAATATAAAACTGAAAATATCCTCAATGTGAATTCTTGACTTAACTCTATATTAGGTAACATTTATTGTTGGGGCCCTATAGTTGGTATCATAGGAAAGGTTTAGACAACTTTAGGGATTAGGAGTTTTTGTTGAACACATGGTTGGTCTCTATGTCTATTATTTCCGTTAAATACTTGTTTTATAAAATTTTTATATCAATGAAAGATGGTTACTAATTGAAGGAGGAGGATCTGAAACGGAATTCCTATATATTTATAATGGCTTGTTTGCAATAATTATTACCAAGTCATTCTCTAATGATTCTGAAACAGTTTCTAACATATAACTCACTTTCATGATATTTTTTTGAGATATCCAACACCTCCAATATACCTCGATACCATCTTGAATCATGGGTTGTATTTAATCAAATCATATTATCTCAATATTCTTATATTTTCAAGAAAGGTAAATATTATCAAGACACTTTAAAATATTTTTCCTTATCAAAATATTTTGAAGAATATTATGATTTTAAAAAAGGTGATGAAGAAGGACACCCTTGCACAACCTATTTATATTTGATTTTAAAATATAGTCTTTCAGAACATAATTATGGTATTTTAAAAGGACCATTGATTAAAAGTCACAACTCAAACTCAATCCGGCTGTTTTATAAAAATCAAGTTTTATGAGATGTCTTGAAATTATATGTCATACATGATTCTTTCCCAAAACAAATTTTCTATCAATACCCATATAACCCATATTGTACAAGGTGTTTTTGGATAAATTAAGAAAATTATTTTGAAGGATCTCTAAATCTTTGTTGTAATGCATGAACCTTCTATTTACGTGAGCAAGATGATGATGAAACCGGGTGAAAACCATGATCAAGGTATGATGTTATTTATTTTGGAAATAGTTTTATTTTATCATATGGAGGTGAAAGAAATGTCAATATATATAAGACTTCATGAATTAAGATATTGAGGTTATTATTATTTGGGATTAAAATGAGAGGTATAAGAAAAACATTGAGTTTAAAACATGTTAGGGTTATTTTTGAGTCTTATAAAAAGGGACAACCTACAATATGGGTGAAAATACGTTGCGTTGAGAAAGGCCACATGAATCAAACCTAGAACTGAAGGGAGACTGATATTTATCACCTACCATTGGCCTATGTGAATTCCTTGGTTAGCATGACTTGTTACTTTTTGTTAAATGATTATATGGTTCAAGAATATGTTGATTTTGGGAACTTATGTTTTATTAAATAGATATCCATGGTATAGGAAAATGATTTGGTGATTAGGTGATATATGTTATTTTGGAAGAAGTTTACTCTTTTAAGAACACCATATGCCTACGGAAAATATAATACAATTGGATTTTATTTGAGGAGTCATGGTTGAATTTTATTTTTGAAGAATCTTTATTTTTATTATGGGCATATGGTTAATTGGGTTATTTATGGAAATGATTAACCTATCATAGAGAACATGTGATTTGGTAAATTACTTTTAAATATGAGACTTTAAGAGTAGTCGATGTTATTTGGAGATAAATTTTAAGATTTATTGTGGAAAACCATGTGATCAAATCCTTATGAATTTTGGGTTTCAATTTTTAGTTTGGATTTTTTGTGAGGAATTATATGGAAAATTAATTTTATTGAATGGTCTTTGTTGAACTCTGGGTTATTGTATGAGATTAAGAGTAGTATTTCTATTTATAAAGTATTATTATTTTCAGGGTATTATTTGATCTTGTACTAACCATTTTTTGGTTAATATCTAAAGACAAGGGAAATATATGGTTCATCTTTTTTTATTATGTGATTCTGTAAATGTTGATTATAGCGCCTTAGGTGTGACCAAGTCATCTTGAATACTCATCATTTTAAAAATGATGATTTTTTGTAGATATTTATTAAATGATGTAACTATAATTATCATGTATGTATATTTCCTTATGTTATAATTATAAGTAGTAAATGGATTCCTTATCTTCTTGAAAAGGACCTTAAAACAAAAATGTTTTCTGTTTACTTTTCCTTCTAGGAAATCAAATATTATTTAACCCATAACAATTTTGTGGTTTTTTGTTTGTTAAATTTCTCCTAAACATGTTTTATATAACTCTACATCAAAAATTTATGGTTATTTTTCTCTTCCATATCCATTTTTTCCTACATGTAATCATAATATGTGTTATCTCCAGTGACCTTTGTACTCCTGTCTCTTTCTTTTAAGGTGATAGTTTTATTGACTCTTTTTTCAATGTGATATTTTCAATGATGTTTCCAAGCCCAATTTTAAAATTTCAAGTATTAAATTTCCAAAATGAGGGAATGATGTAATATACTAAGTTTTAATAAAGAAATACTATGATCAATAACATACATAATATGCTACATAGTACTTAAATGAATAACTAAATATTATTATTTAAATGTTACCATTATAACCTTGCTGTTGGAATGACGGGAATGAATGGTATCAACTGAATTGTGAAAATATGGTTTATACATGTCTAAATAATTATTTACCGGTTACCAAATCTATTAGAAATGGAAATAAAAACCAATTAAATATAAAGAATGTGTTTTTATAAAAACCTATTTAAAAGAGAATAATTGTGTTTATTAAATAATATCACTCTTTAAAGGTTTTTATTCAATGAAAAATATATGTCTTATATTCAATGTCCTGTTTTAAATAAATCTTATATGATTTCTAGATATGATATAAGAACAAATTCAATTTTTCTGATAAAAGAAGTAATTTTCTAAAAATGTAGTTTTACCTACTTTTGATGGAGAACCCTTTTTAAATTTATTTTTTGACACATTTATATGTTATATTTTAAAAAATAAAATTCCTCTTTATATATGGTATATAAAAATTTACATTGGATGATTTGTTTGATATTTTTTTGATAAGTATCATGTTTTGATGAATAGTACAAATACGCAAAATTTTAATTGAAAACATCTTTTTTCCATAGAAATAATTTATGTGGTTAAATATTATTATTTAATGGTTTTGAAGTATCAATGGAATATATTTTTATCATTTAATACAATTTTGGTCATTAGAAGTAATTTCACATTGAAATTGGACATAAACACATGTCAATCTTTTGGTAGTTTTTATTTCTTAAATATATGCTTTCTAGTTTTGACAACGAGAATTTTTTTAAATAAATTACTAAAATTTATCTATTTTGAATTTGAAAAAATTTATTCCATATTTGGAATCATAAGATTAAAATTGTGTAAATATGTACCTTTTATTTTTTGTCATTATGAATAGTAATTTCAGTGATTATTTTTAATTACCATGGTTAAAGGGTAAATTAGGTAAATAAGGGGAAAAATAATATTATAATATTATAAAACTACTCTAAAACATGTACTAATCCTATTTGAGGATATATTTCCGACCATGAGATTCCTTAGGCCAAAATTTTGGCATTTGGGTGCCACTTGGGTATGTAAATGACATTTTATAAATTGTAATTTAAAGAAAAGGGAAATATAAGATAAACATATATCTTTTAATACAATAATTTTTATTTGGGGATATATAAGTGATCTATTTGACTATAAATATTAATTAGAAATATAAAAATATTTCCTACATCATGGTATTTCATTTAAAATTTTTAGACATTAAATAAATAATTTTATTTGTGACACAATGATGATGCAATGATTACTCCATTAAAAAAGGATTCAAATAAATGATATTATAAATATTAAAATAAATGAGATTTGATTATTTTAATGCCATACACGAATTTTCTGGATGAATATGACATGTCATTTTTTAATTAATGATTTTTTTGAAAGAATCAAGTTGTTATGGAATTTTAAAGAGTCATGATATGAATAGTATTAAATATGACATAATTCGTATTTTAGAATATAAAATATTTTATTAAATATTATAAAATTCTAAAAAAAGTCTAATATTCCGAAAAATTGTTATGATAAATCTAAAATTTTATTAATTACTCTTTAATTAAACATTTTTTATGTTTTGGAAACTATTTTGATTATCAAAGTGTTAAATGCTTGATAAAATGGTAAGAGTTAAAAAGGGTTAAATAAAAACGATAAGGATTAATCAAAATATCCAAAACCTTTATAATTATTATTTTATAATTTTATTTCAACTTATATTCATATTTCCTTCAAAATAAATGAATTTAGACTCATTTTTAATCGAAATAGAATTTATAATAAATTAATATTTCAAAACTTTCTTAAAGTACCCCTCCTCCCTCTTCTAAAAGGCCACCACCTATACCCATTTATTCACACATCTAAATCCCCTTAGATAATCCAAATTCAGCTAAATAATCTTTAAAAATCCATACCTTCCTTCTAGAATCTTTACCTTGGGTAGAAGGCAATTAAAGAAATACATTTCGCTCAAATCAAAAGATGTTACCTAATTTAGAGGTAACGTCTTCTCTAAAGTTCATTTCCTTTATTTTACTTCTCCAATCCCTATTATCTTATTATTATTTTATTATAAAACAACACCATTATCCTAAATATACTATTATGTTATTATGAGAAGGATTCTAACTACACTTACACACACCTCCATCTAATGGATACAAACATACTGTTTCTGTGTACGACGAACTACTCTCTCACGAAACGATGATTGTTCAATTTTCTCCTACCACCTCTCATGGTGGCCATTAGAATGGAACTGTATTTATATATGATACATATTATATTTATATTGTCTCTATTCTTCTGTAATTTTTATTTAAAATATACCTTTAGGATTTTCATGATGTGTGAACACGATAATTTCATTTTAGGAAGTGCGGACTACCGCCCCCTCAAAGTGATATGACTCGTTCGTGACATACATGAAACATATAAAGGATAGAGTTAATGAAGTTATATAAAATATATAAAATATAAATTATAATATAATTATAATATACATATGTTTCATTTAGTTTTCATTCCTTTAATATAACAAATAAATTAAAGCAGCGTTCATGCATACGTACGGTCTACCGTCTCCATGAACCGTGAATTTCATTTGTTATATACAAATATTATGGAATATTATAAATACATATATACTAGATATATATGATACTTAAATCATTAACAATATTCTGGTTATGAAGGACTTTTGACTACATTAACTGTTTACATCAAACAAGTTCATCTTTGACTCAAGTACCGAATATCAACAAAACGAAGGATATGAACTTAAATAATTATGTAATTTTTATAACAAGATAATATGTAATATAAAATTAATAATAAACTTGAAAATGGTTTTTAATAAAGTATAAATTAACTTACATTTATTATTCAGCAAGAACAAGGAACATACATGATGATTTGGACTCAAGGTAAGGGAATGTACCACCCTTCTCTTTTCCAGAACACCTTTATTGTTATGCCTTCTTAATTTATGTTTTCATATGTTGGTATTTTTAATTTCATATCCCCATAACTATATATATTATTTTAAAAATGATGATAGACCCCTTCTTCTATCAATAAACTCATTTTTTGAATTTTTAAGTAATACTGTTAGGCTGCCGAAATTTCATAAGGGAACTTCTTATCCCAATTTCAATTCTTTAGGTTAATCTTATACTTCTTGATTATGTCATTCTATGATTATTTGATAAATGAATTTTGATATCTTATCTAATATTTATACTTTATTTATGTGTATTTATAGTGAATACAGATAATCAATCTATTTGATAAACTAAATGATCTTTGTATGGGAATTTCTAAGCTCAATTTCCACTCTTTGGGTTTTACGCATACTTCATTGATTATATTATGACAAGATTATATGTGGAATAAACATTTGTTTATTTATGTTTTAATTTCAATTTACATTTGTGTGGATATACTTTTCATTCACATAATCACCCCATTGATAAATTTTTACGTCATTTATACGGACTTTGTAAGAGAAATCTTAACTCAATATCCATCCATTGAGTTAAATATCCATGTCATTGGTTTTGTTTTTCCAAGATTATCTGTGAATGGAATCTGATTGTTTTATTATTAATATCCAATTATATTGGGTGTATTTATATTTTTCCCACATATTTATTTCATTGATTTATCCTCAATCTAATAATAAGATCTTAGTAAGGGATTTTGTCTCAATATACATTCTATTGAGATTTATTTTTTGTTATGCACGAATTCACTTTTATATGGTGTACATAATTCAATTTGACATATTATATCAGGAATATCCTTATTCTCATGATATTATAAGTTTTTTTAGTGTTATTATTTAATTATTTTTATTCAAGTATTTTTTTTCAAGTGGCAATGAACTCTTTAACTAAAACATAGTTTTTAATTTTTTAATGATTTATTTTTTTGAATATTTCTCATTAATGTCCATGTTTTAAAAATGGTTTTAAGGATTTATTTATATGGGAATTAATGTTTTAAAATGTTAATAACTTTTAAATTTTCAAAGCGGTATAGGTCACTTTGAATAAAAAATATTCTTTTTAAACATTTTAAATGTTCCTTTTTAAATTTGATTGATTATGTGAATATCTTGAATTAATATCTTGTTATTGTAATGTGTAAATTTTATCTTTTTTTATGCTTGTTTTATGTGTTATGATTAAGTAACGGTACTTAGACATTTGATGTGTGGTTATATGATAAACCAAATACAGGTGGTTTCATGATAAACCTTGGGAAAGTGAGCCCGAGATAGTTCTCCAATGCATTGGGTAACATGAAAGAGGTAAACGTTATTGTTTCTCCTAATAGATTTAGGGAATATACTATGATGGGTATTAAAAACATAACTATGATGTTTACACCCTATGTAGCTGTGAAAGCTACAATGTAATTATGATATGGATTCCACAATTTAACTTTATGTTTTATGATTTCTATGATATTTTGTAGGAATATTTTTATTACATGATGTAAGATAAGTAACCAATGTTTTATGAGTAAAAAGTATGATTTCATTGATTTTTATTTATTCATGGACTAATGTTTTCTTTCCTTATTTAATATCCCTTACTAGGCTTTTTATGATCATACAATGTTTTTGATTTTTTTTCACAGTGTATAAGGAAGGGTAAGAGAATGGAGTAATTAAATAATATTTTTATCAAGAAAGGAATTATTACTTTATTTAAGGAGTTTTATTTTTGTGAAAAATTTGATTAAGTAAAAGTGTCTAATTTGTAATATTTGAGTTGTAATGTATTAGTTATGACCTAATTCTATAAAAATCTATATCTGAAAAGATCCTCAATGTGAATTCTTTACTTAACTCAATATTATGTAACATTTAAGGTTGGAGACTTATACATATTTTTATCCAACAGGTTTTAACTAATATTTCTTATACTAGTTTCAAAAAATGACTAAAACTATCTCCGATAAAAACTATATTGAGAAAATATTTACATACATAAATACTCAATATTTATTGTGGGAGAAATTTTATTAAAAAATAACCATAAAACGAGTAGTGAAAGATTTAATGTAATTATTAGTCATTATGGAAGAAAATTTTCCCCATCTGATGAATGTTAAAACTCAAAATCCTTTTGTATTTTTGTTAAGAGCTTAAAATTACCTCATTCTGAAATATTAATTTAATTTAATTTTACAGAAAATAAAACATAGGTAAAAATTTATTTTCTTAAAATTTCATGAAATGATAAAAACATTCTTTATTACATTTTACACAAAATTTAGACATAGAAGAAATGGATTACTAACAACAGAGATAAATAAAGCTGGTTTTCATTAAAAAAATATTTTGGTTTCTTGAGAACATAAAGAGGAAAAAATGAAATGAAAAAATTCAATATATTGAAATAAATAGAGGATAATAAATTAAGTAATAAATAAGATATATATATATATATATATATATATATATGAAAAAAATATATCATTAGAAAATTTAATAATAAACAATCTTGATATAAATTTGATAATAACACAAAACCCATACCGAAAGACCATCTTTCTTCCTATGCACTCTATGCAATTTTATAATAAATTTAAATATACTATTTTTATATACCATAAACACAATAATACCCATAATACCATACATAGTTTAATTATATAATCGAATCACTCATTCACTAACACTATTTCTTTATCATCACTATTTCATGCGTTAACTTCTTCATTTTTTTCATGTATTTTTTTGTTCGATGGTTGTGGTACCTAAAAATTGATCATGGTTGAATAATCCCAAGAATATTAATCATTATATAAATATGAAAAATATTCATTATATGCATATTTATAAACATTTATATAAAGTGTTAATGACAAATTAATTACATCACTATGTGGAGATGGTAGTCTGTACATATGCACCAATAATTTTTCAATTTTTCGAAAAAAGGAACCAAATTATGGTAAATAATAATTTAAATTTACCTAATAATTATTTTATAATAAATATAATATATATGAATGAAAAATATATTAATAATAGTCCATGAATTATGGTGGTGGAAAATGAATCATATATCAGCATGGGGTGGTAGTTTACACATACACACGAGCAACACATTAACCTCGAATTTAATGGAGAAGGGGTGAAAATTTTTTGTTCCTTCCTCATAATGATATATTATTGTATTTATAACACTGGATATATCATTATCTGACAAATTCAACATGTTTATACGAATTAGAATAATAAATAAAATGGATTGGTTAAGATTTATACATCTTCTTCGAGACACCTCCTTTAGATTACACCTTATAACTAGAAGGGTTGGTCTTAAGAGAAGACCAAAATCTCTATATAAAAATTAATAATCATATGAAGTTTCTGAATTATCTAAATTTAGATATAGATGGATCAATTTTTTTATAATAATTTCATATAATAGGGTCACTTTTATAAGTGTAATGAGGAACACACAACTAATTTATAAAAATATTTCAATGATGTAAGGTCACTATCTTGTAAAGTGTATAAAAATGTTCTTGGATTCAAATGTAGGATAATAAAATGTTTAAATATATTCAACCACTAATAATTATAGTGTTTTTTGTGGAAATCCTACCCTTATATCTCACTTTAAACCTCGAAAAACCCATTTTTCCTTTAACATTGATAATTTTTTTTACTATTTTTACTATTACTTATAAACACAAAATTAAGTTGACACTATTAAATTATATTAATTATTAGGATTTTTAATATTTAATATATATTAAAATATTCAATTTCTATAAGATGAATACTTTTATTTTATATAAGCAAACAAACTGCAACAAAAACTCATTTTTAAAAAATTAATTTTCAGGCATAATACATAAAATAAATTCATTCCATACCATGTGAAAACAATAAAATGTTTTTAAAAATATTATCTTGAATATATTATATAAAATTTATTACAAAAATTAATAATTATAAAAATATTTAATTTGGTAATAGAAAAACCCTTTGTGTGCATACGAAGAGTTTAAAAAACGTTTTTAAAAAAAAAACTAACTTATACCAAAATTGAGTATAATTATGATTCCTATGTAATTAATTAAATTTAATTTAATTGATGGAAACATATTTTAAAATATCATTAAATTCAAAACATAATTTTGTTTTTACATGAAAAAAATTATTGTTTTTACAAACATCATTATTTTTAAATATTTTGAGAGAAATAAATTCGTATAAAAAAATCCTACAAAAATTACCCTAAAATAATATTGACATAATAATGTTGCAAAATGATATTAATTTGAAAAAATAGAATTCATATAAATGGAATCTATTAATTATAATTATCATATTAAAAAATCTGATAAAAAGACATTCGATGAAATCTATTTTTGAATCATAAAATTACATTACTAAAATTTATCTACTAATTTGTAATGAATTAATTAGTAGATTTGAATTATTTAAAAACATTCTAAATTTTTATCATAAAGTGGTTATTATAATTCATACCCATGTATTTAACTATAGGGTTATATATGGTAACTATATCACTGTTTATTTAAAATATTGGGGTGTTAATGGATAAAGAGAAAATCGGTCCACTGTCGACAAGCTATGTAACATCCTGATATTTTTAAAAGAAAAAATTATGCACATAAATGAAATACTAAATACTATGTGACCTTTTTAGTCTAATTTTTAAATATAATTTTGACACCTATGTGTTTTGAATTTTGAAAAAGGGACATACATGGTTGTGATCAGTAAGTTTTTTAGAGTCTGATAGGATCAAGTTAATTTTTAGTGGATAATAACATACCCCTATGAATATTAAATTGGCCAAATGAATTGTAACCTCACCCATGAATGTATGAATAAAATTAGGAAATATTATAAGTGACAATATGATAATTATATAAATGTTGGTATTTTTGGTAGGTCATAAATATTTAAGTAAAATTTTATGATAAATTAAATAATTTAAATGAAAATTTATTTTTATAAAATGTAATAATAAATTATTATTTTATTTTATTATTGTTGTAAGATAATTTTACGAGACCTTGTTGAAATTTTCAAGGTGTAATAAAATAAGTTATAGTTTTAAAAGTGTTATTTTTTGATTAAAAAATGATTTGTTTAAAAATTTAATTAACATATTTAGAAAATTAGTTTGATAAAATAGGGTTATTTTTTGATTTATATAGGTCAAAAAATGGTTATGGTGATTTTTGTGATTTTTCAAAAATACTTGAATTTTTTATGAATAGTTAAATTATATAATTTACAAAAAATGATAAATAAATGAATTTCTACATCATGATTGAGTCATAGATGACATAAATGATCATTGGTTCTAAATAACATGAAATTATTACTATTTTGGGTAATGTGAATCAATACTATTCATAGTCTTGAGAAAAAATATTAAACTAATGATTAAAAAATGGAAACCCCTTCTCTCGTCCACTTTAAATACCACCCTCACCCCCTCTTCCTCTCACACCTCTCAAGATTTTTGAATTGTCTAAGATATACTGAATCATATTTCCAAGGATCTTCCCCACATACAATACCATTTGGTCTCACCAAAAGACCAAAACCAGAGGCCTTAAAGAGGATGTCATGGAAAAGAGACCAAGAGGTAAAAATCATGTTTTATTTTCTTGTGTTTTCATTTCAATTATTTTATTTTCTTATAATCTCCTCTCATCATATTATCCAAGAGGTATGAAAGATAAAATATCTTATATATTATGGATTTCATCATGTTTATGGAGAAATTCATCAATATAGTTCTTCTACCCACTCTTATTCTAAAAATAAAAACCCCATATGCGATGTGCCAATTTACCAAAATCGCTGATGATGTGTTTTCAATTTCCTTTACTTCCTTAAAATATAGTTGAAAACCCATTTTAATGGTTTAAAAATATTTTAAATTTTATGATATATCCTCTTCCATGTTCTGGAGTTAAAATATAAACATATTATTATGTTATATAATGAAACTAGTTCGTGATTATCAAAGAACCACAAAAAATGATCAAAATGGATATCACTAATGATTTATCTAATGATTAATCCTCATACCATATAACGAAAATGATTTATGGAATAAATTAATAATATTGAAATATATTAATAAAAAATCATTCCAATTCTAGATTTTCTCTTCCATTCAACAAGAAAATCCATTATGAACCAACCATGGAAACCATGTAATGAACGCACCCAAAATATTAAAAATAACAAAATATTATTAATTAAGGGGTGGAATGATTTTATAAAATGATCATATAAGGTGTTATAAACATGAATATGTTTATATAATATATTAATAAGACCCATTTAACCATTATATAGGAGGTTTAAGCACATTTTAAGTAAGACAAACTCGAGGTAATGAATTCTTAACCTAATTTCCATTCTTTGGGTTAACCTTATACTTCATTATTTATGTGTTATTAAAATTGTTTGTGTGATTAATTTTGTCTATATTATGTTGAATTATTTTTATTTATAGTGTATATAAATATTCCATCCACTATATTAAGTCTCAATTCAATTATATGTTATTTTTAAGGATCTTTTATTTTAAAATCCTCTTTTAAAATTATATTTTACAAAATTAAAAAGCAATGATTTTATGAAAATATTCATGTTGTATGATTAATTTTTGGTTCTTTGGAATTTTTTATTATGAAGGGTGAGACCTATATCGCCCTCCAATGCATTGGATATGTGTAAGTTGGAGGTCAGTCATATGGTTACTCCAAATGTAACTGCGATGGTTTATATCTTAAGGTAGCCATGAGTGTTACATTGTAAGGTAACCATGAGGGTTACAAATAATAAGGTGGCCGTGAAGATCAAAATATAAGTAATTAATTCCCCAAGACACCCTTATGGTTTTATATATGTTCTTTGATATTTTATGTAAATCTCATGTTTCAAAAAGTAAGTATATATGGGTGAGCAGTATCTCTTTGTGAAAATGATCTCATATGTTTATAAGTATTCATGGAATAATGGTTTATTTAGTTATTTTTATATGCCTTACCGAGATTTTGTGCTCAACCCATGTTTTTAAAATGTTTTTCACGAGATTCCATAGATTTTGAAAGGAAATTTTAGATTAATCCAATTAGTGATTTTTTATTTATTTTTGTAAACTCTGATTCAATGTATGTATGTTTTTGTCTAATTATCCAGAACCAATACTAGAAAAGGTCATCAATTATATAATTTACTGTGTATTTTTCTATTATCCTTTATAAAAAAATATACAGTATGTTTTAGTACTGAATCCAGAAGTGCAGGTTCAGCGTTTTATAGTTTGTATCAAAGGAATGGTCTAGAAATATTTAGGGATTAGACGTTGTAATTTTTTAGAAAATTTTAGTGATAATATTTACTTTTGAACTTATAGTAAATTAAGTACACATAATAAAATAGTTTTTTCTTAGTGATCAATATGTATAATTAATTAATTGCAAGGGCACAATTCATTTAAGGGGTGGAGAATGTTACATCCTGATATTTTTAAATGGAAATAATATATGATTAAATGAACTAATAAATACTATGTGAACTTTTTAGCCAAATTTTTAAATATAATTTTGACACTTATGTGTTTTGAAATTTAAAAAATAGACATACATGGTTCTGATCAATAAGTTTTTTTAAGTCTGATAGGATCAAGTTAGTTTTTGGTGAATTGTAACATACCCTTTTGAATAGTAACATACCCTTGTAAATAGTAACATAAAATTATTAATATTAAATTGGCCAAATGAGTAGTAAACTCACCCATTCATGTATAAATAAAATATAGGAAATCTTATAAGTGATAATATGATCATTATATAAATGTTGGTATTTTTAGTAGGTCATAAAATTTATTACAATTTTATGATTAATTAAATAATTTAAATGAAAATCCATTTTCATAAATAGTAATAATAAATTATTATTTTATTGTCTGGTGGTTTTAATATAATATTATGAGAACTTTTTCAATTTTTAAAGGTGTTATAAAATGAGTTATAGTTTTAATATTTTTATTTTTGAAATAAAAATTGATTTTATTTAAAAATTAAATTAAATATATTTAAAAAATTATTTTGATAAAATATAGTTCATTTTTGAATTATATAGGCCAAAAAATGGTTCGGGTGATTTATTTGGTATTTTTCTGAAATACTTGATTTTTTAGTAAATAGTTAAATTCAATATTTTACGAAAAATGGTAAATAAATGAATATCTGAACCATGATTGAATCATGGATGATTTAAATGGCCATTGGTTCTAAATAACATTCAATTATTACTATTTTGGGTCACATGAATCTATAATATTCATATTATTGAGAAAACAATATTAAACTAATGATTAAAATAATGGAAAACCCCTCCTCTCCACCACTATAAATACCACACTCACCCCCTCCTCCTCTCACACCTATCAAACTTTGTGAACTATCTAAGATCTACCCAATACTCTTCCCAAGGATCTTCCCCAAGTCCAAGACCAGATGGTCTCACCAAAATTCCAAAACCAAAGTCCTTAAGGAGGATCTCAAGGAGAAGAGATCAAAAGGTAAAAATCCTCTTTTATTTTATTGTGTTTTTTAATTATTTTCTTTTATTATAGTCTCTTATCCTCAAACTATACAAGAGACATGAAAGCTCAAAAATATTATATATTTTTTATTTTATCATTTTTATGAAAAAATTCATCAATTTACTTCTTCAACTCCCCCTCTTATTCTAAAAATAAAAACACAGTCCGCGATGTGCCGATTTACCAAAATCAGGGATGATATACTTTCAATTTCCTTTAATTACTTCAAAAATAGTTGTAATACCATTTTAATGGTTGAAACAGATTTTAAATTTTATGATATTTACTCTTTCATTTTGTGGATTTAACATATTTACAAAACACTATGTTATATATTTAAACTAGTTCGTGATTATCAAAGAACCACCAAAATGATATAAACAAATATCACTAATGATTTATATAATGATTCATCATCATACCATATAAAAAAAATTATTTATGGAATTATCTAATTTTATAGAAACATATTAATAAAATATCATTCCACTTACAGAGTTTCTCTTCTATTCAACAAGAAAATCCATCACGAACCAACCATGAAAACCATGTAAATAACGTACCTAAAACAATGTAAATAACAAAATATAATGAATGGGTGGAATTATGTCATAAAATGATAATATAAGTTTTTATAATCATTAATATGATTCTATAAAATATTAATAAGAATATTTTATCCATTATACAGGAGGGTTAAGCACATTTGAAGTAAGACAAACCCGAGGTAAGAGAATTCTTAACCTGATTTATATTCTTTGGGTTTACCTTATACTTCATTATTTATGTGGTATTAAAAAATTTTTGTGACGAATTTTGTTTATATCATGTTAAATTATCTTAATTAATTGTGTATATACATATTACATCCACTCTATTAAGTCTCACTTCAATTATATGATATTTGAAAGGGGCTTTTCTTTTAAATCATCTTTTAAAATTATATTTTACAAAATTCAAAAGCAATATTTTTATGAAAATATTCATATTGTATGATTATGTTATGGTTCTTGGGAATTTTTTATGATTAATGGTGGTACCTATATCTCCCTCTAATTCATTGAGTATGTGTAAGTTAGAGGTCTACTGTATTGTTACTCCATGTGTAACTGCGATGGTTTACTCCATAAGGTAGCCGTGAGGATTACATTGTAAGGTAGTTGTGAGGGTTAAAAATCGTAAAGTAGCCACTAGGGTTACAATATAAGTAATCGGTTCCCCAAGACAACCTTATGTTTTTATATATGTTCTTTAATGTTTTATGGAAATCTCATGTTTCACAAAGTAAGTATATATGGGAGAGAAGTATGTATTTGTGAAAATGATTTCATATGTTTATAAGTATTCATAAAAAATGGTGCATTTCATTCTTTTTATATCCCTTACTAATATTTTAGGCTCAACACAAATTTTTAAAACTTTTTTCACAGGATTCCATAAAATTTCAAAGGACAGTGAAGATGAATCCAATTAGTAATTTTGTAATTATTTTTGTGAACTATGATTCAATGTTTGTAAGTTTGTGTCTAATTCTCTAGAACCTAGACAAAAAAGGTCCTCAATTGTATAATATAATGTTTATTTTTTATCCTTTATACAAAATACAAATCATATTTTAGTACTGAATCCTAAAGTGTGGATTCAGGGGTTTACATGCTATAATCAAATAATAACTGAATAATTCATTTACAAAACATATTATTACAGATATGGATACTAAAATATATTTTCCTTAATAGTATTCTAAAATTCAAAAGAACTGATATTAATGGAGAAAAAAATGGAAGTGGAATCTCCTCAGGTACCTAATCCAAACATGACCTTATGATATTTCATTTCCCCATTAATAGATGGATGAGAATGTAACACCCATGTAAAAGTGAGAATTAAAAAGGATAAATGTTACTTCTCATGTAAACAAGGTGAGATTTTTATTTCGAGAGCCTGCTAGATTAGATCTCCACAATTAAGCATGCTTGGCATGAAGTAGCGATCAGGATTGGTGACGTTATGGGAATATTCCCAAGGTGTGTGTTAGTGATGAAAACACACACTAAAAGAACATGTGTTAACCTATGGGTATAATAATTAGTTAGATAAGAGGCCCCCATTGAGTAATATCATGTGGTGTGTTTGGATGTAAACCAAGGTATTACAGGAGACCAATGGGGTCAGTTGACCAAGTTCATGTAACATGGATGTTAGGGTCATGACAAATGGTATAAAAGCCAACACCTTTCCTGATGTGTAGAGTCACTAATTAGGTTTGAGGTTATGGGTCCATAACGAGTTTTTTCCTTTAAAGGAATGGCGTGTGTAAAACCCCTAGAAAGGTAAGATATAAAAAAGGATAAATGTTACTAATAATGTCCACAAGGTTCAC
Source organism: Viscum album (assembly GCA_963277665.1). NCBI lineage: Eukaryota > Viridiplantae > Streptophyta > Magnoliopsida > Santalales > Viscaceae > Viscum > Viscum album. The sequence continues at coordinate 644,205,280 of OY728127.1, forward strand.
CTTTATTTCCAGAAGAATGCTTGATTTAGTTCCCCATAGTTAAGAATTTTTTCTAGAGTAGTGATTAGGATGGGTGACATTTTTGGATGTTTCCGTAAGCGTGTGTGAGTGAGGAAAAACACCTTTAAAAAATATATGTTGTCATATGGTTAAAATAATTAGTGTGATAAGAAACTCCATTGATTAATATCTTGTGGTGTGTTGAAAAGGAAATCAAGGTATTCTAGGATACCCATGGTGTCAGTTAACCAGGTTCATGGCTTGAGGATGGCTAGATCATGAAAAATGGATGATTTGAATTTTCCATGAATTATATTGGGATATTATATAGATTATTTTCATGATCAGGAACTGAGAAAATATGTGATTCCAAGACCCAGTTTTCATGAAATAAATTTTTCAAATATATTAAATATATTAAATAGCACACACACACACACTCAATTTCCTCAAAAAAGTGGAAGAAATCCAGAATGGGGGCTCAGATCAAAAATTCAATGGCCCTGTTGAGTTTCAAACATGGGTTTTACCCTAGGTGTGACATGACCCAGGGGAGCGTGGGTAGTGAAAAATTGATGATTATGATTTTCCATGTATTATATTTAGAGATTATATGGATTATTTTTGAGACCAAGTGATGAGACGACATGCGATTCCAAGCCCCAGTGTACCCAGAATAAATGATTGAAATATATTAAATATATTAAATAGAAGTTTCACTCCATTTTATTGAAAAAGTGGTATAAATATGGAATGAGGGTTTGGATCATAAATATTTGTGCACCATTGAGTTCATAATGTGGGTTTTTCTCTAGGCGCAACATAATCATTGTTAGTGTGGCCTTCAATTTTTTATTTTTGATTTTTGATAATCCACCTTTCAAGGGGTGATGTGGAACCCTTACAAGGTCCATAGGTGTAAGTATTACATGGCCTGTAGGCCTCAGAGGAATTCATTGCCCGTAGGCTTTAAACATTACTTAAAACCCAGACTAACTACTTAGAACTTTCTCCTCCCCAACATCTTTATCATGAAATCATCTCTCCACCTTTGCATGGATGTTCGACTAGGCAATCCCATGCATGCACAGGCTTGTCCCGTTGGTAGGTTCTATACCCTCTCATTCATATAACCCATTTAGCTTCTGCTCTAGTGAAAGCTCCTTGCTCATCCTCCTTGTAGATGTTGTTCCTTGTAGGTTGTCTGGTTTGCATATGCACTTAAAGGTGGCCCTAAGGCCTTGAGGTGGCCCTAAGGCCTTACTGACCTGAAGGTCTGGGTGGCCTGAAGGCCTTAAAGGACTCAGGGACCAAATCAGTGGCCTGATGACCCAAATGGTTGCATATTCCCGACTTCTACAGTGCCAAACAGTGACTGCTATTGTTCCCGCTACAGTACCTACTACAGTAATGCACAGTTCCCGCTATAGTACCTGCTACAGTACTTCTATAATACCCAAAAATTCTGCCTCCACCTGGATTTGACCCCTGGTCGCTTGGATGCACTTATAGATTCCTTACCAACCTGGCTAAGGCTTATGTTCCATTGTTAGTGTGGGATGTTTCGGAAAGAGTCATTAATGGCATAGATGAAAAAATTAAATATTTTTTTTTTATTTTGATGTAGTGACCAATTTTATCTTATAAATAAATGGTTATAGGATTTCCTTAGGTCCAATCACTAAAAACCTAGATATTCAGAAGATTGTTGGAGAGCGTTCATGGAAACCAACGATTCATCTAGACTGGATTGTGGATTTTTGTACCAACGGAGTTTGAGGATCTCATCAACAATGGTAGCACACCTTCATTCTTCAATAGGTATTGATCCAAACTCTAGGTAGGGAATTTTATCTATTTTTTTCTATCTCATTTATTAATATCCGATTAACGTGTATCAATTCCACAAACATTATCCATACTTACATCATTTATAGATTTAATTTGATAGAATTTACAAAAATGGTCAAGGTTTGTTCCTCAAATTTTGTGGCATACAAATTTCTCCCCTATTTTATCATTTGATCATTGATGGTAATTTTATTGGATAATGGTTTAACCAAAAAATGGTATCCAATAATTTTAAAATCATTCTTCACTAAAATAGTACAAAACTATCAGTAAGGCTCTTAATGGAAGTTTTGTTCCAAGATTTGACAACACTGATGGATGGATCAAGGGGGAATGATACTGAATCGAGTGTTCTTAAATTTTTCCTAGAAAAACATGGCATAAAAAAAGATGGTGAAAGTGGATGAGTCCTTAGCTGATTCGAAGCCGGATCAATGATCTTTGGCTACATGAGTCTTTTTAATGCCAGATCTACATTTTATAGAATGAAAGCTTGCTAATGTGACGTGACAGATGATAGAAAGAGAACCAGGATTTCTAGAAAATCCCGAACAACACATAATGTATTTTAGTATTACACATATTTCCAGTCCCTCTCAATCAATTCTAGGGTTTCATAATGATGTTAAGGATCACATGATATATGACCCCCATCATGTGATGTGTGACCCTTCCCCGTTGGCTCGACATGTAGTTTAGAAAGAACAAAAACACTACCAAAAGTACACAACTAGAGGAACTTTGTGAACTTGGAGATAGACATGGACATGTGTACAAGACGTGAACAAGGCCACATGTACACAGAAACAACTAGAAGAACACTGGATGTTTCCAAATGATCTCTACCCATTGTGTACCTTTCCTATATGATGTGTATTTTTAGATTTACTTTTCATGTGAGTATCTACCACATTGGAAAACTTGTGGTTTGTTAGACACACTGTATAACATTACTACATAACATGTAACCACATCAAGAGTGTATATATCTCTTAATTTACTTAGTTCAGACTAGTCTTGTTTGAGTGTGTTCCCTTGGTCCATTTTCTCAAGGAAAAAATGTGTTGTTTCATCCACATAATATGATTATGATCAACTCTTTAGGATGAGTCTCAGATAGAGTTCATGGAATCACTCTGTGAGACTTGAGTGAGATCATCTATCATATTTATACCATTGGTTGGGCTTGTAAAATATATGTGACCTCTATAATTAAGGTTTTGATCCTCCATATAGTAGTCTATATCTATTAGGTTTTTGGTATTGTTGGCATACGATACCCTATGTAGGAGGTCAATCTAGATTTGGTTCCTGGAATCCCCGAACGATTCTGGACATAACCCCCTTTCTATGTATAATGGTCTTCTGAGACTAGTCATAATTCATTGGTGGGGACCAATGTCCTAGACCTCTTCATCATGTTTCTCTGATGATATAACGGCTTGTGGAGAGGATTATCCCAAAAAAATCATTTCCTTGAGAAGAATCATGTGGCTAGGGGTTTACTATGAATTCCAATGGTGTGTTCATCTTCTTGAGTATATCTGGGTGTTTTTTATAAATTTATTATTATATCCTTGTGTTGAGATGAATATACTTGGTGATTTAGGTTTAGGGTTTTAGGGGTGTCCTACTAGGTTTTTTTATACTTACCCCTACATGGGATTTGCCTAAATGTTTCATGTACTATGTAGATTATGACCATTTTGACTTCATCCTGGGAGGACATGGAGTAGGGGAATCATATATGAAGCCTGAACGATCAAGGATTTTATTAGGTGAACCTTTTTATTTTAGAATATTACTTCCGTACTTTATTGTGGGATCTTAGATGTATGATTTCATTGGTTTTTGGATTTTTCATTTCATCGTTGTGTGGGATTGGATATGGCTTTGTGTGTATATAACAACTCTACTTTTTTACTACACACTTAAACATGATTTATTACATAAAATCAACTTGATACAAAAAAGAAGTCAGAGAGGTCTAGTGTCTTTGGGGCTTAGGATCATTACATTACAGCCTAAAACCTTAAATACAACATCTTTAATGAAAACTTCCTTTAAATGACCACTACATTCCCTCGTACATAGCATTTCATGGGATAACCTGAGGACATGCGTAAGAAAAGGGTGAGCTAAGAAGCCCAGTAAGGGAATAAACATTCAATAAAATGGGGAATAAAATACATGTTAGACAATAGGAATAACAATGGAGAATAAGAGAAACATGAACATAAAGGCATGATGAAGGATTATAATCTTAACATGTAAATGTGGCAACAACACTTAACATGGAATTAGCATGAACCAAGGATCATTTCACATAAAGCATGTGTAAACACTCATTGCACATGAAGGACTAGTAAACCCTCATTTAAATTGAATTAGAATGAGTCAAAACTCATTGCACATGATGTATCATGATACTATACTTTACCCAATGCATTGTAGTGCTATCAGGGTGCACCCTTCTTAAACATTCCATTTCATGCATAAGTGTGCCACATGGATCATATAACATGGAATCAATAAACATCATATGTTATTAAAAAATTAAGTAATGTTGAATAAATAAATGAAATTAACATTAAATAGGTATATGTGCATAAATTTGACTACCCTTGATAGAGACATGGGTATGCTATTCACTACACAATGATCTTGGCTTAGAAAAACGCAGTGCAATTTCAGCAGCATAACCGCGTGACATAAGGATTCATGAAAATAGTTTATGAGATAGAAAAGAGTGTCTCATAATATATAAATTAAATGGATAGTAAGGGTGTCATATCTACACATGTCCCAACAAAAGTAATGGAATTTAGATGGATAATGCAAAAGAATTACGTGGATGTAAAAGAGGAGAGAGAAATCCCTCACAGAATTTCGACATGGTAACGAGTGTACATGGGAGGCTTTAATGAGAGATAAATGGGTATCCCATAATCCAAACATAAAGAGTTTAGTATGGAGGAGGTGTGAAAGAATACCCCAATATTTTTAATTGAAAAAAGGGCATAACAACTTAAAGAAAATTAGACAAAAATGAGAAAGGAAGAAAGTCCTTACTTGGAAGTGTGATCCCAAAGGCTTGGGAGAGGCTTGTGAGAGGCTTCTTGGGAAATTGGGGAACCTTGGGAGGATTCTAGAGAGAGGTGTGAAGGGGTTGGCCGAACTCCAAAGGCTTTGAGTAAAGAGGAAGTGGTATCATGGGTGGGTTTATAAAGGAAAGGAGAGGGAATTCTTTATTATTTAGGTTTGGGACACCTCACATTAAACTAATCAATACCACAAACCTTCCCATGGTTTTTGCACATGGTTTTTTCCAAAGGGGATTAGAAATAAATATTTTATATGTACAATGGGAGAAATTCTAAAAATAATAGTGATGCTTATGTGGAGGTGTGTCACATTCTCAAGTAAAACAATTTAAAAAGACAAAAAGTTTTATAATTCTTGGAGGGTCCACCAAAGATTTGTAAAATAATTAAAACAAATATAAAATCACATTATTTAAATTATAAAACATTTATTGGCAGAAAATAATGTTTATAGTATTTTATTACCAACTATTGGGTCATTATGATGTCATAAAACACATAATATATTTAAACGGTATTTAATTTTTACCCAAAAATTCGACTGTCTCAGAAAATTATGAAAAATTTACTGTTGGATAATTTCGACATCATGATTCCAAAAATAATATTAATTTTATCTAAATAATTTTATAAATATGTGAATTTTTACTTTTAAAATAAAAACCTACATTTATTGAAAAATCATAGGTTTTGAAAAAAACAGTTTTCAAACCTTAATAAAAATTATAATTGCATTCATAAATTTATATGACCATTTATATTTAATAAAAATTAATTTAATAATAATATTTTATTATAATATTATTTAATTCATAGATCCATTAATTCATCAAAATATATTTCTTAGTTGAATATTAAATAAAAATACTATTTGTGCTTTAAAAACTATTTACAAAGTAACAATAATATAATGAATGCACATTATTTATACAAAAATAATGTACATTGTCATAGTGCTAGGGTCTTGTTACATAACCCCTTATAACACCCTCATAAGACTGAAGGGTATGGTGTGCGATGGTGATAGACTCTTGGGGTGGCTCAGATAACATTGGTCATGTGGTAATCTCTATTAACTTCCACTTCTCCTGTAATTAGTTCCACTCAAGCTTAACGTGTTCAAGATCCTCTTGGGCTTGGTCAAGAGAAAAGCCCAATGGAACCACCTCCTTTCCGAGCTCTGATAAATGGGCTTCATATGGGGTAAGTCTACTGGATGAGGCCATCACTTTCTTTGTTTAAGTAAATTGGATTTGTTAAATCCCTATATATATACTAATGTGATCCCTGTTCAACGATTATATTAGCAACAATCACAATTCATAACAGTATTTTAAAATCCTGTAACATAAAACAGATGAAGTTCACATTTTATATAACCATAATAAGAAATTTAATTAGATCAAGAGGAATTTTCATTAATGAAAGTTTGGGTTGTTAAAATCTTCCCCCCTTAAGAAATTTCTCCCTCGAAATTTCCTTTTCCCACACTAAAATAGATGTGGGTGACTTTTCTTTATCACTTCCTCTGATTCCCATGTCGCTTCTTAAAACTTGTGGTCTCGCAACAACACCTTGACGAGGGGCATTGTCTTATTTCATAGAATTTTTCTCTATGATATTAGATCTTCACTGGTTTCTCCTTGTAAGGAAGATCATCATCTAGATGTACTACCTCTGAAGAGAGTACATGTGAAGGGTCTGGTATGTACTTCCTTAAGAGGGATACATGAATGACATAATGTAGTTTGGACATGGTAGGTGGAAGTGCTAGTTGATAGGCAACTTCCCCAACACGATCAAGAATCTTGAATGGGCTAATGTACCCAGGACTTAACTTCCCATTCATTCCAAACCTCATGACCTTCTTTCATGGAGATATGCGTAGAAACACCATGTCTCCAACTTTAAACTCAAGGTCTCATCGATGATTATCTACATAACTAATCTATCGAATCTGGGCTGCCTTGATATGATGCTGAATGATTTTCACCTTTCCCACCATTTCTTCGACCATTTATAGTCCTAGTAGCTTAAGCTCACCGAATTCATCCCAACATGTTGCTGTTCCGCACCTCTTCCCATATAGGGCATCATATGGTGCCATTCAGATGCTCTAGTGGAAACTATTATTGTAGGATAATTTAACCAGTGGAAGATGTTGGTCCCACCCTCCTTTGAAGTCTATAGAACACGCTCTCAACATGTCCTCAATTGTTTGGATAGTCCACTCAGATTGGCCATCAGTTTTAGGATGATAAGTCGTACTAAAGTTCAGCTCAATATCTAGATCATGTTGAAGGCTCTTCCAAAACATAGAGGTGAATCTTGGATCTCTATCAGATACAATAGGTTGTGGTTCTCCATGAAGCCTTACCACTTCCCTGATATATATATCCATTCCAGATGATCCAATAAGAAATCCTCCCTAATTGCAATGAGGTGTGCAAACTTTGTAAAACGATCCACAACAACCCATATTGCATTGTTGCCGTTGGATGTCTTTAGATGTCCGGTGACAAAGTCCATGGTGATGTTCTCCCATTTCCATACTGGTATGGGAAATGGTTGCATCATCCCCTTAGACTTATGCCTCTCTTCCTTCACTTACTGACACACCAGACACTTTGATGTATACTTAGCGATCTCACTCTTCATATTATCCCACCAATAATGCTCTCGGAGATCTCGATACATCTTTGTATTTCCAGGGTGAATAATAAAATTTGAACTATGTGCATCATCAAAAAGTTCCTTCTTTTTCTCTGGACTTGATAAAACACATAGCCTTTTCCCAAATCTCACAATTCCTTCTTCATTGACATTGAACTTCGAGGATTACACTTTTTTGATAGCTTCCACTCTCTTCTGAATTCCCACATCATCTTTTTGAGCATCCTTTAACCTTTCCAAAAGAGATGGTTGAGAAATTATTTGTGAAAGGATTGATGATGTTCCCTTCTTTATGATTCCCATGTCCATCTTCATCAAATCAAAGAATATTGGGTCCTTCTTAATTCTAATCAATGATAGAATTGCTGGGTCCTTTCCACTTATAGCATCTTCTACCTTGTTCGCTTTCCGAGGGTGGTAATGGATTGAGAAGTCATAGTAATTGATCAGCTTTAACCATCTTTATTGGCACATGTTCAACACTTTCTGTGTTAATATATTCTTGAGGATTTTGTGGTCCGTGTATATTTCACACTTCTCCCCTAAGAGATAATAATACCAAATTTTTAAAGAGAAGATCACCGTACCCAACTTCAAATCATGTGGTGGATAATTATTCTCATGAAATTTCAATTTCATTAAAGCATAGGCAATGAATTTTTCATTTTTCATTAACACACAACCCAATCCCTTCTTCAAAGCATCACTGAATACCACAAAATGTTCTCCACTTGTGGGTAAAGTGTGCACGAGCATAATGATAAGCCTTCTTTTTAACTCCTTGATGCTTTCTTCATATTCATCACTCCAAGCAAACATTAATCCATTCTGAGTTAGCATAGTAAGAGGGTTGGACAATAATGAGAATTTTCTCACAAATCGTAGATAATATCCCACTAACCCCAAGAAGCTACAGATATCGAGTACTGATGTTGGCCTCGGCCATCCCTCAATTGCATATATTTTGGAGGGATCCACAGATATTCCATTGCTTGTGATGATATGGACCAAGAATGAGACCTCATTCAACCATAACTCACAATTTTTGTACTTTTAATAGATCTTCTTCTTCCACAAGCTCTCTAGTATAGTTCTTAGATGCTCCACATGATCCTCATGGGTTTTGGAGTATATCAGAATATCATCTATAAATACAACCAAAAATTTGTCTAGGTAATCTCTAAAGACTCTATTCATCAAGTCCATGAATATTTCTGGAGCATTAGTGAGTCTGAAAGGCATTACTATGAATTCATAGTGCTCGCATCTTGTACGAAAAGCAGTCTTGGGGATATCTTCCTTCTTCACCCTTACTTGATAATATCCTGACCACAAATATACCTTGGAGAAGTATTGTGCTTCACGCATCTGATTGAACAAGTCATCAATTCAGGGGAGAGGATACTTGTTCTTTATCGTGATTTTGTTTGCTCATGATAATCGATGCAATGGCGCATTGACCCATACTTCTTCCTGACGAAGAGGACTGGTGCACCCCATGGTGAATCACTTGGGAATATAAACCCTTAATCCAAATTCTCTTGTAGTTGTTTCTTTATATCCTCAAGCTCCACACCATCCATTCTATATGGAGTCTTGGATATTGACAATTCCCTAGGTATAAGATCAATTGAGAATTCAACATCTCTTATAGAAGGAAGACCGGGAAATTCCTCAGGAAACACATCAGCGAATTACCTCACAATAGGCATGTATTCAAGGATGGTTTCTTCCTTGGACTCAATAATCTGAGCCAGATATGCATGCTCATAGGGAAGAAATATTCATTCTTGAGATGATGGAGCTAAAGAATATTCATCCTCCTCCTTTCACTTGTATAGAATTAGGGGTCGATTCTCCACATGGAGAGTGATTTTACTCTCACAAAAATTTATGTTGGCTCTATATAAGGAAAGCCAATCCATGCCAAGAATGTCATCAAATTCCACAAGAGAGAGTATGATGAGGTTCTCCAGGAATTAAAATCCACCGATTATGAAAGAGGAGGAGTTATATTCATGGGATGCAATGCTTTACCCATTTTCCATACTCACCGACTTCTTTACTTCCATGATTTGTGGTTGAGCTGGGATTGTTCTACTAAACTTTTGGGATATAACATAATGTGTTTAATCTGAATAAAAAATTAAATTTTCTATTCTTGAATGAATAACTAGCGTACCTATCACCACTTTGTTTTCGAGGTTCACTTCGACAATAGTGATAGAAAAATATCACCCTTGCTGCCTTGGAGGTTGTTGGTTTCCTCCCAAAACCCTTTTCTTAGGGAAATGATTTTCAAGATTCCCTGGTTCTTTGCAGTTTTAGCAATCAACAATGAATTGAGGTTCAAATGGAGCATTCCTATCCTCTGTTGCAGTCATGTGTTTTTCTTGTCGGCAGTTAACAGCTAGGTGCCCTTCTCTTCCACACCTAAAGAATTTCCTTATCCCCTTTAGACAATTTCCAGGGTGCTTCTTTCCGCTCCTTTGGAAAGTGGGGTGTTGGATCTTCTTATCACCATTGGATTTATCCGTCAGATCTAAAAAATTGAAGTACACCTTATGATTCTTATCCCCATGATACCCCTATGATTCTATGATCTTCATTTCGACCTTTAGGGAACATCAGACAATTTCTTCGTAGCTGTCGAAGTTATAGATTGCCAAAACATTCCGTAGGCTAGGATTCAGCCCACTAAAGAAGCGGTCAACCTTGTATTCAATGGTAATGACAATGCTCGAGGCATATCATGAAATCCTTGTGAAGTTTTCCTTGTATGCTTTGATAGATTCATCATCTTTTTTTCTTGAGGGAAAGGAAGTCCCTTTCCATCTTAAGTCAGAGGGTGCGTGGAAAATATTTATTGAAAACATCTTCTATAAATCCTTCCATTCCAACTCCTCGATCTCTTCCTCATACTTTTTATTTTTGATCAAATTCCACCATTGATCGGATTCATCATCCATACGATAAGCAACCAGAAGAACCTTCTCTTGTTCTGAACATTAAAGGATGGAGAAGATCTTTTCAATGGAGTTGATCCATAGTTCGGAGATTGAGGGATCAGGCGATCCATTAAAAATAGGAGTTCTTTGTCTCATGAAGCTCTTGATAGTGACTTGTTCTTTCTTAAGAGGGGTTGAACGTTCCTCTTGACCCATGTTTCTATTCAAAGCATGAGTTATTTGGGAGAGAAGCATGAAAAAGTTCGCGATTCCCACACCCATCTGATTGGGCATCTCATTTGCACAATCATAACATTGATCTTCACATCGGTTGTTAGCCCATGTCCTCCTATTACCATCCATTGGATTGAATAAAAGAAAAGACAGGAGTAACACATAAAGGGTAATCCAAGGACAAAACTGATGACTTATAAATATCTTTTATTCCCTTAACGTATGAATCCATAAGCTTCAATCTATGCTATCCATGATCTACTTTATAACATATATTCTTAGGGGAATTTTTTTAATTCCCTTAATAAGGGTTCATACTAAGATTATGAATTTTCCAAATAATATCCTCTGGGAGTGTCTTAACCAAGAGTGAAGAAAATCCCGTTGTCATGTACCAGTTCTCGTTTGAGTCGAGCTCAAAGCGGTGTTTTCGTGTTTTACCCCTAGGATACATTTGTGCCAGAGCGACCTCTACCTGCTCGTATCCAGATAGAGAGGTATTTTCTTTATAAAACACCTGCTAAATACTCACCAATACTTAGGGATGTTTTTATTATAATTATTCAATTCTCTAAGTTTTTACTAGGGTTTTCGAATCTGAATCCCAAAAATAACTAAACCTATCCTCTAATACCAACTATAACAACCCTGCTTTTTATTGCACACTTAAACATGGATTATTACGTAAACTTCACTTGATATAACAAAAAAGATCAAGAGTTCTAGTGTATTTGGGGGTTGGATCATTATATAACAACTTAGAACATGAAATAAAACATCTTTATTGAAAGCTTCATTTACAAGACCAATACATTCCCTCGTACTTAGCATTGCATGGGATAGCCCGAGGACATGAATAAGAAAATGGTGAGCTAAAAATCCCTATAAGGGAATAAACATAGAATAACACAAGGAATAGAATACATGTTAGACAATAGTCATATCAATTGAGCACAATAGAAACATGAACATAAAGGCATGATGAAGCATGATAATCATAACATGGAAATGTGGCAACAACACTTAACATGGAATTAGCATGAGCCAAGGATCATTGGACATGGAGCATGAGTAAAACATCATTGCACATGAAGAACAAGTAAAACCTTGCTTTATATAAATTATCATGAGTCAACACTCATTGCACATGACGTATCATGATACTATAATTTACCCAATGCATTGGAGTGCTATCAGGGCACACCCTTCTTAAACATTTCATTTCATGCATAAGTGTGCCACATTGATCCTATAACATGGAATCAATCAACATCATAAGTTATTCCACAATTAAGTAATATGGAATAAATACATGAAATTAACATTCAATAGGTATATGTTCATAAAGGTGAATACCCTTGATAGATACATGGGTATGGTATTCACTACAAAATGATCTTGGCTTTGAAAAACGCGGTGCAATTTCGGCAGCATAACGACATGTCATAAGGATTCATGAAAATAGTTTATGAGATAGAAAAGGGTGTCTCATCATATTTACATGAAATGGACAGTAAGGGGGCCATATGGATACATTTACAATCAAACTTAATGGAATTTAGATGCATAATACAAAATAATTACTTGGATGTAAAAGAGGAGAGAGAAATCCCTAATGGAATTTCAGCATGGTAACGGGTGTAAATGGGAGGATTTAATGAGAGAGAAAGGGTTATAACATTATCCAAACATAAAGATGACATAATGGGGGTGGTTAAAAATCATACCCCAAAATTTGTAATTGAAAACAAAAGGGCATAACAACTTAATGAAAATTAGACAAAAATGAGAAAGGTAGAAATCCCTTACTTGGAAGTGTGATCCCAAAGGCTTGGGAGAGGCTTGAGAGAGGCTTCTTGGGAGATTGGGGAACCATGGGAGGATTATATATAGAGGATGTAAGGGGTTGGTCTAACTCCAAAGTAATTGAGTGAAGAAGAAGTGGGATCTTGGGTGGGTTTATATAGGAAGGGAGAGGGAATTCTTTATTATTTAGGTTTGGGACACCTCACATTAAACTAATCAATACCACATACCAGATCATGGTTTTTGCCCATGTATTTTTCCAAAGGGTAGTTGAAGCCAATATTTTATAATGCCAATGGCCGAACTTTTTAAAATAATAGGGTTTCTTAGGTGGAGGTGAGTCACACTCTCAAGGAAAACAATTTAAAAAGACAAAATGTTTTATAAGTCTTGGAGGGTCCACAAAAGCTTTGTAAAATAATTCAAAAAAATCTAAAATCACATTATTTTAATGATAAAACATATATTGGCCGAACATAATGTTTAAATTATTTTATTACCTCACTATTGGGTCATTATGATGTCATAAAACACATTATATATTTAAACGGTATTTAATTGTTTACCCAAAATTTGGCCTGCCTCAGAAAATTATGAAAAATTCACCATTGGATAACTTCAACGTCATGATTCAAAAAATAATATTCATTATATCTAAATAATTTTATAAATATGTGAATTTTTACTTTTAAAATAAAAACTGATATTTATCGAAAATTCATGTGTTTTGACAAAAACAGTTTTCAAACCTTAATAAAAATTACAATTGAATTCATAAAATTATATGATCATTTATATTTAATAAAAATTTATTTAAGAATAATATTTTAATAAAATATTATCTAATTAAAAAATCCATTAATTTATCAAAATATATTTCTTAGTTGAATATTAACTAAAAATACTATTTGTGCTTTAAAAACTATTTACAAAGTTAAAATAATAAAATGAATGCACATTCTGTATAGAAAAATAATATAAATTGTCATAGTGCTAGGGTCTTGTTACATAACCCCTTATAACACCCACATAATACTGAAGGGTAAGGTGTGCGATGGTGACAGACTCTTGGGGTGGCTCAGATAACATCACTCAGGTGGTAATCTCTATTAACTTCCACTTCTCCTGTAGTCAGTTCCACTCAAGCTTAACGTGTTCAAGATCAGCATGGGCTTAGTCAAGAGAGAAGCCTAATGAAGCCACCTTCTTTCTGAGCTCTGAAAAATGGGCTTCATATGGGGAAAGTATACTGGATGTGGCCATCGCTTCCTTTGTCTGAGTAAATTGGAATTATTAAAGCCCTATATTTATACTAGTCATGTGATCACTGTTCAATGGCTATATTTGAAATGGTCAAAATTAATAATGGTATTTTAAAATCTAGAAACATAAAACCAATGAAGTTCATATTTTATATAACCATAATAATAAATTTAATTAGATCAAGAAGAAATTTCATTAATGAAATTTTGGGTCGTTATAATGTATAGGTACACTATGAAAATGCCTCCCATTATTGGGATATTCCGACTCGGTAGCCCATGAACTATTAGAGGATGCCTTGGGTTAGTCATGGGTTAGGCCTTAGTGGTTTGGGTCATGATAGATTAATATCAAAATAGTTGGTTATACCTTAGGACTAGAGTTAGTTATTTTGGTTTTCAACAATAGTGTTTAGTATTTTTAGTTTATCTTTTAGGATAGGGAGTCCTATTTTGGTGTGAGGGCCGATGTATCCATATAAAAGGACTCTAATCACCTGCCTTTTGACTCGGTAAATGTATTCATTGGTTGTAGGGAAATTTTTTGTGCATGAATCATATAGTAATGGGTTAGGTTTTCCATTTCAATCATGATTCATCTTCCTAGATATAAATTTTTTTGCATTGTACATATTTCTTTATTTCAGGATGCCTCAATTAAGACAACCAATAAGGATTTCACTACGTGATCATGTGGAATATCTTCCTAGTTATGAGGAATTAATATAGTGGATTTAACCTGAGATAGATCCCTTATGTGGTTTACCTTTTATACCACCACCCATTGAGAAGAAGCTAGTGCTGGTAATACTAGCCAAGGTTGCACATAGAATGAGTGTGATGCATGAGTTTCTAAGGAAATTACACCTAGGATTCTTGGTGAGCCAAAACCCAGGTAGATGAGGATTTGATATAGGTAGTCACTAAATTTTTCATCCTTGTGAGGATGCATGCAAATCAGATGATGATCCTCATTGCGAGTCTTATTTAAGAATCTATGAAAGAATGGCGATGATTAGTGACTCAATCACATGAAATGAAAAATATATCCTCCTCATAATTTGATCATATATTTAGATAGTAGTTCTATCTAGCCACATTGTGATCCATACAGATACAAGAGGTTCTATATCTATAGCAGGTCATTTTGAAAATGGTGGAGCACTCAATGAGGTTTACTGAGATCTAGTGAAACTCCAAGGATATGGCGCATGATCAGTTCTTCAAATATTGGATATTTGAGTAGGGATTACATCCGTATATAAGGGTTCTAGTGATATACATTTTCATTCCCATGAATACTATGGTGGTTGAGTGAGATTTGGTGGTTGAGATCATCCGGGAAGAGGAGAAACTGATAATGGGTGCTCGTAGAGGGAACTTAGTAGCTTAGTCCTTAGGATTATAAATTAGTCTATAATCAGAGAAATTCAAGAGTGTTAGAAGCTTTAGTAGGTGGTCCTATCACACAAGATTAGCATAATTGGCCTCTCAGGGAGGATTTAATCATCCAAGGGACACACAGTGTTTCTCCTGCAATGTTTTGGTAAATATAGCTTAGGATTTTCCATCCCATTATATAGTTGATAATGAGATGGTTGAGGGACTATAGAGATAGAGATATAGGTTAGATAAGGGTGGTAACTAGGGTAGTCAACTTGGTAGAGGGTATCATAGAGAATCATAAAGTGGTCAGAGGTTTTTCCTATTACCAACACCACCCACATGTGGTCCATGCTAGGCTTAAGGTTTTGGTAGTTAGCAGTGTGACTAGATACATGATATGGAGGCCTATGACCCTGATTCTTTTGGGATTAAATGAGGTATGATATGTGTATTTTATATTTTATCCACAACATTGGATTACACAAGTGTAAGACATTACTTCATTTCCACTTATCTAGTTTGGGAAATATGGATTCCTATTGAGAAATTATATTCACCATTGTGGTTAGAGACTCCAAAATGCAGTGAATCAGTGACTGAAAACATGTGAAAATAGTGCGATATAATGCTTGGAGGTGAGAGTTTTGTATGAGGTCACATTTTAGTAGTGATGAGGCCTTACAATGTCATCTTAGTTATTGATTCGGTATCCAAAATTCATGCCTATATTCACTGTTTTAGGAAGATGGTACAGTGTGTCTGAAGTTATTGGAATTTTTTTTCTTTACAGGTGAAAAGGAAGCCTTGGAATATCAAGAAGAATCAGAGATGGAAGCCTAATACTCACCAGTTGTATATCATGACTCTTATAGTAGTGTATTCTTTCATCTACCTTTTTCCTGTGGTGGTGGAAGAGTATGAGGAAGTCTATCATGAGAACAATAAAGGTTACCTCACCACCGAGAGCTGAAATTTTTCATCAAAATGCATCCCAGTATGGCCTTGATATCTGTACCAGCATATTAGATGAATCTCATAGATCTTCGATAGATGAGTGTGTAATTTGAGGAGATGAAGGATAAGGGCTTTGCGAGACCATGCATTTACCGTGGAAAACCCTACAATTGTTCACCAAGAAGGAGTATGGGATATTAAGGTTATGTGTAGACTAATGATGCTTAAACTAGGAGATTGTGAAGAATAAATACCCACTACCAATGATCATTGACCTCTTTGACCAGTTGATAGGGGTGCAATGGTTTCCAAATATTGACCTCATACTAGGATATAACTAGATATGATTATGGAATGAGGACCTAATTGAATATTTCATTCATATGTCTCTACGATTATTATGATCACTTCCTGATGTTGTTCTATATAAAAAACTCCACAACAGTGTTCATGGGTGTCATAAACCAAATATTTCATCCTTTCATAGACTAGTTCTTAATGGTATTTATTGATTAAATCCTAGTGTATTCAGTAACCATGGAGGATACTTGAAGACACATGAAAGTGGTAATGGAAACACTCTATGGGAACTATCTTTATAGAAATCTCTCGAAGTGTTAGTTTTGGATTCAAGATGTCCACTTCCTGGGAAATGTCATCTCAGAGGATGGAGTAGTGGTGGACTTAGTAAAGGTTGAGGCATTTATTTCTTGGGATAAACCTAATAGTGTTATTTAGAAACAATGTTTCCTTGGGTTGTAGGGTATTATCATAGGTTTTTACATGATTTATAAAAAGTGGATTAACCCTTGACATCTTTTACCCAGAAGAGGAAGCATTTTTTTTGTACATAAAGGTTCTTAAAATGATTTCAGGAGCTGAGTTAGAGGTTTAAAAGTTCTCCCATCTTGGTATTTTTAAGAGGGAGTCGAGTATGTAGTATTATTCAATGCATCAGGGACTAGACCAGGTTATGTTATAATATAGAGATAGGCAGTTATTGCATATGGTTCTCATCAGTTGAGACCACATGTGTAGAACTAATTGAATTGTGGTCTTGAGTTAGCATCAGTAGTCTTCTCACTGAATATGTATAACCACTACTAGTTGGATGAGTGGTTTGTAATTTACTCTAACCATAGGAGTCTCAAGTATGTATTATCACAGAAGGATCTAAACATGAGACATAGTCGATGGAAAGAGTTCCAAAAGTATATGAATTTGAGATTTTCTATAATCCTGAGAAGGGTAATTTCATGGAAGATACTCACAGCAAGAGATCATGTTCTCATTTTCGGCTGGGGAATCATAGTGGTCATCCTCATTACAGTTTTCTATAGCAGACAAGGATGGTTCTTTATATCATCAATCTATGGTTATTACCCCACCGATTTTACTTCATGCTAAAAATTATTAGTATAGAGATACAGAATACAAGACCTTATATAATCAGATATCCACTAGACATACTCCCAATGGATATTTAGAAGGTCAGGAGCATGATATCCTTTTAAGAGGATGGGCAATTGTTCATTTGAAGTTATGGAAGGAGGTGATCCTAGAATTTCATACATCTCTATTTTCATTCATGTATTAATAGAAAATGTATTCTAGGATCTCTAATATTATTTTTAGTTTCCATGATTGAATAATGGACTTGTAGATTTTGTATTTTGATTCCACACTTGTCAGTAGGTGAAGGCTGAGCACTAGGTTCCAATGGGTTTACATCACCCCCTATGGTGATAGAGTATAATTGTGATGTGATATTCATGGAACTCATTTCATAGTTACCAAATACTTTAAAGGGAGTTGATTTCATCAGGTTTATCTTAGACCAACTCACCAATTCAGCCCATATCCTAGTAATTTGATAGAAGAGTTTAATATATATCTTTTTGATGCCTCTACATGAAGAATATATTTGAATTCATGGAGTTACCTTGACGATCATCTATTACTATGATTCTCTCTTCACATATATGTTATTGAGAGGATTATAATAGGCCTTTCAGAATTTTTTATTCTAGAGAATAATGTTTCACCCCTAGATTGATCGCCACATAGATTAGACCATTCAGGTCATGGAGGATATTTTGTGGGCTTTCTTGTTAGAAATTGGTTTTATTTTTTAGGATCATATACACTTCTTGGTGTTTTCCTGTAACAAAAACTACCATTAAACCATTGGTATGACTCCATTTGAGGATATGTACATTTTACCGTGTAGATAACCCCTTTGTTGAACTCATCTAAGAATGTCACCAGTGGTGGGATTAGAGTTGGCGAGAGCTTCTACAGAGAAGGTGAATATCATACAAGAGCGGATGAGGGCTGCACATAACCACTAAAAGTCTTATGAGGTATGATGAAAGAGACCATTTCAGTTATAGGAGGTATAACAAGTGTTCTTGGGGGTATCACATCAATGTGGATTGAGGAGATTTGGCCACATCAAAAAAATTTATATGAGATTCATTAGTCTATTTCAGGTACTACACATATTTGTCATGCTTGCATACCTCTTTTCTCTAATGCCATAATTATACTGGGTAAACTATGTATTCCACATGTCATAGGTGAGGAGCTATGTGCATGAACCATCACATGTTATTGACTAGTTCGATATGGACATCAAGGATGAATCCACATTTTATGAGTACCTAATAGATATCGAGGATCAATATGAGAGGATCCTTTTTGGGTGATCGATTCCCCTTGTGTGTGTTTAGTGGCAGCACGCGATTCTTTATGACAATATCTGGGAGTGGGAGACCTAAATGCGAGACCATTACCTTCAAATTTTTAAGTGGATTTTCCATTTTTAGAATGAAAATACCAAAGATGGTGAGAATAAAATGACTTATATTTTTAATGTATTATTTTTGAATATTATATGGACTATTTGCTAGACCAGGAGTTGAGACATAATGTAATTCCAAGGCCACGTGTTCTCAGAATAAATTTTTCAAATATATTAAATATATTAAATAGTACACACATGATGTTTTGAAAAAATAGTTGAATAACTCTCGAACAATGACCCAGATCAAAAATTTGAGGGAACCAATGTGTTAAGAATTTGGTATTTACCCTAAGGACGACATGATCTTTTCTCACATGGTCTATTTTGGAAAAATTCATCACAGGCATAAATGAAAAAAATAAAAAATAATTTTTTTGTTTATTTTGACATTGTAACTGATTTTATCCTATAAATATGTTGTTATGAGATTTATTTAGGGTTGGATTCTGAAACCATATAGATTAATATGATTGTTGGAGAGCATCATTGTAGTATTATGACACATCTAAACCGGATTGTGGATGATATTGCCAAATAATTTCAATGAAATCATAAATCACAATAGTGAAACATTGTCATTTTTTAATGACTGATACAAACTTCAGGTAGGATGTTTGATCTTGTTTTCCATCTCATTTCTTTATCCTAGAAGAATATGTGTTAGTTACAAGAACATAATTGATATGCATGTCATTGGTAGATTTAATTTGATGGAATTGTTTTTGTTCATTTTTCCTTATCCCTATTTGTTTTTCTTATTGTAGGACAATGATTCATGGACATGTAAAAAAGGTCAAGGTTTGTTCCTCACATTTTGTGGATTATGGATTTTCCTCTACTTCATCATTCAATCACCGTTTTTATTTTCTTTGGCCAACAGTTCAACCAACACCCGATATATGATCATTACATGAACGTTATTCATCCCAAAGGATCAAAACTGGGGGTATGGATTATGATGGTATTTTTGTTTCAAGAATCAATAATGATGATTGATGGATTTAGGGAGAATGGGAAAAAATCGTTTGTTCTTAATATTTCTCGAACTACACATGGTGCAATTACAGATGGTGCGAGTGGATGAGTCCAGTGTGAATTCGATGTTCATATCTATGATCTTTAGTGTCATGAGGTTTAGATGACCCCATATCTATAGATTTTGATGAGTAAGGTGGCTCCTATGACACATTGAACAATGTGTAAGAAAACCAGGGTATCAAGAAAATCCTAAACATCATGGCATGTATTTCGGGACTACACGCCATTTGGGGCCCTCTCACAAGATGATAGGAATTCATGATGATGTTAAGGATCACACTACATATGAACCCTATCACACGATGTGTGAAACTTCCCAATTGGGTTTTTGTGTACTTAAGAAAGTACACATACAGGAATAATAGTACATGACCAGAGGAACTCTATGTACAAGGACATAGACACGAACAAGTGTACACGGGCCAGTACACATACATATCCACCGGAACAAAGAAATGGCCATTAACATAGGTAAAGGTTCCATGTGATCTCTATATTTCTTTTATGTTGTCTACATGCCATGTATTTTGTGATTTACATCCCCTATAAGGATTTACGACATGGGTAGACTTTGTGATAACTGGAAAAGTTGTGTACCCATACTACACGTCATGTACCAATTTCAAGAGTGTTTGTATACATTTTTTCCCTTAGTTTAGTCTATCCATGGTTGATTATGATCCATTAGTACATTCACTTTAGTGTACATTGAGACATTACATCCACATCACTAGATTGTGATCCCTTATAGAGGTTGATTCTCAGAGAGAGTTTTGGGAATACCTCCATGAGACTAAAGTGAGATCCTATATCATCTTTATACCACCAGTGTGGTTTGTGGAATTAGTGTAACCTCCTTGTGTACATAGTTGATATTCCATATATTATTCCATATCAAGAGTTTCTTTGGGTATCATTTTCATATGACCCCTTATGTATTGGGTTGATCTAGATTGGGTTTTTAGTGTCCCTCTAGCAATTTTTGGCATGAGCCCCTATCTGAGTACTAGGGTCTTCTGAGACCAGTGATCTTTTTTGGGCAGGTCCAAATGATCAAACCTATTATTTTAGTTTCTCCAATTATAGCATTTCTTGTTGAGAGGATTCTATTTGAACAAGAATTTCATTGAGAATAATCCCATTAATTGTAGTTTTTTATGACTACTTGGTGGTGTGGTGTCTTTCCTGAGTGTATCTGGGTGTTTCTATTATACATTGGTTATTATATCCTTGTATTGAGATGACTATACATGGTTCTTTCTTATTTTTTTCAGGGTGTACTACCATTTATTTTTATATTCATCCCTACATGTACACTAACTACATGTTTCATGTCCTATGCAGATGACATACCTTTGGAATATTCTTGGGGGGAAAGGGAGCGGGTGGAGCATCACATGAGCTTAACATACATATGTCTTTATTGGGATCATGAATTTGACTTTAGTTCTATCCCATATAGTAGTTTAGAGTCTTTAAT
This sequence comes from Viscum album, assembly GCA_963277665.1. NCBI lineage: Eukaryota > Viridiplantae > Streptophyta > Magnoliopsida > Santalales > Viscaceae > Viscum > Viscum album. Next base: position 644,226,822 of record OY728127.1, read on the forward strand.
TTTTTTGGTCATGTATTTGCCCCCTTTTTTCATTCATTACTTTACTATCGTACTCTTTTGTCATATCTTATATGTATGCATGCATTGGTTTTCAGTTGTCCTACATCTCAGTATTGTGTGAGTTTGGATATGTGATCAAGTGTAGAGGTAATTTAGGATAATACCTCCCATTTGTGTGATATTACTACTCGATGTTGGACAAAATCCTTTGGCCTATTGGAGGAAATCCTTGGGTAGTAATGGGCTAAACACCAACGGTTCATGTCATGATATAAAAAATCACTACTAAAAGAGTACTAATTAAATTGAGATACTAGGTTTGGTTTTTATTATTTTAATTCTTATTTTTACCATCATTAATGAATATGAATCTTATAAATCAATAATTCAATGTAATAGTTATAGAGGAAGTCATAGAAGATGAAGAAGTTGTGGCCATAGTGGACATATCTATTCAATTTTTATTCATATCAAAATCGTACATATAGATGTGAATCAAATATATTTTGTCCAATGATTCTACCAAAAAAATTAATATAATATTTTTATTTATTAGGATTTTTCCGATACGATCATATATGTGAATTTATTGGATGGAAATAAGTTAAACATATATACTAAGAACCTAGGAAGTCCATCCTTTCTTTATAGTAAAATAATATAGTTTCCACCTAGTTCAAACATGGGGAAGGTGGTACTATTATAAGTATATCGATCACCAATGTGTGTCACCCCAAACCCACACTCCAAGGTCTAATGATAAAAACACATACCTTATATATAGGCTATAATAACAAGTGAGATGGAGGATGCTATACATATGATTATTTTAAATCATTTTCATTCTGTAAAAATTATATCTCACAAAAAAATCTCACAATCCCATGAAATATAGGTATAGTACAATTAATCACTACCTATATAATCTACTCATGTTAGAATAATTTTTAATATTTATATATAATTTATCTATAATCAAATAATTTATGAACTCCTCATAAGTTATTCGCATCTTTATAACCTAGGGAATGGAAATAAATGAATGGTGTGATCTCAAAAGATCAAAATTAGAGAAAATCATCAACACATTATCAAGGGATATATCATTAGTATTTGAGGAAACATTACATTGGGAAAAGTGACATATTAAAATGAACATGGAAGAAGATGGGTGTTCTATATGGCATGATAGTGGACATGTAATCTCAAATTAACAAGCATGTACCGTGGTATAAGAGTGTGAGATAATATATATAATACAAAGAGAAAAATCGTAATCATATGACATTAAACAATCATATTCATGACTAAAAATACATTTATAATGAGTTGTAACCTTCGTGATCCTCATCGTTTCACTTTCACTTCCATGTTTACTCAATCACACCTATATATACAAATATCAAAAGATATAAACATATATATTTTACGTTGGTGGGTGATATAAGATCCCACCGATTAATCTTCCCTATTTATGTGATCATATTTAAATAAAACCATCATTCATATCATAAATATCTGATTTAAATACAATGGTTTTCATATCATTTTCAAATGGTGTCACATAAAATGTTATCAAAAGTTTATTGGTTGATAAAAAAATCAGTCACCAAAATTTAGAACTAAAAAAAATTAATGGGTGATTTATTAAAAAAAATCCATGTAAATAATTATTTAAAAATAGAGGAAAAATAATGAGAATTCATAAATAATATTTTATAAAACATTTTTAACATTGAAAAAAATGATGAAGTTACAAGTCACATTAATAATTTACCTTTGAAAAGGAGAAAGTAATTTTTTTTAAAACAAAAATAATATAAAAAAATGGAATTTAATAGTGAATCATGGAAAAGTAAAAAATGTTCTCTTATAAAAATTTATAGTGAATTCTTAAATATAGAATCATAAAGGGAAAAAACTCTTCATAATAATAACAATATCTTTATCGAATCCCACATCATAAAAAAAAATTTATAAATATTTCATTTAAAATAAGTAAATGGAAATTTCAAGATCACCTAAAATAATTTATATATATATATATACATTTCAAAATAATAAAGAAGACTTTTTTTGGAATAGTGAATATAGATATGGAGCAAAAAGTGCTCATTTGGATAGAACTGGTATTTTTAAAAAATAACCAAATTTTTTGAAGATGGTCTTCTATAAATGAAATTATAAATAAAATAAGATGGAATGGAATGATAAAATCTCCAACATATTAAGATCCATCTTGTTAAATATAAGGTAATGAGGAATAATTCCTCATGTAAAATAATTATGTAAAGAAAAACCCAATAAAACTTCTTTATAATTATAATTAAAAAATACTGAAATGTATAAAATGAAATTAAATTTAGATACATTAAATTTAGTGATGAAAATTATATTAAATAAACCATGGTATATTTATACACCACCAATATATAACAAGGGATGAATATGGACTTAGTCATAAAGAATGAAAATTGAGGCAATAATCCCATACAAACATAATATTCATGAAATATGGATAATTTTAAAGGGATACTATTAGAGAAAAAATTAAATCCCAGGAAAAAATATGGAGTAAAACATAACATTATTCAATGTTAGAATATAACCAATATATGATAAAGATGTTAATAAAGAATCAATATAACAGAATAAAAAAATATTATTTTATGAAACACCAATACCTTTAATTCCCACTTAGTTGACCATGATATAACTTCTAGTATAACAAAATTAGAACTCATTAACACTTATTCCAGAACCTTATTAATATCTATTACATTTTATACTATTGAATAACGAATAATTATTAATCCCTTACAATTTTGTTATAGTTTATTTTTGTAAATTCATTTTTGTAATTTAAATTTTATTTCACAAGAAATGAAATGTCAATATTGATCCATGTTAATTGACATGAAATTTTGAAATCAAAGATTAAATAAGATGATAGAATACATGTTTTATAATAATTTATGATGATCCATTTTACATCAATTATAATTTCATTTGATGTTTATGGTGATGGAATTGTAGGCCAAATTATATTAGTAATTTATAATGAACAATGTATAGTATATTGATAAAAAACAAAACATTATTATAACATTTACCGAGCCATAATAAACATTATTTTATAATTTATTTATAATAATACTATTATTTTTATTTAATATATATCAATGAAATAAATTTATTGAAATATTCTTTTACGTGGATAAACCGACACAAACAACACCATGTTATAATTGATGGGTGAGTATGGTTAAAAAGTAGTCATTTAGGAATTAAATATTTACTAAAGAAGGATGATGATATTATTTTCATTGTATCAAAGTGTTTAATCACAATTTATGGGATTTAGAAGAAGAAAAAAAATACAGAGATAAAAAATGAAATATGTCACTTCATGGAGGAGATTATCCTAGATAATGATAGATGATTTTTTTAATTTTACATGGAATGAGAGAAGGGTATGAAATGATTAATATTATTAAAATTCCTTATAATGATGTAAATAACATATTATTTAATGTAAAATCAATTTTTAACTATCTATGTAAGGTTGTGATGGAATAACAAAACACATAATTTTCTGGAGGTGGTATTCTTCTTATATAAATAATTACAATTCCAATTTTTCTATTGAATGAAGTTATTGGGAATTTAAACCTTATCTTGATATACTTATTAGTAAGAGAATAATTTTCAAAACATCACGTGACTAGAGTCTTAAGTAGGCGGAAGTGGATTCTAGGGGAAGTGAAATGTGTATAGATTTAAGATAACATACATTTTGTTTAGTTATTGTGGAGTAGTTGAAGGCCCATTTCATAGGTAATGAAATTTTTATAGAGAAATCATCACAATATTAAGGGAGAAGATTTTTCACAATTAAATTGGACTCCAAAGTATCGATTAAGGGAGATGATATAGGTTTATTATTGAGACATAACTCATCCATTCAATTGAAGACACATTTTTAACATGTTTTTTCCTTTTAACCTTATTTAAACCAATTTTTTACAATAATTTACTATTATCATGGTAACTCATTTATTGACCAATGTAAATAAATTTTATGAATAAAAAATAAAATGAAGTTATTATATAATTTATATTTTAAGTCTTCAAATATGAAAAAAATTATCAAATAAAATTTCAAAAGAAGATAATAATTAATTTTAATTTTATTACATATTAGAGATAAAAACTATTTTATGAAACATTTAATTTTTATGAATAAAAATTATGTTTGCGGAAAATTCATCAATTGTTTTGGATATAATTATAATAATTTTTTATTATCAACAAATGAATATTTTTGGGGTTTTTAAAGTGAGCTAATGAATTATTCTACATTTTGAAAACATAATTTAAATAAATAAAATGGAAAATTATATTTCTAATAGAATAAAATATTAGATATGTTTTAAAATAATATTTTTAATAAATTAAAAATATTATTATCTTCATAAAAAATTTCACTCCATAATTACATTTTTTCATGATATTTATTTATATGTTTTGATTCTTGAATAAATAATGATAATGTGAAAAAAAATTGTGTTATTTATAAAAAATATGTTTTTTAGTATTCACTTAAAAATTGGTCAATCCAAAAAAATCCCAAAATATCATCTTAACATAGTTTTTTTATTAAAAATAAAAAATTTAATTTAATTTGGTCAAATATAGTTAAAAAAATGGAATTTTAATGTTAAATTATAAATAAAAAAATATAATGATTTGTTTTCATTGGTAAATTACATATTAATATATTAATAGCTCTTATTATTATTCTATATTAATTATTACTTAAATATATTTTCATATCAACAATATATTCTATCAAGTATATATATAGTTTTTTAAATTAATATTCATAATGTTTTTTTATAAAAAATACATTTTTATAAAAAATGATTTTTTTATTTAGCAACATTAATAGAGATTTCTAAATGAAATAATATTAAAAATGATATTTATATTTCATTTAAATTTAAAATTTTGAATGTAAAAAATTAATGTGATATATCAATAACATATTAAATTTATAATTATAGATTTCTTTTATCTTAATTTATACTTTAATAACCCATGAAGATCTCCACATATGATCTAATCTTAATAAGTTCCCCAGTGGTAGTGAAATGTGAATGTTCTTCTAGCATGGATCTTCTAGAAACTTACACAATCATGAATTTCTCTCACAAACTATATTTATCATAAATATTTGAATAATTTGGGAAATTTTAACTACATGATACCATCACTCAACTTTTTCAGTATAAATTTAGGTGTTGTTACTTCTATTTATAACTTCAAATTTAATGGCCATATTTTAATGGTTTTATATTGTATTTATATTTTAATCTTAATAACCTATTTCACATTTTTTATGGTTATGTTTTCTGTGTGGAGAAATTTATAAACCAATGCATTTATTTAATGGAAAACATTTTCTAAAATTTCATGGTGTTATATTCTCACAAAAAATAAATTGCATCTTCAAAGTTTTAATTATCACAGAGTAATTAAAATTTCTAAGGGTATAAATAACATAAAAATGGTTCACGATACAATCCCATAAGATATTATAACCTTATAACCTAATAAATATTCCTTTTTCCTCAAAATAGATTTATCCATCATATTGAACTTTTCATTGTTTATTTGAACCAAATATACCTCATGATTTGGTATCTTAACTCTCATAATTGAATTGGTTTTCCATGATAACTGACCTATATCTTTTCACTAATAGGTTTTTATAAGTTTATATGAAATGTAACTTCACTAATATGATAAAAATAACATTAAATTTATTTAGATAGATAAAATAAAAATAAAAAAAAATCAAAATATATTAATCTGAATTAATGATAATATGATTTTCACAATGTACATTCCCATAAACATAAACATGGGATACAATAATCATATGATAAATTATTTTTCAAAATAATTTAACATAATGGAATAAAGATTCCTATTTTATGTTCTTATCAAACATTGTAAGTATAAATTATTGTGTTAAAGAAGATACAAATACAACCCACATTGTTTGTTAATGGGTTATTAGTGTTATTCACTCAGAAAATTTTTCAGAACCTACATCAGTAGTTGTGTTCAATTAATAATCAATATATTCCTTAATATTTAGAGGATTATTATACCTATTATCCTTTTAGGTTCTTTATGTTAGGGTTTTTGTTTTGAAAACCTCAAAAATAGTTATCTCATAGAGAAATACAATATAATAGTCCCTAGGTTGTTTCTCGAGGAGGTTGTAGTTTGAGTTGAAAACTATCAGTGTTGTTTGTTATTTTTTCAAGAAGAGATATTAGGGGATTTGAAAAAGTTTGAATAAAAATAAATTTCAATAAAATTAAAGAACAATGAAGAAAATTTATTGAATGTATAGTGGTTTGAAAATCATAATTAAAACAGTAGTTGTGGACAAGCTTCTACCTCTCAGACACTCCCCTCTTCCATATTTAAAAATATTTCTCAATTGAATTTCAAAATTCCCCCAAAGGACCCCTAGGTGAACACTCATATTTGAATAGAAATAAAATTGAAACCTATAATTTTTTTCTACCCTATAGAAGTGATTCATTTTCTCAAAGACCTCCATGAAATCAAACCAAATTGAAATCTCTATTCTCAATGACAAGGCCTCACTGAAGAATTTTAGATAGTGAAATCAAATTGTTTACTCCAAAGATGAAACAAAAATCCAATATAATTTTTTGAAAATATATTGAAGAACGAAAAAAACCTCATTAATTCAAAAATATATGTTCAAGATAAATTCAAAAATATATTACATGATAAGAATGAAACTCGGAAGAGAGAGTCCATCGGGTGCCACCGTCCACAACCACTTAGTGCTTTGCCGCACATCACTTGGAAAACCTCCTTCATCTCTGTTATAGAATAAATTCATCTAATATTCATCAATATCTTATTATACACCTTTCTCTTACTCTCTCAAGACATATCCCTTAAAATTGGATATCCTGAAATGGGAGAAGAGGCATATATTTATAGGTGAATGGGTGAAGAATTTTCTCTTAAAATATTTATTTTGAAAGTTTATGCATATAGGATCAATTAAATCTTATAATATGGAATATGTGTATTCATAAAAGTTGTTCTAAAATATTTTATGAATCTATACTAAATTTTTTTCATTTATTGGACACTTATAGAGGATGTTATGGATTAAATACTGATCAAGTATTTTTCTATCTTAGATTTCCCAAATTCTTCCTCCAATGTATAACGACCAATTACACCCTTAATTAGTGGAAAACTCCACCAAATTAATTTCCTAATCACTTATATGTGTAAAATTTCAAATAAAATTATAATTAACTCAATTGGAAGTGTTCATCCCAAATTTTGCTTCAGTTATAGAGGAGGGGTCCATGCTGTCCGCCCGAAAAATTGTTTAACTTGATTGATTTTTAGGGAATCATTTTGTTCGAATCAGTTCTTGTTAAAAATTTTTTTTTTGAAGGAAATAAAACCAGGATTGAAAAAAAAATTACTCAATTTGAAAATATATTTTAAAATAAGTTACCAAAATACCCCTGTGATAAAAATCTGTTAAAAATCCAGAATTATGCAATTTTAACTTTTTATCCCAAAACACAATATAAATACAAAAATTGTTATAAATAAGCTCAAATTGTTAAATTTTTGGTGTTTAAATCATTAAATTACATATGAAAAATATTGGAAATATTAGCTCTATCAATTCCCCCACACTTAGCATTTGGACTCCTAGACAAATGAGTAGTAAATAATCAAATTCAAAACACATACCAATGGAGTTTACCAATTTATCACAATGAATGAAAAGATACCATGACTCATTAAATAAATATATTTAAAGTTCTCAATTCAGATCATTAAATCCATTTCCTCTTCATTTCTCCTCCCATGCACATAACACACATACCTCACATTAATTTCCTCTCAACACATAAATATGGGTTTTCAATAAGGCTTTTCTTTATCTAAACTCACACAAGAATCAACTTAAGTTTGATAAATTTATACATCTCTAACCGATGTAAGTTGAGAACCTGTTATTATCATGAGTAATTAACATGTTTTTTATATGGTTTGGGGTTGGTAGGTTTCAAATGTTGAAAATTCTGAGATTGAAAGGAGGTTTTGGCTATTTTAGAAGCAAAAATGCATGATTCTAATATTCAACCAAGTATGAAATCCTCCATACTATACTATAAATAAATTTTTTATCCAACCCATTACATCAATATTTTAGTAACATATATACCAATTTTATTTTTTATTTCCCCCCCTTTTTTTCTAGAAAGCTTCATATAGGGCATAACTTCCTTCCATTGCAAGCTCCAGATAGGCACAACTCCATTTTATTTGAGAGCTCCAAATGGGAACAAATCTCAAAAAATATGTCCCAACAGCATAAATATGTCTTCAATGTTTGAATTCCTTCCAAAAGAATCACCATATGAGGTATCACAACAAAATTAATCACCCACATAGTCATGTTTAACTAGATCATGCATTTAAACTTCCAGAGAAGGTTGGAAAGGAAATATTGGCTTGTAATGTGGCTAACCTAACCAACTATAATGGCTACTAAGGGATCAAGAAAGATCACATGTTCAAGGTAGGCCAAAATAAAAAAGATAATCATGAAAAAGGGGGATTAAAAATCCAAAAAAAAAAAATTCCTCAATCATTTTAACCACAATTATCTGAGCCCTCAAGTTTTGATAGAAATAAATAAAGTTATGGTTCAAACACGAATGGATTGGTTCTCTCAAGAAAATAGGTGAATGTGAAGAAGATGTAAAAATGGTTTTATAGGACTCACAAGAATTTGCATTTAAATTAAAAAGTTTGTTATATGTGGCATGATATTTAAAAATCCCAGGTCTTTTCAATAATTTTCCAAAATTTTTGAACCTGAAACAATGAAATTTTCATCATTAATTTATGTATAGTTTCAAATGATCAATTGGTTCAATCCTCAGTATGAGTTTCAAAATTTGTTTCATGGAATTTCAAAAACATTTGTTTAAAAAAAGTTGAAATAAAACACAAAAATTTTGTAAAGAAAATGCATTGATTTTGAAAAGGATGAAAAGAAACACACTAAAGATGGAAGGAAAATTTAAAAACAATAAATTTCAAAGGAAAGCACATAAAATCCTAACCTACCTAGCATTGTTCCTCCCCCCACACTTATTATGTGAAATATCCTCATTGTGCAGCAATTTTGTGTGAGAATTAAAATCATGAAATTAAAGACATACCAAAAATAAGTGAGAAAGAAAGACCCAACCTATCATCAATTGTAATCTGCATCTTAAAGATCGATGTCCTCCCCCGAAGGATCTTGAAAATTATCTCTAACCAGATTCAACATGTGCCCATTGACTTTGAATGGTGTTCCTTCATTTGGTTCTTTTATCTGTATTTCACCATAAGGAAAAAATGAGTAATAATGAAATTTCCAAACCATTTGGAATGAAATTTACCTAGGAAAAACTTCTATATGGCATCAAACAAAATCAATTTGTCTCCTTCCTTGAAGTTTTTGTTAAGAACCATCCCATCATGATATTCATTTATTCTTTCTTTGTACAACATGGAGTTTTCATTTGCATTTTTTTAACCTCCTCCAGTTCTTGCAAACAACATTTTCTTTCTTTTCCAGCCGCAAACAGATTCAGGTTACATGTTTTGACTGCCCAAAAAGATTTATATTCTTACTTAATTTTTAAATGAAAATCCTTTGTATAGAATAATATAAATGGAGACATAAAAATTGGGGTTTTTAATGTAGTTATATGGGCCTAATGTGCATCATCATGTCCCAAACTCCAGTCCTTTATATTTGGGTTCACATTTTTTATAGAATTTGTTTGATTTCTCTATGGGACAACTCAACCATTCCATTTTTTGAGGATGATGGGGTGTATAGACCCTATGATGAAATCCATATTTCATAAAGAGATATTCCAATGTTTTATTAAAAAAATGGGTTCCTTGATCCATAATAATTTTTTTTGGAAATCTAAATCTTGAAAAAAAATTCCATTCACAAATTTGGACACAATTTTGGCATCAGCAGTTATTGGGGGACTAGCCTATACCCACATGGAGACCGAATCAAAATAAATACAGATGTAATGATATACAAAAGAATTGGGAAAAGTCCATATGAAATACATTCCCCAAACATCAAATATATCAAAAAACAAAAGCGATTTTTGTGGAATCTCATTCCATTTAGAAATGTTTCATTGGAATTGACCATTTTTATAGGTTCTAAAAAACTCAAAAGAAACTTTAAAATTTGTGGGAAAATAAAAACCACAATTAAACACTTTTCTCAATGTTTTTATGGTACAAATTTCCTCCATATCTCAAAGTTTTACAGAAATGTAGGACATATTAAAATTATGAATTCGGAATGCATCTCCAAATCATTTGATCAATTCCAATGTTCCACAAGTAAGGATCATCCAAAATAAATTTCACTGAATCACTCACAAGTTTATCGTGTTGTTCCTTGGAAAAACCATGGGTAAGATCATCATAATCCAAACAGTTCACAATTTTAGCAAGCCATGGCCTTTCATGTTGAAAAGCAAAAAACTCCTCATATCGAAAGGTTTCATTAATTGGTGGACATATCAGAAGTTTTCCATTCAAAAATAATGATATCCTACTCAAATGATCAGTAACAAGGTTCTAAAGTACTTTTTTATCCTTTATTTCGACATAAAACTCCTTTAATTGAAAAATACATTGAAAACGTCTTGTTTTTTCATAATAGTTTTTCATCAAAAATTTGATTGCAAAATGATTTTTGAAAAAAATCACCTTTGATCCGAGCAGATAACATCTAAATTTGTCCAAAGAAATGACAAAATCCATTAGTTACTGCTCAAATGTTATGAAGTTTTATTGGGCTTGATCTAATGTTCTAGAGGCATAGGCAATCACATGAGATTTCTTTTCCAACCTTTGACTTAACACTGTCCCAAGAGAAAAGTCAGATGCATCAATCATTATTTCATAGAGTATGTCCCATTTTGGTGGTTTAATAATGGGAGGGGTCATGAATTATTGTTTCATCTCCACAAAGTGATGATTACACTTCTCATCCAAGACAAATGGGGAATCTTTTGGGAGAAATCTAGACAATGGAAGTGCAACCTTACTAAAATCCTTTATGAATCTCTTATAAAATCCAGCCTAGCCATGTAAGGATCTTATATCTCTCACAGTTTTTAGGTATGTTAACGAATAAATACCTTAACATTGGATCAATAAACATGAATTCCATCAAGGGAAACAACATTTATGAGAAAAACCACCTTACCAACCATGAAATGTCATTTTTCATAATTGAGAACAATGTTATTATCAATGACTATTTTTAGAAATTGAGCCACACTTTTCAGAAAACATTCTAATAATGAGACATGGAAAGTGAAATCATCTATAAAAACTTCCATCCATGTTTCTAGAAATTTATAGAATATTCTCATCATACATCTTTGAAAAGTTCCATGTGCATTACACAAACTGAATGGTATCCTGATGTACGCAAAGGGTACAAAGGGGCATGTGAATGTTGTTTTCTCTTGATCCTATAGTGAAATGTGAACTTGGAAATACCTAGATAATTCATCAAGAAAACAGCAGTGGATTTTCCCAGCTAGCCTTTCAAGGACTTGATCAATAAATGATAATGGGAAGTGGTCTTTTCTTTTAACAAGATTGAGCTTCCTATAATCAATGCACATTTTCTGCTTATTTAGAAGAATAATAGGGAAAAGCTCACTAAATTAATTATTTGAGATTGTAAATTCACATTTTTTGGGAATCACATGGATTGGACTTACCCATTAACAATCAAATATGGGAAAAATAATTCCAGCAGCCAATAGTGTGGTTACTTCTTTCTTGAAAACCTCCAATAATTTCAGGTTAAATTTCCTTTGAAATTGCCTCACCGATTTTGAATTGTCCTCCCAAAAAATTCTATGCATGCACAATGAGGGACCGATTCCTATTAGATTAGAGAGTGTCCATCCTAGGGAATTCGTGTGGGACTTCAGTACTTATAACAGTTGGTTCTGTTGTTCCCTTGACAAATATTTAGAAATTATGAAAGACAATTGGTCCTTATCACCTAAAAAAATAATATTTATGGTTATTACAAAGCACTTTTAGCTCTAACTCAGGTGGGGTTTCTTCATTGATCAACATATACTACTCTTCATGAAGACCAATTTCCATGCTCTCAAGACTTGTTTCATGAGAAAAATTGACAATTTCTCTAGGAATTCCAATAGAAGATTCAAGGGTTTCCAAAAATTCCTTTAAATCAATGTTGATATTAGCAGTCTCTACATCCCAAGAATCATCACAATCTTCTATTTCATCCTCTTGTGGATTAGATTCAGTATCATAGAAATTTCCATCTTTATCAGCTGGTATTCCATTACAGTCAAAATCAGGTAACATGTCTAAGGAAAACCAATTGATCATATTTAATTAGGGTGATTAATAATCCTCAACCGAGTGTTTTATTGAATAAAAAATATTGAAATGAAACAAATATCCTCCCAATTCAAGTTACAATGTTCCATTATGAACATTTATGACTACATATGTAGTTTTTAGAAATAGATTCTCTTGAATGAGAGCTTCATAGATGCTGAACTGGTCATCTTCCATATCCAAGACATAAAAATTCACTAGAAAAAGCATGTCTCTCACTTGGATGAGAACATTTTCTATCCCTCGACCAGGATTGGTGGTACTTCAGTTAGAAATTTGAGAGATAATTCTAGAGGGTTTCAATTCTCTAACCTAAAGAGAAGAGTAAACAAAATGTGGATTAACATTGATATAGGCCCCTAAATCGATCATGACATCCTTGAATTCAGTTTTTTCGATGGTTCAAGGAACATTGAAGGTTACTGGGTCTTTAAATTTGATAGGAATGTCATGTTGAATCATGGATGCGACATTTCTCCCTAATTTGACTTTCTATCCTCCTTTGAACTTCCTCTTGTTGGTACACATGTCTTTTAGAAACTTAGAATACCTTAGAATTTGTTTCACAACATCAAGCAAAGGAATGTTGACTTGGAATTTCTTGAATGTTTCCAAAACCTCCTTATCTAACTCTTTTTCATCACTTGAATTCATTAGTCATTCACACCTTGGATAAGACAGTGGAGGTTTATATGATTCTTGGGTATTCTGAGTATGATTTGGTGAAACATAAAGACCAAACATCCTCTTCCAATCATTCCATGTTCTTTAAAATAAGATTTTCTCTCTTGAATTTGTGTTTTCATTCATAGATACTTTAGAATTTAAATTATTTCCATTACTGGTGGATTCTCTTTAACTGTTTGAGAAGCAAGCATGATGTTCTCAATTTGAGGGTTATTCCATTTTGTACCACTCCTAAGTTCAATGGAACTGACATTTCGTTCCCATTATCCCTCAGATTCACTTGTTTCTATGAGGGTAAACCTTCACTCTTGATATTTAAAGTAACTAAAATCATAGGAATGTTGTCCCATTTGAGTCATTAAGGTATTCAAGAAGTTTTTTTTTGTTTTAATGCTTCTTCAAGGTTTCCTTCTGATTTTGAGTGGAAAAAGTAGGCTGAAAGTTTCTTCCCGAATGAGCATTGGCTTTCTTATTAAAATATATTGGTTGAGAATTACTTGATTTTACTTGGAAAAATCCACTTGGTTGTTTAGGATACTGTAGTATTTTATTAGATTGGTTGTTCTATGCTAGATTGAAATTTTGGTTATTTTGAAATGTCCTTTGTTGGAAGGTTTTTCCAGGAAAAACTGCATTGCAGTTCTTAGAGGTCTCCTTAATGGGCATTGGTTACTAAAATGTTCATTAAAAGAGAAAATTCCATAGTTCACCTATACTGGGAAATTATATTTAGGAACCTGTGGTGTTGGTGGGTTATTGGACAACATCACTAACCTCTCCATGGTGGTAAGATCAGACAATTGAATTACAATTTTGTTGTTTTCAGGGCCATTAGTGGAGAATTCTTGTGTAGCTTTGCCATAGAGAAGGCATCTTATTCCAAAATTTTGAGCATTTTGGTCCGTGTTTTCAATTTTAATCCTAGCAGCATTGGGTGTTTTGTCAACTAATGCTCCTCCCATAGCTACATAGATCATACTTCTATCAGTAAGCCATAATGCCTCGTAGAAATATTGAATTAGAAGTTGTTCACTGATTTGATGGTGGGGGAGGCTAAAGAAAAGTCTTTTGAAGAACTCCCAGTATTCATGCAATGTCGCTCATTGTGTCTGCAGAATCACAAAAATCTCCTTGAAAATGGAGGTAGTTCTAGAGATAGGGAAGTATTTTTGAGGAAATTTTTCTTTAGTTCATTCTAGTCTCTAATCAAGGTTGAGTGAGAATAGAAAAACCATTCCCTAGAAAATCCTTTTATAGAAAAGGTAAATGAACTCAAATTTATTTGATTGACATCGACTCCATGAGGATTCATGTTGATATAAAGATAGCTGAATTCTTGGAGGTGTTTGTGTGGGTATTCACCAGGAAACCCATTGAATTTTGGCAGTTGGTGGATAAAACCCGATTGTATTTCAAATCTAGAAGGTTCTTTATGATATTCAATAGGATTCTCTTGGTTTTCATTATATGATAAATAAAATTCTTTTAAGGTTATGCTCTCAGCCATTGGAAGTTTAGTTTCAACCAAGATCCTTGTTGGTGTGCTAGTGGAAGACTCAAAAATTGGGATAGGGGGATTTTTGGTGGTCATAACCCTTACGTGAAATGTTTTATCAATTTTAGAGTAAAATGGTTACAAGTTTCGGTCTTGAAAAAAAAATAAACTCAAGAAACCTCCCCAGAAATGGTACCCATTTATGTGATGGGTTTTTTCGTGAAATCCTCAATCAATATTTATCCCCTAGAAAAATGAAATATATCAATCCTCGGGTTTTCTCTCGAAGAGGTTGTAGTTTGAGTTACAAAACTGTCACTTTTGTTTTTTATTTTTTCAAGAAGAGAAATTGGGGGATTTGAAAATTTTTGAATAAAAATAATGTTCAAGAAAATTAAAGAACAAGATATAAAATTTATAGAAAATAAAGTGGTTTGAAAATCAGAAATAAAATAGTAGTTGTGGACAAGCTTCGACCACTTCGACACTCCCCTCTCCCTTGTTTAAAAATATTTCTCTGTTAAATTTCAAAATGCCGACAAAGGACCCCCAGGTGAACACTAAAATTTGAATATAAACCATATTTAAACCTCGATATTATTTTTTCCCCACTTATAGAAGTGATTAAATTTCTTAAAGACCTCCAAGTAATCAAACCTAATTAAAATCACTATGCTCAATGGAAAGACATCGCCGAAGAATTTTAAATAGTGAAATCAAATAGTTTACTTCATATATGGAACAAAAATTCAATATAATTTGTTGAAAATATATTTAATAAGGAAAATAAATCACATTAATTCAAAAACATATGTTCTGGATAAATTCAAAAATATATTACACGCTAAGAATGAAACTCAGAAGAGAGTGTCTGTTAGGTGTCGTCATCCACAACCACCCGGTGCTTTGTCGCACATCACTTGGGAACCCTATTTCATCTCTTTTATATCATATATGATATTAATGTTCATCATGATATTAGTATCCACATTTCAATTTGTTTCTCAAGACAACGCCCTTCAAATCAGATATCCTGAAATGGGAAAAGAGGAACACATTTAATGGCGATTGGGTGAAGAATTTTTGGTCAAAATATTTACTCTAAAAGTTTACACATCTAGGACCCATTAAATGCCATAATATGTAATATTTATATTCATAAAATTTGTTCAAAATTAAGTTACGAATATGTCCTAAATATCTTACATTTATTGGACACTTATATATGGGGTAATAGTTTAAAGACAGAGCATATATTTTTCTGGATGAGATTTACAGAATTCTACTTACAATGTATAATGCCCAATTACACCCTTAATTAGTGAAAAACTCTACCAAATTAATTTATTAAGCGATTATATAAGTTCTATCTCAAATAAAATTTGTGTTACCTCAATTGGAGTTGTGTAGCCCAAATTATTCTTCAGTTATGGAGGTGGGGTCTACATTGTCTGGCCAAACAATTGTTTAATTTGATTGATTTTTAGGGAATCATTTTGTTCGAATTAGTTAATGTAACATAAGATAAATATGAAGAAAATAAAAACAAGATTAAAAAAAAACTCAATTTTGAAATATATTTGAAATGAAATGACTAAAATACCCATGTGATAAAAATATGTTAAAAATCTAGAATTATGCAATTTTAACTTTTTATCCCAAAACACACTCTAAATCCAAAATTGTTATAAATAAGCTCATATTGTTAAATTTTTTGGGTTTAAATCATTAAATTACGCATGAAAAATAGTGTAAATATTAGCTATATCTGGGATTATGTTATGGAATATTCTTTGATAATGACCAATTTTCCCATATTTTTGACATTGAATTGTTAGTGGTACATTTGGATTAATAATATTTATTATCAACCCATCTAGTGAAATAATCATTTTTCATGAAAATATAATTCTCTATGAATTCCCTTTCCACACATAAAATATAGAGTAGAAATTTTTGAGACATCACCTACGGTGCTTCTTAATGCATTTTGGTAACAATGTAAATTTAATCTTTTATCTGTTAGAGTCATTACCATTTAAAATTATGTTAAGCTCCATATTTTCCTTATATGGTGTGTTTTCATGATCAAATTAGTTATTTTTGTTAATAATAAATCATGGAATATGTTTTGGCATAATCAAATATTTCTCACACTTGAACTTATCCTATTAGGTTTCATTTTTGTGAAAATATACCCATTTTCTATGGGACACTTAATTAAAATTTTATCCATGGGAACCATTCATTTAATTACAAAAAGTTATGATAATGTTTTTTATTTGATATTTTTTATAATTAAAAACTATATAAATAAAAAAGTTACCATAACTTTTAAATATCGAGGAATAAATCTATTTTATTCATTTTCTACTTCATATTAGGGTTTATAAACATTACATGAAAATGTAATAATATACTTCATATTTGTTTTTGTAGATATCATGTGAATCTCCAATTAATATCCTCCATGTGTGTTATACTATGACACCTAAATATTTTTATGAAATATTTCCCTTTAAATAATTTTAATCCATCAATATCTTGTGTTTCACACATCTATGAGTTTAAACGAACCATGTAAATATTATATATTCATTATAAAATAGCTATTAAATTATAAGGAATAAATATGAACAACTAATTTATGAGATAAATATAAAGGTCCAACTCAATATGAATGTTTTGGGAAGTTTATATAAATTGATTATTATTTTTTTAGAAAATTCCATTTTTTCAAAAATAAGTTATCTTCAAAAAAACTTTATTAATTTTATGCATGAATATTAATTTTTATAGGTTCTAGAAAATGGATTTGATGAAATTAATTTAATATTTTGAATTGATCATGTCAAAATTATCATAAAAATGTTTTCTAAAAACATTAATTCTTTAATGAATAGTTAAAATGTTTTTTATTTAAAAATTTATTTCTTTTTAAAGTTATTACATGGTTAAATTATGTTTTGGATTTAGATTTAAGTTATTATTAATTAATAATTTTTTAAATTCCAAAAGTTCCCCTCACCTCAATTATAAAAGGGTACCTCCTCCTCCACTTCTTCACATCACATTGAGATTTTATGCTCCACCATCCCCTAATAATTCCACTTCTCAACTTCCCTAGAAGAATTATACATTTTATAGTCTTTATAAAAAACCAACACTAGTTTCCCTAAGGGGAGATCTAAATGAAGTTTATCGAAGAAGAGGTAATCGTCTTTACCGAATCATTCAAGATTATTTATTCTTATATAACCTATTAATGTGTTGTTTCTATTATAAATTAATGAATCTAGTATCAGTTATATGATTATATGTTTTTATGATTATGGAATAACCATATTACACCTTTTATACATCCTATTAATAACAAAATCACAGCATGTACGTACATACGACAAACTATCTACATGCCGTGGTGTAATCTATTTTACATCACTACTTTTTTTGGATAGGTATAATGATGGAAATAATATATATATATATATACATATGATAATTATAAAATTATAATTATTTTATGAAAAATAATACTATCCACTTCTTTACCAATTAACCATTAAGGTACTGATAGTGTCGCACGTGTATACGTACGACCTATCGTCTCCACGAGGCGATGTGATTGATTTTACATATTCAACATTCAAGAATGATTATATATATTTATGTAATTAATAAATATAATATATAATACCTTAATAAAATTATGGAAATTATGGAACTATATTATATGTAGAAAAAATGAGACTTATATGACAAATCATGCATAGGAAAATGAAGTAGCTAACAGATGAAAGAAGGGTACTAATGAAATATTATTAATGAATGGGTGTTATGATGATATAATAGGATCATATATAATATATTTAATATGAATATATTTCTGATATAAATTAATAAATTTATTTAAACCATTATATAGGTGTTTTAGATACATATGAAGCAAAGAATACCTAAGTAAAGGGTTAATTTCACAATCACAGTATTATCCGAAATTATTTATATGTAACTATTAACTAGGTAATATTTATCTTCCATGCCCATATTTCTTAAAAAAAATTCCAAAATATTTTTACTATTATTATACACTTTTAAATTCAATTTTTACCTATATATGAAATTTTAATAAATGGTTTTAAATGAATCATTTTTTCATTTTCTAAATGAGGTACTTTGTGACTTTCTCAGAAAAAGATCAAGAGGAATGTTTTGTAAAAATTATATGGCATGGATGGTTTTATGATTTCATGATTCCATAATTCATTTAATATTACATTACAATATTAAATGGTTATTTTTATATAATTTTTTTTAAAATTGTACGAAATTTTAAGAAATGATGAAATTTTTAAAGAGGAAAGGATATTTTCCTAAAGAATTATTTTCAAGTGATCTCTAAAAATTATTTTCCATCAATGATAAAATTCAATGGTGCTACCTATTATTTTACAAGGGAAAATTTTCAAGGGTTCTATCTATATTATTCCTATGTATGGTTGATATTTATGATATAATGATATTTATGGAACCCATATATTTTCCATGGGTTATGTTATGATTGAATGATGTTTACGAAACCCATTTAATTCAATGGGTTCTGATATGATGAATTATTTATGTTCTCATAGGAATCATATGTATGGTTTTCATTATTTAATTAGTGGGACCTATATCTCCCCCAAATTAATTGGGTAAATATTTATATCTCATGAGTTAGACAGAACTTGAACAGGTAGTAAACTCAGTTCAATTATACAGGGCTTAAATGAGGAGTGAACTTGGTTCATTATAGGACTTTATCCACTATGATGGGCTTATCAGTGGCCATGACTAAAATAGAAATTATTTTGTATGCTTATATATATTCCACAATTTCATTAATAATGTTACACTCTCATGGAATATGTGTTTTGACTCTTTATTAACTTCTAGTATTTATTCGATAACATGATATCTTGATATTTGGTATACAAGATATAATTTTCAAAAATTATTTTCCTTTTCTTATGACCTTAAGCTTATGTTTTCTCCCTTGATTACCCTTATTGAGCATCTGATCTCATCCTTTTATTATGTTTTTCCCTAGGATATGAATAATGATATTAAGTAAGATATGTTGAAAAGGGTTCTAGTTATGAATGAATAATTGGGAGATGAGGTTGATGTTTTATGAATAAGTTGGTTTATATTTCCTTGTTTATAAAGGAGCTAAACCAATATGGTGTGGGAATGGTTTTTTTATGTCATGTAATGTATATTATTATATTTTATTTGTAGTGTCTATGTATGAAATGTATGGGTCGTTATAGTCAGTATTAGAGAATGGTTTATTTAACCTTTGGAAAATTGGATGAGATAACATTAGTAAGAACCCAAATGATAAGTATATGTATTGGATAAAATCCTATAGTTTTGGTGATTATCATAAATAACCTATGAAAAAACATAAGGTGATCTTATTTTAAGTTTTATTAGTAATTTACCTTGATTATGTGGTTTTCCCATTATGATTAGTGTCACTCATGTTGTATTTTTGGGTTTAATCAATGGATGGACCCTAAAATAACCACATTACAGATGAATGTTCTAAGAAATGTAATGATATTCCACCCAAGAAAATGAATTTTATGGGAGACAGAATGAAAAATCATGTTTCTATACACCCACAACATTATTTAGTTATCAATCATGATGAACATTAAAATCAAAAATGGAGGGAACTACATTTTGTTGAGTCCTTTACGAGGAATCCTCCACCATATTTTAGTGGGTCTTGTAATCCACATGTGGCTAAAAAATTGACCAGTACCACTGAAAATTTATTTTTGGTTCTCCAATGTTTTTAACATGAGAATTTAATATTTAAAGTCAATAATTTAGAAGGTGAAGATGATCAATGATGGAATGATATCAAGAATACAAGGAAATGAGATGAAATTGAATCTATGGAATGGAATGAGTTCAAGAACTTATATTTTAAATAGTAATTTCCCACTATAATTTATACGAATATAGAAAATTTCTTCCTTGATATTAAGAGAAATTATTATGAATATGTTGGACCCATAAAGAAAATATTACAATACTTTCAAAGTACAATTATTGAAATCATTGAAACTGATTGTGAGGTTAATTAAATTTTTAGTGTCTTAAAACCAAGTCTCCAAAGGGAATTATCCATTAGGGGAATCCGTATATATGAGGAAATGATTTAATTTTCTCTCAGGGTTGAGATAGAGATTGGATTTTACCATCAATTGAATGGGATCAATAAGACAGTAAAATATAATTCAATGGAGAATCTGAAAACCATAGTGAAAATAGGATGATAATTCTTTTTTGATAAAAGTGTGGGAAGAAAATTAGTGGAAACTATCTTAAGGGGACTAGTAAGTTCCTTAAGTGTAGGAAATAAGTTTATTAGGAAATTTACTATTGTTGTGATGGGAAGAAGGTTGCTACTGATGTAAATAAATAAAATTCTACACAGAATGAACCTGCCACACTTCAATGATTCAAGTGAAAGTAAAATGGGAATTATTCTAACCAATGTCATAATACAAGGGTAATCGATGGTGATCGATATCAGAAACCTCATAAGGCTAAATTTAAGGTAAAATCGAATTCAATCACTACTAGTGATTTGGATTAAGACATTGAAGTGGTGAAAGTTAAACTTACCATCCACTCTAAAGTAGATAATGTTTTATTTTAATATGGATAAACAAATTATTTTATTTATATATAATTTTTTAAGGGTATTATTATATTACCTCAAAAAATATATGTTGAGTTTGATGTGAAACCTTCTAATGGAACAGTGGTCACATCACATGTTTATAACTTTTCTATTGATGATTTTCTTGGGAATGTGCTTCCTAAAAATCTTATGATCCTTACTTTAGTTTAATTCAATGTGATTTTTGGGCATGGGTTCTCTTTATTTATATGAAGTCAATATAAATTATTAAGGAAGTGATGTCATATTTTATATTCTGAATGAATATATGATCATCTATTAATGGAAGTATGAATATAAACATCCATTGGAAATTACACCCATCTTTTGGGTCCTAATTCTTATAAATGATGGTTATTAGTATCAAATGGTTGGGTAGAATATCATAATTAAGGATACACCAACATTAAGGTAGTTTGTTTATTTTCTTATAGAATAATTTCATGGTCTTACTCCGAATAGTGTATTTTAGTTTTCAATATAACGGATACCAGGTGATATGTCTATTTCAATGTCTCCTTATAGAATAACCCCAACTAAGTTGTATAAATTGAAGAAGAAACTCAAATATAATCTTGAAAATGTATTGATAATCCCTACTACATCACCATGGGGTGAACCTATTCTTTTTTAAGAAGAATTATGGATCAATGAAACTCTCCATTGCTTATCAATAACTTAAAAACATCAGTATCGGGATCAAATATCATCTCCCCAGTATTGATGACTTATTTGACCAACTACAAAGATCTAATTTTTTTTCCAATATTGATCTTTGTTCTATATATCATCAATTAAGGGCCATGAAGAATTATTTACCCAACATAACATTCCATAAAAGTTATGGAAACTAAGAATTTACAGTGATTTTTTATTCTTACTAATGCCCCCACTTTCTTCATTAATTTAATAGTAAGAGTCTTTAGATACTATCTAGATGTTTTTGTGTTAGTATTTTTTAATTATATTTATGTATATTTAAATAGAAAGTAATAATATGAAGATCACTTGAGGATTGTACTGAATACCCCCTATGATATTAGAATATTTTTAAAAAATTTCCATGTTTGAATTTAGGATTTAGAAAGTTTCATTTTTTAGCCACATAATCTCAAGAGAGGGGATATATGTGGTTACAATAAAGATGTATATTATTTAATGTTGTCCTAGAATAAAAATGGTAATTGATATCCGAATGTTTCTTGGTTTGGATGGATATTATCATCGTTTTGTGAAATATTTCTCATGATTATCTAATCCACTCCCCATTTTGACTCACAATGGAGTTAAATTCATATGGAAAGAGGAATGTAAAGAGTGTTTTAATGATATGAAATGAATGTTAGTCAATGCACCTATACTAACACTACCATTTAGTGGATAGAGGTTTGTGGTCTACAATAATGCATCCAAGAAGGGGATATGATGCTTTATCATGGAAAATGATTTAGTGATATATTATTCATCACTATAATTGAAAATACATCAGTAGAATTACCCAACACATGATTTGTATTTAGTTTGTTCAATCTATTAATTAAAGATGTTTATGTATTATATTTATAAAGAAAAGTTTGATATATAAATATACACTGATGATAAATGTTTAAAGTATATTTTCACTCAAAAGAAGCTTAATATGCACCAAAAAAGATGGTTTGAGTTGATGAAAGATTATAAATTCTCAACACATTACCACACAGAGATAGTGAATAATGTGGAAGATTATTTGAGTTGAATGAACCATGATAGCCTATTAACGATGAGGATCACAAAATATACAATATTTATGGATTTGAAAAGGATGGATCTATACATTTTAATGGAATGGGATAAATAATATCTTTTTTCAAATGAATGTTCAACCGTCTATAGAAATAAAGATCAAGGAGGAACAGAAGGAAGATGTAGAACTATAAAAGAACGTGAGATGTGTTACTGAGTTCATCATTGATTATGATGGAATAATATGGTTTAGGAACCATGTTTGTATTCCTAGAATATACGAAATAAATAAGGATCTATTGGATGAGGATCATAGTTCATCATTATCTATTAATATGGGAAGCATAATGATGTATAGGGACCTGAAAGAGTATTATGGTGGGATGACATGAAGAAAGATATTTCATAGTATATGCCTTGGTTCAGTGTTTGTTAGAAAGATAAGGCTAATATATATATGTCTAGGGGAATGTTACAACTATTAACCATACCATAATGGAAATGGGAAAACATCACCATGGGATTTGTTGTTAGACATCCCAAAACATATAAAGGCTATAATGCTATTTGGGTGATAGTTGATCACCTTATCATGTTGGAACACTTATTTTATATCAGGGAAGAATTTTCTCTTGATCATCCTACCATAATATATATAAAATAAGTGGTGAGATTTTATGGAGTACCACATTCAATTATATCTGATTGAGACCCAAGGTTTACCTTGATTTTACAGACAAGTCTTCAGTAAGACCTGGTTACAAATTTATGTTTCACCACTAATTATCTTCCTCAGAAATATGGTCAGTCTAAGAGGAAAATTAAGAGTCTAGCATACATGTTGAGAGATTTCTCTATGGATTTTAAAGGTGGTTGGGATCAACATATATCTTTGGTAGAATATTCATAAAATAATAGTTTAAACTCAGGTATTTATATGGATCCTAATGAAGCCCACTATGGTAAGAAGTAATGAAATCCAAAATATTCGAATGATATTGGGGAAACAAATCTATTAGGAACTTATCCAGTTTAGAAGATAGAAGAGAAGGATTTATCTATTAAACAACACATAAAATTATCTCATATTCATCAAAAAAGTTATGCTAAAAATTGATGAAAAGACTAATAGTTTGATTCTGGTTATAAGGTATTTCTATGAATATATCAATGGAAGAGAGTGATGTTGTTTGGGAAGAACGGGAAGTTATTACCTAGGTACATTGATCCTTTTGAAATTTTTGAACATGTTGGGAAGGTATCTTATAGATCGGTGCTTCCCCATAACCTCTCTCAAGTAAATGATTTGTTCTATATATCTATCCTAAGAAAGTAAAAACCATATCCTTCACGTGTACCAAACTCACAATTCGTACTACTGGTGGAAAATATTTCAAACAAATAACAACTGATAGAGATTCTAAATCATAGAGAGCATGTTATATGAAAAAAGATCACTTTCTTGATTAATATTTATGATGGAACTACCAATTTAAGAAATCTATGTTGGAACGTAAGGATATGATGAGGCAGAGGTATCCTCATCATTTTGTATCCAGGTGAAAAAATTTGCGGGAGAAATTCATTTTAAGAATAGTGAAATTTAATACCTAAATATTTCAATGAAATAATTCCATTTAAATAATTTTTTTTCATCAATATATTTCATTACACATAACCATGAATTTAATTTAACTATATAAATAATATATTTTCTTTATAAAAATTCTGTAAAATTAGTGCTAATAAATATTGAAATCTAATTTATGAATTTAATATAAGATTCAAACTCAATATGAATATATTGATAAGTTTATAGAAAATGATCACACATTTTTTTAGTAAAATCACTTTATTCCTCAAAAATATGTTTTCATAAAAAAATTTGTTTTATTCTTTTATGTGTGAATATTAATTTCTATAAGTTTTGAAAATTTTATTTCACAAAATGAATTTCATTTTTCGAATTCACAATGCCAGAATTATATTAAAATTACATTCATTAAAAAATTAAGGAATAATGAACATACTTGTTTTTTATTTAGAATTGGAATTTATTTTAATTTATTTATAAGGTAAAATTTTGTTTTTTATTTATATTGAATTTATTATAAATTGATATCTATAAAAAACCCAAAAGTTCCTATCACCTGATTTATAATAGGGAACATCATCCATCACTTCTTCGCATCACATTGATCATTCAAGATCGATCTTCCCCTACCAAATTTCCTTCTCAGCATCCCTAGAAACATTCTAGAGGTTATAATATTCCCAAAAGATCAAACCTGGTGTCCCTAGTAGGATATATAAAGGGTGTTCACTGAAGAATATCTAATCATTTTGCCAACTCTTTCAAGAGTATTTCTTCTTCTACTTTCTCATCATGTGTTGTTTAAAATCAAAAGTAATCACTCCAGTATAAAATATATTCAGAAATGTTACTATGATTATGGAACAACCATATTACACATTTTATCTATCCTATGAAGAAACCACCACCTGTGAGTATGTATGGCTTACTGTCTCCATGACATGGTGTAATGTGTTTTTCATCACTAATTTATTTGGATGGGTATGTTAAAGGAAATAATATATATATATATATATATATATGATAATTATAACATTATTGTGATTATTATAAAACACATACCATCAATTTCCTTAACATTTCACCACTAATCGAACGATATCGTCACTCGTGTGTGCGTAAGGTCTACCGTCTCCACAATGCAATACAAATCATTTTCTACAATCACAATTAATAAATGATTATATAAATGCATATAATGAAAAAATATGATATATATTAGCTTCATATAATTCTGAAAATGGTGGAACTATATCCTAAGCATAATAACTAGAAATTATACAATAAATAATGCATAGTAAAATGAATCAATTAACACTTGAAAGAAGGGTAATAATGAAATATTTTTAAAAATAGGTTATAAGATGATATAAGAGAATCATATATAATATAATAAATATGCATATGGTTTTGGTATAAGTTAATAACATTATTTCAACCATTATAAATGAGTTTTGGGTACTCTAAATAAAATCTGGCCTAAGGAAAGGGTTAATTTTACAATCTTATTATTATCAGGAATTTTTTATACGTAAGTGTTTTCTAGAGAATATTTATCATCCATATCCATGTTTCTTGAAAACGTTGTTTGATATATTTTTACTATAATTATTCAATTTTTTAGAGTAATTTTGACCATATTTAAATCTTTACTAAACGATTTGAAAGGAATATTTTTGTCTTTTTTATAACGAGGTACTTTGTTACTCTTTTAGAAAAAGTAGGAGAAGAATTATTTTTTAACATATACTTCTTGAAAATATTTTTTACTGTTTCATGATGCCATAATTACTTGATTATTCCATTAAAAACTTACAATAATATTTTCATTGAATTTTTTTCTATTTTATAATTGTGTGGCATTTTAATAAAGGGAAAAATTTTCATAGCAGAACATATATTTTTCTAAAGAATAATTTTAATGTGATATCTCAAAATTATTTTTCAGCTATAATAACATTATTTGTTATTACTTATGCTTTAGTTGGGATATTTTTCAAGGATTCCATCCTGGTTATTCCTATGGTTGGATTATTTTTATGATGGAATGATATTTATGAATTCCATTTCCATTCCATGGGTTGTGTTATGATTGAATTATGTTTATGAAACCCATTTCATTCCATGGATTCTGCTATGACAAATTATTTATGTTCTTATAGAACACATATGTATAGTTTTAATTATGTGATGAGTGATACCTATATCTCCCACTAATTAATTGGGTAAATATTTATATCTCAAGAGATAAACATGATAGGAATGGGTAGTAAACATAGTTCAGTAATACCTGCCTTGAATATGGAGTGAACTCAGTTTAGTAAGGGGAATTGTCTGCTATGATGGTCTTATAATTAAGAATTTACTAATATGGAAATGATTTTCTATGATTATATGAATTCTATAATTTCATGTATTATTTTATGATCACATGGAATATGTTCTTTAATTATTTATTAACTTATATGATTTTTTCCATGACATGATATCATGATCTTTGATATGAATGATATAGTTTTCAAAATTTATTTTCACGATCTTATTCCTTTATGATTTTGTTATCTCCCTAGATTACCCATACTGAGCATCTGATTTCACCCTTTTTATGTTTGTTTTTACTAGGATAAGAGGAAATATATTAATTGATATGTGTCAAAAAAAGGGTCCTATTTATGAATGAATAAGAAAGAGATGATGTAGATGTTTTATGAACCAGTTGTTTATGTTTCCCATTTTCTAAGGACACTAATCCTATATGGTCCTGACATGGTTTTGTTATGTTATGAAATGAATATTAATCTATTTTAGATGTAGTGTCTATGTATGAAAAGTATGTTCCATTGTATAAACCACGTGTGAAGATATTCCACTTTGTCATGCATGTGGTGAAGATAAATTTAACACTCAACAAACCATTTTATTGTTATTAACCCTAGGTAAATTTAATTTAGTGCTTACATAAACATATATTATTTGGACTTGGTTTTAATTTATAGAAAAAAACAATCTATACTATACTAAAACATCAGGATGTAGTCCTATACCTTTAATTTTTCATAGTGTATTCACAAAATAATTCTCATACTAATACCCAAATTAACTAACGTATTCCCCAAAAATAACTAAATCATGTTCCATTAAAAATTGAGGTTCCCCTGACCCACACACTTTGGTTCGATGCAAGAAACAAATTCATTACATGTTGGATTGCATACCATGTTTGATGACCCTAGATAAACATAACATTATTTTACAAAATGTTCATATGTTACACAATATATCTCACGAGTATTTTCATAATAATAAGACTTTAAGGATTAATGTGTTGCAGTAATAGGAACATATAAAATTTATTTTATAATTAATATTAAATTCTATCCCTAATTTGACCTATATTATATACTCATCATGACCTCTCATAAGTTATAATCACATTAGTTTAATAGGTATTGAAAATATAATGAGGGGTATAACTCAATCACTCTTTAATGAAAAAATTTATCAATATATTTTGAAGACATAGATAATAATCATATGATAAAACATGATCTTAGGTGAGATATTTTAATTAAAAGAACAACGGAAAAAGGGTTATCCATAAGTTTGGATAAAAATAAATCTAATATAAAATGAAAAAAATAATCTATTTCATATAATTGTCAGATAATATACATGTTGAATTGTGTATAATCATTATCATATGACATTAAAATGTTCTATTTCATTGAAAAAACATATGAAGGAACTATGGAACTAGTATAATAATTGGAATACATCACTTTCATGAGTCATTCACTCTCACCCACACTTGTGTTTAAACATAAAAATGTCTATGAATACTTGTATTATGGGTAATCAACATCATGATCCACACACAAGATCCATTTATTGGAGAAAATATAATTGTAACTATAATACATATCTCATGATATAATAAAATTTTAACCAATATATTAGAAGGAGATAACATATCCCACCCATTAGTCATTCATACATATGTTTTCCACTTCAAAAATCCATTAATCATATCATGAAAACCCCATATATGGAAAATAAGAATCATATTATTTCAAAATGGCATCGCATAATATAATATAAAAAGTATATTAGTTGACACAAAAATATAAATTACCCAAAATATTTATTTCATAAAATAATTAAGATGAATTTATGAAAAATATTTTCTAAAGAATTAAATCCCATAGAGATCAAGAGGAAAATATACGTGGAACTATAAAAGAATATTTATTAATTGTCTTTAAAATTTTCATAATAAATGGAGTCACATTTGAGATTAAAATTTAATTTTTGGAGAGGTGAATTAGAATTTTTTTTAAATATTTACTTCTAAAGAAACCATCAATATTGGAACCTAGAAAATAAAATAATAGTTATCTTATGTAAATAATATGTGGAGACAAAATATATAGTTTAAAAGTGAAAAAATATTTCATTATTTTCGAAATACATTTATCAAAATAAATTTCATTAGAAGTGTGATAAAAAAATCCATTTAAAATGTTGTAATGAGAAATTTGAATATAAACATATTTAATCTATATATGGATTTTAATATAATAATATAGAGGATTGGTTTGAAGAGTGGGTATGTATATGGATAAAAATTGATCATTTGGGGATAATGGGAATTATTCTTAACATCATGATATTTTATGAAGAAAGGTATCCATTAATGTAATTCTATAAAATATAAGTAGAGACAACATTATAAAATTAATTATAGTGTAGAGAACAATCCTATAAAACCATAGTAACATATGAATAATTTGGACTCAAGAAAATATGTTTAGATAAGAAGAACCCTTATATCATTGTTATATTTGGAATTGATAACTCATAGAAAGAAGTATATGATTTTATTTTTTCAATCCCATAAATTTCAAGACATGCATGATAATAGTTCATCAATGGTAACTGAATACACCACAAAATATTAAATAAGTTTTGACTATAGTATTCATATAAATGAATTAAAATAGAGATGAAGACCCCTTATAAACATATTTTTTTATGTAAAAATCATATTAAATTAAAATTTTAATATAAAAATTTTAATCCCTATAAAAAAATGGAATTTAATATAATTCAATCCTAAGGTATAACTCACCCCAAATATGATAATTATATTCAAGAAGATTCATTATAAGTCAATGGATGTATATTAAGATAATAACCACCCTTACATTCTATTATAAAATAGTTCATCATGAACTAAACTCCTATATAAAAAACATAAATCACCCAATAACTTATTTAATAACCAAATTAAATTATATTTTTTTAATGACCACAAATTGATATAATTAATTAAAAATTTACTAGTCAGTTAATGTTTAATTTCATCATTATTTTTTTGTAATATCAATTATTTTATATATGGATTGTAATATTGATTTTGATCACTATTTATTAATACGATGTTTTCTATTGATTTATTATTTATGGAACTATAATATATTTTTTATAATATAAAAAATTATCTAATTTAATTCCTCGATATTTTTAGTTATACTACATAATGATGAAAAAATGGGATGTTTTTTAGTAATTATTAATGAACAATTTATGATATATAATAATATGTTAATTATTAATATAACCGTCAAATAGATATAATAAAATTTATTTTCGAATTTATTTTTAACAATAAGAATATTTATGATTCTATATTCATACATTATATAGAATTGTTCTTTTATATGGTTAAACATACCCACATAAAAATGTGTTATAGTTGATAGGTGGATATGGTTAAAAAATTTATTCGTTAGAGTGATATAATTTTTACATAAGTATAATTATGTTATTTAGATATTTTTTAGGTTTTGAATTATATTTTATGAGTTTTAAATAATTATGAAGATATGAGGGAGATGTAAAATGAAATACATCACTTTATCAAGGAGGTAGTCCACACATACACACAAATTATGTTTTCATTATCCATATAATGATAGTATGGTAGAAAATTAATCATCTATTATAAAGTATTCACAGTGATATAAATATCATATTTTTTCATTAAATAACCCCCTTAGGTGGTATTGTACACTTATGCATGAATGAGGTTCTCATTTTTTATTAAAAATGGTGAAAGTTATTTAGTAATTATAACATAAACATAAAAAATCATTAGTATATAAATAATAATGATATAATCATGTTTTAAAGGGTGATTATAGTTTGGATAAGAAAGATAGATATGAAAAAAATAACAGATAATTATTAGTGCTTACGTTTTGAATTTTAACATTCAATTGAAGTATTTTTTTGAAATGGGGATGTTAAGAAGAATTCATCGAAACATGGTATAATTAATTTTTTTTATAATAGTATAAATATGGTTTGAATGTAAACCTAAATTTTATTTTTTTATAGGTTTTGAAGGGGTGGTTAATGGAACCATTTATTAGTGGATAGAATGGAATTTTTGTAAATATAAAGTCTTAAAATAGAAGGAGAGATTACGTTTCACAAGAAAAGATGACACCAATGTGGAAAATAATGGAACGACGATAAAGTTTTATCAATCTAAACCTATATTATTAATTTAAAAAAATGTTTTTTCCTTTTTCCCTTATCTTAAAATTATTTTTATTTAATTTACCTTTATAGTGGTAATAAATTTTTTAACATTAGTAGTTAATTTTTATGATTAAAAAGGATATTAATAATATTTAATAATATAGAAATTATTAATTGTACTATAGATACCTATTTATTAAATTAAATATGAAATTATTAGTAAAATTATTTTAATATTATCACACATTACCCATAAGAACCATTTTTTATAAAAGGTGTATTTTTCATAAAAAAAATTATATTTAAGAAAACATTTATTTTGATGTATTCGTCAATGAAACTAGTAGATTTATTATTAACCAATGATAATTTCCATTTCTATCAAAAGATCCTAAAATTTACTTCATCCATTTTATAACATTATTATAAAAACATGATAAAATTATATTTTTTATTAGAATAAAATATTAATTATATTTCAAAAAGGTAAACAAGTTATTTACAAATTTTAAATAGTATTTTTAAATTAATAATTTCACTATATAAATACATATTTTTTCGTATTTTTTAAATTTTTATGACATGATGAGATCATGATTATGTAAAATATACTACATTATTAAAAAAATAAATATTTTTCTCTGTTCAACTAAAAGTCAATGATACGAGAATAATTCAAATAATTCATGTGATGAAAATACTAGAATACTAAATCAAAAAATTAAGATAATTTCATAAGAATTTATTTATAAATTTTTGTAATTTATATAATATATAAAAATATTAATATAATGTAAATGGTTTAAATTAGAAAAATAACTTTGTAATATATTTAATTTCCCTATTCTTATTTCCCATCATTTATTCTGTAAATATAGTTTCTATGTCAAAGAATTTTTTTTTCATAAAATATTTAGTTTGATAATATCAAATAAATAAAAGAAGAAAGAATTTCGTAAAATATATTTTTAGAATAAAATTGATTTCATTTGTTATTAAGATGTATTATATGAGTTCCATAAATGAATTAGTGTTAAAAATGAAGTTTCATTTTAATTAAAAGTTGATATGTGAAGTCTATAAAATTTCCAAGATATATTAACAATTTATTTCACTAATAATTACATGTTTATATAATCTTATTTTCTATATACATAATCCCTCGACATCTAAATATGTGATCAAATAATAATATAGGCTATAGTGGAAGTCATGGGATGTGGTTAGGCTATCATGGATATCATTGATATTTAAACAATCAGAAAATTCTTCCATAAAAGGTTTTAGTCATACTTCAATTTTTTGATTTTATCTTAGGCTCTATCCAAAGAAAAAACTAGTGAATATACCTTCTTCTTATTAATGGAAATGTGAGCCTCATTTGGATGACTTCTTCTAATTGATGTCATTTTGTATGTTTTTTCAACATAAATTTTATAATTTAGATACATGTATTTATACTTGAAAATTTTATGACTATGTTATAAATATAATATTTTATATTTAAATTTTTATCTCAATATACAATGTTTATGTTTATTTTAATTCATTGTTGTTTGTGAAAAAATATATTAAAAATATATTTATTTAATGTAAAATTAATATAAAACATTTTAGGAGTTACATTCTCTGACCTAAATAAGTTTTACCCTCAAAATATGAATTATCACCTTTTAATGAGAGAAGTTAAGGGAATATGAGTGATAATAAAATCTCATGATATGATTTTTTTAGAGACATCCACCTTACCAATTAGGAAATATACTTGTTTATTTAGAATAAGATATTTCTTAATATTGAGATTTTCAATAATCATTTGATAAATACAACTCTCATAATTTTTTATCATAACTCCTATAATAGAATTAGTTTTCTAAGAGAGATCTAACTCATATTTTCATTAATAGACTATCATAGGATGATATGAAATATGATTTCATTACTATAACAAGTAATTTTTCATCCCAGTAGAGACACCCAATTAATTTCACACATAAAATTAAATTAATCTAATTGATTAAACAATGATTTAAACAATTTATATTCCCATAAAAATTAATTTGGGATAAATTAATCGTATCATTGGGGTTTTTTTATAATTTAATATATAGTAAAGTGGGTGTAGATTGGATGTTTTAATAAAAAAATATTGGTGTAAAGTAGTGGGTTAAAAAATAGAAAAATAAAATGATTACAATAGATTAGTGGATGGTCATTGTTTTTAACTAAACATCATTTTTGGAATTATAATTTTGTGTTTATGGTTTCATAGGCCTTACAATGTTCCCATGGATTGGGAGGTTGTCGATTCCTTTGATATTAATTAGTCCTTGGATTATGGAATCAACTTAGTTAATTCCTAATATTCCTAATTTTTTGGCTCTAAACGATTAGTGGTACATTAGGATGAACTAAATTTGACTTCTCTACATCAACTAATCTCTTAATTTTTCATCATGAATTAATTTCCATATTCCAAAATTTCCAACATATAAATTATATTCTTTTCTTTATGTTGCTATCCCCATAGTACTTCATACTATAATTTTTAGGAAATAGAAATAGAATCTTCATTTCTACATAGTCATTATAACGTGAAAAACCATGAGACATTATATATATATTCTTTTTTATTCTTGGAATTTTATTAGAGTTAAAATTGTTAAATGAAAAATTATGATAACTAAATAGGTATAATTAAAAAAAAATTCACTCCAACTCTTATCTCAAGAGGTTTCTCATTAAGGTAATATATTTATTATCTAAGGCACTAATAATTGTCTTTATTTTTTATAGATTCATAAATTTCATTAAATAAAGGTATTTTAATTGAATGAATTCAAAAATATTATAAAAATGAAGAGATATATATATATATATAATATTTACCCTAACTTATATATGTCTAGGTTTCAATATATTTCATCCATTATCTATATTCAATTCTTCTTTCTAACTTTGACATCAATATATGTCCAAATACATTATTATAGTTCTTCAAGAACATGTGAATATTTAATGAAAATCCACCGAGAGTATCAAACCAAGTGTGGAGTTAGGCCTCTCTTCCATGAAATAAGTGGTGATTGAGTTAATAATAAAATGGAATTTCATGGTTACTACCAAAACGTACATCAATTCCAGGTCCATCATCTACATTAAGTATCCAAATAGGGATATCATCCATTAAAGAACTATAACATATTTATTTTACCAAAACATCATGATGATATGACATACATAAACTAGTCCCCATTTTTCTCAAATTTTAACTCATCCAAATCCCAAAAAAAATAATTTAATCCACATAAATACATAAAAATTTCTCTAATACTAACTGAGGTACCCCAAACATGCACTACTTGGTTCAGTTTTAAAAAAACCATACGTTACACATAAGCTAGGATACAATGTGACAATACACCCAAATCATTATTTAGTGGAGGTTTAGTTAACCACCACTAAAAAGAATTCTAGGATTTCACATAGGGGTTTTAAAAACCACCACTAAATATTTAGTTTTATATAAAAAAACACTTTTCCCCCAACCACCCTCCTTATCCCCCCACCCCCTCCTCCCCTGACTCCCCCTAAACCTAGATACTACCCCACTAGTGTTGCCTAATCCCGATCCATCCAAGCCATCTCTGACAGCTCCCAAGCCTGATCCAGAGCCCTCTAAGCCCTCACTGGTGTCTCCTGATCCCGATCCCTCCAATCCATCGTCAGCAAGCTTGAGACCTCATATCCTGAGCCCTAAAATCACTCTTAGGAATTGCCTAATCTTAATCCATCCAAGCCCTCACTAGTAGAGCCCAAGCCAATAGAGCCCTCTCAGGTCGAGCCCCAACCTAAGCCCTCAGATCCTGAGCCCCCTGATCCATTGTTTGTGCTACTATATGCTACGATCCCTTCCTCCCAATTGAGGTAGATTTACATATTGTTTAATAAATAATTAAAAATGGTAGTTATTATCTTCAATTATATAGCTACATCATTGTTTGTTAAGGATTATTAAGTTAAACATTGGATGATGTTTGTTAGGATATGTATTTTATAATAAACCAAGCATTAGTGATAGGAATTTCATACTCTCTAAGAATTATAATTAAAGAACATTATGTATTTGTATAGACCATATGTACAGACCATGGTCTCTATATTTTTTTCACCATCAACATAGGTCTCTACCAATGTATCGTGGGATTTCTCAACGACCATACTTGTTCCCCTTGAATAAATGATTTGCATATATATATTTTCTAAAATTCTTGTTATACTCTATCATAATTCATTTCATGTTCTTTCAACATGTGTCACCTTTTCTCATTGATATTTTCAAATTCATCAAGTCATATATGAAACAATTCTCCCATAAATAACAAGTTATACTATAGAGATTTGTGATTTTTAATTCTATGATGGTTTCATTCATATATATTACCATAGCGTCCATACATTTCTCTATTTCCATCCTCTATATAAATCAGATTTGTATAGGGGGTTCTATATCAAGAAAAATGTGTTGATTGAATCCCATAACAGTGTGATTCATTTTGATTTCAATATATCACCTCTAATACAAATATTTATAATCCATAATTATGTTAGAACTCTACCCGGAGTTGAGATCCATGCTAACTCATGTAACGTATTCCCCGTGTTGTTTTGAAGGATGGAACTGCTTATGTCATCTTAACATTGACACTTTATTTATGTCAAGTTTACTTCAAACTAGGATATTCATTCACTTCCTTATCATTCCCCAATTTACCAGATTTTAAAATTATATGTTTTTCTATTTAGTGATAATTATGTGTTTTAATTTTTTTAATAATGTGTAGGAACATTGTGATATATCTGGTTAAAAGTTGGATCACATTGCTGAGGAACACACCTCATTATGCTATGGGTTCGGATGAGTTTTTAGATTTTCAACTTTCCAATCAATCCATTGATGGGAGAAGAATGTGTCCATGTCCTAAATATAAATTAAGAATATTGTTGAAGAGAGATGAAGATTATGAACACTTTATAGTAAAGCAATTCCCAGCTAAATATCTCGGTTTTATTTGGCATGGAGAATCAAATGTTACAAAAACAATGAAAACTGATGTCAATCAAAAGAATGATCTACCAAATTATTTGAAAATGGAAAATGAAATTCAAAACCTTATTAACAATGCATTTAGTGTGTCAGGACAAAAACATCGACATAAAAACATATCATAACAACTAGTTTAGGGTGCTACAAATTGAAATGTGACGGTTGATGTTTTTGAGACTATAAGAAAACCAAATCAAGATTATAACATATCATTGGATACTATTCTTGATTATGGGGAGACTAATGTAAGAGACAACTTCACTATGTATACAGATGCATTTCATGGTTTAGTTAATGATGGAAATCAATAGTTTTATAGTGGGTTTTTGAAATATTCAAAACATTATTTTCTGTTGAAGTTGTACCATATCAAATGGATATGTAGAATTAAAAATATGGTGATGTCCATGATTTGTAATTGTTTCATGATGAATTTATTGAAGAAAATATTTCTATATTTTTTTATGATATGAATGAAGTTGTTAACATGATTGGTTTGAATTATAAAAAAATGCATGCATGTCCCAATGATTGTATGCATTATTGGGGAGAGGATTCAAGTAGATAGGATTGAAAAAAATATTCTTCTTCTAGATGGAAGTCAATGAGTGATGTTGGAAGTCTGAATCAACATTTTAATATGATGAAGAAGATAATGAACACACCTATAAAGGTTTTTCATTTTTTTTCCTTTAAAGACTTGATTGTAAAGATTATTCATGTCATCAAAAACCACTAAACACATGAAGTTTCACTCTATAGATAATAAAAATGATGGGTTAACATGACATCCAAGAGATTAATAATCCTGGATGATATTTGATTCATTACATCCATATTTTTTATATGATCCTATGAATGATCAATTGGGATTGAATATAAATGGATTCAACCAATTTGGGACTTTTAACACAAGTTATAGCATTTGGCCGATTGTTTTGTTCCCTTACAATCTTCCTTATGGATGTGTATAAAATAAACTTCTTTTATCATTTTTGATTATTATTTCTATAAAACAATGTTCTGGAAATGATATTTTTGTATACTTGTAGCCTTTAATTTAATAATTATAAAATTTATGGAGAAACGGTGTTAAGACATTTGATACATCTTCTAGATCAATGTTGAAAATGATAGCTACTATAATGTGGACCATTAGTGACTTCCCTAGACTTGGGAATTTAGCTGGTTCGAACACTTATATTATTTTGGCTTGTCCTGTTTGTAACATTGATTTTGATACTAAATAAATATATCATAGTAAAAAATGTGATTCTTATGTCATCAAATATTTCTCGATGCATTTACGAATTTCGATTGAAAAAGTAAAAATTAAATGGTTCTATTGATCGTAGACCACCTACAAAGTTATAAATAGGTTAAAAAATATTTCCACTACTTGGAAATGTTGAAACAAAATTTGGGAAGGTGTATTATTTAAATGATAGTGACAAACAAGTTCGAAGTGCATCGAAACACAACAATGGATGAAAATAGTATATTCTTCAAAATTCTATGTTGTGAATTTAATTTTATTATGGAATAATCTTGATGTGATTCATATTGTGAAATTTTTTTGTGAAAATTTGATCTTCAGATTACTTAATGAGTATAGAAAATCGAAGGATTATCTCAATTCTCAGAAATACTTACAAGAAATGAACATAAAGTGTGATATCTAGCCAAATGATAATGGAATGTATGCTCTGATAATTTTTGAAATGAAAAGTAGGGATAAAGATTCATTACATTGAATTTTAAAACATGTCAAGGTATCTAATGGGTATTCGAGTAACATCTCAAGGTGTTTTGACTTAAATCCTTATAGGTTAAATGGATTGAAAATTCATGATTCACATATTTTTTATAGCAATTTCTACAATTGGCATTGTGTACATTATTACCAAAAAAGGTTGTTTTTGTTGTACTAATTTTTTTTACATTATTTAGAAAATTATGTGAGAAAAATATACAACCCTTGGAGCTTGAAAACCTCCAGGGGAGATTTTTATTGATGCTTTATGCAATGGATATGTATTTCCTCCATAGTTTTTTATTATCATGATGCATTTAACTATGAATTTTGTTGAATAAACTTAATTAAGAGGCCCCGTAAATTATTTATGGATATAACCAATTGAAAAGTAATTTATTTATATGTTTTCCATTTATTTGAAAAATTCATCAAACTTCATTAAATACACAATTATTATTTTTTATTTTATTTCACAAATATCTTGGGCATTTGAAATCATACATGAAAAATAAATCTCAACCTGAAGGTTTTATTTAAGAAGAATATTTGGGAGAGGAGTATCTTACCTTTTGTTCTAGATACATCGATGTTATTGATACAAGATTAAATTAAGTTGTATGTGTTGATGACACATCGAATCAATCTCAACTACATGGGAAATCAAAAATCTTTCCATCTATTGGCTGATCTTTTGGGAGGAGCTAAAATGTTACACTGATAGAAATTGAATTATCCCAAGCACATAGATATGTGCTGCTGAATAGTGAAATTGAAAATCCATTTATTGAAGAGTTTAATATACAAATAAGGATATTAGTGATAGGACAAAAAAATGAGAAAGATATAACAAAAGATGTTAATAAAGAACCCGTATAATGGTTTTCATGATATGCAAGTTCATTAATATTTAAATGAATATAGATATTAGGTTCACACATATATTTTATAAATATAATATTGTATATTACTTTTTATAGATCCTGAATACTTATACTCGAGATGAGTTGTCAGAATATTTGATGTTTATTTCTTGAGGTCCTCTAAAATAGGTGAGAAAGTTTGATGCTTACAATGTGAATGGATTTTTATTTCATAAATTCGATCGGGAAAAGGGTTTGAAAAGGAAAAATAGTGGTATATTTACATTTACTAACAAAGGAAACTATAGAAAGTTGAATGATATTATCGAATTAAAATACCATAGTAATTTCTCAGTTGTTTTATTCAAATGAAATTGGGTTGATTTTATTAGGGGTGTTAAAAGAGATTCCTTGCAATTTACTTCTATGAACTTCTCTCGTTTAATGGATGTTGGTGACTGTGAATTACATGATCTGTATATCTTATAATCACAAGGGAAAATGGTATATTATGTCTAAGATGTTGTAGATTAACAATAGAGTGTAGCTACTCACGTAAAATAATGAAACTTGTATGATATGGGTGATGAAGTGCAATATTTGACCTCTAACATTGAATCCCATCAATAGTAAGAAACAAAATTATTTATCCAACATGATAATGAAAATATTAGTCTTTCAAGGGTGGATGAAGTAGATAAATTAATGATGTAATAGGAAAATGACATGACTGAAGGAGAAAATGATTGTATATGCAATCATCCATTCAATTATCAACCACTTATGTCATTTGTGTAGTCATTTATTATCATAGTTATGCATATTTTGTTGGGAAATACTGTAAAGATTTTATCATTTCTAAATTTTTTTGCATGAATTTTTTGAAATATATGTTTTGAATTTACTTTTATTTGCTTAAATGATAGGAATTTCATGGAGGAACCATTATATTGAAACCATTAATCCCTCATAGGTGAGGTTGTAGGCCAATCCTAGTTTTTCATGAGGATATTAGAGTGTGACTGTTATAGTTAAAAGTTTTAATATGAAAAAATTTATTGTAGTCTTTTATACTAATAACTATTTTTTTTTATAAAATATGGAAACAATTATACTATAGAGACAAATATGAAAAAATCAGATGTCTAGAATATAAATGGACTAAAGATTGTTGTCCCATTTGATTTCTATGATGTTTTTATAGATGAAATTATGGGATTATTTGGCCAGATTCTAGGCTAGCTAGCGGTGGATCCAGTTACCCTTCCGATTATGTGTGATGATTGGAGATATATGGTTTCTTCTTAGAAAAATGATGTTTTTAATTCATAGATAATGGTTATTTTAAAAAATTATTGTGTAATTGAATTTCATCTTGTTATTAAACTATAATATTTTCAAAACAAATCTCTTTGTACATATGTTTTTACACTTTCTTGTTGCTAATGTTATAACATGAAAGTGAAAATTGATATCATTGGTTGATTTATATCAAAAGATTACCAGATATGTCCCCAGTGATATTACATCAACGACTAGTGGTGAGAAGGTAAATCAAACAACTTTAAAATCATTTAGTTCAAAAACTTTTATTAGTTTTAAGGTTAAATATAAATATACAACACTATTTAATTTTCAATATAATTGTCTTATAGTTTCCGGTAGTAGGAAATAGAGATCAAGATGAAGATAGATATGGAGATGAAAAGGGTGATGATCAGATCTCATCTCGTAGTTATTAGTTGTATTTTTGTTGTTTTTCACTAATATGTAATGATAGGGTTTGTTGATGTATTTTTTGTGACACAGACCTGAAACAATTGATAGTTTGATGTGAACTAATATACTTGTTTTTTGATGCAATATTTCTTATATATGTGTGATTTTTAGTGCTTCTGATAGGGATTTTGTCTGCTACTGATTGGTGATACACTTGGTTTGCATTTTTTTAGGGTAGTTCCAGGATTGTAGAATTTTTATTTGTTATTTTTTTGTTAATCAAAACTTTTTGGTGGTTTAAACCACCGCTATATATAGAATAGTTTTATTCATGAAAGTTAAAACTGCCACCAAATCATCATTTTTCACACCCCAAAAACCGTCGTAAAAATGAAAATAACCACTGCTAAATACACTATCTATGAATATTACCAGAAAATTCCATTAAATGGAAGAAACTACTGTGTGTTGAATAACAAAACATGATTTAGAAGTGGTTTTTTGAAACATTCATAGAATTATGTAGTTTAAGTTTAAACAACTAACATATAAAAAACACATGCTACTCAGACCTTTTCTTGTAGTGCGATAATACCCAAGATGAACATATATTAATTTTACATTATTCACATAAGTAAAACATTTTATTTCAAAAATAATATATTAATCCCTATACTGTAATTTTTTTTTGTTTTTTTGTACTAGATACATAATGAACTTATTTTACAATAACTATGAATATTTGAACCATAATTTAACCATACTATAATCCCCTTTAGACTTCTAAAATTTATTCTCATATTCAAAATCAGGGGAATATAAACATAAGAATGGGTTCATCTCAAATTATTAGTAAGTGAAAAACTCATCAATAAGTCATCAAGGTTTAAATCAACTTTTTTAGAAAATGTGGACATGAGAGAAATATTTTATTAAAAAGAGCATGAAACAATAAGGGTTTTCCAAAAATCATTTTTAAAGGACATGTATTCTAAAATGATAAATCATGTACCATGAGATAGGTGTTAGAGTTAATATTAATTATCCATGGAGTATAGTAATAAATATATGAAT
This sequence comes from Viscum album, assembly GCA_963277665.1. Classification (NCBI taxonomy): domain Eukaryota; kingdom Viridiplantae; phylum Streptophyta; class Magnoliopsida; order Santalales; family Viscaceae; genus Viscum; species Viscum album. Next base: position 644,268,712 of record OY728127.1, read on the forward strand.
TTAAATTATGTCATTTCATGGAAACCTATAATAATAATGAATATGGAAAAAGATAATTTTATATGAACATCTTAGTTATGGATCACTCACTAACACCCACAGTTGATAATAGACATAATAATCTATAAAAATACATATCTCATGATTCATCAAATTCACGAGACACACACATATATCCTCAATTATGATAGAACATAAATTTTCATTACCTGGATAAGAAATCCCTAAATTTAGTTCTTATAAACAAATTATTTATATATAATATTTGAAATCAATTGAATTTTCCCAATTTTATCCCTTAATAATTACAAAATCATTTATAAAATTCAGTCTCTAATATTAAATGGGCCTTTTGGATTTATCGTTGTAGAGAGTTGTGAAAAACCATTAACTAATTAATCTCATGTATATCACAAAAAATTGATATTTTCACTATATAAAAAACTACATAATATATAATAAGCATTCAAAATCTTGTATATATTCTTTTCACATTATAATATTCTAGTCATATTGATTATAACACTTTTATTAAAAAAATTGGGAAATAGAAATATATGAAGGGGGATCTGAAATGCTCCAAAAGGGAAAATTTATGTTAGATGCGAACATGGAATGATTAATTTGGATGTAATAAATATGAAACAAATAATATCATATAACTCAACACATAATAATTTAATAAATCCCAAAAATGACATAATAATATAAAAATAACGTGGATAACAATAACTAAATTCATGGCAATGTAATTCTAATTCTGTACATATTTTACTATCAACACCCAAGACATGACATTATCTTTTAAATAAAGGACACCATTAATTCATCATTTTTTCCTCCACAACCCAATCCATGACATAATTATTCTATTGAATAAGCGTAAACAAAATACACAAACCAATTGTCTCGTGAAATCAATTGGTGAATCTAAGGGTTATTTAGTACTGGCTCCCACTAGTCACATTTTTAGGTCTAATTTATTCACTATATGAATGATATGAATATAAATATATCATAGAACCACCTTACCTTAAAAATCACTGAACATCCTTATTGATATACAATCATATGAATTATCAATACATTCCAATACAATAAATTTGATAACATAGACATAATCCATCCAAAAAAAGAATGTTGATGATTAAATAATACGTAATTAGAATTATTTAGTAATCCATAATCATCCATATTCGAATAATAAAATACATGATGTCAATACACTCCACTTTTAATAAACCAAGATATGATTCATATAAATAAGGCATATGGTAAAAATTTAAATATCCCCTGTGTAACAAAAGTATTATAAAAAAGTTTGGACATATATTAAAAACACCTTTATTTTAAGAAAACATTGAAACTATTCACATAATATATCCATCGGAAGAATAATTGTGTCCATAATAGAGTATGATTTTTTAAGATAAAGGTAGTGATGGATACTTTATAGTATAGATATTTGACTCAAATATTTCTAAATGGGGCCAAAATAACTTGAAATTACAACATGAAATTAATAATTCATGGATACGGATATTCATGAAATAATCCAAAGAATATAACTATGGAATAAGATAATTAAAAAATAAAAATACAGGGTTTGGTTGGTTTCCTTATAATGGGTAAATAAAAAGTTAAGGGAGAAAATGAAATAGGGAGAAAATATATTAAAGAAAAAAATAACCATAGGGGATGAAATTTATGTTGTTTTAGAAATAAAGATCATTCATATTTACCATATTTATATAATTCATATGTATTCCTCATTTTGAAATTAATAATGGAGAAGAAACCATTATAACATGGTTAATATTTAAATTAAACCCCCATTAATGATTGAAAATTAAGTGAAAAGATGAATATAATGAATAAAATAATAATAATGGTATACTAGATCAAAGAGGAAGACATTACACTATAAATGGAATCATGGTTTTCATTATGAAACATGTCTCATAGAAATAAAAAATTTAGATAGAGTAACATTATGATAATTATAACTTAAAAATAAAAATAACTGAAGAGGATTAACAAGAAATGAGCATTAAAATATAATGAAATAAATCATATTAATTATAATTGGAGATAACTAGGTTTTGAATACACTATAAGAAAATTATTATGCAGAATATCAAACATGTACAATGGAATTAAAAATAGGTAAAATAACCCTTAAAATATTCTAATCATTTAAATTGAAAATCCATGGAAGTTAAAATGTGGTATAAATTTTTTAATACAATACAATTCATGAAAAAATGATAAAAAAATTAAATTTTGATTTATAATATACAAATAATGAAATAATTGTTGAATACATATCAAATCTCTAGGAATGAAAATTTAAATGTAAAACCCCTTACCTTTAATCTCATTGATCTGAACATTCTCTAACATATGGTATAACAAAAATATCTATCATAATCACATATTTAAAATGCCTATTAATACTTATATCCTTTTATAAATATCATTTATAATTATATATTAAAAATATATTGGTTGTCTATATTTTATTTTCATCATGTGGTGTTAGAATGTTTGATTATTCCATTCATACATGTACTATAGTTACAATGTCAATTCATACTAATTGGAATGAATTTCACTATTCTAAAATTATTCATGATATAATATTAGTTTTATTCAATGATTTCTCATCTTCTATTTTATTAGGTTAATGAAATGAATATTTTTCATGAAAATGTTAATTGTGATGAACTATTTTCTTCTTCTTTAATGATCAAATAATTGTATGTAAATAAATATATTAAATATTAATAAAAAATTTATTGATTTTTTATAACATAATAAATAAATTGTTGTTACATGATATTACAATTATATAACATCAACTAATCATTCCTGATATAAACACTATAACATCTTTCATATATATGTTATATCAACCCAAATGAGACCATGTTATAATAATTAAACAAATAGGGACATGATTTAATATAATGTTAATATTAAATTTTTACAATACTAAAAACTAATTAATATTTTTTTTATTTATTATATTAATTATTATAACTATCCATGAAAATTTTTTCTAAAAAATTATATTCTTCATTCATGGAGGAGGTAGTATTCCCACATATAAGATTAATGTTTCAATTTCATAATAAATCTGATGAAATAACAATATATGATAAAATATAATTTTAGAATCATAATTTTTTCATATTAAACATATTGATTCACCAAATACAATCTTGTGACAATCCTCGATAGATTGTAATGAAAAAATAATCACATCGCTTTATGGGGGTGGTAGTTCGTATGTATGAACGATTGATATTTTTTTATTAGTGGATGGAAATGATTAAATAAATTTCTTTATATTAATATAATAACATTTAAAATTATCATTAATAATTATTTAATTATATTATATTTTATAGAAAATTAATTTAAGAGGATGATTACAAAGAAATGAATTAGGAGTTAGATTTACTCTAATTGAGAACCCGATATTTCTCTTAGAAATCTACTTAAACATGGAGGAAATAGGATAAATAATTAATATCATATACATATTTACAAGGGATGGGATTATTTTATGTAAATAATTACAAATTTTTGGAAGGAAATTATATGTATTTTTTTATAATGATATGGCGTAAGTGATCCACTTTTATATGTTAGGAGAATGGTAGTGTTGAAATTACACAATAAATTACAATAATTTAATGTCACTATTCAAGGACCATGTTCCCAAAAAGTGTTAAATATTGAAGTTTTTTTAGAGATAAGGTTATTAAATCTTCTAATATTCATTTTAAGACTTATTTTAAACATGTCTCAGGAATTTTACAATTAGATTTTCTACTTTATCCATTTTCTATTTTTACCGTGGTTATTAATTTAAACCTAGGAAATTTAATTTTAATACGGAGAAACAAGATGGACCATATTATATAACACAAAATAAATTATTAAAAATATATTATCCATTTTATCACATAGGATTTATATGTGTATGAAATTATAATTTTAACATTTTCATATTTCACCCACAAAGACACATTTTTTGAATTAATGTATTTTTATTCAAATAATTTTACGTGTAGGATATAATTTTCATCATTTTATATTTTCAAAATAATAATTGAATTATTATAAAATAATAAATATTATAGTAATTTTCATGACCCCCTACCACTAAAGATACCGCAATGAGTGGAGATAGATAATGACCCCCCGAGTCCTACCTCTAGTAGCCCTGGGTTAACGACTATAACCAAAGGTGTACAAATCTCACAATATGGGATACATTACCCTTTATAAGGAAACAAGATCGGGAGATAGGATGAATCAACGACCAACAACTCCATGACTTACAAAATAAGAAAACCAAAAAACAACCCACAATGCATGTGTAAATAAAACTATTACATATAAAAGTTCACAAGTTTAAATACCCAAAATAAAAATAAGTAGTGAAACATAAAATATAAGAAGGTTTGAGCTAGTAATTACCATCACGGTACATGTAATCCTCCAGGATACATGAAAACTTTTTTATATACATAGGGTGAGTATACAGGTATAATCAGTTGGAAAACCAAAGTCTCTCTTCAACATGTGAAAAAGCACAATAATGCAACGATAAAAAAATATCAAAACCAAATCAGACCTAACAGATAGACTAACTATAACCCCAACCTCACCAATGCTCACTCGACAAATAACATATCCACTTAATATAATATAATATTATGCACATCGATGATAGGGTAACCCTCACCACATTCCCACGGATTATCCACTCTCACACCCCAGTGACAAACGTCATGGTTCTCCCACATCATCCAAATATATCACATCACATCTCGCATAAAAACACATGGGACACACCTCACACAATTTCTATCCCAAACACACCTAGGCCACATATAACATCACATATTTACCATACAAAACTGATCTATCACAACAAATCTCATCCTAAAAACACTTGGGACAGGACAACACATCTCATCTAGATAAAAACCAGGACAACACAACACATCTCATCCCGAAAATACCTGGTACATCACACTACAACTCATACCAAAGCCACATGGGACTACACATAACAACTATCTTAAAGACACATGGTACACTATCACCTTAAAGAGGGAGTAGGGAAGATCAGGTGGCCAACCATCCATCCTCCCACCAGGATATTTGGAAAAACACCCTCCCACATGATTATGTGGGTTTTAGAACATAGTGATCAACTAGGGTGGATTTTACATATAAATTATAAGGAAAATAAAATTTATACATATATATATAGATCCATAGAATCCCCACCTACTGGTTTACAAGAATATCTCCATCTAACTCAAAAGGTCCCCCACACCTACTTTTAAGACTAAATGCACAACCACACACAAGAAGAAGGAAAGACACAATTCATTTTCAGTATTTAGTTATTATTAAAACACTCTCTAGATTCTATGTTACCAAACCATTCCATTAAAAAATTTTCATTTACTTATATTCCAGTCTAATTATTATCACCATCTATACCATCTCAGAACCTAAAACAAAACAACAGAGAACAATCAAAATTTTGAAATAGCCTATCAACCACATGAAACCCCACTACTCATCCATATCATGTTCAATTCACCCACGTACATCATATCCCATGCTATATATGTTCATATGTATCAATGAATCTCTTTTCAATTCAGCTTCATTAATTAAGGATATTATCACACAAACCATTTGATCCCGGGGAATTTAATTCATTCACCGACTATACATAATTATCCTATCATTCAGGATGATACCAAACACTCAAAAAAGAGGTTTTAAGATTAAGGTGCTACATAAAAATACAGGAACCACCAGATATGATATTCATTAAGGAAATATTCCCATGAAAATATAGTATTGAATCAAATAAAAAAAATCAAGAAAAATCTGTAAGATAGTACTTCACATTCCCCACCCCTTTTAATTCAATTTAAACCATTTAATTTTCTTTCTTAGTCCATATTAATGCATATCTACAAGGATAAAAATTATAATCCCATTCATCATGACACACATAAAAATAATGGAAATTATACCTGGAAGGAAGAAGCATTTCATCAACTTGTTATACCAAAATAGGGGGTGTGTATACTGAAGGAAACTGCCTCTTTGGCAGCGATAACTCTAACATGATATAGAAGTACCTTCTATAACTCTAAGAAAAAATAATTTTGAACCTATCATATCAATATAATTAATAAGGATTGAATGAAGGTAAGATCCATAGCATTGAAAGATTAGATCCAAAACTAATATGATTTTAATGGTTTAGCTGACCATTATTGAAGGATCTCATTAAACCCATGTGTTTTAAATGTTTTAAAGGTCTTGGATCTTTCTAGAAATTAAGGATATGAATAAAATACTTTGAAATAGCTTTAAAACACTTAATTATGAATTTAAACCCAGTTTTCATCATAAAATATGTCAAAATTGAAAATCTCTACTTTTTTTAAAAATTGGAAAATTCTAGAAAAATTAAAAACGGTTGGAAATGAAACACTACCATGATAAAAAACCACCAACATCACACACTTCCAGAAATTACATGCTACAAAAAATGACACACTGCTAAAAATGACACGATGCTGGAATGTCACACCGTAGGATGAAACCCTGCCAGAAATGACACACCGCCAAGAATGTCACACCGCCAGAATGACACACCGCCCGAATGAAACACCACCAAGACGAAACACCGCTAGGAGTACACATAGAAAAAATGACACACCACCATAATTAAATGCTTCTATATTGATACACTTACAGAATGAAACATTGCCTGAATGACACTACACAATAATAACATGCTACCAGGATGACACACCACTGGGATGACACACAGCCAGGATGACACATTGCTAGAAATGACACCCCTCCAATGCTGATAGAATGAAACACAACCCTATTAACACAATTCCAGAATGAAATACCACTAGAACAACATGCCTCCAAATGAAACACCATTGCAAAATAAAAATTTAGAAAACAATTGGAACGACAGAGCATTTTAATGTATCACATGACCGAAAAACTCCCCGAACTACCCTCATACACCTCAAACATCATATTTATGGAAAACTTAAAATATATAAGGTCTGATAAATTACATAATATACCTCTCAAACTATTACCACCATCAATAATTCAAAAATAACCAAGAAGAAAAGAGAGAAAGAGTTCGAAAAACCAACCCTCGAGATACATCTCAAGGATATTGTTACACATGAAACTCCACTACCAATCATACCTGCTAACCCAAAATATCATAATAAGTAAACAACCAAATTGTCCCGATTAATGGAATCATAGAATTATATCCTCTATATCAAGATATTATCGGCTCTGGAGGGCACTAACTCACCAGAATGGTTTTACTCACATTATAGTAAAATAGATATTGATTACGAATCAGGTCTTCCTTTTTTCATGTTGGAACATTCTATTTCATTGCACATCACACATAACATCAAGGGGAAAACAATATATTTCATAAAATAGAATGTTATGAAATTCATATTATAAGGAAAAAAATAAGGGTAAAACTCAAAAAAAAATCATCGTACTAGACCCACATTAGTGTGTCATGATCCCAAGTACTCTCCCCTGGGATAACATGCCTCTATAGCACATGGACCAGTGGAATGGTCCATCCTCATAGTACATTATATCTATGGTCTTGGATCTCCACTAGATGCTCCATGATGGTCATATCATCCTAGATATATAACTCTCCCCAGTCAATTAAATGGGATTCACCATGAAGATACCAACAAAGATGAGAGACATGGAAGAAATCATGGACCCTTCCCACCCATGGTGAAGATTCCAAATAATATACCACCAAACCAACTCACAGCAACACCTAGAAAGGTCCAAAAAACCAAAGAGAGAGCTTACTCCCCTTCCTGAATCTCGTCTTCCCATGTTTAGGGGAAATCATAAAGAACACATTGTCTCCAACCTCAAACTCTAAGGGCCTCCTTCTATATTCATCATAAGAATTATGTTGGTCTTGTGCTGATTTCATCCTCTCTCAAACCAACTGAACCTTATCTATTACGCTCTAAACCACCTTAGGACCATGAACTATTTCCTCCCCAACCTTAGTTCAGCACAATGTAGAACGATATGGTCATCTGTACAAAGCATCAAAACAGGACATGCCAATGGAATATTGATATCTATTAGTATAAGAAAACTCAACCAAGGGCAGGTGTTGAGCCCATGAACCACCAAAGTCCAATACACATGCCCATAACATATACTCCACTGTCTGGATAGACCGTTCCATTTTATCATCTATCTAATGGTGGAAACAAGTGCTGAGGTGAAACTAGGAGTTGAAATAATTAATCAATCCCTTCTAGACTAGTGAGGTAAAATGAGCATCTCGATCTGAGACAATGGACCTTAGAACTACATGCAACCACACCACCTCATACATGTACCTCTAAGACGAATCATCCACTACACCTGACTCCTTGGTCAATAAGAAGTGTACTAATTTCATTTACTAATCCACGATCACCCAGATATCTTCACAACTTCCATGAGCTCTGGGTAACCCTGTTATGAAATCCATCAATATGTCATCCCATTTCCACTAAAGAACATCAAAGTGTTTTAAAAAACCACTAGGAACATGTTATTCTACCTTTACCTGATAAAGAACAAATAACATTGCTAAAAATTCTGCCACTGCATACTAAATCCTCGACACCGAAATGGAAATCTCAATATACTAAAAATATTATAAATTCCATGGTGCACTACAAAAGTTGAGGTACAAAACTGACAAAGAACTCCCTTCCACATTGCTACCATAAAAAATAGCCTTCCTCAAAACAACATCTAGTTCAGACTATCCTCCAAGAATCCCTCTGTAGAATCACTATGGTCAACATGATAATGCCTCACCTCTACATATGAGTCTAGCCATTGAGACTCCTCCACTTACCATATCATATAATACTACACCGTCATCTATAAAATGATTCCTCCTCCATCGACCACCCTTGAATTCAAGTGAAGGGATGCCAATTCCTCCATTGCCCTCCAAGTAACAATAGAATCCTAAACAACATCCTTCTATGACATAGTTATCAAATAATTATCCACGAAATTCCCCTTTTATAAGGTATGGTGGATCTAAAAATCATAGTCCTAAAGAAAATACATCCACCTTTGTTGCCTCATATTCAGATCACGCTGACAAAATACATACCTCAAACTTTTGTGATCCATATAAACCAAAAATAACTCCCCAATGAGGTAATGTCACCACAAATCCATCTTAAAAAAAACCTTCACTAGATTTAGATCATGGGTGGCATAGTTATGTTCATGAGGGAGTAACTTCCTATAACCATAAGTGATCACCACATTTTGCTGCATGAAGACACTTCCCAAGCCTAGATGGGAAGCCTAAAAAATAACTCAAACATTAACCCTTTCGATGGAAAATAGAGAACTGAAGCATTGACCAATTTTTCATTTAGGTTACTGAATGCTGATTGGCATTAGTAAGTCCACACAAAAGCTTAATCCTTCATGGTCAAAGCTATCAATGTGGTTATTACATGAGATAAATCGAGCATAGACCTCTGATAATAGATGGTGAGACCAAGAAAGCTATGAAATTATTCTACATTCTTGGGTAATACCGAAGAAAAAACTACCTAAAACTTTTTTGGGTCAACTTACACACCCTACTAAGACACCACATGACCGAGAAAACTGACCTCTCATGTCCAAAACTTACACTTGAACAACATTTGATAGAGCTTGCGGTATCGAAGAACCTGTAAGATAACTCAAAGATTCTTGACATGACCCCCTCCTATGTTTGATTAGATCAAGATATCATTAATGAATATGATGAAAATCTAGTCTAGGAACACACAAAAAATAGGGTTGATGAGCCCCATGAACATGGCTGGTGTGTTCATAACACTTAGAAACATGACTAAAAACTCGAAGTTCCCATGAATGCATCTGAAGGAAGTATTCGGGATATCACCCTCCATCACTCTTAATTGGTGATATCCAGACCACATGTCAATCTTAAAAAACCAAATAGTCCCTCTCAACTGGTGGAAAAGATCATTGATCCTCATAAGTGGGTAACAGTTCTTTATTATCACTTAATTAAACCATCTATAGTCTATGCACAACCACATACTACCATACACCTTATTGGTTAAAAACAATAGAGCACCCCATGGGGAGAGAATAGGATGGATAAAGCCACTATATATCAGATCTTCAATCTAAGTCTTCAACTTGGGAAAATAAGAGGGTTCCATCCAATAATAAGCAATCGAAATAGGAGAAGCACCAGGGTGGAATTCTATCACAAACTCAACATCACGTTGAAGTGGCGATATCACAACCTCCTTAGGGAAAACATACTGGAACTCCCCGATGATATTGGGAAGCTCCACCATTCTAGCATCCATTGATTCCACCAACAACATAGAAAACAAGGAAAGAGGGGGATTCACATGTTGACTTGCCACCTGAAAACTCTGCTCACCAATAAAAACCACGCGCTGGTCATCCATATTTGAAAAAATGGTTCCTCTTCGAAAGAGTTAAATAAAATCATATACCAAATACAATATATTGATGCCAAGGATGAAATTTTAATGATACATCCCAAATAATAAAGCATTACCATGGGATTTATGTGGCCTCATCATCAATCTACACCCCCAAAGCACATCAAACAAGTTGTTCTAGAATCCGACTAGCGTAGTCAACAACAGTGGTATGGGAAGACTCTATAAATCTAGTCCCACAGAATGGGATAGATACGGTTCTAAAAAAGAGTTTGAATCTATATAATCAAATAAATCACATACAAAAGTAGATGATAAACTGACTACACCTCTAACTACCTTTGGACCATCGGGTGATGCTACCTCTGCTACATCTAACAGACCATGCCCTTCTCCACTGCCTCTCTATTGGTGATTTCCTCCACGACCATTCTTGAATCAAGAAACCTGAGTTATAGGAACATCCTGAGGTTAGAATCTACCTGCCTCATCTTCACTTCCTAGACCACAAGCCCGATTCCCCTGTTGTTGGAACAACCTCACTGGTAACTACTATTGAGGTTGATGCTGAATCTGCCAGCCTTTTCTAAACTGAGTTTGAGTAGCCACTAGGAAGTAGTCATAAAGATGATAGTGAACCCCACATTAGAAACACATTATACCTAATCCCAATGGAAAGGTACATAAACCATAATGTAAAAGGGAATCCATAAAGGTTGATTCTTGGCTGGTCAAAACCTTGAAGGCCCCAAAACCTATGAATTTATACTGAAAAATATTCTCCTTATAGAACACTATTGTTTCCATTCTCACATAAAATAGAATACTTATTTCCTCTGCTCGATCAAATATTCTATCTTCTAAACCTCTAGGTATGTTGGAAATATAAAAGGTGTAACTACCTAATGGATAGAAGGTTGGAGTGCCTCCTCAAGAAACCTCACTTGAGAATCCTCATCCAAAAAAATATTTAGAGTGAAGCACAAAAGGTCCTAGAAGATAATCCCAAGCTCCCCGAAAGTCATACTCCCCTAATGAAGGGAGAGTATCTTCTTCTCTCTTCTCATCATTCATGGTCAATGAGAGAAACTCATCCCAAAAATCTTTCTAGAAGTTGACCAATGAAACTTCTATCTTTCTCTTATCACCAAGGTACACCATCCACCACTGATGTACATATCCTCATATATGGATAACCTCCAAAGGGACTATGTACTCCATTGGAACTCAAATAAAATAGAATGTGGACTCTATATCATCTAGGAAAATATCTATTTTCATATCTGAAATTCTCCCCTTGTACTTTGACAATGCCTTCTGGTGAAAAGTGTGCAAGATCCTCTGCCACTGGTCATCATCCTCAACAAGATTGAACCTCCACTGATAAACTAGGTCAACCTGCTGGACCTCCATTGCCTAAGCCACATGAGGATGATGACCAGGATCCATAGATGAAAAACAAACAATGATTTCCTAATCCTAGTAGTGTGGATTTTCCTTATGATATATTTCAATTAAATTTAATCTATTTAGTTTATTTTATCCATTTTATCTTTCCCTGAAAAAAAATCAAAAAAGAACATGATTCATCATGATTCATTTACCCATCCTAAGTCTCTACCTTAGTAATTAGTCCCAACTCACTTAGTCATTCAATAAGCTCAGAGTCCATGTACTGGGTCATGGGGTGGCGGGATAAAATCCCTTATCATAGCTAGTCTCCTTGGCTTACGTCATGCATCAATGTCAACAGACACTATTTCCATAATAACCAATGAATTCTTAACTATACCTAAATTTGAAATCCACCCTATTTCTCAACCATAATATCTGATACCACTATGTCACAACCCCCACCCACCAAAGATACCATAATGTGGGGAGAGAGATAATGACCCCTAGAGTCTCACCTCTAGTAGGCCCTAGGTTGGCGACTGGCACCATGGGTGTAGAAATCTCAAAATATGGGATACAATACCCTTTATAAAGAAACATGATCAGGAGATAGGATGAATCAATAGAAAAAACTCTATGAATTAAAAAATAAGAAAACCAAAACCACCACACAATGCATGTGTAAATAAAACGGTTACAGATAAAAGTTCACAAGAGTAAATATGAAAAATAAAACTAAGCAGTGAAACAGAAACTATCCCAAGGTCTCAGCTAGTAATGCCAAGCATGGTCCATGTAATAATAATAGAAACTTGAAAAAAAAATTATATACACAATGTGGGAATATAGGTATACTTAGTAGGACAACCAGAGTCTCTCAAGCACATGTGAAAGATCATACTAATGAATCCGTGAGAAAACAACAAAACCAAATAGCACCTAACATGTAGACTAACGATAACCCCAACCTCTACAAGGATTTATCACCAAATAAAACATCCATGTAATAAAATATAATACAATGTTCATCGATGATAGGGTACCCTACACCACTTTTCCCCTGATTAGCTACTCTCACACCCCATTGAAGAATGACCTGGTGCTCCCACATCTTCTGAATATATCACATCACATCCCACCCGCACACACTAGGGCCGCACCACACAACACATCTCTCCCACACACACCTAGGCCACATATAACATCACATCCCAACTACACACACATGGGCCATCATAACACGTATCATCCCAAAAAAACTTGAGACAACACATGAAAACCCATCCTAAAAACACCCAGGACAACAAAAAATATCACATCCAAAGACACATGTTAAAGCCCACCACAATTCATTCTAAAGAAACATGGTGCCACACATCTCAACATGCCTAAAGACACTTGGGCCAATATCTCCTCAAAGAGGGAGCTTGGAAGATCGATTGGCTAGCCATCCATCCTCCCACTGAGATGTTGGGAAAGAAACCCCCCACATGACTCTTCGCGTGCCGACACATAGTGATCCACTAGGGTGGGGTGCGTATATAAATCAGAAGGATAATAAAAAGTATACGTGAATATATATAATTCCAAAAAATCCCCCCCTATAGGTTTACCAGAAAAACAAAAACCAACTCACAAGGTTTTCCATGCCTGCTAGCAAGATAAAATGCACAACCCTATACAGGTAGAATGTAAAACATAGTTTGTATTCATTCCTTAGATAGTATTAAACCATTTTCCAGATTCAATTTTACTGACCCATTCCATTAAAACATGTACATTGACTTATATTCCAATATCATTATTATCACCATCCATACAAACCAATCACCTAAAACAAAACAACACACAACAAGAAGCATTTTGAAACAGCCCAACAAACACATGCAACCCTACTGCTCATTCATATCATGTAAAATTACCCCCACACATAATATCTAATAAAACATATTATTAGATTTATAAATGAATCTCTTTTAAATTCCACTTCATTAATTAATGGTATTATCACACAAACCATTATATCATGAGCCATTTAATTCATTAACTGACTATATATAATTATCTGATTATTCATGATGATATAAAACAATCAGAAAAACATAGATTTCAATAGTAAGGTGTTATAGAAAAATAAATCCACCACCAAATATGATATTCATTAAGTAAATATGTTCATGAAATAATAATATTGAATAAAATAAAAAAAATAAAGAAAACTATGTAAGATAATTATTTACATTCCCCTACACCTTTAAATTCAATTTAAACAAATTCGTTGTCTTTCATAGTTCAGATTAAATCAGATTCAAAAGGACACCAATTATAAACCCATCCCACATGACACACATAAAATGAAATAAAGGAAATACTACCAAGAAGGAAGAATCCTTTTCACCGACTTGTTGCACCAAAACATGGAGTGTGCGTACAGGAGGAAACTGCCTCATTGGCAGTGAGAACTCTAATTGGATGAAAAAAAAACTTTTATGACTCCAAGGAAGAAGGATTTATAACCTCTAATATCAAGATAATGAATAAGGAATCAATGAAGGGAATATATCAACCTTAAAAATATTAAATCTGAAACTAACAAAATTTGAAAGGGTTTAGTTGACCATTAAAGGTCGATCTCATTAAAACCATGTGTTTTAAAAGTTTTAAGTGTCTTAGGACTTTTAAAAAATTAAGGATATGATTAAACTCTTTTGAAACTGATTTAAAACACATAATTAAGGTAGTTAAACCCACTTTTCATCACAAAAGATGTCAAAATAGATAATCAATTATTATTTGGAAAACTAGAAAAAATATTGAATAATGGAAAACAATTGGAAATGACACGTACCCAGAAATGATAGATTCCAAAGATGAAAAATGACCAGGATGACACACCACCACAAATGAAATACCGCCAGAATGACACACCGCTAGAAATGACACACCGCCATAATGACACACCACTAGGATGACAAACTACAAAGATGACACACCAGCAAAAATGACACACTGCTAGAATGACACGCCGCCAAAATGAAACATAGGAAGGATGTCACACCACCATAATGAAACATCGCTAGAATAGCACATCGCCAAAATGAGACATCAAAAAATTAAGAACCACCAGAATGATAGGCTCCCATAATAACACTCCTTAAGGATGAAATACTGCCAGAAATTACACACCGCCAGAATAACATGCAATGAGAATGAAACATTTCCAGAATGACACCCCACCAAAATGACATACCACCATAAAGACACACCATTGTAAAACTAGAATTTTGAAAAACTATTGTAATGACACACCATTGGAATGACTCATAGGTCCCAGAAACACCATAGACTACCCCCAAAAACATCAAACATCAAATTTATTGCAAAGTAATAGGCTAAAAGGTCTGACCAGTTACATTTATTTCAATGGAATACAAAATAGAATATTATTATAATAATATTTAATTTAATTGATAGAAAAAAATTATAGTATTAAGAAATATTAGATAGGGTTATAAAATATTAAAATTCTATCTTAAAAATAAAAAAATAGTATTTTGAAAAGTATATTTTTAATCCTTAAATAAATATTTCATCAAAATAATATTTTATGAATTTATTTTTTGAATACTTATTGATATATTAACAAATTTAATGAATTTAATAAACAATATATCTTTCACTAATCAACTAAAAATTATTTATTTTATAAAAATAGAAAATATTTATCTTAATATTTATTTTTTATTAATAATGAGGAAATTGAAGTCAAATTAATGTTCTTAAATTTTTAAATTTTTATTTTCAATAAAAAAAATAAATATAATAAAAACAATTTTAGATGAAAATTTAAAATTTAAATCATTAACTATAATTATTCATATTTTCTTTGATTTATTTATTAAATTTTGTGTTAAAAAAATATTCATATGAGTAATATCATTAATCGATAATATATTTTGTTTTTTAAAATAATGTTCATAAAAATATATTTCATAAGGGTTATATTTTAATGCCTCAATTCATCTTAATAGTTATTTTTATCGACTAATTAAATTTTATCAATGGAACACTATTTATAATGACCTCTATTTTTATTTAAACATATATTTCATAATTAATTTAACATTATATTTACCCACGAATTTTACAATATCATCTTAATGGTTATATATTGTAATCTTTTTCATTTTGGTTTTGTCCTTAATGTGCAGAAAGCTATTAATCTCAGTAGTTATCAATAAAAAATTTAATTTATAATCTTATGGTGTAAAATTATCCACCATTGAATATATTTGATCCTCATAATTTTAATTACCATCTAATAATATAATTAATTAATGATATATAGAATATTTCCATAACTCATGATATAATATTAGAATAAGTTATTAAATTAATATCTTAGCTACAACTAAAAAAAATCATTTCCCCTCATCATGTTAACTAACTGCTTCATATTTCCTTGGTAACGTGCCACACTATGACCTCATTTTCCACACATTTAGAATATTTAAATTCCTTTATGAAATTCACCATGGTGATTCTTACTAAACTGTTGACATGAAGGAAATTTAATATTCTTTTCTTCATCATCATGGTCACTTTATCTTTCATGAGACTCTACACTTATGTTCATTGGTATGATTTAAAAATCAACAATTTCCTTGTTTTTAATCATAATTCATGAGAGATAATTATGAATAACCCCAATATATCTCACACAAGATCATTCCCTACTAGGTTTTCAATTGGAAAAATATTTTTATTTTCCCTGAAATCTATAGTATAATTTGTTCCTTCAAGGGTCTAGAATTTATAAAACCAAAAGTAATTACCCTTGAGTAATGAATATTCAACTCAATAAAATAAATATTGTATAAATAATTCAACCATTAAATTTATTACACTTATAAATTATAATATTATATTTTAGTTCATCCTAAATCACTCTTTATTTTATATTGGTTTCATCTGGTTGAGTTCTCTCACAATACTCAACCTAATTCTTTAACGTAATAAATCCTTCATAGTGGATTTAAAAGTTAATGTGATTGTCCAATGTAAATATTATAGGATATTCTATATAGGTGTGTAGTATTGGGCTCAATCATAGTTCCTCACAATTATAATTGAGTTGATACCTGGTAGTCATTTTTAACAGTGATTCCCAGTAGGTCTGTTCCATAAATGAATCCACGTGTTAGTATCATAATAGGGAAATAATTTCTAAGAGAACCACACATACCCTACTTTACGGAACTTAATATTGATATCCTGGACATAGATATATCCCTTACTCATATCCCTAAGGTTTTTACTAATGGAATCTAATCCTAATATATAAACAACCTAAAATATTCAATATTACATCAAACAAAGAAATTGGATTTCTATACCTCTATAATTATGACCCACATTAATAAACCAACCCTTAATTAAAGTGTTAAATATTAAATAAACTTCATCCAATGACATACTAATAAGTATATTCATCTATATCCCCCAATGACACCAAATTTAATGATCCATACCTGGAATCCTTGGATCTGGTGCTGATAAACAAATTCATTACATAATGGCATTCAAAAAAGCTAATTCAACTAAATTTTAACCATTAATAATTTCAATATCACTAATAAATATAGAGAAACATACATTCCATAGAACATTTAGATGTAATGTTATAGATTATTAAAATAATTATTTTAATTAAAATTATTATATTTTTTCTATAGAAATGATATTTTCCAATATATATGAAACTACATAATCCATAATAAGTCTTCAATATCTTTGATAAATTCTATTAACATGCTAATCTTTGAGAAATATAATTTTATTAATTTTCATCATAACCATGGAAAATTGAAATGTTAGAAGGGGTAAATCAAATGCCTAGTATGGGAAATCACATATCCAAAGATAACATTGAAATAATAATTTGGTATGAAAAAATTAGAGTCAAATAATGTCATATAACTTAACACAAGATCTTGAATTAAATATAGAGAAGACATAACATAATAAAAAATAACCTTGATAACAATAAATAAAATTGTGGTGATGAAATTCAAAATGTTGCACATCTTTTACCATCATGGATAGTGACCATAAGTTATTGTTGTGGCCAATGTCACTTCCAAGTCATCGTTAATTCCACCATGGACGCAACCTAAACATTATTCATGCAATAGTTAGGGGTACACCAAATACCCAAACATTTTGTCTAATGAAACCAACTAATTCATTGAGGTTCTATATAAAAAATATCCCAATCTATCACTTCTTTATGTCCAATGTGCTCATTATATTAATGATATGAATATTAACATTTACTTTTCAATCAATAAACATATTTATTGACATGGAATCATATAAAACATCAATATGTTACCTGAAAATAAATTGGATAACATGGATATAATCCATCAAAAAATAAATTATGTAGAGATAAAGAATAAATAATCATCAATCTTTAACAATACATCATTATAAAAATTATTATAACTACATATAAGATATAAATATTGTCACAAGTAAATAAATAATCAGAAGTCATCCTAAGAATTACAGTGTAGATTTAAATAATAAATATCCTAAATGTAACATAAGGAATCTAAAATTATGTCTAAATAGTGGAACAACAACTGTATTACAAGAACACATTAATGGATTCACATAGAAAATGGATTGATATAAAAATATTTCCTATAACTGAGGATGATTAGAAAAGACAAAGGTAGTGATGAATCATTTAAATTATATAAATTTGAATAATTTTTTTGAGGAACACATGTTAATTTGATATAAAAGTATGAAATTTTTTAGTAGTGGATAAATTCAATCATAAATTTATCTAATGAACAATATTCATAAAGAAGTGTATTTCAGAAGAAAAAGAAACAGTAGTGTTTATTTCTATATAATGAGTACATAATGATTCATGGGGAAAATAAAATAGCGAGAATACATGTAAAACCTCAAGAAATACTATATAGGAAAAAATTAATTGGGGTTTTAAAAATAGATAGCTTCCAAAATACCTATATGTATTATCCTTAAAAAAATCCTATATTTGAATTTAATATTATAGAAGAAACCATTACATCTTAGGTAAAATATTAATCAAATACCCATGAATAAATTAACATGAAGTGAAACATTTAATATTAAGAATTGGAAAAAATAATTATATAATGTGTCAAAGAAGAATTCATTACACTAGAAATGGAAAAATGGTTCATATTATGAATCATGTCTCAAGAAAGTCAAAATTTGTTAAAAAACCATTACGTAATGCTAACATAAGAATCATTTGTTTATGAGTAGGTAACATAGGAATTATCCTTAAAATATCATAAAATGAAAGCAATTCAAAATAAATGATTTAAATAGGTAATTTAATACACCATATAAATTAATTTTTTTTGAGAAATATTAAAAATGTCTCATGGAAATGAAAATAGAGAAAAATGTCAATGAGAAGGTGATAATCAGTGAAATTAAAAATAAATTTCATAAAATGGTATATAATTTTAAATATATAAATATAATGAAATAATTATAAATTATATACATGGAAAATATATAAACTAGAAAAATTATGGATAAAAATTCATGACTATGCATCATACATCAATGAAACAAAATTGAGATGCAAAAACCCTTACATTTAATCCAATATAAATGAACATTCTCTAACCTCATATATAGGAAAAATAAAATTTTTAATCACCTATTTTAGAAAATAATTAATACCACTATGATTTTATTAAAATCCTTTATAACCATTTATAAATAATATATTAATTATAAATATTTAATTTTCATTATTGTGTGTCAGAAATTTTGTTTATTTGTTTTATATAAGTACCACTGTGATGGGGAAAAATTTTACATATTAGTTCAAAGGTAATAAAACCCATATTATTTAATATGTAATACTAATTTTTATTTACCAATTCATCATATATAATTTCATTAGTTTAAGGAAATAAATATGATTCATGAAAAAGAAATCTAATGTACTCGTTTTATTTGTTTAAGTCAAAAGGTGGTATATTAATAATCATATTAAATATCAATAACACCTATATTGAATTAAAAAACCATATATACATTATTATTTCATGGTATTACCATTGTATATCATCAATTAACAATTCATGATATAGAGATCATAGCATCATTCATGTAAGTGGTAAAACCAACCCAAAAGAATGGGATTTATAATGATTTAATTAGTAAGGAAATTCATTTAAATAATGTTAATATCAATATTAACTAATATTTAATATGTTACAAATATCATATATATATTTTAAATAAATATTTAGAACCATCCATGTATAATGGTGATGAAAAATTAAAATTTTCATTCAAAGAGGTGGTAGTCATTTTGTACGCATGATTGAAGTTTTCATTTCACAAACAATTAGATGAAATTAAAGTATAAGATAAATTATAATTTCAAGATCATAATTATGAATTATTAAATATTTTAATTCATCAAATCTACCCATATTTACAATTATTGAGAGAATTTTATGAAAAAACCCCATACTTTTATTGAAGTTGAGGTTTATGCGTACATAGGATCAATAATTTTTTCATGGAGGATGGAAAATATTATAAAATCTTAGATCAAAAAAAATATTTTTCATTGTTTACTACTAAAAATAATATATTTATATTAGTATTGATATGAAAGTTTTTGACGTGTATGATTATAATTAAAATACTAAGTAGTAATAAATACACAAGTTGAGAACATGATATTTATATTAGAAATATCCTTATAAATGGATTCCTTAGGATAAATAATTGATAGTACAGGCTTAGGAATGTGGGAGTGGGTTCTAATAGTATATAAATGGTTTGTTTCTTGGTATTAAATTTTAATTAACATGTGTATCATGAAGTTGTGTAAGTGATCCCATTATTATGTTATGACATGAGAAAACTTTGAAGTTCACATTTTATTTCAATAATGGTATGTCACAATTCATGGATCACTATTATAGTAAGGACCCTCACTCCTAGATCCTATATGGAAAGCCTAAAATTTACATTTTTGGAATTGATGCTGGTAAATTTCACCCATTTTCCCTCTAAACCATACAACATGAAAAGTAAATTTTTATCCCTTACGACCTTGAGGACAATTTAGGTTTACATTTTTAGAGTATTATGACAAAATATAATATAAAAAATTGAAATAGATTCAAATAATATTTTATCCCACTTAAAAAATATTTAAATTTTCACATTAATACATCATCATCATCCATATGATGTCCCTTATAGGATTAACTCTTCCAACACAATTCATTAAAACTTATAAAAAAGAAAACATAAGAAGGGTGAGATAAACTTCTCAGTAAGGGTAAAAATAATAATTAGTAATTGAATGCCATTAATGACCAGAAGAAGTACATAATTGTGTGATGGCATAATTAGAGTGAATGAGTGAATCATAAAAGTACTCATACACATCAATACCATGATCATAAATTATAAAAACATGGAAAATGTATAATTCAACAAAATCCATAATCATGATTGACATGATATCAATATCAAACATGAGAAAAATTATAGAACCAAAATAAGAATAGATAAAACATATTTCCATATTGGAACATTATCTCATCTAACACTTACCGATCCCTTATATAACCCTCACAAATTAGAATAAAAATACACCCAATATCAAATATAATTATCAAGTGAACATACTAATCACCCAATGAATTTGGGTGACATCTAGGAGAATCTATCTTATATGCTATAACGGGCTCACCCGATGCTTTTTGAGTGAAACCATTATATATAATGCCCATGATCCAAAATATGAATAAAAAACATATAACTATCATTATAAAACTCATAGAAAAAATAAATATTCTTATATAACCTGATCATCCCATTTAAAAGAAAAGGGTTTAATGTCAATATATTTGGATTATAATTAACCTGTGTAAAATGAACAGGTACCATATAAATCTCGTTCAAATATGGATAACTCATGAAAAAGAAAGAGTTTCCATAACAATCTCTTTGAAATAATCTAAATACATAAATATAAAGAATAAATATTTTATAAATAAAAAACATAACCATTGGATGGAGAATAAAATGTTTTCTTTTATCAATGAGTAGAAATACCATTAAAATATCATTAAACAAATTCTTCATAAAAATATACTATTAATTTTGAAAATCACATTTTAAAACCTAAATCATTTTAAAAATAATTCACTTTGAAAAAAACCATGGAAAAATATAAAGTATGTTTTGAAAAATAATTTATAAAATTTTATTAGGAAAAATTCGTTTTGGATTTTATAATAAATTTTAAATCATTTTTGAAAACATATTTAGAACACTTGGTTTTGTAGAAAAAGAGTTTATGATGAAAAAGATTATTTTTCTTAAAAGAAATATTTTAAACTATTGTGTATTGAAATAAATTAAGATCAAGGTAAGATATTTATTATATGAAATAACTATAGGATAATAAAAGTCAATAGATTTTTTTAGATTTAGATAATAACATTTTAATATTGTGAACTTAATCACACACATTGTTAATAAATGATGAGATTGTAACACAAAACTCATACTAGATTGTTAACATTGAATCTTAAGCCACATGAAAGTATTAAATTAAATGAAACATAAAATTTCATGAGAATAAATAAAATCATGATATTACATGTCAAATGGTTTTTATATATAGCTTATAAAAGAAGATAGGTTCATAATAAGACATAAGTCTTAAAGAAAGAAAATTGTAACAAAAATACATTACTTCTTTGGTATCATTGGAACTAGGAACCCCATGAAAGAGAGATAATAAAATTGATATTTAAATACCCATAAATTTACTAATAAGGATTATAAAATTAATTCATGATATGTATATACACTAAATAATAAATATAAGTTGTGAATATAGAATATATCTCATAGGAATAAAAGAGATATGAGAAAAACCCTTACCTTGGCTCTTATTCGTTACATTTTTTCTTTATATTCCTGACTAAAAATATTATTTTAAATATTTAGATTCCCGATTTACATATCCATTTTTATTATTAACTTTATTTTAATTATAAATAAGATTTACATAATTACTTAATAAGTTATGTATCTGTTGGATGTTTTTACCATATTCGTCTTATGTGTCAAAAATGAATCTGGTAGGTCGACTATGGTTAAAATTTAATTATATAAACATATCCAAAATGTGAACCATGATAGAAATATTGTATAAATTTATTATATATTTACTTATATTAATATATAAAATTTACTAATAGGAAATGAAATACACCCTTCATAGAGACTGTATGTCGTATATACACATGAATGTTGTTCCTATTGTCATATCGTATTAAAATAAAGATAAGTAAATGATATATATATATATATATATATATATTATAATTAAAGTATAATTTTTATTTCAAATATTTCACTTATTTTTATTAAACTCATCCGTAACACATCCCATGTACAGAGTGAATGAATCACATCGCTTTGTGAAGCGGTGCTTCGATGTGAACATGAATAACATTATCATATTCCTAAAAAATGGGTAGAATGAAGGAATGTGATATATAATAATTATAGAAGAATTATAATATTATAAATATCATAAATATAATACATAACTATTATTTTCATCATTATAAACATCCTTTAATGGTTGATAGGGAAAAACAAACGATATTGTTTTGCAAGGAGGTAGTCCAACGTACACAAGAACATTGATTTTATAAACCATTTGATGGAAGTGTGTGTTGTTATATGTAGTAATATTAAAATTAAAACATCTAGAAATATAAAATATATTGAGGTCATTGTATAATTATGATATAAAAAATTTAAGGAGGTGCATATAGAAATAAAATAAAAAGGATATTAGAATAACATTACATCTTGATTGGGAATCCTCCTTAGGTGTGAACTAAAACCATGAAAGTTTTTATATATGCACAAATTAAGTCTTATAGTATGAGGGGAGGTAATTTTTGAAGTGATTTATTCACTATTTTAATGATCTATATGGGTTGATAGTTTTGATCAAGTTGAGAGAGTGACTGTCGTTTCATAGTTTAGGATTAGTGTATTTTTATAAATACTCAAAAGTATTCAGAATTTGGAGGTCAATGTTACCATAAGTAGGTCAACTATTGATAATTAAATGGGATGAGGGATTATATGGTCATAAAAATCACCCACCACACATTATAATAGATTTTTTAAACATTTCATTCCTTAACTTCTATATTTCCACATTTTTACCTTTTTTGGTTTTCATTATGGAAACTAGTTTTCTAACCTAAGTAATTTATCCATTAAGATTAAAATTTGTGTGATACTTATTATATAGATTAGTATAATTAATTATAAAAATTAAATACAAATTTATAAGATGAAACTATCAGGTTTTTTTAAAATTAATTTTTAACACATGCGCATGTGACACACAAAAATACTACTTTAACCTTAACTATGCTAACAAAGTTACTTAGTATTTCAGGGACAAAACATTACTTATAAAACAAATTGGTCCATGAAGGGACCATAAAATAAATTTATTAATATTTAAAAATAATTTGAAATAATATAGGGTTATTAGTAATTTAAAATTAATTAGTCAAATATCATTTATTATAAAATAGCATTAATGTCAATTTTCACATTGTCGATTTAATTTGAATTATAAAATATCATGAAAATAATGTAATTTTAATATATTTTAATTTTAAATATATTTTTAAAAATATATATTAACCATAAAATATAATTGAAAAAATAGTATATTTTATTTACTTTAATTTTAATGTTTTAGTATCATATATTTTATTTAATTATTAACTAAAAAATAAATGTGTTGGTGTTTCAAAAGAATTTAATGTAATTATATCATCTCTAAAAATTAATGATAAATTATTATGATAAAAATATATCATTTATCTTAAAAAATAATACTTATAACTGAGCCTATGTTGTTTTCCCCTACAAATATCATTATAGAAATTAAATAGAAGAATGATATAATTGTTTCTGTATTTTTCTTTATTTAACTTATTATATGGGTCACTTTCATGGAATTGTGTCCCAAAAACTCATAAATTTAGATCCTAATGTTATATTTGTTGAAATATTTATATCCAATATGTGTTGGAAATTTTTGGGGTCATTTTGAAACCTTATATTCTATGATTAACCACTGTGTAAGCTCATTTTACTGTAATCACTGTACTTAATTTTAATTTTTTTCACAAATCATACTGGTCAAAAATTATTTTGAACTTATTATATAATGAAAGTTGTTATTATTCCAAATATGGAATCAATTTTTTCCAATTAAATAAATAGAATATTGAAAATTTAATAGAAAATAATTATCCAAACTTGACGAGAAATTGGTCTTTTAACGTGAAAAAGTTAAAAGGATTACAATGATTTTATATTTGAATATGATATGAAAAAGGTTAAAATTACTCAAATTTTATTAATTAATATAAAATTATACTAATTTTATTTTTAATCCAATTCATAATATAAGTTGAATTTTTAAATATTTTAGGTGAAAAAATAGTTTTCAATTATAGTTATGTATTTTTCAGTTTTTATCAAGAATTGAAAATTTTCATAAAAATACAAAACATTTACCCTAATATGATATTGGTATTTTAATTTTAAAAATTATGTTTATTTTTACAAATAAAAATAATAAATGTTTTAAAAATTATATTTTACAAAAGTTTTCTATAATAAGGTCATAAAATAGTTTTGTAGAAAAAAATACAATTTATAAGCATACAATTGAATTTATTTGTATCCATTAACTAGAAAATAAATATAATGACTATAAAAAAGTAGATTGAATATATTAAATATAAATTTTCTTAGTATAACCCAATAAGAGTGATTTTTATATTTTATTGGTATACTATAAACTTGTGTTCACTTAAATAGCTTTTTAGAAAATGATTTCCTTTTTTTTCAAAAAGAAATTTGGTTTTATTTCTAATTAATTATGATATAAATAATTAGTTATAAATTCATGTGTAAAAAATATTTTCATAATTCAGTTAATCCTATATATACCCTCCATTCCAACAATTAGGTAATAACTATCTTGTTAAATAATAATAATAATAGTATATTGTTGTTATGTAAAACTCGATCTTGAGTGTAACAAAAGATATTGAAAGTAATATTCATTACTTGTATCGTAAGATAAAATAAGTGTTACATGTAATGAAATATAAAATTAGTGTTTAATTTCTTTTACATTATCGAATATAATTTTACTCTTTTAATACTATAGGGTGGTATTTCCACCTTTAAAAAATAATGCCCTCACAATTAAATCATTTTCTCATTAATAAATGGTTGGAAAATAGAAAATATTTTTGCTGTAAACCCATATAGTAAAAGGGTTACTAAATAATATTCTTGACAAAACTTTATGGTATGCAAGGGGGTTATCGAGAATGACATGTAACTATGTCACGACATAGGAGAGCGTTGGTGGAAATTTATGATATGGGAATGAATGAATAACGTAAATAAAAAATAAAGATATAGAGTGACCAAATTCATCAATAAATATAAAGTGAATGATCAAGATAAAGTTTACAATCAAAAAACTATAAACCAAAGAGTCATGAAATAGGGCATTGATATCTTTAGAGATGATGGTAGTATGATAATTTTTTTCAGGATCCTTTTCCTAGAGTTAAAAAATTTTCATACCATCTAGAATAAGATAATATGGAAATATACGAACATGATGGGTATAATTTCAAACATTAATCAATTTCCACAATAATCTCATATTTTCCTCCACACTATGTTTATTCAGGATATATTTTTCATTCCTGAAGCACTGAACTCAAAATTCAAAGGCCACATAACAATTAAATGAATAACAAGATATTCCTCCTATCTTTAAAAATTAACCTAAAAAGGTTATAACATGGTAGGATAATTCCAAAAATGAATAAGAATTAATATGATGCAATAATAAAAAAAATCAATGCTAATACCCAAATTTTAGACTAAATCAATCCATAAATAACTATCCTTAAAATTCCTCATACTTTTCCTAACTATTGTTGAAACCCAGATATTAAAAATATTTGGTCATATATTCCTTCATGTTAAATAAACCATTATTACTAAAATAAAATCCCATATATTTCAAAAATAAATATAATAATTACCAACAAAAATGTCATTCTAACTAGGACATAGTGTTGGCCGATGGTATAAGAGAAACCCTTATCATTATTAGATCATCGGATCAAGCCCCACCAACTTAAAAGATGCGACAAGTTGTCAGCCAATATACAAGTTTTTTTCTTAACATGAAAAATAATAACTCCCTAAATATCACTTCATTTTTATACTTGGTTTTACAAATACCCTAACCTAATTAAATGTCTCCCAAAATGTTTTCAATTGCCTCAAAGTTCTTACTACTGCAAAAAATCAAATGGGGTGTATATGATATTGAATATATGGTCAACCTTAATCTTATAGAACTATGATGGTATCAATAACTCTTATTATGTCCTCAAATGAAAAAAATACTAATCTCTGATTCTATCTAAACCAACGTTTGATCCCAAATATAATAGTCTAGGACCTGCACTCCCATATCCTGTACTGAAATCATGAACATTAAATTTCTGACACTGATGTTGATAATTATGACTGATTTTTTTTCATTAAACCAGACAACATAAAAAAATTGATCACTTAAAACTATAGGACCTTATAGGTTTATAGCTTTACAAAATTCGGATAAAATTATACATAAGATATTAACATGGATTTAAATTAACATTTCTCTTAATTAACCCATCTTTTCTTTTTAAAATTGTTAAATCATCATCATCAATATAAAATAAATTATTTACATAATTCATTCGATATATTTATTTTAAACATGGGGATAATGAAGCATAAGAATGGTGAGCTCAAATTCTCTGTAAGGGTAAATATAAGAATTATAAATTAAATTTCATCAATAAGAATAATATTTTCATAATGGCATGACAACATAATTAGAGGGCATGAGAATATCATAAAAGAACTCATATCCATAAATACCCAAATCTTCAATTATGAAAACATGGAAAATGAAAGATTCATAAAAATCAATATTCACGAGCCACGTGATATCAATATTGATCATGAGAAACATTATAAACCCATTACAAGCGTAGATAAAACATACTATTATCATGGAACAACATATCATTGCAACCTTACAGAACCCTTCCAAATTAGAATAAACATACAACCAAATTCGAATATAATTTTCTAGAGAAAATAATAATGACCCAATTAATTGGAGTACTATCTGGGTATACCCATCACATAATCTATAAAAGGATCACCATTTGAAATCTATGAGAAGTAATCATATATAATGTCCAAGAACAAAAATATGACTAAATTCATATAGATTTGATTATAAAACTCATATAAACAATCCTTATTATTTTATAACCTGATAAAAATGTGTAAATGAAATGGGTTTCATGTTAATATCTTTGAAACATGATTTACCTGTGGAAATGAAACGGGTTCCATAACAATATCTTTGAAATGTGGTAAGCTCGTGGAAAATAAAAGGGTTATATAACAAACATTTTGAAACAATATTAATCCATCCATAGAAAGAATAATGATGTTATCAATACAAAATATACTCATTGGATTAATTATAAATGTTTTTCTATAATTTATTTATATAAATACTATTAAATTATCATTAAAACATTCACTGTGAAAATATCCTTTTCAATTTCAAAATAAAATTTCAAAACATAAATCTTTGGGAAAATATTTTTACTTGGAAGAAAACATGGAATCATATAAATCATGTTATGAAAAATCATTTAAAATATATCATTATAATAATTTTTTCATTCTTTTAAAAACCCTTTTAAAGCATTATTGAATATTTTTTAGGAAATATGGTTTTGAAAGAAAAAGAGTTTTCGAAGGAAAAGTTGATTATTCATAAAAATATTATTTTGAACTGTTGAATATTTAAAGGGAGGAAAATGAAGGAAGAAATGTATTATCATGACATAAAATGAGGATAAAAAATCCAAGGTAATTATTTATAGTTATATGATAATATTTTAACATTGGAGACATATCCTTAAACAATCTTGATAAATGATGATGAGATTTTAACCCATAACTTTTACCACAATGATAACACTGAATCGTCTACCCCATGAAAGAATTACATTAATTGAAACTTAAAATATAATTAAAATAAGTTAATTCATTATATTTACTTTAAAAGGATATGTATATAAA
This sequence comes from Viscum album, assembly GCA_963277665.1. NCBI lineage: Eukaryota > Viridiplantae > Streptophyta > Magnoliopsida > Santalales > Viscaceae > Viscum > Viscum album. The sequence goes on from OY728127.1 coordinate 644,298,078, forward strand.
CCAAAAATATAATATAGGTTCATAACATGACATAAATCACAATGAATTCAAATTGTGACAAAAATCCACCACCAATTTTGTGACTTTGAAAACAATAACCCCATGAAACAAAGATCATAAAATGGATTTGTAAATCCACATAAATGTAATTATATTTGTCATAAAATAAATTCATGGGGTTCATATACACCCAAAAATGAAAAAGCGTGGTGAATATGATATTTATCTCATAGAAATAAATGTGAGATGAGAGAAACTCTAAATTAAGTCTAATTCATCACACTTGTTCTTTATCTTCCTGAATAATAAAAATCTAATAATTATTTAAATGATTGAGAACCTTTTCTGTTATTATTATTACCTCTATTTCCCTTATAATAATGTTGTACATAATTACTTAAAAACTATGTTTAATTCGGTTGTTTTGACTATATTCAGATTATGTGTCAAAAAATGAATTTGGTAGGTTGACTATGGTCAGAAGGTCATTATTTAAAAATCTACGGAATTTAAACAATGATATAAATTTCAAATATATTAATTATATACGCATTTATAGTAATATATATAATTTAGTGATATTAAATGAAACACACCATTCATTAAGATAGTAGTTCGTATGTATACTTGAACGTTGATTCCATTTTCATTTCATATTGAAAGAGGTAGAAATAAATGACACACACACACACAAACACACACACACATACACATATATATGTAAGTATATATTATAATTGAACAATATTTTTTTATCTTAAATACATCACATATGATCATTAATACCATCCCTTATACATTCCATGTTATGTGTGAATGAATGACATCACTTCACCAGGCAGTAGTCCACCATACACACAAATGATGTTATCATATTCCCAAAAAATTGGAAGCAGGAATGTATGTGTTATATAATAATTCAAAAAGAATATTAAAATCATAAATATAATATATATATATATATATATAATATTTCAATCTTTATCAGCAACCTTTAAAGATGTTAATGCAAAAAACGGAAAAAACGGTTCGTGGGGTAGTAGTTCACCGTAAACATGAATGATGATTTCATAACCAACTTGATTAAAGTGTGTATTGTTGTAGTTCATACCCTTAATATAAAAACATCTCAATATATTTAATATAATGTGTTAATTATATATTAATGATATATAATGTAATGGCCCAGAACCCTCTGGTCCATTCCTTTGCTCAAATCTCGTGTCTGAAGTGTTCTGGTAGGTCAAGGCGACTTATCCCCAACACTTTTCCAAATTTCTAGTTCTTTGAATAGTGTTTCTAGTATTTTTAATAGTGTTTTAGGTGATTCATATGTTGGTGACTCATCTTTCCTTGAGTCATCTGTCGGTGAGTGATCTATAAGTGAGTCATTTTTCAATGAGTCTTATGTTGGTGAGTCATCTATCAGTGAGTCCTCTGTTGATGAATCATCGGTAGGTGACTCATCTGTTGGTGAGTCATCTATGACTGAGTTATCCGTCGATGCGACATTTTTTATCAGTGCTTCCAACTTCCTATAGTTTCTCCTATTTATCATTTTCTTTGACAAAAAATGAATTCAAGGATTTATTTTAAGGGATTTAAGGCCAATTCAAAGCCCATAACTCCTATATTAATTTTCCTAAGGCTCGGGATGACTTTACATGGTCAAATCGTGTGGTTTAATGCGATATGATTATAATGGAAAATCCGGCATATCTTAAATCCTTGCCCCGTTAAATCTCATAAAGTGATGAGATATCTTCCTCCCTTGTTCTACCTTATTATTCACTGGTGCAAGATGCTCAAACCTTTCCTTCTTCCCATAGTAATGGTGTGATTGAACCGTAATCCTTGGATCGTTTCCCGTTAATGTTTCTTCCGACTATATGTGCACCACCTATTTCTGTGCAAGCAGAAAGTATCGATCCGTCATCAATAGATGGTATGATTTAATTCCATTCATGTGTTTTCTTTGATCCTTATTCTCCAATTTCTCCTTGACATGTTATGGAATGGGATCTCCATGCTCTTAATGAAGTTTTCTTGGGAGTCAGTCGGTGCAATCGTGTCGCAACATCCTCAGATGGATGCATTTGTTGCGGGGGGAGGCGATCATAATCCATTGTGTGGACCATTCTCATATAAATAACTTCAATAAACATTTGAGGTAGGGGATTCAGGAATTATATATTCTATTACATGCAACTATAGTGTTATCATGTTTTATCCCACTATATCCCAATGGAATTGACATAATTAATATTTGAACTGGATGAATAAATTAGTATCGATCATATGTTATTTCCTCATATTTTTCAAGATAGTTTGATATTTATGATTTACTTGTTTGGAATGTCATTCTTGACATAAATTGGTAATGAAAGTTATCCTAGATTAATTATAATTATTTTTCTAAGACAAAAGAGGCATACAAATGAATCTGATTGTTGTTGTTGTAATTTGATGTTAATCAAATTGGTGCAGTAAGAGTGTTTAATTATTTTGATAGCTATGTTAGCTTTATATTTATGTTTCCCATAGTTGGAACCTACTATTAATGAACTGGTTATTTAAAGATGGATTAAAGAACTGGTTATTTGATAAAATATAATTCCTCATAGGTTTTTGAGTTACCCACTTTCTTGTAAAGGCCAAGAGCCTTATTCTTGGAGCTATGAGAGATCATTGTGCATGAAGGAAAAATGCATTGTTAAGGGCCAAGAGCCTAGTTGATATGATTTTTTACCAACTTTTTGTGTTGTGATGTGAGCTTGGATGACTTTTGTGATATGTGGGGGCATAGAGGCCCACTGGTTGTTGCAGTAACTGACTACTAGAGTGGAAAGATGCATCGGTTTATGCATGTTGGTGTTGAGGAGGACACCAGAGATGATGAAACGGGTTGGATATGAATGTTGGATTCATGCTGAATCTTGTTGGTTGTTTATCTGCATTGCTTTCCCCACTGCTCAAGGCAGATGGTCTTGCTTACCCTCGTTCCAAAATCGGTGACGATTTGTGGGGTATGCCATATGCTTTCCATGTTTAGATGCTCGAGGGAGTATGGTTATACAATCTTTAAATAGGTGGAAAGGACTTGGTGAGTAGTTCAACTAATCACTGTGTTGATCCCTCTTATGTTTATTAGCTTAGAATGTTTTTATAGAATGCCTGGGAATATGGGAAAGTAATAATTGTATTAATAAATGATTGAGTAAATGATGTTAACCAATGGGGTTTTATCTTACTGTGATGAAATGCTGAGGTAATATTTATGATAAGTTGTGGACTAGATTTGGTTATGCTTAGAGGGCATGAATCTTTGGTGGGATGCTAACGCAGTGTAATGTAGAAGTAATAACAGTTAATTAATTTTTAAATAATTAATTAACATAAAGTGAAACTAATGAAAATGGATAAAGTAATCTAATGCATCTCGTTAAATGGTTGTGTTCTTATAGTATACCTAGTCTTAACAGTGGCAGCCGGGAGTTAAGAGACGTTAGATGTTGTTGAGTCTAAGACTAGGTTTTTCCCATAGTGTGGTTGTGAGCTATAGTGTATCATGTATTTTTTGTATTTCTATACACTAATCTACCCTGGTAGTTAGGGAGACTAACTCCCTAGGGGTTTTAAGCCCTAAGGAAGGTGTTTTCCCCAACATTCTGATGGGAGGATGGATGGCTGACTACCCCCTTTGGCCCCACTCTCTTCTCTTGGTAGTTACTTGTGCTAGTAGGCATAATGGTTAGTTTTACACAAATATCTATGTAGAAGGATGTAATGGATTTTGGTTATTAACACACATATATTTTGGATAGTGTTTCCTATGGAATACTATAGATGTAACGTGTATAGGCTGTGATGGCTTGAAGATCCTTACTTGGTGTATGGGCTATAATGGCTTGAGGTTTAATACCCAACATATGATACAAGTTATGTAAGATTTTGTTGCTCCTAAAAACTACCTGGTCAATTTTTTTACATGGATGTGGTGGTTTTTTTGCACGAGGTTCTTGTTCTGGTGTTACGCTCGGGTGTCAGCAGGTAATCCTTTTTGGATAGAGATGGCTTAGGATGTGTGACATTGTGGAAATGCGGTAAACCAGTGGGGAAGTGGTAGTGGGGTACCCTTGATATTATTTATTATATAATGTACACTTGTATGCAATACTTGATGAGAGTAGCCATGGTGAGGCTAGGAACTTTGTATACATATTTATATGATGAGTTAGTTTCACTTGTTGTTCACTGTGCTTTAGCATGCATTCATTACTTTTTCATGAGAGGCTCCCAATAGGATCCTACTGAGTATACTATTATACTCACCCTACTTATATATAAATCATTTTTAGGTCACTTAGAGTAGGTTGGAGATCAGTCTGGTTACTAATAGGTTAGGGTTGTAGGAGCTGTTCGGGCTTTGTGGTTGCTTCCGTTTTAACTTTCCTTTGGTACTTGTAGTTTTACCTTCCTGTTGTAGTAGTTTTTCATGACCTTAAAAATGTGTACTTTGGATTTCTTTTATATTTTAGTATGAATTGGTGTTTTTTGGTGTCTGTATTATCTCCCTCTTTAGCATGCATTCTCTTAGAGGGTAATGCCTATCATTTGTGTGTTTACTATACCCTCTATGCTTGTCACCAACCCAGGGCCTACAGGATGTGGGACTCCAGGGTCACTATCATCCCTTCCACATTTCCAGCCTAGGAGGTGTTCTCCTTGTGGGGAGGGGATCGTGATAGAGTGGTATTAGAGGTATGATTGATGGATAGAATGAAGTTTGTTGTTAAGCACAAGTGAGGTTGCATGGGTTGGTAGGGAAACAGTGCAAGTCAAGTTTAGCAAGTAATGTAAACACTAGAGACTGACTGAGACATAGGAATTTTGGACCCCCTATGATCTGATGCACAAACCTGTAAGTTTATAGTGGCTACTAAACAAGGTGATATTAGTTTTAGGGTAGAGACCTTGTAAAGGATCATGCTTCATTATTCTATTTTCATGTGTTTGAATGGTTAGAACTTGGTATTGGTTAACCTAAAATGAATAAAATAAAACAATTAATTAATTAATTTTGAGTCTTCCATATTCTAGGTTTAGGAGCTCTAAATATTTTTTATTTAGCAGGTATGGATCTATGTCAGTTTCCTCGTCTGGTTCACATAAAAGATGTCCAACAAGCTGTGCCAGCAGATCGTTGAAGGGTAGAGGTTGATGATGATGACACTTGGAGGAGTAAAATCTATGAGTTTCAGTGCTAGAGTCTACATAATTATGAGGGATATGTTTCAGATGAAATCATTAAAGATTGGTTGGAGGAAGTTGAGATAGCCTTCAGTTCGATTTGTGCCTGAAAAGATCACTGGGTGTCTTTGGTTGTGAAGATGCTGTGTGTGGCAACAAGGAGGTGGTGGTTCTTATTCCTCAGGGATCTATAGGAGTTAACGATCTCGTGGGAGGAGTTCTGAGACAAGTTACGAGTTGAGTTTCTTTCTTCAATAGCAAGGGATTCCAGTCTATAAGAGATACTTACCCTTCTTCATGGGAGATCCAGTGTGCGATAGTTTGTAATCTATTTTAGAAACCTTTTACGATATTATCAGAACCTATTTCCACATGAGGAGGCCATAATGAGGCATTTTGAGGAGACTTTGGGTCCAGATATCCATCATCAGGTCACCCAATTTATACTAAAGAAATATCTTGAGGTGCTAGTGAGGGTAGAGGTCATCGAAAAGATGTTATCCAGAACCAGATCATAACGAGAAGGAGTCATCATGATTCCTCATGAAGTAGAGCTATGGTCTGGGGTTCCTGGTTTTTAGGGAAGGAGAGTTTTCGTTCGACCGGGGGTAGGTCCTAGCCTTCAGTATCTCATTTCTCTAGGGGAGGCATCTCTCAGGACTATACCATTTGAATATTCACTTTTTTTCATATGGAGTATATGGTTATCAATAGAGAGAGTGACTAAATTTTAGAGCTGTCCTCGTGCACCAGGTGTTCTGCTTCAGGTTCCTCCATGGAGCCAGTTCCATCCGAGGCTGCAGCAATAGGTTACATCAGCTTTGGATCAGTAGAGAAAAGATGGGGAGGGAAGAGTACAACCCAACAATGCTCCTTGTCCTCGGATAATAGAGTATTGACATGGTGGTGGTATTCATTAGGGTTAGAGAGGCCGTGGAGGAGGTCATGGTTAGCTTCATTATTTAGCATTCCCAGTGCCATGTGACCCAGACATCATTTGAGGTAACATTTTCTTATTTTTCTACTTGGGTGTATGACTTGTTTGATTTGGGATTGACACAATACTTCACATCACATTCCCTTTTCCATTCTTTGGGACTTGAGGTAGAGAGGATTTCAGTTCCCTTGGCGTTGACTATGCCAGTTGAATGTCAAGGTGACTTGCTTTAAGTATGCAGAGACTGTGAGCCAGTACTAGGACAACACTGATCTTGGGGATATTTCACATGTTTACAGATACAACCATATGATTTCATCCGAGGGATGGATTAGTTGTATATGGTGCAGGATATCATGGATTGCTTCAGGAGGCAGGTGGTGTTCTTCAATGATGATAGAGAGCCTGCCGTGTTTTTTTGGTGAGAGAGACCCTCAGATGGGTTAGATGAATGTTCCGTACTAGTCATCCTTGATGTTTGAGCTGATGCTGAGTTCTTAGGAGGTTTAGTAGATTGTGTTTCCTATGGTCATAGAAGAGTACCCTGATGTCTTTCCAGAAGAGGTTGTTGCATTACCCTCTCGATGAGAGATCAAGTTTTGGATCGAGATACAACCAGGAGCATCTCCTATCACTCTTTCTATGTATTGGATGTACCATTTTGAGTTACGAGATCTACGTATATAGCTCGATGGTTTGTTAAAATGTGTTTTTTATGAGCGTGTCATTGTGGGGCTCATTAGTTTTTTTCCATGAATAAGGATGATGGAATTTTGTTGATGTGTATCGACTATCATTTCTTAAATAAAGTGACAGTGATGAATCACTATCAACTTCCACAAATTGATGACTTATTCGATAAACTGAAGGGTGAATGTTGGTTCTCAATTATTTATTTGTGTTCAGGATATCATCAGATGCGTGTGAAGGATGAGGATATCCTAAAGACTGTTTTTTTGTCGTCATGGGAATTACGAGTTCGTTGTAATTCTATTTAGTGAGAAAAATACTCTAGCTATGTTCATGGGGTTGATGGACATTGTGTTTTGTGAGTTCCTGGATAAGTTCATGGAGGTTTTCATTGAAAACATCCTTGTGTACTCTACGTATGAGGAGGAGAATGTAGAGTATATTCACACCATTTTGGGAGTTCTTCGTCAACAACAGCTGTTTGGGAAGTTGTCGAAGTGTGAGTTTTGGTATTGAGAAGTCTGTTTCTTGGGGCATGTTGTATCCTAGAAGGGAGTAGCTATGGATCCATCGAATATAGAAGCAGTTGTAGTTTGGGAATCCCCCAAGACAGTGATAGAGGTACGAATTTTCCTTTATCTCACATGCTACTAAAAGAGGTTTGTAGGCAATTTCTCACAGGTCGTTACTCTTCTAAAATCATTGATCCGGGAGGACCTGGTGTTCTTGTGGACTTATCGGTGTCATGCAACTTTTGAGTGTTTGAAGGAAAAATTGGAAAGTGCTCTAGTTCCTTGTCTTCCATTAGAGGGTGTTCAGTTTTATGTTTTCTGCGATGCTTCACATCTAGGGTTAGGCTATGTTCTGATGCAGTAGAGATTGGTCATTTCTTATGGGTCTCAATAGTTTCATCCCCATGAATGTTACTATTCCACCAATGATCTTGAGTTGGTGGACATGATGTTTTCTCTGAAGTTGTGCAGACATTACATCATTGGTGAGCGCTTTGTTGTTTTAACCAATCATAAGATCATGGGGTATGTTTTCTCCCAGCATGACTTGAACTAGCGGTAGCATCAGTGGATGAAGTTATTATAGGAATACGAATTCAAAATCACTTATACACCTGAAAATGGGAATGTTGTAGTTGATGCACTGAGCAGGAAGTCGTGTTGTGATGCAGTGTGTGAATCTGGTTATTTCTAGGGAGTGATTGAAGAATTTACAGCATTACATTTTGATATGGGAGATGTTGGGGGTATATGATGTCTTTTTCAGATGATGGTGCAATCATATATGGTGCAATATGAGGAAGGATACCAGATGAGGGATCTAGAGGTGGAGGTATGGAGAGAACGAGTTGTTTGTGGTGAGGCCCCTGATGGTTTGTATGAGGATGAACAACACCGAGTGTTGCATCCTAGAAGGATTTTCGTTCTTTTATCAATGCATGATACAGTTCTCAGAGGGTCCTGTAGTTCTTCTTTAGTGGTACATCTTGGCATGAAAAAAATGAACTGAGCCTTGAGGAGTAAGGTTTGGTGGCCTAGGATGAAGAGTGCAGTTTTGGAGTTTGTGTCTTGATGTTTGGTATGCCAGAAGGTGAAGGTGGAGCACCGTGTCCCAGAGGGTTTTCTCTAGCCATTAGATGTTCCTTAGTGGAAGTGGGAGGACATATCAATAGAATTTTTTATTGGTTTACCTTGATCTCAGGGAGGCCATGATGCTATTTGTGTGGTAGTGGATCATTTAAAAAAATCATCCCACTTCATAGTGATCAAATATTTAAGCTCAGTAGTGGTTTTGTCAAGGAAGTATCTGGAGGAGGTGGTGTGACTCCACCGAGTCTTGAGGATGATCATTTTTTATTGAGATCATCATTTTACCTCTAGAGTGTGGAGAGGTCTCCATCATGCTTTTTATTTACAACTATACCTTATCACTTCATTCCATCCATAGATGGAAAGTCAGATAGAGTGGACTATCTAGACTCTTGAAGATATGTTGCACTCTTTTGTCATGGATTTTGGAGGTTTGTGGATGAGTCACTTACCCTTGGTAGAGTTCACATACAAAAATAGTTTTCACTCAACCATAAATATGGATCCATTTAAATCCTTCTTTGGCTAACCTTTCTGTTCTCTGTTGTTCTAGACTGGGGTCAGAGAGTCAGTAATTCTTGAATTGAAACAAGTGAAGAATATGACAAAGATGGTTCATGTGATTTACAAGAGGATGAAGGGATATTAGGATTGTTAGAAATCATATTCCAACCAAAGGATAAGACCTTTATAGTTTGATATTTGGGATCACATCTTTCTAATGGTGACTCCACATAATAGGAAGCAGATATTTGGTCATGAGAGTAAGCATTATCCCCGGTTTGTTGGGACATTCGAGGTGTTGGCTCTTATTGGAGATATGGTTTATCATGTAGCACTTCCCCCAAAGATGAGCTGGATACATGATGTTTTTCATGTGTCATAGCTCCATTGTTATTTTCACGATGACTCTCACATCATCAATTAGGGTGAGATCGACATTGATGATGATGCGACCTTCAAGGAGCGGCCTGTAGAGATCCAGTACAACAAGGAGAAGGTGTTGTGTGGGCATGCTATACCCTTGGTTCATGTATTGTGGAAACACAGTGGTGTGTAAGAGAGTACAAGGGAACATGAGTCGTAGATACGTGCTCAGTACCCCGAGTTGTTTGATGTTTAACTCATTTCATGTATCAATGTTCTCTTTGTGGTCTTAGACCGTTCATGTTTATGATATGTCTTTCTTAGGTTGATTTTTTTTGTGGCTTGTATCTTTTGAGAGGTATCTCTATGGGTGGTTTTTTGGATCCATTTACTATTTCATTTTAGGTTAGTTTTGAATTCTCTAAGATGAGAATGTTTTGAGAGGTATCTGATGTAATGGCCCAGACCTCTCTAGTCCATTCCTTTGCTGAAATTTTGTGTTTAAGGAGTTATGGGAGGTCAATGTGACTTATCCCCAACACTTTTCCAAATTTTTCGTTTTATGAATAGTTTTTCTAGTTTTGTAAACTATACTATCGGTGAGTCATCTTTCGGTGAGTCATCTTTTGGTGAGTCATCTGTGGGGAAGTCATCTGTCAGTGAGTCATCTGTCGACGAGTCATCCGTGGGCGAGTCATCTATCGGTGATTCATCTGTCAGTGAGTTATCTATTAGTGATTCATATATCAGTGAGTCATCTGTTGGTGAGTCATTTGTCAGTGAGTCATCTATCAGTGAGTCAAATCTCTCTGAGTCATATGGTGGTGAGTCATCTGTCGGTGAGTCATATGTCGGTGAGTATTCTGTTGGTGAGTCATATGTTGTTGAGTCATCTCTCAAGGAGTCATCTGTCAGTGAGTCATTTTTTAGTGAGTCATCTATCGGTGAGTCATCTGTTGGTGAGTCATATGTTTCGTTAGTCATCTGTTAGTGAGTCATCTGTCTGGGAGTCATCTGTTGGTGAGTAATTTTTCGGTGGGTCATCTATTGGTGAGTCATCTGTAGTTGAGTCATCTGTTGGAGAGTCATCTATCGGTGAGTCATCTCTTGGCGACTCATCTATCATTGAGGCATCTATCAGTGATTCATTTGTAGGTGAGAAATTTGTTAACACTGTTTCTAGATTCCTACAGTTTCACCCCTTTAGCGTTTTCTTTAATGAAAAATGAATTCATGGCTTGGTTATAAGGAATTGTAGGCAGATTCAAAGCCCATAACTCCTATATTAATTTTCCTATGGCTCATGATGCATTTACTTAGTCAAACCATGTGGTTTAATGCGATCCAATTTTAATGTAAAATCCAGCATATCTTAAACTATTGCTTCATTAAATCTTATAAAGGTACGAGATATTTTCCTCCCCTGTTCTACCTTCTTGTTCCTTAGTGTGAGATGCTAAAACTTTTTCTTCTTACCATAGGAGTGGTGTGAACGTTCTTTAATCCTTGGATCCTTTCCCTTGAGGTTTCTTCCTGTAGAATGTGCACCCCCTGTTTTGGTGTAAGCAGCGAGTGTCGATCCATCATCAATAAAAGGTACGATCTACCTCCATTCTTGTGTTTTATTTGATCCTTATTATCCCTTTTCTCCTTTACATGTTATGGAATGTTATCTCCATGATTAGTGGAGTTTTCTTGGGTGTTTGTTGATACGGTAGTGCCATGGTGACCTTGGGTGGATGTAATTGTCATTGGGGAAGGTGATCATAATCCATTGTGTGGATCGTTCTTATATAAAGAACGTCAAGAACCTTTTGAGGTTGGGGATTCATGGATTCTCTATTATTTTATGTGAAACTGACGTTTTAGAATGGTTTAACCCACTAGATCATAATGGAATTGACATGATAAATATTTAAACTGGATAAATAAATTAGTATTGATCATAAGTTATTTCCTCTTATTTTTCTAGATAGAGTGATATCTATGTTTTTATTGTTTAGAATGTCATTATATATTTAAAATTGGTTAAAAATATAAACTAAGATTAATTCTAATTATCTGTCAAAGATAAAAGGGGCATGTAAATGAATATAGTTGTTGTTGTTGTTGTTGTAATTTGATGTTAACCAAATTGGTGCAGTAAGCATGTTTAATTATTTTTGAAAGCTATGATTTCTTTCTGTTTAGGTTTCCCATAGTTGGAACCTAATATTAATTAAAAAATTAATTCAAGATGGATTAATGAACTAGTTTTTTGAAAAAATATAATTCCTCATTGGGTTATGAGTTGCCCTCTTTCTTGTAAAGGACAAGAGCCTTATGCTTGGAGCTGTGAGAGATCATTGCGTGTGAAGGAATAATACCTTGTTTAAGGTCCATGAGACCAATGTATATGATGTTTGTTTCCTAATTCTTGTGTTGTAATGTGAATCTAGATGGATATTGTGATATGTGGGGGTAGGGAGGCCCATTGGTTTTGGTAACAGCTGAATCCTAGAGCGGCAAGATGCATTGGTTTATGCATGTGGGTGTTTAGGAGGACACTAAAGATGATGAAATAGGTTGGATATGAATGTTGGAAGATTTTTGAATCTTTTTGGTTTTTTATCTTCTTTACTTTCCTCATTTCTCAAGGCATCTAGTCTTGCTTACCCGCTTTCCTAAAGGGGAAAAGATGTGTGGGGTATGCCACATTATTTCTGTTTTTAGATTCTCGAGGGAGGAATGGTCTATGCTCTTGTTATATGTGGAAAAGACATGATGGGTAGTTTAACTACTCACTGTGTTCATCCCCCTTGTGTTTAGTAGCTTAGAATGTTTTTTCTAGAATTCATGGGAATATGGGAAAGTAATAATGATATTAATATATGATTGAATAAATGATGTTAACCGATGGGGTTAGAGCATGCTGGGATGCAATGCTGAGGTAATATTTCTAAAAAGCTATGGACTTGGTTTAGTTATGTCTAGAGGGTATGAAACTCTGGTTGGATGATAATGAAATGTAATGTGGAATTAATAATGGTTAATTAATGTTTAAATAATTAATTAATATAAAGTACAACTAATGAAAAAGGATAAAGTAATCTAATGTAGCTTTTTAAATGGTTGTGTTCTTATGTGATACCTAGTCTTAGCTGGGAGTCGAGAGACATTAGATGCAGTTGACTCTAAGACTAGGTTATGACAATAGTGTGGTTGTGAGATATAGTTTATCATGTACCTTTTGTGTTTCTATACACTACCCCACCATGTCAGTTAGGGTAACTAACCCCCAGGGATTCTCAGCCATGTGGAGGTTGTTTTCACCAATATTCTAGTGGGAGGATGGATGGCAGACTACCCCCTATGGCCTCACTCTCTTCTCTTGGTAGTTACTTGGGCTGGTAGGTACACTATTTAGTTTTCCCCATATATGTATGTAGAGGGATGTAATAGATTGTGGTAATTCAAACACATATATTCTAGATATAGTTTCATAGGGACTACTATAGGTGTAACGTGTATAGGTTGTGACAACATGAAGATCCTTATTCGGTGTATGGGCTATAATGGCTTGAGGTTTAATACCTAACGTATGATGCACGTTATGCGAGCTGTGGTGGCTCCCAAAAACTACCAGGTTACTTTGGTTATGTGGATGTGGTGTTTTTGTTTCACGAGGTGTATGTTGTGGTGCTATGATCAGGTGTCTATGGGAAGCCTTTTAGAGAGATATGGTGTAAAGACCCAGACCCTCCTTGTCCAGTACTTTTAAAAAACACAGTTCCATCAAACAGCTCCACCAAAATGGTGGCCCCGGTCACATTATCACACCGAAATAGTGGCATTGTGAGGGTGAAACTGTGATAGTGGAACTGTGAGGGTGACACCATGATGATGGCACCGTGACGGTGGAACCGTGTGGCTGACACCGTGATGGTGGAACCATGTGGGAGACACCGTTAAGGTGGCACCTTGATGGTTGCACCGTGTGGGTGACACTATGACGATGACACCGTGTCCTCACCAAGAAGTCTTCATTTTTTCTAGTTGCCGACTTTTTCCGCTCCCATAATGCATCTTTGATGTAAAAATGATTTAATACCCCCCCTTTAAAAAGCCATTTAATGCCCACAAATAATTTCTAAAATACCCCATGATCCAGACGACCCATAACTTACCAAAACGCTTGGATTTTCCTCGTGTCACACCCTTTCCCCATACTTCTAGTTATGCCCCTGTTGTGTGATTTAAGGGAAACTATTTAAACACACATCTGTAATGGCCACCTCTCTGATAAGAATGATTAAATTACAATCTATTCCATCGTGCGTAACCACCCAACTGTGTGGAAAACCATGATCCGACTTTAGATCCATTTAAAATTATATATCTCGTAACAACGGGATCTCATATTTATATCAAGATAGAATTTATTCTGTCTTCTTATTTGCTGGTCTCCTTTTCCTTCCTTGTACATTTAGAGTCCACCCCATTCCCGAGGCAACTGGTGCGCCTTCTGGAGCTTCCCTACTCATCATTGGAGTCCTCGGAGTTCCTCCCCCACAAGTCGCGCATCCCTTGTTCTTGGCGCGCAGGGTTAAAACGTCGATCCTTGATCAATCCCGGTAGGGCTTTTTTCCTTCGCCTCTCTTTACTGTGTATCATGTGGGGTGGGTATTCTATTGTTTGTGTGGGGATGGATGAAACCAAAACTTAATGAAGATAATAAAGAGACCTTTAAAGAATGAACAGGGGTGTGTTCAGTTTCTACTGTACTCTTTATCCTTGATTATGTGTTGCGAATTTTATGGGCTTATGTCCATTGATAGTCATGGCTGATGGGGGTCTTTTTTGGCACACTAATGGACCACTGTGTTTCTGGATATTAATGTGATTGAATGACTGTAACATGATAATTGGTTAATCACGTAAACTCAACCGATTAAATGGATGCCCAGTAAACAACAATACTTGTGCGATCAACCCAGTTAACCAAATATAAAGAAGAAACATAATGAATGATGTAATTGATCCTAGAAACTTCCTTGCTCTGTCTTGGTGGTATGTCTGTTTGTTCTGCTTGATGCTTATGGGGTGATATGGATGGGGATGGGATCCTCTGTTGTTATACGGTTGTTGGTTGTAGATCTGAGGCCATGTGGGGCTGTATCTTGGGGATTGGTTTGTTTCTATTACTTTTATGGATCTCATAGATCCATTTGTTGTAACTTTACAAGAGGACAGAGTGTGAATGCTTAAGTGTTGTTTGGCTATTTTCCTATCGACAGCTTGTGGTTATGCCTATTAGTTTCCCAGTAGTGCAGAATTTACATAAATGGAATCACTTGAACATGAAACCAAGAACGGGTTTAATGGGTAATTTGTTCTAGGAATGAGTTATGACTTGGCTATGAGTGATGTTCCTTTTTATGAATAAATAGTAACGAGGGTTTTTGTGCGTAGGTTGGTTTGGAACCCCTAGGTTGGGATGAGTTCTTGTTACCTATAAATATAATTGTAGTTCTAATGTTTCTTATTCGCGCCCCACCCATGTTGATCACTTTGTGCTGAACACCCCAATTTCATGGGGGATGGTCTTTTTTCCGACACTCCTATGAGTGGCTGGTTATTAGCTCCTTTTCTACTCCCTTTCCCTAATAACCCAAGACTCATTAGGTAGGCTGTGATGGCTTGAGGTCCATTATAGCCCATGATTCATTGGGTAGGGTAGTTGTGGTGGTTAGAATAGGTGTGTGAGGGCAGGTTGTTTCCCAAGTGTCTTCAGGATGAGGCCTTCGGGCATGATAGTGGTAGTTCTGGACCACGTGTTTATGGGTTTGGTTACTTATGGTTGATATAGCCCATGTGTTTATGGGCGTGATGTGTGGTGATATCCCATGTGTGTGTGGGTGGGGTATGGTAGTGGGACTGTAGTGAGAATGTAGGGAGAGGTTTGATGCGTAGGATGTCCTAAATAACCAGTGGGAAAGTGGCACGAGGTACCCAAATGTCGATGTGTTATTATAATTATATTACTTGACTTGCGTTATTTGGGGAGTGTGCCTTGGTGAGGCTTGGGTGGGCATTTTTCCTAGCTAGGTGTTTTGTTTATCTCTTTTCTCATGGGGTATTAGAATGCCTCCCCACTTTTCCATGAGAGCTTTTGGTTTTCCCTACTAAGTATACTTGTATACTCACCCTACGTATATAAAACTGCTTTCAGGTTTCCATGAGGACTTCAGGGATCTTGAAGGACCATACTAGTTCATACGTTGGGATGATTTTTGTTGCTGTTTTCTTTTCATTGGTACATTATTTTGGGGTTACTTTTACTCACTATGAGAAAACTGGCGTTTAGCTGCGGTTTTTTCGCGGCAGTTTTAAAAACAGCCGCGAAATGCGTTTTGGGCCGGCATTTCGCGACGGTTTTTAAAACCGCCGCTAAACGGAAAAAAAAAATTATTTTTATTTATTTATTTATTCTTAATTTTATTCGATGATTAGTGGCGGTTTTTGTAAAAACCGCCGCGAAATAGCGGCGGTTTCAGTAAAACCGCCGCGAAATGAAATGAAAAAATAAGAAAACACGAGAAACCCCGAAATCACTAAAACGACCATAACTTTTGATCCAGGCGTCCGTTGAAGCGCCACGACCAGTCAAATCGAAGCTCATGAAAAGATATAGAGGAAAACATAATCAAAACCATGAGACGGTCTAAGGTGCGGAAGATATTAGAGTTATAAGAAAGTTGAAAAAAGTTATCCAACTTCAAACGGTCATAACTTTCGCTTCGGGTGTCCGTTTGGGCTCTACCACATATCAAATCGAAGCCAGCGAAGAGAGATACGCACCAAGTCAACACAAGTTAGATTTTGTTGTGTTTTAAACCTCAAAAAACCCCTCTGAAGGCCTCCAAAACCCCGTTTCTGTCACCGGTGTCCCATCGAACTTGTCTTCAAACAGACCTAACTTTCAATCCGCGTGTCAGTTCAGCCTCCTCCACCTGCCAGGTCATAGCTCGTTCCATGAGATTCAGTTTGACTGGTCGCGGCGCCCACATGCACTTTTAGATCATATGTTATAGCCTTTTTAGTGGGTATCAGGTTTGTTATGTTTTTCAATGCCTCGTTTCTAGCACCTGTTCCCCGTCAGCTTTTTTTTTAAATGGTCGTAACTTCCGATCCGCCTGTCCATTCGGACTCTTTAACCTTTCAGGTTGAAGATAGTTTCAGCATCTTTGATTTGACAGTTCGTGGATCTAAAACGGACTCTCGGATCATAAGTTATCTTCGTTAATGTGAGTCCAATGTTTTTGTCTCTTTATGACCATTTTGACGGGTTTTAACGATAGCTCCATTTATTACTGTTTATTTGGGTTTCCATGATTTGTTATCTTTATCAATGGTTTTTTGTGGCTTATTATGATGATTATATTGAATTATTAAGGAGTTTTCCAGAGTTGTCACGAGTTTTCATACGTTCTCATTCTTTCTAATGCCTCATTCTTCATATGCTTCTCCATCCTTTTTCAGGCGTTTTCATGATTTTTCATCCCTTATCACGTATTTTCATACTTTTTCATTTGTTTCCTTTATTATTTATTATTTATTATTTATAATATACTTTAATTTATTTATTATATATTATTTGTAACTGGTTATTTATTATTTATTATTTATTATTTATTCTTTATATTTATTAATTATTTATGTTTATTTATTATTTATTATTTATTATTTATATTTATTTATTAGTTATTAGTTATGATTTATGATTTATGATTTATGATTTATGATTTATATTTATTTATTATTTATTATTTATTATTTATATTTATTTTTTATTTTTTATTTATTATTTAATATTTAATATTTAATATTTAATATTTTTTATTTATATTTATTTATCATTTATATTTATTTATAATTTATAATTTATTATTTATTATTTATCTTTATTTATTATTTATTATTTATTATTTATTATTTATTATTTATTATTTATATTTATTATTTATATTTATTTATTATTTATTATTTATTATTTATTATTTATCTTTATTTATTAGTTATGATTTATGATTTATGATTTATATTTATTTATTATTTATTATTTATTATTTATATTTATTTATTATTTATTATTTATATTTATATTTATTTATTATTTATTAGTTATTAGTTATTATTTATTATTTATTATGTATTATTTATTATTTATTATTTATTATTTATTTATTTATTATTTATTATTTATTATTTATTATTTATTATTTATTATTCATTATTTATTATTTATTATTTATTATTTATTATTTATTATTTATTATTTATTATTTATTATTTATTATTTATTATTTATTATTTATTATTTATTATATATCTTTATTTATTATTTATTATTTATTATTGATTATTTATCTTTATTGATTATATATTATTGATTATTTATTATTGATTATTGATTATTGATTATTTATTATTTATATTTATTTATTATTTATATTTATTTATTATTTATTATTTATATTTATTTATTACTTATTATTTATATTTATTTATTATTTATTATTTATTATTTATTATTTATTATTTATTATTTATTATTTATTATTTATTATTTATTATTTATCTTCATTTATTATTTATTATTTATTATTTATATTTATTTATTATTTATATTTATTTATTATTTATTATTAATTATTAATTATTTATATTTATTTATTATTTATTATTTGTATTTATTTATTATTTAGTATTTATATTTATTTATTATTTATTATTTATTATTTATTATTTATTATTTATTATTTATTATTTATTATTTATTATTGATTTTTGATTATTCATTATTGATTATTGATTATTGATTATTGATTATTGATTATTGATTATTTATGATTTAGGATTTATGATTTATGATTTATGATTTATGATTTATTAATAATTTTTTATCTTTATTTATTATTTATTATTTATTATTGATTATTTATCTTTATTGATTATTGATTATTGATTATTGATTATTTATTATTTATTATTTATTATTTATCTTTATTTATTATTTATTATTTATTATTGATTATTTATTATTTATTATTTATTATTTATTATTTATATTTATTTATTATTTATATTTATTTATTATTTATTATTTATTATTTATTATTTATATTTATTTATTATTTATTATTTATATTTATTAATTGTTTATTATTTATATTTATTTATTATTTGTTATTTATATTTATATTTATTATTTATTATTTATTATTTATTATTTATTATTTATTATTTATTATTCATTATTCCTTATTCCTTATTTATTATTTATTATTTATTATTTATTATTATCGAGTTTATATCTATTATTTATGTATTATTTGTTTTTTCAATTAATATATATAAGTATATTAATTTCTGTTTATTAACCAAATGGTGAGCTTGCTGGATTGGTAAAGTCTTTGGAAAATATGCAAGAGGTTAGGGGTTCAAATCTCATCAAATGCAGAATTTCATTATATTGCATGGGCATGCATGGGCATGCATGTGCATGTGCATGGGATGTGCATGCATGGATAAATAAAGTAAATAAAATAATACGAAATAAATAAATAAAATAAATATGAAATAAATACGAAATAAAAAATAAATAAAAAATAAATACGAAATAAAAAAATAAATAATAAATACGAAATTAAATAAATAAAATAAATAAATAAATAAAATACGAAATAAAATAAATAAAATAAATAAAATAAATAAAATAAATAAATACAAAATAAAATAAAATTGAAATAAAATAAATAAAATAAATAAATAAATAAATAAATACAAAAAATAAATAAATAAATAAATAAAATAAAATAAATAAATGAATAAATAATATAAAATAAAATAAAATAAATATATATATATATATATTTAAATAAATATATATATATAAAATTAAAAATAAAAAAATAAAAAAACAAAATAACAAAAATAAAAAAAAAATAAAAAAATAAAAAAACCGCCGCTTAAAAACCGCCGCGAAACGTTCTACGACGGTTTTGAAAACCGCAGCGAATAGTTTCCCGATGTATGATTTAGCAGCGGTTTTTGAAAACCGCTGCCAATCGATTTAGCGGCGGTTTAAACCGCCGCTAAATGCCTGTTTTGCCGTAGTGACTTTTGTAGCATTAGTTCTGGAACATGCATATGAGAATGGTTTGTTTTGGCTTTACTTGTACTTCCACCTTTGGTATTGTTTACTATCTTATCTCCCAATATTACTAAATAAAAGGGGTAATGCCTACCATCTTATGTGCAATTATATACCCTTGGTGCTAGTCGCCACTCCAGGATCCATTGAAGGCGGTTCTCGGGGGTCATTATCTCTCCTTCAACTTGAATAAGGAAGGGTCTGGCAATTAGACATCACATCTCTCATCTTGGTGAAGGCAGTTCATGATAGAATGGAATTAGAGGAGGAGGTTGAGAGATTGGATGGAGTTCTGACTTAGGCACAGTGAGGATTTCATGGGATGGTAGCACAACAGTGTTGGACAATCTTGGTCCATGAAATAGGCTGGGGTAGACCGGCTAGGATAAGGGATTTTAGGGCCCCCCATGATCTGATGCAAGGACTCTGAGCCTACCGAAGGACCAAGTGAGGTTGTACTGATTGTAGGGTAGAGACCCTAGGGAAGGTGCATGCATCATAATGACGTGTGTTCTTATGTTTCATGGGTATTTGAGGATTTAAAATGAATAAGAAGACTAAGAAAATTTAAAATCAATCTTCTACACTACTTGGGCTTAGGAATTCCTTGTTTACCATGCAGCTATGGCACCCGAATAGCGACCAAGGGTAGTACAGATGATCGAGGCCCATGAGGTTGATTTGGATGATCGACAGAGGGCTGACCGAGAGGAGGAGGATGATCAATGGAAGAGGACGCTTCATGCCTTTCAGCGGCATACCCTTGGGAAGTACGAGGGCAACATCTCTGATGTGGAGACATTGAGGTGGCTAGAGGAGCTGGTGATAACTTTTAGCTTGATCTGGGATCCGACGGAATACTGGGCTCCTCTAGCTATAAGCCTGATGCATGGAGCTACGCATCAATGCTGGCCGCTTTATCTTGGGGAGAAGAGAAAGGTTGAGGTGACGTGAACTGACTTCGAGAGGGAGTTCCGGGAAAAATTCCTCTCTTCCAAGATGAAGGATGAGAAGTGGTATGAATTACTCTCCCTCCAACATGGCGGTATGTTAGTGATGTAGTTGGGGATCAAGTTCAAGGATCTCCTTCGCTTCGCTCCAGAACTTTTTTCGGATGAGGAGTCTCAGGAGAGATGTTTAGAGGAGGCACTCTGACCTTCCCTTTAGTATTCGGTTACCCCTTTCACCCTATCGACATACGTGGAGGTATAGAAGAAGGCTGAAGTGGTGGAGAGGAAGCACATGTTGGGAGGTGTATCGCGAGAGGGAATCCAGTTGGGCTCGTCGAAGGGGAAGGCCGTCAGCAGCATGCCTCCAGCATCAGGGAACTCTAGGTTTCAACCAGTAGGAAGTAGGCCTCAACAATTCCAGTTTCGATCTCCCGGTCCTCGCCCTTTCCTTTTTGGCCCCAGACTGAGATGCTTAATCTGTGGTAGCCATGGGTACCTTTGGAACCAGTGCCCAGACCGAGTGCAGTACTGTGGGAGTGGGCTGATGCAGCACCCACCTCAGCAACAATAGGGATAGTGAGCTCCCGATCCTCTGAGGGCAGACATTGCTGGAGGATTCCAACCTCAGGGTGCTCCTTAAGGACCTCAACTAGGGCACGGTCGGGGAGGCGACCGATAGCCGAGGGGCAGGGGAGCTATACGTGGGCAGTTACACGCCAGAGAGGCAGCAACTCCAGCAATGCCAGAAGTCTTTCGAGGCACGATCAGCTTGTTTAATACTCTTACCTATGCCTTGTTTGATACAAGAGCATCACACTCCTTTGTTGTGCCTAGTCTGGCTCATGCTCTAGGTCTAGACGCTGAGATACATCCAGTACCCCAGGTGTTGAGTACACCAGTCGGAGGTTAGACTGACTTGTTTTATTTTTGCGGAGGGTGTAGACTGATGATAGGGCCACATCAGTCAATCAGGGATATTCTAATATTGCAGATACATCCATATGATGTCATCCTAGGAATTGAATGGCTGTTCTCTGTATGTTCCGTTATTCACTGCTTCCGAGGAAGGATCACGTTTTCAGACTTGGGCGGCCGACATGTGACTTTCATCGGCGAGCAGGGTTACCCGGAAGGTAACCAGTGAGTGGATCCCCTCTTTTCCTTATTAGCTGAACTATCAGTGGTGTCGGCAGATACAGAGATAGTGGAAGTCTCAGGGATTTTCAATGAGTTCATGGATGTCTTCCTTGATGAGGTGGTGACTCTACCCCCTCGACGTGATGTTGAGTTCGGGATAGACTTATAAACCGGTGCCCGTCCAATTTCAATGGCTCCCTATCGAATGGTGCCTTCTGAGTTGCGGGAGTTGTGGATTCAGATTGAAGATCTGATGAAGAAAGGTTTTGTTCAAACTAGTGCATCACCATGGGGTTCTCCCGTATTATTCGCAAAGAAGGAAGATGGTGGTCTCAGACTGTGCATAAACTACCGGAGACTGAACCAGGTAACGGTCAAGAACCATTACCCTCTCCTTAGAATGGATGACCTTTTTAGCCAGTTAAAAGGGGCAGGATGGTTCTCTAAGATCAATCTGCGGTCACGATATCACCAGTTGAGGGTGAAGGAGGATTACATCTCGAACACTACCTTCAGGTGCAGATATGTGCACTTTGAGTTTGTGGTTATGTCATTCAGCGTTACGAATTCTCCAGTTGTGTTTATGGGGCTCATGAACTCCATTTTCTTGGAATACATGGACCGGTTCGTAGTTGTGTTTATTGGAAACATCCTGATCTACTCGATATTACAAGAGGATCATGCTGAGCATCTAATAATGGTTTTTGAGGTCCTCTAACAACACCAAATTTATGGGAAATTGTCCAAGTGCATTTCTGACCGCGAGAGGTGAATTTCCTTGGACACATGCTATCTGAGCAGGGAATAGTGGTGGAACTATCAAAGGTTGGAGTAGTTGTTTCTTGGGCATCAACCAAGAATGGGGCAGAAGTTTGTAGTTTCCTAGGTTTGGCAGGTTACTACCGAAGGTTCATGCCCAACTTCTCCCAATATGCAACACCTTTGACAACCTTTACCAAGAAGGACTAGGCTCTTGTGTGGAATGGGAAGTGTGAGGCAGCCTTTAGCTATCTAAAGGGGAAGTTGGTTAGTGCACTAGTGCTGAAGTTTCTAGAAGAAGTGGTAGCATATGAGGTGTTCTGTGATGTTTGAGGACAATGGATCAGGTGTGTGCTGATGCAACAATAAGGGGTGATCTCTTATGGGTCTAGGTAGTTACATACCCATGAGCGTAACTATTCCTCCCATGATATGGATCTTGTGTCAATCGTGTTCGCACTAAAGTTGTGGAGGCATTACCTCATCAAGGAGCGCTTTGTGGTCTTCATGGATAAGAAGATATTCAAGTATGTCTTCTCCCAGTGGGACCTGAATTTGCGGCAACGAAGGTGGATGGAGTTCTTCCAAGACTACAACTTTGAAATCTCCTACGCCTCAGGAAAGGGGAATGTGGTAGCTGATGCCTTGAGTAGGAAGTCATGGAAGGGTGTAGTTCGATAGTCGGCAGATGCTTGGAAGGCAATGCAGGAGTTGGCTTCCCTACACTTGGATGCAAGGATGGATGGTGGTAGAGGTTTCCTGTTTTAGATGGCAGTGCAGTCCTATCTCTCGCGATAGGTAGTGGAGTCTCAGTGAGGAGACTCAGATACTGAAGTGATGTGTTATCGGGTTAACCAAGGCGATGCTCTGGACGGGTGGTCGGAAGGTGGGAAGAATCAAAAGTTTTTTCATGTAAATTTGTTCGTCCCCGTGGGAATGCACGAGATAGTTCTTGGTGAATTCCAAAAATCACACCTAGCGGTGCAACTAGGAGTCTCCAAGATGTACCGGGGTCTGAAGGGTCAGTTTTGGTGGCCCGGGGTAAAGAGTTCAATGTTAGAGTTTGTAGAAAATTTCCTTGTGTGTCAGTAGGTGAAGGCTGAACACTGCGTCCCAGGAGGTCTATTGAAACCTTTGAATGTCGTAGAGTGGATGTTTGATGACATCACGATGGATTTCATCACAGGACTACCCAGAGTTCAAGGGGGTTGTGATGCTATTTGGGTAGTGGTGGACTGACTGACGAAATTAGCTCACTTCCTAGAAATCAACGAGTTGATTATGGTGGACTCCCTAGCACAGAGGTACTGGGATGAGGTGGTGCTATTGCACGGGGTTCCGAGGTCCATAGTCTCTGATCGGGATACTCGGTTTACCTGACAGGTCTGAAAGGGACTACAACATGCTTTTGGAAGCTAGCTATGCCTCAGCACTGCTTTACATCCCCAGACGGATGGGAAAATAGAACGCACCATCCAGATGATGGAGGATATGATACGATCATGTGTGTTGGACTTTGGGGGATCTTGGGTATGAAACTTGCCACTGGTAGATTTTTTCTACAATAATAGATATCACTCTTCAATTGGAATGGCTCTATTTAAAGATTTATATGTGAGGTCATGTCACTCACCAGTGTTCTGGACAGAGGTCGGGGAGGCAAGTGTTCTTGGCCCAGAGGTGGTGCAGAGCATGATAGAGAAGGTTCAACTTATACGGGAGAGGATAAAGTCAGCCCGGGACCGGAAAAGGTCATATGTCGATGATAGGAGGCGAATATTGGAGTTCGATGTTGGGGACCACGTGTTCTTGAAGGTATCCCCTCGGCATGGGAAACAAAGGTTCGGAAGGGGAAGAATTATTTCTCTCAGGTTCGTCAGATCGTTCAAAGTGTTGTGGAAGGTCAGTGAAGTGGCTTATCAGCTAGTGCTACCACCGCCGCTACTGAGACTGCACGATGTCTTCCATGTGTATCAGCTTCGACGGAATCTAAACAGCGATTAAAACATCCTCAACTAGGGAAAGATGGATACTGAGGCAGACACAACATTTTTAGAAGGACCGATGAGGACTGAGGATCCCAAGAAGAAGGTGCCCCGTGGATGAACCATTCCTTTGGTTCTTGTGTTATGGAGGCATGGTGGGATCGAAGAGATTACCTGGGAGTGGGAGGCACATATGCGCTCCCAGTACCCAGAGCATTTTTGAGTCTTATTTTGTTTAATTTTATATACCGGTTCGTGATAAAGTGTTTTTACATTGATAACTATGAAATGTGTTGTTTTCCCTGTTCTCTGAATGTGTGTGAAGAGTCCTGACTATGGGGAGGGGGGGACCTGATCCCTAATCAAGAAGCATTATGGTAGATGTGATTAAACTCATGCGGGTGAGTCAGTGCCGCCCAAAGTGGATAGTATCTTGACATGGAGGAAGAAAAATCCCTAATCCATATAACTGGACGGTTTGAACCTTGAATGTTTGTGTGATTACTTGGGGGAAGAGGAGTAGTAGTGTATCTATATTCATTCGAAAGGTGGATGAGGTTTACTCATGAGAGGTATCTTTAGAGGTGGTTGTTCGGACCCCCTATTTTCTCCTGGTATAGTTTCGAATCTCGAGGACTTGAATGGTTTGAGAGGTATCTGATGTAAAGACTCGGACCCTCCTGGTATAGTACTTTTCCAAAACATAGTTCCATCAAACGGTTCCACCAAAATGGTGGCACAGGTCACAATATCACACTGAAACGGTGGCACCGTGAGGGTGACACCGTGACGGTGGCACCGTGTGGGCACCATCGTGATGGTGGCACCGTGTGGGCATCACAGTGATGGTGGCACCATGAGGGTGACACTGTGAGGGTGGCACCATGAAGGTGGCACTGTGTGGGTGACACCGTGACGAGGGCACCGTGTCCTCACTGAGCGGTCTTCATTCTTTTTCCAACTCCTGACTTTTTCCGCTCCCGCATCATATCTTTGATGTAAAAATGATTTAATACTCCCTTTTCAAAGCCATTTAAAGCTCATAAAAAATATATAAAATCCCCCAAGATCCGGACGACCCTTAACTTACCAAAACGTGTGGCTTTTACTCATGTCACACCCTTTCCCCATACTTCCAGTTCTGCCCCTATTGAGCGATTTAAGGGATATAGTTTAAACACACAATTGTAATGGACACCTCTCCGATGAGAATTATTAAATTACAATCTATTCCATCATGCATAACCACCCAACTGCATGGAAAACCATGATCTGACTTTAAATCCATTTAAAATTCTATATCCTATAACAAAGGGATCTCATCATTATATCACGCTAGAATTTGTTCCTTCTTCTTCTTGGCTGGTCTCCTTTTTATTTCATTGTATTTTTGGAGTCCACACCCTTCCCGAGGCAAGTGGTGCGCCTGATAGTGCCTCCCTACTCATCCTTGGAGTCCCCAGAGTTCCTCCCCTACAAGTCGTGCATCCCCAGTTCTTGGTGCATAGGGTTAAAACGTCGATCCTTGATCAATCCAGGTAGGGTTTTTCCTTCACCTCTCTTTACTGTGTATCATGTGGGGTCGGTATGCTATTGTTTTTGTGGGTATGGATGAAACCAAACCTTAATTAAGATAATAAAGGTACCTTTAAATAATGAACAGGGGTGTGATCGGTTTCTACTGTACTCATTATCCTTGATTATGTGTTCTGAATTGTATGGGCTTGCGTCCATTGAAAATCATGGCCATTGGGGGTCTTTTCTTACACACTAATGGACCACTGTTTTTCTGGATATTCATGTGATTGAATGACTATAATATGAAAATTGGTTAATCACATAAACTCAACCGATTAAATGGATGCCCAACAAACAACAATCCTTGTGTGTTCACCTTGGTTAACTAAATAGAAAGAAGAAACTTAATGAATGATGTACTTCAGTCTGGAAAATTCCTTACTCTGTCTTGGTGGTATGTCTATTTGTTCTTCTTGATGCTTAAGGGGTGATATGGATAGGGATGGGTTCCTAGTTTGTTATATAGTTTTTGGTTTTGGATCTGAGGCCATGTGGGGTTGTATCTTAGGGCTTGGTTTGGTTCCAATACATTGAGGGATCTCACAGATCCCTTTGTTGTAACTTTACAAGAGGATCGGGTGTGAATGATTAAGTGGTGTTCGGATGTTTTCCTTTCCACAACTTGTGGTTATGCCTATTAGATGCCCAGTAGTGAAGAATTTACTTAAATGGAATCACATTAACATGAAACCAAGAATGGGTTCAATGGGGAATTTGTTCTAGGAATGAGTTGTGACTTGGCTGTGAGTGGTGTGCCTTTTTATGAATGAATAGTAACGAGGGTGCTTTTTCTTAGGTTGGTTTGGAACCCCTAGGTTGGGAAGAGTGCTTGTTACCTATACATATAATTATAGTTATTATGTTTCTTATTCATGCCCCACCCATGTTGAGAACTTTGTGTCGAACACCCCCATTTCATGGGGGAGAGTGTTTTTCCCAACACTCCTATGAGTGGATGGTTATTAGATCCTTTTCTTCTCCCATTGCTGAATAGCCCAAGACTCATCGACAGTCTGTGATGGCCTGAGGTCCATTATCACCCAAGATTTTTTAGGCAGGGTAGTTATGGTGGTTGGCCCAGGTGTGTGCGGGCAGGTTGTTTCTCAAGTGTCTTCGGGATGAGGCCCAGGTGTCTTTGGGCATGGCAGTGGTTGTTCTGTCCTAGTTGTTTAAGGGCGTGATTATGTATGGTTGATATAGCCCAAGTGTTTGCGGGCAGTATGTGTGGTGATGACCCAGGTGTGTACGGGCGGGTTATGGCAATGGGACTGTAGTGAGAATGGCGGGAGAGGTTCAATGCATAGGATGTCTTAAATAACTAGTGGGAAAGTGGCGCGGGGTACCCAAACATCGATGTATTATTACTATTATATTAATTGACTTGAATTATTTGGGGAGTGTGCCTTGGTGAGGCTTGGGTGGGAAGTTTTCCTTGCTAGGTGTTTCAACTATCTCTTTTCTCACGGGTAATTTGAATTCCTCCCCACTTGTGAACAAGAGTTTTTGGTTTTCCATACTGAGTATACTTGTATTCTCAACCTACATATATAAAGCTGCTTTAAGGATTCCATGAGGACTTTGGGGATCGTGTAGGACCATACTAGTTCATACGTTGGGATGGTTGTTGTTGTTGTTTTCTTTTCGTTGATACTTTCTTTTGGGGTTACATGTACTTTTGTAGCATTACTTTTGGAACATGCATATGAGAATGGTTTGTTTTTATTTACTTGTACTTTCACCTTTGGTGTTGTTGGGAATTAAAATATTATCTTCTAATCCTACTAAATAAAAATGGTAATGCCTTCTATCTTATGTGTGATTATATACCCTTGGTGCTAGTCTCCACTCCAGGACCCATTGAAGGCAGATCTCGGGATTCATTATCTCTCCTTCAACTTGAAGAAGGCAGGGTCTGGCAATGAGTTGTCCCTTCTCTCATCTTGGGGAAGGCAGGTTGTGACATATGGCTTAGGGCGTGCATTGTTGGGGAAAAGTGAAAACTATTGCGGAAGTGGTAGCGGGGTTCCCTTGACATTCTTTATTATATTATATACTATTGTATGCGATACATGTTGAGAGTAGCCATGGTGAGGCTAGGCACTTAGTGTACATGTTTAGCTGATGAGTTAGTTTCACTTGTTTTTTATTGTGCTTTAGCATGAATTCGTTAATTTTTCACAAGAGGATCTAGGGAGGATCATACTGAGTATAATGTTATACTCACCCTACATATATATAAACTGTTTTTCAGGTCACTTGGAGTAGGTTGGAGATTGGGATGGTTATTAATAGCTAGGGGTTATAGGAGTTGTTCAGGCTTCGTGGTCATTGCATTTTTTATGTTCCTTTGGTACTTGTAGTTTTCCCATCTAGTTGTAGAAGTTTTTCATGAAATTACATAGGTGTACTTAGTATTTATTTTATATTTTTGTCTATATTGGAGTTGGTTGGTGTCTGTCTTATCTCTCTCTTTCACATGTGTTCTCCTAGAGGGTAATGCCTCCCATTTGAGTGTTTACTATACCCTCAGTGCTAGTCACCATCCCGGGGCCTACTAGAGGCGGGACTTAGGGGTCATTGTCTCCCTTATCACATTGACATCCCAAGAGGGGTACTCCTTGTTGGGAGGGGTTCATAACATTTAAATAATTTATGGAGGTGGTAAATGAAATAAAAGAAAACTATTTTCTAAAGAACATTATTTATTCATCAGGTATCCTCTGTAGGATTTCACTAAAACCTTGAAATAATTTACTTGTTCCAAAAATGAGGCATATTTTATGAGGTTAGGTAAGTTCGGAAGTAATTTGGGATGGGTTTTGATGATCCAAAAATACTGAGAGGTGTGAATAGATATGGAGAGTGAGTTCCTTTTTATCATTGAGGAGGAGTGTCATTATTCTAAATTCTAAAAAGTATTCACTATTGGCTAGTCTATCTAGCCTCAAGTGGATCACATATTGATATTCAGTGGTTTTAGGGATCATATTCTCAATACACACCTCCTAAATGCATCATAACACATTTTTTTTAAATATTTCCTTCCCTAACTTATAAGTATCCTAATATTTTCCGTTTTTGTTTTTCATTATGGAAACTAGTTTTCTAACCTAAGTAATTTATCCATTAATGCTAAATTAGAGTGATAAATATTTTATAATTTTCTCTCAATGATTTGAAAAATTATACGAAAATTTCAAAAATGAAAAAATTATATTAGTTGAAAATTAATTTTTATCACAAGCACATATAAAGTGCGAAAATTCCTCTTTAATCATAATAGTGCTAACATATTTTTTTTACTATATAGGGAACATTATATTAATTATAAAAGAATAATAAGTCCCTCAATGGACCAAAATTTATATTTATTAATATTTTCAATTCAAATGAAATAACATGTGTTTTTTATTAATTTTAATTTCATTAATAATGTACCATTTATTTAAAAAATAAAATTAATGTTAATTTTTGCATTATTTATATAATATGAATTTAAAAATATCATTAAAAAAATTTAAATATATTTAGTTTACAGTTTTCTATCATGATATATTAATCTAAAAAAATAACGGGAGATAATAATTTATTATATTTACTTCGCTTTTAATGTTTTTCATGTCATTTATTTTATTTAATTAGTAATTAAATAATATATGCATTTTTTAAGCATTAAATATAATTAAATTGCCTTTAATTTTTTTTAAACATTATTATGATAAATATAACTCATTTACATTCTAAAATAATATTTATAACAAAACCTATGTAGTTTTATCCCTATCCCTAAATCTTTAAATAAATTAAAAGGAAGAAAGCTACATGTTATTCCCTTTTTCCTTACTTAACTTATAATATGGGTCACATCAAAGACAAGTGTACAAAAAAATAATAAATTTTGAGACTAAGATCATTAGGGTCTATGTGTGTGAGTAAAATATGTTTTGAATATTTTTTGGGTCAACTTTACAACTTATATGATATGCTTAATGACTAAGTAAACATGTTTTTACATTATTTATGGTAATTATGATTAATTGTTTTAACTAATCACATCCTTAAAAAATTAATTTTAACTTATTAGATAATATAAATTATGATGATTCCAAATATTCAGTCCATTTTTTCCACTTTAACTGTAACACCCCAATATTTTATAGTATGTATATTTATAAATTTATCTTCTTTGAAAGCCTACATTACATAGAACTCCGAGTTTGACTAAATGATTACACATTATTATTTAATATCTATCACCTAGTCATTAAAATTATGATAATGAATGAGATTAAAAAAATTATGAATATATAGTTTACACATGAATTCTTTGGTTAACAATTAATTTTAAATGAAAATAAAAAACAATTGAATATAATGGATGTTCTATTATAATGATATTATTTTAATGCCAACAAAAAAATGTTATCCTAAAAAAATAAGTTAATCACTATTTTTAAAAGATATTAATTATTTTTATATAGTATAAATTTTCATTATTTTTTTAAATTAATACTATAAGTTTGATAGAATTAATATACGAATAAATCTTATTTTAAGCATAAAAGGTATCTTGTTCAAAAAGTCAAATTTACAAACTTTTAATGACGTACTAGTTTTAATAATATATTCCAAAAGTTTTATAAATTTTGTTTGAAAAAATATAATCAAAATTTTAAAGAATAATGTTAAAATTATTTTTGGGTAATTTTTTTGGTATTTTTTTGAGTAGTTTTATTTTTTGATGAATAATAAAAAATATAATTTTTTATGAAATACGGTTTCATTAGTGATATCCTCAAAACATAAATATGATATAAAAAATTATAAAACTTGTTTAAATAATCATTTATGAAAAGATAATATAATTAGAATAAAAAAATAATCTTGAATATATAAATTATAAACTATTTCATGATAATTATAACAGTCATTTTTAGTGCCAACGCAGTGCCTGTGTAACATTGGAAAATTCAAACATGGTTTTTTATATACAATTATTTTAAGATAAAAAGACTATTAAAGTTTTTTTATAATATTTAATTCATAAATTATGTTTTAGGCTTATAGTTTCTAATTTTTGACTTATATAATAATAATATTATCCAAATGCTTATGTGATGCTTACGCAATGATAGAAAAGTAAAATTATGAAATTAAGTAAGTTGTCTCGATAAGGATATGTGAAATTTTTCATAATTTGTGAATTTAAAGGATTATATTAATATTAATATATTTATTTTTATTATATTTATATATTTGTAATTTTTATATATTATATAATTAACATTAATGATTATGCAACACTGATTCAATTGTTCTAAAAGCAGAAGAAAAATCAATAAAATTATTTTTATTAAAATTATAATAACCATTAAATGACCCTATAATTTGAATAAATCTTAATTTATTATCAATAGTATTCTATAATAATACTTATCACGAACATGGGACCTTTTGGATCCACTTTGTTGACATAAATCCCCTTATAGTATTTTATTTTATGAAAATTCAAACTGTTCACACTATGGTTTTCAAAAATTATAATATTACTATTATATTGTTTTCTAGAAGAAATTTATGAACATAAAGATTATTTAGAAATATAAAATATTAATATTCACCATGGTAATTTGTTTTACATTTTATGCAATAAATAAATATATTAATTTCTTACATAATGTTGAAGAATTAATTATTAGATTATTGGAAAAATCAAATAAATGAAATCAAAAATACTAAAATAAATGTAATTTGAAATATTTATTATTATAAAATAATATTATTGATGAATATGAAATATTAGGGATGTATTAAAAGATATTTTTGAATATATCTTGTCATATTTCTATTCTAAATGTGAACGTTCTAAATACTATCAAATTTGACAATAATGACATTTCATGAATATAATATTTTTCTAAACTATTTAAATGTCATAAAAATAAATAATAAGTTTAAATGGGTTAATATGTGGTTGTATATTTCTTTCATATTCATTTATATTCTAATTTTAAGTAATTGGATTTAGAATATCATTATTATATTATAATATTTTGAAAAATTATGAAAGTTCTCTCATCTCAAATTTAAAATGGAACCTCATCCCTAACTTCTTCACAATACATTGATCTTTATAGGTTAACCATGTACTGACCATTTATATTCCCAAAATTCTTAGAATTTTTTTTTGGTCATGGTCTTCCAAAAAAAACCAACTCTATTTTCATTAGGAAGAGATCTAAAGGATGTCCACCAAAGAAGAGGTAATCATCTTTACCGACTCTTTGAAGTTTATTTATTATTCTACTTCCACTTCATTTGTTGTTTAACTTATAATTTATTAAATAAAATATCAAATATATTAAAATTTGTTATTATAGTCATGTTATAACTTTATTCTACCTTTTATGCATCATACTAATAACAAAATCACTATGCATTCATGTGTACATACGACTTACCATCTCCACACAGTGGTATAATTTTATTTTCACCATCAATTTAAAAGTATGGTTATAATTATGGATATAGATGATATTTATTGTAATAATTACATGATATTTAGTTTTTATAATTAAAATATCACCAAAATCATCACCATTTTACCCATTAATGGAATGATACCGTTGATTGTACGTGCGAACTCCCCACCATCTCCACGATGCAATTCGATTAATTTTCCATGTTCAATATTCAATAATGACTATAAAAATATTAGTAATGAATAAATATGTTATTAATAAAATTTATAACATTATTTAAATGATGTATATATATCAAATACAAAATAATCAGGACAATCATGACAAAACATACTAGCGGAAACAAGGAAATTAACACCTGAAATAATAAAACTAATGAAATATTATTAAAGAACATGTATTAAAATGTAATAAATTTTTCATATATCTTATTGTAAATATGATTATGGTTATTTAATAAATTAATAACATTATTTGGAACAATATACAAGTGGTTAATGAACATTCAATTAAAGGAAAGTGCATGTTAAGGGATTTTTGTATCACTATTATTTATGTGGGATATAATTCATTATTCACCACTTATTTATTTTTTATGGTGTATATTCTTAAAATTTTATATTATAACATTAAAATAATTATATTCATCATATTAAATGTTTAATTTTATGATTATTAATTTTATAGGGAATACGATTCAACTAATTACAAAGTCGTAGGGGATTTCTTAACATAATTTCCATTCATTAGGTTTAGCTTATACTTCAATAATTATTCCATGATATGATTATGTGAAAAATTAATTTTATTACCTTATTTTGTATTTAAAATTGTTTTATTTGGGTTTAAAATTGATACACCTAATATATTCCTTTTATTAATATTCAATTCAATGATACAATCATTGTAAGAGAGTTTTTTCAATTTTTATTTGTTGGGTCATATTTTGAAGTTCTAAACCTATAATATTTTATGAGGTATATATAATTATCATTTGAAATATTATATAATGAATTTATTTATTATCATGGAATTTAATTTTTTTAAACTTTTATTCATTCATGGGGCCAATCAGTTTCCAAAATCAAATGGTGTTATACCCACAAACTTAAACTGGAAAAAAGATTGATCATGACAATAATTATTTATAGGATGTATCAATATATTTCAGGGGTTTATAACAATATACATAAACTAGAAAAATTATTTCTCTTGATAGTAACTATTTGTAGGATATAAATTGATATTTCAGATGTTCAACATTATGAATTCCATAATTATTGACATTCCATGTGATTAATCATTAGTTAAAATATCCATGGTCAAGTTATAAGATCATGTGATTGTTTATATAGAATTATTTTATCATCCATTATTCTTATCAATTTATTATTATGTTATTGATTAATGCTATGTGTGTTTAGTTATTTACCTTTCAATTTTGATTATTCTTATTTATTCATGATAGCTTCAATTTTACATGACCCATACTAAGAATATGAGATCTCCATTTTTTTTAATTCCCCAAGCTATGAAGAATAGATATTTTAATGAGTTTTAGACAATGTAGTTTTTAGATTTTGGAATGTATTATGTTTTATTTCTCAATGTAAAATGGGTTTCATGTATACAATATGGTTTCCAAAACATCTAAACTGGAAGGTCCTTTGGGTTTCAAATCTTGTATCAATACAGATGTAATAAATAATGCCACCAGTTTGGGGATAATAGAGTATGGTTTTTTACAGCTGGTATCGTAAAACATTTTCTAGGAACCTTTATAACCATAATTAGTAAAACATAGATGAGAAAATATATCCCTATAAATTAATTTTAGGATAAGTCGAAGAATAAGATTACATAATATAGATTTAATAGACTATGGATATCCTTTGTTAAACCTAAGAATTCATGCATTGAGAAGGTGGCATGATTTAGACATCCTATAAATGATTCAACATTACTATGTGATATACCACTATGATTAGTGTTTCTGACAAGGATCAATTTGGTATTAGTCAGTTAATGCAACCAGAATGAATTGGGTTAACTTTCAATGTGCCTGATAGAGTATTAGTGAGAAAAAATGGAATGATTACTTGAGTAAAGGATATTATTATTATGTTTAATTAGTTATCATGATATATGATGAAAACATCACCAAAAAAACTATTGGAATCATCAAGGAAGATAAGGATAGAGTTTTATAAGAGCTTCAGTAATGAAGACCATGGATAAAAGACGATTAATTTTTCTATATGTTTTGTATGTAAGAAGAAACAAACAAGTGAATATCATAAAGGAACATGAATATGTTTTGGGTGTAGAAAAGAATGATATAAATATATTAATTTCTTAAGAAAAATAAAATGTCTGTAAAAATGGTCTCCCAAGGGTATTATCAATGGTAGAATATTTTAAATGTTGAAAAATTAGGTATAATGAGAATATATGTACTAGGATAAAACTCATGAATAGAATTAGAATGTTTATACACGTAATTTTTATATTGATGATGATAAAGAGACTATAAATTTCATATAAAACCAAGGAAAATTTAAAGAATTAGTTGTTGAGTCATAATTAATGGATTAAGAATGATGTATAATGATTTATGTTCTTTTGTTTTTAGATTCCTAAATTATTTTATAAATTATGCTCTGGTTATAATAATTATTAGGTATATAATTATTGTACTGAATACTTATTCTTTTAGGATTTGGAGGCATGTGATGAATAATACCGGTAACCAAGATACATTATTCTATATAATGTTGATCTTTTGAAAAAAAAATGATTAGAGGCATGATATCCCTTAATATATGCTTGATGATAAATATATTTTATGGGATAATATTGGTTAGTGATTTTATAGTTTATATTCTCTATGTTGGTTTTACTACATATTTCAATTAAGGAATATATTCAATAACATGTGATTATACATTTGGAATCATACATGTTTTCATTAAGGTTTTATGATGATAAAGGTATTTATATATTTGGAATGTACCAAAAAGAGAAACATTATGTTGTTTGGAGAATTTAATGTTAAGTTTATTTATTTTCCATCCCTCTAAATTTATGGTCTTTGATTTTAGATAGACATATTTTATTATGTGACTTAAGATTAACTACTTATGGAATGGATTAAGATTAAATTTGGATATTACTATTTTTTAATAACTTGTGGAAACCATTTTGGTTTTAGTAAAAACATAAAGGTTGAAGTAATTACTTGCAGATATTATGATTCATTAAAATGTATTAGGTAGGAAAAATTTATCTTGAATACCAATTTCATGGTGAAAGAGATGAGGTGAAAATAGATTGAATCAAAAAAAAATGATGATATTATGAAATGGAAGGAAATCAGGTATGATTTCTCATGTTATTATTTTGACAGTGCAAGAATCCCTCAATACTAAGAATTTTTTAGGAGAAAAGCGTTACTCATTTACTTTTCATTATGATAAATCAATGGTATTTTTACCAATAAAATATTTACGGTTTTATGATGGTTACCTTAATAATAACCAAGTTCTATATCAATTTCCATCCGAACTAGATAGTTAGATTTTATTCTCTATCAAAATTTTCTCTTCCCATTAATTCTCTTCTATTTGAAAGCCTAATTTTGTGGTGACCTTCTCATTTTACATTCCCTCATTTAAGTGAATGTTTTATTGACACTTTTTATGATGTGGGATTTCCACAAGGGTATCATAAAATGACCAGTCTATGATTACCAATTAAATGGTTATATTTTGAAGACAAAATTTATTGAAGAAGGGTATAATGTTACACCCAATGATTTTAAGTGATTTATCCTTTTATGTTTAACTTCATAGATAGCTTACGTTACACATAATGCTAAGATTAAAAAAATGATTAAACCATACAATTTAATAGTTATCAAAAAGTTATTGGAATAGTGGGAATGAATGAGATTAATTAAATTATGTAAATATAGTTTAAACATGAATTCATTAGTGACCAATTAATTATAAATGAAAATTAAATCCAACTGAACAAAAATGATATGTTTTTATAAAAAAATATTTATGCCAACAACAAAATTTTATATTAATAAATTAATTAAATCACTATTATTGAACAATCATAATGATATTTATATCTTATATATCTTGAAACAATTATTTTTAAAGTCACACAATAAGTTTTATAGGCTTATTATGAAGAATAAATCCAATTTTAAGCATAAAAAGCTATATTTGTCAAAAATAAAATTTTGTATCTCATTAATGTGCAACAGATTTAATAATTTTTATTGAAAATTTTATAAATTATATTACACAAAAAAATATTCATTTTTTGAAATTATAATTTCCAAATTATCTTTGGGTTAATTTTTGGTAATTTTTGGAGATGTTAATTTTTTGATGAATTGTATAAAATACAACTTTTTATGAGATACTATGTATTTTGTGATATCTTAAAAACATATCTATGATATTAAAACTAATTAAATGAATTTAAAAAATCATGTATTATAATATAATAAAATTATAATACGAAAATAATCCAGAACATACACATTATAAATTATTTCATGATAATTATAAAAATCATTTTCTATGCCGACGCAGCGCCTGCACTGTAAAACCCCAATAATTTATGAATTTTGATAAATGTTCATTTAATGATTAAAAAAAATGAAGTACAATTTTACCCAAACAAATTTTTTTCCATTATTCAAATTTGGTTTTGTTTATATGTTAGCATAATCATATTACTTTTATTTTTTAATAGAATATTGAATTATACTAAAATATTTATTCTATTATGTTGTTTATAATTTAACATATCTGATAAATCTTTTAAACTTCTTGAAATTGTGTTATTTTTTTAATCAGCACAATTTTTAATCATAACATATTCAAATAATATAATAATTGTGAAATAATATTTTTTTCTTAGATACACTAATCGTAACATAATATATGTATCTTTTTAATGTCATTTAAAATATTTGATTCTTTTATTTAAAATATTGTTTTATCATTAAATTTATTAAATTATTATTTTTCAAGGAAAATTAATTTATATATTAATTATCTTTTTTAACATCATATGTAATATATATAATTTATAAGTCATAATGAATATTAATTACTTTACATTATTTATTTTGAGTGACACATTATTCTCAATAAAAATATTTAATTGCGTAGTTGTGGATGTAATATTATCAAGAGATTAATAATATATAACTGTTAAACCTCATTTTGTAAAATGATTATTTGATAATTTTTATAAAAAATGATTAATTTGGACTTGTGAATAAATAGAATTCATTACATAAAAAATAATTAATTCATTTATAAGTTGAAGATAATTATTTTTTTAAATAACACCTTATAATTTTAACTCATTTGAGTATTTATGTAAGTTCTTACTTTTTATAAAAATAATTCAACCCATATTACCCAAGTTTGGGGAGCCCTAAACACATTTTGGGACCCATGTGGGTTGACAAAGTGGAGATATATACCTGTCACGAACCGAATCTGGACGTCGCCAAAACCGGCACCAAACCCAGACCGTGAAAATTCCCGAAGGGCGTTCCCGATCCCCACGGGCTGGCACAAGTGCCTGGGTATCATAAAATGATAATTGGGAACGATTTACCTGAGTTTATAAACTTATAATGACAAAAGAATCCAATGAAACGAATCTGGATGTTTCAAACCAAATAATCTTTTTCAAAAATTCAGAACTGAATTACACAATTTTAAAAATTTTTTAAAGACCATTACAAAGTTACAAACCCAAGAAAATACAGCCCAAGAACCTCCACATGGAAAGAGGCACCACCCTCAAGCCATCTCCACAACACTCCATCACGATGGACCGCTAAAAACCCGAACCAAAGGCATAAAACCTATACCCAAACCTGTGACATAAAATAAGAAAGTCTACTTACACCCAAAGGTGTAAGTAGGGTGTGAGCGAAAGCCCAGTAGGATACCACCTCTATGAGATTCCATGTGATAAACATTTCATGACAAAAAGAATTGCATGTTTTGTAACTAAGAAATGCTAGTTACAAATTTCTAAAGGATGAAATGATAAATGAAAACAGTTTCCATGTGAGATAATTTTAAATAACAACAATTTAAAAATAAATAACAAAGCTACTGAATTTTCCAGCCAACAATACCGTATACTGACGGTAAGTACAAAGGATCTAATGAGCACAAGTAATAGGAAATAACCCCTAGGCACTAGCTAGCTGTGGGTCCCCAGTACCTCGTATCTCGGTGAGAGTAACCACAAACAATATCCGTTCTCGTGCACGAGCCACTAGTAGGGATCATACCCATAACCTAGTGGTCCCCAATTATCATCATCATTGTTTAGTTAGAGTTGTAAGCTTCAATCTTGCTAAGTGAAACTGAGGCCAAACCCCACAGATTCACTAGCATACTAGTACACGTCCACCCACCTAGATACCCGGGTTTTCCCTTTGTGCTCAAACAAGTTCAACAATCCAAGAAGTATAGTTTTCACATGAAAATATCAATTCCACATCACACATTAACCAAACAGCCCCATGTACATCACACAAGTCAAAAATTCCACTATTTATTCAAATGCATTTTGAAATCAAACTCACACCAAAATTCCCTACAACACTTTTAACATTTCTTTAACACTTACACAAATCCTTTAAACGATTTTATAAAACCTTTACAAGATATTAAACTCACATAACAGCCCACACACATGTCACATAATACCCTTCTCACCTTCACAATTCATTTTATCAATAAACTCACACGAAACATCCCACACCCGTGTTTCGCACACAAAACACAATTTAGTAAAACATTTTGGAAATTTATAAAACATTCTAAAAATGTTTGACATCTCAAATCACCACATTACCATTAAAAATCCCACATTAGGTGAACACACTCACCCAAACAGTACATATACACCCTTTCCCAACTTTGTTTAACAAAATAAAACATTTGCAATTTTTATAAAACAAACCCAAGAGGTATAACCATTGTTTTCACACTAAACCCATTTCAAACCCCTCATTCAAAACCAAAATCATAACAATAACAATCCAAAACATAATTTTCAGCCCTAAAACAATTATTAAAGCACCCCCAAATGTTATAAAAATACATCAAATAATACCACAAAGATACACATGAAAAACACATGTTTTCATAAATCTCCTTCAAAAAGTACAACACAGTTTTACACCTTAAACTCATTCAAAAAAAACCTCTTTTCAAGGCCCACATGATAATATGGAATTAACAAAACATAATTGGAAGCCCCTTTCACGACTAATAAATCACTTTCCTATGTTATAAACTAAACCCAAACATTACCCCAAGAGTCACACATAAAAAGTACCCAATTTCAAGCTAAAATACAACTAAAAATTAGATGTTTAACCAAATTCATCAAAAACAGTTTTCAAACCACACAAGACAGATTA
The DNA here is from genome assembly GCA_963277665.1 of Viscum album. NCBI lineage: Eukaryota > Viridiplantae > Streptophyta > Magnoliopsida > Santalales > Viscaceae > Viscum > Viscum album. The sequence goes on from OY728127.1 coordinate 644,337,992, forward strand.
TAAACATACTAAATTAATAAAAAAAGAAAGCTAACTCATCATAAAATGGTTACACATGGAATCACCTACCTTTTGAGTCGAAACCCTCAAAACTTGGTGCGAAACCTTAAGCGCACCACCGCCTCACCACAAGGAATATAAATCCAGACCTAGACCACCAAAATTGACCCAAAAGATACCAAATCATACCTTATGATCGAAACCTAACTTCTGGACATGAGGAACTTCAAGAAATATGAAATAAAACTAAAAGAGGATGGAAGGAACCAAGAATGAATTCCCTTACTTGAAATATCTTGAAGAAATAGGCCCCAATCCACCTAACTATGAATCTCCAAGTACCCAAAACTGATATGGAGGTCTGAAGGAGTCATATTAGGTCATGTGGGGACTGAAATGGGGGGAAAAGGATGAAAATTGAAGGAGTTATGAAAGATTCATTTTACCTCATCAAATCTGGTCGATTTGAGAAAGATTGACAAAGATCGTCACAATCCGCGGGGTATATGAGCTCCAAAGAGGAAAACTAGACACAGGGGGTGAGGCTGAAGTTTTTGGCTTCAAGTGTGAGGTTGAATCACCAAAAACCAGTAAACAACGAATGAGATATTGAAATTTTAAAAAACTAATTTAAAGCAGGAAATGGGCTTACGGGCAGGCCCATTACCTTAATTAAAAACCCAAATCCATCATGATTTGGGATTTCTATGTGGTTCAAAAGGATATGGTGATTTTAATATATTATGGTATGCCAATTGGGAAGTGGAATGAGTTTAAAATAGTAAACATTGAAGGAGTTATATAAGAATCAAAATTTGTTTTTAAATCTGGATTTGGGCTCACGGTTTGGCCCAAATTTTCAAAACCCACCATTTTCAACAAAATGAGTGGTAAACCCCCAAAAAAAATCGGTAATGGAAATTAAATGAGTAATGAATTTAAAAAAAAGTCATGGGTGTGACAATTCTCCCCACCATAAAACTTTCCGCCCCCGAAAAGCCACATCACGGATAAAGAAAAAACCAAACCCAACCGAAAGGCATAAATGGACTCATTTACTAAGCTTCGCCCCCAAAGGTCAAAACACCTCCAGTGATCAATTAAGGAAGGAATACTTCACAACCAAAACATACACCTCATTACTGAAATTATCAATCACATTCAATATTTATCCTAAAACAAAACTCCTCAAACACTATCTGAACAAGGCTCAATAAATTTACCCAAACAAACAAGAACATCGAACAAGGTTACACTTACCTTGATATAACTAAACAATTGGGAAACCTCCAATCCCAACGTTTACTCAAGGAAGATGTATGTGGTTATATAGATCCGAATGAGACTACCCACATCCAATCCAAGACCAATTACAAAAGTGAGTTACTGGTACAAGGATACACAAATGGGCTCCCCAACCATAAGAGACAACTTAAAATTTTTTTTCCAAGAAAGAATCAAGACACTAACAGGGGAACCCCGAACAAAATCCATAGTACAAGGGGTAGAATCCCATTAGGAATTTTAAAAATAATATACATGAGACTCATAGTGGTTCTCCCCACCATAAAAACCATCCATCTTAACTGACCAATATGGGCTGGCATAGAAAAACCCCAAAACATAAAGTGTTGGGACGACAACACGGTTAGCCCGCGCAGTTTGGGAAACTGTGCTCTAACCATGTGGATCCTTATACATACATGGTTTTCTGGTGAATGGTTACTAATAAATGTTCACTCAACATGTCTAGACAAATCCAAAACCTTTCCCCAAACCCAAAGGAAACCAAAGGGGAAAATAAAGTCATTGGGAGATAACATGGGGATGAGGCACTCCACCTCTTTCCACCAAATGGGAAAAAAAGAAGAAAGATGAAAACACCAAATTTTTAAACTATTCCCATCTCTCATACTAAGAACAGTTCTTTCATCAAGGTTAAAAACTACCATGGGATTTCCTTTGACTACGTGCCAGCTTCTCTCCGGGACCTATGGCTGGAGCTGGAATGATTGAAGCATCTTCGGCCTCGCAGTTAGGATTTGGAAACCCCCAAATAGAATTTCTTCTTCCGATGCTAAAAACAACTAAACGCAATCTGATATGGGTTCACCCAGACATAACACACTCCATAACTCACTTTACCCTAACTTTTAAATTCACCGAAATAAGGGTTTAGAGGATACACTCACATCACACCCTGCTTCTTCAGGTGAGAAACAACAGAAATAAAGGACACATATAAGCACCTTCCTCTAAAATAGAGGATGTCGAGATCTCCCAAAAGGAAAAACAGTTTTGAAAAAAAATAGACTCACATAATATTGTACAACTTCACCTTTACAATCAAACGAGCACGTGACATCACATCACGTCACCGAACAAGTCCAAAGCGACTGAGAGAAATAATACAAGGAGGGGGGCCTTATACAATATCACCAAATATCACAACATTCCAGAAAGTGTCCATAAAAGCCTCTCATGTCCAGATTTCCCACACTGGTAGTTTAACATAAACCCCTTCTACGAAGAGACTATGAAGGACTTAGAGGCCCTCTTAGACACTATCCATACTGACAACCCCAGATAACTTTCACCTTCGACGAATTAGGTAGCTTAAGAAACTAAGGTCTCTTTCAACCATCCACGAGCACTCTTACGCAACGAGAGGATCCAAAAAAACCATGAAAGTAAATGGTGTAGACTCATTCCACAAATCTCAATAAAATAATCCTTACATTGATCAACTGGAGGATTTTATAATGGTGAAACAATCCGCATTGCACTTCAGTTGTGCAATAAATCTTAATGGGGAGTACCTTATCCAAAGAGAGAACCCAAGGACCCAACCAAGCTGGTCCATTGGTAAAAACATACCACAAAATAGATCCAAACCCGTTAATGGAACCATCTTAATGGTGTCCTGAAACATATATCATAGGAGACTACTAACCGTACTTTTTACCCAGCTTTCCGACCAAACACAACCCCCAAACAAAAATAGTTCGAACAGGAGGGGTTCTTGGACTCAAAACATCCCACAACATCAACATTTTCAAAAACCCATAATAAAAACCATCCCAAACTATTCATCAAGAAAACATGTTTTTCTTTAAAAACATTTTTGAAAAAAAAACGGTTCAGCGGTGAGCATATCCACCAATGGTACCCCATGGGCCTCACACATGCATGTTTCTGTGCCACACCAGGCACCCTCCTCATATCCATCCTGGCACTCATCCAGTCATGCCATCAACCATATATCATCCCATATAACCCCATGCATGTGGCCACTCATGGAAATACCAAAGGTCAATGCACTGATTCTTTCCACTTTTCAAAACCAAAATGGTCAACCAACACATCATTCTTATCAAAACCGCTAACCAGGAGGTCAAACCCAAATTACCGCATTAAAAAAACTTTTCAGAAAGGCACAATCGCTCCAATGAAAACTCAAATTCAATTTATTTACATCAATTTCAAAACATCTCATCCCATTAAAAAAAACTTTTAATAGTTTAGAAAACTCTAATGGGAACACTTTTTCAAAACCAACTTCAATATAGTTTCTGCTTTCAAAAGAGGTGTAAGAACACAATTTTCCATTTCAAAATAATTCTGAATATTCAGTTCTACCATTTCATAAATCAAACCCTTCCATATTTATTTGAAAATCATTTCACAAAAACATTACACTTCCTAAAACCAAGTCACTTTAAAACCAAAGTTCCACGATTTCAAAACTAAAGAACACCAGACAATGCGAGAGGAAACTAGTTTCAGTGGGTGACTTGGACATATGGTTGGCGGCCATATTCCAATCACTTCACTGTCACAGAGAGTGTTCTAGGGAATATCCCCGGCTCTACATGGCTTTCCAGACCCTGCGAGCTCATTGAGACCATTAACCCAACTCTCTTTTCATTTCCCCTAATCATCATCAAACCAAGAAAACCAAAAGACCTAGACAAATCCCAACTTCCCCTGGTGACTTGAATCCTTAAATGAGGTGTGGTGATCAAGCACACTACCCATAACCATAATTCCATGTCCCAACAATCATAACTCTAGACTATCCCGACCATTTCCAAAATAACATGACTCCAATGGAGTGAACCTCCTTTGATACCATTTTGTCACGAACCGAATCTGGACGTCGCCAAAACCGGCACCAAACCCAGACCGTGACAAGTCCCGAAGGGCGTTCCCGATCCCCATGTGCTGGCACAAGTGCCCGGGTATCATAAAATGATAATTGGGAATGATTTACTCGAGTTTATAAACTTATAACGACAAAAGAATCCAATGAAACGAATCTGGATTTTTCAAACCAAATAATCTTTTTCAAAAATTCAGAACTGAATTACACAATTTTAGACAATTTTAAAGACCATTACAAAGGTACAAACCCAAGAAAATACAGCCCAAGAACCTCCACATGGAAAGAGGAACCGCCCTCAAGCCATCTCTACAACACTCCATCACGATGGACCGCTAAAAACCCGAACCAAAGGCATAAAACCTGTACCCAAACCTGTGACATAAAATAAGAAAGTCTACTTACACCCAAAGGTGTAAGTAGGGTGTGAGAGAAATCCCTGTAGGATACCACCTCTATGAGATTCCATGTGATAAACATTTCATGACAAAAAGCATTGCATGTTTTGTAAATAAGAAATGCTAGTTACAATTTTCTAAAGGATGAAATGATAAATGAAAATAGTTTCCATGTGAGATAATTTTAAAGGAACAAAAATTTTAAAATAAATAACAAAGATACTGAATTTTCCAGACAACAATACCGTATACCGATGGTAAGTACAAAGGATCTAATGAGCACAAGTAATAGGAAATAACCCATAAGCACTAGCTAGTTGTGGGTCCCCGGTACCTCGTATCTCAGTGAGAGTAACCACAAACAATATCCGTTCTCGTGCACGAGCCACTAGTAGGGATCATACCCATAACCTAGTGGTCCCCAATCATCATCATCATTGTTTAGTTAGAGTTGTAAGCGTCAATCTTGCTAAGTGAAACTGAGGCCAAACCCCACGGATTCACTAGCATACTAGTACAGGTCCACCCACCTAGATACCCGGGTTTTCCCTTTGTGCTCAAACAAGTTCAACAATCCAAGAAGTATAGTTTTCACATGAAAATATCAATTCCACATCACACATTAACCAAACAGCCCCATGTACATCACACAAGTCAAAAATTCCACTATTTATTCAAATGCATTTTGAAATCAAACTCACACCGAAATTCCCTACAACACTTTTCACATTTCTTTAACACTTACACAAATCCTTTAAACGATTTTATAAAACCGTTACAAGATATTAAACTCACATAACAGCCCACACACATGTCACATAATACCCTTCTCACCTTCACAATTCATTTTATCAATAAACTCGCACGAAACATCCCACACCCGTGTTTCGCACACAAAACACAATTTAGTAAAACATTTTGGCAATTTATAAAACATTCTAAAAATGTTTGAAATCTCAAATCACCACTTTACCATTCAAAAACCCACATTAGGTGAACAAACTCACCCAAACAGTACATATACACCCTTTCCCAACTTTGTTTAACAAAATAAAACATTTGCAATTTTTATAAAACAAACCCAAGAGGTATAACCATTGTTTGCACACTAAACCCATTTCAAACCCCTCATTCAAAACCAAAATCATAACAATAACAATCCAAAACAGAATTTTCAGCCCTAAAACAATTATTAAAGCACCCCCAAATGTTATAAAAATACATCAAATAATACCACAAAGATACACATGAAAAACACATGTTTTCATAAATCTCCTTCAAAAAGTACAGCACGGTTTTACACCTTAAACTCATTCAAAAAAACCTCTTTTCAAGGCCCACATGATAATAAGGAATTAAAAAAACATAATTGGAAGCCCCTTTCAAGACTAATAAATCACTTTCATATGTTATAAACTAAACCCAAACATTACCCCAAGAGTCACACATAAAAAGTACCCAATTTCAAGCTAAAATACAACTAAAAATTAAATGTTTAACCAAATTCATCTAAAACAGTTTTAAAACCACACAAGACAGATTATAAACATACTAAATTAATAAAACAAGCAAGCTAACTCATCATAAAATGGTTACACATGGAATCACCTACCTTTTAGTCGAAACCCTCAAAACTTGGTGCGAAACCTTAAGCGCACCACCGCCGCACCACAAGGAATATAAATCCAGACCTAGACCACCAAAAATTGACCCAAAAGATACCAAATCAGACCTTAGGATCGAAACCTAACTTCTGGACATGAGGAACTTCAAGAAATATGAAATAAAACTAAAAGAGGATGGAATGAACCAAGAAGGAATTCCCTTACTTGAAATATCTTGAAGAAATCGGCCCCAATCCACCTAACTATGAATCTCCAAGTACCCAAAACTGATATGGAGGTCTGAAGGAGTCATATTAGGTCATGTGGGGACTGAAATGGGGGGAAAAGGATGAAAATTTAAGGAGTTATGAAAGATTCATTTTACCTCATCAAATCTGGTCGATTTGAGAAAGATTGATAAAGATCGTCCCAATCCGCGGGGTATATGAGCTCCAAAGAGGAAAACGAGATACATGGGGTGAGGCTGAGGTTTTTGGATTCAAGTGGGAGGTTGAATCACCGAACAATAGTAAAAAACGTATGAGATATTGAAATTTTAAAAAAATACTTTAAAGCAGGAAATGGGCTTACGGGCAGGCCCATTACCTTAATTAAAAACCCAAATCCATCATGATTTGGGATTTCTATGTGGTTAAAAAGGATATGGTGATTTTAATATATTATGGTATGCCAATTGGGAAGTGGAATGGGTTTAAAATAGTAAAAATTGAAGGAGTTATATAAGAATCAAAATTTGTTTTTAAATCTGGATTTGGGCTCACGGTTTGGCCCAAATTTTCAAAACCCACCATTTTCAACAAAATGAGTGGTAAACCCCCAAAACAAATCGGTAATGGAAATTAAATGAGTAATGAATTTAAAAAAAAATTCATGGGTGTGAAAATACCCCTTCTCTACCTTGATTAGCAGTAAAGGGATAATTTTAGATTGCATGAGGCAGAATCATAGCCTTATATTCATTATCTAGTACCATTTCTTCATATTTTAGGTCGAGAGCGACTCGGTGTGTGTTTTGGTTAGGCAAGACCGCATGTTTAGGCCTATGTATAAGGTCTATTTTATATATTCCTATTGAATGTCACATTAGGGATTATAATTATGTGAACAATAATGTTTCCTTTCAATTTGGGATCAATTTTAGAGTATTTTTAAACACATTAAAAACACCACTTAAGTTGTGTCTGTATGATCAAACTCATCTCAACCATCTAATCGATTTTGACCACCTTCCACCTCACAATGCATCTGATCCTTTATTGTTCATTATATCATTCCCCCTTAATCCATGCTAGTGTAGTCGATACACCATTTCCTAATTTTTAAAAATAATTTTTATACATCTTCCCATCCTTCCAGAGCTGGAAGACCACAATACCCAAATCAACTATTTATTTTCCAATAAAAAAAACAGAACCATAGAACATCAGATATACCCGTATAGATGATTTTCTATTTACTATCACCATTGAAAGATATTTATTCTTGATCAATCTTGATAAATATTATTTAGACCCAAACATTATTAGTATTGAGTCATATTTCTATTTCAAAACAAAATAAATTCATTTTCAAAATCATTGATGCATAAAATTATCCTTACAATTTTTTTTGAAATTCCTTATTTAAAAACCACATTACATAGAAATATTTGTTCCTTTGATATTACAAAATACGTTAAAAACCCCAAATTATAGTATAATAACACAACATATATATGTTTTTATATAAGTTTATTCAAAAAGAGAGAACCCCTCTTCACTTATTACATATCCCAAGACATGATTTCCCTATCGTTTCTATTGGTTTGAGTACCATCATGAAAGATGAATGTCCTTTCCTTCCATATGGTCCAAACCCACCCAAGTAGTAGGAAATAAACCATTTTATGTTACCATTATTCAAGTAAGGGGAACCTATTATTTTCAAAAATTATATTTATTTTCAAAAGTTATAAATTCTATGTTTCAATTGAAACCATTCTTCCATTAAAGGAATGAATGTGAACATATATGTAAATATTATTTTCAATTAAAAGTTCTTTATTAATATATATATATATATACTAGTACAATGTATTTATTTAAATTAAGATAGTATTTTAAAAATTAATATTTATGTTTCAAATATTTTATGTAGAGAAAATTATTATTATAATTTGAAATTATGATTTTTTGATATGTTTTCATTTTATTATTTTTTATGTGTCAAAGAAATTATTCTCAAAATTATAAGAGTTGTGTACTTGGGATTTGTGTGTATATATATAAATAAACACAAATATATATAATTATTATTTGATGATTTGAATGAGCATGCAAGAACAAAATGTTTATTTTAAAAGTGATAATTTTTTAATTTTGTGTATATTAAATAATTTTTTTCTTATTATTAGTTTGAGAAAGAAAAATTATATTTCTATTATTTTATGTGAATAGTAATTTGTAATTACTATTATTTTATGTTAAGGGTTCATGAATTTAAACCATAATTTTATATATAAAATCATCATATTTTAAATTATGTAAATGTCTATCTAATTTTATTATTCAGGGATAAATTTTAAAAGAAAATGTTTATCAATTTTTTCTTTATTAATAAAATTTATTTCATGAGTTTATGAAGGATGTTTTAAATACATGGAAGTTAATTTACATACCATGAATTTATGCATGTTCTAAATGTCTTGATATTTGGTTGTAACAAATTTAACAATTGATTTCCTATGTATGTTAATATATATATACATATATTAATGTAAATATATTGATGCATTGTTATTTTTCTAAAATCCAAAATAACAGATAATATATATATATATATATAAATAAATTCAAGATCAAGATGTTTTTATAAAAAAATTGGCACCAGGACTTTGTAAACACGATTGATAAGTGGGGAGTGAACCCATCCTTAAGTAATGTGGGTAGGCCTAGAGAGCCTTTAATAATTTAAGTGGCCCCATGTATTTTTTCCAATGCTTTCATATTATTTTCTGAAGAATCATTGAATTATTTTACTAAGAAAAGTGTTTTCAAAAGAATAGGTTTTCCAAAAAAATATTATAATGTTTTCAAAATTTTAGGTATTTTCAAAATACTTATATCATTTTCAAATGAGAATGTAATTTAAAAATGTATTATAATGTTTTAAAAAGTTTAATTGTTTTGAAATGTATTTTAAAAATTATTTTCCGAAGTATTTTCAAAATTATTTTCAAAATTATTTTGGACTGGGCTGTTGGAGCTGGGTTCATTCTTGGCAGTCTTAAAAGTCTCCTCATTCTATTAGCAGTTCATGGAGAGATGAACTCTCAACCTGGAGTGGCCTTCCTCGATGCTATTTATGGAATGGAGTGCATTAAGCGGCCTTCGAAAATGGAAATCAAGGATGTTTCTACTGTTGACATCCAGATCTGACCACACATCATTGGGGGCTTCTTGATGCTTTTATATTGAAGTTTAGGATTTTGATCTCCAACACCATAACTCCTTCATTATGGTTTTTGGGTGTTCCATGATTGTATCTTTTTTCCCTGTATTGTTTTCTTTTTTTCTTTAATAAACATTCATTATATATTTTCAAAATTAATTTAAAATGGTATTTCCAAAACTATAAGTATTTCTAAAAATCTTCTCCACTATATTTTTAAAAAACCCCATACTTGGAAATTTTTCCAACATTATTTTTTGTAAAGAGTATTCAAGATCATTTATAAGTTCAAGGATATTATATTCAATAAGAAACTTGCATGAGAAAATCCTTATCATAATATTTATTTTTATTTTAACACTGATTTAATGTAATTATGGTCTTTCTACTCCAAATACTAGAATAGAAATGATCCTAAGATATAAATGAATATATATATTTTAGTCACATTTTATTTAAAAAATATACACCATTTTTTTGTACAATATCTGGAAGTGTAGGCTTGTGGATTCACATGCACATCATTGGAAAAGTCAAATTTGGTGCCTTATATATAATAAATGTGAACTAAAAAGTTTTCTCATGACTTTTTTATCAAATATTATTATTTAATGATAAAATTGAATTGTAGTTTCAAATTTTGGAATTATATTACAAAACTCTTACCCAAATTCTTGTGCAATGCTTGCTTATAGGTAAGAAAAGTAAGATTAACCAATTAAATATGTTTTCTTGAAACAGACATGAGTAAATTTACCTGATTAATAAATATAAATGATTATATTCAAAATAATTATTTTATTTTTATAATTGTAAATATTTTTTAAATTTTATATATGATATAATTGACTATATTTTTTATGAAACTCTGATACAATGCTTGTGAAAGTAGAATAAAAATCAATAAAATTTATTTCATTAAAATTATAAGTATAATTAAATGAAGAAAATATAAAAAATATTATTTTATGATTAATGTTTCACCATAATAATATTTTGGTCAAATTTTGGACATTTTGGTGCAACCTGGATGACATTAAGATCCTAGTATTTCATTTTAACGAAAGTGAAACTCTTCAAACTATGGTTTTAAATAAGTATAACATTTTTATTACACTGTTTTCTAGGAGAGATATTCGAACATAAATAGGATTTGTAAAGATAAAATATTTATCTTAGTTAGGGTAATTTTTTTATTTATTAATGAATATATAAATTAAATAAATTATTATATAATGATGATGTAATAATTATTAAATTATTTGAAAAATAAAATAAATGAAAAAAATATTAAAATAAATATAATATCAGATTTTTAAAGTTATCAATGATTTTTATATATTAATATTATATATTAGGGATTTATTAAGAGTGTTTAAATATATATTTTCATATTGATATGATTAATTTAAATGTAATGAGTAATATAAAATTTGACAACAATTATATTTCATGAATATAATATTTTTTAAATTGATTAAAAACCATAAAAATATTTCATAATTCTCAACGGGATAAGATATATTAAAAAATTTCTTCTAATATTAGTTATTTGCCCATTTAAAACAATTTAGTTCAAGATTATATGTATCATATTTTAATATTTTGTGAAATTCCAAAAGATCTCGTCACCTCAAATATAAAATGAAAACTCCTACCTCACTTATTGACAACACATTGAACCTTATAGCTTGAACAAGTACTATAAATTTCCATTTCCCACATCCTTTGAAAAATTATTTTGGTATTGGTATTCAAAAAATACCTACACTAGTTTCTATAAAATGTTATGTAAAGGAATTCCACTAAAGAGGAGGTAATCATCTTTAGTGACTCTTCCATGTTTTTTTCATCATCTACTTCCTCTTCATGTGATGCATCAATTATAATGTAATAAATCCATTATAATATATATGTTAATATTTTATTATGTTTAATGGAAAACTATATTCCTCCTTTTAACCATCCTATGAAAAATAAAATAAATTATTGTGCGTACGTACAACTTACCCTCTCTACACAGTGGCGTAATATTTTCACTACCACTTTACAAGGATGGATATAATATTGGATATAGTGGATAAATATGGTAAATATGAAATTATATTGATTTTTTATAATTATTATATCACATAATTATTTATTTTTTACCCATTAATTGAATGATATCGTCGCTCGTACGTACAAAAGACCTACCATCTCCACGACATGATGCTATTCATTTTCCATTTTCAACATTCATGAATGATTCTAAAAATTTATTCAATGAATAAATATTATATTTTTTTACATTAATATTATTATTGGAATGATGTATCTATATCCATTACAAATGAATCAGGACATTCATGACAACACATACATGAGAAAATAAGTTAATTAACACCCTAAACAATGCATCTAATGAAATATTATAAATAAACCTGAGGTAAAATGTTATAAATTGATCATATAAGGTATTATAAATATGAATATAGTTATATAATAAATTAATAACATTATTCAATCCAATATATTGTAGGATATAGAACATTCAATTAATGTAAAGCTATATACATGGGATTTTTATATCACTTTTATTTGTGCGGGATACATGCCTTATTATCCAATTATTAGTATATATGGTCTATATACTACCCCTTTTATATTATATCATGAATATATGTATCTTCATGATATTCAACATTCCATTAGATTATTATTAATTTTATGAGGTATACGATTCGACTGATTACCACATGTTAAGGGATTTTGTAACTTAATTTCCATTCATTAGGTTAAACTTATACTTCATCGATTATTTTATGAAACAATTATGTGAGAAATGAATTTATATTACATTATATTTAATTTATACTTACTTTATGTGGATTTATAGAGGATTCACATAATTTATTCATCTGATTAATGTTCACATAGATGATAAGATCTTTTTAAGGGACTTCGCCTCAATATTCATTCGTTGAGTCATATTATTATTTTAGAAACCTATATTATTCCATTTGTTTTACATAATTCATTTTACATATTATATAATGAATTTGTTTGTTCTAATTATATTTAATTTTTTGTTTAATTTTATTCATTCATGGGACTAATCAGTTGTCCAAATTAGATGGGTTTGTGCCCATAAAATTAATCAAGAAAGAGTATTGATCAGGAAACAAACTATCAAGATTGTATATCTTGATAGTTCATGGGTTTATACCAACATACATAAACTGGAAAGAGGATTGATATTTATAATAACTATAGAGAGGATATATCTGGATAATAAAGTAGTTTTACATTATTCAATTTGTAACTACTGTTATTCCATGTGATTAATCGATTAGTTGGAATATACAAGGTCAAAATCCAATATCATGTGACTATTTATATGGAATAATTTTATCATATTTTATTATTTAAATAATATGATCATGTTATGTATTAATGGTATCTGTTCCCAACTATTTACCTTTCTATGTTTATTATTATTATTTATTAATGATAGATTCCACTTTACATGAACCTTATTAAGCATCTGAGCTCCCACTTATTTTGTTTCCATTACCCATTTTATTAAGAAGAGATAATAAAATTATTTGTAGAGTGTTTAATTTATTATATTTTTTTGTATTATGTTTTATTTCCCAATTTAATATGGTGATCATGCTTATAATCTGGTTTCCAAAACTATTAAATTGATCGGTCATATGGGATTCGAATCCTATAAATATTACAATGTAATAAAGTGTGAAATAGATTCTTGATACTAGAGTTTTAATTTTTACATCAAATCAATGAATTGGGAGTATTTAATTTAAAATTAATATCGCACATGTGACGAGAAAGCTGGGATTTAAAGTAAAAATGGTAAAAAGTTTACTAAGTTTTTATATCTTAATTTAATATGAAAAATGTTCCAATGGCTAAAATTAGATTAATATATATATAATATATATAATGATAATTTAAAACCAATTAAATATATAATTTAACTTTGTAAATAATATATCTCAAAAGATAGTTTATAATTAAAATTTGGTATTTTTTAATAATCATAAAAAATTAAAACATTACAGAAAAAATAAAAAAAATCACCCTAAGATAAAATGTTTATTCCTATATAAAAAATAAAATTTATTTATTTGAATAAAAATTATAAAATTTTCCAACATTTTTTTAAAATAATAGTTCTATGAAAACGTGATAAATCTATTTTTATGAAGAAAAAAATGGATTTTAAGCATATAATTCGATTTATTTTTATCAATCATTTAGAAAAAAGATGTGATAAATGTTAAAAAATTGATTGAATATATAAAATATAAATTTCATTAATATAATACAACAAGGGTGAATTATTTTTTGATACAAAACACTGTTGTGCATATTTAAATAATTTTTTTAGGAAAACCTTCCCATTTATTTTCAGGAGTTTTTTCTAAGTAATTATTCACCAAATAATTCATTATATATACACATGTGTAATTTTTTTTTTCATAATTTAGTTAATCATTTTCATAGCCTCCATTACAACACCTAGGTTATAATTATCCACTTAAATAAAAACATTACTAGATATTGTTGTTCTTTAAAATTAGGTCTTCTGTGTAATGAAATCTATTTTTAAAACTCATTTTCGCATTTTTCATATGGAAAATTGAGTGTTTTTTGTGACATAATATAAACTCAGTGTTAGATTTACTTTACAATATATAATATAATTATCTTCTTTTAAAATCACATGGTGTTACTATAACATCGTAGGACCTGCACTCATGAATCATGTGGTGAAATAAAAAACATTACACTTCCACCATTGATGTGGATAACTTGGACCCAATTTCATCATCTAAGACTTAATACATCAAAAGTAAAAATTGGATCACATAAAACCTCAAGGACCATTTAGGTTTAGAGTTTTATATAATTATAAGAAACACCTACATTACCAAATCAAATTAATTTAAATGGAAATTTCTCCAAATTAAGATGTATTTCTAAATTAATACATCATCATCATTTATATGAAATTTTCTATTGGAATAACTCATATAACAATGTTATTTATAAACTAAGGAAATGGTAACATAATAAGGGTGAGCTCAAATTCATAGTAATGGTAAACATAAGAATTTTCAAATTAATGATATCAATGTGTATAATAAGTGCATAAGGGAATGGATACATAATCATAGTTCATGAGATAATCATAATATAAATCATACCCATGAGTATCTTGATCATCAAATATGATAAAATAGGAAATTAAAGATTCATAATAATCAATAATACCGAGGCCTATGATGTTAATCTTAAACATGAGAAACATTATAAAATCCAAACAAGAAATTAAAAACATTCATCGTGGCATGGGGAATTAATTTCATAAAACCCATTAGAAGACGTTTTAATTTGAATAACTATTTGGATGACTTACAATATAATTATTACCCAATGAAATGGTGTTCTATGTGGGAACACGCATCACATAAGCAATAATGGGATCAGTCACAGCTATCTGTGCCACCACATCATTTAATATTTAATGGGATCACCTGATGTTATCTGGACCACCCCATCATCTAAGCTGTAATGGGCTAACCAAGTTCCATATAGGATATCACATCGTATAATATTTCCCTGAAACAAAACATGAATAAAAATAATAAAAACATTAATATGACTTTTATAACTTGATAATCCCAAGGAAATTATATGTGTACAATGAAAATATCTTTGAACATGATTAACTCATGGAAAAAACTGGGTTACATGAAAATCTCTTTGAAACAATCATAATCCATCCACAAAAAAATGAGGACAATATCAGTACAAAAAATCACCAATGGAGGATAAGTAAAAAGGAGTTTTTTTTGAATTTTTAGAATGTAAATATAATTAAAATATCAAAAAAATCAATTTGAAGAAGGTAACATTTTCATTTTGAAAATCACATTTCACAGTATAAAAATTATGAATATGTTTTCTTGAAAATAACCATAAAGAATATAAAGAAATATATGAAAAAAATTTATAACACCTTTTAAAACATAGAA
Source organism: Viscum album (assembly GCA_963277665.1). Taxonomy (NCBI): domain Eukaryota; kingdom Viridiplantae; phylum Streptophyta; class Magnoliopsida; order Santalales; family Viscaceae; genus Viscum; species Viscum album. The sequence goes on from OY728127.1 coordinate 644,353,653, forward strand.
AATTTTAAAATACATTCCCTTGAAAATGATATAAAAATAATAATTTAATAATGTTTAGATAACATTTTTATAAAGCATTGTTTTGAAAAAACATTGATTTCTGACTGAAGAGAGAAATGAAGTCAGATTATCATAAAAACTGTATCAAATATTTTAAGAATAAAAGTGTGGAATTTTTTTTGATAACATTAAAATATTATTAATAACTAGAATGTATGATATTTCCTGATAATTATAATATTTCAACATCATAGACTCAATTATATACAATCTTGATAAATGATGAGACTGTAAAAAAAGTCTCTTAACACTTTCATTTCATTGTAGTGTAATCCCTATAAAAGAATATAATTAAGAGAGTCTATATAATATCACGAGGATAAGTAGTTTCATGGTATAACATGTCAAAGGGTATTTATATACACCTCATTAAAGATTAATTGTTTATACCATGACATAAGTATCAAAGAAGGAAAATTGTGACAAAATTTATTACGACTTAGGTAACATTGAAACCATAAAACCCATAATAGAAGTGTCCCAAGATGGAAATTAAAATACCAATATATTTAAGGATTATATTAATAAAATACATTCATGTGTTGTATATACACCTCAATATCAAAACAAGTGTTGAATAAGGCATATATCTCACAAAAATAAAAGTGAGACAAAAAAACCTCTTACCTCATAATTACTTTTTATTGAAAATGATTTAAAATGTTGTAAAATGGTTTTAAAATTTATATTAAATTATTAAATAACCATATATTTTTTTAATATCATATATAAATTTATTTTTACCATTTATTACCTATTTATTAACAATACCATGTTAATTTTATGTTTCAGGTAATAATCGCTTCTTTCATAAATGTATTGACATTCAATTTTTTATCCACATTATTCTATAATTGTTTCAATATATATAGAATTTAAGAAATTATATAAATAATATATAAAATATTTATATATTTATTTATAATAATCCATATAATTTAGTGATAGGAAATGAAATACATCATTTATAGAGACAATATGTTGTACAAACGCATGAAGATATTCTTCTATACACACGAAGGATGCTATCATATTCCAAAAAATGGAATGCATAAATATATTTTATGTATAATAATTAAAAAATCCTAATAAAATCATAAATATCATATATATATATATAATTTAAACAATATTTCCACCATTATTACAAACCTTGAAAGGCGTTAATGGAAAAATGAATGTCATCGGTTCGAGAAGCGATAGTTCACCATACACATGAATAATTATTTCATAACCCATTTGATAGAAGTTTGTATGGTTGTTGATTATACCCATAAAATAAAAAAATATCAGTACATGGAAGATAATGATGTAATTATAAAATCATTATAATAAAATAATTTATGGATATGCATTAGGAAATAAAAAATGCTTTTAGAATAACATTACCACCTTTCGGATACACACCTTTGGTTTGCACAAAAAACAATGAAAGGTTTTCTTTATTCAAGAAAAAGAATTTTAGGATGATGGTATAGAAGTTTGTAAGTGATATTCATAGGTTTTGGATGATCCAAAATCCTTGATATGCGTGAATAAGTGAGGAGAGTGAGTTCCCTTTTGTTGTCAAGGAGTTGTGGCATTCTTGAAAATACCCAATTATATTTATTATTGAGAGTCATATATTACTTCACATGCCTCAAAAATTAAATAATAATATCGGGGATGAATTCATTTGTCTATAAACACCTCCACCACAAAAAAAAATAATTTTAATCATTTTTCTTCTTAACTCCTATGTTTTATTTTATTCTCACTCTAGTTTTTCATTAAGGTTATTAGTTTTCTAACTTATGTAATTCATCCATTAAGACAAAATTTGACTAAGAATTATTATAAAATTTTAAATAATGTATTTTAAATATTAAATTTAAATTATAAAATAAAAATTCATTGTGCATTGAAAAATATTATTAACAGAAGCACATGTAACATGCAAAAACACTACTTTAACCTTAATAAAACCAATATTGTTTTTATTACTAAGGGGTTAATATGTTCATTATAAATGATTAATTTTCCCATCGATGGATCATATTTGATATTTATTAACATGTAAAAATAAATTTACAGAATAAAGTATTTTTAGTATTTTTAAATCATTTAATAAAATATCATTTATTATAACAAAACATGAATATCAATTTTGAAAGTGTTTACTTAATTTGAATTTTAAAAATCATATCATAATATATTTTTTTTCAAATATATTATATAAATATCTATATATCATTATATATCCATCTAAAAAATAATATAAACAATTCATTCTATTTACCTGAATTTTAATATTTTTTATTATCATTTATTTTGTTTATAAAATTAATAAATAATCCATGCTTTGGTGTTTCTTAAGAATTTAATGTAATAATATAATATCTAAATTATATATACAAATTATTATTAAAAAATAAATTCTTTATTATTTCAAAATAATTTTTATAACCTAACCTATATAGTTTTTTGTATCCCTAAACCTTAGTAGAAATTAATAAGAATAAAGGTGCATTTTTTCGCCTTTTTGTTTTCGTAACATATTATATGGGTCCCTTTCATGGAAAATAATCCACAAAATTAATATATTTATTTAAAATGATCATAAGTATCTCAATATTTTCTAAAAAAGGGTGTTCAAAATATTTTTTGTCATTTGTACACCTTACATAATTTGTTTAACCACTAAAGAAACTCATTTTTACCATAATTAATGTAAGTAATTTTAATAGTTTTCACTAATAATTTTGCACAAAAAATAAGTTAACATTATTATATAACACAAATTATTCTAATTCCAAATGTTTAATCTATTTTTGAAAATTCAATTTATAGATATGGCAGAATTTAATTTAAAATTAATTCTATAGATGTGATTGGAAAACAAGTTTTTAATGTGAAAACATTCAAAAGATCACAATGTTTTTATATCATAATTAAATATAAAAATTATTCCAATGAACTATACTGAATTAATAGATGTAAAATTTTATGAATTTTACATTAAAAACTATTCATAATATAATTTTACTCTATATATAATTTTGATGAAAATATAGATTTCAATAAAAATATAGTATTTTTAATTATACATCAAAATTTGAATCTTTTTATTAAAATAACAATAATAAACCCTATGATATTAGTTTTTATTTTCATTAAAAATATATGTTTACTTTTCAAATAAAAATTTCAAAAAATTTCAAAAATTATTTAAAAAAAAATAAGTGTACTATAAAATGGTGAAACAACTATTTCTTATAAAAATACTCTTTTTAAGAATATATTTTGATTTATTTTTATCTAATATATAGAAAATACATAGGATGTGTTTTAACATTATATTGAATTAATTAAATATAAAACTAATTTATATAATCCCTCTATATTTATCTGTTTAATATATTGGTATAAAACTCAATTCTGTGCATTTAAATAGTTTTTTCTTAAAAATGTTTCCTTTTATTCATAAAAGGGTTTGATTTTCTTGTCTACTAAATTATTCATAAAATAATTAACTATATATATACATGTGTAAAACATATTTTCATAATTCATATAATCTTTTCCAAACCCTACATTATAATGGCTAAGTTATAACTATAATATATTTCATGGGTTGTTTAAGTTTGGTTTTGTGTTTTGAAAGCACCATCAAACATAAAAGTATAAGGGTTTCATGTAATTAATGATAAAAATATTGTTTCATGTAATGAAAGATAAAATCAATGTTGACTATCCTTTACACCATCATATATTATTTTCTTATTTTATAATCTTATGGTGTTACAAATAAATCCTACACCCTTTAAAAAATTATGTCCTTGAAATGTGAACATTATCTTAGTAATCAAAGGTTGGTCATTTGAAAATAAATTTTTTAGAAATCAAAATCAAAAACGGTTTACTAAAACATCTTCATGATAAAAATTAAATGTAAGTAAAAGGTTCCTAATGAATAATAATTGAATAGTTTTTTATGTATAAGAGAATTGGTGGAATGTGAAGATATAAATGGAAGAAAAAAGTAAATCCAAAATAAGCATATATAAACACCAATATCATTGATAATTATAAACTGAATGATAATGTGAATGTTAAAAATCAAAACAACATAAACCAAAGTGGCATGAAAATTCTAATTGATATCGATATAAATGATGGTAATTAGATAATATTTTTCCATTAAGATCCCTTTACTAGAGTTGAGAAATTCTCTTACCATCTATACTTAGAGAATATGGAAATAAACCTATATGATGAGTATAAATTCACCCTTTTATCAATATAAAAAACAATCTCTTATTTTTCTCTATACCATGTGTTTTTTGGATTAATTTTTCATTCTTGAAGCACTAAAACTTAAATTTTATGTCCATAGTACCATAAAAGGTATAACTGGATATTCCTCCTTCAATTAAACATTAACCGAAACCAAAATTGTTCTACATTGGTAAGATAATTCCCGAATTTAATAAACCACATTATAATACATTAATATTAAAAATTCAGTAGTCATAACCAAAGTTCAATGTAAATCATTCCATAAATAATTATCATTAAAATTATTCAAACTCTTCCTAATATTGTTTGAGACCCAATTATTAAAAGTATTTGATTATATATTCATCCAAGATAATTCAACCATTATTCCTCATATAAAATAACATAATTTTCTGAAATGAAGTTAATATTTACATAAATAATTTCATGCTAACCACAACATCGTGTAGGCTAGTGGAAGAAGATAAATCCTTATCTTCATTCAGTCAAGGGTTCAAGCCACATATCCTTTCAGGATGTGATAGGTTTTCACATAGTTTATGGTTTTCCCCTTTTTGAAACATGAAAAATAATTAATCCCTAAATATAATTTCATCTTTTTCATTGGGTATACAAATACCCCAACCCAATAAAATGACTCCTAAAATGTCATTAATAACCCCATACTTTTTATTAAATAATACACTCAAATGGTCTATCTAATATTTGAACATATGATCAACCATTTCCTTCTAGTCCTATGATGGTATCCATGACTCTTAATATTACCAAAAATTAAAAAATTCTAATCTACAATGTTATCTAAACTAACCATTGATACAAAATATAATAATCTAGGACATACCCTCTTGGATCAGATCTTAAAATCATTAAAATTACATATCTGGATATGATTCCAATAATTATTTCCCAATCTTTTTCCTATAAACTATACAATATAAAAATAAAAAATTATATCACTTACAACCACAAGGACCTTTTTGGTTTATAATTCTATAGTATTAATAAAAACTTCTACTAAAACAATTCACATGACATTAAATGAGTATTTCTTACACTTAACCCAGATTTTTATTTTCACATTAATATATAATAATCATCCATATGAAATCCATTATAAACATATCTTATTTAATGTCATCGTTTAAACTTGCTGAGAAGGAAACATTATAAGGATGATCCGAAATTGGAATTAAGGGTAAAAATATGAACCAACTATTGAATGCCATCAATGAGTATAAAAATTTAATAATGGTATAATAACATAATCAGAGTGCATGAGAGAACCATAAAAAATTTTATACTGATAATTACGTAGATCCTCAATAATGAAAACTTGGAAAATGAAAGATTTATTAGAATCAATAATAACGAACCATGTGATATCAATCATGATCATAATAATTTTTTTAAAACTATAAAATAATATATAAAAAATATTGGTATCTTGGAACATAATCACATAGAGCACTTAAAAAACACTTACAGAACCTTTAAAAATTACAAAAACCCTATGTCTAACTTCCAATATAATTTTCTAGAGAAAATAATTATTAACTAGTGAATTGGATAACCTTATGGGCACACCCATCATATTATCTATAACCATATCACTCGATGCTATCTGGGCACACCCACAATATTTAATTTCCAAGAACCACAATATGAATAAAATAAATATATATTTCATCATAAAACTCATTGAAACAATCATTATTTAATTAAAAACTGATCAACCCATGGAAAAGAAATTTGTTTCATATTAATATCTTCGAAAAATTATTAACCTATGGAATGGAAATGGGTTCCATAATAATAACTTTGAAGCACGATTAATATGTGGAAAAGAACCATATTTTATAAAAATATCTTTGAAAAAATATTAATTCATATAAATAAATAAGAAGGATTTTACCAATACACAATATATATATCCATTTCATTAATAATCAAAATGTTTTTATCATTGATGCATAAAAATTCCAATAAACGACTATTAAAAACATTTTTGAGGAAAATATCCTTTTCATTTTGAAAATCACATTTTGAAATGTAAATCATTTTAAAATTATAAATTATGTTTTGAATAATAATTTAAAACATTTCATGAGGAAAAATTCCTATAATATTTTAAAAACACATTCAAATCATTTTTTAATATATTTTTAGAAAGAAATAATTTGAAACAAAAAGTGTTTTCAACTGAAAAGTGGAATTTTCATAAAAAATTGGACTATATTGTATATAATGAGAGAAAAATGAATGGAAAAATTTTATTCTCATGACATAACCCGAGGATAACAAAATTAATTGAAATTATTTATAGTGAGAATTTAATATTTCATAATTAGAGACTTAATCATAAACTATCGCAATAAATTAAGAGATTATAACAAAAAATGTTTTACCACATTGATAACATTAAATCATAAGACCCATAAAAGGATTACATTAAATGAAACATAAAACACCATAATAATAAATAAATTCATCATATTAAAATTTAAAAGGTATTTATATATGAATAATAAAATAGGATAGGTACATGACAAGACATAAGTCTCAAAGAAGTGAAATTGTGACCAAAATCCATTACTGCTTTGGTAAATTTGAAACCATATACCCCATGAAAGATAAATCCTAAAATGGATATATAAAGACAAATAAAATTATCTATAAAAATCATAAACTAAATTTATGGAAATTATATACACCACACATCAAAAATTAGTTATTAATATGGAATAAATCTTATAGAAATAATAGTGAGATGAGAAAATCCTTATGTTGAGACTCATTTGTCACCCATGGTATTTACCTTCTCAAATAATATACATATGTTTATTACTTTCTTACTTTAGAACCATTTCCATGTTTATTATCACCTTTATTTCACTTATTAACATTTTATATATAAGTTTGTAATCAATTGTGATTATGTTGGATTTTTTGTCCATATTATGCTTATGTGTCAAAAACCAATTTCGTAGGATGAATATGGTCAAAAGGTTATTATTGAAACATATAAAGAAGATAAACCATGATATAATTATCACATATATTTAGTATATATTTAATTATATTAATCTATAAAATTTATTGATATGAATTGAAATACATTATTCATGGAGATGGTAGGGTGTAAATATGGATAATCATTATTTCTATTTTCATGTTGTATTGAATGAAAGAGAATTAAATGAAATATATATATATATATATTATCATTCTAGTAGATGTTTTTCATATATATCAAATATTTTTATTAAACATATCCTTAATACATTCAATGTAATGCATGAGTGAATCACATCGCTTCGCGAGGTGATAGTATACCGTACACAAGAACAACGTTTCGTTTCCCAACAAGATGGAAATCATGAAAGCATGTGTTATATAATAATTTAAAAAACATAATAATACCATAAATATCATATATATCATATATAAATAATATTTTCATCATTATTCTCATCCATGAAATGTTGTCACAAAAAAATGAAGGATATTTGTTCGCGAGGCGGTGTCCTCTGTACACAAGAACAACTATTTCATAATGAATTTGAAGGAAGTGTGTGTAGTAATATATCATTAAATTAAAATAATAAAATAAAATTATATATAACATACATATTTCATTATATATTCATTATATAAAATTAATTTAAGGTGGTGGATAATGAAAAAAAATAAAAACACTTTTAAAATAACATTACTCCTTCTTTAGGTATCATCCTTAAATTTGCATGAAAAAATTGGATGTTTTTATTTAATACCAAAATAAGGATTATAGTATGACATCAATGAAGATAGAATTTTATTTTGGAATTTTTTGGATGATAAAATATTCTTGATAGGTGTGATGGTGGGGGGATAGTGAGTGTTTTTTTATAGTTGAGGAGGAGCGACATTCTAGAAAATAGTTAAAAGTATTCAATATTAGGAGGTCAATGTTACCAAAAGTGGTTAAATGATTGATAATTATTGGGTTATAGGGATTTTATTATTGATACACACCTCCAAAATACTTTATAACACATGTTTTAAAAATTTCATTCATTAACTTATATGTTTTCTAAATTTTTACGTTTTGGTTTTTCATTATAAAAACTAGTTGTCTAAACTATGTAATTTATCAATTAATGATAAATTAGAGAGATAATTATTTGATAATTTAGACCCAATAATTCTAAAAATGAAATCCAAATTTATCAAATTAATATATTATGTGTTTGGAAATTCAATTTTTAACAAAAGAGCATTTAATGTGTGAAATATAGCATTGACATTAATTATGCTAACAATGTTTTTACTATGCAGGGGTCAATATATTAATTATTAAATAAAACTTATTCCATGAATGGAAGATACATGATTTTTATTATTAATTAAAATTATCTTTAAATAAGATATAATTTTTTGTAATTTTAAATTAATTAATATAATAAAAGTTATTATAAAACAACATTACTCTCAATTTTTAAATTAATAATTTAATTTTAATTTTAAAATTTTAAAAAAATAATGGACTTAAAATATTATAACATTATAGATATTTATCTTTATATATTAATATAAAAAAGTTATGTAACAAAATAATTCATTTTATTTACATTACTTTAAATTTTTTGTTTCATTTATTTTATTTAATTATTAACTAAATAATACATGTGTGGGAATTTTATAAAAATATATTGTAATTATATCTCTATTAAAAATTAAATATAAATTATTATGATAATAATAACTCATTTATCTTCAAAATTTATATTTAAAACCGAATTTTTGTATATTTTTCCATATCCCCAAATATTTATTGAAATTAAAATAATGAATGGTCCTTTTTTAATTATTTTACTTATTATATGGGTCAGATTTTTGGAAAAGTGTCAAAAAGACCTAAAAAAGATCCTATTACCACAAGGGTCTAAATATATCCATCCAAATTATGTTGGAAAAGTTTTGGATCATTTATACACATTATATTTTATTTTTAACCATAATGTAAAATCATAATTACCATTACCACTGTAATTAATTTTAATTGTTTTCATTAATAAAAATTTCTCAAAAATAATGTTTTACTCATTTGATAATATAAATTAATCTTACTAAAAATTTGGAACGAGTATTTCCAATTCAACAAACATAAGTGGAAGAATTTAATTTCAAACTAATCATATAGAGGCGATGAGAATGATGGGTTTTAAGGTGAAAATGATTAATAATTTAATAAGTATTTGTATCCAAATTTAATATGAAGAAGGATCCAATGTTCTACATTGGATTAATTTATATAAATTTTATCTAATGTTACTTTTAATACAATACAATATATAATTTATAGTTTAAAATAGTTTAACTAAAAAGTCAATTTTCAATTAGATTTTTGTATTTTTCACTATTCATCAAAAGCAGAAAATTTTTATTAAAATAAAAAATTAACCATAAAAAATTTATTTATTCCAATTTCAAAAGTAAATTTTATTTTTCAAATAGAAAATATTAAATTCTAAAAAATTATTTTTAAAATAAGTTCTCTATAAATGGTAAAAAAACTAATTTTTAGAATTTTTTTTAGGATTTTAAGAGTAAAATTAGATTTTTTTTCCAAGAAAAAAAGGATGAATGTTAAACATTACAATTTATATATTTTATATAAATTTCATTATGATAATTCCACAGGCATGGTTTGTTTTTTATTGGTAAAAAAGACAGTTATGTGCATTTAAATAGTTTTTTAGAAAATTATATTAACCTATTTTCAAAAGCATTTTTAAATTTCTATATAAATAAACATAAAATATTTCATAAAATATACATTTGACACACATATTTTTATAATTTAGTTTATAATTTCCATATTCCATATTCCCACAGTTAGGTGATAACTATCATGTGAAATAATAATATGAATAATATATTATTGTATGGAAGATCTTGGTCTTGTGTTTGACACAAATAATTTAAGAAAAACATTTTTGTGTGTATCATAATAAAAATTGAATGTTTCATGTAATAAAAGATAAACTTAGTGTTGCATTCCATTTAAATTATCTAATACAATCTTCTTCTCTAAAAATATCTGGGTGTTATAGTCATAATGTCCAAATGTGGAATATAATAAATATTAGGGGATATAGTTTCTAGAAATACTCCAAAAATCATTTTATCACATTTTCTTAACACATATCAGATGTTTTAATCTAAATATTTTCACTTTTACCATTTTTTACCATGGTATTAAGTATTTGGATAATTAATTAACATTTAATTCTTACAAAAATGCTCCCCTTGAAATAATTATTACATAAAAATTATAAAAATTAAAAGAATTTAACAAAAAATATATATATAGACATGATAAATTAATTTTAACTTGATCACATTTCATGTGTAAAAACCTGTTTTATTGAAAAAATTTAATTATTAGTTAAAAATTTATGTGTAGGATGAAAATATCAATGTTTAAGATTTTTATAATATGAAAATTGTTATTATAAAACAAATAAATGTTATTTTTCTTTCAAATTAATCCAATATTTATTCTTACCATTATGATATTTATTTAATTAAAAAGATAAAAAACATTTTATTTTATTGTGAAATATTTCCTCATTTAATAAAATGATAATGATAGGAATTATAAATCAGTAATAGTATTTTAAAATAAATAGTATTCCTCCTTAAATACATATTTTATAATGGATAATTTTTTATTATAATTAATTTTATACTTATTTCTTGATATATTCATAAGTTATATGACTTTAGTAAAAACACTAATTTTAACAATTCAACTTAAAATAAATTATTTCATAAAGATAGTAAAATTAATATTGAGAAAATATTTTTTTCCAAATAAAAATATTATATAATTTTTTCATAATAAAATTATAATATTTTATAATTTCAAACATAAATAAAAACCTAAAAAATACAATGAAAGGAGTTTTCATAGGAAAATAAGTTCAAAAAAAATAATAATTTTATTATTTTTTATAAATTACTATAAATTATTATTATAAAAAATATATTTAATCCATAATATATTTACTATCATAAAATAAATCCCAAAAAATTTAATTCTATAAGGGTTTCATATTAAATAATATTCCATTCTTATTAGTTATTTAGATACCATAAAAGAGTTTTATGAGATCCCTATTATTAATAATGTCATTTATTTTCAGTTTTTAAATATTTCATAATATTATAAAATATAATTTACCCACAAATTAAATAATATATTACATTATTTAAAATTGTTCTATATTCCATTTTGGTTTGGTGTTGTATTTATAAAATCTATGAAAAAATTAGATCTGAAAGAAAAAAATTATTTATAATCATGGGATGTTACATATTTTCACCAACTTATACACGTATCAAGAGATATAAATATATAACCAATGAATTGGATGGTTGTATAGGACCCCACCGACTAATAATCCATTCATATTTGGGCTACTTGAAAAATAAATCATTTATTATATCATAAATAACCCATTGAATGATAATGCCTTTCATATCATTTACAAATGGTGTCTCATAACATGATATCGATTATAGAATATTTTCTATCACATCATCAGTCATCCATAAGTACTGTTTCATAAATTAATTTAATGATTATTTACTAAATATATTTTCCATTGAAATAAATACATCATAATTAAATAGGAAAATTAATTTCAAACAATAGAAGAATTTTTAAAAAATGTTTTAAAAATTTACATAAAATAAGAAGCTAATGGTAATAATAAATATTCATTTTCAATAAGGTTAAGTGAAATCCATTCAAATATTTTAATTTGAAAAAATACTATTCAATAGAGGTTCCTTGAAAATTATAGTAAGATTATCTAATGTAAATTAGTACTAAAACATAAAATGTATAATTAATAAGGGAAAAACATATCTACATATTGAAATAAAATTTATTGAAACCTAAAATGTAAAAAGAGTGATAAATATTCCATTTTATAATTGGTAAATAAACATTTTATGATCAACATAAATAATATAAATAAGGATTTAAAAAACATTATGTAGGATATTTTAGGTAAGAATGGATATAGAAATGGAATAAAAAAATCAAATTTAGAGAGAATAGAATTATTCAAAATGTTGTAAATTTTTTTGAGGAATGATATAAATCAATGTAATTACCCAAAAACGTATAAGGAAAGGTATTATAAAATCATCAAAGAATAAAAAAATTAATATAAATCCCTAGTCCAAGTGGAATAATTATGATTTAATAAGAGAAGTAGAGTAAAGCAAAATGCATTAAAACATCATTATCTTTTGAATACAAAACTCTTTATTGGTATATCATGAGGTTAATTTGGAAATCCATTGATTTTCATGATGAAAATTATAATAATACATTCATTGGATTAGTATTAGCCACCCAAAATCAAATATGCTAAAAATATACAATAAGTCTCAAAGAATGAAAATTGAGATGAGAATACATTACAAAGATCACATTATTGAAGTGATAATAATTTTAATTGGATTTTATAAGATAGAATTGTAAATATGAGGAATAAAATAAGTTTTACAACATAATATACTAATATGAAGGAATTTACCTAAATTATAAAAATGATGATGAAAAGGTATCATTATAACTAAATGAATGTATATTGACGTAAATAATTACATTACATTTTATTCCATCATAGATAAACATGATTTAAATTTCATCATTATAAAAATAACCCCTTAATAACTTATTTAGTATCCTTATTCATATCCATTATCTTTTATAATCATAAATTATAATAATTTATTAATCATTTACAAGTTAGTTGTAGTTTTCAAATGTGTGTACTTTTAATTGTTTTACACATGTTTCTTATTGTCTATATCGATTCTAATTAATTTATAAATGTAAAAAATTCAATAATTATTAATGATAATAAAATATATGTTTTATGATGATTTATAAAGTTTAAATTTCATTCCAATAATGATTTATTTATAGTTCATGCAGATTAAATAAAATATTTTCATGTTTTAGTAATTTTAATAAAAACATAGTGTTATATTAATAGTATCATAAATATAAATATAAAAATTACAGAAAATTGAACCAAAAAATATTTTATATTTTATATCCAATTGTGAGAATATTTATTTTCCCACATTTTTTCATGGTATATTGTTTTAGAATTATTATTTTAGGTGGCTAAATTGACCCAAATCAGAAGAAGCTATATTCGATGGGTGAGTGTGGGTAAAATGTGATTCTTTGGTCTAATAAAATTATCATTGAAGAAAAAAAAATTAATACGCGGAATGATATTTTAATATATTTATATATGTAAGAAAAAACTATATAAATTAAAATGAAATACATTAGATTATGGAGGAGATAGTCTACTTAAACATATAAAAGATGAAATTTTTTCCATAGAAAAGTAGAAGAATTTGGAATACTTTATATTTTTTCGATTTTTAATAATAATACAAATATAATAATATTTAATTGAATATTATTTTTGAAAATTACATTCATATTTCTGACCAACAACAAAATACGACATTTCATCGATGATGTATTTCACACAAATGCATGAATGGTGTTCTAATTTTACTATAAGAAATGTCTAAAGGAATATAATGACAATTATATAAGAATAAAAAATATAATTACAAGAATAATAATTATTTAATCATGTTTTAAATGGTAAAATATGTTTTGGAAGAGAATTATATAAAAGGTAAAATGATAGATAATGAATAGTATATACATTGTGGATTTGAAAAACCTGTTAATGTCAATCAAAGAAATAGTTGATCTAAAAAAAATTAATGTTAAAAGTGTATTAGGTATATATAGAATGTTTAATTTATATTTTTAATGAGTATATATTTATGATGAAATTAAATTTTTAGAGTGACTTTGAAGTGTTGGTGTAAGCCCCCTTTTTTTGTGGAGGGGATATAATTTTTGTAAATATAAACACTCTTTATAATGGTCGAATATATTTTATTGGAAAAGTTGAAAAAGGGTAAAAGAAGGAAGTGAAGATATTTTTATTCAAGAAACACCTTAACCATACATTCTAATACATGCCTTTTTCATTTTTTTTATTATTTTACCTGTAGTTAAACCCTTTTTCACTTAATTTAACTTTAGTTCACTAACCCCATTTTTAACCTTGGTAACTAGTTTTTATGACTAAAAATAAAAATAACATTATTACCCAATTTGGATATTATAATATCTAATATCAAATATTTTTTATCAAAAAAATTATATGCGAGAGAAAAATACATTTTAATATTACCACACATTACACATAAGAAAACATTTTTAGAAAAGTTTATTTTTATAAATAAAAATTGTCATTATGTACAAATAAATATTTTTTGGATTTAGTGGAATCATTTGGATTATAAAAACATAAAATATATTTTTTCTTTTCAATCAATATACAATAAAATTATATCGAGATAAAAAATAATTAAAAGGAAAAGAAGATAAACTATTTTTATTAGAAAAAACGGTTACTGAGATTTAAAATAATTAGGATGTTTTTCATAATGTCAACATTGATTTTTAAAATGATTAATTTATCTCAATAAATAAAATATTATTAATGAAAAAATCTATGTTTTAATTCATATTTATAAAATGATAATTTCAAAATCCTATGATATTAATGAAAATATTATTTTTCACTACATAATGAAATATAAATACTTCAATTAAAAATTCAAAAGATTCATTCTTAGATAATATTTTAATTTTTAAAAAATAAATATAGCTAATTGTTTTCATAATAAATTTATAAAATTCGATTATTTATCATTAAAATAAAATTATTAAAATATAATTAATTTTTTTCATAGAAAAATAACTTTTTAATATATTAATAGAGATAATCAAAATTCCCTATCAATTTTTAAATAATTTTTGTATAAATATAAAAAATATATTTTATCAATTATATTATGTTTCTTAAAAGCCAATATTAAAACTAAAATATTAGGGAATAATTATTTGTTAGCATAAAATGATCTTATTAGATATTTAGCTAAATTATTTTGTTTCCATCCAAGAATATTTATTTAAAATAAATATTAAGTTTATTTAAAATTCTTAATGTGTAATTCATATAATACCCGAGATATATATATATAATTTTCTACCATAATAGGTACCTAACATATCATCTTATTTTCAATATAAATAACCCCCAAATATATCTACTTAATAACTAAGAATAAGATATTCTCTAGTGGTTGTCATGGGTAGCGGTTTAACTTATAAGGAAATATATGTAATTTCCTTCATCATAAAACTCTCTCATATATGATTTAACTAATGTCATAAATGTTGGATTTGGATTTTGGATTTGTCAAAAGTAGAACAAAATGATGCCACATCATTTCTAATATTAGAAAATTAGGCCTCCTAGTGAATAATTCAACTATTTCATGAAATTTAATTCCATATTCTACATAAAATTCATAACATAGTTACATATATGTATTCATACTAATTTAATGGATATTTTAAAAAAAATTATTTTTTATTTTTATATTTTCCTCTCTATAAAATATGATTGAGTTTGTTCTGGTTTGTTTTTTCATACGGTGAGAGCTAAAAAATAATAATTACAAAAAGTTTGAGACATGTTGGTTAACCAAACAACTGATCCAAAAAATATGTTTTTTTGAAAATAATATCCTTTATTATTACAAATTTTTAAGTCATATATGTCATTCATCTCTATCAAGAACTAAAAGATTCCATTATTTAGTACTTTTAATGTGCTTATGAGTTTGATACTGAATTAGTTTTAGGGAAGGTATATAATTTATAGTCAAGTTTAATTGTGTGTGATGTAGTAATTTCCTTTTAAAAAAATGGTCGACAAAGTTCTATATAAGGGAACATCGTTGATTTATATAAATTTTTCTAAAATGATGACATATTCATTAATTAAACCTTAATTAAATTTTATTTTTGGAATCATCCCCATACTTGTCTAAATCCCTAACTATTTTTGATATAGTTATTATTAATTATATACTTCCAACCAGTTCATTCAATGATAATACAAGGTTGTACAAACACCCCTTGGGAAAATCATGGTCAAAACCCAGTTAATAGAATTTGTGTCTCTAAAATAAAATATTTTGGTCTTATTGGATACTAATTTCAATTCCATATTAAGAAGACCATAGAAATATATAAACAATATAGTGTCCACTTTATATCAACAATACCTGATATATTCTTCTGTAGTGTGGATTAGGGGACTCTATGTTTACATACCCCCTTTTTAAAATTAAAAATAACAATATATTGATGTATCATATTATAAAAGGGAATATAAATATATTTTAGTGAATAAATAATAAAAAATCAAGGACTATTTTGTCATAAAAAGTTATCGCATCAAACATGTGTGTCAATTATTTGAATCTTTTTATTCCAAATTAATTAAATTAATGCATTTTTTGAAATTATAGGGAATCGAATCATCATGTTATCCAATATTATAGATCCTCTAATCACATTCCACTCAAATGATGGTAAATAAAATAACCACCTTGAAGAACCTATATTAATAGATTTAGAGATTCCTATAAAATATTATTTATTCAATATAGAAAATGAGGAACTCTAGTTGAATACGGTTGAATAATATTCTATTAACACTATTAATTATTATTTTTTGGTAATAAATGAATACATATAAAGAGAAAATGGATTATGATAATTTTTCCCTATTTACATGGTTTTGGTCATTCCAAAAGAGTCGTCATATTCCTCAGATTTTAATGATTACAGTGGGTATAATAACACTAAATTAACATCTTCCCAGGAAAAATGAATAATCTCATGTAAAACTTTATAATATTA
This sequence comes from Viscum album, assembly GCA_963277665.1. Taxonomy (NCBI): domain Eukaryota; kingdom Viridiplantae; phylum Streptophyta; class Magnoliopsida; order Santalales; family Viscaceae; genus Viscum; species Viscum album. The sequence goes on from OY728127.1 coordinate 644,370,883, forward strand.
AGGAGTTAAAGAGTTCAAGGAAACCTTTATTGTGTTTGAATAACGTGTTTCATCAACTATTGATGAAATCTATTGCATGAATATTGGTACTAAATTTCATCCATATAATTAATTAATCCATGTCTATTAGGGTTATAAAATATATGTAGAATATATCACGTTCATCCTGAGAAATTTGGAAGTGTCTAGGTTAAATTTCTTAGTGATCATTATATTACATCCATACATAGATACTAATCAGTTGATATTACCCTAAAACTATCTATGTTAATAAATTGTTTTAAGGATAATGAATTAGAGTCATTATGTATAGGGGTTATTCAATGTCAATATATTGGTGAATGAAATATTTGTAATTGAGGTTAAATACCTATGTGTATTAAAGAATTTGTCTTGAACAATAAGAAAATTTTTAAAAGTAATGTCTATATTAACTTCATGGATTTAATTCATTTTCACTGAATGTCATATTTTCTACTCTTGAATATATGTATATCTATTTATGAATAAAAAATTTTGATTCCCCGTCATATATGTAGGGTTATTTTGGTTAAAATGTTATGAATGGATCTAGATGATGATAAAGCCACAAATTTAAAGGAACCTAAAGTTGAATATATCTATTGAGTGATTCGTTTCAATTAAATGAATTTTGTGGATACAAATAATCGTTACATGAACAAAACATTATTCCATTTTGAAGAATATGTTTAATACTATATGAATGATTTGATAGTCTAGTCTCCCCAATCCCAGGATCTTCTTTTTGAACATTTAAAAGTAATCACCTTATTAATCCAACAAAAATTGAGGATAAAACAATAACAATATCCCCCAAGGATGAACTCAAGAAAATATATTGGATTCATGATACACCACCCACAATAAAAGTTTAGCCAAAGAAATCTAGTCAAATAAAATATATTCCCTCTACCCCAATCAATCATGATGTGGGAGGACATTAAGGGGTATCACTTAAATTATGTATTTTATTTAAAATAATTATGGAAAATTCATTCTTTTGTAGAATCAAATGATGAAATAGATAATAATTAAATTTGACTAATATTTTCATAAGTCCTTCAATAACCATAGAAATAATTTTGTATATTATCCACTACCCATGCCACCCACATAAGGGAATCCCCTCTTGGTCTATTTACTCTATATTGACTAATCACTTGTTTATATCCTCTCTATGAAATATGATGTATGAAATGTGAAAATCCTATAATATTTCAACATAATAGGTTGAAAATATGATACCTAACCCATTGGTAGTGAAAACAAATTCCTTACACACATTTTCATAGTGCTGAAACATCATATTTATGAGTGAAATGAAAATTTACAAATTTTTTTTCATAATTTTCCACTTAAACACATACCTAGTAACCTTCTTTATATAGGAAGTCTAAAAACATGATATTTTAAAAGTTAGAAATTTGATATCTTATTTTTAAATAGAAGGGAAATAAAATTTACTTTCCATGAAGATTATTATACCCCCCACCCACCTTGAATGAGGTACCCCTAGATAAAAAAAATCAAGAATAATTGTTTTCAATCCATCAAATTCCACATTGATGAGAAATATATATCAATTATTATTCACTATTTATAAATTGATAAAAAAATATATAATATATGAGTGTTGATATTTTAACACCCTGAGTTTTTATGGACCATTTTTTTGAATAAATTAAAATTTTCATTGATATCTTGTAATACACAAAGTCAAACATTCCTTTCACACTAAACCAAATTGTCGTTTGTTACATGCAACATCGAGTTGGAATTAAATACACACATCAATGAGTTTAGATTATGATAAATTTATAAAAGAAATATGTTTGGATTATGTTATACACAAAACCAAAGGAAACTTTCACTACAAGAAACACTTACTTGGATAGCGTTACACGTAAGAGCAACATTCCTAGATTACTTGCATTGTACGCAATACCGAGTTTTACTGAACACCGATATATTATTAAAATATTATCATTTAATGGCATATAAACTAGATTTTATGAGTATTATTTACAAAATTTTTAATTTTATATAACATTAACATTCATCTGATGTATTTTCTTGACATGATATAAGAACAAATTCAATTTTTCGGATAAAATATGTATTTTTTAAAAAAATGCAGTTTTGCCGCCTTTTGATGGAAATCGCATTTTAAAAATATTTTTTTAACAATTTTATATATTATATTTGATAAAAAAATTATTCTCTTGAATAGGTACATCAAAATTTACTTTGTTTTAATTTTTTGAATTTTCCTAATAAAATTCACATTTTAATGGATAATGAAAAATACTACATTTTAATTAAAAATTACCTTTTCATATAATTTATTTATATAGTTAGATTATCATTTTAATTGGTTTCAAAGTTTAATTGGAATATTTTTATTATTATTTAATAACATGTTTTTCATTGAATGTAATGTCACATTTAAATTGCATATAAACACATGTTAATCTTTTGATAGATTTACTTCTTAAAAACCTGCTTTATGGTTTTGACAATAAGAATTAATTTTAAAATAATTTATTCCAATTATATTTTTTGAATATAGAAAAAAGGATTCTATATTTCGAATTATATGGTCTAAATTTTTTAAATAGGTACCTTATATTTTTAGACATTATGAATATTAACTTCAGTAATTATTTTTATTTACCATGGTTAAAGGGTAAATCAATAAAATAAGGGAAAACAAATAATACTATAATAATATAAAACTACCCTAAAACATGTCATAATATTATTGGATGAGTCATAAGAGACAAAAAAACCCTTATTCCAAATTTTTGGCATTTGATAACCACTTGGGTGTGAAAATGACATGTTATAATAATTAATATAAAATAAAAGGAAATATAACCTAAACATGTATCATTTAACTAAAATAATTTTATTTCGGTTTATATGAATTAGATCTTTGAAAATAAATCGTAATTAAAATGATAAAAATATTTAATAAATCAGGGAATTGTTTTATAATTTTTAGACATTAAATAAATAAATTTATTTATGACACAATGATGATGCAATGATTACCTTATTAATAATATATTAAAATAAATGATTATATATATATGAAAATAAATTTAATTTGAAAATTTTTATGCCATAAATGATTTTTTCTGGATGAAATTGACATGTTATGGATGAGTTAATATCTTTGTTTCTAAGGAATCAAGTTTTTATGAATTTAACAAAAATCAATTACTAAATAGTGTCAAAATTGACATAAATGAGTTTTTGAAACAAATTATAATTTATCAAATGATATAATAGTTCTAAAAATATAATATTATGAAAAATGACTTATATAGTGTTAAAAATGTCATTAATGATCCAATTTAGGTTCCATTGTAATTTTATAGTAACTATAGTAACCATATATTATGAAAATACAAGAAGTCATGGTAAGAGTTAATGTTTTTTAACTAAGGGTCAAATATAAAAGATAAGTTTAATTTTGTCGCATAAACATGTCTAACACATATTGTTTGAGAGGATTTAGAACTATCCTCATATTATACTCTAAATTAAACACTTTATATCCATTATAAACCGAAAACAATTATAATAATTTAATATTTTAAGAAATTCCTAAAGTGCCCCTCAACTCTCCTATAAATGGGAACTTCTCCTTCTCTTTTATTCACACATCCAAATCCAATTGGCTCAACCAAAACCTATTCAAACATCTTCCCAACTTCCCTCACTTCATCTTAGAGGTAAAAAATTGGACATAAAACCAAATTAAGGAGTCCTTTTGTGCAAATCCAAAGGAGACACCTGAAGAAGCGATAATTGTTTTATCCCTTCTTTCAAACTTTTTTTATTCTTCTACTTCCCCTTCCTATGTTGTTACCATAATAAAATAATAACTCCAAAATAAAATATATTCTGAGATGTTTTTATGATTATGGGACAACCATATTATTCCTTTTACCCATCCTATCAAAAACAATATCACCATGCATGTGTACGTATCACTTACCGTCTCCACGATGTGGTGTAAACTATTTTTTCACCAATAACTTTTTTCTATGGGTACAATGATTAATATAAATGAATTAAATAATAAATATAACATGATATTATTTCTTTAAAATTCACATACCATAAAATTATATATCATTTAACCATCACGGGAATCATATCGTCGCTTGTGTGTGCGTACGACTTACCGTCTCCACGACACGATGAGATTTATTCTCTACATTAACCATTCAACAATGATTATAAAGTATAGATAATAAATAAGAATTAATTATATGACATAATAATTATATTTTATTTATGTATATATATATATATATATCATTTACTTTCCTCTATTCAATTTAATAGAAAAATGGAAACAACGTTCATGCGTACGTATGACATGTCGTCTCCATGAACGGTAAATTCAATTTAATTTAACTATCTATTATATATATTTATATACTGAATTTTTATGATATATAAATCATTTTTTACATTCTAGATGTAATTAAATCGTGATATAAGTAATATTATCAAGAATAACAAGTCAAAACACATAGGATAAATAAAACAATTATTACCCAAAACATTGCTTTAACATGGAATTAATAAATAAACGGGTAATATAAAGTCCTAAGTGAATCATATATGATATAATAGATATTATTATGGTCATTTTACAAGTTTATAATATTTTTAAACCCACTATACATGAGTTTTAGACTCATACAGAAGAAATTAGACCTAAGGAAAGGGATAATTTCATAATCTCATTATTATACAAGATTGTGTGAATTTAAGTATTTATTATGGTTTATTTATCATTCAAATACATGTTTCCTAGATATATAATATTATTTATATTCTTATACTATTTTCTAAAGTCAATTTTAACCATTTTTTATTTTTTATTATACGGTATGGAAGGAATATTTCTTTCATTTTCCACACGAGGTACTCTTTGACTTTTCCGGTAAGAGTATTATAAGAAAGTTTTTTAACTTATAAGGCATGAATATATTTTTTAATCTTCAAAATTAATTATTTAAAGGAATATTCCTCTATAATATTTTAAATTTATTTTAAAATAAATTCTATTAATTTTTAAATTACAAGGTATTTTAAAAAAAATAAAACATTTCTGTAGTAGAAAGGATATTTTCCTCAAAAATTATGTTCAAGTGTTTTGCCAAAATTATTTTCCATCTAAGATGACATAGGGTTATATTTATATCCCTATTTTTAAATGGATTTTACTGTGTTTATTATGGAATTATTTTTATTAAATCCATTTTTATATGGATTATGATGGAATGATATTTAAGAAACCCATTTTTTGTTCATTTTGTTATTCTATGATGAATGGTTTATGTTTTTGTTGAACATGTAAGAATGATTTAATTTTGAGATGAATGAGACCTATATATACATCCAATTCCTTAGATAAATATTTATATATCATGATATAGACAAGACTAGAATGATAAGTTAGTCTTTTTCAGTAACATATAGATAAAACGATAAGTAAATCCAGTTCAGTAAAACATGTATGGAATGACAAGTAAACCCAATTTAATAATGGAATTTATCCACTATGATGGTCTTGACAGCAAAAAATTGGATAATATAGAAATCATATTATGTGATTATTTTTTTCCACAATTCCATGTTTTATACCAATGATATTTTATCATGGTTAAAGTTTCTTTATGATCCTTGCCTTATGTACTTCCATGATTTATTTCGTGACTCAAGAATTTGATATTTAAACATTTTGTTCACGTTTTTACATTCTTATGTTTATTTTTTGTTTTATGTTATCAATGTTTACTATTAATGATCATTTTAGCTCAAAATTTTTATTTTTTATTTTCCCAAAGATATAAAGAAACATTTTAGGTAGGAAAACAAAAGGGAAAGACCTTTATGGGAGATGTTGAAGATCTTTTACGAAGTTAGAAGATTATGTTCCATGTTTACAAAGACACTAAACAAATATGGTCTTTCGGTGTATATTTTTGTAATATATTAAGTATTATATAAAATAAATTTAATGTCCATGTATGTCAATCTAGGTTAATTAGAGATATGGTTGGATTTAATAATATATTCAATTCACCCAATTAATCTTATCTAACATATAAATATCTCTGGTTAATGTGTTGTACTAAAAATTATATATAATTCAAGACAGTTATCACTGGTCTAATGATAGTTATGAAGATACTTGATTGTATATTAAACCTCAAGGGATATCCAAAATAGTAATCATAAAATTTCATGAAGATAACTCAATTACGAAATAATAATTTTCACCCATCAACAACCATTTTTGGGTGTTGACATCATAATTTCTTATAGAGACATTGTTTTCATATATTCTATGGAAGCAAAATATCAATATTATGTGTTATTAAAAGAAAATATAACCCTATAAGAAATAAATTATTATGAAATAATTAATTATATATATCATCTTATTTTGGTCTCTCAATTTATCATTAATAATATGGATCAAATAAAATAATTTATTGTAATAAAAGTAAAAGAGACTAACCATAATCAAAGAACAATGTATTATAATGTTGTATTTATAACATAATGGAGTGTGTTTATATTGGTCCCAAAAAAAAGGTTTAGTTATAAATAAAAAATATTATAATGAAGTAAATTTTAACTTTTTTATTTTCTCTAATTCCCATAAAATACTTTATAAATTGGGATTTAATCGAAACATTCATAGGTTTATCAATTGTGGGAAACCTTCCCAATTTTTTAATAGGTCTTATGTGGTGAATTTGGTTCTCAATGTTCATGATTCATGATCTTCTATTAAATAAGGATACGTGGATATCTTTTGTTTTTGAAGAACCATGATTTCATAGAAGTCACCATAAAGTTTCTTACCTATCATTTTCATGAGAACAAAATTAATAAATCCAAGATTAATTTTCACACATTTATATTCAACTTGTTTTAAATCAATTGGGGGATAGATCTCTTGGGTATATACCCCCCATACACATAGAGATACATCATTTGTTTCCATAAAACTACCGACTTATTATAAAAGTAGGACAATGTTATATAAAAAATAGTTGTTTGGAGAGTTTTTCAATAAATTTAAGATATTTAATTACATTATTATATTTTTAGTTCCTCTTATGGTAAAAACATATAATTTTAGAAATTTAAATGTGTCCGAGTGATGAATCTTAAACAAATTTACTCCATTCACCATAAGAAATCATCCTGTAACCATGATAAAAACAAAAAATATAGGTTCATAGAATATATATCTAATATTATTCAAAAGATTATATATAGGGAGAATATGTATTTGATTAATAAACTGCTTCATGAATTGTTTTCTTATTTCATAAAAAATCCATATTACAATGAAGGAGACCTTATACTTTCATGTTCACAAGAATGAAGTAGTCATTCCACTAAAGATTTCATTTACACCACTTAAAATTTAAATTTTTATACAATTTATGAAGATGAACTATCTGATATCCAAATCATTAGAATAGTGTTAATCTATTAGAAATGGTTTGACCTATTATATTACCATGAAATTCATTATAATCTGAGAACATTAGATCTTAGAAAGAAGGTCCTCTTGTTCTATTTCATCTTAGGGGACTTGGAATTATCATTGTCAATTCCAATGATATCTAGATGGAAGTCCCCAAATTTTAAACTAGATAGAGAAGTGAATTAATTCATAAAAAATATTTCAAAAATAAATATTATTACATGTGTATTATAGAGGGATATAATATAAATCATTTCTCTAATAGAATGTTTCTAAGAAAATAATTGTCATGACATGACCATGGTTTCACCTAAGTTATCATTGCGTGACATTAAAATAAAAAACATGTCATAATTTTTTATACAATAAAACATCATTGTAAAAAGTAGTCCTCTTCATGACCCCTAAAATGTAACAAGTGGTATACTATTTTCCACCAAAATTCCATTAAATTTTAATACATGTAACAGTCCCAACTAAGTGTTTATTCCATCCACATGTCAACACAAATATCCATATCAAAGAATTGTGTTTCGACTAATTAATTTCATTTAATGATGTGTATTTATGTCTTGATCCCTTAAAGGGGTCCGAACACAAACCCCAATCAACTCGATTTCCCTTTACACAATCCTAGTGTAATGGAATTCTTTATTTTCATATGGGAGTTTTCTCAAACTGTTCAAAATTAAATTAGATAGATTATATTATTTTTTCATATTATTAATAATTAACCAATTCATATTACATTTTCACTCTTTATTCTCTATATAGGTTGTCCAATATATCCACCACTCTCATATCCACTACTAATTCAAATAGAATTTTATTACATTGACCATATCGTAGGATAATATTCATTTCTATGATCTATGTGTATATTTAATCATATAATTAAATGATTTTAAAAAATGACCAAACCGACTATAATTGACCTAGATGTATATTTCATCACCATTAGTTATTTATCATTTCCAGAAGAACTGTATCTTCTTAATTAACTTAGATTTTTCTTCAATAACTCGACACTATGAAAAAATAATTTAATTTTCCCCAATGTATGAGTCAGATCAAAATAGATTACACTTTATATGAATTATATATTTCATAATACATGTTATTTGAGGATATATAGTGATGCATTAACCATTAATCACTAACCCATAAAGAATCCCAATCCATATAATCACCCATATAACATTTTATAATTTCAAAATATTCACCTTTTCAAAACCAATAGTTTTCTAATTCAATTATGAAAAATCACTTCCCAAATAAAATATTATTTATATAGAGTATAAATCAGTAGATATATTCCATGGATAATGGTAATGCATATAATCGATCCTACCCAACCCCATTATTTCTTAACAGTAGATATGTTGCATATCTGATATGACTATTAATAACCAAATTCATGTTTTCATTACGAGTATATGATTCTATAAACCAATATTCCCTTGAGGAAATTATATTATAACTCATCATTAGTATGTGGTAATCAATCATCCTATGTTTACTCCCATAATTTTGTGTTAATGGGCCAATAATAAAAATATAAATAGTTTTTTTAATATAATATATACTAAAATTCACCATTTATCAATTCAGTCAAAATAGGAAAAGATTTACAAAACTATCACCCCTTTTTTAATGGTGTTAAAATTAATTTATATCTCAAAACCCCATTTTAGGTTATCAAACTTACATCCTTAGATATATAAACTATGATACTAAAACAATTGAACCTATTAATGAGGTAATCATTACTAGTATTGGGTTATCGTCCATATCATGTTTACTATTCCATGTTCCCAATATAGACCACATCATATTATAGTAAATTTTTTATAAAATTAATCTTAATCTTTTATTTGGTTAATTTTTTATGGAATAAATACAATACTCGTTTCTTTCTTAACATTTCATGGCCCCCTCCCACCAAAGGTACCCCTCCTGGGATGACAATAAAGGAAGAGTGATAATGAACCCCTAAGTCTTACCTTCATTAGAACATGTGCTCGTGATTACAACCAATAGTGAAAAATATAAATTATATAAGGAATGAACTTCAATAATATAATAATTATTGTGAAATGGGATAAATGAGTAACAATGAAAATATACCAAATAATTTCATAAGGGAAACAAAACCAATAAAAAATGCATAAACATTGTTAATCAAATTCACATAAAACTATCCAAATAAATACCAAAAGAAAATTAAGGGTTGTGAATCCATAAATTCTCTAATATAAAATAATTTAATAACCAAATAGTTCCTTGAAATTCTCTAAGAAACCTAATAAATAGTTTATGAAAATTTAGGGTGAGAATAACAACAATAATATGTAGTGCGAGACCAAATGTCTCTCATGCACATGAGAATAGTGCATGTTATTTCACTAATGAAAAAAATAATAGAACCAACATGAACCTAAATAGTTCAACTAATTAATCTCAAACAATTAGTGACAATACCACTAATTACTGCATCAAATTTGGTAAAATAGAATCAATGGTTATATATAAATGGTTCCCTATAACCACTTCCCACTATATTTTCTACTCTCACATCCCAACATTAAACATACTATTCTCCAATCCCTTTCATGAATATTATATCATGTATTAGTATATCCTATATGATTATAAGGATTCATACTTTTATACCACACTCAAAAAATTTCTATCTTCTATTGCTAGAACCAATCACCATCACCATCATTACATCATCCACAAAAAAGGGAAGTAGGGCAACATGAAAGTGATGGACATTAATCCCATTCTCTACAACTATCATGAATTTACCCCACTAAATATCATATCATCATCATCCCAAGGTGATTTCCATCATTAAAAATCATCTCCTAAGTAATCTCTAATACCAAAAAATTACATCACCTATTTACTCTCCAATACCAAACTTTTTCATTATCACAACCACAGAAAGATGTATGGGATGCGGGGGTATTAAGGAATATAATTCCCAATATTAAGGATACTGTGGAAAACACTCGGGACCTAAAATGTTAGGGAGTTGGTAAGGTTATCTATGCTAAGTGAGGTTTATATAGAAAGAAAATGATAAAACAACTTATATTAATAACACACAATACCCAACATATAGTTTAACATCAACTACACAAAAATACACCACAACACCATCAATACAGCTCATGACATTAATCAAAACTACTTCCCACACTAAATGAATCACACCACCCTACCACCACACATAACCACAAAATTTCAAATTATAATTACAAGACTATCCATCTCCCATAATTTACCAATTACAACCAAAAATAAGATCACTAATATTCAATTCATTAATTTCATAATCAAATATTAGGATTCATTAAACAATTCAATAATTTTCCAATAAATACCATTTATCATTCAATTTATATAATCTAATTATCACAAAAAACATCATCACATAAAATTTTATTTCAAAAATTCAATTCATTCCATGAAAAGCCTAGACACTAAAAAAATAAAAAAATAATATATCACCAATATCTCAAACACCACTATAATAAAATTACATATTTCATGAAATTATATCAACTTTATGTCCTTGAAGAAACAAATAGAATCAAACCAATACATATCATCAGACATCACAACTCATTTTAACCATCCAATGCATCACCACCCCCTCACATCTCCATATCAGACCTAGATACCATCACCCCCATAAATATCACCAAAATGTTCCCATTAATCACAACACAATTTTTTAATCACCACATAACATTAAATTTTGGATTCCACAATTTACAAAAAATTTGGATTCAACATCAATGGATTTCATTAAATTACTTAATTAATCGGTGTATGAATTTTTACAAAATTAATAATTCCATGGGTAACCATTTAATTATATATATATATATTCTTAATATTTTTTTCGGTTTGGGATCAAATAATCAATATAATAAAGGATTCCTAATTATAAAAACTACAACAAAATCAAGGTCCCAAACATCCCATATTTTTAGCAACATTAGCTGACAAGTGTAATCATATTGGAAATATCTTAAAATCAATAAAAATATGTGAATAAAAAAATTCAAATTAAATTCAAGTTTAATGAAATTAATTATATTCTTATAAAGACCCATATTATCCAACCAATGGATGGTGAAATACTGCAATCCCTACACATGCACATAATGAGGAAGGGAACGAGGATCCCCTACCTCAATGAAGCATTATGAATCACTACACAAAACATGATGAAGGATAAGTAACCAAAATACCACAACCTTATAAATAAACACTAGATAATCCTATATCACAATAGTGGATCATCGAAGTTATAGTCCAACAAATCCTTAATTCAAAATAATATCCTGACCAAGAATAATTATTAGAGGAATTATTGAAACTGATGGGAAAAAATATGGACACACTATAGATTGAAAAAGGTAAAACCCCAAAAGATAATAATTAAATACAAATAATGGGGGCTAGAAAATCCTAAAAAATCAACCACTATTATCGAGAAACATGAGGGGAATGAGATAAATGAAAGGGTTTCAAAAAAAATTGATAGGGTGGAACATAATACATTTATGACATGAAACACTGATTCAGATCATGAGTATTTGTGATGATCAAAAATTCTGGTAGTGAAAATAGTCCAGGATATGAATGTATTTTATTCAATGTTTGATGATTATCCACTAAATGTTATGGTGCCTTGAGATATAATTCATTAACAACCTGATTATTACCTACACATAATGAAATTTTTATGCTTTGAGTTGTCTTATAAAATGTCTATGCATGAATCTCTAACCCCAAAGCTGTGAACAAACATTAACATCATGCACATTAATTCATATTATGAAGAACCTTGTATAGTAAAATTCTATCACTAAATCCCATTGAACCTTCTACAAGAATTTTATGGACACAACCATCTCCCAAGCCAGTAATGTAATGTGTTAAGATGGCATATACTATTTCATCAGATACCTGTTAAATGATTCTCTCCCTTGAGAATCAAAATCCACCACAAAATATGTAAAAATGGGAAAATGTCAAAACAACCATCTCTTTAATTCCTATAAGGGTTATCATTATAAATAAATCCTTCCAAATGCGACCATCATAGTGGGGGGGGGACATATCATAAATCATTAATATTCAGGAATTATATCACAAAATAAAAACAACAAAATGAAAAAAACGAAACAATTCGAAATATTGGGAATGAATCTATGTTTCAAGATCCCTTTTACTCTCCTATAAGACACCATGAAACAAAAATACATGAAAAAAATATATTGGAACATCCATGAAATAGATTCACTCGATTATCCTCAATCTCTACAAGCCACTCAACAAATTTGTATCATCCTTGAACTCCAATTCCTCATATTAAATGATGTGGGAGTCATCATGAAGATATTAACAACGTTTGATATTTAGAAGACATCTTAGTTCATGCCCATATGTGGTGGAAATAGCCATAGACAGTAATCCTCAATGATGTTCTCTAACACATTAAGTGGATTTTTGAATCAGGGAGAACACATGCAGTATATACAAAAACTTTTCTATCATGAAGAGGGGAAACTCTAAAGAACACATGGTCGCCAACCTCAAAATATAGGGTCCTCATCCAATAATCATCATAGGACTTCTGATGATCATGTTCTTCTTTCATATTCTCTCAGACTATCTAAATATTCTATTTTATTATCTACAAAAAATATGGACCATGAATTAATAACTCCTCAAAATTTCTCATCCATACTAGAGAATGAAATTTCCACCCATACAATCCTTCAAATGGTTCCATTCCATTATATGATTTATAGATACAGTTACATGAAAAATGAAACTAAATAGAGTTGACTTAACCTTGTTCTTATAAAATCCATGAATTGATCAGGAACCATATATTCTATTGTATAAAAGCTTTGCTCCTTCTAATATTTTTTTGATGATGAAATTATGTGTTATAGATAAACTAAGAGCTAAAAGAATAATAAAATCCTCATCAGAATCATGAGGTAAAATATGGATCTTGATTAGTGAATATATTCCTTTTTTATCCATGAAGTATAACCACAAAATCTATATAATACCACACCATCTTTTAAAGTTAATTTAAATATCACTAGATTGTGATCTTACACAATATTTTGGCCCAAAATCAGTCAAAAAAGAAAACCTAATCCTTTATTTCATGTGTAACCTAGTAATTAAATCCATCAAAATGCCCTCACATTTCCACAAGGGAACATCCCAAGGCTATTTTGAACCTCCAATGTCACCTTTTTTTATCATTATCTTATTGATATTAAATAAACCATGCCACAAAATCCACAACTAATCACATCAATCTAATCCACCAAATATTCCTACTAAAGAGATTAAACACCTTATACACACATAGATAAACAACTAAGGATGACTTGTGAAATTCACAGAGATCCATCTCATGTATAACCAATAAATTAAAAACCTCCCCTAAAATAATATCCATAATTTACCATCCCATATGGGAATCACCAAGGCTATCACAGTTGGACATCATGTCTACATATGAGTATCCCCACTAAGACACATCCACCTATTACATTGAGTTTTAATCCTAATTTATCTAATAAAGAAAACATCAAACACAAGATTCTTGGGATTCATGATGCATCATTGAAATATCATTTATCCCTCTCCAAACATAAACAAAATCATGAACCATTCTTCCTTAGTAATTATAAACTAGTGAATTGGAACCTATATTACCATTTCCTATTCTTTAAGAGATCTCCACATCATAATCCAAGAGAAAATCCATACTATTCCATTTTTGTATATTCACAAACCATTGATAGAATAAATATATTTAGATCTAATTATATATGAAAACCATTAACCAATCACCAATAAGGTAATGTAGCTAATGAATCTACACATACATAACCACCAATTACTTGATATTATGGGAAAAATAATTATACTCCTGAGGATCTAACAACCTATACCTATTAGATATTTACACCCACTACTACATCAAGATTTATTCTAATCATATAAGGTATATGTCCCAAAAAAAGAAAAAATATTAAAAATAATTTAGGTATATGAATAACATGATCACTAACCAACCTCAATTTTATATAGCACTATATTTCAAATCATAGATATATCCAAAAATCATCGTATCAATTCCTAGTCTGAACTATCAATATGAACATAATCAGAGATAAATATTACTACAACCAATAATAATAGCATAGAAGTTTATGTAAATATTGAACTTATAATAGGTGATTGTGTGATTTCTAATAGAAAAATAATATAATTTTTTATATTTTACTATAAATACCCTTGTGATAAACAAATTTCCCTTGGAAATTGACCCCTCTCATTTAGAACATACAATTTTAAATCATCCCATTGATCGGATGATGTCGAAGATTCAGCCTGACGACTCTAAGATGGTTTGGATTATTCTCCTCTAATTTCATATCAATCAATATGTTGCCAATGAAAATTTATTCAAACTAGTATAAGAACTCAAAGAACACATAAATCATCATTTGGAATATCATTGGACATAGGTTTCTGATAGTGAATGGAATGTCTATGAACTCAATGTGCCCATATCTACACTGGAAGTAAGGCTTAATGATATCCAAATGATTCATCCCCATCATGATTTCTAGAAATAAAATTTATCATTTAAAACCAATAGGGTCACTTTAACAGGTCAAAAATATATTCAATCCTTATAATGTGGTTAAGTTTATTAACCCTTACCTTATTAAACATCTGATACCTAGATCAAATCCTAAAATTATCACATGAATTCATGGATAATATTATTGAATCACTGCAAGGAGAAACACTAGATTGGATGAAACACATATTCATTTTAATAGTAATATAAAGCCTCAACTCAAAAATATCAATAAACACCATCAGATAGGGGACATAAAGATTAGATATTCTGTAGGTGGTAACTCAATCTCAAACTCAAAATTTCTTCTAATGTGTAGGTTCATAACATAATTCAGTATTTCATTGAGAAAATCCTCTATAACCCCAGTAACCCACACTACCAGAAATTCAACTTTATATCATTGTAACCAAAATAAAAGTGGCTATAAATTACTAAAACCCATTATATAACTCTGTTCAGCAATGAGTGCCACTAGATGGAACTCCACATTAGAAAAAAACTATACTCCGAAAAAAATCAATGATTTTATAGATCGAATATAAATAATCGATGCAATGGATAAAATCATGTTACTATATAATCATTAAGAAGAATTCTTCAAATAATTGGTGTTTCCCCATCTCCAGTATAAGTCCCTGGAACACATCAAACAAATAATCTTACCCTCTTAATAGTGTAGTTAACACCAAGGGAGATAGAAATATATCCACACCCAATTACAAATATCAAAGAAATGAAGGAGTAGAAAAGGTGTGTGAGTATCTCAATTCAATTAAGGAATCATCTATAGAATATGACAAACTAATCATCCCTCAAACAACCTTTTACCCTTTTGGTACGAGAACATCCATCATATTCCCCTACCCATGACCAGCACACATTCCTATCTATAGATGAACATCATGACTGTGATCTACAATATGTACTTGAGTAAGGGGCCATCACAAGGCTACATATTTCTTAATCCATCTTCCATTATTTGAAAAAAATGTTTTCCCCCATCTACTAATAAAAAATACGTTCAAAATAATGATTCCACCTCATAATAATTTATTACTAATACTGGAATGTGGTCCAACTACCCATCTGATAATGACCTACCTATTTTATCAGACTCGTAGTCCGATGGTGGCCTTAACCCCCAGATATGTACATGAAAAACAGAATACCCAAGTAGATGATTGAGGGTCACCATCCCTAGAATTGTGTGAAAAGGTATTGTGAGGTCGGATCCCCATTGGTCTAAAACCTAACTTTCTAAACATCTTTGATCCACTATTTTAATCCCTAATCATCATGACACCCTATAATACACACTTTTATTGACCACCCCCAAATAATTTCTCAACTCAATAAACAACATCTAATTTTACAATAATAAGTAAAAATGATGCAAAAATTTGGTAATTACATAACCACTCCTCTAGAAACCATGCTCTAGACTCTTCATCTATGAGTACATTAAGAGTAAAACATGACCCAAAGTATCTAAGAACATAGGATCCCCTATTGAAGATAAATCCTCTCATCTCGCTTAATCACCTTCATCATCCATGTTATGAATTTTAAATTAAAATACATTGAAACATTTTACAATGACAAATATGACTTATTTCCATCATTAAGATAAAACATCCACCACTGATTTGTATCTCCAGATATATTTTTAACTTCTACTTTCACGAAAATATCATCTTGATCTCAAATTATAATGAATTAAATTCCATGATATTCCAACCAACAATCTATCTATATATTGTGAACACTTACCATATACCATCCCAATCTTTACCATTGATTGGAATGTAGATCCCTCTACCATGAATCATCCTCCTATGTTGAGTTAATCCATTTACAACTAGCTAGAATATTATACTAATCTTATAGTTCCTAAGATACATGTGGATGATAACAATGTTCCAATCGAAGAAAAAGAAAGGAGAAAACCTAATTTTGGATGCATTTAATTTTAACAAGGTGTATTTAATAATTTTAATTTAATTTTTTTAAATCCCCTAATTAAAATAAAAATTTATAATTAGTAATTTATATAGTTTTCCTTGGCCATTACACTCAATATGGACCACATCACTTCTTCATTCAGTAGAGATAGGGTCCATGAGTCAAATCACATTGAGGAAATGTAAAATCCTATTTATTCGATTATCTCTATAGCCTATGTCACATTCCATGATAAAATTGTATTATTTACCTATCAACCCATGAAATCATTATAGTGGCTCACTCCAAACTCCATTTAATCTATCAACCAAATCCTTTGATATCACATCTTCATGACCCCCACACCAATGGTTCCCCTCCTAGGCTAGAAATGATGGAAGGGATATAATGACCCTAGATTCCCATAATTAGTTGAACTTATGTTGTTGAATAGACCCATGGGTGTAAAAACTCACACATACAAGGAATCAACCTCAATAATTTAATAATGATCATGATATAGGATAAATAATCCACCAATATATTCAATCTCAAGATATATAAATAGAAACCACACCATCCATCAATTAATGGAAATTTTCAATAAATACCCTTAAAAGTATCTAAATTATTAATGAGAAACAATTCCCTTGGTTGTGATATCACATCTTCTCCATTATCCATGTAGTAATATCTAGATTGGTCCCTGAAATACTCCTTGAAAATAGAAAAATATATTATGAAAATATAAGTTTAGTATAATATGAATACAAAGTAGTATCATAACATAGGTCTCGTGTGCACATGTGAAAAGTGAAATCTAATGCTCGAGTGAATAAAAAACAGAACCAAAAATTACTTGAACATGTCATCTAACTAATACTTTTATCACCACAATATTCCCATAAGATACTACATAAAATATAATTATATATAAAAAAATAATATAAAGAAAAATTAACCAGTAACCACTTCCCCAACATTTTTAACACTCACACCCCAACATCAAATTTCATCTGCTTCCCATACCTTCCATGAATATATCATAACATTTATAACCATATATTATTTTAGTTAAGACATATATTTATTTAACCCACCCTTAAAATGTTTAGCCTCTTGTGATAATATCTGTCACCATCAAATCAAAACCTCAGCTAATAAATAAGGTAAATAGGTTTTCATGATGGTAAATGACATAAACCACATTAATTTCACTAACCATACATGACCAATACCAAAACTACCATCCTCATAATCATAGGATGGTCTCCAATAACATGTTATCACCTACTTGTAAATATCCAACACTAACCCACATCATCTTCTTGTTAGTCTCCAATACCAACCCATGTCATCGTAGGTAATTATGAAGGAGGATAATGGAAGAGTGGGTATCTATCCAAACAATTCACAACCATCTTGGATGTTAGGGAGAACATGAGGAACACAAAATATTTGGATATCGGTAAAATTATCCAACCAAGTTAGGGTGAATGTGAATATATCATGAAAATATATAGATTGTAAATGAAATATAATATCTATTCTCTTGGATGACATCAATGAAACTTGGGATTCAATCCACACCACTAGTAATCTATATGAAAAACTTTAAAACCATGTTCGTCACTAAGTGTATCACAACACACATCCACAACACAAGAACATACAATTTTCATTCTAAATTTCATGCTTATCCATTTATAAGAAATTACAATTTACAATCATATATTATTCCACTAATATTAAATTCACTAATTCATTTAACGCATATAAGGTTTCATTCCACACATTATTAATTTATCAACCCCTATCATTTAACATTAAATTAAATTATGAAAATGACCACATATCAATTTAATTAAGTATATTTTAGTTCATTATTTCAATTCATTACTTGAATAACATGGAAATAAATTTAAATACACCACATTATAGATCACCCATATCAAGTCCTCCAAGACCATATAATAATGTATGTAAATGCATTAAAATAACCTAACCATTTCCCCATGAAAACCATAATAAGAAAACACATAATCCTTCAATATATCTCATGTTAGCTAACCAATTCATTGAGAAAAAAAACATTTTATTCATTAAAACCATTTACCACCATTACATGAAACCCCCCATAAGGTACACACATTACATACTTATTTATCTTGGGTATTATCATACAATTCATATTTTCTTCAGTGACTAATTCATTATCCATATATAAATATTTATCATTTTAATTGGGGTGAGATCAAATGATAAACACACAAACAGTTCAACAGTTATAATAAAACAAACACAAGAAGGGATCCCAAAAGTCTTAACATTTATAGTCATTAGAAAGAATGCATTTTCATATAGTAAATATCATAAAAGTAGTTAGTACATGTGAATATTTCCATTTCAATTCATTTTTAGTTTTTTAAAATTAATTACCTTCATAAGATTACACAAAATATGTAACCAAATGAAGATAAAATCATGAAATACGTACATATAAACATAAATAGGGAGTCAATGAGGATCCCCACTATCAGTGAATCTTTATAAACCCAAACATCAATTAGATGATGGAGAAAAAAAGACCAAAACCATATAAGGAAACCTAAAAAAAAACTTGAATCACACTAATTGTTCATCGAAATCATAACCCATCCACTCCCTTAAAAAACATCACTATTGAGAATCCCAATGATGGTAAAAGAAAAACCCGAAGGGGAAACATAAATTACACATCACAGATTGCTAAAGATCAAACTTCTAAAGATTTTGATAAAAGTTATAGAAAGGATAATGAAATATCATCAAATAATTCCCACGGTTGTCCCAAAACATGAGAGGAATGAGAAAATTGTAGGATTTAAAATATTTCTAAATAGTCTAGTTATCGACACATCCATCCAGTAAAATATAGATTTACATCATGAGTATTCATAATGATTTGAAATCCAGGATATAAAATCTATTCAAACCATGGATACCGTTAATTCAGATACTAATTATTATATGATGAATTTTATGCCTCATCAAACTATAATTAATTCATTTTTTGAATAATACCTTAATAGAAATAATTTATTAAATATAGAATTACCTTATGAAACATCAAGTCGTGAAACCCTAATATCCATTGTTTGAAAGTATATTCTAATTTTAAAAGTTTATTCATTCCATTAAAAAACATTTTTTTGTAGAATTACATCTCCTAAGATCATCAATACTTCCTTAGACCTCATCTAGACACTTCTCACTCTCAAAAAATCATTGTAACAGTACAAGAAGGAAAAAAAAATTGAATAAAATTTGTGAAAATTTTAGGGTAATAAAATAAGACATAACAATAATCTATTTGAATAACCAAAAAAGGAATATTGGGAAAAAAGTGGGTCATCATTCACTAGGCATAATTCTTATATAAAATTTGAAACAATTTTTTCATTTAAATTAGAAAAATGAATAAATCATGTTAGGGTTGAATCCTTTAAATTTAATATTTGTAAAAAAATTACCTCTTAATCCATTATCATTCACACATTATGATGTATTTAGGTCTGAAAGAATAAAAATACTTAAATTTTTGGTAGGAGAAGTATATATCCCAAGAAAATATTAATCCACACTCACTTGGTCAATGAATCAAGGAAAAAAATATAGTATATTTTTTCCACATATATATATATATTAATAAAAATGATCTACATAGAGAATAATAAGATTTAATTTTAGGGTACTTGAAGCCAATTAAAACATAATTATTCTATGAAAACTCCCTTTATGATCTCAATTATTTTGATTCATTCACTCCATCACATATGAGTAGTACAAACTTGGATTAATGTGATGGTAAATGTGTTGAATACCAATCTAAAATATATATATCAAAGTTAACAATACCATGTGGAGGGAAAATCCTCTCAATATATTATTTAGTAGGTTAACATAATTTTATGGTTATTGTATAAATATAGAATATCCTCTACAAAAATATCTATATAGAAGAAAATAAATTATATATAATGGATTAATTAATACCATTTCTTCATTGACATAAGAATTTTAATATTATAACATAATAAACCAAATTTTATGCAATGATATGAAAATTATAGGGAAATGGAAAATATTTACCTATACATTTTGGCATTTTATTTTGGTTCATCATTTTTAGTGCGAGAATTTATAGAAATAAATAAAACCAAAAAGAAAATATTCACTCTAATTAGATTAATGATGATATATTATAAAAAAATTAGATTTTTTTTATAATTATTTTTCAATATATTATTAGTTCTTGTCCATAGATCTCCAAATGTTATAAATGTTTAGATGATATTTGACTAACTTCAAAAATTTTATATCCAACTCCAAACATAACTTTTTCATGCATGTAGCTGCATTATTTTATAAATTCTCGATTTCTTTAGTAATATTTTTTACATCCATAATCATATATAAAACTCTATCTAGCTCTTAAAGAATAGTTCCATGAAATTTCTCACATTTCCAACCCTTTTTAATTATCGATTTCTACTACAACCTAATAATATCATTATCATTGTATTATAAAACTATATTTTATGGGGATAAACATAAATTCAACCCTTGATTTTTTAAGTGGATATTCTATTCTTATTCCCACATACTATTTATTTCATTTATAGAGAAGTAAAATTGTCAATAATAAAATACACTATACTCGAGAATGATAAACAAATAATGGATATTGGGTACCCTATGATGTAGCTCTACCATTGGTTACAAAGAGCTTAATGACTTGATGAAAAATATCTACCATATTGTTCACTAGTGAAAAGGAGAATCATGTTCTGAATTGATTTCCTCTATTGATACTAAGATTTAATCTAGCATAGAGTTTCTAAGGGAGAATATAAATTCAATATTTTCGAAAAATTCTAATTCCCTTAGTGATTGAGTGAATGACGCGGAAACATCATCTATTTATTTCTCAATATCTTAAAATTTCATCAATGTAAATAGTATCAAGAATAAGTACATATGTATATATATATATATTAGTTAGTGAATTCAACATATGAAGGTGGGTAGTGTTAGTGCTTACCTCTATTATAAGAATTACAAATATTTCCTACTACCATTACTCAAGTTCAAGTCAAATGTGATTACTACCCATTACCATTACTATTTTATAAACTATATGCTTTATTTGTATAAGGGATATATTTTATCTATATACACCCATTTTATCAAAATTATTTCTTGATGAGTCCTCCAAGGGAACTCCCTCATTGTAACATTAATGTAGTGGTCCTGGAAAGACTGATAAGACTACTAGTCATCAAGATTCTTGAGTGTCATGTAATTTAAGTTATATGGGGGAAAGACTCTTAATGTCCCATTCATGGATTTTAATATGATATTTTTATAATAAAAAATATATACATCCTTCATATTTAAATATGTACTAATTGTGGGAAAATGATGAAAGATATATCATTTATATCAATTATTCTCAAATAGGTTATTATGAATGTCACTAATCATCATAAAATATTTTGAATGATATATTACAATTATCACTTGGATGTTTCTAAATTATTCTTCCACTATAAAAAATCCTCAAAATGACCTCAAGATCTATTATTTAATGATGAATATAATAAACACAACATATCATAGTCATATTAAAAATTGTATACTAAAATGGTAATCCTTTTTATCAATATAAATTTAGAAAGAGTTACCAGTAACACCTTCTCAATTATATCAGAATAACACAAGTAAGCCCTAAGTACCCCATCCCTTGTTATATAGGACATTAATATTTGTTTATGGAAATCCTATTCAACTATAGTAGTATCTTACCGAACATCATGGGAATTAAAATTAAATAATGTAACATCATTGGAAAAGATGAAAATCTCATAATTGAGTATTATGTCATCCTTATCAGTAGTTCAAGCTCATGAATAGACAATGTTTAAGGTCAAAAACCACCCTCCACTACATATTCTACACATGAAGAATATGAAAATGAAATGAAATTATAAATATCATGTACACTCTTTGATATTTAACATAATATAAAATATTCTTAGGAATTGAGATACAATTTACCGAAGTATGGTTCATTACCCAATATAAATCATTCTACCACCAAATATTCATCTATTAATTCCTTAAAACATTCCCTCAAAGATATGTTTTATGTTGAAAAGAGATATTGTTAATACTTGAATGTGGATATAATGATAATATTCAATAAATAACCCATTTATTCAAAATAAATATGGTTTACTAGAATCTAATCACATTATTGGAATCTAACTAGGGATGGTGGGATATTTGGTCTTTATCTAGGCTATAATAATATGAAAAACCAAATCATATATATTTGATCATTCCACTAAAGCACAAATATTTCATAACATTTAAGAAATTCTTATTCTTCCCCAAATGTTGATTTCCTTATTACACTATATAATAGAGTTCCACCTTTTCTATATCGAGGGGAACATATAAATTCTTTATCCACCTCAAAATATACAATAAAAATAGTGAGTGGAATGTTAGAGGTTGAATAAATTTTAAATTAATCATAACACAATATTTTCCAAAATATTCATCAGGGTCAAGGGAACTATTACACTACTTATCAAAGAAATTTTGGACCCCATTTTCCTTATTTTAATTTGTATAAACACATATAAATGTGTCTTCTAATTATGACCTTATCATTAGCAACATATAAAATAATATAAAATGAAAAACTATATAGGCTACCAACTATTGGGTTATTTAGAAGGTCGATGTTGACAGGAACATTCAAATTCACTATTGGTGGGATCTCAATGCCACCTTTATGTGAAACCCCTAGAATATTGTTATAATATAATGATTTTCATATGATATAAGTTATTAAAATCCATGATGGGAATATTAAGGTGAATGAAACTGAATTATTGTTTTGGAATTTAATGTATAGGGTTATTTGTATGAATTGTGATGAATCTTACGATGACTTATTTAGAACATTCAATGATTTTGTCTGCACTATTGTAGGTTTTATCGAAACTATTTAATATTTAATAATATTAAAAAATATACAACATATTGTATATGAAAAATAATCTGTAAATTTATCAGGAAATAAAGACTATGACTCGAACATACTTCTACAAGATGATTTTCAATGAATTTTAATTTTCTTAAAAGATAGACATGGAAGAACTCTCACAAAGAATTATAAGGTTTTAAATGAAATATACTCTAATATTATAAATATTGAGATATGTTTTAATGATGTTATTAAATAAGATGAGAACATGGGTAATGATGAAGATATTGAGATAAATTTTTACATTTTTATGTTATTTATCATAGAAAGCGTTTCCTATTGAAATAAAATAGAATTTCATATGAATTATTCCATTAATGTTCATAAAATATATTTTTTAAAACATTTATATATAAAATAATCATAATTTGAAGGAATAATAATGTAAAGGTTATGTTTAGTAATCAATAATATTTCCAAATATAAAAAATATAGAATTTTTGAAGCTTATGCATCCACCTTACAAAAAGTTATGATTTTCTAAAAATATATAATAATAACTTTCATGTCTATAAAAGTTATAATAGTATGAAATGAATATTTAGATGATGTAAAAAACACTAAGTGATATATAATAGAAGTTTTTTACAATGAATTTGAATAAAGAAGAGTTTATTCATGATTTAGACGATGGAGGTGATAATGAAAAAAATGAGATAAATTTTATACTTAATCATTATGGGAAAGAGTTTCATTATAAGTACACAATTATAAAGTAAGAGAATAAATATTTAATTAATGACTATATATTTTCTAACAAAATTGATTCATATAATATTTAAAATGTATCATAATTGTAAATAGAGATTGAATTTTTGATTTTTTTCACTCACTATTTAGAAAACAATATTGGAAGTGGCAGATGAGATGGTTAAACAAATTAAGGGATCAAATTTTTTTTATTAAGAAATATGTGAAGAAAGAAGGAAATGTTTGAAGTTCATTTATAATATCTTGTAATATATGAAATTAGTAGTAAAATTTTTGAGGTGAATATTTATTAGTGATGAATCCTCAAATAAGGGTGGTAGTTATTTCAATTAGTAAAAACCTCACCCAATAGAAGAACAATGTCATGGAAATTTTTATGATAAGTCTAGTTTAAATATGAAGGATAATGAATTGAAGATTTTGGTACGGAAAAAAACATTCTGAAAATATTTAAATAAAACAAAATCATCATGGGAAGTATTCTAAAATTTTTGGATAAACATTTCAGGGAATAATACGGATGGAGAAAATAATATATTTGGAAAATCCAATTGTTTTGGTTTAAAAAAATCCCCAAAAAAATATTCAAAAATAAAAATAGATAAATGATGACAGAGTCAATAAATTTGTTTTAAAAAAATTTATTATTAATATTAATTTAATAAATAGTCTTTTATATTTAATTACTATCAATTAAATTTTTTAATTTATTAGATTAATTTTTTAGTTCATTATTAGATCAACCTAAAAAATGAATTTTATTGTTCATTTATAATTATAGGTATTAATTGATCATATAATGAAATTCTTTTTGGATGAAATATTGTTTTTCATATAAAACTGATTCATACATAAAGTTTATGGTATAAAAAATATAAATATGAAATTTTATCATCTGTATGAGAATAAAATATGTTTTTAAAAGAATAAAATGCATTTTGGCTACATTTTTTTATAAATAAATTAAGATATTCAAATCTTACTTTAGATTAAATTGGTTTATACATATAAAAATGATATCTATATAATACAAACTCATTTAAATTAAAGGATAAATCATAATAAAAATGAATGAAAATGTAAAATGTAATAATAGTTATGCAGATGTCCCTGAAAAATATGTAACACTAAAATTGAGGAGTTTTTTTGGTTTTTGAGAAACAATGTGATCTTGTGAATGTTGATCGACTTGTTTGGAACATCGAGGAGAATATATTTCCAAGGTGAAAATTCATATCTAACTAGTTTAATGTACAGAAATTGACATAATGGTGAGGAAAATAGGATGTATAGATATTCCCACAAGTAAACTAAGGATATATGATATGCGAATGACAAAATAATCAATAAATACACCAATAGTATTAACCAAGTAGTCCACCATATAGTTTTTCAATTTAGGGAAACATCTAGACCATGTAGTGTGAGAAACAAATTCTTCTCATATTATTCTTCTCCTACCCATATCAAACCAGTACCAATATTTCACAAAATATATTACAATCCAAAAATGATTTTAATCTACTCGAATAATTAAACTGTTGCATGGCTCATCGAATCAAGGTCATGGATCCTCTCTCATGAACACATATTATATATGAATTTATAGTCTATAAAAAAGAGGAATCATATTTATCACTACAATAGAAAAATGATAAAGGCACAATCTAATATTCCATATGTCATTTACCAATGGAATCTTAAAAAATTGATCATAGGATGAATAGTGAACCATATTGATTATTTCAATAAATCATGAATTAATACCATGTGGAATCATATTCCTTTAATTGAATTCACAAGGAGTGATCTATGTTATAATTAATGGTCATTAATAGTATATGATCCCTTATACATTCATTCTTTAAAGGGGACTCAATATACCTTTTTCTATGTTCCATCAAGTGTGATATCATACAGGTCTTACTATCTTATATGGATTTCATTTCTAATTTATTATAATAGTTTCACTTATTTTTGAAAATTATAAATATAGTAAATCTATAAGGGTGGATCAATATTAGAAGGAAAATAAATTTAAAATTATCAAGAACACAAAAGTATTTAGATTAATGATATTTATGGATAACTAATAAAATCAAAAATAAGAGTTAGTAAATGAATATGAATTTTAATAATCGGAAAACCCAACATAAACACATCGAGAACATAATGTGTAATAACACTTGTAACTATAGAAGAAATTAAAATAAAATATTAAGAATCAGTTAACAAACCAATCACTATATTAAGGATATTTTTTAAATATAACCCCCTCTAATTACTGTAGTATTTCCATTAACCATGTGAAGAATATGTTTCTTTTAGAATAACACTAGGTAAATATTTCAATGAAATGAGTTCCTAAATAGAAACATTAGAAACAATAAGTTTCAACCATTGGAATCTTCTCATGAACCATGATTGGTGATAAATTCATGATAACTAGAATCTCATCATCAACTTGGGGGAAACATATGGTATCCTACACTATTAAGACCCTCAATCAAAATGATTAAAATAATTTATTCTGCATTACAATATATTTTTTTAAAGGTTGGGGCCGAAGCCTCATTTATTATTAAATCAAAGCAAAGACCTCTCTTCATTATAATATTTCGACAATCTATGATTACAGAAAGAGATCAAAGATAACTTATAATGAGAAAATTAAAAATTAATGATCTATAAAGACACACTTAGAATAAATGACTACTAAAATTAGAAGAGTACTCATCAATTGAAATTTTTGTTCATAAAAATTAAACCTAGCTCTTTTAGAAGAATCCTATATTTTCACATTATTATGATCTGTAAAGAAGTGTATACTATTTATAGACATTACTCTAAAAATTGTATTTTTTAGACTTCAAGTAGAGTTATAATGAAACCAAAATACACTACCCCTGTATTCCAATAAACATATTAAATAATTCTATCTTCCCATGACACCAGTCTATGTCTCCAAAACACTCTATAATCTTGTTAAAAAAACATGGAATGATAAACCAAATCATTATATTTTCAAGAAAAACCAATCCACCTTTAATACACTGGATTTTAGTTCACTCGATATTCATTATCTACTATAAAAGAATTAAAACAATAATATAGTTAAATAATCATAATAGATAACTCTATTGTGATTTTATAAATATTATATGCAAAGAATTAATTTAATAAAAAGAACTAAATTCATGAAAATCATATGACAAATGGAATTTTTAATTATGAATGAATCAATATACATCATTTAGATAGATAAGGAACATTAATCTCTCCAAATATTCATTATAATATTCATGATAATTTGTAAGATGAGATAATTTGTTAAATAAATTATTATTCCCAAAAATATATATATAATCTCATCCCTCTCTTCAAAATTATAAAATCATAGGAAATTATTAAAATATCTTATTCCCCCTATGACGTGAAACCTTTAATTACACATTACCGTAAGATAATATATTTTCATAATATATATCTCCATATTTCTGATTTTAGGAAATGAGTTGAAAATAAATATTTTATCTACTATGAAAAACCAACCAGCTGAATATCAATAATGAATAAAAAATTATAATGATTCTCCCCCATACATCAAATAGATATAAGATTTCAATAAATAATGAAAAAATCATTGTATAAATATGAGTGACAAATAAAATTCAATAATGATATATTTATTATTGTTTAAATTCTTATCTTATTTACTATGAGTGAAAATATTCTTACAAAGATTAGTCTATATAATTTTTTAGGAAATTTTTTATCTTATAGACTATAAAATTAGAATAATTTATAAAATTTATTAATCAATTCTATCTTTCTGTTTAATTTGACTTACATATAAGATGGCCAAAATAGTTGAATGAATTAATATCAAACAATGAAATTGTGTTTAATAATATAAAAAATAAATAAATCATTTCATGGAACATAAAAATATAATTAATAATAAATCATATAAAATAAAACACAGAATATGTTTCTTTACCATAATTTTTTTAATTTAAAATCCGAGAGGTTAAAAAAGAACTAAATAAAGGATAATGTTAAAAATGTGGATGTATCTTGTTAAATATAATGACTATATTAGAGAATTATTTATATTTTACAAGATATACTTTATGATATTTCCTATTAAATTATATATCAAAATTTAAAATTATTTCAATAATGTTAACATTCCATGATTATTTATAGAAAATAATTTTACTGAGAATGAGATTTTCCAAAATTATATACTATTTTGTAAAATGTTCATAATAGTATCAAAATAATTTATATACTAAGAAAAATAACCCTACTTTTTATGAAATTAGATAATATATTATTTTAATCAATTAATAATAATTTTAGATTTCAACCGAATTCTAATCATGAGATTTCAAACTAGAACTACATTTTAAAAAATAATTCTATTGAATTGTTAGAAATCATAGATGTATGTTTTGGAATCCTCTAATTAGAATTATAATTATATACCTTAACATAATTAATTTCTATCATTGAAATTTTATTTTTTGTCTTCATTTAAATGTTACATATGTACTTATTTCATAAAAATAAAGAATTTTATCATCTTTATAATACTGAATAACATTTTTTTTCAATATAATTATGTTTAAAATTCCAGTTTAGATAAAGTTTAACTTGATACACCATTTAAAGAATTATTAAATATGAATTTAATGTTAAATTTGAATGTGATTCAGTAGTTACCTTAGAAATAAAACATTTCTAATTTTGGGTAATTATCTAATATGAAAATTTTATTTCAAAAATGATATCATTATATTTTGATGATATATAAATGTTTATATCGCCACTAAATATGGTCTAAGGGATCATAATTTTTATTCTACCCATTACTAACCTATTAGATGATATCATATATTCCATTTACTTCTACATAAAATTTAAACAGTATTTACTTATATAATTAATCATTTTTTATTCTAAAAAATCACTTAATTGGTGTATTTATTTTCATAAATTCCCCAATGATCCTCTATAAAATCAAAACAGAAAAGTTTCTTTCAAAAAAAAATTTGTCCTACTAAAATTATATGCATGTTCATTTCAACAATCAATGAAATTAATACAATATAAATGATGTCAAATTTTATTCCATAAAATATAATTCGTTAAAATATTTTCTCTATAATTAATATTACTAGATATAATATAACTATATATAAGAAAATGTTATACCATTTTCCCTTATACCTTTTTTATAATATATTTCAAATAAATAATCATAAATCCTTAATATAATAATAAAATCATAAATATTAAACTTTTTAATCTTCATGATGTCATCTATATCCATATTTTTTTTATTTAAAACCTTTAGAAGTATATCTTCTACTTTCTCAACCAACTCATCATCTAATAATTCCACATCTCTATGGTATTGATTAATATTAGCAATGGTAAAAACAAATTTATGCATTTGTGCCATGATTATCCAAGTATAAAGTAAAAAATATTCAATTTCACCAATTAATGTTTATCTCCAAGTATTATAACAATTGGTGGTACCTATATGAGTGATGTGTATTTTCATCAATATTTGATTAGAAATTTCACATGAAGATATTTTACAATTTTTTAAATACATAGAATATAAAAAATAACATTGAATATGATAACTATATTGATTTTATAAATTCTTATCGAGAGTGAAAATAGTGTTGTATTTATATAGATTATAGAAATTTTGGGTTATCATAAGAAAATGAACAACTCAATGAATGATAAAAAAGTATTCATCTTATCAGGAAAATATTGATAATATGGTACATCAATGATTAGAGGTTGGTTATGGCATAAATTATCAATATTTTCTATTTGATGTCATTCCATAACAAAAACAATTCCCCATACTACATGTTTGTGTATGTAAACATAGAACCAGTTTAAAAAAATAAGGATTTACCCTTAATAACAATGATTTAAAAAATTTTAAACCATGAAATTCAACAAGTGGTGGGGTGAATTTTAGTCAAATGAAACATAAAATTTTGAATCCAATGTGATTATTTAGATTATTAATGGTTTTGAACAATTGATAAACTCACATATTAGAGTTATGAAATTCAAAAGAATTGGAAAATTTGTAAAAAAAATTAAATACAGATGAAATTAAAAATAATAATAAAAAATTTATGCATGATATGATATAAAATGAAACATGGGGTTCTTGTTAATAAACAAATAAATCATTTAATTTTATTATTAATGATATCACCCTCCAATGTGTAAGGTATTTTAACTAAACTTTTCAAATAAGGGATTCATTGAATTTAATATAGGTATCCCCTTCTAGGAAAAAACTTACTTAAATGAAATTTTAAAAACACCATTCTTTAACCAGTTGAATATTATTAGACACCATTGTTAGATATAGATTCTTATCATTTTAATTTTATCATCAACAAGATAGAATAATCCAACAAGAAAACTTGAGAAGGATATTTTTCAAGTTGATTAGAGGAAACCCTTACATGTTAAAAAACTCCTTGACATAATGATTAGAGGATCAGTTAATATCATCAAAGAGTATTGTTATTCTACAATGAGAAATTCAAAAATTAATTCAATAAGAAGAAAAACTTGAAAAGAAAAATTATTACAATCACATGCACACTTATTAATAACACATTGGAAGATTCAATATAAAAATCAGAGCCTTTAAATGATTCCTTTATTGTTATATTCATCTAATATATGATACTACATTTATGTGCCACTCTATTAATCATAATCGACAATATTTCGGTATAGTTGTAATGGAAACAAAAGCAGCAACCTCAAATTAATATGGATTGAGAGAATATATACGTCTTTATATGAAATTAGTCTATACCAATAATCAGATTAAACAAAATTATGAGATGAAATATCAAATACTAAGGTATTGACACTATAACTAATCCTAAAATACATTAGCATACTATTCATCATATTTCCATCATGTAGAAAAATCATTAAGAATTTTTTTATATTAAATGAAGATTATATTTACGAGTATTGTGATATTAAAACAATGGATTCAAAGGAGGAATTATCCCATTAAATTCTTCTTTAATTTATTAATTTTCTCTGAACACAACATCATAAATCCTTTTTCAAGGAGGTTTAATCTTGTAATTTTATCCTTGATGATGTTCGGGTAACTCCTGAGTCAGAGGGGTTCATTTCATCGAGCATTTTTACCAATTTTCCTAGTGATGTTGTTTGTTTTGATTGATATAGTAGGTTGTTAAAACCCCTCACATCTCAAAAGTCTTGAATTCTCTCTCCTCCCATCATATCGCAACTCTCACAATTCCCACAACCAAAAAAATCATCTTGTAGAGTTGTTTTAGCTGTAATATTGTAAATTCTATGATATATATATATATATATGTATATTTATTAGATTTAATTTCACTGATATCGGGTGATTCAAAAAACCCAGTCTAAATGATCTGAAATATTGTATCGTGTTTAAAAATAATTGCTAATTTGGTAGTATGAATAGAAATAAAAATTTTATATAAAAATATACAAACAATTTAGATAATGTAAAAATACATAAAAATAATTAAAATAATTTAAGTAAAATCTATTTTTTCATTGAAAATAAATTTTTACTAAATAATCATTTTTCATGGTTTTGTTTACGAAAATAAAATAATTAATTTTTTCCACATTTAGATGATATATTTAAAAAAATAAACAATAATTTTAAAATCAGAATGAAATTTTTTTCTTAGAGTTAATTTTTAATAATATTCTAAAAATATTTACTTTTTGATGAATAGTTAAAAATACTAATATTAATTGAAAATATCTTATTATAAGAATTCAAATTTTCGATTTTGTTATAAAATGATTTTAAAATTAAAATAAATAGATTTATTTTTATTAATAATCCTATTAATATCATTTGGAATAATTTCATATGAATTTTGTATAAAAACATTGTACACTTAGAAAAACCTTTTTTTGTTGAAACCCATATTTCATCACATTTTGTGAGTGTATTTCAAAGGTAATTTCAACTTAGAGATTTAATACAAGTAAAATCGATTAAATATTTATAACAAAAAATTAATTTTTTTAATGAGTTCACATTAATTTTGGGTAATAATGAATAGTAAAATAGTAATAAATTTTCACAACAGTTTTGGTTAGAAAAGGTTTGTTTGGGTGCTAAACTAAGAGATAAAGGTAAGTTTTCCAATTAAATGTTTTTATATCCTATTGTATTGAAATATTTTAAATTCATCATATGAGACCATTAAATATATTTCCATTTAGAAGAATTTGGATTAAAAATGACTTTATTATATTTTAATATTTCAATAATTTATAAATGTATCCCCTCCCCCCATATATAAAATCATGCCTCTTTTTTTTCTTATTTACTCATCTTTGAGCCTTTTTGGTCCACCTAACCCTAAAAAAATATATAATGAACATCTATATCCATGAATTTTTTGTTTGAGTCATCTTAACAGTCCATTTAAATGGTAATAAATAAATGATATGAAGGTAGCTAACTAAAATATAGGTAGACATCTTACATAACCTCTTTCAATTTCATTTTTCTTAAAATTTCTCAAAATATATGGAATTGGTAACAACATTATATTTTAAAATTATAAAATCAAATTAAATTGAGTATATAAATTGAAACATTGATATGATAAGAGAATTACCACCATAGAGTTTCTGATATATATATTTCAAAATAAATTCAATCTCATTGATAGATTGTCGTTCATGAAACCCCATGTTTTAACGAAACACTATACTCTAAAAAAATATTATTATTTATGTGGCCATTATAAAGTTTTTTTAAGCCCTAGGGTATGAATTTTACTCTCTAAATCCTGAAAACTATATAGTTAACATAGGTATTAAATAAATTCAATGATTATCTACTGATTATTAATAAAATAAGAACTATTTTAATGAAAATGAAATGGTTCCAGAACAAATATATTTTTTCTAAAAGGTGAGCTAGTCACTCTTTTAATGGTTTAATTAAAATTAAATTTTAACTATTTTATAAAATTTATTTTTAAAATGAAAACATTATACTTTAAATATATTCATTAAAATAATATTTTTTGAATATTTAATAATTTTATAAAAAGATAACTTTTTCAGTGAATAGTTAAAAATACTGATGTTTATGAAATAATAGTTGTTTCATTAAAATTATTTACAAGATAAATTTTATATTAATGTTATTATAAACCTAAAATTAGTAAAATTATATATATATATATATATATATATATACATATTAATCCAATATAGTTAAATCGAATCAATTTCATAATGAATCGTGATATGAATACTTTGTTAACTTTTGAATAGTTCTCTTTGAAAATCATGCTTTCCTGTCACATCTGTAGGATTAATTTTATGTTAAATTTCTCCAATTATATGAATTTAATTGGGAAAATGGATTCATTATTTGGAATAAAAATAAAAATATTATCTAATACGGTTATCTTATTAATTTATCATAATTAATATAAAAAATAAATAAATAATATTTACTGCGGTTAATGTAAAAATATGTATACTGGGGGATAAACTTAAAATATAAAGGTTAAAAATGACCAAAAACATTTCCAACACGAATTTTATGGAAATATTTATGCCTTATCACTTATTGGTTAGAAAAGTAACCATTTTGGACTCTTTATTCTTGTTAATAACATTTCTATATCATTTTCATTTTAGAAAATACACGTTTTCCACTCACCTCAGTTTTAAAAGGCCACCCCTCTCCTCTCATCTTAACAGTTCAATAACCCAATGGTTCATCCATGATAGACCAAATCACATAATTAGTATCCATCCAATCTCACTATATGTAATATTTGTTTTATAAATACATAATATTATGGATTTGGTAAAAACCAAAAGAAGTTATATGATGAATATCTAACTTCCCAAATAGTGTGTTTTATTTTATTTCTTCCTCCACCTCCTTAAATTATTAATAAAACATGATGATATAATTTAATAAGTATCTTCTATACAATTATATTTTTTATGTTATATTCATGGACTATATCTATCTCCTCTTAGATAAAATGTTAAACTAAATCATTGATCATGTGTACGAAATACTACTTCCTCGCGAACCGTTGTAGTTCGTTTTCCATAACCACCATTCCAGGATGGATATACTTATGAATTTACAAAATTTTATGTTGAATAATACTTAATTATTATTATTTATATTTAAAGTAACATATACCTTTTTATATTCCATTCTGTTTCAAATATGATAACATCGCCCATTTGTACAATGAAGTACCGCCTCTTGAAAAGAGGTGATTCAGTTTTCCATTTCAATTTTCATTGTACACAATAAGGATAAAATTTATCAATATAGGTTATAAATATTACATAATATTAATTTTTTAAAATTAAAATTTCACCCACTTACTTACATTTTTACTACTTAATGGAAGGATTTTGTCTCACATGTGTACGTACAACCTACAGTCTCCAGGAAGTGATATGATTAATTTTCCATGTACAACATCCAGAAATGGTTATAAAAATGTATCTAAGGACACAATATCATATTTATAAGTTTATTATAATTATGGATATTATATATAAATATTTATCATTTTTACAAGAAACATAATTTTTATGACCAAATGCAAGTGAGAAAATAAGGAAATTAACACCCCAAATAATGAAAATAATGAAATACTATTAAAACATATGTCTTAAAATGTTATAATATGATTATATATTATATTATAAATATTATTATGGTTATTTTAAATATTAATTAAATTATTTAAATCATTATACTTGAGTTATGGAAACACAAGAAATAAATTTGACTAGAGTTAAGGGTTTCTCACCTAAATCTAACTACTGTGAGACATATTCCATATTAAAAAGTTATTTCATTTGTGTTGTTTATATACTACACATAATATATGTCATATAATGAATCTATTTATCTTCATGTTTATTAAATTTACATTTTATTTAATTTATTTTATGGTCTTAGTATTTAGAAGATACTATTGTGGTAATGGTTTATTTCACAATTATATCATTATTTAGAATTGTTAATGTTTACACCTACTAAGGGGGAAATATTTGATATTTATATCCTAAAATAGTTTTATTTTCTTCAAATTTTGTTATTCATGGCCACATTCATTTAATATTTCCATTTTTCACTATTTGATTCATAAAATTATTGATAGAATCTTTTAAGAAAACCCGACTTTATTTATCTACGTGGTAAAAAATCCCTTTTCATAAAAATATATATTGTATTTAAATATTTTTAACCTTTTAAAAATAATTTATTAAATATAAAATTACCAATTTTATCTTCATAATTTTTTTAAAGTAATCATCCTTTTTAATACAATTTATGTTTGAATTTTACTAAAAATGTGAAAGGAATCATTATTTTAATTTGTACAGCCTAAAACAATTTCCACTATCATGAAAAATAAGTGTTTCAAATATTAGTTTAAAATTTTTAAAAAATTATTTTCTAAGTTAATTTATTTAGAAATATTCTATGATTTTTTTTTTCAAAATCCAATGTGTATTTTTATCTAAAAAACTATCAATATTTTCTATGAATTTTTATTCATCAACAATATCAAACCATTATAAAAATTATGACTCAATATTGAAATGTTAGATTAGAATCATTACTATTATTTATTTTTTTGATTTATAATTAGTTTGACTAGGGATGTGAAATTTTATTTCTATTAACCATTTTATTTTGGATGGATTATGATTCACTA
Source organism: Viscum album (assembly GCA_963277665.1). NCBI lineage: Eukaryota > Viridiplantae > Streptophyta > Magnoliopsida > Santalales > Viscaceae > Viscum > Viscum album. The sequence goes on from OY728127.1 coordinate 644,407,716, forward strand.
TGGAATATGTTTATTAATATATAACTTCCCAAACAGTGTGTTTTAATTCATTTCTTCCTCCACCTTATTAAATTGTTATTAAATCCTGATGATATAATATAATTAATATATTCCATACAATTTTATTTTTTCAAGTTATATTCCTGGGCCATATCCATATCCTATTATATAAAATGTTATATGAAATTATTGATCCTTTGTACAATAGTCTACTTCCTCACGAACCATTATTGTTCATTTTCCATCACAACCATTCAAGGATGGATATAATGATGGATTTAGAACATTTATATATGGAATAAGATATGATTATACGTTTTTATATTTAAAACAACATATATATTTTTACATTCCATTCTATTTTAAACATGACAACATCATCCGTGTGTACGATGAAGTACCCAACGCTCGAAGAGATGCGATCTTGTTTTCAATTTAAATTTACATTGAACACAATAAGGATAAAATTTAACAGTATATGTGATAAATATGAGATGATATTAATCATTTAAAATTAAAATATCACCCACTTACTTAACCTTTCACTCCTTAATGGAATGATTTTGTCACACGTGTGTAAGTATAACATATAGTCTCGACAAAGTGATGTGGTTCATTTTCTATGTAAAACATTCAGAAATGGATATAAAAATGTATCTAATGATAAAATATTATATCTATAAATTTATTATAATTATGGATATGATATATACATATATACATATATATATATATATATCATCTTCATAAGAAACATAACTTTCCTGACAAAACGCAAGTGAGAAAACAAGGCAATTAACACTAGAAATAATAAAAATAATGAAATTATATTTAAAAATGTTTGGTAAAATGTTATATGAGGATCATATATTATATTATAAATATTATTATGGTTATATTAAATATTAATTAAAATATTTAAATCATTATTCCTGAGTTAAGGAAAAACTATAAATAAATTTGACCATGGTTAAGGGTTTCACACCTCACCTTTACTTTTGTGATACGTATTCCATATTAACAAATTATTTAATTTGTGTAGTTTATATACTAACCCTTTTATATTTCATATAATAAATCTATTTATTTTCATGGTATTTAAATTTAAATTTTATTTAATTTGTTTTATTGTCTTTTGATTTAGAATATACCGTTGTGGTAATGGTTTATTTGGAAACCGAATCATCATTCAGAATTGTTAATGTTTACATCTCACATGGGGAAATTATTTGATATTTATATCTTAAAATAATTTTATTTTCTTTAACTTTTGTTATTAATGGTCACTTTCATTTAATAATACAATTTTCTCACTATTTGATTCTTAAAATTCTTGATATATTCATTTAAGAAAAACCAGCTTTATTTCTCTATTCAGTCAAAATATTTTTTTATTAAAATTAATATTGTATTTAATTTTATTAGGCTTTTAAAAATAATTTATTAAATATAAAATTAATATTTTTATCTTCTTATAAATTTTTGATGGAATCATCATGTTGTTTTGAATACAATACATGTTTGAATTTTACCAAAAATTTGAAAGGGTTCATTATTTTAATTTGTGAAGCCTAAAAAACATTTGCACCATCATGACCAATCAATGTTTTAAATCTGAGTTTAAATTTTTTAAAAAGATATTTTAAATGATAATTTAAAAAAAATGATTTTTGATCTTTTTTTAAAGAAGTTTTTTTTTTCAAAATCCCATGTTTATTTTTCTCAAAAAACATTTTATGGATATTTTCCTAGAATTTCTATTCATAAATGACATAAAACCTTTATTAAAATTATGATTCACTATAGATATGTTGGATTGGAATAATCCTTATTCTTTCATTGGTAGCTTTATGATCATTTTGACCAAGGGAATACAATTTCATTTCCATTCACCATTTTGTTATGGATGGATTATGATTATGTTTTTTAATATTACAACGTATTAACAATTCATATATTTGTATTTAAATAAAAAACATTATGTTTATTGTGTTTTAACCCTTTCATATGAGATATGGAATATACATAGTATGTGATGGTTGGGGCTATCTATATCCCCTTGAGGCATTCAAACATCTAACGAGACAAACCATATTGGTATTTGTCTTAGGACTTACAAATTGTTTAAGTTGAATATGAAAAATGCATCGATGGTATGTTTTAGATAAATTGAATTATTAATTCCATCATTACAAATTCAGTTATTGATAATCCATGTGATTATTCAATAAGTTATACTATACATAGTTATGTTTTCAAGGTCATGTAATTATTTTTATGGAATTATTTGTTTATTATATATTCCTTCTATATTATGCTCATGTTATTGATTAAATGGAATGTGTTTCAGTTATTTATCATTCTATATTAATTATGCCTTAATTATTCATATCTTATTTTATATGATTACCATTACTGAACATAAAATCCCACCCCTTTCTTATGTTTTATGTTATCTTGGATACTATAATTTAATTTGTGATTGATATGAATGGATACACTATAAAGAATAATGTCCTTCTTAAATTAAATAAATTATTTATTTTATATATTTAATTGTAATAAGTATTTCACTTATGTGTTGAGTTTACCAAGACTACTAAACTATTAGACCATTCAGGATGGGACTCATTGTATCTTATTCCAATTTAATAAATTTTACCCCATATTAGGTCTATTGGGGTAGAGGTCACTATAGTTGGTATTAAAGGATGTTTAGTAGAAACCTTGAAACTAGATTTTGGAAAACAAAAATTAGGGAACATAAACCTGTGGTAAATTTTATGGATATGTGTGTAAGAACATACAAATGTTTTGGTAAGGATGAGATTATGCATTTTTTCATAGAATATACATCAATTTTTAGATACTACATGTTGATTTTTTTGAAAAAATTGAAATGGGGTTAATAACTCCTAAAAAGGAACACTCGTCTTGACCTTATCCACTTCTAGCACAAAAAAACCCTTACTAACCACATATTTTGACAGTCATTAGGGATATTATTTAGGAAAATCATATTTTCATTACAAATTATTATTAAAAAATTTAAAATAATGATATCCCCAACGAAAAAATGTTTTTAATTCTGAGAATATATAAGCATAAATTATTCCATTTCAGTTACGTGTTTTCTTAGTTTTGGTATTATACAATTTTTTCCTAATTATTTGATATAATCTATTATATTCCATTATTTTTAAAAGGATATTAACAGAGGGTATTGTAATATTCCCAATGAACGTACCCCAGGTAGTGATTTCCCCCATTTTAAGACAATGTAAATGAAGTTAGAGTTAGAACTAATGAAATTATCACTATATTGGGGGAAGCTACCTCATGTTATGAGTAATAACCTTTAATGTATAGATCATATTGACTATAAACTAAATGGTGTAGTTGTGTTAGACCAATTCATTCATAAGACACGTCCATTATACAATGTGACTAAAATTATATTTTTAGCTGAGAAATGGATAGTTTCCGAAGAGAATATATTTCTTGTTATCAGAAGTTCTGAATTAGAGAAAGTTATTATTTAAGTTTATCATCTATAATAATATGTGGATAAATGATGGAAATTAATTCAAAACACTATAGATAGTTTGGAAATAAGATGCATAGAGTGGATATATTCCCTGATATTATTATTTGAAAAATATTTTCCTTGTGAGAAATGAGAAGATATGAAAAGGAATTTCTTGAGTCAAAGACAAAAGAAAGATGAAAATATAACTATGTATGCAGCTAACAATATAGTTATATCAAGGCATTCTACAAATTATGTAGATAATATAAAGTGAAATTCTAGACTTATCATTGATGAAAATAATCTGAACCCATGAAGATCACTAAACACCCAAAATTTCTCATCATATGAGGATATAATATCATTTTCTATCATGAAATATAAATAATTAATGAATTATTATTAATCTAAAGACAATAAATAAAAGAAGTGGATGGAAGAGAAAATGATGTATAAATTGAATAGGTCAATGAATTATTCTTCAACATTTGATACTTGAGGACGGAAACACCTCGGTACATACTCGAAAAGAAAATAATTTTTTTTTCACATATTATAAAGAACTTCATGATGGTTGTGATTTCATGGTCATGGAATAATTTCTCAATGTACAATGCTTCCATAATAAGAATATGGGGCACTACAAAATTTAATTTACCATTCATAAAGGTAATATGCTAAAAAATAATTTAAGGGATCACCATCAGGATTATGATATTATGGATAATGATATAGAATGAATAATATGATTTTGTTTAGATTAAATAACTATTTAATATTATTATTTTAATAAATGATATTTTGGTTATTAGAAGAATAAAATGTATAAGGATTGAACTATAATAATACTTCATTATGGATTCGATATCATATGTTGAATGGTACTGATAACTAGAAAAATTGATTTAGTGGAAAGTTTAATTTCATGTAAAAAACATGATTGAGGTAGGATAACCCTTAATATTTTCTCAATGTTGATATAATAATTATAAATATTTTTTTAGGAAGGTATTGGTAAAATTTAATTATGAGTTATTACAGTTTTGTTTTATTATAGGAATTATATTAATATGTTTTTAGGAAAGGAAAACCCACTTACCAGGTGACAAACCATCACATCTGGAAAGTTCATAGGGCTTGAACATACTACTGAAGGATGATAAGGGTTCTTCTCATACCAAAAAACAATTTGATTTCACAGTTAACATGTCATTATTTATAGTTAAATAATTTTAAATATAAATATTAATGTTAAACTAGTGGTGTTACTATTATGGTTTGAATATTAATGTATTATATTGGACAACTTATAATCACCATTATGGTTTTAAATAATATTTATAAATAGAAGGAATTAATTGTTCCACTTTTATGGATATTATGATCTATTTGATGTTAATTTTAGTTCTTAAGGGATAAAATAATTCAACTTGGATATTTATTTTCTATAGAAATAAATGTTTTGGAAAATTATTAAAGCATAACCAAAGGAAAAAATAATTATTATGAAATAGAAAGATATAAAATAAGTATATTTTCTTATATTCGTAGATAATAAAAGAATTCCTCAACTCTATGAAAAGGATATTGAAACAAAAAAAAATATTTTAATACCATCATTTTTTATGAACTGATTATCTTCTTACCCTTTATTGATTAATGGTTTTGTGGTGAGTAACATTATATGGATCACCCAATTTATAGTGATTAGCGATCTCAAAAAACCCTATAATGATTTTTGATTTACTTCTATGTCAATATCTTTACATCCAACCTATGTACTCCTACTCAGAATTCTAGTTATGTAATTATTCTAGATGAACTACATAATTACATTTATCTTTTATATAATAGTTTTTTTATTAAACCTTATCATGAATTGGAATTTCATAAAGTGTATTTTCATATTTCAAACCCTTGATTGCTGAGATAAAGATAATACCGTGACAAGTCAATTTACTTAGGGGTAAAATGTAATACATAGAGATTTTAAAATCGGAACAACATATTTGAATGCTTATATGACATGAATAAATAATATTATAAGATTATTTCACACTATTATAATTTAAAAATATATTTCATTTAAAATAAAATCAATCTCTTGGATATATTGTGATGCACAAAACACCATATTTGAATCAAACACGATACACTATTAAAATATTATTATTAACTTGGCCATCATAACGTAGAAATTAAGTTGGAGGGTATTAATAACAGTAAATAAATAAGGAATATAATATGTTTTGCACATGCATAAAATAAATTTAATGTTTATGTATTTATTATAAATAAGATACAACCATTTTAATGAAAAATAATAGTTTTATGGAAAATTGTATTTTTACTATTAGGTGGTCTAGTCGAGATTTTATCACTGAATCCGAAATTAATTTTTACCACATATAAGAAATTTATTTTTTTAAATAAAACATATTTTTTAAATATATTAGTCACAATTATCTTTGGGTGAAATTTTGATAAATTTCTCAAAATATAAAATTTTCAATGAATAGTGAAAAAATGAGTTTTTATTAAAAAATAAATTTAAATAAAATCATTTACAAGAATAATTATAATTTAATAATATTTTAAAAGTATTATTATATCAATTATATATCTATTAATATAATATTAATCATTGGAAAAAATTTATTATTTAATTTAGATTTAAAAAATTTGTAATCTTTTGAGTATTTTCTCTTCGAAAACTTGCTTTCTTATCGTGTGTAAAGACCCTTAAAAGTCATGGGAATTTTTTTTTATTAATTTTATTTGGGATTTTACAAGAATGCGGTTTCTGACGGCACTTGATTCCGAGGCCCGGTGTGCCCGGAATTTCTATCCGAAGTTTACCTCGGGTACGTTCAGTGAACGAACGAGTGGGTTTTTTTTCTAACTTTTCAACCGGTGCTCGGAATCGAATTCCGAGGGCACCGCTGAATTCGCAGCATCGGTATTTTATTAGGAACACCTTTTCCAAAGTAGCGTTTTCATGGGAGGAGTTTTTAAAAATTTGTGGAAGTTAAAATAAAAATTGAGCTACAATTTTTATTTCTTTTAAGTGGTTTATCCATTGAGTGGAAGTTGGGGTAACCACCCAACTTCCCTTGGGAGGTTATGAGAGTGGTGGGGCCCACACGAAACCCACCCCTTCATCTTCCCTAACCTTCCATAACCCTCCATTTAATAAGTCAAGTTGAGTTAATTAATTGAGTGGATTAATTCAACTTTTGAATTTCAAATGCTTTAGTTATGTTAATAAAAGAAGTAAATGACTTATTTTATTTTGGATGGAGCTTGTTGCACTGGGAGGATTTGGAGAAAAGTTGAGGAGCTTGAAGAACTTCTTCTTCTTTGACGAAGAATGCGAAGAACACAAAGAACGCTGGATTCCTTGGAGATCGACGACGCGATGCCGGCGAATCATTTCCCCACGACGCGACTCTCTTCTTCCGTGACGTCTTCTTCCGTGATGGTTATTTTCGCGACGAACCCTCGCTCAACGAATTTGAAGAGGTAGGGGTTTATGTGTTTCTTTTCATGAATTTCATCCGTTATCATTCCTCGTACTTTTAGACCGCTTGTTACCAATTAACGGGAGGGGGCCGGACCGCACAAACACGGCCGACCCTCCTCCCCTTTTTATCTTATCTACCTTGTGGTGGAATGGAACAAGGATGGTGCGGTGTTGTCGTACCGCGTCGGGTCAAGCGGCAAGGTATGCATTGCGCCGTCGCACCGCGCCTTTGAATCGAACAAGAACTCGGTGCTGTCGCGTCGCACCAGAGAACCCCGAAGGCACCGTGGTAGAAGTGAGGCCGCGGTGGAGGGGCACGACGCCATCGCACCGCGCCGGGGGGACCAAGGCCACGACCATAGGCCGCGACAGAGCAGGGACCGGCGGCCGGTTCCAGGTCGCCGGCATCGGAGCAGGGGGACCGTCCATCGCTGGTCCCATGGAGGCAACATCCGGCCGGCCAGAGCGGGCCGGCCGGTCAGTGGAAGAGCCGGGGGTTACAACCCCCTGCTAGCCAGCTTGAGCGGCCCCCCATCATGGGGGGCCGCAGTTACGGAACAGGGGGGCAGGTGCCCCCCCCCGGCTCGGCCAAAACGGCCGAGCTGCCTGGCGACCGGGCCGCGCCAGTGCACCGGACCGGGCCGGGCCGCTCCCAGAATGGGTCGGGCCGCGCCCAGGCTGGGCCGGGTCGGTTCGGGCCCGAAACCCCCACTTCCGGACCTCTCACGTTCTTTTGCCGATAACATGGGATGCGGACGTCCGATCGACGCACCGTCAGTGGAGATGAAATCCTTGGAACGAGATGATCGTTTCGATATATTTCACTAAAGGTTTCAGAGTACTTTGGGTTTGGCTGGGTTGGTTCGTACACGAAACCAACCGGGCCCTCGGAGCGGAAACACTTATAACTTGAGCTCTGGACGTCCGATTGACGTGCCGTCGACTTTGTTGGATTCCTCTAAGTGAGACAGACCTTTTGGATTACTCATCATGAGGTTTCGACTCAGTTGGAGTACGGTCAGGTTGGTTTTGACTAAAAAACCAACCGGGCCCCTACGACGAAAAAGCCAATAACTCTCAGACCGGGCGTCCGATTGACGCGACGTCCGTGACGTTGAGTTCCTGTTGACGATACAGAACTTTTGGATACATCAAATCCAGAATACGTGTCAGTTGATGTATCAGCCCTTCGGCTCGTGGAGCGGACCCTCCCGAATGAGCTTGCTGTGTTTGGGAACCCTAGAGCTGGCTGCGACTGCGACGACGATGACGACTGTATAGAAATCCTCCATGGATTCGACGGCGACGACTACAGCACTCAGCGATCCTACGTGGATCAGTGCTACCGATCCTGTGTGGGTCAGATCCTGTGTGGGTCAGCGCTCAGCCGTCCTATTTGGGCCAGCGCCTACAGATCCTGTGTGGGTCTGATCCTCTGTGGGTCATTGCGGGGGTTAGTTACCTATCGATCCTTTGTGGGTCATTGCGGGGGTTAGTACCTATCGATCATCTGTGGGTCTGACGGCTTAGATGAATCGGTGAATACATCTGATCATCTCTATCATCTTACGAATAAGTATACCTATGTGAGATGAATCTTGACTTTCAATCCTTATCTTCGATAAGATTGACTTGATATCCTGTGTAGATTACGTTTTGATTTCCTGTGTGGATTGGGTTTTGTTTCCTGTGTGGACTGGGTTGTACTTGGGCTCGTATGTTGGAGCCGAACAAGAATTTATGACTTAGGTATATGTATGGGCATATACCTAAGTGGTGATGGATGTTACTTCGTGATTGTATCTTTCCTTTGTGGATTATCCTTTTTGAATTCTAGGAGACCTTCGGGGGTCTCAGGGTCCCTACTGAGTAGCTTATACTCACCCCTTCACGGTCTATGCTCGCACTACGTTGTGTTGGTTGCAGACGACAGACAGTGCTGATCATGGTTGAGGCTTGCGGAGCAGGTCAGTACCTGGAGGTGGACTACTGGTCGGGATGTACTCGGAGTGGACGGCTGGACCCGAGGAGTTGTGGAGGCTATCTGTACCCACCCTTCAGGTGGGACTCCCAGTGGACGGATCGACGTTGTGGCTTTACTTTCAGTTTCTGTACTCTCTTTTCAGTTGTACTTTACTTTCAGTTTGGGTTTGTATTCTGGCCCACTTACTTTTCCACACTTACTGTTGTACCTAGTTTTACTTAGTGTTTACTTCTACTTCTTGCTTGCTCTATGGTGTTTGATTACTTTACAAAGGAAATTCCTTCCCTTTTTATAGGGAATTATGCCTTGGTGCTAGTCGCTAGACCTTGGCCTATCGAAGGAAGGCTTGGGGTAGTCACGACACGGGCCCTGAGGACGAGTCGTGACAAATTGGTATCAGAGGAGTTCGGTTCTACCGTAGAACATTGGACTCTGATCTTTCTTCTATGTGAAGCAATAGTGTTAAGCGTATTGGGTGTGGTTATGAGTCCAGAGAGTCCTGTGTTGGTCCGGCGGCCGACGTATCCGTACACCAGGACCCTGACTTCTGATTTCCGACATAATGCACAAAAACATTGATTGCATGTGTGTTTCATGTTTTCTTTGTGATTACTTTGTGTCAGCTCACCAGGTATACTATTTGACCATTGGGAGCTGGACATAGATGATGGGGCGACTTTTGTGGAGGTTCCAGTGGAGATCGAGGATCGACAGGAGTGGGTCCTTCATGGACGGTCGATTCCCCTAGTGTACATCAGATGGTAGCATGGGAACCTCCAAAAGAGCACTTGGAAGCGGGAGGCTCAGATGCGTGCACAGTACCCACATTTGTTCCCCTAGTTTTTGATGTATCTTTACGGGGATGTAAATCCTTGAGGTGGGAGTAATGTAAAGACACTTAAAATTCAAGGGGAATTTTTTTTTCATAATTTTCTTTGGGATTTTACAAGAACGCAGCGTCTGACGACACTTGATTCCAAGGCCCGGTGTGCCCGAAATTTCCATCGGAAGTTTAGCTCGGGTACGTTCAGTGAACGAAAGAGCAGGTTTTTTTTTCTAACTTTTGAACTAGTGCTAGGAATCGAATTCTAAGGGAACCGATGAATTCACAGTGCCGGTATTTGCTTAGGAACACCTTTTCCGGAGTTGGTTTTTCATGGGAGGAGTTGTTAAAAATTTATGGAAGTTAAAATAAAAATTGAGTTACAATTTTTATTTCTTTTAGGTGATTTATCCATTGAGTGGAAGTTGGGGTAACCACCAAACATCCCATGGGAGGTTATGAGAGTGGTGGGGCCCACACGAACCCCACCCCTTCATCTTCCCTAACCATCCATAACCCTCCATTTAATAAGTCAAGTTGAGTTAATTAATTGAGTGGATTAATTCAACTTTTGAATTTCAAATTCTTAAGTTATGTTAATAAAATAAGTAAAGGACTTATTTTATTTTGGTTGGAGCTTGTTGCATTGGGAGGATTTGGAGAAAAGTTGGGGATCTTGAAGAACTTCTTCTTCTTCGATGAAGAACGCAAAGAACGTGAAGAACATGAAGAACGTCGGATTCCACGGAGATCGATGACGCAACACCGGTGAATCATTTCCCCGCGATGCGAATCTCTCCTTCTGCGATGTCTTCTTCCGTGAAGGTTATTTCTACGACGAACCCTCGATCAACGAATTCGACGAGGTAGTGGTTTATATGTTTCTTTTCGTGAATTTCTTCCGTCATCATTCCGCGTACTTTTGGACCGCTTTTTTCCAGTTAACGGGAGGGGGCCGGACCGCATAAACATGGCCGACCCTCCTCCCCTTTTTATCTTGTCTACCTTGTGGTGGAATGGAACGAGGATGGCACGGTGCCGTCGCACCGCGTGGGGTCATGCGGCAAGGTATGCGCGGCGCCGTCACGCCGGGACTTTGAATCGAACAAGAACACGGTGCCATTGTGCCATGCTGGAGAACCCCGAAGGCATCGCGGCCAGAGCGAGGCTGCGGCGGAGGGGTGCGGTGCCATCGCATCGCGCCGGACGGACCAAGGCCGCGGCGGAGCAGGTACCGGCGGGCGGTTCCGGGCCGTCGGCATCAGAGCAAGGGGACCGGACATCGTCGGTCCTGTGGTGGAAACAGCCGGCCGGCCGAAGCGAGCTGGTCGGTTAGTGGAAGAGCCGGGGGTTACAACCCCCTGCTGGCCTGCTTGAGCGGCCCCCCATCATGGGGGCCGCGGTTACGGAACAGGGGGGCAGCCCCCCCCCCCACCCGCTCGGCCGAAACGGCCGAGCTGCCTGGTGACCGGGCCGCGCCTGCCGGGCCGCGCCACGCCCATGCGGGGAGGACCCGGACCCGGGTTGGGTCGACCCGGTTCGGACCGACCCAGGGGGTCTCGGGCCGGGTCGGTTCGGGCCCCAAACCCCCACTTCCGTACCTCTCACGGTCTTTTGCCCATAACATGGGTTGCAGACCTCCGATCGACACACCGTTAGTGGAGATGCGATCCTTGGAACGAGACAGTCGTTTCAATATATTACACTCAAGGTTTCGGAGTACTTTGGGTTTGGCCAGGTTGGTTCGTACACGAAACCAACTGGGCCCTCGGAGTGGAAACACTTATAACATGAGCTCTGGACGTCTGATTGACATGTCTTCGACTTTGTTGGATTCCTCTAAGTGAGGCTGACCTTTTTGCTTACTCCGCATGAGGTTTGGATACAGTTGGAGTACGGTTGGGTTGGTTTTGACTTAAAAACCAACTAGGCCCCTCGAATGAAAAAGCCAATAACTCTCAGACCGGACGCCCGATTGACGCGCCGTCTGTGACGTTGAGTTCCGGTTGACGATACGGAACTTTTGGATACATAAACTTTGGACTATGTGTCAGTTGAAGTATCATCCCTTTTGGCTCGTGGAGAGGACCCTCCCGAATGAGCTTGCTTTGTGCGGGAACCCTAGATCTGACTGTGACTGCGACGACGATGACGATTGTATAGAAATCCTCTGTGGATTCAACGGCGACTACTACAACATTCAGCAATCCTACGCGGATCAGCGCTACCGATCCTGTGTGGGTCAGATTCTGTGTGGGTCAGTGCTCAGCGGTCCTCTGTGGGCCAGCGCCTACAGATCCTGTGTGGGTCCGATCCTATGTGGGTCATTGTGGGGGTCTGTTACCTATCGATCCTTTGTTGGTCATTGCGGGAGTTAGTACCTATCGATCATGTGTGGGTCCGACGGCATAGATTAATTAGTGACTACATCTGATCATCTCTATCATCTTATGAAGAAGTATACCTGTGTGAGATGATTCTTGACTTTGAATCCTTATCTTCGATAAGATTGACTTGATATCCTGTGTAGATTACGTTTTTCTTTCCTGTGTGGATTGGGTTGTGTTTCCAGTGTGGACTGGGTTGTACTTGGGCTCGGATGTTGGAGCCGAACGAGAATTGATGACTTTGGTATATGTATGGACATATACATAAGTGGTGATGGATGTTACTTTGTGATTGTATCATTCCTTTGTGGATTATCCATTGTGTATTCTGGGATAACTTCGGGGGTCTTAGGGTCCCTACTGAGTAGCTTATACTCACCCCTGCACGGGCTATGCCCGCACTAAGTTGTATTGGTTGCAGACGACGGACAATGCTGATCATGGTTGAGGCTTGCGGAGCAAGTCGGTACCTGGAGGTGGACCACTGGGCGGGACGTACTCGGAGCAGAAGACTAGACCCAAGGAGCTGTGGAGGCTATCTGTACCCACCCTTCAGGTGGGACATCTAGTTGACGGCTCGACGCTGCTGCTTTACTTTCAGTTGTTGTACTCTCTTTTCAGTTTTACTTTACTTTCAGTTTGGGTTTATATTCTGGCCCACTTACTTTTCCGCACTTACTGTTGTACCCAGTTTTACTTAGTGTTTACTTATACAGCTTTCTTGCTCTATGGTGTTTGATTACTTTACAAAGGCAATGCCTTCCCTTTTTATCGGGAATTACGCCTTGGTTCTAGTCGCTAGCCCCTGGCCTATGGAAGGTGGGCTTGGGGTAGTCACGACACGGGCCCCAAGGACGGGTCATGACATTGTGATTATCTGATTATTTTTAAATTTAATAGTTCCAATTATGTGAATTTAATTTTAAAAACTGGATTATGTTTTTTTAATAAATATTATTTATTTCATATAGTAATAAAAAATTATTTTTTCATCATAAGTATTCTTAAAAACAATAAAAATAAATTTTCGTGGTAAAGGTAAAAATGGGTTTACCGAGGGATAAAATAATAAGATAAAAGATAAAAATTACCCAAAACATGTAACCAATTTAATTTTTTGAATTTATTTAGACCTTATATGTTGTATTATTTTTAAAATCCCATTTTAGAACCTTTTTTATGTGAAAAATGTCAAAAAAAAAATTTAAAAAAAATTACAATCACACCACTCACCTCACTTATAAAAGTTCATCCCCTCTCATATTCTCCTCACACATTAAAAAAAATTGTTTCATACAATACATTCTAAAATAAAATACTTAAATCCATCTTAAATTTTTTTATTATTATTGTTTTAAATAATCCAACATAGGAGGCTTTTGGTGTAAGTGAAAAGAAGTTGTCCTAAGAAGAGCTTACATTCCCTATCGAGTGTCTTAATTTATTTCTTCTTACACATCATTAAATATTTATTAAACCATGATGATATAATAACATTATTATATTACATATTCTAAGATATTTTTTTATTATGTAAATGACCTATATACACCTCATCTTCCACAAAATGGGAAATGAAATCATCGATCTTGTCTACGGAGGACTGCCACCACACGAACCGATGTAGTTTTTTTCCATCACCACATTTCAAGTCATCATATAATCATGTATTTAAAACATGTATAATATTATTATGATATTTATAAAATTATTTAATATTAATATCACATATATATTTCTATATTTTATTCTATTTGAAATATGAAAACATCGATTGTGTGTATGACAGAGTACCGCCTCACGAAGCGATGAAATTTATTTTTCAATTAATCTTTATTTGGACTTTAAAAAGGAAAAAAATTAATGTATATTTGTGATATTTATGTGATTTTGTTAATTATTTGAAAATAAAATATCCCCAAATTCTTTAACATTTTTCTTGATAATGGAATAAAATCATCGCTCGTGCATATGTACGACCTACTATATCTACAAAGAGATGTGACTCATTTTTCATATCCAAATCACATAAATGGTTATAAAAATGTATCTAATGAGTAAATGTGACATTAAAAAAATTATTATCATTCATTTAAATGATATATATATATATGCACATCCTATCCACAATAATTATAACTTTTATCACAAAAATCACATTCGAAAATAAGGCAATTAACCCTTGAAACAATGAAAATTATCAATTATTATTAACAAAATGATAGTAAATTGGAATTATTAGATCATATATGATATTATCATCATTATTAATGTTCTATTATATATTAATAACTTGATTAAAACCATTATAAAATAGGTATGATAACTTAGGAAGGAAATAGGACCAGAGGTAAGGGTTTCTCACCTAACTTTTATACCGGGGATCCATATCAATATTCACCACTTATTTCCTTTATGTTGTGAATATAACACAAAATTGATATGTTATATTATGTATATTTTTATAATCATGTAATTTAGTGCTTCATTTTGTTTCATTTATTATATGGGTCTTATGATTCAGAAGTAATCAAAGTGGGAACAATTTATTTCACAATCTCATCGTTATTTTTTATTTTTGTGGATTTCATCTCTCTTAGGGGAATTATTTGATAATTATTTCATATAATAAATATTATTTGTTAATATATTTTTATTAATGATATTTTAAACTAATATAACCATTTTTACCCTCTATGGTACTTAAAATGATAGTGAATTTTTTTTATGAAAAACGGACTTTATTTCTCTCTTCGGCCGAAAATCATTTTTCATCAAAATCCATGTTTTCAAAAAATGTTACCAAAATGTTTGTAAAAATTAATAATTGATTTATTGAAAAACATTTATCACTTTTTTTCTTTTTATAAAATGTTTTCAAATGAATCTTCGTATCATTTTCAAAATAATTACCTTTTATATTTTACCAAACATGTGAATGAAATCTTTTATTTAATGTGTGTCATATGAAACAAATTGTCCACCATCACGACTAATAAATTTTTTAATTGTTATTTTAAAATTATTATATGGTTATATTAAATGAAATACTTATTACAAATTCATTGAAAAAAGTTTCTTAAAAAATTCTATTCTCAAAATGAAAATGTTATTTTTATCAAAAACTTATAAGGAGATTTTCATGGTATTTATATTCATCAATGACATAAAAACATTATTTAATATATGATCCACTAGGGATATGTTTTATTGAAATAATTTTTTTATTTGGATGTTTTATGATCATTTTTATTGGGGATTAATAATTTAATTACCATTCACCATTTTAATTTAGATTGTATATTGATATGTTATGGATTGTGGAAAGTATTAAAATTTTGAATGTGACTTTTTTTTAAAATGGTTATATTTAATATGTTTCACCACTTTAATATAAGGAATGTATTGAACATTGTATAAGACCGGTGGGGCCTATTATAGCTCCTCGATGCATCAGGAGGTCTGATGGAAAAAACTAGGTTGGTTTTGGGAAATTTCATTACAGATTTGTTTAGTTTTTTTGTAAAAAGATTTATTGATATGTTTTAGATGTCTAGAATTATGAAATACATTAATATTAATTCCATTGTTGATATTCCATGTTTCATTTTATTAGATAGTATCTAAATGGTTATGTTTTCACGGTCATGTTATAGTTTATGTGGAGTTATTTGATTATCATTTATGCTTTCAATTTTATAATAAATTTAGTGATTAAATTAAATGTGTTTCACTTATCTACCTTGATATATTGATTTTTCATAATTTATTCCTATAATATACTATACACTTACCCTTATATAACGTATGTGCTCACCCCTTTAGAATGTTTTATTTCCACTTGGATTGTGGGTAATGTTTTTTGATTGATATGCGAGGAAACAGTATGATTAATAATGGATCCCTAAAAAAATACATTGTTTTTTATATTTTCAATTATAATAAAAATTTAAATTATGTTTCTAGTTTACATATACTACTAAACTATTTGGTGTTTCGGGATGCGATTCCTTCTATCATATGACAATTTAATAATGTAGTCACCATCTTGGAGATACTGGGGTCAAGGTCACTACAATATTAACAATTAACTAATATATTAAATAACATAAATATATTTAAACATTATGTGTATTATGTAACAAAAAATATCCACATTTTATTCTATCAAATGGGCCATAAAAGTGTCACTCATTCGTATGTATATATTACGACCTCCATGTAGAGATACAATTCATTTTCAATAACGATCATTCATGGATGGTAATTATGATGGATTCAAATTTTTAATATTCTAATGATGAAAAAATTACAATTCTAGAATTGAAATATCATATCTACATTCTTACATTCATATTATTTGAAAAATAATAACGCCACTTGTGCATACGTGTGGACTACCGCCTCTATAAAGTGATCTGATTTATCTTTCATTTCAACCTTACATGTATAGTAATAAGTATATATTGAATGAATATATAAATTATATATATGATATAAAAATGGTAATTTAATGTTTTATTAATATTTACCTTTCATACAGTTAATCTATCAAAAACTGAAATTTATGTTCATGCATACCTAAATGTAATTCATTTTCCTATCGCTATGAATCATGGATGGATGTATATATTATTATTATATATTATATTTATATCATGACTGTAATTATTCATATTATGTACCAAGGATAAGTGTACTAGGAATAGATCTAATGAATTGAAATTCTCATGAAAAATGAAACAATTAACATAAAAAATGATGATTTTTATAATGAATTATTAATAAATGGGGTTTTAAATATTATAAGTGGATCATATATTATATTTTAATAATAAACATGACTATAGTATAGATGTATAACAAATATAAGTATTTATAAAGGAGGATGAATCACATTCAAAGTAATTCAAACACAAGGTAAGGGATTTTTTTCAAAATGTCATTGTTTTCTGGATTATTTATGATTATGTTTCTCGTGATGGAATTTTATGAATTTTATATCATTAATTCAATGAACATTATTATCCACTATTTGTTGATATTAATTACATTTTTTACATAAATTTTACTCTCATTATAAACTGTAAATACTAAAATAATGTTTTAAGTAAAATCAAAAATATTTCTCTATTCTTTCAAAAATCTTATTTCATCCCTATACATGTATTCTAAAAAAATCAAGATTTTTTTCAATTATTTTAGGATAATTTAATATTTTTTTTAAATTTAAATAAATTCTCAGAAAAATTATTCATTGGAATTTAATTATCTATTTTTGAAAAATGTATTTTCGACTTTTTAAAAATGTGAATGAAAACATTATTTTAGCATACTTAATATGATTGGATTTTACAAATATTAAGAAAAATAATTTTCTGATGAATCATTTACAGTTTTTTATGGTTTTTTTAAACAAAATTTTTATTTGAATTTTGGGAAATATTAATATTTTAGTATGTGATTAAAAAAATAATAGGGTATTTTCATAAAGAACTAATAAAGAGATATTTTGAAGGAATATTACATATAATATGTCATATATTGATGTAAAATATGATTTAATATGATATGGTATAATGATAAAATCTTTATTCTTTTAGTTGATGTTTTATGATTATGATAACAATATGAGTATGAAAACTGATTATTTTCTATGGTTTTTGTTATGTTAAAATGATTGGAATGTTTATGAATATTTTTTATTCCATGGGTTATGATATAATAAATGTTTGATGATCTTGTAGAACAAATATATATTATTAACATTGTTATATTGGTTTTGTTGTAATTATATATCTCAATAATTCATTTTTCAAATTTGGATATCTCATGAGATAGTAAGGGGTGGAATGGGAAGTCAACCCAGTTTAGTAAGGGACATTGTCCACTATGATAGTATTTGGAGTGAATCTTGACTATAGATATGATGGTATAGGGAGTGACCCTAATAAACTATGATAGTATTAGAAGCATTAATTTTTAATGTAAATAATTTTACATACTTATGGGTATTCCATAAACTAATGTCTTATGCCAATGTTATGAATTGATGGATTGTGTTCATTGATTCCATTTTTATTCTTGTATTATAAATTGAAAAGTTTATTCCATGACTCATGATTATGATCTACAATGTACATTGTATGGATTTCAAATTTTATTTTAATGTTTTAAAAACCTTATCCTCATGTTATTATTATGTGATCACTGATATCTCTTTTATTTACCATCATTGAGCTATAGATATTTCCCTTTATTTTGTTTCCATTCCATGATTTATGAAGAATTTTTTTGGTATGATATGTCTTAGAAGGTTTATAATTATTAATAACATACATTGGGTGATTTTGGTGTTTTATGAACAAGTTGATTATATATAAATGTTTCTAAATAAACTAGAACTATATGATTATGGCATGGATCATAATGTTATGTTTTTAATATTCATCTTCTATGATGTGAAATGTATTTATAAAAAGTATTTTTTGCTATATTACCTGATGGATGAATTATATATAGTGGATTCATGTGATGATAATGAGAAATTTCTATAGTGGATTTTTGTTTTGTACCATATCACTATTGAAGTCTTAGGTCTCAATATATATTACTGTTCTTTCATTTCTGACAATTCAAATAACATTAATTAAGGGTTGTATTAATTTAATAGTATTTATTTTATTATTGAAATGAATTTTGGGAGCCTACATTTTTCAATGATTGAATCCAAGAAAAATATGAAATCATTCCCCCTTTAATCTAACACTTTACTTCCTTTTTGTATTTATTTAATTTATTTTCAAAAGTGATATCTATTTCATAATTATATTTTGTTAAATATAAAAATTCCAAAAATATTAATACCTTATTACCAATGAGTGCTATGTAAATGATCCTTTTATATAACCATTGATTTACACTCTAAATCATACATAGGGTCTTATAAATTCAATTTAATGGAATTGAATATATTATTCTGTATTTGGACATTTTTGGCAATTAATTTTTTCAAAGGTATAATTCTCAGTTTTTATAAGTATTTTCAGAGTGGAAGTGGTTTCAAAAATGTTTGCAGAAGATTCAAATTTATTGAATATTATATCTATGAAGCTAAGGAATTAATATAACTTCTGTATAGGGTAATCTATCACACAGAAATAATTCATGCTTAGATCAAAGTAGAAAAAAACTTGTTAGAGATAAAGAAAATTTTAGTGATATAAAATGTATAATGTATAATTTTATTCCAATAATGTAATGATGATAAATATTTACTCATAATTATTCCAAATCAGTTGGGTATGAATTTTAATACTCAATACATTTATAAAGAAAAATTAAATGGAATACATAAATCATTTAAATTCATCTTAAAATAAATAAATATTGATTTTTAATAGTATGTGTTCAACTAATATGATTGGAGATATAATATTTAAAAATGATGATGAAATTATCAATTAAGTTTTAGTGAAATTTATAATTGTTTGGTCTCTGAATATTTAGAGTGTCAATTGAATATAGATAATAGATATCATTTTGTAGATGAAAAATACACTTCATCTCAATGGGTTGAAGTAAAAAATTTCGTAATATTTTTCAAAATTTCTATGAAAGGAATGATATAATTTTTGAGTTAATAAATACATGGTAATGTATTTAAATTATTTACATGTTTTGGAAATTTTATAAAGAATAATATGTATACTTTTTCTGTATTAAGTTATAAAAAATCTTGTTACCAAACCATGTTATAAGATAATGAGTTATAGAATTAAAAAATTATCCACATTGGTCAAAAAAATATGAATAATTATAAAATTGGGAAATAATTTTTTTGAATGATAAAAATAGGAAGGGAAATTATTTTACATATATATATGAAAAGGTGGATATTATAAATAAATCACATATGAATGTTGCGATTCAATCATATCACCACTAAAAACATTCATTCAGATGTTAACAATCCTATCCAGAAAAACAGGATGACTGGATATTAGAAACATTATGCCATTTATTATTTAATTAACTTGTATTATTATATAATTTCTATGATTCAAAATTCATAGAACTTAATTAAGATGAATATTTTTTATATAAATGTAGAAAGTCTCTATATTTTATCATTTATGATGTTTCAAATGGATAATTGAGACGAGTATATAAAAATAATATTTTGTAATTATATGTACAATTATAGTATCGAATATTAGTTTAGTTCACCCAACATATAAATGATTCTTTTCCTCTATTTGACAAGAATATTATATTAAATAATAAGTTGGTAGTTGGTGAAAATTAGTTTGCATCCTCGAGCCCAAAAAATAAAATATTCATTACAATTTTTTATTTTGAGCTCATGAATACACAATCTTGGACAAATGACTGTATAATACAATTATTAATAATATGGGGATTTTGAAACCATTATTTCATTGATAAACTCATGTTTTAGATTAAGGGTGTTATAAATTTTATTAAAATCACAGAACATGAGGTTTTTCCATTGTTAACAGATTAAATTATATTTTAAAACCTAAAATATAAACATGAATAGATTAAAATATTAATGGTAAATTAAAGTCTATAACAATATATCGTTTTATATAATATATTTATCTCCAGTTCCAATTATTATCTATATGAAACCTAGGAATTAATAGTTACTATAGATAAGTGTTTTTAGGAGTAAATGAATAAATTCACATCAGTATCGATGAAAAAAACAGAAACAAAACCACAATCAAATAATGATCAATTTTGGATTCATATTTAATTTTTTTCGTATACTTCAGTAATCATATAATTTTTAATGAAAATATTTTCAAAAATGAATTATCCAATATTTTGGATTTTATGATTGTGATTATAGTAGTACTATATGTTCTTCATGTAAACATTATCAGTTATATGATATTTTCTTCCAAACATGATGTTGTTCTTGTAGAATAATACTTTGAAATATTATAATTAATTTTTTAAAAATACCATGGATTTTTAGTAGAATTATAAATCACTAAAACAACTATTTATAATTGGGGTCATTGATAGTGTAAAAAATAGTGTCATGGGTTTGGTAGTTTATTGATATTGGATGTTTTTGTCCTCATTATGATCCATTTCTCTTTAAACTAATTCTCTTATATATACTATTTATTTTATATTGTATTACATGATATGGTTCCATAATGACCTTAATAGGAGAGTACCAGAGTAGCACCCGACATGTCGGAGGAGGTAGTTTTTGGTTCCATGGTGGATGAGGGGGGTAATAGAGTGTAGTTGGGATCGATGGTGATTGTTTAATTATAACATGAAAGGATGTGGGTGATGTGAAAATGGGAGTAAAATTACATATAGAGGTTTTTAATAATGTTATTCGATAACTGTGTGAGATTTTATTCAATTATGATATCTCTCTATGGTTTGGCTAGAGCACACTGTGGTGATAATCTTGGGGAAGCACACTCTGGTGGCATCACGGGAAGAGAATTCAATGATGGGAGGATTAGATAAGGACACTATAGAAAGATAAAAAATGAAATTTTGGTCCCACAAACACTCCTCTCTCTTGGTAATCAGATCCTCATGGGATTGGACTATGTCCCACAACCCACACGGCTTACGAGTGGGCCATGCATGTTTGGTGTCCATCCATGCAAGCCTGACTCGACATGGTGTGTGGTGGTGTAACAAGTACGATGTAAAGTTCATTTGAACTCCATGTTTCTATATCCTATACTGTATTTGAGATCTATTATTCCTAGAAATGCATTTTCACACAACCCCAACACACCATATGATAACCCTACAACCCACATTGTGGTTCATTTTCTCGTTTGTTGGTTATTTTTCATACACTATCCACCATGTGTCTAATTTGGTACAATAAATTTACATCTGCGTGTATTTTTTCATTAAGATCATTGATTTTTAGGCCGAATGGATATATGGGGTCTTTTGTGAGGCAATAGAGACTAAAATTGGATGTATCTTAGTTAGATCGATGATGGAGACCAAGCATGTTGATCAAACGTTATGGGTGTGATACCTCTATCTAATTTGATTTATGCTACACCTAATTGTTTTATGATATTGTAATTAGTTTTTATTCTATCTAATATGTAAAAATATCATATTTAATAATCTAAATAGGTAACAATTAATCTTGTTTATGGATTTTAATTTTTAAAGATATGTGTAAATTCTCAAATGGATGCACTATATATAGCGAGGGACATCCTTCAATATCTTAGGTAATATCTATACATATCCCTCTTAATAGAATATATAGGTTATATGTGTTATTATTCTCCTCATATGTTAATTTGAGATGAATTATCACTTTATTTTCTTTATGGTTGTCATCACATCATACTGGTTATATATATAATCACATATGAATTTTCATCATTCACCACACATGTTCTATCATATGACTATTAAATGATGTTCAGAAGTGTCCTTGGTGGAACTTGAATTTTTGGAGCTTAGTAGTTCACAATGGTTTTGGTTATGGTATATATTCATACCAATAACTATTCACTGTTAGAACTTTATCCAAATATATTGATTAAATTAATTTTATCCATTTGTAAATTTTATGCATGTATTTTCCCTTATAAATTTCAGTTTTTTAGAAGTTATATATATGTAATATATAATTGTTGTCTCAGTAATACTTTTATATATATTTCTATTAGTTCCTTATATTCTTTTAATTAATTATATAATGTTTTTAGGTAATCATTTTTATAGGTAAATTTTAACAATTCAATCCATTATGTGGGATATTATAACACTATGATACTCACAATCCATTGAACCATTACATGTGATATTGAGGAATAATTCATGTCCTTTTCATTACCCAATATAGGTTCTGAAGGGCTGGGTCATGTCAGAGTGTAATCACACTGGGTTTTTCTTATGTAGAGATATTAGAGTTAGATGTGTACTAAAGATATTTTTTGTAATTTATAGAAATTGTTTTATGGTGTCCAAAGAAATAGTTTCTAGAAAAGGGACCCAATTATGGTGTGGTAGATGATATGTCCATTCACTATGACTCTGATAACATACTTTTCAATTTAGTACACTAAGGTAAAAACTATAGGAAACTATAACAGTAAATTAATAATATAAGAATGTGTTATTGGGTTTAAGGTTCTTATAAAGTACTCTCCCTAGATATATTTTTTGACCACAATTAATCATGTTAATTTCATTATTCTTATTTATAGGTTGAAAAATAATATTCCATGTATTGTTCATTATGAACTCATTCCTACAGTTATACCTTTTTTGATGACATGTTCAGTGATAAAGCTTTTATTCTAGTTTTAGATCATGTGTTCTGACAACATGAATGGTAGAGGGATGTTATAATCACCATTATATATTGAAACACAAAAATATTTCATTATATGAGGATTATTCCATTTTTATATAGAAGTATATTATCATGTATCATGTTTTGAAAATGAAATTCCACTAATAAAATTTCATGATTTATCGAGGAAGAGACCATAAAGTAACTAAGGAGAGCCTTTCCCTTAGTCACCATATGAATATCTTAAGATAGTGGTCATTGTTTTTTTATTTGTTAGGATACATTATAAAGAGACCATAATCCTCAAAACCTCTCTTAACTAGGGTACAATGAGTCACTAGTGGAATTTAATCCTCTAAAATCTTGATGAGGATAACATTCCATGATTTGTGATTGAATTCCCATTATTTGATTAGTATCACATAGCTATGTTTAGATATCTATGCATATAGAATATTTTAGTTCATTATCAGGGTTTCTATTAGTTTTGTATTATGAATCAAAATTTATAAATCTATCATGGTGCTACATTGATATGATTTGTGATGTCTTCATCTAAGAATGAATTTTTGAGTATATCATTCATAATTTTTTTTATCAAGATCAATAAGCCTTTTTATACTCTCTGATGAATTTATTTTGATCTTATCCTTATATATGGGGAGAATCCAAGTGCATGGGAAACTATTGAGAGGTTCTAGGAGTTTTTATCATTGAAAAGCATCATCAGCCACAGTCAGCTGATGAAAACCATTAGCATTTCATCCTTTAAAGTAGGTGACCGAGTAGTATAATACTCAAGGAACAATGATATATAGATCACAAAGATGAACCATTCTACAAAAGTATAATATCACATATTTATCTAGATTAAATTATCATTTATATTGAACTTTCTCAAATAATTGGGTGATTTATGGTGGTTAGGACATTTATGGACATATATATAAGAGGTAAAAATGTCATTGTGGACTTTGAAGAGGTGGTCGTGGGGGTCATCAAGGAAGTGTTTGGGGGAATATAAGCTTGTTTATAACCTATGAGAGGTTATAGTAGAGTATGAAATTATGAATTTATTCTAACATCACTACTCTTGGTTTTCCATTCTAGAAAACGTGGACTATAACTCAAAAACATGGTCTAATGTAGGATATGGTGGGTTATGATCATGTAAGGTGGTCCTTGATATGGGTCATGATATATATTATTGATAAATTGGATCCAGTATATCTGAAAACTAACATGAGGAATTATTTAATTTATTGATCCATTATTTAAAAGATATATAATACATTGTAGTCCTTATACTGACTGATGTGTCTATAGACTTCTATATAGAGGCACCCCATGATCCCATATATTTTCTGATATGGTTATCATGTTATTAGAAGAAATTTTTTATTAAGGGAACTTTATATTTCTTTTATGATGTCATATGATTTCTTCTATGATATTGAATAATTATCTTCATTAGGTTCCATGTAAATCATCCCTCATTAGAGAGTGAGGTGAAATTAGATAATTGATAATGATTTAATTTCAAGGGAGAGTGAATTTTATTTGAGATGATAAATTAATAATTCATAGTATTTTGAAGAACATAGGCCCTAACATGGATAGTTTGGATTATTGGAAAAAAATCTTGGGTAATTAGTTTCTCTTAGTGGTGCTGGAGTATAATATTTTTTCTCAATGATGTAATACGATTTCCCATATATTATGATGTTAAATTCTGCAGTTAGATACACCAAAATATATTTCTAATTTCACTTGAACATTATTAGATAGTCTTGATTCTGATAAATGGGTTGAGGTTTCTATTGGAGGCACATTCAACGAAATCTTTTATTAGACACCATGCATCCCCATATGAATCCCCATTGGTGTTCTATAAAAAGGTGGACTTGAGATTGAGTTAATATAATGACTATCACCATTAGAATTAGGTGAGATTAAAGAATAGTAACCCTCTTATAATGATTGAAAATATATTTGAATTATTTAATATAGATAGGCGTTTTGTAATGTTTTGGTTATAACTACATTTGAGTTTATAAGGAGAACACCTCAGAGATGGTTTTTAGATGTATATTTTTCTTTTATGAGTTTCTAGTGATTCACTTTAGTTTGATGAATTCCCTAACTATACTATGTATTTTTTAAAAAAATATTTCAAAATTTAATAAACCAAATCATTGTTAACAACATTGTTTACGTACTCCTCTATTCAGTGTTATTGGAAAGTATATTTTTAATTTGAGTAATTTTATATAAATCCATTATGACATCTATTTTTATGGAATGCTAATGGCGTGAAACTTTGATACATGACGTATAATTCAAATGAAATTTCATCTTGAGGGGATATATATTAGATGAATCAGCTATAATTGAAGAGGTTTTTTCTTAGAACCCACTCAATATTATGTTTAATTTGAAAAATATCATTTTTTTATATGGACATCATAAAATATTAATTGTATATTCTTAATGGATTGTGGGATTAATGACTACCCATACCAAAAAGGGTAACCCATTAATTTAGTATGATCAATCGCTGAAATATTTTGGGAATTTTGTGTATAGGATGATTATTTCTATTATAATATAGTTTCTAGATGTTGGAGTTAAGTACATAGTGTTTTGTGATGCCACCAAAGTGGGGCTCAATTGTGTAGTATCACCCCATGATTTTATGATATAATTATATTTAAATAAATCTATATTAATTGAATTATTTCTTAACAAACAACACATATTGGTTCTAAAATATGAAATAATATTTCAATAGAATTATGTTATATTTATATAATTTTTGATATCAATATATCATAATCTCTTTAAGGTTACATTGTATGATTTTTCTAAATAGATTAATTTCTCATTGAATATTGAAAATTAATTATTTTTATAAAACATCCATTTCATTTCATTTAAAAGTCCCCTCACGTTTTGAATTTGATATTAAATTAAGACAATACTTTTTTAAAAAAAATTATCTATTTAATTTTATTACAATTTAATTTATACATGATTTTATTATAAAATCATTTTTTGGGATTCAAAACTCATTTTAAAAAAAATTGGTTTTCATTAAATTTACCATGTTTATATTAAAATTAATTTATGTTTCTATATTCAATATAATTGGATTAAATGGGATTAATTTATCTAATTTGTCTAGTCATATTTTTCATGTGATTAAATTTTTATATATTTATGAAGAAATTAAATTATTAGTGAATAGTAAAAAATACAATTTTTATAAAATATATTATCTACTAGGATATCTCTAAGAGATAAATATGATATTTTTTTACTAAACATATTGAAAGAAAAATGTGAGATAATGAATTTTAAATATAATTCAAAAATAGTTTAGATCATATAAATTAAAATTATTTGTGTGATAAATATGGAAATTGTTTCCATTGCTCACACAATGCTTGCACAAAACATGGAAAGTCAAAGTTAGTGACCTAAAGAAATTATTTGAGAAGGAATAAGTCTTTTATGAACTTGGTTAATATATTTGAATTATTATTAATTATTTTAATTGATATATAACAAGTGACATATCAAAATTCTTATTTAATGCATGCATAAGGGTAGAAAAATCAAAATAACAAATTAAGTATGATTTCATTACTTATATGAGAGTAAAATTATATATTTAATTAATATAAAATATTATATAGAACGTATTTTATATATTTTTATAATGTTAATTTATTTTAAATTTTTATTGGTTAAATAATTATCTTTATTTCTTACGTAAATCTTACACATTATATGTGTATGCAGTTTAATAATCTTTGTAAATAATTATAAAAAATTTATAACTAATGTTTTTGGCTGAAATATTGTTCAAAAAGATTTTATCGTTTATAATAATGTATTATTTTTTTATAAAAAATTATATTTGGATTCCTTCTTTTTATGGATGTCATTAATTTCAAATTAAATGAATATTTTAAAAAATAAAATTCAAGATATATAATAAAAAATAAGATTTTTATAAATTTTTAAAACCCATAAAAATATTGAAAAAAGTATACATATGATACCAAATGGTCTAAAATAGAACCCCTTTGGCATTTATTTGATATTTCATAACTTATAATTAAAATTATATCCCTTTAATATTGAAAATATTGTAACACCAGTTAAAGTCAAAAAAAAATTAATGAATGTATTAAACCAAATGTACGGTTTAAAATACAACATAAAACAAAAAAATATTTTATAGGTTTAAGATATTTCAACCATATCATGACATAGCTTCAAATTAATTTCCACTTGGTTCTATTTTTACATAAAAATTAATTTATTTTATATAAATATTTTTAATGAATACATGGGTCTCCTTTCATTAAATTTAAGAAAGAACCAAATCTCCTCTCTTTTATTCACTACCAGAGCCACTTATCACGGACAAACAATATGAAAAACTCTTATATTATTTATTATACATGTTTTATAAGTATTGTTTCCAAATGATAGACCCGTAGTCCCTTAATATTATATCAAAAATATTTTTTCAATGAAGAGGTAATAATCATACTAAAGGATTTCATTTTGATTCTTCTTTGAACACCCTCAAATGTTTCCTAAAAATTCAAATATAACAACATAAATATATACCATATTCTATATATTATTATTTTTCATTTACACTACTAGAATTTAGAGCTACCACCACGGAGCTATACCCATGGACAATAAGAACTGTGGCTATATCCTGTGTACAGCCACGAAAATTTCGCTTTCCGTGGCAATTAACCCACCCCACTCCCCAATTTACCGTAACCCTCTCTCCTCCTCGTGACTCTTCTCCCCGACGTTCCACGATCCTCCTCCTCCAATGGGCCACCCAACCTCCCCACGATCGTCCTCCTCCAGCGCGGCCACTCCACTTCCCCACCGTCGCTGCTCCGATGCGGACTCCCCACCTCCTCCGACGACGTGCCTTTGATGCGGCCACCCCACTTCACCGCGATTCTACTTCTCGGACTCTGCCCCGACACGGCTTCGACACTGCCCCGACCGGCTCAAACGCGGCCACTCCACCTCTCGGGATCCTCCTTCCACGCGGCCACCCCCGATTCTTCTCCTCCGACGTAGCGGCCCCACCTCCTCTCTTCCTTCCCGACGCCTCCCCGACGCCTCCTCCCCGATGCCTCCTCGCCAACAGCCCTCAATACCCACAACGCCTCCTCGCCACGACCCTCCTCCCCACGATCCTCCTCCTCTAGAGAAGCTCCTCCAAGCGGCCTCCCCACCTCCTCTCTTCTTTTCCGACGGCTCTCCCCCACAACCATCAACACCTTGTATGCCAAGGTCGACACCCCCCACACCCTATCATCAAGGTATTTGAAAATTTCTATAATTTCTTCTGTTCTTTCTTGAATCTGAAACTAATACTGGATGTGGACGAAGCTATGGTAGATGGTCTTGTTCTTTTTCAATTAATGAATTGATGGTCCTATTTATTTGTTAAAGGATGTTTCCTATTTTGGGTTCATTCCTCATTCAACACGTTTTGGTGTAGTGGTAGATAATGAGAGAGGGAATTCAGAATAAATTCAATACATTATCTTGTTGTGAGATGGGATTTTTGATGATTTTATAAATAGAGTAACCATTTTAGATCCTTTTGATACTTCTAGTTTCTCACAATAATTTGGTCATTTAAAATAGGTTACATATTTACCTCTAATTAATATTTAGAGATAATATAACCCATTTTCCCTTTATGAAATGTGGCCGATGATGATGCAGGAGGATTCTGACATAGAAATTTCATTACATCTTAAGAATGGTCCAAATAACAGGCCAATGAAATCCTGAAGACATCTTGCCTGATGTAATCTCATAACAGGCCAAATAAATCCTCCTCAATTGGGGTAATTATAAACACAAGCACACACACACTCAGGTACATTAGTGGATCAAGCCTCATCCCTCCAAATTAGCATTGTCAATCCAGCTGGAACTATTTATAATAATTTGAAATGTCTCGAAGGCTTAGATAATGGCTTACCAAAGGCCTCTAGATGAGATTTCCTAAAGTCCTTATGGCACAATGGCCATAATTTATAGATTTATCAACTCAAGCTTCCATGGGGGTCAAATGATGTGCCCCTTCCCATGAAACCAGGGCCTAGGTCGAGTATCCCCCAGTGGGCCCGTCAGGTACCTGCATTTCCCTCACCAATTCCCCCTTCTTATTCCTCGTGCATGCCACACCCCATGCATGCCCACGCTCTCCCCGCGCTCACCAGCACTATCGCTCGTCATGCTCACCCATGCCCTCGATTGATGGCTTTCCCGTTTGAGTGCTACTTCAATCCAGAGGAGGATTTCATTAGATATTTTGAGGAAGGTTGTTACTGGACATGGCGTGATTCAAGTTCCTTTGGGTTTGGATGAAGATAGTCCAGTGAATCATGAAGTGAACGATCCCTGCAATGTGAATGTTCGAGACGATTTGAAGGATAACCATCTCTCTTATGCTTGGATAGATATTTTTTAACCCTATATCTAGTTCTGATTCATAAAATAAAAGAATTATGAGAAATGGTACTTTAGATCTTATTGAGACGAATGCTAAAATTCTTGAAGAGATTTTAGAAGAATGAAGTATTTAATTCGTGGATGTTTAATGTTGCAGCAGAATAATAACCCATGGAAAATTAATGATCTCTTAAAGTGGTTCCATCATATTTGGGGCTTCGGTGGATGGTGCATGGTGTCGATTGGTATGGTATTTTTTCCACTTCTCCCTATAGGATGAATTAAAATCAAGAACACGGGGCTTCAGTTTTGTCTCCCTCAAACCTGGAATCTTGAGGTTTCAAGATTGGGATCCTCTCTTTGATCTAGCTTCGGTTAAGAATTTAATTATTCAAACTCGGATTCGCTTTCAGGGTTTAAGTTGGTTTTTTTGGAATTCTCAAATCCTTTGGGGTAGTGAACCAGTTGTGGGAATTCCTATAAAAATCAATGGGGAGACTAACCGTTCTTGATATGGTCATTTTGTAAGATTTGCTGTTGAGGTTGATTTATGTTTTCCTCTCATTGAAACTATTTTCCTTCTTGTTAATGGTTATAAGCTTGAATTATCGTCTGAGTTTGAAAGGTTACCTGAATTTTTCAGTAAGTTTAACTGCATTGGGCACTAGTGCCTTGTTCATTTTATTAGGGGTGGGGGATGGCATTTTGTATATGATATTTAGAAGTCACATTTGGATCTCTAGTATGATTGTGACTTTCTTTTTTATAACAGTCATGTTATAGGAGGAATAAACTATCAAACCTTTCTGCGTCTAATAAGGGATTTTTTTGTAATGTCTTCTGTCTTGGTGTAAAATGTCAGTGGAAATCATAATATAATTACTATTTCTGGTGTACTGCATCTCTTTGGATGTCTTTTAGCAATTTGTGTGGTTCAAATGATATTTTTATTCATTCACATCATGAAATGATAAATTTCTTTAGTTTTCATTTTGTCATTTCAGCTCAGCTTCCAGGATGCTTCTCTTGCCATAAAGCCTGTATTTAGTTGTTTCCAGTCAGTTGTGATCACATCTGGAACTCTTATCCTGATTGATCTCTATCCTCACCTTCTGAATTTCAACCCAGCTGTTAGTCAAAGCATAACAATGTCCTTAATAAGGGATTGCATCTGTCCCATGGTTCTCACTCGTGGAAGGTGAGATATTATCAAATTTAGTATACTAGGTTAAATGTGTTTTCTATTTAGTTGGCTTCTCCTCACCCTCACATAGGTTTTATTTTAAATAAAATAAGACCCATTACATTTAATGTTGTCATGGTATTCTGGAACATATTTGTTTTTTCACAGTGATCAGCTTCCTATAAGTACTAAATTTGATATGAGGAGTGATCATGGCGTTGTAAGAAACTATCAGAAACTTTTTCTAGAGATGGTGACAGTTGTCCCTGATGGGATTGTGTGTTTCTTCACCAGTTACTTGTACATGTAAAGAATAGTCAATAGCTGGAATGAACTTGGTATTTTAAAGGTGAATATGTTCTACATTAGGATTGGTGATATTGGTTTTTTGTTGACTGCCTTTAAATCCATTTTGGGGAAAATTCCATGTTAATGCTCAATGGAGATATTGAATTCACATTTATACATTTTGTTATGAAAGAAAAATCTTTCTTATGGGTATAATAAAATCCCAATGTGTTTTTTTACAATTCTTAACTTCGTTGTAGTCAAATGTTTTTGCTTTGGGTGCGCTAGTTCTTTAGCTTCTTGGTATCATCATGGGTATTAGGTCCTTGGTGTTGCGTAAGGTTCAATATTCAAATCATTGTAGGTGATATATGAAATCTATCTTTATTTACCAATTAAAAAATTCATGCAGTTTAATGTTTTTCAAACTATATTTACGGTAGCTTCTCTATGAACTTATTCAATTTTTCTAAACTTTTGTTGCAGGAAATAATGCAGCATAAGCTTGTTTTCATTGAGATTCAAGATGTTGTAGAAACAACTTTGGCACTTGACAACTATCGCATGGCATGTGATTGTTGGATGGGTGCTTTATTTTTCTCTGTTTCTAGTTATTTGATGTAATTAAACTTATAGCTCAATTCTTATTCTAACATAAAGTGAAAAAAGATTGTGGTGGATTGTACTCTTGACGTGTTTAGTTAGAGCAGTTATGTACTTAGTATGTGGGTGTGTCTAGGGTATTTCTATCCTTTTATCTAGCGTGTCTAGATTTTGAATCCCACACCTATTTCAAGTCCTGTATTTCTCATCGTACACTATTAATTAAATGTTTCAGTCTAACTCGAGGTACATGGTTTCTGGTTATATTCCTTTTACAAAGTAACAAAGCCAAACCCTAGGAAGTGTCTCTAGATCGGACCCCCCTTTCTTTCCCCGAAGCCCTCGTTGGTCCCTGCCAATACCCCATTTATTTTCCACGCACCCTAGTTGCGTTCGCTGCCTTCATCAGGCCACGCGCCCCCCCAAGCACATGCTGCCCAGCCAGCCTGTCTCACCCAACCATTGATGTCGCACCTTAGTGATGCCTGCTGCACTACATCAACCATGCACACCACTTTGCGATGCTCTCTACAGAGCTATGCTTCCCTACAGTGCTTTTTTCTTGGACCAGTGTGCCTTTTCTACCCTTTCTTTGATGAAGGAAGGAATCTTGCTACTTCACTATGATGGTCATTGCACCCCTGGTTAATTCTGCAGTTTGTGTTGTTCGTAATGTTCATTGATATGGGCGCCGTAAATGACACCGCAACCAAACGAGAGATGATTACAGTATCCTCTCAGTTGGCAACGCCTCAATTTCTCAATTTTTTGCGTGTGGAAGATGAAAATGACTATATTTTTGAATGGATTCTGTTGTGGCCAGTTTTTTAGTCCTCCAAATTCAGCGGATCCTCATATTCTTGTTATGAACCTGAGGATGGAAAGTTGTTCAGTTTTTTTCTCAATTTGATGGAAAAATTGGTTAAACGTGTGGCCAAAAACTTGAATACCAGGGATCCTGGCTGATTCTTGCATTTTTTTTGACTGGAAGATTATTGTGGGTGAGTTCATCGACTTGTGATCTATTCCCCAAACTCCAGAATAAATGCACACTCAGCATGAGCAATTATTCTTTTTTTCCACTACAGGGATTGAACCCAGAGTTCATCCTTGTTGGGAAAAAGATGCTCGCCAACCCCATCACTCTATATATGTCACTTGTTTGTAGTCTCCTTATCAAGGCCAATCATCTATCTACCACTACTATGTCTGTTGATTTCTTTCACACGACCGTTGCATCTCGTTGCAATGGTTGTGGACTTGGATGCTTTGGTGGTGGTAACTTCCGTCATATATGGTATCACCATTATGGTTGAAAACATCACACAATTGACACTTGCTGAAAACATCATGGCCACCTGAAGCATCCTCAACATATTGGCTGATCCAGTCCTATTCAAGTTGTTGCTGCTGAGTCCCCCACCTCTGCTCCCGACACACGATTTCATGGTCGAGCTCTTAGATGAGTTTTTATATATGCAGTCCCTACTTGTAGAGTTTGTTTCGTCCAGTGCCAATATAACCCAGTCTGATGTCCATGATGCATGTCTATAGAATGTGATATAGCCACAATAGTTTTAAAAGCGTGGCTATAGGTAGATCATGGTTCCTCAAATCATCATGGATTTCCTCCCTCTCCTGTATACCTGATCCCTCTTCCGTCGCGATTATTCCACCTCCTCCTTCGCCGCTCCTCCTCCCCTCCTCCCCTCCTCCCGTCCCCCCCGACTATTCCTCCTCCTCCTCCTCCGGCTCCGATGCAGTCAACACAACTCCCCAACGACGCGCTCCGACACCTCCCTGTCGACGCGGCTCCGGCACTGCCAGCCCACCTCCTGGCCAACACGATCTCCCCACCTCTCTGCCAACGCCCCCCCAACCTCACCGTGACCCTCCTCCTCCGGCACTGCTAGCCCACCTCCTGACTGAGATCCCATATTCATGCGCACCTCCCTCCCCTGACCACCTCTCCTCTTGCATTTTTTTTGTGATTTCATAGTGATTCATGGCCGATTCTTCAAGGTATGGCCTCTACTTCAATTATCCCTCCTTTTCCCTGCATTTTTATTCCTTCCCCGCTGTGATTTTAGTTCGGTAAAACACTAGGGGATTTGGTTTGGCCAATTCTTTATGTTCTATTTGTTTCTAGGGCTCACGTGGTTATCATCATACTTGTTTGGGAATCATCCACTGAAGGCTATGTGTTTCAGACGGTTCCAGCTCACCCGCCATTGATTTTAGGTAGGTGTTACTTTGGAACTCCATTGTATTATGTGTTATAAATTAATGAGCGTTTTAAATGCTTCTTTATGAATTTAAAAGCATATTTCAAGCGCTTAGTAATCTCAAAATGGTGTTTGGATGGTTTTAATGCTTGGAATGGGATTAAGCTATTCCAAGTGCTTTTAAAATTTCCCATGAAGTGACTAAGGGAATGAAATATGCTTATGATGTCATTGTTGATAGATTATAAAAAAATTTAAGAATGATGGTCAATTATAAAAATGATCCATAAGATGGTCAATTATATAGAGGTTTGGATGATGTCATTGTGGAGATGATGTCCATAAGATGGTCAAAAGTATGGTAAATCATTTTTATAATTGACCATCATTCTTATAATTGAATGAAAAAGTAGCATGTATGATGTCATTGTTGATAGATAATTTACCATCATTCTTAAAACCTTTCTTTATTTCTAAGTGAGAAATCTTCAAGAGACACTCTTTAAGTTTTTTTTCAGCATGAACTCTATTTTTATATCACTTTCATTTTCATCATTTCTTCTATCATCACTTTTGAATAATTCATTATTCACCTTCTCAGTTAGTAGCATTTCACCATCTTCACTAGACGATTCTACCTCTTCATTATCCTTACTAAAATCACTATCTTCACACTTAGATAAAAAGATTCACATCTTAAACTTAGATAAATTCTTACCTTTCCCATTAAGAGAATAATTTTATGCCTTATTATTCAAGTAATTTCTTGGAATATCATCTTCATCTTCACTCTATTTTTATATCTCTTTCATTTTCATCATTGCTTCTATCATCAATTTTGAATACTTCATTATTCACCTTTTCAGTTAGTAGCATTTCACCATCTTCACTAGATGATTCCACCTCTTCATTATCCTTACTAAAATTACTATCTACACACTTAGATAAAAAGTTTCACATATTAAACTTAGATAAATTCTTACCTTTCCCATTAAAAGAATAATTTTATGCCTTATTCTTCAAGTAATTTCTTGGAATATCATATTCATATTCACTCTCTTAATTCAAGATGTTTACCATCTTTATATTTCATTTGATCATAGAAATGTCAGTCACAACCAATTTCAAGGCCAACTTCCTGATATGTTTCGAAATCTTTCTGTCCTTTCCAAACTGTAAGGATTTCTTCATTGTCTTTCTCATTTGAATAACCCATTCAGTGATGTCAGCATGTCGATGACTACTTAATTGGTTCCATCATTGACAGGGACAATTAGTAATTATTTTTTGTCACTTTCTATTGTTTTTTTCTTAGGCTTGATTCTGTTTAAGATTCATCCATTGAAGTTAAGGCATTATCTCTTATAATATATGTTTTTCTTGCTTGAAAATGGAAATATTGTACGGATTTCCTTGAATTACTTTCATACAGGGAATGAATGATCTGAAATAGTTTGTCCCAAAATATATCAATCCATTTGGTTGCATTCATAACAGTACTGTTTGTGGAGAACCATTTCTGATTCTTACATTCGATTGAATCTTGGAAATATTCTGAATGTATCCCTCCATTTTCTACCAGGATATGCTAATGGTATTCTTGTGAAGTGGTGGGGATATGTGCATAATCCCTGTTTTCTTCTGGAATATATTGGTAAACTTCCAATATTAGCTCATTCCCTATGATCGACAACTCTCTATTCCGAGAAAGATTTCCAAAGGGCCGTAATTTCAGAGTTTAGGGTGACAACCTATAGCGTGACACCCTCAATAGTAGTCTGAGGGGTAGTAATTGTATTTCCCTATGATCAACAACTCTCTATTCCTACAACGAATGTTTGAATAATAGGTTCTTGGGAAGACCATGACATAGACAATGTTTCCATGAGGTTATAGAAATTTTAGAGATTATCATAAAATAGATTTTCCAAGAAAATTAGCTTAGAAAAATTGAAATTAAAAATGGGTTATAGGATCTAGATATGACATGAATCAATTTTTAAAGCATGTATAAACTTGGTTAATGATTTAAAACTGTAACGCCCCGACCCCAGCTACCCAGAGTCGGTGCATTACTTCGTAACATTGGCATGATCACAAGAAAGATCAAATCCCGAAAGACCGATTGGTTTAGTAGCCTTGGAAACACTAGATATAATCATAAAGTTTTACATTACATTTAAAAGTGAAAAACTACTACAACAACAAAGTCTTCATATCCACACTATTAACCCCTCATAATATCCTTGCAAGTCATTCATAATTTACTTCTTCACTACCTGGTAAAAAGAAAACATAGAAAAGGGGTGAGCTCAAATGCCCAGTAAGGATAACAATATAGCGGAACATTCAAAATAAGCATAAACATTTAAGGCAATGAATTACTAAAACAAAAGCATTTTAAAATTGAACTTCAACATAGTATGGAAAAAGTAAAATGAAATAATGCCATTTACTTGTTCACATGGATATTCTACTAATCGAATAATCACATGCAATATCAATAACACCTTTCATAATTATGGAATGCATAATGTCAAACGTTAATTTCATTGTCTAGGCCTCATCCCAAGACCTAGGGGTTACTTCTAACCGGAACCCAACCCGGAGTGCCTCTAATAACCGGACACCAACCCGGAGTGCCTCTAATAACCGGACACCAACCCGGAGTGCCTCTAATAACCGGACACCAACCCGGAGTACCTCTAATAACCGGAGACCAAACCGGAGGGCTTACTTTTACCAGTCCCTAACCTGGAGGGCTTACTTTAACCAGTCCCCAACCTGGAGGGCTTACTTTTACCGGTCCCCAACCCGGAACATACTTGTTTAGCACATTCATCTGATGAAAAGTTTGAAATATAACATAAACATTCGGGTTAAAACTAGCATACGAAATGTCAATAGTTTTACCATAAACTATGAATGGTATAAAATAGCACATCCACATTCAAACATATCACAAAACCTTCAATACAATATAGAAGTTTTGTATTATAATAAATCAACTTCAAATAATCTTAAAATCCATCAAAGGATGTTGACATAGATGAAATCAAAATTCTTTTAAAAGAAGTATCTCCTTTTATTTTGAAAACATTTAAGATCATATAAAATAAAACATTTTCTTTGAAAATATTCTTATAAGCTTGTAAGGAAAGCTTCGACGATTTTATAACGGCGGAAAGTAACCGCACCCGCCGTATAAGTTAAAAAAACATTCTTACCTCAATTCTGTCGAAAAGGTTAAAAAGGACCTTGTTTTGAAAACGACGGACAGATTCCTTTATAAACCTCTTACAAAAAGTCAAACAAGGGTATAAATGAATTTAACCCATATTCTTGTAAATAATAAATATGTTTTGAAATACATTTTTAAGAAACATGGATGTGGATGATAAAGAGATCCCAGTAGATTATTACGTATAAACAACCTCGGATAATGAAGAGATTGTGAAATAACCCTTACCTTGTACTTTTCCTTGGTTGGGGTAGGTTAACCTCCTGTATAATGGTGAAATAATTGTTATTAAATTATACAAGAATCATATGCATTCATATGATATCATATATGATCTTTTAACATTGTTTTGTTAATAATATCTTAGTATTATCGTTGTTTCGGGTGTTAACTTACTCGTTTTCGTTTATATGTTTTGTTAGGTAAGACATGTTTGTAAAGGATAGGTTGTATATTATTCAAATACAGAATGATATCAATTCCTTAAACATCATTTTTAAATCATCAAATGATAATTATACTTGAATGGATATGATGGAGAATGAATCTCATCGCGTTCGTGGAGACGGTAGTCCGTACGTACGCACGAGCGACAATATCATTCTTTTGATATTAAAATAATATATAAATGGATGGTATATCATATATACAGAATCATTAACATGTTATATTTATTATTTACATGAGTTACAATCATTATTATGCCCATCCAAATAATATTATATTGAATAACAATTACACCACGACGTGGAGACGGTAAGCCGTACGTACGCACGTATGGTGACATGTTATTCAAAGGGTGGATAGAATACTGAATATGGTTGTACCATATTTATAATAACATCACAGTATATGTGAGATACTGGAGTTATTATTTTAGAAAGGTAAGAACAAAGGAAGAAGAAGTGGAAGAAGTTAGAAAAGGGTGGTGAAATCATTACCTCTTCTTCGGGTTCTTCCTTTTTGTTTGATCAAAAGGGCTCCTTAGGTTGGCTTTCTGATCAAAATAAGGCCTCTAGGTTGTATTGAGGGATGTTGGGAGAGTATTTGGGCAGAGTTTGGCCGAACCAAAAGGTTTTGAAGGTGTGAAGAAATGAGAAGGAGGAGTTCCCTTTTATAAGAGGGGTGAGGGGCACCTTTGGAAAAGCTAGAAATATTAATTTATAATAAATTCATATTCGGTTTCTAATGGCTCCAAAGTTGATTATTCAAAGGTTAAGGTGGGGATAGGTCGAAAACCACTCAACCAATATAATTTAGACAGGTTTGGGTACTTATATTAACCTTATCTTTAAGTATTAACTCTAAGTTAATTAGTTTCACTTTTACAATGTCTCTTTGTAGTTTTATATAATATGGTTAATAAACTTACTATATACATCCAAGCGACCCCCAAGTGGTCTATTAATGATTAAACTATCATAATATAAGTCTCTTGGCCGAACCTTAGATTTTTAGGAATTTAATATCAATTAATAATATAATATTTGTTTTAAGAACTCTTTTATGTCAATTTTGACACTATTCAATAGTTGATTTTTGTGAAACTCATAACAGATTGATTACTTCGAAAAAAGTCCATTAAATCAATAATAATATATCATATTAGCCTAGAAAATTAGTTTAATTCATTAAAAGTTTCATATTATATTTATTTGGGTATTTATAATATCAATTATTTTAATTTTTCACTATTATAGTAATTACTGCATCATCATTGTGTCATATATAAAATAAATTAGTTAATGTCTAAAAATTATAAATAAAATATCATTATGTAGGAAATCTTTTTAGATTTCTAATGAATATTTATAATCTAAAATCCAACATATATAACCCTATGTAAAAATTGTTGTTCTAAAAGATATATGCTTGTGTCATTTTTGTATTCATTTTAACTAAATTAAAATAAAGTGTCATTATCACTTACAAGTGGATCCATGGGGTCCCAAAATAGACCCAAAGATTCCCATGGTCGACCCTGTATCAACCAATAGGGTTAAGACACGTTTTAGGGTAATTTAGTATTATTATAATATTATTTTTTAACCCTTATTTACCGGATTTACCCTTAACCATGGTAAATAAAATATTTACCACAGTAATTATTCAAAATGTCTAAAAATAAAAGTTACCTATTTACACAATTTGGACATCCTGATTCCAAATATGGAATCCATTTTTCTAAATTCAAAACACAGAAGTGGCAGAAATTAATTTAAAATTAATTCCCGCTGTCAAAACAAAAAGCGTGTTTTTTAAGAGATAATAACTATCAAAAGATTGACACTTGTTTATGTTCGGTTTAATTGTAAAATTATGTCCAATGACCAAAATTATATTAAATGGTAAAAATATATTCTAAATATACTCTAAAACCACTCAATTTCATAATTTATCACTATTAATTATTTTGATTAAAAAAGTTGTTTTTAATTAAAATTTAGTAATTTTCACTATTCATCAAAATATTAAAGTTATCCGAAAAGTACCAAAATTTCACCTTAGGCTAAATTCGATATTCCGAATCCAAAAATGAAGTCCATTTTGAAATATAAAGTATATATAATTTCGAAAAGTAGGTATTACTATTCATAACTGCTAGTTTGGTTGGTTGTGGTGTGTGTTAAAACTCAAGGTTGCGTACAACACACGCTACTGTATTATTCAAAGAAAGCGTACCGTGGAAGCTTGGGATGTTTCATTTTAAATTCTTGATGTCCCCATTTAGTCAAAAAGTTTAAAATATTGTATTTAAAAAGGGTTCACTATTAAAAGTTGATAAAAGTGCAATACTGAAAATGAATTTGTTCTTGCATTATATCTAAGAAACTCATAATATGGATTCTAAAATTATAAGGATTATATAAATTTTAAAATTTAGATAATAATATTCATAACCTCTTTTGAATGGCTTTTTTTTAAGTCATGATGTGATTGAACTCGGTGTTGCGTGTAGTGCAAGTTATTGAATTATTTTGAAGAAATAACACACTATGAAATCTTGGGGTGTTACAAAAACCATCCAACATACCCATTAGTTTTAATGATTCCTGAAAATAGAAGCATATTTCAGTATTCTACATCATAGTTTGACACTTTAGCATGTAGTGGTAGGTCTATAGAAGATTCCTACACTTGTTAAGCATGTTATACTTTTTACATTTTCAAACCCATGTTTTTATGCTCTTTGCAATGGTTGGTGCATCACCTGATAATATTCTTTTGTTGAGCATGAGATTAAAAGAGAGATAAGGCGTGCTTACAAGTTAACGAGGATGAATTGTTTCTATTCAAAAGCATAAGAATGAGGATCTGATTACATGAGTGTAGATTATTAGATGCTTTCATCCACCTATGTTCAATATATGAGTAGTCATTCAATTTGACATTACTGTTTATCTGCTTATAGGGTGCTTCTTCTGGTGCAAGATCCCAAACAACTGACTCAGGTACTATATCAATGTCATCATTGTACCTAATGGTATGTAATAACTTATTCCATCATGATTTTTGTTTTATGTACTCTGAATTCTTTATTCAAATTACAAAATTGTAAATGTTCTTTTCAAAATATTCTCTTAATGAAAAATATAATTTTATCCTATGCAATTTAATTTCTCCATGCATCCAAATCTAACATATCATTCTTTATACATTGAACATCAACTATTCTCTATACTTTCAAGGAAGTTATATGATTATTAGATTCTCTTTTGTATTTATTACTCAGCTCGATTGTATTATTATCACATGATCATCAATAGTTGCATTTTTGTTGGTGCTCCAACTCTTGTGTATGTAGATTCATATCATAGTCTTTCAACTTTTCTACTACCAGGTATGTTATACCTGAATCGTCTGATCATAGGGTGTCTACTTATTGTACAATTTTATTGGACCATCCGATGATCCTCCATTTCATATTGTATTATCACAACGCATATTATTTCCTATGATTGCAGTGTACTCCATCCGATGATCAATCCGATATTCTCACTCTTCCCATTCGTGTCATTGCATGAACCCTTCATCTGGTTGTTTTACATTAAAATTCTCATACTGTGTCTAGTTATCTTGAACCATTTCATCTATGATTATAACCTTCTGATAGATACTGCATGTGGAAGTATTGCTAGATCGCCTCTATCTGAGCAATAGAGTCTTGGTTTATCCAAGCATCTCAGTCGGTGTATTTACGTCTGAACATCCCCCCCTGCCCACAACACCCACCCTGCCGCTTTCGAATCAGCCCGCACCATCCCCCCAACACCTGCAACCAGCCCCTTTCAACCAGCATTCCAGCCTCCTCCCGCTCCATTCGCTCCTGGTCTGAAGATGTTGCCCCGCGGATGTCACTGGATTGGGCCAACACGCTGCGGTCAGGCCGCGGTCAGGCCGCGGTCACTCCGCGGTCACTCCGCGGTCACGCCGCGGTCACGCCGCGGTCACGCCGCGGTCACGCCGCGGTCACGCCGCGTTCACGCCACGATCACGCCGCGGTCACGCCGCGGTCACGCCGCAGTCACGCCGTGATTTGGCCCTGCTCCAGCCACATCCAGCCCGCACCAGCCCCCTTCCACCTTCATTTCAGCCCGCTGCCACCAGCATTCCAGCCCGCAACAGCCCCCCCACCCCCACCACCTTCGAATCAGCCCACACCATCCCCACAACACCTGCAACCAGCCCCCTTCCACCCGCATTCTAGCCTCCTCCCGCTCCCTTCTCTCCTGGCCGGAAGATGTTGCCCCGTGGATGTCACTAGATCGGGCCAACACGCTGCGGTCACACCGCGGTCACTCTGCGGTCATGCCGCGGTCACGCAGCGATCACGCCGCAGTCACGCCGCGGTCACGCCGCAGTCACGCCGTGATTTGGCCCTGCTCCAGCCACATCCATCCCACACCATCCCCCTTCCACCTTCATTTCAGCCCGCTGCCACCAGCATTCCAGCCCGCAACATCCCCCCCCCCCCCACCACCTTCGAATCAGCCTGCACCATCCCCCAACACCTGCAACCATCCCCCTTCCACCCGCATTCCAGCCTCCTCCCACTCCCTTCGCTCCTGGACGGAAGATGCTGCCCCACAGATGTCGCTGGATCGGGCCAACACGCTGCGGTCACGCCGCGGTCACACTGTTGTCACGCCGCGGTCACTCTGCGGTCATGTC
Organism: Viscum album; assembly: GCA_963277665.1. Lineage (NCBI taxonomy): Eukaryota > Viridiplantae > Streptophyta > Magnoliopsida > Santalales > Viscaceae > Viscum > Viscum album. The sequence goes on from OY728127.1 coordinate 644,450,528, forward strand.
GCGGTCACGCTGCGGTCACGCCGCGGTCACGCCGCGGTCAGGCCGCGGTCACGCCGCGGTCACGCCGCGGTCACGCCGCGGTCACGCCGCGGTCACGCCGCGGTCACGCCGCGGTCACGCCGCGGTCACGCCGCGGTCACGCCGCGGTCACGCCGCGGTCAGGCCGCCGTCACGCCGCGGTCACGCCGCCGTCACGCCGCAGTCACGCCGTAGTCACGCCGTGATTTGGCCCTGCTCCAGCCACATCCATCCCACACCAGCCCCCTTCCACCTTTATTTCAGCCCGCAGCCACCATCATTTCAGCCCACAATAGCCCCCCCCCACCACCTTCGAATTATCCCGCACCATCCCCCCAACACCTGCAACCAGCTCCCTTCCACCCGCATTCCAGCCTCCTCCCGCTCCCTTCGCTCTTGGCCGGATGATGCTGCCCCGCGGATGTCGCTGGATCGGGCCAACACGCTGGGGTCACGCCGCCGTCACGCCACGGTCACGCCGCGGTCACACCACAGTCACGCCGTAGTCATGCCGTGATTTGGCCCTGCTCCAGCCACATCCAGCCCACACCATCCCCCTTCCACCTTCATTTCAGCCCGCTGCCACCAGCATTCCAGCCCGAAACAGCCCCCCCCTCCACCACCTTCGAATCAGCCAGCACCATCCCCCCAACACCTACAACCATCCACCTTCCACCCACATTCCAGCCTCCTCTCGCTCCCTTTTCTCCTGGACGGAAGATGCTGCCCCGCAGATGTCGCTGGATCGGGCCAACACGCTGCGGTCACGCCGCGGTCATGCTGCGGTCACGCCGCGGTCACGCCGCGGTCACGCCGCGGTCATGCCGCGGTCACGCCGCGGTCACGCCGCGGTCACGCCGCGGTCACGCCGCGGTCATGCCGCGGTCACGCTGCGGTCACGCCGCGGTCACGCCGCGGTCAAGCCGCGGTCACGCCGCGGTCACGCCGCAGTCACGCTGTGATTTGGCCCTGCTCCAGCCACATCCAGCCCACACCAGCCCCCTTCCACCTTCATTTCAGCCCGCTGCCACCAGCATTCCAGCCCGCAACAGCCCCCCCCCCCCACCACCTTCGAATCAGCCCGCACCATCCCCCCAACACCTGCAACCAGCCCCCTTCCACCCGCATTCCAGCCTCCTCCCACTCCCTTCGCTCCTGGCCAGAAGATGCTACGCCGCGGATGTCGCTGGATCGGACCAACACGCTGCGGTCACACCGCGGTCACGCTGCGGTCACGCCGCGATCACGCCGTAGTCATGCTGTGATTTGGCCCTGCTCTAGCCACATCCAGCCCACACCAGCCCCCTTCCACCTTCATTTCATCCCGCTGCCATCAACATTCCAGCCCGCAACAGCCCCCCTCCCACCTTCGAATCTGCCCGCACCATCCCCCCAACACCTGCAACCAGCCCCCTTCCACCAGCATTCCAGCCTCCTCCCGCTTTATTTGCTCCTAGCCAGAAGATGCTGCCCTGCGGATGTCACTGGATCATGTCAACATGCTGTGGTCCTGCCACGGTCACACTGCGGTCACGCCACGGTCACGCCGTGGTATTAATATTTTTACCTTTCAGATCATCTTTCAACGAAGTATTAATAGAGGATGGCTTGCAGAATTTCTGTACAATTCTATACTTATTTGTGGCATGGACTATCATCATGCAATGCTCATTGTACTTTGGTAGGTTTTATAATACAAAACATACCTCAATAAGATGATAATTTATATCAATAGAAACACATTCCAGTGGGTGTAGAAAGGGGCAGGGGGAGGGGTGTCTGGCAGGGGGGTGTCCAGCAGGGGGGAGGGGTGTCCAGGGGGTGTAGGGGGTGTCCAATGGGGCTATCCAGTTGGGGCATGGGGGCTGTCCAGTGGGGTGCAGGGGACAGGGTGCAGGGGGAAGGGGCGTCTAGTAGGGGGAGGGGTGTCCAACAGGGGGAGGGGTTGTCCATGCAGGGGGGAGGGGTGTCCGGCAGGGGGGGAGGGCTGTCCAGGGGGTGCAGGGGGTGTCCAGTGGGGCTGTCCAGTGGGGCTGTCCAGTTGGGGCATGGGGGCTGTCTAGTGGGGTGCAGGGGGGGGCATGGGGGACTAAGGGGGGCATGGGGGGTGTTCAAGGGGGCTGTCCAGGGGGCTTCAAGGGGCGCAAGAGGGCTGTCCAGGAACCTAAGCCCATGCAGGTTATGAATGTCTCTATAGAGAAAATGCAGTGCTGTCCAGATCTAGAAAATATCATAAAACATCCCATAGATACTTCACAGGAACCAGGTATAACTATTTCTCCACCTATAGATAGTGAGCACGGTGCTATAAAATCTAGTAACTCTATTTCAAATCATAATTCCAATGTTTTGTTTAATGCAGTACTACATGAAATCTGATGATTTATGTTGATGACATGATTACAATTTGTAAGAACATGAGCCTCATAATTATTGTAAAATCACAAAATAATGGTAAGTTTGAAGTGAAAGACATAGGCATAGCTAATAAAACCGTAGGCATTGAAATTGTTAGAGATAGACCAAATAAATTTTCTTACTTATCTCAAAATGGTTAACTATTAAATATTAAAAATAGACACATGTTTGAATATCTCAAAATTTCCAATGTACTCCTAGTAAAACACTTTAAATTTTCTTCAACACAAAAACCCATTGTTGATGATGATATTAAATTTAGGTGTAAAATCCGTTATGATAATATTTTTGGTAGCATTATGTACTCTGATTTCCATGGGACCTGATATTGCCTATGAAATCTACAGTCATAGCAGATTTATGACCACACCTGGGATGCCATATTTTCATGCCCTTAAGTGGATTCTTTGATACCCATCATGTAACTCTAATCTTTCTTTGTGTTATGGTAAACATGTCATCAATTCTGAAATTGTGGTTGGATATGTAGATGCAGACTATGATTGTAATATTTACACTAGAAAATCCTTGAATGGTTATGTGTTCACTTCCTATGGTGGCCTCATTTATTTTAAATGTAACATGCAGTCAATGTTTTCTATTTCAAGCATGGAATCTATGTATATTTCCTTGATTGAGGATGTGAAATAATCCATATGGATGAAAGGTGCATCTTCTAAACTTATCCTTTTCAATTCTGTTATAAATGATTATTCTAATAGTCAATCAACCCTTAATTTTTCCAATATTTTAGTTTTTCATGGTAAACTAAAACACATAGACATTAGGGGGGGACAGGTGCAGTTGGGCTGGGGAGGGGGGACAGGTGCAGGTGGGCTGGGGTAGCAGGGGGCTGGGGGGGCTGGTGCAGCTGGGGGCTGGTGCAGGTGGGATGTGGGGGGGGGGGGGGGCTGGTGTAGGTGTGCTATGGGGGGGGGGGGCTGGTGTAGGTGTGCTATGGGGGGGGGGGGGGGCTGGTGCAGCTAGGGGTTGGGGTTGGGGGCTGGTGCAGGTGGGCTACGGGGGGGGGGAGGTGGCTGGGGGGCTGGGGGTAGCAGGTGGCTGGGGGGGCTGGTGCAGGGGCTGGGGTTGGGGGCTGGTGCAGGTGGGCTGCGAGGGGGGGGGAGATGGTGGAGGTGGGCTGGGGTAGCAGGGGGGCTGGGGAGGGGGGACAGGTGCAGGTGGGCTGGGGTAGCAGGGGGCTGGGGGGGCTGGTGCAGCTGGGGTTGGGGGCTGGTGCAGGTGGGCTGCGGGGGGGGGGGGGGGGGACTGGTTGCTGGTGGGCTGGGGGTGGCAGGGGGCTGGGGGGGGGGGTGGTGCAGCTAGGGGTTGGGGTTGGGGGCTTGTGCAGGTGGGCTGCGGGGGGGGGGGGGGAGGTGGGCTGGGGGGTGGCAGGGGGGCTGGGGTAGCAAGGGGGGCTGGGGAGGGGGGATAGGTGCAGGTGGGCTGGGGTAGTAGGGGGCTGGGGGGGGGGGGCTGGTGCAAGAGTGATGAGGGGGAGCTAATACTGAATTTCTTTATATTGTAGAGTATGAACTAAAAGAATCTATACCATGTCCAGCTACTATAAAGGTATGGTGTTTATTTTTTATCTCTATGTTGTTAGAGTTAATTGGTATTGAAGTTACTCAGTCTTTTATATCATCAATTTTAGTTGAAATGTAGTTCTTAAATCCAAATACTATATAATTTTTGTTGGATCCATACATGCCTTTAGTAAAGAGGTCCATGTAATGTTTTAAATTTCATGTGTGTTATGTGATGGTTTCAAACTTTGAAGTGGTGTGGGATCTCTTAGTTCATGATCTGGAGGTATTTGACAATATTATTTGAATAGATAGAATGATCGGTGTTATGTACTAGATTGAATTTTCTCATTTTTGATTTGAGTTTAAATCTCTTTTTGGGGTCTCTCTTGTCTTTTAGGGTAAGTGGGATTCTAGATTTGGGATAGTAGGGGGGTGTCCAGACGAGGGAGGGGGTGTCCAGATAGGGGGGAGGTGTGTCCAGATAGGGGGGATGTCGCTGGACCGGGCCAACACGTTGTGGTCACGCTGCGGTCACACCGCGGTCACACCGTGGTCACGCCGCGGTCACCCCGCGGTCACGCCGCGGTCACGCCGTGATTTTGGCCCTGCTCCAGGACGACACCCTGCGGCGGTTACTCCTCCTTAGAGAAACATTGAATGGTTATCTCTATAATTTTTCGTATTTCCTCATTCCTAAACTATATCTCCTCTCAGCGCTGCCTCTAATCCATCTTTCCACAAAACGTGCATAGCAGGTGGTACAAAGGCTCAATTCAACTGAAAACATTGGTTTGGAATTGTCTGGCATATTTTATTGTACATGTATCACATAATATTTGAATGGTTAGCTCTATAATTGGTGGATGCTTCCACTTGTAATGAGGTGATTAATTTCCTCTCCCTCTTTCTTCCATTATATATTAGATAGATCCTGTGTAAAAAAATCATTCTCCACCTCCGGGGAAGGAACTCTCAGCTACCGTTCTTCTGTTCTTCTTCCTGCTGATGAATAAAATTCCCCAAGTATATTGGGAAAATTTTATTCATTTTTCTTCATTTACCTCTTCTTACTTACTACTGATTTCAGCAGCCAGATTCGGTCTTTTAGCAATAGCCCATGACATCCATCTGTTGTCTAGGGGGTCCAGTGGGGGGGGGGGGGAGGGGGTTTGTCCTGGTGTGTCCAGGGTCTGGGGGGGGGGGGTTGTCCTGGGGGGGTCATTCCATGGGGTGTCTAGGGGGTCCAGTGGGGGGGGGGGGGTCTGTCCTGGGATGTCCAGGGTCTGAGGGGGGGGGGGGGGTCTGTCCTGGGGAGTCTGGGTTTGGGGGGGTAGGTTCTGGGGGGTGTCCGTGGTCTGGGGGGCTGTCCAGGTTCTAGGGGGGTGTCCAGGGTCTGGGGGGGGGGGTCTGTCCTGGGGTGTCCAGGGTCAGGGGGCAGGGGGCAGTGGGCAGGGGTGTTCGGCACAGGAAGAGGGGTGTCCAGCAGGGGGAGGGGCTGTCCAGGTAGGGGGAGGGGTGTCCATCATGGGGGAGGGGTGTCCAGGGGGGGTGGTCTAGGGGTGTCCAGGGTCCGGGGGGTATGTCCTGGGTTGGGGTCTATCCTGGGGTGTCCAGGGGCAGGGGGACAGGGGTGTCCAGCAGGGGGAGGGGTGTCCAGCAGGGGGAGGGGCTGTCCAGGCAGGGGGAGGGGTGTCCATCATGGGGGAGGGGTGTCCAGGGGGTGGTCCAGGGGTGTCCAAGGTCTGGGGGGGGGGCTCTGTCCTGGGGTGGGGTCTGTACTGGGGTGTCCAGGGTCAGGGGGCAGGGGGTAGGGGCAGGGGTGTCCAGCAGGGGGGGAGGGGTGTCCAGCAGGGGGAGGGGCTGTCCAGGCAGGGGGGTGTCCAGCATGGGGGAGGGGTGTCCAGGGGGGGGGGGTCCAGGGGTGTCCAGGTTCTGGGGGGGGGGGGGTCTGTCCTGGGGTGGGGTCTGTCCTGGGGTGTCCAGGGTCCGGGGGCAGGGGGTAGGGGGCAGGGGTGTCCAGCAGGGGGAGGATTGTCCAACAGGGGGAGGGGCTGTCCAGGCAAGGGGAGGGGTGTCCAGCATGGGGGAGGGGTGTCCAGGGGGGTGGTCCAGGGGTGTCCAGGGTCTGGGGGGGGGTCTGTCCTGGGGTGGGGTCTGTCCTGGGGTGTCCAGGGTTAGGGGGCAGGGGGCAGGGGGCAGGGGGCAGGGGTGTCCAGTAGGGGGAGGGGTGTCCAACAGGGGGAGGGGCTGTCCAGGCAGGGGGATGGGTGTCCAGGGGGGTGTCTAGGGGTGTCCAGGGGTGGTGGTCCAGGGGGAGGGGTGTCCAGGAGTGGTGTCTATTGCTGGTATTTTTTTGGTACTTCAACAGATTATGCAAGGACTCGGTGGGGGTGGATAGTGGGGTTGCAGTGGGGGGGAGGGGGACCTGGGTGCAAGGGGTAGTGAGGGGGATGGGTGTAGGGGGTGGGGGTGGATATAGGGCTGAGTGCAGGGGGGATGGGGGTGGGGCTGGGGGCCTGGGTGCAGGGGGGCAGTGGGGGTGCGGGTGGGGGTGGATGGTGGGGGTGCAGTGGGGGGGAGGGGGACCTGGGTGCAAGGTGTAGTGAGGGGGATGGGTGTAGGGGGGTGGGGGCTGGATATAGGGCAGGGTGCAGGGGGGATGGGGGGGGGGGGGGGCTGGGGGCCTGGGTGCAGGGGGTTGTGGGGGTGCTGTGGGGGGGAGGGGGACCTGGGTGCAAGGGGTAGTGAGGGGGATGGGTGTAGGGGGTGGGGGCTGGATATAGGGCTGGGTGTAGGGGGGATGGGGGGCTGGGGGCCTGGGTGCATGGGGTCAGTGGGGGTGCAGTGGGGGAGGGGGACCTAGGTGCAAGGGGTAGTGAGGGGGCTGGGTGCAAGGGGTAGTGAGGGGGCTGGGTGTAGGGGGTGGGGGCTGGATATATCGCTGGGTGTAGGGGGGTCTGCAGGAGGTGTCTAGGGGGGTGTCTGGGGGGTGTCCAGGGGTGTGTCTAGGAGGTGTCCAGGGGGTGTCCAGGGAGTGTCCAGGGGGTGTCCAGGGGGTATTTTTTTATGGATTTGGACACCCTATAGCCACGGTTTTAAACCGTGGCTATTGGTTCATTTCCACAGTTCTTAACCGTGGCTATAGACATAATGCCACGGTTCTAAACCGTGGAAATATATTCTGTCGGGCCTTTAGTATAGCCACGGTATCAACCATGGCTATAGTTATGCAGCCATGGTTTGAACCGTGGCTATATACCTAAAGCCGCGGTTTGAACCGTGGCTATAGATTTAAAGCCACTATTTGGAACCGTGGCTATAGGTCTAGGCCTATAGCCACGCCAAACTTAGCCACGATTCCTCGAACCATGGCTATTACCTATAGCCACGGTTTGAGGGCCTATAGCCACGGTTTAGAACCATGGATATAGCCCGAATTTCCAGTAGTGTGAATAACATGTAAATATATCCTTTTCAATCAAATCGGAAAGAAAACCTTCTCTCATGTGTATGATGGACAACCTCCTCACAAAATGATGTAATTTATTTTCCATCACAACCGTACAAGTTATATCATAATTATTATTATTATGAAATAAATTTGGCTATGAAATTTTAACATATAATCTAATTAAATACACTTACACCCATTTAAAAATAATAGCATTGCTCTTACGTACGTACAACCAACCGTTTCTACGAAGGGATGTGATCGATTTTTTCTTGTTTGTTACTCATGATTGATTTTAAATATATATAAATATATATATATTTGTAATGAATATGTATCATATTCATATAGTATTTAAAATTCCATATGTGTTTAATCCATAATCAATATACATAGATAATAATTATAGAATCAAAATAATACAAGATAAATGAAGTTGTTACGACCAAAAATACTATTCGTAAGAAAAAATTGTTAATAAACATGTGATAAAATATTATAAAAGGATAAAATATGTTTTTATTGATATTTATTTGTTTATATTATTTTAATATATAAAATATAAATTTATTATAGATGAGTTTATGAGAACTAATATATAAATATGATCTTTAGGTAAGGGATTTCATCTCAATTTTTACTCCATTCAAATATATCTTTTATTATTCACATATTTATTTTTATGTGGTGAATATACTTCCCATTTTATGTATCTAAAATAAATTTATATTTATTAATGACAATAAATCATTCAATTCATGTTTACTTTTTCAAGGTTTTAAAATTAAAATGATACCAAAATGTGTTAAGAATTTTCTTTACAGTCTCATTTTTTTAGAATAACTCTTATTATCCTAAAAAGAATCATATAATATATGATTCATAAATTCAATTAATTATCTTATCCTATTTATATATAGAGATTGTATATGTTTTTTTATAAATTTTCAACTCTTTTTATCATGAATCAAAAAATAGTTTTAAATTAAAATTTAATCTTATATCATATTTGATCAGTTACATTTTTCTTCCATGTCCATATTTTGAGAAAACATTTTAAAAATGACCTCTTTATATAATCTAAATATTTTTTGATTTTTTTATCCTTTACTTTTTATATGGTTAAAAAAGAAAGTTTCCAGTTTTTTTAAAGGTCCAATTTTGGAATTCATTAAAAATGAAAAAGGAATTCATGTTTATAATGTATACATCGTTAATGGATTTTCCCTCTTCTATACCTTTTTTATTATATATATATTATTATAATTTATTTCAATGGTTTAATAAAGAAAAATATTTTATGAAATATTATTTGGAAATTTTTCTTTCATTTTATTTATTTCTCCAAAGGAAATTATTTTATTAATTTTCCTATATTTCAGATTAAGTGATGGTTATCTTTTAACTATAAATAATTTAGTATTCATTAAATTTCTCTTTAGAAATTCAAAATAATAGGATAAAATTTCATTGGAAGTTACATTTTTCTTACATATCCACATTCTAAATATCTTAGATATAATTGTTTTTGGAATTGTATACCAATTCTACATATGATTCTTTATTATAAAATTTAATTAATTGACTGTGTTAATATTCATATTTCATATTATTCACACAATATAAATACATTTTGGTAAGGAATATTATTTATGAAATAAATTTATCCTTCAATATATGATTAATATGGTGGACTTAATGTCAAGGGAGGGTCTTGGTTTTTGGTAGCCCATCGATGCATCGATAGGTATCATGAGACAAATGAGTTGTAAAAATGTTTTAAATACTTTTTAATGTAAATATTCCCATAAATTAAACTATCTTGGGTGAAATATGTGATGGTAAATATTCATTATATTTTGAGATAATGGAACATTACACTAATCATTTTTTTAATTTAGAATTTAGTTATTATTATCATTGAGAATATTTTTTTATAATATCCATTGATAAATTCCATTCATGATTTATTGATTAAATTTATTTTTTTAGTTATTTACCTTTCCATATTGATTATGAATTATCTATTAATCATAAATTCTACTTTATATAAACATTACTAATCATTTGAGATCAACTATTATTTTTTTCCTTTCCCAATGATATGAAGAAGTACATTTTCAATAATATAAATGATGTGAGAATTATTTTTATGAATTATTTTATTTATATTCCAATGTAATATAGGTTTCATCTATGTACTTTATTCTTGAAGACTAATAAATGGGTAGATCCTTAATTAAGTGATCCCCTATGTCTTATGTTTATGTATTAATGTTGACACCAACTTGGTGTTACCAAATATGGAGTTTTTATAGTTGGTATTAGAACAAGATTAGTAGAATCCTAGGGAACTAGATTTTAAATAAACATTACTAACATGAGAATTGTGATAATCCTTTATTATATTTTAATAATTTTCCATTGCATGAGATTTATTTTATTTCCTAATATTCAATATAATGATGAAAAACTCAATGAGCTAAATTATTTTAATGATTTTCCTTAATGGAATAAAGTTTATCAACACCTGTAGACAATATAGGGATTTCCCTACTATGAAATCATGTACAACTTGTTTTCAACCTGAGAATATCATAGAACTAAAAGGGTATCATACTAAAGTAATAATTCCTAACCCTTACCATATAGAGAAACCTATTAATCACAAGTTTTTTAACCTATATTGGATCACATCATTTGACAGATTCCTATTTATTTTAATAGAACACCTAATTCAATGGTATTTGGACAATGGATTATGTCCCTTGAAAAAAAATTCTTTGATTTAAGATGTTACAATCATCTTTTTGAGTCAACAAATTATAGTAAATCAATGTGCGGATTAACCAAAATTCCCCCTAGAAATTAATTAAATCCAATTTCATTTCATACCCATTTATGTGGGACATTTTTCTTAGATGGTTGTGGAGAAACATAACATTATTCCTATTTTATGGGAGTTTGTTTATTCCTTTTTATATGATATTTTGATTGTTTCCCTAAATCATGAAGTTGGGTTTTCAATAGAACATGTACATGGTTCTAACTCTAATTCAATGGTTCCATATAGAATGTAAAAAATTTAGTTGTATGAATTTAAAAATTAACTTCCAGAGAACCTTGATAAGGGATTCATTTGAAATAGTTCTTCACTATTGGATGTAGTTGTTATTTTTTAAGAAAAAAGATAGGTCAATGTGTATCTATATTGATGATTTGGAACATAAAAAATTAATATTAAGATCAAGTTTCCTATACCCCATATCAATTATCTATTTTATTTATAAAGTGGAGTTGAATAATTTTCCAAGCATAATATTTTATCATGATATCATCCTAAAAGGGTCAAGGAGGATATAATAAGATATCCTTCCATACGATGTTTGTTATTACGAATTTATAGTAATTAAAGTTTTATATAAAAAAAATCTAGAGAAATTTTTGAATTAAAACAATATTATCTTTATAAGATATATTTATTTGTATATGATAGTCTTTATAGATGATATTATAATATATTCAATGAGGTAGGAAGACCCTATAGAATATTTTGGGATAGTTTTGACGAATCTGATATATGAAGATTTATATAAATAATTTACCATATTTTTTATATTGGGTAAATTAATCTCTTTCATGGTTTATATAATTTATAGATATGATATATTAGCTAACCCATCTAGGGAAGAAGTTGTTGATCAATAGCCTAGACCATCGACAATAAGTGAGATACATAGTTTTCTTGTGCTGGATAAATATTATCAATGCTTTGTGAGATTATTTTAATTACTATCTAAACCACTCACAATTTTGAAGTAAATGATTGATTTGTTCTTTTGAAAAAATGAGTGTGATTTGGTTTTAATGAAATAAATAAAATTTTGGTTTCCACACATCTTCGTACACTACATTGCAATGAATCAAAGAATATATTGAGATTCCTTGTCATTAAGAATTATATAGTGGATATTATACCTCCCACAATTTTATAATTCTTGAGAAAAAAATTTCTGACTCGTTATTTGTAGTTGGATGCATTAATTGTTTCATTGAATAAATTGTGAAATTATCTATATGCTAAATGGTTAGATATATACTGATAATAAAATATTATGGTATATATTTACATAGAAATAATTGAATATGTTCTAGAGAAAATGGTTACAGTTGATCAATGATTAAGATTACCAAATACATTACTACCATGGGAGGGTGGACAAGGAAGCTAAATCTCTATGTCAGAAATACCATCCTATATTTTAAATAATATGGATTGAAATAGATAAAATATTACAGATTTAAAAAATTTGGATATTGAAATATTTATCAATGCTGATAGATCATTTATTTCTCATATGAATTTTCAACAGTCCATTAATTAGAGGATTGTGATGGTGTCGAATGAAGATATAGAAGTACAATAGAATGTGAGAAATGTTCATGGGTTCAAACATTATCATGTTGGCAAGAAAAGGTCCAGAAACCAAGTATTTTATCCAACAATACCATTCATAAAGAAGTAGAAATCATATGAATATCAAAATTCATGATTTTATATTCATCTCAGAATTGTGAATATGTATAGAGATGTAAAAGAATATTTATAGTTGGATAAAATAAAATGGATATTGTAGAGTATGTCTCTGAAATACTATAGTACTATCAGGTTAATTCTAGGAGAATGAATTTTAAGGGGACATTATAATAATTACCCAAGGCATAAAAGAAAAAAGGAAAACAATACCATTGATTCCATAATCAGGCTCCCGAGAACATCTAAAGGGAATAAAATTTTATTGGTTCTAGATTATCATTGTATTAAATAAGTGCATTTTATCTGTATCAGGGAAGCATTCCCACATTATCAACATACACTATTATACATTACAATTTTTTAAGATATTATATAGTAATAGTATTAGTTGTATCTGATCAGGATTCATGGCTTACTCAATGGTCAAGAACATCCATTAATTGGCACTGAATATAGTGTAGATTTTAAATTCATCTTACCATCATTAGACTAGTGGTCAATCTAAGAGTAAAATTCACACTCTATGAGGATATTTAAAATATTAATCAATGGATTTCAATAGTTTTTTGGAATCAACACTTTCATTTGGTTTAACTTCCATACAATATTAACTTCCACATCAGTATTAAGATAGATCTATATGAATCCCTCAATGGAAGGAAGTTTTGAACAACATTTTTTTTGAATAAAGGCAATGAAATAAACCTATTAGGATATGAGTTAGATATGGGGATGGTAAAGAAAGATAAATACACTAAACAATATATTAGAGTAACATAGAGTCAAAGAAAATTATAATGAAAATCATCAGTGATATCAATAGTATTATATTTTTGATAATGTATTCCAATGAATATATCATTTGATGAATGTTATCTTATTTAGGATGAAGGGAAAGATAACACCTAGATATATTATTCACTTTGAAAATAATTATCATAAAGAAAAGATAGATTATCTCTTGGAACATCCACTAAATCAATCTCGAGTTAATTATGTGTTCCATCAATGTTTCTTGAATAAGTATATACCTAATAGTTCAAAATTAGTGAACTTAGAAGACATACCTCATGATCATGATCTGTCTTATGAGGAACAACCTATGGGGACTTTGGATCATATAGAGAAATTTATATAGAACAATACCACTTAAATGAACAATATTTTTGTTGTGAAATAAAAAAATTGAGGAATACATGGGGTAATACAAGGATGTGATGAGGAAGAATCCTAAATAGTCGTTTATACTATAGTGATAAAACTTCAAGGATGAAATTTTTATAATGTGGTCGAATTTGACTCCTCGATATTTTATGATATATTTATCTTAAAATTATTATAATATCTTTGATAGGATCTTTAAAATTAAACACCATGTTTTAAGAAACCATGAAAAAATATTGACATATGATTATTTGAAAATTAAATAACTTTTTAAATTAATATATCAAAATTAATTCCTAGATAAGTTTTGGTATTTTTCTAAAAAAAACTGATATTTCAATTAATAGTGAAAAATAATTCTTTTTGTAAAACTATAATTTTATTTCATTGAAAATTTTCATTATGATTTGAGTTTGATATTTAATTAGGACAATTCCCCTTTAAATAGAGTAAAATAATTAATTACATAATAATCAACATTATTCCTGATTTTGACATATGTTTATTTTATGGATTAAAATTCCTTTATCTAAATATTGTTTTCATTGTGTTTTTCATTTTAAATTCAAATTAATATTTATCACATATAAGAATTAATTTTTTTGAAATGGAATATATTTTCGGATTTTGGATGTAAAACTTATACCAGGACTAATTTTTGATATTTTTTAAAGGAATGTAAATATTTGGGTAAAAGTAAAAAAATGTTTTTATGAAATATAATATCTTTTTTTGATATTTCCTAGAAATAAACATTTTATAAAAAATTATTAAACATATGTAATGAATCATGTAGGATAATATATCAAAAATATCAAATGAAATTAATTAAAAACATATAAATTAGATTTTATTTCATGATAAATATGGAAATCTATTTTAGTGGAAACATGATGCTTTCACTTTACTAGCAATGTTAAATTTAGTGTCCTAAAAACCATACATGAGAATAAATAATTAGGTTCCTAGATTTATAAAAATATATGACTTATTATTGATTATTTTTATCAATAGATATGAATTATAGAGTTATATAACAAGTGACCTATCCAAATGCTTGTGCAATTCATGCCAGATCCTTGAAAAATCAAAATATCATGTTAAATAAGTGGTCAGGTCATAAAAGTGAGTAAATATAAAAATTAAATGAATATAGAGGTTTATCAAGAAAATAACTACTTTATATTTATGATTTAATTTTTTTTATTATTTTTAGTGATGAAATAAAAAGCTTTAATGATTATAAAATACTGATACAGAGCTTGTGAAAGTAGTGGAAAAATCAAAGTATATAAATTTCAATTAGTTTAAACTAATGATTTTGTGAGGAAATATTCTTCAAAAAAAATTTATATTTACTAAAAATGTATTATTAATTTCTAAAATTATTATATTATAATTTAAGATTAATTTTTTTGACTTTAATGTAAAATTTAATTAATATGGGAAAAAATAATATTAATGAAATTTTATAAAAAACAATAATTTACTAAATTATTTAAAAATCATTTAATTGTTTAGAAAGGAAAAATATAATCATTATTTAGTCAAATTTTCTACCTTGGGGATTATATAAGTAAAATTTTACCTCATATATGAAATTAAAACCCATTAATTTTGAAAAATTCATTTCTTTGGTTAATAATTCATTTTCAAATAGGTTAAACAAAATAATAATGTTTAAAATACCACATTAAACAATGGAAATTTTATTGGTTGAAGGGATATAAACCATATCATATCATATCATATATTTCAAATTATTATTCACCTGGTTCTATATTCACATGATAATGAATTTATTATATATATATTTTTAATTCCATGTGCTTCCTTTCATTCATTATAAAACTTCATCACCTATCCTCACTTCTATACACCACCTGGAGAAACATACTTTAGAAAAATCCCTAAAAATAATATTATAATCCTTTTTATCCATGTTTTATAGGATATTTTATTCCAAAATTACCAACCATAATTCCCTAATGAGTATATCTAAAGGGTATCTTTAAAAGAAGATATAATCATCTTTATTTAACACTTCTATAGTTCTTTTTCATTTACAAACATCAAATATATTCTATCAATTGTGAAAAAATAACACTATTGTATCACATTTATTGAGATGATATTGTTTTGATTGTATAAAATTTATGTATCTCATTCTATTTCAAATGTGATATAAAACCATCAATAATTAGTACAACTGATTATCACATCGCTAATAGATGTAATTTGTTTTCCATTATTGGCTCATATGGCCTGTTATAATTATAAATAATGAATATATTTAGCTATTATGGAATAATTATTATTCTATAATTATAATATATCAGAAAACTCCTTACTCATTCTCCTATTAGAAAATAATAATATAACTTGTGTGTATATAAGGTATACCATCTAGATAAAGTAATCTGATTCATTTTTTTTGTTTCTCAGGGTGGATTATAAATATATATATATTGAAAATTTTGGATTTTCCCCATGATTAATATTCTATATATTATATAAACATGATTAAGTTTGAAGTACCATGTTTTCTGAATAAAAACATTCATGAAAAAAAAATCAATTAACACCACAAACAATGATATTAATATAATAATTTTAATAAAAAGATGATGAGATATTAGGAAAGGATCGTATATGATATTATATATAGCTATATGGTTTTCGTATGTAATTATAATCAATATAAATTTATTATATTTGAGGTTATAATAACTTAAAAAGAATATCAAACAAGTGGTAAGATACTTTTTCTCAATTTCCTATCCATTGAGAGATATTTGGTATTATGTATCTATTAATATTTATGTGGTGTACATTCTAAAAATATATTTTTTAACATGAAAATATATTTATTAAAAATTATTAATGTTTCAATTCAATTTCACTCTTTCAATGGTTACAATTTCAATGTTACCAAGTTGGGATGAATTTATTATAAGATATATTTATTTTGGATTTCTATTATTTTAATTGAATGTATATTATAATCTATCAATCATAAAATCCTTATATTTTATTATCATCTATATATTTGTATATATTCCAACAAAGAATATTTTTTTCTCATTTTTGAACTTGAATAATGTAATGTATGGTTTATAGGAAAATTAGATAACATTTCTTTTTTGATCGATTATATTTTTCTTCTATGTTTATATTTGAAAATATAGTTTAAAAAATTAATATTTGTGAACAGAAAATATTTATTAAGGAAATTATATACCATAATTTAATTTTGAAAAATGTTTAAATGGAAGTTATTGATTTTTTTTGAAAGGGTCATTTTCAACAATCAATATAAAAATTCAAAAGTAATTTTTATTTTTAATATACTCAATGTTAAATAATTTTCCTGTATCTATAATTATTTTATGCCAATTAGATTATTCTTCAATATTTCAATGGTTTTAAAAAGAAATTTTTTTAATGAAATATTATTTTAAAATTTTCTTTATTTTTATCTATTTCTCTAAAGGTCCATAATTTATCACAAAATATATAATTCTACTGAATTGATGGTTATATTTTATCTGTGATTAATTATTTGATCATAAATTCCTCTTTCAACATTCAAATTATTATGATCATTTTTAATTTTTAATTATAATTATCTTAAATATTCACATTATTTATATCTTGATAATGATTTTTCCTAAACTATATACATTTTTTACATACTGTGTTTTTCTATGAAAGCTATTTGATTGACTGGTTGAATATTAATATTCCCTATTCTTTACTCAATATGGTTATTTATTGATAAGGTATACTTTTTATGAATTGAATTTATCCTTTAATCTATATTAAATTCATTCAATATGTAATCATGGGTGGATCCTGGTTATAGATACATCTTCGATGCATCGATGTGTCTAATGAGACAAACATGTTTACAAAACATTTTAAATGGGTTTTTGGTTTATAATTACCTATGGATTAAATTATCTTATCATAATTAATTGATGGTAAATATATAATCATATATTTTATCATTATGTCCATTATTAATAATCTCATTCATTAAAACACATTTGTTATTGTTGACAAAATTACATCATTAATACTATCTATGGATGAATTTTTTACTCGTGTTGTTGATACCATGGAATATGTTTTTAGAAATTTATATTTACAAATTGATTATATCTTATCTATTTATTATAGATTTTTTATTTAACCCTTAATGGTAATATGAGCTCATCTTTTGTTTGTTTTCCTCTCCCCATGATATAATTATGGATATTTTGAATAATATCAATGATTCCAAAATGTTTCATATAATATGTTTTTTATATTTCCAATGTAATATGGGAATCATGTATGTATTTGGTTTTTCAAAATTGATAAAATTATCTATCCTTAGGGATGTGATACCTTATATAGTATTCCCAGTAAATAATATAGGTATCAACACTAGTTTAGTAGATTTTGGGTATTTACATGGGTTTTAATGCAATAGAATGATATGATTGCTTATGGGTCAAGAGAATTAACACCCAATGAATTGGATTATAAAACACAAAAATTAATGCTACAAGGGGTAATTATCACCCTAAAATCATTGAATCTCTTCCGTCTTGTTGAGTGGTTCATAGTCTATTCAGACTATTAGTGTATTTGGTACACCATTGCCAACATTGATCAGAAAATGAGGGAGAGGAAGTGGATAGAATTATGGTAGGATTATAACATAAATATTTTCCATTTATTGGGGAAGAAAAAACTTATTGTTAGATTCCCATTTCATGAATTCATTTTTTGAGCCATTGGATAAGTCTTCATAGAAGTTGAATTATTTCTGTTTACCGTAGTGGATGAGGATGGATTTCTATTTCATTGTTTGATGGTTGCAACCCCACATCTTTTTAAAAGTGTGATTGAGGATCAAATGGAGGGCATCAATTGTGATATGTTTTACCACAATATACTCATTGATAATACACATTAGGGATATTGTGATGGTGGAGGAATACTATCTTCATAAGTGGAATAGTGATATTAAAAGTTACTCGATATGGAGAGGTCTTTATGGAGGCAATATCATCACCCATGGTAATTCATCAATAATTTTCAAAGATATAGCATGAAGATAAATTCTAGTTTTAGTAGTTAGGCATGGAGAAGTGTTGTTTTGAGTTTATTTTTCAATTCCACATATATCTGTATTAAATTTCATAGAACCAGGTCCTGATTTTTTTGGGACAACCCCTTGAGGACGTAAAGTATAAGTGGGATGGTATATCAATTGATTTAATAACATGACACACTTTATGAAATATATATCATGATATTATCTAGGATCCAAATTTTTAACATAACAAGTCCGAAAACATTCATACAATACAAAATAAGATTCTTATGGGGAAAATGGGTAGTTTTTACATGGTTTAGATAATTTATACATATAAATAACCATGAAGATATTTTTTAAAAATGATTATTAATTAACACCCTAATTTTAGAGAGGCATGTTAGAGGATTTTCAGAACCTATTATAGACAATTAAAATGTACTATCCTCTGATTTATTAATATAATATGATGAGGAATCATTTTCTCAGTGAAAAGTTAAACGCATCTATGTTATATTTCAGCTGGATTTGGTAAGATCACATTCTATGGGTGGGATTCACTTAAAATAATAGCTACCACTACACTAATTGAATAGATCCTTTTGAGGCATAGTTTAGGAGACCTAGAGGGTCACCTATATATTTGATGGAGTCTAGAGAGTCATCACTACAATTATAATGTTTGAGAAGGTAACAATTAACACTATTCCAATGATTTGAGTGTATATGTTAACCTATTTGAGCAACCAGAAGTCCTATGATGACTAATGGTAAATTACACTAGTGTTCCATATGGAAGATCGTGTTTTCATAAAGGTATCACATTAATGTGGTTTCTGTTGGATTTTTCAATAAGTAATGATGTCTCTGGAATTCATTGTTCTATTTCAAATCCTATTAATGATGGATGAGGATAACCATGCCCTATAATTTCCTCTATAGTCATACTAGTTTGTGGATGTATTTTATTTATTTTGGATGAGGATACACATTGATAACCCATCACACATAATTTATTTGAGACATATAGAAATTTATGGTGATGATAGTTTCTTAGTGTACTTGGGGTGATTTAGGATTTGTACTTGAGTGACCTACAAAAATTGGTGATTCTATTAGTGAATATACTTGGGTGGCATTGGAACCTTATATAGTCCTCATGTGAGAGTGATAACTTAATTTAGGCATATTAACAACCAAATTTTTATTCTGATGTTATTTTTGGGGAAATTCATATATTGATGGAGAGTATAAAATTAATTTGGTTTTCCCAATTTAAACCCTAAAAAATTTTAAATAATATTTTTTCATCTGTTAAGGAGACAGTAAAAATATGAAAGTACTACAGACCAATAAAAGTATATTATTCTCTATTAACTTAGTCATATTATTAAGAAAAAATATATTCATATTAAATAAAGAAATGGAATAAGAGTTTAATATAATGGTTTATTAAACAACATAGGGTTTACAAAAATGGTTCTCTAAAATATATTCACCAAGGGGACCTTAGGGGTTTTCCATTGTTTATAGATTGAATTATATTTTAAACTAGAAAATTATATTATTAATTGATGGATAAATTAAATTATATTAATAATAGAAACATAAATATAATTATTATATGACATATTAACCAGGAATTCATACTGTTATCTACATGAACCCTAATAATTGAGAGTTCCAACAAATTAGTGTTTTCTAAAAGAATTAGAGAAATTCTCCTTGGGATCAATTATGAAAGTGAATGTTAAGGATAAATTCTTAAATGAATAATCCTATTCATTATTAGGTTTCATGATTTCTTACATTCTATAATTCAATGAATTTTTCTTGAAGATATTTATAAAAAGTAAATTATCCTCTATAGAATTTTTATTCGAGATTGAAATTGGATGCATTATTCTTTATTAATTCTGTAATTATTCTTTGACATAGACCCCTATTCATTATTTTTTCTTGTAAAATCATCATTTAGATTGTGATTATAGTTTTTTTCTAATATTCCACTTACTTTTATTAGTAGAATAATAAAACCCTAACCTTATTATCTAAGGTGGACGTGGTTGACCAAAAAACAACAGTGTTATGGGGTGGGTTGACAATAAATGAAAGAATAATATCTTTTCCTTTATCTATATATACCTGCTCCTTCATTTATCTAGAATATATATTTTCATCCATGTTTTATATAAAAATAGGCTTTAACACATAGTGGTGGATAACTGTATTGAGTGGAGGCACAAGGGATGGAATGAGGGGTAAATAGATGACATAGTTCTTCATGGAATAAGAGGCGGTATGACAAAAAGGGGATTAAAAAGGATGGATAAGTGATGTTAATCATAGATTTGGTTACTAATATTATATAAAGGCCAATATATAGAGGGATAAATATGTGAGGAGTCTAGGTAAGATTCATGGCTGGGGAAGTGAAGGATGATGACATAGGAAGAGAACACTATTGTAGAATCTATTCTACGAAAATGAATATTGGTGGATGTTGACCACTGGATATCTCTCCAAATAATTATTTCAATGCATTATTAGACTACATCCCTCCATAAAAGTGGCATGAATGTGGGATGATTGGGTCAACCAAACTAGTCCATAATACATGACTCGAGTTATGGTAGAACACGCACTATTGATGTGCATCGCCAATGTGAACCACTAACTCATTCACAACACTACATGTCGGATTATACATACCCAGTAGGGTGTGGACACCCAAAACCATTATGTAATGTTTCATGCTTGAGGCCTTCCACATAAGCTAATTTATCCTTTATATAGTGTTTATTATACACATTAGACCACATGTTTGATTATGAGAAAATAATTTCCCATTGTGAGAACTTTTTCAAATAGATATCTAACATGTGGTTTGTGAGTCCACCTGGGGTCATATAAAAGCTTGGATAGATATACATTAAAACTATCCTAGTTGAATAAATGATTTGGTTTAGGTACTTAGATCATATAATTAATGGGTTTGATACCTTCCTCTCTCATATGATATCTATTACACTTATAGATCAAAAATAACACACTATTGAGGTTGGACAATGTCACCATTTGTGTCTTATCCAAAGATGAAAAAAGTAGTCATTTATGACAATAGAGAAGTGGTAGGGCGTTAAGTTTTTGAAAATCAAATTTTCATGGATGTATACTAAATCCAATATTTTTGGGAAATATAGAGATTATATTCCTTTAGTATCTTAGTTTCTCTCTCTCTCTCCCTCTCTCGTAGAATCATATCTTTGTAATAGGTTTTTATTTCATCTTATACTAAGTGGTTTAATATGAATTATCATTTTTCATTCCATTATTCTTTTTAAGGGATCCCTTGGGATATATATATATATATATATATATATATATATATATTCTAAAACCTATATATGAGTCTTATCCAATAAATAACAAATATTATGTTGAAAAAGAAGCTCCTAACACCCTATTTTTAAGAATCATATAATATTCATAAGAATAATGTATATATTTCCCTAATATAATATATTTAACAACACATGAATTTTTTAAAAAGTCAATTTTGTGTCATATCATATAGAATACAAAACATATAGCTTAAACAAACCATGATAAAATATTTTACAAATATGACTACTATAAACTAGACATTGAATTGGTGCATAAGAATGGGATTAAAAAATCATTAAATATATATTAATGTCCTTATCAATTGAAATTTATTTAATATTTATTATTAAAAATCACTCAATATTTAGTAAATTCATTTTATGCATGGCTAAAAAATTATTCAAAAAAATATTTATTTCTTCTTTCGAGAAAATATTATAATTAATTTCTCAACCATATAGAAATATTATATTTAGAAAAAATAACAACATTTTTGAAATCAAATTCTCAAAATTATATTATGGTAAATTTTGGGGATTTTTATGAAAGGATTTATTTTTAAATGAATAGTTAAAAATCCTAATTTAATTGAAAAATGTATTTTTTTTAAATTATTTATGTTGTAAAATTATATTTATGATTATTTTTAAAATTAAATTAATTTAGGTTGATTTATATAATCTAGTTATTATTTTTGAAATAAATTTATGCCTGAATTTAGTATAAAAATATTTTATACTAAAAGTGTATTTTACTGAAAAAACATTTTTCCTCACGTTTTTTCAATTTAATTATAAATTATATTATTCCATATATATATATATATCTCGAATCATGAAAACTTTGTTCCATATTTGAAATAAAGGTGTCTAAATATGGTAATTACTTCTCTATTATTTTTTGACACTATTAATTGTAGTATTAGTAATTTTTTATCACGGTAAATGAAAAAATAGTTAATTAAAGTTAAAAATAAAATAATAGACTACAAAAATGATCACCAAACATGAATTAATTTTATTATATTGGTATAATTCATCCATAATCATCCAAAAGTTAGATATATGGCCTTTGGTATCTATTTGGACATAATTTTGACCATTATATTAGTTAAGAGAACATAAAGCCAAAAATTTCACATGCTTTATTTTAATATTATAATATTTTTAACATAAGTATAAATAGATTATATTTTATATAATAAATATTAATTTGAAATATAATTTATATTCTATCATCATGATAACATATTTTTATTTTTTAATAAAAAAATATTTCCATAAAATAATTTACAATGCTGATGTATTAATTATTAAATTAATATAAAAATAAAATAAATGATTTGGAAAATATTAAAATTAATATATTTTTTATTATTTGTTGTCATACATGATTTTATATATATAAATGAATTATTTTAGAAGTTTTTACGAATTGGACTCCATTGCAATGGGTTTATTGAATTCTAAGAAGTCTAATTAAATTAACAGTTCCAAAACTGACATTAATGACATTTTATAATAAATTATATTTAAATAAATGATAAAAAATTTATTAAAATATAATATTATGAATTTTATATGTTATAAGATTTATTAAATCATCCATAGTCCATTTTTTGGACATTATTTGTAAGAACCCAGATCTTCTTTTCATGTATGTTTTATCTTTTTCTGGAGTTTTTGAGAAAAGAGGAGTTTCTAGAAATTTTTGATGTACACATCGTGTACTTCACGAGTACACTTCGCGTACTTCGTTTCTGCAAGAGTCCATGTGCTGGCAGTGTCATGGCCAGACACACAGTCATGTGGGGTGATGTGGAGGCCACCTAAAGCAGAGTACGGAATGGGAAAGTACACGCCGTGTACTTTAAAAGTACATGCCGTGTAGTTTGTTTTTTTTCACTAAACAAACCGAGGTTGCCTCTAATGGATAGGGGTGTCTTCTTATTCAACTGAAATGTCCCAGAGCACCCGTACAACGCCGATATTTCCCTGAGCCCCCGATCACTCATCCATTCTCCAAATCAACCACCATCAATTGCGTTGGAACTGCAACTGTAATCTCTTCCTTCTCCTAGATTTTCATTTCTGGATTTCACTTTTTTCCGGGTTATTATGGGTTGAATGTTTTAGATGATTTCTTAGATCTATGGTTTTCTAAGGAGATTCAATCTTCTAGGTTCAAGTATATTAATCTCCTAACCCCGAGGTTGGTGATTTGTGCCTTTATGTAAAAAGTATTTGAGTTTTATGTGCAAATTTTCCCAATACCCTTGAACGAGGTATTGTGCATTTACCATTTTAGACCTATTGTTTGTCGTCTTTGCTTGTATTCCTGAGTATATGTTGTTTTTTGTGAATAGGGAATTTTTTTGTACTTTGGATGTATTTCCCATGCATGTTTTTCCTGTATGTGACTTTTGGGTCTAGTTTTCCTCTTAGGCTGTTGTTTACTTTCCCAGGACTAGTATTATAGGATGGTGTGACTGTTGCTCTGATTTTCTATTATGCTCTAGAAAGCTATCCATGTAGTTCTTGAGGTTTACATTGTCTATTATGCAATGTTATGCTTTCTTCACTTACTCAGGGCTGTTAGAACCTGGTGTGTAGACCATAGAGAGAATTGACGTTGAGGGCTTCTCTCAAGTGTCTTTATAATATTAAGAAGCAAGAACACAGGGGGAATTGACGTTGAGTGCTTCCCTAGAGTGTCTATAGTTCCTCGGCGTGGGCCACATGGGAAATTGATGTTGAGTGCTTCCCCAGAGCACCTTTAGTACAATAAAAGACTATAGGGGGAATTAACGACGAGTGCTTCCTCAGAGTGTCTATACTTTAGCTGAACCAGAGGGGTGAGACAGTGTGTGACGACCAGAGGGTTTCTCGTACTTGATAGGTAGAACTAGAGGGGATAGGTTTTGGGTAATTCCCAGAGGTTTACCTGTTCTGTTATTTGTTTTGATGTTTCATATTGTGTGGTGTTTGAATGCTTAAAACTATAGATTGTTTACTGCTTAGTGTTTTCCTTGTCTACTGCTTTTTGTACTTTTACCTGCCATATACACACTGACTGTTAGGCATAGATCATAGGGTGTTTTCCTACTGCGATTTAGTCTCACACCCTATTTGGGCCATGATTTTGGGCCCAAATAGATTATATTGTTGCAGGTATAGACAAGGGAAAGCGCCCTTCGACTTCAGGTACTTGATTGCATTGGAGCTGGAGAGCATGGGACCAAGCCAAGGCTTGAGATGCTGAGTAGTTACTCATCTATTTTACTTTGTACATGGTTTAGTACGGTATTCAGCACTGTGACGTGTTTGGATGCTTTCCTAGACATATATGTATCATGCATCATTTATATATATTTTTCTTCAGTTGTTTCTTTATCAGTCTTCTGTTGTTTACTATTGTTGGATATTTACTATTTATATTATAGTGTATTTGTTTCACATCCACTGTGTTACTCTGCCGAGAAGGGCATAGTTTCCTCACTATCACACCCAAGGCCCTCGCTGCTAGTCGGCAGCCTCTGGCATTCGGGGAAATGTGCTTGAGTCCATGTGACCAACCGGGTACTAGTCACCTCAGGGCGGCTTCTGGAACCGCGACGTTACAATGTGGTATTAGAGGGTTCTTTACTTTTGACATACTATTTGGATCCTTTATCTAGAGATAGGAAGGAATAAGTACTTGGTAATATGTTGTGTCCGGGAGTAGCTAACCCTTGTACAGGGAAAATCCAATCTACCTCGTTATTGTAATTTTTATAGTTTTCAATTTTACAGTTGATTCAATTTCACCGTTGGGTGATTCACATGTTTTTTGCGGTTACTGTTTATGTTACTGAAGTTCTATTTCTATTGAATCTTGGTGATATGAGGGTATTCCATCTCATGAATCATATAGGAACTTGTTAGAAATCACATTACATTCATTCTTCCCATGCCATCTGGGATGCATTAGCGATTGCATTCTGTTGTGACAGATGCCTTGATAGAAATGCATGTTGTTTGATAGGGAATTGTGTGTAAGGTTTTGTTTGAATGAATTCTAAACGTTGGTTCTTGAGGTGTTATGGGACCTCATGGACAAGAATTTGGTGGATCGTTGCACTGTTTTCTTGTTTATAACTTGTATAGGATGCCAAACATTGATTCGCGGGGAGTATGGGCCCTCAGAGATCGGAATTTGGTACTTCCTATGATTGTTTCAAGGTTTTTTTCGTTTCCAGAGTAGTTTTTGAGGCTTACTATCCAGAAAAACCTAGAATAAAAGCCATGTAATGTGAATTGCATGCCATGTGTTCTTCGGTTCTGGAGGAAATAGTTTTTCATAAGTACATGATGTGTAGTATTTGACTGTGTCGTAGGTCCTCTGTGCAGAGACACATGATTGGAAAATTCTAGTGGAAACACACCGTGTAGTATTATCCTAGGAACCTTTCCATGTCGCTAACAACACGGGTCGGTAGAGTCCCTTCTTATACATGTTGTGATCCCCTTGAACACGCCATGTAGTCTGACCCAAGTACCCGGCCGTGTCACCAACAACACGGGTCGATGTTATCCTTTCTCATACACGCCACGCCCGTCTGGAACACGCCGTGTAGTTTGAGTCATGCATCTGACCATGTCACTAACAACACGGGCCAGGTAAATCTTGTCCAGTACATGATGTTTCCTCCTTGAACACGTTGTGTAGTCTTGTTTTAAGAGAGTCGTGTTTCTTAACCGTGTAGAAGAACTCGGGTGGGGAAAGATGATTCACGTACACACCGTGAGTTAAGACAAAACGCCGTGTGTTTGGGGTTTTATATGACCATTTTAGGCAGGAGTACACACCCATGTGAATGACTTCAGGGACCACACTGTGTAGTCATGTTTTGTAAAACTTGAATTTTTCTTTCTCTTGTTCTCTTCTTACACTTCCTTGTTTCAGTTCCTGTTGATCCTGATCTATGGAGTCCGCTTGTCCTTGCATAGTCATGCCACTGAGACATCCTATGGTTGTCTACCAGTTACAGGGCAGTGATCAGACGCTGGATATGGCTGATCAGGGACTTCCAAAAGATCCTCATGGTGTGCAAGTCTTGGCAACAGTAGTTATACTTGTTATCGGTGCTGATGCACAGTTTAGGGAAGGCTTCCTGAGGATGATGCAGACCATTCAGGGAGCGTTGCCTCCTGCCCTGTCGATGGCTGATTTGAGGTGGGTCTTCCAGTAGCAACATCCACCCACCTTCTCCGGGGAAGGAGGGCCTCAGGATGCATATTCCTTTCTCAAAGCCATGTTGATGATCTTTGAGCATATGGAGACGCCTCCAGAGAGGAGAGTCAAGATAGGTACCTATATGCTATGGGATTCTACCAAGAGAAGGTGGGATGTGATCTAATTGGTGGGTCATCAGCAGGTTATGTCTTGGGAGGAGTTCCAGCGCATCTTCTATGAATACTACTATCTGGAGACCCTGAGGGCCAACTGAGCCTAAGAGTTTACGATCCTTCATAAGGGTAACCTATCATTTATGGAGTACTCCTCTCGTTTCATCGACCTTTATCATTTCACACCCTTCCTTGGAGAAGATGTGTTGTTACTAGAAAGGATGTTCGAGGATTTCCTAAGACATGGCATCCGCTCTCAGGTGAATATCTTTAGGTTGACTTCAATCGCCTCCATCGTCAACCAGACACTGATCACAGAGAGAAATTAGAGGGAATCTAGGGTTGTGATCCTGGGTGGCTCAACATCCAGAGTTAGTGCTCTTACAGCTGATAGCCGGAAGCGCCACAGGGAGACTACATGGGGAGATATGAGTAGGCGGGATGTATCTTCTAGTAGCCAGGTGATGTGCTTCCAGTGTGGAAGGGCTGGACAACCAAGTCCATAGTTCCAGAGAGACCCAGTAGAGTGCTGATCTTGCGGAAATATGGGTCATCTTCAGCGCTTCTGTCAGATCTTTTCACCAGTAGCTGGTGACAAGGGTTCATCAATGACTCCTAATATAGGAGCAGCTTCACGAGTTTCTCACCAGTCTAGGAATTAGAGTTCTTCTCGCCATTCAGGCCGAGGTGGAGGATGTGGCCGCGGTAGTCAGTCACTAAGCCACCAGCAACAATATGGTGGATCAGCTCAGAGTAGTCAAGAAGGGTCACAGGGCCGCGGAGCTGTCTAGACATTTTCTATGGAGTATACCCATCAAGAGTAGGATCCTATCCCCTCTACGGTTTGAGGTATGATCCTGGTTTCCTCGGTTTTATCTTTATCTCTTTTCAATACTGGTGCTACGCATAGTTTTATATCTATCATTATTGTGGAGAGCCTTGGCCTCTGTGTCTTTTCTTCTGCTGATGTTCTAACACTAGACACTCCATTGAGGACAAGAAAATCTGGTGTATTTCAGTGCAAGGAGTTCCCTATTGAGTTTGGTGGGTGTCACTTCCTTTGGGATCTTTATGTCCTAGAGATGACAAGCTATGATTACATTCTCGGAATAGACTAGATAGTTCCCTTCTAGGAAGTCATCAACTTTTATCACCGTAGGGTGAGTTTCATATCACCAAAGGGTGGATCTTTTCTTCATAAGGGAGAGTGGGATGTCCAGGAGAGAAGATCAGATCCAGATCATCATGGGATGGGAGCAGTTATAACCCAAATTGCTAGTCTTTATCTAGATGACTAGGGAACTTCACAGTTCGACAGTCCTCCAGTGGTGGATCATTTCAGAGATGTCTTTCTAGAGGAATTTTCATGTTTTCCTTTAGAGTGTGAGGTAGAATTTTCTATTGAGCTTATGACAGGGGTGACACTGGTGCTCATTCCTCCTTATAGGATGGCTACATGAGAGTTACAAGTGGTAAAGAAACAGTTGGAGGAGTTGCAGGCCTAGGGTTTCATCCAACCCAGAACATATCCTTGGGGTTTTCCTGTCCTATTTGTGAAGAAGGCTGATGGTACCCTTATCCTTTGTGTGGATTATCGAAAGCTGAACTAGTTGATGGTCAAGAACCAATATCCCTTGCCTAGTATTGATGATCTCATTTCT
The DNA here is from genome assembly GCA_963277665.1 of Viscum album. Taxonomy (NCBI): domain Eukaryota; kingdom Viridiplantae; phylum Streptophyta; class Magnoliopsida; order Santalales; family Viscaceae; genus Viscum; species Viscum album. The sequence continues at coordinate 644,479,169 of OY728127.1, forward strand.
CAACTTCGAGGAGCCCGGGTGTTCTTAAAGATTGACTTGAGGTCCGGTTATCATCTATTGCATGTTAGAACATCTTATATACCTCTCATAGCCTTTCAGAGCAGGTATGGTCTATATGAGTGTATGGTTATGTTGTTCGGTCTCTTGAATGCACCTGTAGTTTTCATGGCACTAATGAACCGAGTGTTCCATCCATACTTGGATTCCTTCGTGGTTTTTTTCATGGATGATATCTTGGTGTACTCTCACACTCGGCATGACCATGCTAAAAATATTGAGATCATTTTGAGTACACGGAGGGAGCATCAGTTTTATGGTAAGCTCTTGAAGTTCCACTTTTGGATGAATCAGATTCACTTCTTCGGTCCTGTTATCTCAGAGGCAGGAGTGTAAACATACCTGGAGAAAGTGAGAACTGGGGTTTCTTGGGAGGAGCTGAAGAACGTTTTGGAGGTGCAGAGTTTTCTAGGGCTGGCTAGATACTATAGAAATTTCACATAGGACTTTTCACGCTTAGTAGAACCACTGACAGGTCTGAATAAGAAGGGAGAAAAGTTCTTATGGTCAGATTATTGTGAGTGATCCTTTCAAGAGCTGAAAGGGTGGTTTACTTCAGCACCGATACTAGTCTTTCCAGAGTCGGGAAAGAGCTATACCATTTACTGCAATGCATTAGGTATTGGGTTGGGAGTTGTTCTTATGCAGGGAGATGGAGTCGTTGCGTACGGGTCTCGGCAGTTGCGGCCACATGAGAGGAATTGCCCGATGCACGATCTGGAGTTAGCAGCTATTGTTCATGCCCTACGCTGCAGGAGGCATTATCATCTGAGAGAGCACTTTCTTGTTTTCACCGACCACAAGAGTCTCAAGTACATCTTCACTCAGCGTGATCTGAATTTGAGACAGCGAAGATGGGTTGAGTACCTTCATTCTTTAAACTTTGAGCTTGCATACACACCAAGGAAAGGCAACGTAGTTTTTAATGCGTTTAGGAGGAGGACTCAGATACAGGAAGTTCAGGAGGCCAATAGTGAGTGGAAGCTTATGGATATGTTCTCTGAGATGCATTAGGAAGTTCACGATAGATAGGGGCATACTTTTCTATCTTCCGTAGCTGTTACCTCTACGCTTCTTGATCGATTACGAATGAGGCAACTATCAGATTTTGGAAGCCTAGTCCTACGGGAAAGCGTGTTAGGAGTGGACCCTATTCTGGGATGGACCATAGGTGGGGAAGAAATATTTCATTTCTAGGGGCGCGTATGGGTGCTAGAAGATATATGTGAGGAGCTGATGTGGGACTTTCATTCCTCGGTTTGGGTAGTTCATCCTGGTGTCACCAAGATGTATTGTGATCTACACCATAATTATTGGTGGCAAGGTATAAAGAGGGATGTTGATGGGTTCGTCCTGAGGTTTTCAACTTTTCTACAGGTGAAGGTGGAGCATCAGCGATCAGCAGGGCTTCTGAAGCAGGTACCCATTATCGAGTGGAAGTGTAATGACGTCGTGATGGATTTCGTGATAGTGTTTCCTTGGTCTCCTCGAGGGAATGACGCATTATGGGTTGTCATTGACAGGCTCATGAAGGGTTCTCATTTCTTTCAAATAAAGGATAACTTCAGTGTTGATGAGCGGGGCGATTGTACATCTGAGAGATTGTACGTCTGCATGGGGTTCCAAACTCCATTGTTTCAGATAGGGATGCACGTTTTACTTCTCGGGTCTGGCAGGGGCTTCAGAAGGCTTTGGGTACATATGTACTTTTGAGTATAGCTTACCACCCCCAGATAGATGGCCAGTCCGAGCATATGATTTAGGTTCTTGAGGACATGCTCTGATCATGCATTCTAGATTTTGGAGGTTCTTGGGAGAAGCATATACCTCTTGTCGAGTTTGCCTACAACAATAGTTTTCAAGAGACTATTCAGATGGAACCTTATAAGGCTTTGTACAGTAGGACATTTTGATCACTCTTATGTTGGCTGGAGATAGGAGAGGTAGCTTTGCTGGGACCTCATCTTGTTCAGGAGACTATAGAGCAGATAGAGTTGATTCGGAATAGAATGGATACTACATAGTCTCGTAAGAAGTCTTATGCTGATCAGTAGAGACAACCTCTACAGTTTGGGGTTGGGGATCAGGTTTTCCTACATGACACATCGTGGTTGGGAATCAAAAGGATTAGAATACTAGGTATGCTTTCACCGAGGTAAGTCAGGCCGTTTGAGGTGTTGGAGAGAGTTGGGCCAGTTTCCTATCAGTTGCAGTTACCTCAGAGGTACCGAGCTATGCGTGACACCTTCCACGTTTCTCAGCTTCGACATTACATTTCAGACCTATCTCATGCCTTCCAACCTGAGGAAGTCGAGTTGGCGGTGGACGCATATTTCAAGGAGCATCTTATTCAGATTTTTGATCATAGTACGAAGGTTCTCCATGGTTGGTCTGTCCCTCTGGTATGAGTGCTTTGGCAGCACGGGTGGGTGCAAGATGAGACTTGGGAGAGGGAGGCCGATGTACGATCACAGTGGCTAGAGTTGTTCAGGGTTTCTTCTTCTACACCGTGCTAGGGAAATTCGAGGACGAATTTCTTTAAGGGGGGATGTTTTTAAGAAATCATATCTTCTTTTGAGGTATGCTTTTTTTCCTTTTTCTGGAATTTTTTAGAAAAGAGGAGTTTTTGGAAATTTTTGAAGTACACGTCGTGTACTTTGTTGCCACAAGAGGTCATGTGCTGGCCATGTCATGGCCACACACACGGTCGTGTGGGGTGACATGGAGACTACCTAAAGTGGAGTAAAGAAAGGAAAGGTACACATCGTGTACTTAAAAAGTACACACCGTGTAGTTTTTTTCACTAAACAAGCCGGGGTCACGTCTAATGGATAGGGGTGTCTTCTTCTTCATCTAAAATGTCCCGAAGCACCGGTATGGTGCCAAGACATCCTTGATCCCCTGATCGCGGATCCATTCTCCAAATCTACCACTGTCGATTGCGTTGGAACCGCAGAGGTAAGCTCTTCTTTCTCCTAGAGTATCATTTCCTGATTTCTATTCTTTTCCAGGTTATCGTGGGTTGAACATTTTAGATGTTTTCTTAGATCTACAATGTTCTAAGGAGATTCAAACTTTGAGGTTCAAGTATAATGATCTGCTAACCCCGAGGTAGGTGGTTTGTGCCTTTCTTTAGAAATTCTTTTAGTTTTATGTGAAAATTTTCCCAATACCCATGAACGGGGTATTGCACGTTTACCATTTTAGCCCTATTGTTTTCCGTCTTTGCTTGTATTCCTGAGTGTATGTTATTGTTTGAGAATAGGTAATTTTGTTGTGCTTTGGATGTATTGCCCATGCATTTTTTTCCTGTATTTGACTTTTGGGTTTATTTTTCCTGTTATGCTGCTGTTTAGATTCCCATGCCTAGTATTATAGGATGGTGTGACTGTTTCTTTTATATGCTGTTATGATGTAGAATGATAGCCAAGTAGTGATTGTGGTTTACTTTCACTGTTAAATGATGCTATGCCTGCTTGACATACTCAGGGCTGTGAGAAACTGGTGTATTGGCCATAGGGAGAATCGACATTGAGGGCTTCTTTAGTGTGTCTTTATAATATTACGATGTGAGACCATAGGGGGAATTAACGTTGATTGCTTCCCCAAAGGGTCTATAGTTCCTTAATGTGGGAAACATGGGGAATTGACGTTGAGAGCTTCCCCAGAGCACCTTTAGTATGATATGAGACTATAGGGGGAATTGATGGAGAGTGCTTGCTTAGAGAGTCTATACTTTAGCTAAACCAGAGGGGTGATACTGTGTGTGCTTCCCAGAGGGTTGCTCGTACTTGATAGGTAGGACCAGATGGTATAGGCTGTGGGTACTTCCCAGATGGGTTCGTATTGTGTTATTTGTTTTGTTGTTGCAAGTTGTGTGGTGTTTGAATGCTTAAAACTATGGATCGTTTACTACATAGTTTTTTTCTTGTCTACTTTTTTCTGTACTTTTACCTGCCATATACTCTCTATCTATTAGGTATAGATCTTCGGGTGGTTGCCTACTAGGATTTAGTCTTACAGCCTCTTTGGGCCATGATTTTGAAACCAAACAGATTATATTTCTGTAGGTATAGACAAGGGGAAGTGCCTTTCGACTTCAGGTACTTGATTGCATTGGAGATGGAGAACATGAGACCAAGCCGAGGCTTGCGATGCTGAAGAGTTGCTCATCTTTTTTCCTTTGTACTTGTTTTAGTATTGTATTCAGTATTGTGACATTTTTGGCTTCTCTCCTAGACATATATGTATCATGCATCATTTACATATATTTTTTTCTAGTTGTTTCATTATTAGTCTTCTGTTGTTTATTGTTGTTGTATATTTACAATTTTTGTTATTGTGTATTTTTTTCTCTTCTGTTGTGTTACTCTACCAAGGAGGGTACAGTTTCCCCACTATCACACCCGAGGCCCTCACTGCTAGTCGTCCGCCACTAGAGTTTGGGGAAATGTGATTGAGGCTATGTGACCAACCGTGTACGGGTCGCCTCTGGGCGGCTTCCGAAACCGAGACGTTACATTATTAATTTTATAGTAATTATATTATCCACTTGATAGTAAACTGATACACATCATTGTGATTTGTAAAATGTTTAACATAGTGTTAACACACGAATATAAGAGTAAAAAATGATACCAACTTGACCAGATTTTGTTGGGTGATATTATTTCAACTCAAAATCATTATAATTTATAGTGTTATTAATTTTTATACATTTTAACCTCAAAATTTATTTTTATTAATTTTATATTTTTAAAAATTCAAAGAGTTCCCCTCCCATCTCTTACGAAACGACATCTATTCTTCTAAATTCTTACCACATAAATAAAATTTTTGATAAGAAAATAATTATGAAAATAATTTTAATATTTTCCTATCCACATATTATATGCCTTATTTAGGGGATAATAACAACTTTATATGACTTAAGGTCTAATGAAAAGTTGGTTTTTCAAAGAAGATATATTTTTCTTAACAGAGAATTTGTGGTTTATTTCTTCTTCAACCATCTTAGAATATTATTAAAACATGATAAAATAATAAAATATTTATTTTAAAATTACTTAGGTATTTTTATTTAAATATAAAAACCTATATCTATCTCATATTTCAACAATTTGAAGTCAAAGTCACTGTTCGTGTGTACGGTTGACTACCACCTCGCAAAATGATGTTACCTTTTCCATCATAATCACTCATGACTACATATAATGATGAAATTATATATATATATATATATGATATATATGATATATATATGATATATATATGATATATATATGATATATATATGATATATATATGATATATATATGATATATATATATATATGATATTTTTATTATTATTAAGAAATAATATATCATCTACATTCATACATTTCTAATCATTGAAAAATTATTACGTCGTTCATGTGTACGCCTAGAGCACCATATCCATGAAGAGATGTGATTCTTTTTTCATCACCACACCCCATGTATGATAAATATAATAGTATATAAATATATAATATGGTATTTAAAATATAATTATATTTATATGAATATAAAATAAAACTTATCATATTTCTATTTGGGTCATTTAAAAATAAAAATGATACTCATGCGTACGTACGACCTACCGTCTCCATGATTGTAAAATAGTTCATTTTTCATATTAATAATTCATGATTTGATTCAAATTCATAATTTTTATATTAATATTTAAAGTATATATTTATTATTATTTTGTAGAATATGTAATAAATTTCACTTTGATCATAGTCAACTTTCCGATGTCATTTTTGATATATGAGCTGAATATCGCCAAAAAGTACATTGTGAGCATATATGATTTAGTAATTTAATATACCATGGTAAGAGAAAATTTTAAAGTAGTAATAATCTGGAAAAAGTTTCATTATAAAGTAAATAATTATCAAATTTTTATTATTAATAAAGATACGTGGCATACATGATTAGTTAAACTCAATGTAAAGGATTTTCTTTACAAATCACATTCTAATGGTTCCCTTAAACTTGTTTTTTCTTAGACATCCATATTTTTTAAAAAAACAATTATGTATGTATTCATATGAAAATAAAATATTTATAAAGGAATATTTATTCCTCTATTGACTTCCATTCAATTGTTTTCAAAAGGAAATTTTTTGTGTATTTGTTATACTTTTTTTAAAAAGTCAAAAAGAATGTTCAATATTAAAATTTACACTTACAATGAATTTTACCACTATAATAACCAATATTTTATTTTTTGGATCCCATATATTCTTCCATGTATTCTTTAAATAAAACCCATTTTCCCAATATTCTAGTAATTTATTTTTAAAAGGTTTTTAAAATGGAATTGATATTTCAATATTAAGAAATATTTTATTATTGGTGAAAAGAGTTCTTTCATTATTGTAATGATAATAATGAAATAATCCATGTTTAATGATTATATTATGGTTATTGGAAATTTTTATGGATGGTTGGTTCCATTATGAACCATGTATTAGTGGTTTCATTATAAACCATGGAGAGGTGTGTCTATGATATCTCTTTAATTAATTTTGTATAAAAGTATATTGTATGGTTATTAAATTTGAATGATTAATTTTAATTGTGATATGAAAATGATACATGAGGCTACCTAAATGTTTTATCAATATTTCATGTGGTTAAATAGTTAAATATTTTGATTTTTAAAGGTAATATAATGTTCTAATATTTAATGTAAACTATATGTTACTTTTTATGGTTGAAAATTATAACATTATGAAACATTTTTTTGACTTTTACATGACTTAAAATAAACCCATTATATTATTTGTTTTTTGTCATTGGATTTTTATGAAATTAATCAGGAAGTTTTTTTATTTATTTTGTATGAAATTTTATATTTTGAACACCAAATTTTATTTTCAAATGGACAATTTTAATATGAATTCATAGAATATTGAGTATTTTTCATTCATAAAGTTTATTCCCCTTACAAATCTTTTTATGCACTTATAACATTTTGAAAATTATTTTCATATTTTTTTAATGATGAGTGGCGGTAAGGATGCTGTTAAGATCCAATTTTTGAAGATATCTCATGAAAAAAACATATTTACGTTTAAATGTATTATATTATCGTAAAAATGGATACTAAGTGGAAGTATTCAATTTTGTAATGTAATATATATTTATCTAAGGGTGATGTCCAAATTATTTATAAATATAAACCTAATATATCTTCTAGAATATAATAATATAAATTATTTTCTAAGTATATAATAATATGTTTTGTTTACAGACATATCCTTATAGTTGATATCAAATAAGGGTTTAAAAAATTTTAATATTTTAATATATTCCTAAGATGTTATCTTAGGAGTTATGGATACCATAATGTTTTTATGATTTCATGTTTGATCTTATGTTCAATGTCTTATGCAACCCTTTTGAGGTTTTGTTTTGATTTTGTTTTTTTAAGGTTAATAATGATATTTTAGGAGAGGTTTTGTTTTATTGATGTATATGTAAACGTTAGGTTTAACATGAAGGATTATTATAGAGTAATGTTATTACATTTCTGGGTTGTAATAAACAAAATTTGAGATAAAATTTAAGATTAAAAAATTATTTTATTCTAATTTTATTACAATTATTTTTTAGGATTGTTTGTTTATATGTTATGGAATTTCTATAGGCATTTTCTTTAAAAGGAAAATTTCAATTTTAACATGTAATAATTTATTTCGTGTTTTAATGATGTTATTCTCAACAATTTAAAGAAATTTTATCAAAATGGGATGCGAAGGAACACAGGTAACCTTCTTATCACTTGTAGATGATTCAATTATCACTATTATAAAAAATAATGCTAAACTAATATTAAAATATTCTTTTACATTAAAATCACCTTTAAGAAACTATTTGATATATCTTAGAACATTTAATTATTTAAAAATGTATATAAATAATTTTATTTCTCTTATTTTATCTCAAAATATCAATGTATACACCTCATTCAAAATGGTAAATACTACCAAATTATTGACTATTACTTTTATTGATAATTGAACATCATGATGAAAGATAAAGAAGAAATAAACAACCTAAAGGAAGGCTCTAATTTCTAGATTTAAGGTACGAATTATTCTGTTTTTTTATGTATGAATAAAAAATCCAAAGGAAATATTTAATATCATTGAATAATATGAAAAATCATGATAAAATGGTTAAAAAATTAATTAAGGATTTGTTTATCAATGATATTATGATATATTCTTAATATTAGGATAATTATTAAACATTTAATTATATATTTTTTAAAAATAATTGGATACATATTTTAGATAAAAAATATACCTTTGTAAGGTCATGTATTAAAATAGTTATAATTTTATGTGACACTCATTTAAGGACAAATTTTTAATAGAAAAAATAATCTTTGAGTTACTATGTTCATTATGATAATCAATTAATATTTTTTTTGTAAAAATTAACTTTATAGAAAACTTTTGATGTTAAGAACATATTTCCTAATTAATGTTTTTTTTGGATTTTCAACGTATTTTAGGGTGTACTATAATAATTATATTAGTATTGTTTTAGTAAAAGGACAACTAAATATCTGAAAAAACTATCCTAATTTGCTACTCTTTTATGCATCAAACCCACATTTGAAGGTTGACAAGAGTACACCACCCACCACAAGCCTGTGAGATGTAAAAGTTAGTATGACATTACCAATAAAGACTAAGTTTATGTTGAAAAAAAATTGGGCTGAAAAGTGATTTGGTAATTATGTATAAATTAGAATTAGATTGCTATATTTTTTGGGATGTTATATAATTAAGTTAAATAGAATCTTATGATATTTTATTTGAGGATCATATGATGAATTACCTTTAGGAGACATATATGATTTTAATGCGTATTTAGGGTAAAAAATGTTCTATATGGAAATTATTTTCTTATTTTATTGATTTTGAGATTAGGGAATATTACATTTGGGTATGATACATTATGTATGATTTCAATTACTAAGAGATAAATAATGGAAGAATATGCCATAAAATAATTATAATATTTTGGTTTCAATAATAGACATGGATATACTAAATAATTATATATATATATATTGATTTATTTTGTCTTAAATTTTGGTATTAATGATTAATTTTAGAGACTAATATATGATTTAATCATATGAAGTATTATTTATTTTAATAATTATCTTAAACTACGATTTGGTTAATTTTTAAATAAGAGAAAAAATTACTTGTTATACTTTTGTGGTAGTATATTATCTTATGAAATATTATTTTAGTTTCAAAGGATTGTTAAATTCAACTTGAATACTCATCATTTTGTGAAAAAGATGATATTGTGGTTAAAATTTACTAAAGTATGAAATTATAAAGCCTTTACATTCTAAAGGGATTACATTTTAATCAATAGAATTTGTGACATAAAACACCTAGAATATAAGAGAATTTGACTACCCATATATATTAAAATATATCTCTCTTTTTTTAATATAATTTGAATGATATATTACGATATACACAAAACTTTATTTCTTTAATAACTGTTTTTACATGCAAGATTATGTTTTACGAAGAACAATATAGTATTTATATTTTTATTTAATATGAAATTTATCTCCTAGACGTTGGAATAGATTATATTAATAGGATTAAGTAACTTATGAAAATGTATTTTTTACACATTATTATTAATTTTCTATTTATTAGTCTTAAAATATTTTCATTTTAAAGAAAAATAAATATTTTCAAAAAAAAATATTTTTCAAAAAGATGGTCCGATCACAATTTGCGAACATAATTTAAAAATAATTTCATCACATTTTAAAAATTATTTTAAAAAAATTGTCTTTATTTTTTAAATAAGAATATTGATTTTATTTTATAATGTTTTTTATATTTTTCTGAGAAGTTTAATTTGTTTATGAATAGTTAAAAATACTGAGTTTTAATTGAAAACTGTATTTTTCTTTATATTAATTATAATGTTACATAATATTTTTAATTTATTTTAATGTTAATTTATTTCAATTTTATAAAACTTAATCCAATTTAGTTCATTGGAATCATTTTTATACTGAATTCATACATAAAATCATTATAATCTTTCGATCATTTTCACTTTAAAAACCTTCTTTCATGTCACATTTTTGAAATTAATTTTAAATTAAAAATTTTCACTTTCCTTATTTTAATTTGTAAAAATTGGTTTTATATATTTACTTAGAATAATTCACAATTTATAATATGTCCCAATTAATTTTTTACCAAAATGAATAGGGAATGCAATAAAATTTAGTTATTGCAGTTAAGGTAAAAGTGTTTACTGAGGAGTTAAACTAAAACAGTAATGATAAAAATGACCTACACACTATCTAAAAGCTATTTTGTAGACATATTTGTTACATTAAACCTATATTATTCTATAATGGTCCATTTTAGACTCTATTTAATTATGAAAAATGTTGGAACACAATATTTTTTCCAAAAATTCCATTTCTGTCCACTCATCCACTTATAAAAGGGAAACCCCACTCTCCTCTATTATTCACACATTAAAAACACATTAGATACTTAAATATATATCCAAATCAAATTAAAAAATCTCTAAATTATTCCTTGAATCCGTATTTTTTACAGAAATTCATCAAAGGAAGGCTTTAGTGAAATCCTAATGAGGATACTTAAAGAAGATGGAATGTTTGTCAATCAAAATCATTATTTTTCTTCTTTCTCCACCACGTTAAATTTTTATTGAATGATAATGATATTATATCCTCACTATATTCCATATAATAGAGTGTTTTTATATGATTTTAATTACCTAAAACCATATCCACTTCCATAAAATGTGATACAAAAGCATCATTTGTGTGTATGATAAACTACCGCATCACGAGATAATGTCATTTGTTTTTTCATTTCCACCTCTCAAGGTTGGGTATGACGATAGATATAAAGTATATATATATTATTTTTAAAACATAGTTAAACTATTTTATAACTAAAACACACACACACACTCTCTCTCTCTCTCAAATACACACAGATATATATATATATATATATATATTCCTTTTTACCATCGATTAGGTTGGATATATAATATTGTCATATATATGTATGATAGACTACCACCTCTTGAAGCGATGTGATTCATCATTTACTAACGCTTCAAATGGAAGGAAATAAAGACAAAGATAATTATAAAATTAGATATAAATGAAGTAATTATTATATTCATGAAATATTTATCATTCTACAAATGAAAATATTTTTCATTTTCCTTCATACCTTTTCACTCACATAAAGATAATAGCAATGTTCATGGATGTGTGGAATATCACCTTCATGGAGTGATGTGACTCTCTATTCATCACCGAATCACATAGATTATATATAGTGTATGTAATATAATATATATGATATTATTATCATAATATTAATGGAAAATATAATTACCTCCTTTCCATAGTGATCATTGATAAATGCAAATATTACTCATGCATACGTACAACCTACCATCACAATGATCGTAATGTAGTACATTTTTCATAAGTATCATTTATGACTGGTTTTAAAATTAATATTGATATAAAAATATTATAATTATGTAATGAATATTATTATTTAGATGATATAAAAAAATAATACGCACATGTACCGAATCTTTCATTATAAGACATGCATGACAAAACAAGGTAAATAACACCCAAAACAATGAAAATAATGAACGATTATTAACAAATTGGTAATAAGATGTTTCAAAATGATCATATATGGTATGTTAAATATTAATATGGTATTATAATAATTTTATATGATGTATAAAACCACAAAACAATAGGTAAGAAAGGATTTAACCAAAAATGAGTGAAGGGTAATTTATTTCATCTAATTTTCATTTCATTGAGGCATATTGTAATATTATAAACCATATTTATTTTATATAGTGTTTATACACATCCTTTGACATATAATATCATGTATAACTAATTCTCCATGGTATTTTAGTTTTCAATTTGAATTATTTCATCTAAAGGTATTTGAATTAAAATATACCATGTGGTAATGAATTTTAATAACTCAATGCATTTTTATTAGGTTATGTTACTTATTCATTTTTGTTGATATTATATGAGTATTTGTATAATTAAGTTTTATTATCTTATGTTTTATTTAAAATGTATTTATTTTTATTTACATTTGATACAAAAAATCAATTCATTGGATGATTCCCACATCAAAATTCATATATTTCCATGGTTTTACTTCACAATCTCATTTTAATTGAGATTATTTGTTCATGAATAAAAATCGATAGAAATTATTTGATCACTGTTTAATAAAACATTTAATTTTATTATTTGGATATAATTTTTGATATTTTCATGTAATATTACCAATATTCAACTCATTTGTAAAAAAAATAATTGATAACTTTTTTAATAAAACTAGACACCATTTCTCTATTCAGTTTAAAATCTATATTATTCCATTTTTTTCTAAAAATGTATTCAAAAAAGGTTTTTACACTTTTCAAAATGATTTATTAAGAATATTTTTACACATTTTACTATTTTAATAAAAAATTTCAATGGAATATTTTTCCTTTTTCAAAAGAATTCGTGTTTTACTTTTAATGATAATTTGAATGGAATCATCTTAACAATTTCTGAACAATGAACTTTTATAACTGTTTTAAAATGAAAATGTAATTTTTATTTAACCGGTACTGAATTTATAGATTTACCCATCATCATTTCATTAAATATTCAATTTTAATTTTAATTTCATCCTTTTAAATAAAATTTTTCCATAATATTATGAAATTTATTAGTTCTAAAATGGAATTTTCTAAATTTAAAGTATATTTTCCTCAAAAATGTTTTTATTGATCCTTTTCATCATTTAAAAAAACAAATTATTTTTACTTTAATGTGAATTCTCTTATTGATACAATCATTATTAATCATTTGTATGGTTTATCATTAATTTGAAAAATGAATTTATTTACATTCACTTCCTTGATTCATTTTTATAGTCCTTAACTTACACTTGAGATATTCAAAATCATGTGATCATTGAACATTAAATTTCCCCAAATTAACCATATCATTTATCATGGATATTATTTTTTCTTAAATCATATCTCATATCAGTATACATTTTATTACTTTATATGTTAGATGATTGACTAGGTAAATATTTATAATGCATACTATTTCTCCAGTATAAATATTCAATGATAACGAATATTTCTTATTAATTAAATTTATTATTTGATATATGATGAATGATTTAGACATGCTAGAACTGAGCTGGGGACCATTCATAGAAATCCTCTCACTGCATCAATAGTCACATGGGATGAATTAGTTGTATTTCCTTAGTTATGTGGGTTAATACCTAGTATGATATAATTTGACTTTTAAATTGTCTGGATGGTAAAGGAATCATCTTCCTAGGAGACCTGAAATATGATATTTACGAATTTACTTGTTCAATGTCCAGTTATAATTTTCGATGATTTTTTATAGTGGTATTATATTTGGATTCATTTCATTCACAATTATTGATTATTGTAATGTGTTTCCAATTATTTAACATTTCATATTTATTATCCATTAAACAATTATTATTTTATGTTTATTTGTTAAATATCATTTGTTTTCAGTTATTTAATTTTCCATATATTATGTTAGTCATTCATTTAAATGAAATGTTTCTTCAAATATTTTCCTTCTATTATTGTTCATTAGCTAGTAATTATTCCTTAGTTATTGATGATTTATTCCACTATATGTCACAAACGATCCTAGGTACCATGGTAAATCGATAATTGAGAATGTCATATCATAGCCTGAAGGGAATTATCGATCCCCACAGGTTGGCGACTAGTACCTGACATCATACAAAATGAAATATGGAATTAATTTTCCACAAACATTGTAGAATAATGATAAAAAAGTTAGTATGCATCGAAGAAAAGCTCTATATGGAGAACAATACTATAAGTCAAACTTGTATAAACAACCCAAATTACTACTGTAGAGTACCAAAAAATAGATCATCAAATTATGTTTCCATGGACACAACTCTCCACACCCAATGATCAACAACTACTACAACCTCTAAGTGGCACCTTACCCTTTCTCAAACCTAGTACAAGACAATCTAAAAACACCTGAATGCACTGATAATGTGTGAGCTAAAATACAAGTATGGTCTCAATAAGGATTTCATAATAAGTCACCACGTTTAATTTACCATGTAAATATTTTAATTTTATATAACTGGATATGGAATTTCAAAATATCATTTATAGAACGAATTATTTATATTTTAGATGATGAAAATACTTTAAATAAATGGATCATTAAATGTTATATATAAAATAGTTTATATAACTTCTAAAGGCATGGTAAAACATTTTAGAAGAATTAGAACACATATTTTAAATATAATATACCAAAAGTCCTAATAGTTATAGGATATGGGACTCCCCAACACTCGAGTAATGATCACATTAATATTTTTACACATATCCTCTGCTATATTGACCAAGGAGTATCCTGTCAACATCCAATAATAGACGTGACATACTGTATATTTTTTGTTATTATTGTAGATCATTGAGTGTTTTCTTGAATAAGTCATGAACTACCTTGGATTGCAAGTGAGGTAATAATAATCAATGATGGACAATTTATTTTAAAAATGATTTAAATAAAATTCTTCACATTATTTCATTTCAAATATGCCAATTTTCCATTTAAAACCCAAAATATGTTTTTCATCAAATCATGCATTTACATAGATAAAAAAATGGATTTCTATCCAAACTATTTTAATCCATTTTTCTCAAATACCAATTTGAAATAAATTTCATTAATTCAGTTTCAAAATTTAAATTATAATATTTAAATTCAATAAATATTTCGTCAATTCCACAAACACAACCGAATTCAATTGAAGTGGTTTTTTTTAATTTCATGCCAAATAAATTCCAAATCCTCAAGTCCATTAGAATTTTATTTTTAATAAATCAATTGAAATACATTTCATGATATTGAATTTGAATAAAAAATTGAATTAAAATCAAGTAATTTAGGGTTAATAAAATTTTCCAATCATAATAAAACCACTTACCTCTGGATCACAGGATCTTGAAACACAAATCCCTAATCGGTAAACTCCAATGAAGAATTTCGACAATGATGGTCAAAGAATCAACCCTATATTCAAGATCTAAAATAGAGGATATTATATTCTCTAACAACATAGAGATCTACAAATCCTTGGGGAGGAAAGGGGAGGTAATGAGAAAATGAGAAAGAGAAGAGGAAACTTATAGGGAAGAGATCGAACATAATTCACCAACATTTAATTTGCCTTTGGAAGTGTGTATTGTTGTTAAAATCTCCTACTGGGAGACTCCAATTAAGATGAAAATGTTCTAGGTTCTTATCGGCTTCTCGAGGACCTAAAATTTGGGTTTTAATATTTTTAATAGAAAATTTGGATTTAAAAAACATGTAACCATGGTTATCTGGGAATGGCCATATGGACAGACAAACCGAGCATCCCAGTAGTGCAGTCCTGCTGATATGGTTTCAAGGTTTCTCCTTCGTGGGTGTAAATTTTTTCAAAATATTGTACCAAACATGAAAACCCTCACTGCTTGGGTATGAACAGTTTGAAATAGTATGGTGAATGGTTTGGAAAAATTGTTTTCCAACCACGCATAACCCAAATGTTCTTCCTAATTTTAAAAAATTTACCTGAACCACCCATAAATGAAACCCAGAAAAAGATAATTTAAAATAGGGGTTTAAAGATAACTAAGAACAACATAAAGATGTTATAACCTCCACACCATAGAAACATTTTATCCCTTAAAATACTACTAAAAAGGTTCCATATCAAAAAAATGATTCCACTACTATCTCATCAGTGCATCCCTCTACCATGTCTAATGAAAAATAGAACCATGATTCCATAGAACTCAAACCAAAGGAATCATCCTACCATGAAGTACCTTGGAATCAGAATAAACGATCATGGCTGGATTCTATATCAATAATAAATCATATTCATCCTTAATATCAATCCAACTCATAACATGAGATGGATCTGAAAGATACTTTCATAGATGAGATACCTGGAACACATTATGTATCAATGTCAGTAGTAGTTGAAGTGCTAAATGATAAACCTCTCTTCCCACATTCTTAGAAACCTCAGAAGGTCCCTAAAAGTGAGGATAAATATTACCTTTCATCTTAATATGTTGATGAACCAACTGAGTTAAAACATTAAAGAACATCATATCACCAATTGAAAACCCTAATGGTCTATGCTGATGATCAACAAAAGGCTTATACTAGATTTTTTCCATAATAATTTTATGATGAGTCAACTGAATCATTGTTTTAATCACTTGAACCAAGATCAGTTCAACCAATAAACTGTCACTAGTCTCCGACCAACACAACAGAGATCTATATGTCCAGTCATACATAGCCTCAAAAGGTTCCATTATGGTCATAGACTAGTAAATATTTTTTATAATAAATCTCCACCACCCTCAGATGGTCCTCCAAAAACCACAAAAAAGTCAAGTACACAAGAAAAAAGCATATCCCCAAGTACCTATATAGATCTTAGTATGTGTCCATCTAATTACAGATGGTATGTCCTGCTCAAACAGACATAGGATCCCAGTTCATCTAAAAGGCATATCCATAATAGGGAAGTGTACCAATGATATCTATTATATAATATAGCAGATGGAGCTCCATGAAAACCAAAAATCTCATTCCCATAGAGATTTAGAAACTCCTCAATCTTGTTTGTATAATGAATGAGTATAAAGTTGTAACACCCCAAGCTTCCACGGTATGTTTCCCTACGAATAATGCAATAGCCTGTGTGGTACACAACTTTGAGTTCTAACACACATTACAACCAAAAAAACTAGCCGTTATGAATAGTAATACCCACTTTTTGAAATTTTATAAATTTTATCTTTCAAAATGGACTTCATTTTTGTATTCAGAATATCGAAATTAGATTAGGGTGAATTTTTGGTATTTTTCTAAAAACATTCAATTTTTTATGAATAGTGAAAAAAACACTGAGTTATAGTTTAAAAACGAATTTTTATTTAAATAATTATATATTTTATTTAAATTTAATTAAGGTAAAAATAGAAACATAATACCTATATATGTTCAATGTAATTCATTGGAGTTAGTTTAGAATAATTTTAGATATATAAAAATTTTATGGAACTTTTCACCGTCTTTTACCCACCTCCTAGGAGAATTTTGAAATTCACATAAAACATAATTTCACTACTTCTGTGAGTAGAATTTATAAAATATGAGAGACACGGTTAATATCAAGGTGTAAAATGTGGTTCAATAAGATAAAAATAGTTTTTGGTAAATAGTAACTTTTTACTTTTATTTACCACGATTAAAAGTGAATAGGGTAATTAAGAGTAAAAATGATATTTAAATTACCCTAACGATGTCATAATTCTATTGGAAAAGTGTATCTCGACCAAAAAAACCTTAGGAATAAAATATTATCATTTAAGTCCACTTGGATTAGATTAGGACTTTTATTATTATTTAATTCAAAGAAGAGTTAAAAGAGTTAAAATCAAAGTTTAATTACTAAATTATTTTTAATATAAAGTTATACAGAAGATAAATTGGATTGTAAATATTAATTAGAAAGCTAAAAATATTTAATACATAATGGTATTTTATTTGTAATTTTTTGACACTAAATAATTTAATTTATTTATTTTATAATGGTGATGCAGCAATTACCGAATTAATGAAATATTAAAATAATTGATATTATAAATATCAAAATAAATGTAATTTGATACTTTTTATGAATTAAAAAAATATTTTAGGTTAATATGACCTATTGTTATAGGTAATATGAATTTTATTCGAAGTAATAGTGGTGTTATGAATTTTTCAAAAACAAGATACCCAATAGTGTCAAAATTGACATAAAAGAGTTTTTAAAACAAATATTATATTATTAATTGATATTATAATCCTAAAAATATACGGTTCGACCAAAGGACTTATATAATGATAGGTGTATCATTAATGGACCACTTGGGGGTTTCTTGAAGTATATAGTTAGTTTATGAACTATATAATATAAAAATACAAAGAGACATGGTAAATGTCAAACTATTTAACTAAGAGTTAAATCTAAAAGATAAGGTTACTATAGTGACCCAAACCAGTATAAAATATAATGGTTGGCTGGTTTTAGACCCATACCCACCTTAGAAATTTAATAATCCACTTTGGAGCCATTATAAACCAAATATTAATTTATTACAAATTAATACAATATGTTTTTCCTAATGAGCCCCTCCTCCCCCTTATAAAAGGATACCACTTCTAACCAATTTCTCATACCTCTCAAGCCTTTTGACTCGGCCACCCTCTACCCAAATATACTCCCAAATTCCCTCACTTCAACCTAGAGTCCTTAGTTTGATCATAAAGCCAACCTAAGGATCCATTTTGATCAAATCAAAAAGAAGAACCTGAAGAAGATGTAACGTTTTCACCACCCTCTTTCAAGTTCCTTTCCTCTTCAACTTCTTCTTTCTTTGTTATTTCCATTCTAAAATAATAACTCCAGTATATTATATATACTGAAATATTATTATAAATATGGTACAACCATATTCAGTATTCTATCCATCCCTTGAATGACATGTCACCAAACGTACGTATGTACGGCTTACCGTCTCCACATCATGGTGTAATTGTTATACAAACCATTATTATTTAGATGGGTATAATTATTATGTGTAATTAATTTAAATAATAAATATCAGATGATAATTATTCTGTATAAATGATATACCATCCAATTATATATGATTTTAATATCAAAAGAATGATATTATCGCTCGTGCGTACATACGAACTACCTTCTCCACGAACGGGATGAGATTCATTCCCCATCGTATCCATACAAGTATAATTCTCATTTTATGATTAAAAGTAATTTTTAAGGACTTAATATAATTCTTTATATGAATAAGATACAACCTATCCATAACAAACAAGACTTATGTAACAAAACATATAAAAGAAAACGAGTAAGTTAACACCTGAAACGACGATAATACTAAGATATTATCAACAAAACAATGTTAAAAGATCATATATGATATCATCTTAATGTATATGATTATTTTATAATTTAATTACAATTATTTACCCATTATACAGGAGGATAACCTACCCTTTACCAAGGAAAAAGTACAAAGTAAGGGGTTTCTTATCTCACTTTTAATTCAGTGAGATTTCCATTATTCACCACTTATTTATTGGATGTGGTGTGTGTACTGAACATGTTTGTATTCATTGTGTAATATACATTATTTAATTTATATTTACATCAATATTGTATGATCCTAATTTCATGGGTGTATGTTTCTTAAGTAACCAAATCAATAAGGGAATTTGAAATTTTAATTTCCACTAATTCGGCTTTACGCATACTTCATTGATTATTTTACTCCAAGATTATGTGTGGAAACACTATTCATTTGATTATGTCATAATTTCCAATACCCTTTATTTGGATATACTTTTTATACACATAATCACTCCATTGATAAATTCTCAAGTCATCGGTATGAACTTGATAAGAGTAATTTTTACTCAATCTCGATTTGTTGAGTTATACATCCAATTCATTGGTGTTGTTTATACAAGAATATGTGTGAATGTCCTTTGATTGTTTTACACTGAATATCCAATAATATTGAGTGCATTTATATTTTTTACACATAATTATGTCGTTTATTTTTCCTTAACCTAAGGATACTTCTTTTATGAGAGATTTCATCTCAAATTAAATTCCATTGAGACTTCTTTGTTGTTATACACCAAATCACTTTTATATGGTGTATATAATGTACTTTGAACTATTATATCAGGAATACCTTTATTCTCATGATATTAAAAATTTATGATTACCTCAAATATTTATATTCAAGTGTCTCTCTTTTGGTTAGGAACTCTAACTAAAATATCATTTTAAATGTTTTAAAGATTTATTCTTCTAAATATTTCTCATTAATTACCATGTTTTAAAAATGGTTTTATGGATTTATTTATATGGAAATTAAAGTTTTAAAATTAAAATTCATTTTGAATGTTTCAAAGTTTAATGGGACACTTTTATTGAAAAATCTATTTTTCAATGGCTTCTTGAAAAATAGTGTGACTTTTAAATGTTTTCAAGAAAAAGGGGGATATTTCTCTCAAATAGTTTCGATGATTATTTTCATCTATATCAATATCATTCATTATTATCTATTGTGGTCAATGTATTATAATGCAATATTTCATATTGTATTGAATGAGTTATTTTTGACTGTGGTTGTGCAATTTTTATACCATTAATGGTTTGTGGATAATGTATTGACATTTCGTATGCTAGTTTTAATATGAATGTTTATGTTATGATTCAAAGTTTTCATATGAGGAATGCATTGGACTTAGTAAGTGATGGGTGGAGCCCGCTATAGCTCCTTGATGAATTGGTAGGTCTCATGAGACAAACTAGTGTCTTGGCATAAGGTCTTGACAAAATCTTATTTGTAGTCTTGGCATGAGGCCTTGAATATGTGGTTATGATAGTCTGGAATTATGCATTCCATCATTATGAAAGTGGTTATTTATATTGCATGTGGTTATTTGACTAGTAGAATATCCATGTGAATAAGTAAATGGCATTATTTCATTTTATCTCTTCCATATTATGCCGATGATCAAGTTTAAAAGGCTTATGTTTTAGTTATACATTGACTTAAATGTTTATGCTTATCTATGAAAGTTTCCCCTATATTGTTATCCTTACTGAGCATCTAAGCTCACCCCTTTAAAGGATTTATTTTTCCCAGGATGAGAAGATGTAATTTATGAATGACCTGTAGGGATAGTATGAGGGGATATGAAGACAAGATGTTGTTGTAGTTTTTTTACTTTATGATGTAATGTAAGACTTTTGAATATATCTAGTGTTTCCAAGACTACTAAACTAATCGGTCATTCGAGACTTGAGATTTTTTTATCATGCCAATGTTATGTAATAATTCACCAACTCTAGGTAACTGGGGTCGGAGAGTTATAGTTGGTAACAGAGGAAGTTTAGTACAAACCTTGGAAGCTAGATTTAGAAAAACTCTGATTAGATCACATAGCCCTATGAAAGACTTTGAGGATTAGTATAGATGAACTTCCTAGAATTTTTGTATTGTATAGATTTTGTGAGTTTTCCAAGAAATACATCCATGTCTGGATACGATCAAGTAGAGGAGGCTCTGGAACAGATGTACCTAGGGGTAAAACTTGAAAACACCACATTGAGTTAGACTCGAATGGGAACTGGTGCACAACAACAGGACTTGCTGCACTCTTGGTTACGACACTCCTGGGGGATATGCTTAGGATAATTTACATTTTCTTTACAAACCGATTTGAATTATTATGAGTGTAAATGACCTTGGTTAATCCTAATGTGTTTAAAATTGAGAATATGGTGACATGATACTCTCTAAATGATTTTCTGACTACTGTTACTCACACAATTCTTTCTGGTTTTAGTCAATGGCCGGATTCCAATGAATTCATAGTGACTTTGAGAATGATGTACAAGGTGGGAACAGTGGTGTCAATGTGAAAAAAAATGGAATGTTGATAGGCGTAAAAGATATCGTCTTCATGCCAAATCAATTTTTGAAAATTATGATCTACAATATATATATATTAAACAATTCCTGGACTCAACAAATAAGAGAATGGTGATGAATGATAAGAGATCCAGTAGTGGAGACCATGGAAAAATGAATCCTCAATTTCCATCATGTAGGAAATGTATAATGAGACACCTAGGAATGTGTCTCAATGGAACAAAGAAATGATTTATGTGTGGGAAGGAATGACATAAAGTGAAGAATTGCAAATGAAAAATGAAGAGTACTATGGAAGAAAATAAAAATGGTCCCAAGATTCCAATTACGGTCATTTTTCGTAAATATAAGGGACCTTGGCATCACCCAAGTCAATTCCCTATTATATAGCATAACGTCTTTGTCAAGGAAGAACCTATGTGGAAATAAATGGATGGAAAAATATTTAAAGGTATTAGTGCTCATTGTTGTTGAGATTACTTTGGGTGGATTTTCTCTTATATGTGTAACCCTGCAATTTATCTTGTGAGAATGATATTTGGGGAAGACTTGTCCTTCCTCTTGTGGATATAGTTATAAATAACCATTTGGTTTTATATGATCATTGGGTTTGAGGCAATTATAAGTTATTTTATTTTGTGATGAAAATTCAAGGTATGAGATAACATTTGTGGTTAAATTATGTTATGGTTATTTTGAGGAATTTATCTCATTTTGGTAATGTTATAAAATATTGTTTTTGAAAAAGGACAATACATAGGCCCTGTGACAACCCGTCGCATCAGACAAAGCTATGGGAATTAAACCCACAACCAAAGCGTGATAGGGATTTATTACCTACCACTGGACTACGTGAAGTCCCTAGTTATTGTGACTAGTTATATTTAGTTAAATGATTTTATTGATCAATAATAAGTTGATTTGGGATCTTATGTCTTATCAAGTGAATATCCTTAGTATAGGAAAATGATTTGGTTATTAAGTGATAAATGTTATTTTGGAAGATGTTTGCTTTTTTGGGAACACTATATGCCCAAGGAAAATAGAATATTATGGGATTTAATTTGAGGAGTAATGGTGGATTTTTATCAATGTTTTTATTGTGGATTTATAGTGATTTGGGTTATTTATAGAAATTAATAACCTATAATAGAGAATATGTGATTAGGTTAATTACTTTTAAGTATGTGACTTTAAGAGTAATTGATGTCATTTGGAGATACAATTTAACGTGGAAGACTACATAACCAAACTCTTCTATGTTTTGGGTTTCAATATTAGTTTGGATTATATTGAAGTATTTTAGGACAATTGTTTATTTAATGATATTTATTTATCTTTGGGGTATTGTTGGTTTAATTTTAGAAATTAAGATTAGTGTTTCTTTCTCTAATAGAATATCATTTTGGGGGATCATCAGATCTTATACTAACCATTTTGGTTTGGAATAATCTCTAAAGATAAGGTAAATGTATAGTTTATCCTTAGTGGATCATGCGATTCTATAAGAAGTTTATTCTATCTCTTCAAGTGTGACCAAGTCTTCTTGAATACTCATCATTTAAAAATGCGTTAGTAGTAGGAATTTATTAAATAATGATACTTTACTAAAAAAGTATCTATATCTCTTTATGTTCTTAGTAAATCTTAGAAATTAATTCCTCATATTTATGTAATGTAACTTAAAACAAAAAAAATGTTGTCTGTTTACTTTTACTACTAGGAAACTAATGACCATTTGTCTCATCACAAGTTTGTGGTTTTCTTGTTGTTAACTTTCTCCAAATCATGTTCTCTATCCATCTCCATATGAACTTGACACTTAGTTCATCATCCCTATCCATGTTTTTCTACATGGAATCGTAGTATAGGTTATTTCGGGTGACCTTTTTACTTCTCTTTCTTTCTTTTAAAGTGATAGTTTTGTTGTCTGTTTTTTTGATGTGGGACAATCCATTATATTCCCAAGACCAATTTTAAAAATTATGAGGACACAATTTATTGAATCAGGGGAGAATGTAACACCCCAAGCTTTCATGGTATGTTTCCCTTTGAATAATGCAATAGTGTGTGTTGTACACGACTTCGAGTTCTAACACACACCAAAACCGATCAAACTAGCCCTTATGAATAGTAATACCCACTTTTTGAAAATTTATAAATTTTATCTTTCAAAATGGACTTCATTTTTGGATTCGTAATATCAAATATATATTAGGGTTAATTTTTTTTATTTTTCTGAAAACTTTCAATTTTTGATGAACAGTGAAAAAAACACTAAGTTATAGTTTAAAAATGAATTTTTATTTAAATATTTATCTATTTTATTTAAATTTAATTAAGGTCAAAAGTGATACATAATACCTATATATGTTCAATGTAATTCATTGTAGTTAGTTTAGAATAATTTTAGATATATAAAAATTTTATGGAACTTTTCACCGTCTTTTACCCACCTCCTAGGAGAATTTGGAAATTCCCATAAAACATAATTTTACCACTTTTGTGAGAGGAATTTCGAAAATATGATACACACGGTTAATATCAAGGATTTAAATGTGGTTCAATAAGATAAAAATAATTTTTGTTGAATAATAACTTTTTACTTTTATTTACCACAGTTAAAAGTAAATAGGGTAATTAAGGGTAAAAATGATATTAATATTAACCTAACACATGTACTAATTATATTGGACAAGTGAATCTAGACCAAAAATAACCTTAGAAATAAAATATTATCATTTAGGTCCACTTGGATTAGATTAGGACATTTATTATTATTTAATTCAAAGAAGAGTTAAAAGAGTTAAAATCACAGTTTAATTACTAAAATATTTTTAATATAGGGTTATACATAAGATAAATTCGATTGTAAATATTAATTAGAAATATAAATAGATTTCCTACATAATATTATTTTATTTATAATTTTTATACATTAAATAATCTAATTTATTTATGACACAATGGTGATGCAGTAATTACCGAATTAATGAAATACTAAAATAATTGATATTATAAATATCTAAATAAATGTAATTTGAGATTTTTTATGAATTAAAATATATTTCTAGGTTAATATTACATATTATTATTGGTTATATGAATTTTAATCTAAGTAATAATGTTGTTATAGAATTTATCAAAAACAAAATACCCAATAGTGTCAAAATTGACATAAAAGAGTTTTTTAAACAAATATTATATTATTAATTAATATTATATTCCTAAAAATCTAAATTTCGGCCAAAGGACTTATATAATTATAGTTGCATCATTAGATTACCACTTGTTTGTCTCTTGGAAGTATATAGTAAGTTTATTAAATATATAATCTAAAAATACAAAAAGACATGGTAAATGTCAAACTATTTAACTAAGAGTTAAATCTAAAAGATAAGGTTACTATAGTGACCCAAACCTATCTAAAATATATTGGTTGTGTGGTTTTCAACCCATCCCCACCTTATACATTTAATAATCCACTTTGGAGCCATTATAAACCGAATATGAATTTATTATAAATTAATACTTTATGTTTTATTTAAAGAGCCCCTCCCCCCCCTTATAAATAGACACCACTTCTAACCAATTCCTAACACCTCTAAAGCCTTTTTTCTTGTCCAAAATCTGCCCAAATATCCTCCCAACTTCCCTCACTTAAACCTAGAGGACTTAGTGTAATCATAAATCAAACCTAAGGAGCCCTTTTGATCAAATAAAAAAAGAAGAACCCGAAGAGGAGGTAACATTCTCACCACCCTCATTCAAGTTCCTTTCTTCTTCAACTTCTTATTTCTTTGTTTTTTCCATTATAAAATAATAAATCCAGTATATTCTATATACTATGATGTTATTATAAATATTATACAACCATATTCAGTATTCTATCCATCCTTTGAATGACATGTCACTATACGTGCGTACGTACGGCTTACCGTCTCCACGTCGTGGTGTCATTTTTATACAAAACATTATTATTTATATGGGTATAATAATTATGTGTAATTCATGTAAATAATAAATATAACATGATAAGGATTCTATATATATGATATACCATGCAATTATATATGATCTTAATATCAAAAGAATGATATTATCGCTCATGCGTACGTACGGACTATCGTCTCCACGAACGCGATGAGATTCATTCCTCATCGTATCCATACAAGTCTAATTCTCATTTTATGATTAAAAATAATGTTTAAGGACTTAATATAATTATGTATATGAATATGATACAACTTATCCATAAAAAACATGACCTATATAACAAAACATATAAACGAAAATGAGTAAGTTAACACCTGAAACGATGATAATACTAAAATATTATTAACAAAACAATGTTAAAAGATCATATATGATATCATATTAATGTATATGATTATTTTATAATTAAATTAAAATTATTTAAATATTATACAGGAGGCTAACCTACCCTTGACCAAGGAAAAAGTACAAAGTAAGGGGATTCTTATCTAACTTTTAATTCCGTGAGATTTCCATTATTCACCACTTATTTATTGCATGTGGTGTGTATACTTCCCATGTTTGTATTCATTGTTTAATATACGTTATTTAATTTATATTTATATCATCATTGTATTATCCTTCTTTCATGGTTGTATGTTTTGTATGTTACCAAATCAATAATGGAATTTGAAATTTCAATTTCCACTCATTCGGCTTTACGCATACTTCATTGATTATTTTACTCCAAGATTATGTGTGGAATCACAATTCATTTGATTATGTAATAATTTCCAATCCCCTATATGTGGATATAATTTTGATACACATAATCAATCCATTGATAAATTCTCAAGTCATCGTTATGAACTTGATAATAGTAAATTTTACTCAATCTCGATTTGTTGAGTTAAACATCTAATTCATTGGTGTTGTTTTTACAAGAATATGTGTGAATTTCCTTTAATTGTTTTACACTAAATATCAAATAATATTGAGTGTATTTATATTTGTCACACATAATTATGTCGTTTATTTATCATTAACCTAAGGATACATCCTTTATGTGAGATTTCATCTCAACTTACATTCTATTGAGACTTCTTTGTTTTTATACAGCAAATAACTTTTATATGGTGTATATAATGTACTTTGAAATAGTATATCATGAATAACTTTATTCTCATGATATTAAAAAGTTTTTATTACCTCAATTATTTGTATTCAAGTGTCTCTCTTTTGGTTAGGAACTCTAACTAAAATATCATTTTAAATGTTTTAGAGATTTATTCTTCTAAATCTTTCACATTAATGTCCATATTTTAAAAATGGTTTTAAGGATTTGTTTATATGGACATTGAAGTTTTAAAATTAAAAGTACTTTTGAATGTTACAAAGTGGTATGGGACACTGTGATTCAAAAATCTATTTTTAAATGGCTTCTCAACAAATAGTGTGACTTTTAAATGTTTTCAAGAAAAAGGGGGATATTTCTCTCAAATAGTTTTCATGATTATATTCATCCAAATCAATATCATTCATTATTATATATTGAGGTTAATCTGTTAGAATACAATCTTCCATATTGTATTTAATGAGTTATGTTTGACTATGGATGTTCTATTTTTATACAATTCATGGTTTGTGGATAAAGTATTTACATTTCTTATGCTAGTTTTAATACGAATGTTTATGTTATGTTTTAATCTTTTCATATGAGGAATGCATTGGACTTCGTAAGTGATGGGTGGAGCCCGTTATAGCTCCACGATGCATCGGTAGGTCTCATGAGACTAACCAGTGTCTTGGCACAAGGCCTTGACAAAATCTTATTTGTAGTCTTGGCACGATGCCTTGACTATGTGGTTATGATAGATTGGCATTATGCATTCCATCATTATGAAATTGGTTATTGATATTTCATGTGGTTATTAGACTAGTATAATATCCATTTGAATAATTAAATGGCATTATTTCATTTTATCTTTTCCATATTATGCTGATGTTCAAGTTTAAAATGCTTTTGATTTAGTTATACATTGCCTTAAAAGTTTATGCTTATCTATGAAAGTTTCTACTATATTGTTATCCTTACTGAGCATCTAAGCTCACCCCTTTCAATGTTTTATTTTTCCCGGGATGAGAAGAAGTAATTTATGAATGACCTCTAGGGATAGTATGAGGGGATATTAAGACAAGATGTTGTTGTAGTTTTTTTTCTTTATGATGTAATGTAAGACTTGTGAATATATCTAGTGTTTCCAAGACTACTAAACTAATCGGTCTTTTGAGACTTGATCTTTTGTGATTATGCCAATGTTATGTAATAAAGAACCAACTCTGGGTAACTAGGGTCAGGGCGTTACAAAATTGATTGGATTTAGTCACTTGATCTATCACATACTATATGGAATTCTTCTTTCCTTTGGCATGTGACAGCCTAACAAATAATTATGTTGAGATATCATCCCACATCCATGTCAAGACTGGAAGTGGTAATAGGAAACCCAAAGTTTTGTGGTGTTCAGCCTTGACCTGCTAGCATGTGTAGCAACAAGAGATAAATTCAGCAATGCCACATCTCAAACGTAGCCACCAAAATTGAAGCCACAAGTAATATAACATCTTCATGGTTCCAAGATTCACCTCCCACAATTAATTATGAAAATCTCCCATCACATCTTTCATTACCGCTAAAGGTCCAACAAAATTAATTCTATAACTTGAAATTTCATTAGTGGAGAATGATCTATCAGGAACGGTTTACCCACTATAAAGAGAGTCTCTAATTCTATGAAATTCATTATAAAGATATTTTTCCTGAAGAATAATCTCTTGAATAGTGGATATCAACTAAACATTGGATAAGGAAACCTCTTCCCTAGAATCCCCAACTCGTATATGTAACTTTGAAAAAAGATCCATCAAGTTCCACTCTTCTAATGATTCTTTCGTTTCATGGGTCAGAAGTTTCCAACAAAAATCATCTGTGATGACTCCCCATTTATTCAAGGTATAGTCGATGTGAAATTTGTAATATTATAGGTCTACCAAAAACCCATGGCGGTGAATCACATATATGTTTGAGAAGATTTAACTCAAGATGTTGTAGTCTGGAAAAATGACAATCCTTTATGTGAAAAGGTAATTCCTCCAAATCCTATGCTTGTGCAGTACAATTTAATGTTGAAGGTCCTGTTTTGGGTAATTAATATCATGTTGACTATGATAATGAGAGCCATAAGTAAAAACATTATTAACATACATATGAACACAACATAATCCTAAACTCGTTGCATCACAATAGGCCACACAGCCATGCTTGGCCTCTGGAAGTGTCTGCACTACTGCAGTTGTCAGAAGATGTTTCAGCTCAAAAAATAACTCTTAAATTTTTAATCTAAAGAAAAAATTTCTCCATTCTGCGTTAGATCCATCATTGAAGAATACAACATTGAGAATTATTTAACAAACATGCGATAATACATAGGTAAACCCAATAGGATCTGAATATCAAAAACATTTCATGTATTTTCCCACATC
This sequence comes from Viscum album, assembly GCA_963277665.1. Classification (NCBI taxonomy): domain Eukaryota; kingdom Viridiplantae; phylum Streptophyta; class Magnoliopsida; order Santalales; family Viscaceae; genus Viscum; species Viscum album. The sequence continues at coordinate 644,508,526 of OY728127.1, forward strand.
CTAACACCGTTTAACTTTTCAGGATCAACTAAAATGTAATGTCCCAACACCAAATTCCCTATGCACATCAATTCTCAGATCCAAAAATCGCATTTTAAAATCATGGCATAAAGTGGATAATTTATCAAAAAAATACAAAATTCTCCTAGATGACACACATGATCCTCCCCGAACATAGATTAAATATGGATGTCATCCACAAAGACTTACACAATAGTATGAAGATACTCATGTAAAATCATATTTATTTAATACATTAAAACTTTATGATCCTTATATAGACCAAATAGCATGGAAATAAACTCATAATGATCATACCTACTTCGAAAGGCAGTTTTCTAAATTTTAGATTTTTTTCTCAATAGATGGTAACCAAATCAAAGATTAATCTTCAAGAACAACATTGCCCCATTAAAATGATAAAACTGATCATTAACCAATAAGAATAGATACTTATTCCTTTCTATAACATGGTTTAGTTTTCTTTAATCAACACAAAGGGGAAGTGAACAATAAACTTTCATAGTAAATAGAACTGGCACCGAACAATGTGAAACACTTGGAAATATAAGTAATTTCTCATGACGATAATCCAAATGAGTATTAAAATATTTCATTTCATATGAGGCCATGATGAGTGAAGGAATGGATACTAGCTGAGTACCCCGCACAAAATTGATAAAAAAACTCTACCTCCATTATTAGTGGAAAACTGAATAATTCTAAAGGAAGCATGTCGAGAAACTCCACAATAGATGGAGGGAGATAACTGCTCATAGATTTTCTCCCTTGGTCAAAAGAAACCACAAATATTAAATCCCCCAACTCTAGATAAGAAGGTCTAGATCTACTTGTACTTTGGCCTCATTCTTCTTGAATGTTTTCCGAAAACCCCATAGGGTGATATAAATGACACTTGTCAAAGATAACAATCAATTCTATATTTTATGGAAATGAGAAATCCATACCGAATATACATCCATAGTTTTCTTGTCAATAACTATAAGACTACAAGAAACCTCGACATCTAATAAAGTGAGAAAAAATCCAGACTATGAAGGCCCTGATATCTCTTTGTTCCAAGGGGTGTAGTAATATTAATCACATTAAATGAAATCATCAGAGGATGATTTAGTAGATTAACAATGTGGGTAAAAATAAACATATGAGATGCACTGGTATCAAATAAAGAGATCACTAATGACAAATCAATAGTTATGGTTCATATCACAATCGATGGACCCATAACTTCTTCCTTTAGAGAGAGTTCCACTACGTCAAGTATCTTATTTCTAGATACCTATAGCTTGAAACCCTTTTACATTGAATAATATGAATTCATCATAGTTTTAATAGGTGGTAATAATCATGTGCCAATATGGGGAGTATAAAATACATAGACGAAATTATAAAAGTATCATGAGCATCTATAGGATCCACAAACCTTGGGTTCCTTAGTGAAAACTCGATTAGAATGCACAAACATTCCATAGTGGTATAAAAGAAAATGGCATATTAACATCACTGCTGGAAGTATAGAAAAACATTTGATGTCAATAACTACCGTGAGAATCCTCACACTTCCCCTTTCCTTTTATGGAAAGTCAAATAACCCCACAGAGAAAAGGGAGCTCCCATCAAGCCTTACAACCCAGCCAGCTCCATCTTGATCATCAGGGCTTTATCCATCACATTAGAATACGTGGGAATCATCAATAAGAAAACCTAATAAAAATATCATATCAATTTCCCAACATTAATCATCAAGTCTTTATCATATCATTAGATATAAGATCAGGTGAGAACTTCACAAGCATAGATAATCAATTGGCATATTCTATCATGGTCTTGTCAGCCTACTCATGTTTGAAAAACTCAATATCCTTGGATAAAACATCAACTCTGGATAGAAATAGTTGGTGAAAATAACCATAATTTTTGGCCACTTTATTCCTTCTTCCTTCTTCACCATCACCATCGTGTCCCACCATCTTCTACTCAGTCCCTCTAGAATGAAGGTGGGAAACATTAAAATGATTTCATTAGGTGTCTCCAAGAACTCAAACAAACACTCCATCATGCCCAACCATCCCACAGTATATTAAAGAGCATTACATCCTTCGAGAAATATTTTATTTTTTTGAAGGAACTCCTTATAATAATTTTTTAATGAATCCCTCTAAGGTTCTATAGATAGATCCTAAATGAGAACTGGTGGTGGTTCATGTGCATGATCTTGGATAGTACACACAATCACTTTAACTATACTCGGTTCCATGAGAGGATTCACTCACTGTGGTTTATTAATATATTCCTCATGGATTCGATTATAAAATAATATTGGAGGAATGATGTTAAAAAACATCCTTAGACATCCTTAAATACATCATAAAAACACTCAAACCCAGCATCATGGGGAAAATCCAAATATAAAGAAAGAAATATTTGGATTTCAATCTATCTAATTCAAAAGTAGCAAAAAGGCAAGAAGTAATCCTCAAGAATTCATTACCAAACCACACTTGGTGACTTAAGGCTTAGTATGGCGACAGGTGTTTAGGAACTCAATCACAACTACCTATTATGTCCTGATAAGATTACACAACTACATACTGAAATCAAGAAAATAAGAACAAAATCAATATTTGATACCATATTTTCACAAACCATCTTTGGTAACCTATTAACTTGATAACTAAGCTTGTCTTGATATACACCAAAGGTAATGCCAAATACCCATCTATTTTTTACTAGACTGTATAATTATAAAAAATAAAGGTGGTGATGAATTTTTCACAATCATTATAGAAGAAATATAAACAAGATAGAATGTATTCAAGAAAAACTCCATATGGAGTACTATAATAGAATTCCAACTGGTATAAACAACTAAAAGTACTGTAAAAATTACTGGAAAGTAGAATAAAAACTCAAGTCCAAGTGGACACAACTCTTCAATCCCAAGGATTGAAAACTACTATCACCTCTAAGTGGAACATTACCCTTTCATTAACTTAGAAGAATATAATCTACAAACACCCAGAAGAATAGGTAGGGTGTGAGATGAAATCTCAACAGGGTCTCACCAAGGATTCTATAATAAGATGACACATTTAATTAACCAAGTAATTATTTCAATTTTAAATAAACCGATACGATATTAAAAAATTATATTCATACAAATAATGCTTTGCATTTTGGATGAGGGAAATACCCTAAATTACTGTCTCATTAAAATTTTTATATAAAAAAATTATTTAAATTAAGAAGGCCTGGAGAAATAGTTTACAAGGATTAGAATATATATTTTAAATATAAAATATAAGGAACATAGAATCTTCCAAAAGGTACAATACTTTCATGATATAGGACTCCCTCATGCTCAGGTAATGATCACAACAATATGTGTACACACATCCTCCCTGATATTGACCATGGAGAAACCAATCACCATCCCATCAGTGATGTGACCTGTTTCATATGTATTATTAGTGTTCTAAATCATAGAGTGTTGTCCCAAATAACTCACTAACTACCTTGGATTTCATGTACTCTAATAAAAATCAATTATGGGAAATTTATTTTACAAATATTTAAAATAAAATTCATCCACTTTTTCCATTTTAAATATTCTAGTTTTCCATTTAAAACCCGAAATTGTGTTTGTCATAAAATCATGGATTTTCCACAATAAAATAGGCTATTTTCTATTTGAACCATTTTAATCCATTTTTTCCAAAAACCTATTTGAAATAAATTTCATCAAATTAATTTCACCTTTTAAATTCAAAATTTTAAATTTCACAAATATTCCATCAATTTCACAAACATACCCCAATTCAATGGAATTGGGGGGTCTCCCAATTTCATGCCCAACAAATTGAAAATACCCTAATAAAACTAAATTTTATTTTTTATAAATCAATTGAACATAATTTCAAGAAATTAAATTTAAATTAATAAATTAAAGTTAAATCAAGAAATTTATGGTTAATCAAAATGGACAATAAAAAAAGAACCACCTACCTCAGGATCACAGGATCTCAAAACAGAAATCCCAAATTAGGAAACTACAATGAAGAAATTTGGAGTAAAAGATATGAGAATAAAATATGGATTCATTATATAAAATAGAGGATATTAGATTCTAAAGAAACACAGGGATATAAAAAACTATAGTAATGAAATATGAGAGAGTGGGAGAAAGAGAACATGAAGAGGAAAAATTTTGGGAAGAGATCAAACATCAGTCTACTGGCTTGGATTCACTTCTTAAAGGGTTTAGAGGGGACAAAATAACCACTAGGGATACTCCAATGAATAACAAGATTTTCAAGGTTCATATTGGCCCATCGGGTAGCTAAAAGGCGGAAACATAATTTTTCAAACCAATGGACTATCCTGCAAAGCCTCACTGCCTGGGATACTATATTTAGAATAACATAGATTAAAGAACATAACCATATGGTTGACTTTGAGTATAACTATAAAATAACATCCTAAGGTTTTTATAAGGTATGAATTCGGTGGTACTTCTTGGAAATACATCCCTATATAGATATTTCATGTAGATGGGGTTCTGAAATAGTTGTACCTAGGGGTAATAACTCTGAAATGGGTGTATTGTGATTGATTAGACCATCAACTGGTGCATGAAAATGGACCTTAATTTGAACTAGGTTTGAATCTCCTATGGTATATTCTTAGGATTATTCATATTTTTATTACAAACCATTATGGCATATTTAAATATATGATGATAATGAAAAACCTAGGTTAAACCTAACCCATACTATATTGAAAATATTGAGTCATTATATTTAAATAGTAAAAATTATTATATGGATTTCCAAATATGCTTATTGTTTTGAAACTATAAGTCTTTTTAGTCAATGGATGGAACCTGAAAGAATCATGTTAACATTAATCATAGAGAAAAAACTTAAGGAATCATGTTGAAATTGATCATGAAGGATAATGTAGTGATTATTAGAGAAAAATAGGATGATTATAGGAGTGAAATATATAGTAATTTTTCTAAACCTCTAATAAAAAAATATAATTAACAATCTTTACCTCAATAACCTATCAGATTAACCAAATAAGAGAAGGATGTAATTCGTTTAGATCTCGAGTGATGGATACCAAAGAGGAATAAAGGATCAATTTCTTTAATGTAAGAAATATTGAAGGAGATACCTAGGGAAGTGTCTCAATGGAACATGGTTTTTTTTCTGTGTGGAATGGAAGGGAATAAGAAAAATAATTTCACAAAGAAAAGTAAATATTATAATGGATTAAAATAAATTGAATCCTTGGGATTCAATTTTTTGTATTAGATATGGGGAACCTATGGGTTATGTGATTAAATCCTCTCTTATAAATGATAAGTCCTAGACCAAGGGATTAATTATGGTGAAATGAAATGGATGAAGAAATTTTTAGTGGGACACTAAAATTAAATTAAAGAAGTATTTTTACCGATGGTATTTTGTTATAAGATTCAGGAAATTATTAAGGATTACAATAAATTTTAGATGAATATATGTGTTCATTAACTTAATTGTAATATATTCCATCATGGTAAATGTGTTTAACATTGATCGTAATTTCAATGTCTTAAAAACCCCATTTAAAATTTATATGGTAGGAATGTCATAAGATTAAGGATATTTTGGGAAAACATTTATGGAAATATAACACATTAGTTTAGTATATGTTCTAGTAAAAACGTTATTTGAGAAATAATTAATTTACATTTTATAGAAATATTTTTAAGAATATTGATAACTATTAGGGTTAATTTGATCATTAATGAAATTGTAATAATAGTCAAATATGATTATTATACTTGGTGGGAAAAATAATATTTTTGAAAACATTAGTAAATAAGTCATATAATTATTAATTTTATTTCCAGGATTTCCAAAATATTTTTATTTTAAAATTATAATAGTTATATTAATATAGTTTATAAAAAGGAAAACCCATAGGAAGTCTAAAAAATGTCTCATTAGGATAGGATGTGGGACTTAAACCCATGACTAAAGGAAAATAATGGGTAAGCACCTTCTAGTGGCATATGTGAAATCATGGTTAATGTGTCACTATTTTAGCTAAAATATTAGAAAAAAATAATAATGATGAACCAGTAGTGTTACTCATAATGTTTAGAGATTAGTGTATTAAAAATCAGGTGTTATCCATAATGGTTTTGAAAATAGTTAGATATATACATAAAGACTTGTTTCATGGAACTTATGATCTGTAAAAAGTGAATTTTAGTGCTTTAGTAAAAAAATCATTTTTTTATATTTATTTCATAGAGTAAGGGAAGAATTGAAAATTTGTTGAAGAAGAACCAAATAATGAAATTATTCTTATAAATTATAAATGTTTCAATTATGTATATTTTCATAAATTCATTGATAGTAAAAGAGTTCCTCAACATTGGAAAAAGTATCCTGAAACAAAAATGTTATGTGCTTACCTTCATAATCAATGAATCATATAATATTTTAGATTATCAAAAAATTATGGAATTGAGGCCCTTATATTTCCATTTATAATTCAATTTCTTTTTATAAATGGACTTATTAACTCTCAATATGTATTTTTTTCTTTTTTCCTATGTATATTTTTTCATTTCCCACCTATGATCTCCTACATGGAAACCTAGTTATATTTTTTTTCCAGATGACCATAACACATAATTTTATCTCTTATTAAGTGGTTTTTTTGTTTACGCCATTAATATGTCATTTTTTTGATAATGTAATTTGAAAATATTAATCCTTGGATTATAGATATCATCTATAAGTTGAAAGGATCCAATTTATTCAATGTAGAGATAATGTAACATCCTGAAATTCCAAAATAATAACATTGTATTCAATAGAATATGTGACAAAAAAACTAAAATTGAAAATATTATAACAGAAAAGATAATAAAATACATTTATTTTAGAATAAATATAATTTCTTTGATATCTTATTATATCAAGAATATGATATTCTTAATTATATTTCATTGTATACATTACCAAGTTTTATGGAACAACAATATACTATTAATATTGTTATCTAATATGAAATTTTTCTCCAAGATGAATGAATATATAGAATGAATAGAGTCAAATAAAAAATCAAATTTTATATTATAAATTTTATTATTATCTATTCATAATTAATAAAACGAGTATCAATTAAAAGAAAATGTCTTTTTTTGAAAAGCTATATTTTTTTCTAAAAACCGTTTAGTCACGATGTGCACATATAATTTAATTTTTTTTTTCTATTTCAGAAAATTTATTTCAAAAGTAAAAATTACTTTTCAATTTTTTTTTAATATTATATTAGGTTCTTTATTTCAAATTTTTCAAAAAATGTTTATTTTTCGATGAATAGTGGAAAACAATGAATTTTAATTGAAAACAACTTTTTATTTAATATTTTATTATTCTAAAAAATATTACTAATTGGTTCTAAAGAAAAATTATTTCAATTTTATATCAATTATTCCAATTTAGGTCATTAGAATCATATCCATATTGAATTTAAATATAAAAATATTGTAATATGTTAAACGTTTTCACTTTAAAAACACAATTCTCATCACATATATGAGATTTATTTTAAATTAAATATTTCCAATTAGGTGAATTGAATTTGAAATATGGGTTCTATATTTTGAAATAGAATAATAAATAATTTCTTGTAATTTCAAAATAATTTTTTTACCAAAATGAATTCTGAATTCTGTAAAAATTAATTACTACGGTTAGGGTAAATATGGGTTTACGAGGGTTTAAAAAAAAGATAAGGTTAAAAATTACTTTTACACATGTCTAAAAACTATTTTGTGCCCATATTTCGACCATTAAAACTCTCATGATATATAATGGTTCATTATGGACCGTTGTTACATATGAAAAATGTGGTAGAACTCAATTATTTTAAAAAAACAAGTGTGTTCTCCTCCTGAGTAAAGAAGACCACACCCTTTACTCTCTAATTACCGCCATAAAACAACTTTGGGATTCTGAATACATTCCCAATATATTAAAAGAATCCCTCCCCTTTTCCTAAATTAATTTTTTGATATATATCTATCCAATGAAGGCTTTAGTGAATACCTAAAGAGGATACCTGAAGAATAGGTAATGTTTTTCAACAAGAATATTTATATTCTTTATTTCTTATACTCTTTAAATTTTGATTAAACCATGATGATATAATAACTTAAATATATAATATATATAGGGCTTTTTTTATAATTTGTTCAGGTCCTAAAAATATTTTCATTTCTATCAAATATGTTATAAAACCATCGTTTGTGTGTAAGGTGGACAACCGCCTCACAATCCGAGGTTATTCTTATTTCCATTTCCACCTCTTAATGATGTGTGTGACGATAAAGGAAATATATATATATATATATATAATATTTATTACCTATTTATACTTCTACCATCACTATATAAAATATATATATTTATATATTTATCTTCCATCATATAGAAGATACTATAATGTCACTCGTGTGTACGTCCAACTAGCACCTTGCAAAGCAATGTGATTCATCTTTCACTAACTATTAACGTAAAAGGTGATAAATATAATTTTAATGATTAATGGAGATCTAAATAATATAATTATGAAACTCATGACATAATTATCATTATGAAAAGATAAAACATATCATCTTATTTCATACCCTTTCACCCACTTAAGTATGATAGCATAGTTCAAGTACGCATGGACTATCTCCATCATGAAGCGATGTGACTCTATTTTCATTACCTAAATACCACGGATGATATATATAAGTATAAAATAAGTTATATATGATATTATGATCAGTATTTAGTTGTATAATATTTCTTAAATTTCTTCTATAGTGATCATTGAAAAATGGAATTATTACTCATGCATACATATGACCTACCATCTCCACGATCATAACGTACTTCATTTTTCATAAAAGTCATTCATGTTTTGTTTTGGAAGTAAAAATGAGGTTGAAATATGATAATTATTTGATTATTATTATTCTAGATATGATATAAATATATAACATATGAATGAACTGGATCTTTCATGACGAAACATGAATTATAAAATAAGCTAATTAACACTCGATATAATGAAAATAATGAAATATTCATAATTAATGCGTAATATGATATTATAAATGGATAATATATGATATTTTAAATATAAATATGGTTCTATAATATTTTAAAAGTAAGTTTACCACCACTACAGAAGAGGTTAAAACATGTTCAACCAAAAAGAAGCATATGGTAAGGGATTTTGTCTCTATTTTATTTCATTGAGAAACATTTTAATGTTACGCACCTCATTTATTTTATATGGTGTATATACAGCCCCATGGAGATGTAATATCATGAATAATTCATTCATAATGGTATTTTATGTTTGAATTTGGTTTCTTTAATCTAATTTTAATTGAATTAAAAGATACCAAGTGGTAAAGAATTTCAGAACTCAATTCCACTTCATTGGGATATATTACAACTTAATTTTCATTGACATTATAAGATTATGTTTATAATGACTTTTTATTCTCTTATGTTTTATATTAAAGTCAATAATTTTTATTTAATATTGATATACACAATCAATTCATTGTTTTATTCTCACATCAATGTTCTTATCTTTTCAAGGGTCTACTTTACAATCTCATTTTAATCTAGATTGTTTTTTCATGAATTTAAATTAATGGAAATAATTTTATAAATTTTTAATAAAACCATTAATTTTATTATAATATAGTTATTCGTGATATTTTAATGTAATAGTACAATTTTACACTATTAGGTACTTAAAATTATTGACATTTGTTTTAATAAAATACTACGTTATTTCTCTGTTCGATCAGAAATCTATTTACATATAAATACATGTTTATTTAATATGGTTTAAGAAAATTAACCTCTAAAAAATGTTTTATTAAATTCATTTTTTTCCATTTTTACTCATTAAAAAAAATTCCAAATTAAATTATGTCATTTTTAAAACAACGACCATTTGGATTTTTACTTAAAATATAAAAGGAATCTTCTTATTATTTTCCAAAAAAGGAACATTTATAACATTTTTATAGTTAAAAAGTATTGTTTTTCCAACTCACACAACATATATGTATTTATCCTTTATAAATTATTTGAAATGTTTTTTAAATTATTACAATTATCTTTTTAAATAATTGTTTTTCAAATTTATTGATATATATTAGTCTAAAAAAGTGATTCCCAAAATGAAAAAGAAATTTTCCCCAAGAATGTTTTAAATAATTTTCTTCAATATAAAAAAAACCATTATTTTTACTCCAACAGTTATAAATTTTATTAATACCATCTTTATCCTTCCTGAGGAGGGTTTGTGATTATTTTGACCTAGGAATTTATTGACATTTACATCCTTGATTAATTTTCATATTCATTAACATCCCTATAAAATATTTACAGTCCTATTATCATTGGAAATTAAATTTACCATAATTATCAATATTGATTATCATGTATATCATTATTTTTAAACAATATATCCTTTCAATATATAGTGTTTTACATTAAAATATATTTTATTGACTGGGAAAATATTGATAATTTTTATTCCTTCCTCAATACAAATTTTTAATGCTAAGGAACATTGTTTATGAATTAAAACTATTATTCGATATATGAGGAATGCATTTTACATGCATTAAACAAGATGGGAAACATTTATAGAAATACAATAGAAAAAATTTTAGACTTATGGTATGAGTTAGTTTCTTAGTCATAGTTATGTGGATTTTTAACCATTATGTTTTAAATATTACTGTGAGTGGTCTTGATAGTAAACATATAATGTGATTGGGAAACATTCGGACTAATATTTAAGAATTTATTTCATTTAGAGTTTAGTTATTATCATCTATGATATTTTTCCAATGATATTCTCTCTGGACTAAATTCATGCTCATTTATTTATTAATGGAATGAATTTTAGTTATTTTTATTTCAATATTGATTAATCCTTATCCACTTATGGTAGTCAGTTTATTAATTAAATGGAATGTGTTTTCAGTAATTTTCCTTTACATTGATTATTATAGTCAATCATTTAAATGGAATGTGTGTTAAAATATTTACCTTTCCATATTCATCGTTCCTTATTAATGTTTCATCAGGTATTCATAATTCATTCCACTACACTGAACCCTTATATAGAAGTTTAGATCAACCTTATTTTGTTTTCTTTCCCCAAGATTCCATAAAGAGTACTATAATTAATATGAAAGGATATTATAGAAGGAATAATGTTATTATTGAAAAAAAATTATATTATAATTTGTTTATTTAATTGTAATTAAAGACTCAAAAATGTATCTAGTTTACCATGACTAATAAATTATTCATTACATTTTGATGGGATTACATGTACAAATACCAATGTAATAAATTAGACATCATCTCTATAAGTACCCGGCCTTAAAGAATTACATAATCTTGAATTAATTGAATAATTCACATTGAGGATATTTTTAGGTTTAGAGTTTTAGAGAGTTAGACAATAACTATTAAATTTCATCTCAAAAATTACAATGTAGACAATTTTACTCAGTTTCTGTAACGCCCCGACCCAAGTTACCTAGAGTCGGTGCATTATTTTAATACATTGGCATGATTATAAGGAATAAAGTCATGAAAGACCGATTAGTTTAGAAGTCTTGGAAAATAGATTACATACATGGAAGTTACATTACACTTTACAAAATAAAATGTAACATAAATGATCCTTTGATAATTCCATTAATCCCCTAGCTTAACCCTACTTATCAATCACAATACACTTCTTGGAATCCTGAGAAAATTAAAACATAGAAAGGGGTGATCTCAGATGCTCAGTAAGGATACCAATATAGCGGAAACATTCATGAATAAGCATAAACATTTAAGGCAATGTATACGACTAAAACAAACACCTTTTTAAACATAAACTTTAGCATAATATGGAAAATATACAATAAAATAATTTCATTTACTTATTCACATGGATATTCTACTAGTCAAATAATCACATGCAATATCAATATCCACTTTCATAATGATGGAATGCATAATTCCAAACTATCATAACCACATATTCAAGGCCTTGTGCCAAGAATAAAAATAAGATTTTGTCAAGGCCTTGTGCCAAGACACTAGTTTGTCTAATGAGACCTACCGATGCATTGAGGAGATATAGTGGGCTCCACCCGTCACTTAATAAGTTCAATGCCTCCATCATATGAAAAGGTTTAAACATTACATAAACATTCGTATTAAAACTGCCATACGAAATTTCAATACTTTACCCATAAACCATGAATGGTACAAAAATAACACATCCACAGTCAAACATATCACAAAACCTTCAATACAATATAGAAGATTTGTATCATAATAAATCAACTTCAAACAAGTTTAAAATCCATTAAAGTATTTTGACATAGATGAAAATGATTTGTAAAACTCTATGAGAGAAATATCCCTTTTTCATGAAATTTTTTTAAAGTCACACAATTTAAAAAGGAAGACATTTAAAGAAATTTTTTAATCAAAGTTTCTCATACAAATTTGAAACTATTTAATGTAATTAACATTTTAAAACATTCATGCCCATTTAAATAAATCCTTAATTTTTTTTTGAAAACATGGACATTAATGAGAATGGCTTAGAAGAATAAATCATTAAAACATATAAATTGATGTTTTAGTAAAAATTATATTAAAATAATACCTTTGAATACTATTTGATAAAACATGGACATGGATAATAAATATGTCCCAGTAGATACTTACACAAAAACAACCTCGGATAATAAAGATATTGTGAAATTAACCCTTACCTTTCACTTTCCTTTAGTCGAGGGTACGTTTAACATCCTGTATGAAGATTTTAGTATGTCATTAAATTATACCAGAACCATATTAATATAAATGATATCATACATGATTCATGTATGACTTTATACTACCCATTTAATAATAATTTCCATGTTAAATTAATATTTCGGGTAATAATCGCTTTCTTTATCGTATGTGTTTTAACTTGTTACTCTTGATTGTATCACTTATAAAAATATTTAATTACTTCCAGAAAATGAAACATGATTTATATATCATATATATTTAGAATATAAATATGTATAATAGTCATATATAAGAAATGAAAAACACCGTTTATGGAGTGGTAGTCCGTATGTACGCATAAACGTTGTTTCCGTTTTCATATCGTATTGAACGGAACTAAGTGAATAAGATATATGAAAGTACATATATATATATATCCAGTAGAATTATTATTTCATATATTACATACTTATTAGTAATATATATTTTTATAATCGTCGATGAATGGTGATCGTGAAAATTAGTCTCATCGCGTCGTGGAGACGGTAATCCGTACGTACGCACGAGCGACAATATCATTTCCTTAAAGGTGTGGAATTGGATGGTATATTAATTTTACAGATACATTATAATGATATTTTAATTATTTATATACATATTACTCATCATTATATCCATCCAAATAACATAGTGTTGAATAAAAAATTACACCACGGCGTGGAGACGGTAAGCCGTATGTACGCACGCATGGTGACATTATCATTTACAATATGGATAGAATAATGAATATAGTTGGGACATATTTATAATAACATCAAGTATATAAAATATAATAGAATTATTATTTTAAAATTGAAACAACAAAGAATGAGTAAGTGGAAGAATAAGAGAACTTGGAAGATGGTTGTGAAATCATTACCTCTTCTTCGGGTTCTTCCTTTTGATTTGATCAAAAGGGCTCATTAGGTTGTCTTTCGGACCAATGGAAGGCCTCTAAGATGAATTGATGATCGTTGGGAGGATATTTGGGTAGGGTTTGTCCGAGCCAAATGGCTTTGGAGGTGTGAATTTTAGAGAAGGGGAAGTTCCCTTTTATAAGAGGGGTGAGGGGTACCTTAGGAAAATATTAAAATATTATGGTATAATAAATTCCTTTTCGGTTTCTAATGGATAAAAAATGAATTATTTAAAATATAATGTGGTTATGGGTCAAAAAAAAACTCAACCAATAGTTTTTAGACTAGTTTAGGTTATCATATTAACCTTAACTTTTAGATTTAACTCTTAGTTAAATAGTTTGACATTTACCATTTCTCTTTGTATTTTTATATTATATGGTTAATAAACTTACAATAAAATGCCAATCGAACCCAATTGGTTCATTATTTTCATATCTATTAGTATATAAGTATTTATACCGAACCCTATATTTTTAGGACTATTATATCAATTAATAATATAATATTTGTTTTAAAAACTATTTTATGTCAATTTTGACACTCTTTGGTATTTGTTTTTTGATAAAATAATAACAACATTATTACTTAAAAAAAATACATTGAGTAAATCCTAACATGTCATATTCACCTAGAAAATTCGTGGATGTTATAAAAACATGTAAATAATATTTATTTTAATATTTATAATTCCATTTATTTGATTCTTTTATTAATAAGGTAATTACTGCATCATCATTGTTTCATTAATAAATTTAATTATTTAGTCTATAAAAATTAGAAATAAAATAAAATTATATAGGAAATATTTTTATCTTTCTAATGAATATTTATAGTCGAATTTATCTTATGTATAACCCTATATTAAAATTTTTTTAGTTATTAAACGTTGATTTTAACTCTTTTAACTCTTCTTTAAATAAAATAATAATAAACGTCTTAATCTAATCCAAGTGGACCAAAAGGGTCATATGTTTTTATTATGGTTTTTTCTGTCAAATTACACTTATCCAATAGAATCAGGACATGTGTTAGGGTAATAATAATACCATTTTTACCTTTAATTACTCTATTTACTTTTAACCGTGGTAAATAAAAGTAAAAAAGTTACTATTCACCAAAAATTATTTTTATCTTATTGAACCACATTTTACTTCTTGATATTAACTGCATGTCTCATATTATTGAAATTCAACTCACAAAAGCGGTAAAATTATGTTTTATGTAAATTTTCAAATGCTCCTAGGAGGTGGGTAAAAGACGGTAAAAAGTTCGATAAACTTTTTATATATATAAAATTATTATAAAATGAATCCGATTAATTACATTGAATTTATATAGGTATTACGTATCTATATTGACCTAAAATAAATTAAAATAAAATAAATAATTATTTAAATAAAAAAGCCGGTTTTAAAACAATAACTCAGTGTTTTTAACAATACATCAAAAACTGAACGTTTTCAGAAAAATACCAAAAATTCACCCTAGGTTAATTTCGATATTTTGAATCAAAAAATGTTGTCTATTTTACTAAATTCAATGAATATAAGTTGAATTAATTAATTTAAAATTAATTCCCATTGTCAAAACCAAAAGGCATATATTTAAGAAATAATAACTATCAAAATACTGACACTTGTTTATGTCCAATTTCAAAGTAAAATTACTTAAAATGACCATCATTGAATTAAATCTTAAAAATATAATATATTTAAACTTCAAAACCGTTAAAATGTATAATTTAACACTATAAATTATTTTGATTAAAAAAGTTGTTTTCAGTAAAAATATAGTATTGTTTCACTATTCACCCAAATATTAAAGTTATCAGAAAATCACCAAAAATTTATTGAAACTAAATTCTTATGTCTTGATTCTAAAGAAGAAGATTATTTTGTCAAAATTTAATATATAAAAGTTTCCAATATTGGATTTAAAAATGGTTTGCCATTAAAAGGCGGTAAAAGTGCATTTTTTTAAAAATACTTCTTTTATCTAAAAAATCAATTAGTTCTTAAATTATGTGTAAGAAACTCATAATATGGATTCTAAAAATCAATAAATACTATTCATAACCTCTTTTTAACGGCTAGTTTGGTAAGTTGTGGTGCGCTTGAACTCAGTGTTGCTTGTAGTGCAAGTTATTAAATTACTTTGAAGAAATAATGTACTATGAAATCTTGGGGTGTTACATTCTTCCCTCATTTAGTAAATTGTGTCCTCATAATTTGAAATTGTTCTTTGAAAATAAAAGGATGAAAATAGAAAATACCATTGTGGGAAAACCCACATCAGAAGTTGGATTAATAAAATTTAGTCTTTATAAGAGTAAAAGGGTAATGAAAAAGTCACCACCAAATTATGATATCGATTAGGAGAACATTGGTGGAAATTAGAGGCACATAATTGGAGGAAAATTGTAAAGATTTATAAGGAGTGATTGAGGTCATCAATCACAAACAATTGTAGAATTATGGGCCTCAAAGCCACCAATTTATACTGATTTAAAATACCATCGGTTCAACAAAATGTATGGTATTATAATAACACATTTTTGGTTTTAAAATGCCTTACCTAAATCTTAAGAATTTATTTCTTCATATAATAACAGAAGAAAAAAATGTATACTTGTCATGTATAGTTCCATCCTTTCACTAATTTCTACCACAAACTCATCTTTCACTCTAAAATATAATAGAACTTAAATAAATATACTATTTATCCTATTTGCATAGGGTTCCAAAAAAATGAATTTATAATTCATCTACCAGACCCTTTAAAAAACTAAATTATTCAATCTAGGACATCACATCGGTCAGTGATATGTGATACACCGTTGTCTCCCTTTGGTTGCGGATTCATGTCTTGCGGCCTTTCCGGATGCGACGGGTTGCCGTCCGACCTCTGGGTTTTCCTTTTTATGGAAATCCAAAAATAACCATAACAATACTGTCCATTTTCAAACATAATCCATTCCAGCCTTTAGAAATATCCAAAATAATTATATCCAAACTCTCAGTCCAAAATTTATAAAGAAGTTAAACATAATGAGGATCCTTCTCTCTAGGTAATAACATGTGAACACCTTCATCATGTAATCTTTTAAAACACCGCAACATCCTGAATTACCAAAATCAAACATATCTTATTCCAATAACACTACCTCATTATCCTGACCATATTAAGGATTACCTTTCCTTCAACCATGTATTTTCCAAAAAGTGTAGCTTACTATTAAGTCACTTTTCTAAGAACCATATAATCTCAAATCTTTAATAAAATAGTACAGCAGTACAATCCTTATTTATCTCCATAATTATTTTAACCATTATACTATTGATACAACACTCAAATGAAATAACAACATAATAATACTAGTCATTCCTCTTCATCTGAGGTAGTATCATAAATTGAATATAATCCAATAACATCATTTTCGGTATACTCTTATGATTTGGACATTGGTTCACTTAGTGTCCCAACTCCTTGTAGATGAAGCATTGTACATTTGAAACCTTTTTCTTACCCTTTCAGTCACATACTTGGTGTCCATTTTATCCACATTTATAACAAACTCCCATTCCCTTCAAGAAAGTTCCAGGGTGTTTCTTCCCACAGTTATCACATATGGGAAAATTCTTCTTTTCCCTCTCCCCTTTATCCATCTTTCCCTCTTCCATCCTTTTCTTCTCTTCCTTCCCATCAAATCCATAGGACTCAGAGAATTTTATACTTATATTATTAACACATGATACTATTTCTTCTTATGTTGAGAATACATGGGAGACTATTTCCCTTCTTAAGGATGGATTAATACCATGAAATATATAATCATTCTTACTCTTTGGATCATACATATTACTGGAGTTCACATTCCTTCTACTGGGTGCCATTTAAATACAATGGCATACACTATGTCAGTTTATGAATTGCAATGAATAATTCCAAACTTATAAAATACCTAACATAAATTGAATAGTTTATGGATATAATCTATAAAAACATTTTCTTTGAGGAGGTATATATTAGTATATCCTTTATAATGATTTGTAAAGAAAATGATAATTATCCTAAGCATATCCTCCGGGAGTGTCGTAACCAAGAGTGCAGCAAGGCCCATTCTCATGCAACAGTTCTCATTCAAGTATAGCTCAAAGCGGTGTTTTAGGGTTTTACCCCTTGGTACATCTGTGCTAGATCCACCTCTACCTACTCATATCCATACAGGGATGTGTTTCCTTAGAAAACTCACAAAATCTCTACATTACCAAAATTCAAGGAAGTTATTCTATACTAATCCTCAAAGTCTATCTTAGGGTAATGGGCTCTAATCAGAGTTTATCTAAATCTAGTTTCCAAGGTTATTGATAAAATTCCTATGATACCAAATGTAATGCCCCTACCCCAGTTACCCAGAGTCGGTGCATTATTTTAATTAATTTTCATGATTACAAGGAATAAAGTCCCAAAAGACCGATCAGTTTAGCAGTCTTGGAAAATAGATTACATACATGGAAGTTACATTACACTTCAGAAAATAAAATTCAACAGAAATGATCCTTTGAGAACGCCATTAATCCCCTTTCTTAACCCTGCTTATGAATCACAATACATTTCTTGGAATCCTAATAAAATTAAAACATAGAAACATGTGAGCTCATATTCTCAGTAAGGATAACAATATAGAGGAATCCTTCATAAATAAGCATAAACATTTAAGGCAATGTATAAGACTAAAACAAACTCCTTTTTAAAATTAAACTTTAGCATAATATGGAAAAGATTCAATAAAATAATTCCATTTACTTATTCACATGGATATTATACTAGTCAAATAATCACATGAAATATCAATAGCCACTTTCATAATGATGGAATACATAATTCCAGACTATCATAACCACGTAGTCAAGGCCTTGTGCCAAGACTATGAATAAGATTTTGTCAAGGACTTGTGCCAAGATACTAGTTTGTCTCATGAGACCTACTGATGTATCGAGGAGCTCTATCGGGCTCCACCCGTCACTCACTATGTCTAGTGGATTCCTCATATAAAAAGTTTTAAACGTTACACAAACATTTGTATTAAAACTGGCATACGAAATGCCAATACATTACCCATAAACCATGGATGGTATAAAAATAACACATCCACATTCAAACATATCACAAAACCTTCAATACAATACAGATGGTTTTTATCATAAAAAATCAACTTCAAACAAGTTTAAAATCCATTAATGGATTTTGACATAGATGAAAATGATTTGTAAAACTCTTTGAGAGAAATAGCCCTTTTTTCATGAAAACAATTAGAATTCACACAATTTAGAAAGGAATACATTTAAATATATTTATGAATCAAAGTGTCCCATACCAATTTTAAACTTTTGAATGTAATTAAAATTTTAAAACATACCTGTCCATTTAAATAAATCCTTAGAAACATTTTGAAGACATCGACATTAATGAGAATGGTATAGAAGAATAAATATTTAAAACATTTAAATTGATGTTTTATTAAAAATTACCTTAAAATAATTCCTTTGAAAACTATTTTATAAAACATTGACATGGATAATAAATATGTCCCAGTATATACTTACACAAAAACAACATCGGATAATAAAGAGATTGTGAAATTAACCATTACCTTGCACTTTCTTTTAGTCGAGGGAACGTTTAACCTCCTGTATGAAGATCATAGTATGTTATTAAATTATAACAGAACCATATTAATCTTTATGATATCATACATGATTCATTTATGACTTTATATTAACCATTTAATAATAATTTCCATGTTAAATTAATATTTCGGGTAATAATCGCTTTCTTTATCGTACGTGTTTTAACTTGTTACTCTTGATTGTATCACTTAGACCAAGATTTAAATACTTCCAGGATATAAAACATGATTTATATATCATATATATTTATAATATAAATATTTATAATAGACATATATGTGAAATGAAAAACATCGTTTATGGAGATGGTAGTTCGTACGTACACATAAACGATGTTTCCGTTTTCATATCATATTGAATGGAACTAAGTGAATTAGATATATGTAAGTACATATATATAAATATATATATCTCCAATATCATTATTATTTCATATATTACATACATATTAGTAATATATATTTTTATAATCATCGATGAATGGTGATCGTGGAAATGAATCTCATCGCGTCGTGGAGATGGTAATCCGTACACACACACGAGCGACAATATCATTTACTTAAAGGTGTGGAATTGGATGGTATATTAAATTTAAAGAGATATTATAATTTTATTTACACTATTTATATAAATATTACTCATCATTATATCCATCCAAATAACATAGTGTTGAATAACATATTACACCATGATGTGGAGACGGTAAGCCGTACATACGCACGCATGGTGAAATTATCATTCATAAAATGGATAGAATAATGAATATAGTTGTTCCATATTTATAATAACATCAAAATATATATAAGATACTATATTTATTAATTTATAATGGAACCAATAATGAATGAGTAAGTGGAAGAATAATAGAACTTGAAAGAGGGTGGTGAAATCATTACCTCTTATTCGGGTGCTTTTTTTTGATTTGATCCGAAGGGCTCTGTAGGTTGTCTTTATGACCAATGGAAGGCCTCTAGGATGAAGGTAGGATATTTGGGAGGATATTTGTGTAGGGTTTGGCCGATCCAAATGGCTTTGGAGGTGTGAATTTTAGAGAAGGGGAAGTTCCCTTTTATAAGAGAGGTGAGGGGTACCTTAGGAAAATCTTAAAATATTATTTTATAATAAATTAATTTTAGGTTTATAATTGATAAAAAATAAATTATTTAAAATATAAGGTGGGGATGGGTCTAAAAAAACTCAACCAATAGGTTTTAGACAGGTTTAGGTTATAATATTAACCTTACCTTTTAGATTTAACTCTTAGTTAAATAGTTTGACATTTACCTTGTCTCTTTGTATTCTTATATTATAGGGTTAATAAACTTACTATAAAATGCCAATCAAACCCCAATTGGTTAATTAATGAAATTTCTATTCTTATATAAGTATTTTTTCCAATCCTTATATTTTAAAGTCTATTATATCAATTAATAATATAATATTTGTTTTAAAAACTATTGTATGTCAATTTTGACACTCTTTTGTATTTTTTTTTGATAAAGTAATAACAGCATGATTACTTAAAAAAAATATTTAATCAATTATAACATGTCATATTCACCTTGAAAATTAATTGATGTCATAAAAACATTGAAATAATATTTAGTTTAATATTTATAATTCCATTTATTTTATTCTTTCATTAATAAGGTAATTACTGCATCATCATTGTTTCATTAATAAATTTAATTATTTAATATCTAAAAATTATAAATAAAATACAATTATGTATGAAATATTTTTATCTTTCTAATAAATATTTATAATTGAATTTATCTTATGTATAACCCTATATTACAAATGTTTTATGTATTAAACTTTGATTTTAACTCTTTTAACTCTTGTTTAAATAAAGTAATAATAAATGACTTAATCTAATCCAAGTGGACCTCAAGGGTCATATTTTATTCCTAAGGTTGTTTTTGGTTGAATTACACTTATCCAATAGGATTATGCCATGTGTTAGGGTAATAATAATATCATTTTTACCCTTAATTACCCTATTTACTTTTAACCGTGGTAAACAAAAGTAAAAAGTTTCTATTCACGAAAAAATTATTTTTATCTTATTGAACCACATTTTACTTCTTGATATTAACTATGTCTCTCGGATTTTCTAAATTCAACTTAGAGAAGCAGTAAAATTATGTTTTATGTAAATTTCCAAATGCTCTTGGGAGGTGGGTAAAAGACGATAAAAAATTCGATAAATTTTTTATATATCTAAAATTATTATAAACAGACTCCTATTAATTACATTGAATTTATATATGTATTATGTATCTATTTTGACCTAAAATAAACTCAAATAAAATTTATAATTATTTAAATAAAAATCTCGTTTTAAACAATAACTCAGTGTTTTTCACTATACATCAAAAATTGAAGGTTTTCAGAAAAATACCAAAAACTCACCATAGGTTAATTTCGATATTTGGAATCAAAAAATTATTTATATTTTACCAAATTCAATGAATATAAGTTTAATTTATTAATTTAAAATTAATTCCCGTTGTCAAAACCAAAAGGCTTATTTTTAAGAAATAATTAATATCAAAAGACTGACACTTATTCATGTCCAATTTCAATGTAAAATTACTTACAATGACCATTATTGGATTAAATGGTAAAAATATAATATATTTATACTTCAAAACCATTAAAATGTATAATTTAACACTATAAATTATTTTGATTAAAAAATTTGTTTTCAGTTAATATATAGTATTTTTCACTATTCACCCAAATATTAAAGTCATCAGAAAATCACCAAAAATTTATTGAAACTAAATTCTTATGTCCCAATTCTAAAGAAGAAGTTTATTTTTGTCAAATTGATTATATAAAAGTTTCCAATATTGGATTTAAAAAGGGTTCACCATTAAAAGGTGGTAATATTGCATTTTCTGAAAAATAATTCTTTTATCTGAAAAAAATCAATTCGTTCTTACATTATGTCTATGAAACTCAAAATATGGATTCTAAAATTATAAGGATTATATATAGTTCATAATTTAGTTAATACTATTCATAACCTTTTTTGAACGGCTAGTTTGGTAAGTTTTGGTGCGCTTGAACTCAGTGTTGAGTGTAGTGCAAGTTATTGAATTACTTTGATGAAATAACATACTATGAAATCTTGGGGTGTTACAGTTTCCATTTTTTTCATAAAAGAAAATCTTTTTGAAAAAAATAGTCTTTTCTAGTTGCATGTTTTAGACAACATGACTTTTCCTTGATCTCATCCTTGACCCTAATACATTTTATGTCCTATGAAAAAAAAATCAATAACATGGGATGAGCACAAAAAGCTTAGTTAGTGATACATAAAGAAACAAAACTGTTTGTTTTTCAAAACAACAAGTAACTCATGAATACCTTATCATAAGTAATAATTTTTACCTTTATAAAGTAGTATGTACTCTTCACTGAATAAAATATCATTTCATAACCTTTTTTAACCAAATGATTACCATAAAACCCATAAAAAGAACATATAACATATAAAGTTAACTTGGGACATAAACATACTTAAATGGAATAACCATACGGTCGACCCCCACAAATATCACTAAATGGAATATCCATATGACCAAATTCCATACCCAATTCATTGGAGATTATAACGTAACCACTCGTCCTAGTTTATCACGATAACACCTGTCATTTGATTTATCATGTATCCACCCATCAAATGTCCATGTACCATTATAAAATGATAAGGCATAAAATATTGAAAATATAAATATTTCACTAATAACAATTCATTTTCAATCAAAATAAATCATTTCAAGATATTTAAATAATAAATCATTTTCAAAAATCATTTTCAATACCAAAACATCCAAAAACAGGATAAGGGTCTTCTTTTTCATTTCAAAAACATTAAGGCTTATAAAGGAATCCAACTAACAATTATGGCAGCAGAGAGTTCATTGACACCAAAAAAATTAAAAAAAATCATTTTTTTATTTAGTAAAACACTATACAGAAAAAATATTACCTTTAAATGAAATGAAAATTCAATGGGTTTATACACCATTAAAAAGAAAGTCGTGTATAAATCAAAATATGCCTCAATGAAAGGAGATTGAGATGAAGTCCCTTACCTTGTGTCCGACTTGACCCCTTCATTCTTTAATTTACTGAGTAATAAACATAACATAATTTATACCTTCTTAAGAACCTTTTTCACATTTATTATTTCTTTTATATCACTTATTACATTTCTATAACCATTAGTTAATTATTTGAGTTCATATCTGACATTTTGTCATTGTTCAAAACTTGAGCAAAAATGAATTTTCTATAATTATAAATTTTTTTGTGTGGTAAAAATTACATTATCTCCGTAATGATATTAATGATTTATATATCATATATAAGAAGTATATATATATATTTATAATAGTTCATAGCATTTGGCGATAAGAAATGAAATGCACCATTCATGGAGACAATAAGTCGTATGTATGCATGAACACTACGTTCATTTCTATTTCATATTTTAATGGAATGAAAAAATAATTCTACATAGGTATATTATAATTACATTATAATATCATATATAATTTCATTAACTGCATCCTTTATATGTCCCACAAAAGGAATGAACGAGTCATATCACTTTGTGGGGGCGGTATTCTGCACTTCCTCAAATGGATTTATCACATTTACCCATTATGGAAACCATAAAGGTATGCTATAAATGAAAAACACTGAAGCATAAATATAACATAAACATAATATATATCAAATATAATTACAGTTCCATCATAATGGCCACCATGAGAGGCGGTTGGAGATATTTGAACAATCATCGTTTCGTGAGGCATCAGTTCGCCATCCACAGAAACAGTATGTTCATATCCATTAGATGGAGGTGTGTGTTAGTATAGTCTGAATACTTATCATAAAAAACCTTTTAAATTAAGGATATTTTTTTTGTTATTAATGAAATTAATAGAAAGTGTTTAGGGGGTGGGAGAAGTAAAATAAAAGAAAATAACTTAAAAGAAGATGTTACCTTTAAATCGGGTATCTCCCTTTGGTTTGAACCAAAAGGTTTACTTAAAGTTCCATATTACTAAGGTAAGGCTTCTTGGAGGAGTAAAGGGATGGGGGGAGATTATTTATTCAGAGTTTGGACAAGAAAAGAGTCTTGAGAGGTTTGAGGAATGGGTTATAAGTTGTGTCCTTTTATAAGGGAGAGGAGGGGCTCCTTAGGAAAGTTTGAAACAATTATTTTATTATAAACATATATTAGGTTTGAAAAGGTCAAAAAATCATTAAAGTAAATGTTTAGATGACTCATATTTGAAATAGAATCATCCAATAGGAATTGGACATGTTTTGGATCTATATTTAGTATTTGTAATCTTATTTATTCAAATCATTCATTAATGAGGTAAACAGTGCATTAATATTGTGTCATAAATAATTTTATTTATTTGATGTCTAAAAATTATAAAAAAACACCACGATGTAGGAAATATTTTTATATTTAAAATTAATATTTATTTTAGAAGATATAACATATATAACCTCAAGTAAAAATTTATTTACTAAAAGATATTTTTTTATGTCATTTTTTCCTTTACTTTAAGTAAATTATAATAAAGTGTCATTATCACTCTCAAGTGGCTCCATGGGGTCCCAAAATCGACCCAAGGATGTTCATCATAGAAAATGAATCAACCAATAGGATTAGGACACATGTTAGGGTGATTTTATATTATTATAATAATATTTTTTTACACTTATTTACCAGATTTAACCTTTAACCATGGAAAATAAAATTTTTTCTGAAGTAAATATTCATAATGTCTAAATATAAAAAGTTACAAATTTAAACAATTTATGCCTCCTAATTCCAAATATTTAATCCATTTTTCCAAATTAAAAACACATAAGTGTCCAAAATTAATTTAAAATTAATTCCCGTCAAAACAAAAGGCATGTTTTTAAGAAATAATGACTATCAAAAGATTGACACTTATTTATGTCCAATTTCAAAATGAAATTACTTCCAATGACCAAAATTGGATTAAATAGTAAAAACATAATATAATTACACTTTAAAACCAATTAAAAAGATAAAATAACCTTGTAAATAAATTATATTAAAAGGTAGTTTTGATTTAAAATACAGTATTTTTTCACTATTCATTAAAAATGAATTTTATTTGAAAAATACTAAAATTTCATCCAAAGTAAATTTTGATGTCCCGATTCTAAATAATAATTTTACTTTTTCAAATAGAGAATATAAAAGTGACCAAAAATATATTTAAAGAGGGTTCACCATTAAAAGGTGGCAAATCAACCTTTTATAGAATTTTATAGTATTTGTGCTTAAAATTGGATTCATTCACATTTTAGCCAACTAAATTTGTTGGATAAATGTAAAATCATTTAACTAACATTTATAATAATATTTTAGATAGTTATATTAATTCCTTTCATTACAATGGCTAGGAGTTAACTACCATTTAAAATAATATTATAATATTATTAGTGTACAATGTATGATTTCAATGAAACCCATTGTTGAGTATCAGGTAAACCATCGAACATAGAGTCCTCTTTAAAGTAAAATTAATATTTAATTCACAAATAGTATTAAATATGAAAATTTCTTATTCTTTATTTACATGGGATGTTACATCCTTTCCCATTTTGGAAATTGTGTCCTCACAATTTTTATTCACTTATCAAATATGTGGGGGTATTTATCCCTCATAGCATTTTCATATTCCCAAATTGCCTCTTCAAAAATATGGTTTTTTCACAAAACATTTACCTAATTAATTACCTTATTCCGCAAAACATTCTCTCTTTGGTCAAAAATTTGAACTGGTTGTTCCTCATAAGAGGGATTCTGGTCCAACTAAATCACCTTTGGGCACAAAACATGAGATGGATCTGGAATATACTTTCTCAACATTGAAACATGAAAAACATTGTGTACTTTGGATAAACATGGAGGTAAATCCACTCTATAGGCAACTGATCCAACCTTCTCTCGGATTTCGTACGGTCCAATGAACCTCAGACTCAACTTTCCATTCATTTAAAAACGCATCACACTTTTCCATGGAGAAACTCTCTGAAAAAAATGATCACCTACCTCAAAAGAAAGATCCTTCCTCCAGTTATCCACATAACATTTCTGCCTGCTCTGAGCTGTTCTCATGTTCTTCTGAATCAACTGAACTTTTTTTTCCTTCTCTTCTACCAATTTTGGTCCAATCAGTTTCTTTTCACCTACTTCATCCCAAAAAACTGGAGTTCGACATCACTTCCCATATAATGCTTCAAATGGAGCCATTTGTATACTGGAATGAAAATTGTTATTATCTGAAAATTCAACCAAAGGAAGATGTTGGTCCCAACATCCCTAGTAATCTAGTGAATAAGCGCGTAACATATCCTCCAAGGTCTGAATTGTTTTTTCTGACTTCCCATCTGATTGAGGATGAAAAGTTGTACTAAAATTCAATTTAGTACCCAAAGACATCTTTTGTCCCTTCCAAAAGTTTTAATTAAACTTGGGATCATGATCAGATATAATGGAGAGGGGAACTCCATGCAACCTGACTATCTCTTTAACATACAACGAGAATGTTGATCTAGAGAAAAATTATCCCAAATAGGAATGAAATGATTAGATTCAGTCAACCAATCAAAAATTACCCAAATTTCATTATTACCTCGAGATGTCGCCGGTAATCCCACAATAAAGTCTATGGATATATTTTCCCATTTCCAATCTAGCACCGGTAAAGACTGAAGCATTCCTTTCAGTAACTTCTGATCTTCTTTAACCTATTGACAAGTCAAACACTTCACAGTAAAGTCAACAAAATATATTTTCATTCTATCCCACCGGTAATACTTCCGAAGATCTGTGTACATCTCAGTACTACCAGGTTGAACTGAAAATGGAGAACTATGATCTTCAAATTACAAATCATTCTTCAACTGTGAATCAATAGGCACATATAATCTTTTCCCAAACGACAAAACACAATCATTATCAATATTAAATTAAGGAAACTTACCCTTCGAAACCAACTCCACCTTTTCTTGCAACTCACTGTCTTCTTTAGGCGCTTGCTTTATTCTATATGATATAGATGATTTCACTAACACCTGAAACAAAACTAAGGAATTTAGTACACCAACAGATTCTATGCCAAAGTTCATCAAATCAAAAACCAAAGGATCTCATTCCAAACGTATCATGGTTACTGTAGAATTACTTTTTCGATTCAAAGCATCCACCACTTTATTTGCCTTTCCTGAATGGTAATGGATCGTGAAATCATAATCCTTGATTAAATCCAACCATATCCTTTTTCTCATGTTTAATTCTTTTTGAGTGAAAATATAATTCAATCTTTTGTGGTTAGTATATATATCACATTTTACTCCATACAGATACTGCCTCCAAATTTTTAAAGCTAAGACAACAACAAAAAATTCCAAATATTTTGTAGGGTAATTTAACTCATGAGGTTTCAACTGACGTGAAGCATAAGAAATTACCTGATCATTATTCATTAGGACACAACCAAGTCCTTTCAACAAAGCATCACTATAGCAAACAAACTCACTATTTTTGGAAGGCAGTGTAAAATCTAGAGCATTCACCAATATTAATTTCAATTCTTGAAAACAATCATCACATTATTTTCTTCAGATAAACTTAACACCTTTTTTAGTTAACTTAGTTATTGTTCTAGATAACCATGAAAAATTCTCAATAAACCTCTGGTAATAACCTGCTAAACCAAGAAAACTATGGATCTCAGTTATATATGTGGGACTTGTCCATTATTTAACAACTTTTATTTTATCAGGATCAATAGTTATGACATGTTTTTAAATAATGTGACCAGGAATGAAAGTTTTTGTAACCAAAACTCACACTTGATGAATTTCCAAAATAGTTTATTTTCTTTTATGGTTTTCAAGGAAACCCTTAAATTACTTTCATGTTCCAATTTACATTAGGAATAAATCAAAATATCATTAATAAACACAACCACAAACTTATCCAAAAACTCACAGAAAATTCTATTCATAAGATCCATAAATAAAACAGGTGCATTGGTTAACCCAAAAGGCATAAATAGAAATTCATAATGGTCATATCTAGTGTGAAACACGTTCTTCAGAATGTATTCTTCCTTCACATTCAATTGATGGTACCCCAACCTCAAGTCAATCTTTAAAAAATACTGGGCTCCCTGTAGCTGATCAAACAAATCATCGATATGAGGAAAATGATACTTATTCTTAAAAGTGATGTTATTAAATTCTCTATAATCAATGCAAAGTCTCATTGAACCATATTTCTTTTTTAACAAAAAAGATATGATCACCACATGGTGATGTCCTAGGTTGAATGAAACCTTTATTTAGTAACTCCTAAAAATGCTTCTTTAACTCAAAAAGTTCAATTTGAGCCCTTTGATAAGGGGGTTTTGAAATTTTCTTAGCATCAGGAACTAAGTAAATAGTAAATTTAACTTCCAGATCAAGTATAATACCATGAAACTTATCAATAAAACATCAAGATACTCATTTACAACTAGAAAATCATTAATCAAAGAAGTTCCTTTATTTTCAACAATATGTGCAAGGTAACATTTATTTCCATCTTTTACTCATTTCACAGCTTCCTGATATGTGATCAAAAGTAAGGGTTCATTCTCGTACACAAATTGAAATTTTTTCTGGAAAGAAACCTTTTTAGCTCTGTAGTCAATCTTATCATGATAAAAAGAAAGACAATATATCCCCAAAATAACATCAAACACTACTAGAGGAAAAACAATATGGTTTGGATGTATATTCTTTCCAAACAAAAGGACACGAAGGTTCTTATGTTTTCTTTTTATCTCAAAATTTACTCCAGGTGTTTTTACCATAAGTTTTGGATTTATATCTTGATATGTAATTCCCAATTTACTAGAAAACTTCTCAAAAATGAAATAATGTGTAGACCCTAAATCAAACAACATGTTGGCATAATCTGAACAATCAAATAGTGTACTTGATACTACTTCATTCGATGTCCTAACATCTGCTGAAGTGGGTGAAAAGGATTTCACCACCCCTTTCTTTTTGTATTCTGGCTACTTTCCCTCAGTTGAGTTCATCGTTGTACACTCATTTGCATAATGATCCATCTAATTTCACTTAAAACATCTTACTGTTGGTTTTTCATTGACTGCTTGATCAACTTCCTTATAGTTATGAGCAATATGACCAGACTTACCACACTAGAAGCACTTTCCAGACTTTGAAAAACATTCTCCCTGATTATTTTTACCACACTTCTCACAAGAGGGATATTTAATTTTCTTACCTCCTGGCTTCTTTGAGGATTTTTTTCCCTTCTCCTACCAACTGGACCTCTTCTTTTGTTTTCTCTCTTGGTACACCTGATCATAAAAAAACTCCATTTCTACCTTCTCAGCACATCTGAAAAAATTTTCATAGCTTTTGAATTCGCGAGATGATAATGATATTCAATATTTCATTTTAATTCCTGAGTAAAATCGATTTATCTTACTATCAATATCTCGAATGAAATTTGGAGCATACCTTTCCAACCGAGTGAATTTTGCTTCATAAGAATCCACTAAGTCATCCTCCTACCTCAATTCTGAGAATTTTTTTTTCATCCTAAGATGAACCACCATAGGAAAATATTTCTCAAGACGAGTAACTTTGAATTCATCCCAATCAAGTGAATCAATCTCCTCACAATCCCTGATATTTTTCACCATCGACCACCACTGATCAGCTTCACCATCATAATGGTAAATGGAAAGACTATCCTTTTGATGCTCTGTACACCTCATGAAATCAAAAATATTCTCTTGTGATTTAATCCACCCTTCAGCTAGCTAAGGGATAGATGATCCTTTGAATGATGGGAGAAATTGCCTCAAAAATTGATCCACTACTGACATGTTCTTTTGTGGTTGATTTGGTTGATATCATGAATGGATACCACCACCATTTATAACCAGAGTCAACTATGCCGTCACTATAACAAACTATTCAGTTCTGATTCTGACTATACCAGGTTGCTGATTTGGAAGGTTATTCTGCTCTATATGCCTTCTGAATATAGTTTCCCTATTTCCTCTGCAGAAAACCAGTCTGAACATAGAAATATATTTGGTTAAGCAACATGGTAATCTTTAAATGCTATATCATTTTAATCTTACCATAAATTAATTTAACAATATTCTACCACCTAATGTTGTCTAAACCGACCTTTGATGCCAAGTATATGGACTCATCCATAAAAAATCAAATAAACTTGAACTAAATGAATAATTCAATTTGAGGGTATTTTTAGGGTTAGAGTTTTAAAGAGTTACTCCATAACTATTACATTTCCTCTCAAAAATTACAACGTAGACACTTCTACTTAGTAACAATTTTTTTCATAAAATAAAAACTTTTTGAAAAAAAGATTCATGTCTAATTCCATGTTTTAGACAACAAGACTTTTCCTTGATCCAATGCTTGACCCTAATCCACTTTATTTCCTATGAAAAAACATTTTAAAAACATGGGATGAGCACAAAAATCTCAGTAAGGGACACACAAAGAAGAAAAACTATTAGTTTTTCCAAAAAACAAGTAAACCATGAATACATTATAATAAGTAACACTTTTCACCATTACGAAGTAGTAAATACTCTTCACCAAATAATAGATCATTTTTTTACCATTTTGTAACCAAAATATTAACATAAAACCCATAAAAAGAACATATAACATATAAAGGTAACTTTGTGTAAAGACCTGGAAATCCCGTGGGAAAAGTTTTTTCTTAAATACATGGGAATTTTACGTGCCCGCAGTTTCTGACGGTGCCTGATTCTGAGGCCCGGTGTGCCCGGAATCAATTTCTGAAGTTTAGTTCAGGTACGTTTAGTAAACGTAAATGCGGGATTTTATATATTTTGTACCGGTGCTCAGAATTGAAATCTGAGGACACCAATGAACTAGCAGTGCCAGTATTCTCTTAAGGAGACATTTACCGCTGTTGTGTTTCATCGTGAGTGGAATTTAATTTTTGGGATTTCTAAATAAATTAAATAAAAACATGTGTGACAGATTATTTTTATTTGATTGGTGGTTAAAACCTCCAAGTGGAGGTTAGTAGTGGGGCCCAAAACACCCTAACCTCCCTTGGGAGGATATTTATTGTGGAACCCACATGATCTTTAACCCTTGTAACTCTCCATAAGTGGTGAAACATTTAAACATGCATGGTTTAATTCTTGCCAACTCTCCACCATTAATGAAGAGAATTAATTCAATTTAATTCAAAACTTTTTGAATCATTTCCACCTCATTTAATTAAATGAGTTTACTCATATAATTAAGCACATCTTATGTGTTGTGGTGCCATAAAAATAATAGATAATTACTCTATTATTTTGGTTGAGCATTCTTTTGGTTGAGCCTGGAAAACCATTGGAGAAATTCATCCTCTCCACAAAGAACGCGAAGAGCATGAAGAACGTGATGAATGCTTCTTCCACCAATAATCAACGTCGTCTTCTTCCTTCTTCAACCAAGGAAAGGAAAGGGAAGCGACACCCGCGAGGAACACTGACATCATCTTCGACTTCGTCATCTCCGAACGCCCATCCACCGATGACGAGTACTTCTCTTCCTCTTCTGACATCAACGAAATGACACTGTCTTCCTGGGACACCATCAAACTATCTGTGATTTCGAGGTAGGGTAATTTTGTATTAATTTTAAATATGAGATTACACCTTCGTTCTTCGTCATACAAAATTATGGTTAGGAAAACCAAATGATATCATATGACGAGTAGGGTTCGGACCACAAAAACATGGCCTGATCCTCCCCTTTGAAGTTTCCATTTGATGACATCAGAGGTGGAGCCAAAAGGGCATGGTGCTATCACACTGTGCCAAAGAATAACCATGGCCAGGAGGACCACTGCGGACGAAAGACGAATGACGGCTAGGAGGGCCGTGGTGGATGAAGAGTCGCGATGTCGTCGCGCAGCGCAGTGGAGCCGAAGGCCGCGGCCCGGCCAGGATGAGGCACTGGTGAACCAGTGCAGTCGCGCCAGCCGCGTGGAGGGAAACTGCAGCCCACATCCATGGGCTGCTTGGCTGGAAGAACCGGCCGACCGCCTGCCGGCCGGGCTGGAAAACCGCGACACCCACAGGCGCCGTGCAGAAGAGACCGCAGCCCACATCCGCTGGCTGCTCGGCTGGGCGAACCGGCCGGCCGCTTGCCAGCCGAGCTGGAGAATTGCGGTTCCTGCAAGCACCACGTGGGAAGAACAGCAGTCCACAGTGTGGGCCGCGTGCCCTGGGCAGAACCGGCCGGCTACGGCCGGTCGGGTAGGGGAGAGGCGGCACCGCTTAGCATCGTCAGGCGAACCTGACCAGCCCGCAACGCGGGCCGGTTCCGCAGGTGGGCCGTGCCCCCACCAGGCCAGGCAGACCCCCCAGCCGGGTCGGACCTGCCGATCCGAGTCGGGTCGAACCGCCAGCCCACTGGGCTTGATGGGCCGGGCCCATCTTCACTTAGATGAGAATATCACCTAGATTGCGTGTCCGATTGACGCGCCATCTACGGCACTAGGACCCTCATGGTGAGGCGGTCCTTTTGAGATACTCTAAGTTAGTTTTGTACATATTTGAAAAACTACTGGTTTTGGATCGAGCGTAAATCCAACCAGGCCCCTCGAACGAAAATGTCAATAACTTTTAGACCGGGTGTCTGATTGACGCGCCGTATGTCACGTTGGGTTCCTTATGACGCGACAGAACTGTGGGATGCATCAAATCAGTAATTTGTGATATTTTATTTATAGAAACTTTACTCGATGAGAGGAACCTCCCGGAATCGAGCGTGTTGTGTGAGGGAACCCTAGAGCTGGTTGCGACGACTAACGTACCAGAATCCTCCGTGGGTTTGACAGCAATGACTAATGTACCAGAATCCTCCATGGGTTCGACGACGATGCTAGTTATCCAGGATACTCTATGGTTCAGACAGTTCTGACTTCTGTTCCTGTATCCTATGTGGGTCCGACAGAATAGCTGGTCATGTATCCTATGTGGGTCCGACAGCTTAGCTGGTCCTGTATCATGTGTGGGTCTGACAGCTTAGATGAATCATTGACTACATCTGATCATCTCTATCACTCTATGAAATATGTATACCTTTGTGAGCTAAGTCATGAATTTCAACCATTATCATCGTGGTGATAGACTTTACTTCCTTTGTGGACTGGGTTGTGTTTAAGCTCAAGAGTTGGAGTCGGACTGTGACTGATAACTTAGGTATATGTATGGTCATATACCTAAGTAGGTTTGGTTGATACTTCGTGTTTTTATCTTTATTCTTTGGTTTATCCTTTGAGGATTCTGGGAGACCTTTGGGGGTCTCGGGGTCCCCTACTGATTATTATTATACTCACACCTGCACGGTATTTTCCCGCACCTTGTTGTGTTCTGTGCAGACGACGGACAACAGTGATTGAGGCTGAGGGTGATGGGCAGAGGCTGCTCGGAGATGGACTATATGGGACGTACCATAGGGACGATTTTTTTGAGTTCTGCACCTTCCATTCAAGTACTATTCCCTAGTGGACGACCCCAGAGCTGTTTTCCCTTATTACATGTACTTGTACTTGTTGTTCAGTTGGGTTTGTATACTTTCCCACTTACTTTCATCACACCTTACATTCCTATTTTAGTACATATTGCCTCTACTGCTTGTGTTTATATAATGTGTGTGTTACAGGTTAAAAGGCAATGCCTTCCATTTTTATCAGGGATTCGCCTTTGGTTCTAGTCGCCATCCCCTGGCCTATGGAAGGCCGGTTTGCGGTAGTCACAGAACGACCCTGAGGACGGGTCGTGACAAATTGGTATCAGAGGAGTAGGTTCTACCACAGAACTTGGACAATGATTTTTTTAATGAAAATAGTGTTAAGTGTTTTTGGTGTGGTTATCAGTTCATGGAAACCGGTGTTGGTGCGACGACCGATGTATCCATACACCAGGACTCCGACTTCTGATCTCCGAATCAGTGCATGAAAACACTGATAGCATGTGTGTTTCCTTGAAAAAGTTTTTTCTTGTGATTACTTTGTGTCAGCTCACCAGTTATACTTTTTTAACTGTGGAACACTAGTTTCTTTCCATTATTCCCCAAAAAGGTAGCTAGCTAGGGTTCTGAGTTTCGTACGAGATGGTTGCCCACCGAGCGATGAGGCCTCAGTGCAGGGCCCCATCACATCATAGGTACCAGTGGTACCACTAACCACTGGGCCACCGATACCACCAGATCCAGCAGGACAGAGTGCACACCGCTTGAGTGCATTTCACAAGTTCCAACGCCAGAGGCCACCCAGGTTCCGAGGAGAGATGGACCCACAAGCAGCTGAGGATTGGCTGGAGGCTGTTGTGAGATTTTTCATTGGTAGGGACACAAACCATCCTCCTGGTGATCCTTGCAGCAAGTCTCCTGCATGCAGTAGTAGACAGATGGTGGAGCCTAATGCTCCATGTGCATGACAAGGCATCATTACTCTGGACAGACTTCGAGAGTCTCTTCTACTCAATGTTTGTTCCAGCCACCCTTCGTGCGGTGCGGATTCAGGAGTTACTTCTTTTGCATCTGGGCAGAATTATATAGCTCAGTACTCAACAAAGTTCACCGACCTCTCTCACTACTCCACAGATATGGTACGGGACCCATTCTTCAGTGATCAGACATTCGATCCGGGACTCAGGCATGAGATCAGGGCTTCGACAATTTCCCTCAGCATTCCGACGCAGGCAGGGGTGCTAGAGAGTGCCCTTCTAGTGGAGAGTTTCTCTCCGAGAGGACACCAGGGGCGAGACCCACTAGAGGGCGAGACGTAGTGGATTCTTCTGCAGCTAGAAGTAGACAGATGATGCAGAGGTTCAAGCGGACCAGACCATCAGGTGGGCGACCCTAGTATAAGAGTTTGGTTGTGCAGGGCACCCGAGACAGAGCCAGCTATACGAGGAGTAGGTAGTTCTATGCATGCAGCGGGCAGGGCCACATGGATCGTGACTACCCGACCTGCCATGCAGATGAGCAGCAGACAGTAGAGGGACCTCCTAGGCAGAGGCCGAGGTCCGACCGTGGTGGTCTTCCTAGATCAGGAGGACGTGGCAGAGGAGCTGGTCGAGAAGTGGGTGGTGGATGACGTTTCGAGGCTCTACCACCACCACCACCAGGAGGTCCACCTTGACCACAGGGATCTTTGGAATGAGGTGGGTTCAGCTCCAGGCAGTCGAGCCCTACGACCACAGCACACCGGAGATGATTTGATGTTCTATCTATTTCTACTCCACTCTTGCTACAGTAGTTATAGACACAGGTGCAAGTCATTCTTTTATTTCCAGTACCCTCGTTCGGAGCTTGGATATTCCAACGAAGATGTTGGCTCGATCCTTACAGCTAGAGACTCCTATGGGAGCAGACTCGATGATTACGCACTGGTGCCGGAAGTGTGAGCTTACTCTAGGAGGCCAGAGCGTCATCTGGGATCTTCTTGTAGCGGCGTCAAGGCCTTACGACGTCATCTTGGGTATGGACAATTTATCCACAGTTCATGCTCATATTGACTGTATTAGGCACAAAGGGAGGTGTATCCGCATGGATGGGACCAGGTTCACCATCACCAACGAGAAAAGAGCCTTTCCAATGCAGGATAGACTTACGCAGATGAGGGGGCAACCGATCACACATCAGTTGGTGAGTATCATCCTCGGAGAGGTTGATGTGTGGAGACCGAGTTTTCCTGTTGTGGTGGATTAGTATGCGGATGTTTTCCCTGACGATGTTCCAGGACTACCTCCTCACAGAGAGGTAGACTTCTACATTGACATGTACCCCGGGAAAACACCGATATCTACTCCAGCATATCAGATGGATCCCGCTGAGCTTCGTGAGCTGTGGGTAAAACTAAAGGTCTTGCAGGGGAAGGGATTTATCCGACCCAGTGTTTCAAACATGGCATCTCTGATTTTGTTCGCCAAGAAGGTGGATGGGAGCTTGCGACTGTGTGTCGATTATAGTCGCCTGAATCAGGTGACCATGAAGAACAAGTACCCACTCCCTAGGATTGACGATCTCTTGGATCAGCTCAAGAGAGTACGATGGTTCTCGAAGATAGACCTTAGGTCAGGTTATCACCACCTCATAGTTCAAGATGAGGATGTGCCGAATACGGACTTCAGGTGTCAGTATGGACACTATGAGTTAATTGGTCACTCCCTTCAGCATAACCAATGCTCCAACAGTGTTCATGACTCTCATGAACATGATCTTCCATCCTTACCTCTATCGCTTTGTCGTAGTCTTCATTGACGAAATATTGATTTACTCGACTACTAAGGAAGAGAATGCCTACCATTTGCGGGTAGTACCAGATACACTCTCATACCACAAGCTATATAGTAAGCTCTTGAAGTTCCAGTTTTGGATTCCAAAGGTTTACTTTCTGGGACACCTCATCTTGGACACTAGAGTTGTAGTGGCTCCAGCGAAGATCGAGGAAGTACTCTCTTGGGATCCACCTAGGAGTGTGATGGAGGTGAGGAGTTTCTTGGGACTGGCTGGGTACTATCGTAGATTTGTGGAAAAGTTCTCCAAAGTTGCAACATCGCTTTCAGTATTGACGAAGAAGGGGAAACCCTTCGTATGGTCAGATGAATTCCAGTAGAGCTTTCAGGAGATGAGGTAGATATTGACCAGTGCACCCATATTGAGTCTACTAGAGGAGGGCATAGGGTAGGTAGTTTACGGTGAAGAATCAGGGACCAGACTCGGGTGAGTCCTGATGCATGAGCGAGCAGTGATCGTTTATGGTTCACTACAGTTGAGACAGCATGAGCAGAACTATGCTAACCATGACCTGGAATTAGCAGCAGTGGTCTTCACCTTGAAGATGTGGTGGCTCTATCTGATGTGCGATCATTTCACATTCTACTCTGACAACCAGAGTCTCAGGTACATCTTCTCACTGATGGAATTGAACCTGAGATAGTGGAAATGGATCATGTTCCTCCAGGAATATGACTTTGAGGTAGTCTATACTCTTGGTAAGTGGAATGTTGTAGCAGATGCTCTCAGCAAGAGATCAGGAATTCAACTGCTAGGAGTGGCGACAGAGCAGCTAGCCGCATTGTAGATATCCTTTGTGGACAGAGATGGATCATCCTTTCTATAGTCTCTCACAGTCACTCCTCCACTTCTATAGCATGTCAGAGTGGCGCATCGTGGGGACGTTGATTGTGAGACGCGACGTGCTCAAATATCCTCAGGGCATGCACCTGATGGGTTTTCTGAAGGTAGGGAGCACGTCATTCTGTTCAGAGGACGTACCATGGTACCAGTTACACTATAAGAGGAGGTGTTGAGGGAGTTCGACACTTCCCCTATAGCGGTAAATCCAAGAGTGGAGAAGATGTATCAGGACCTCAGACGACAGCACTGGTGGCCGGGTACGAAGAAGGCAGTAGCAGAGTTTGTCTCGTGATGCCTCACTTGTCAGCAAGTGAAGGCGGAGCACCAGGTTCCAGCAGGTTTGGTTCAACCCTTAAAGGTCCTTGAGAGGAATTGGGATTGGATATCCATGGATTTCATGATGGGACTTCCATGTAAATCCAGAGGACATGACTCTATCTGGGTAATTATTGAACGACTCACCAAGTAGGCCCACTTCCTACCGATCAGAGAGCAGGGCTCGGTAGAGAGCTTGGGACGCCTCTATTTAAAAGCGATCATATGGCTTCATGGAGTTCCATCGATGATCTTCCTCAATCGAGATGCTCATTTTACTTCC
The DNA here is from genome assembly GCA_963277665.1 of Viscum album. NCBI lineage: Eukaryota > Viridiplantae > Streptophyta > Magnoliopsida > Santalales > Viscaceae > Viscum > Viscum album. The sequence goes on from OY728127.1 coordinate 644,546,996, forward strand.
CGGCTATAGAAGGGGTTGGATGAGGCTTTTGGGAGGCAGCTTCGCTTGAGCACCGCCTTCCATCCTCGGATGGATGGTCAGACTGAGAGGACCATTCAAACTCTCAAGGAAATGCTCCGTGCATGTGTCTTGGCCTTTGGTTATAGCTGGGAGGATCACTTACCCTTGGTGGAGTTTGTGTACAACAACAGCTACCACTCCACCATCGGGATGGCACCTTACGAGGCAATGTACGACCAAACTTGCAGATCACCACTGTGCTGGATTGACCTAGGGGAGTCAACACTTGTAGGACCAGAGATGGTACATCCTATGACAGAGATGGCACAGATCATCTAGGAGTAGATGAAGGCTACACAGAGCAGACATAAGTCCTATGCTGATAGGATACAGAGACCACTGGAGTTCGAGGATGGCGACCACGTCTTCCTACGGGTCCCACCTCTATGAGGTCTACAGAGATTTGGCCGAGGAGTTAAGTTATCTCCACGATTCATCGGACATTTTTAGTTCCTCGGCAGAGTAGGCGAGGTGTCTTACCACCCGTCCCTTCCACCAATGATTCACCGGGTGCACAACGTCTTCCACATATCACAACTGAGGAGATACGTGCACGACCCATCCCACATTATCAACCATGGGGAGCTGAAAATAGATGATGGGGAAAAATTCACGGAGGTTCTAGTGGATATTGAGGATCGACATGAGCGGTTCCTACATGGATAGTCGATTCCTCTGGTGCACATTTTCTGGCAGCACTAGAACCACCAAGAGCGCACATGGGAGCGGGAGGCTCATATGCGTGATCAATACCCCCATTAATTTTCTTAGTGTGTGTTGTAGCTTACGGGGATGCAAATCCCTGGGGTGGGAAGAATGTAAAGACCCGATAATCCCATGGGAAAATTTTATCTTAAATGAATGGGAATTTTATGATTCCGTAGTTTTTGACGGCACCTGATTCCGAGGCCCGGTGTGCCCAGAATCAATTTCTAAAGTTTAGATTGGGTACGTTCAATAAACGTACGTCTGAGATTTTATATCTTTTGAAATGGTGCTATAAATTAAAATCTGAGGACACCGATGAACTCTCAGCACCAGTATTCTCGTAAGGAGACCTTTACCGTTATTGTATTTCGTCACGACCCATCCTCGGGACCAGTGCCGTGACTACCCCAAGCCCGCCTCCCATAGACCTGGTGCTGGAGACTAACACCAAGGCGTAAATCCCAACAAAAAGGGGAAGGCATTGCCTTTATAAAGTAAACAAACACCACAGAGTAAGAAAGAATAAGGAAACACTAAGTAAAACTGGGTACAAAAGTAAGTGCGGAAAGAAAGTGGGCCAGAATACAAACCCCAACTGAAGGTAAAGTACAACTGGAAAGAAAGTACAGCAACTGAAAGTAAAGCAACAACGTCGAGCCGTCCATTGGAAGTCCCACATGAAAGGTGGGTACAGATAGCCTCCTCAGCTCCTCAGGTCCAGATGTCTTCTCCGTGTACGTCCCGCCCAGTGGTTCACCTCCAAGTACTGACTAGCTCCACAAGCCTCAACCACGATCAGCGATGTCTGCCGTCTGCAACCAACACAATGTAGTGCGGGCATAGCCCGTGCAGGGGTGAGTATACTCTACTCAGTAGGGACCCCGAGACCCCCGAAGGTTTCCCAAAATCCACAAGGATAGTCCACAAAGGAAGGATACAATCATGAATTAACAACCAACACTACTTGGGTATATTCCCATACATATACCTAAGTCATAAACTCCATTTCGGCTCCAACATCCGAGCCCAAGTTCGATCACGTCCACACAGGATAGTACAACCCAATCCACACAGGATAACACAACCCAATCCACATAGAAAAGCAAGTAAATCATATCAAAGATATTGATTGAAAGTCAAGACTCAGCTCACACAGGTATACTCCTTTATAATGTGATAGAGATGATTAGATGTAGCCACTGATTCATCTAGCCTGGACCCACATAGGATACAAGTACTGTAGTCGTCGCCTCTGAACCCACGGAGGATTCCAGTATGGTTGTCGTCGTCATCAAACCGATGGAGGATTCCAGTACGATAGTCTTCAACATCGAACCCATAGAGGATTCTAGTACAGTTTTCATCACTACCGAACCCACAAAGGATTTCAGTGCAGTCATAGTCATCGTACCCACGGAGGATTCCAGTACGAAAGTCTTCACCATCGAACCCACATTGGATTTCAGTATGGTAGTCTTCATCATCGAACTGACGGAGGATTCCTGTACGAAAGTCTTCATCGTTGAACCCACGGAGGATTCCAGTAGGAAAGTCTTCACCGTCGAACCCACATAGGATTTCAGTATGGTATTCTTCATCGTCGAACCCACATAGGATTCCAGTATGAAAGTGTTCACCGTCGAATCCACAGAGGATTCTAGTACAGTTGTCATCGTCGTCGCAGCCAGCTCTAGGGTTCCCGCACACAACACGCTCGATTCCGGGAGGGTCCACTACTCAAGCCAAGTGGTTCGATACATCAAATGACACGTAGTCTATAGTTTATGTATCCCAAAGTTCTGCCTCGTCGATAGGAACTCAACGTCACAGACGGCGTGTTATTCGGACGCCCGGTCTGAGAATTAATGGCTTTTTCATTCCAGGGGCCCGGTTGGTTTTTAAGTCAAAACCAACCCGACCATACCCCAACTGCATCCAAACCTTGAGTTGAGTAAGACAAAAAGTCCATCTCACTAAAAGGAATCCAACAAAGTCGACGACACACCAATCAGATGTTCGAAGCTCAAGTTATAAGCATTTCCGCTCTGAGGGCCCGGTTGGTTTCGTGTTCGAACCAACCCGGACGTACCCAAAGTTCTTTGAAACCTTCAGTTTAATATACCTAAACTACCGCCTCGTTCAAAGGATCACAACGTAATTGACGGTACATCAATCGGAGGTCTGAAGCCCATGATATGGGCAAATGACTGAAAAGAGTCCGAAATGGGGGGTCTGGGCCCGGCCCGGCCCGACCAAACCCCCCAGGGTCAGCCTGAACTGGGTCGTCTAGACCCAGGTCCAGGTTCGGCCCATCATGGCGCGGCCCGGCCCGGCTGCTGCGGCCCGGCCCAGCCGGCGCGGCTTGGCCCGGCTCAGCGGGTTCCACGCGCTGAGCGGACGCGGGGGGGTGCACTGCCCCCGCACCCCCTTACTAACGGGTGCGGTGCTGGTTGTCGCGTCTCCCCCGGATCCCGTGCGCCCGCGGGATCCGGTCATCCTGCCGCCGCGGCGGCTTCAGCCACGGCAGCTCCTGCTGGCAGCACCTTCCACGGACCACCAGATGCGCTCGGGTGGTCCATTTTGCCCACCATCTGCGCCTGTGGCTCTCCCAGGACCCTTAGATTACTGCGAAGGGATCAAAACTCCTTTGCATCCCGCTTCATCATCGCCCATCGATCCGCACACCAATAAACAAACTGCAGAGGGTTGTCGGGCCGTGTTTGTTCGGCATGCACCCTCTGCGTTAGGTGTTTTTCAAAAGGCAATCTTTAAAAGACATGCTCTAAACGAGGGCATAATTTATTCAAGGTAAAATTATTCAATCACCCTGAAATTAAAATAATCATGCACGAGGGGATAATTCACACATAAACATTATTCGAAAACCCCCTACCTCTATGAAGTCGTCGTACGAGTTTTGTCATGGGAAAGAGACGTTGCGAAAGACGGCGTCACGGAAGGAGGATCATTGGCGTTGCGGTACACAGTGTCACAGAGAAGAGGACCATCAGCGTCGTGGTACATGGCGTCATGTCATCGTTCTCCGAGGAATCAGCGTTATTCTTTGTCCTTCGTCGGAGGTCGGCGTTCTTTGTTGGTGACGGTGTGTTCTTCGTGTTCTTCAAGGAGGAAGAAGATATTCCTCAAGAGCACAAGATTCCTCCCTTCCTTTCGCACAACGAATCAACCCCTAATAAAATAAGTCTTGTCTTATTTTATTAATACACATGAAAGCCATTAATTTGAAAATAAAACAGATATCATTAAATTAATTAAATTAATTGAGGAGCGTTTAATCTTCGAATTAATTTTGAGGGTTGACTTGCCATTAATTTGGGGTGCGGGTGAGTTATATATTAAAAGCATGAGAGGGAGTTTAAAAAGGAATTGAAGGGGTGGGGCTCGTGTGGGCCCCACTTCACTAATATCCTACCTATTGGAGTTAGGATATTAGTGGGTCCCACTCCGACCACCAAGCATATGTTTAAACTACCCAGAATAGAAATAAAATTTTAGCACAATAATTTATTTCCTTCTTTAGTTAACCCATTATTTAATAACCTCACCCGAGCAACGCAACTCTGGAAAAGGTGTTCTTAAGCAATTATCGGTGATGCGGTTTCATTGGTGCCCTCGGATTTTGATTCCGAGAAATGGTTCAAAAGTTAAAAAAACCCGCTCGTTCTTTCACTGAACGTACCTGGTCTGAACTTCGGAAAATGATTCTGGGCACACCGGGCCTTGGAATTAGGTGCCGTAAAAAACTACGTTCTTGTAAAATCCCAAAGAAAATTAAGAAAAATAAATTTTCCATGAATTTTACAGGTCTTTACATTACTCCCGCCTCAGGGCTTTACATCCCCGTAAAGATACATCATAAACTAGGGGAACAAATGCGAGTAATAAGCACGCATCTGAGCCTCCCTCTCCCAAGTGCTCTCCTAGAGGATCTTGTGCTGCCATCTGATTCGAACTAGAGGAATTGACCGCCCACATAGGACCCGGTCCTGTCGATCCTCGATCTCTACCATGACCTCCTTAAAAGTCGCCCCATCGTCAAAGTCTGGCTCCCCATGGTCGATGTTATGTGTTGGGTCTTGCATGTATCTCATCAGCTGAGATACGTGGAAGACGTCATGCACCTGGTGCAACTGAGGTGGTAGAGCCAGGCGATAATCCACCTCACCTATCCTGCTGAGTACCTGAAAAGGTCCGATGAAGCGCAGAGACAACTTGCCGCCCCAGCCAAAACTCCATAATCCACGTCGAGGTGAGACCTGCAAGAAAACATGGTCACCATCCTCGAACTCTAGTGGCCTCCGCCTCCTGTCAGCATAAGACTTTTGTCAGCTCTGAGCTGTTCTCATCTGCTCTTGGAAGACCTGGACCTTCTCTGGTCCTACAAGAGCTGCTAAGATTTCTTCTTTGCTGATAAGTGAAATCTGGTCTCATCCCTTGGATGAACCACGTTATCTTCCTAATACAATCAATCCCGACATGGATGATACTAATCCATACCAAGGATGATGTCATAAGGCCTTGACGCTACTACCAAGAGATCCAACTATTATTCTCGCCTCCAAGGGTTGAGTCACACTGTCAGCATTAGTGTGTGGTCACTGGGTCTCCCTCGGTAGGTATCTCAAAAGTGAGGGTCAAGTCAACAGTTTTAAACCGTAACCTCTCAGTAACCACACAAAGAGGGGACATGAAAGTAAATGCCACAAAGAAATGTGTCTTTTATTTCTACAGCTCAAAGTACAAAGACAAAAAGCATCCATAAACAAACATCAACAAATATAGAAGAAACATGAACAAAAGTTTCCATGTATGGATCTAGTCCCACTCCTATCCATATGCTCCCGGAGCTCCATGATCATAGGCCTCAGCTGCCTGAAGCTGAGCTCTTCCCTGTCCACCCGTTCCCTGCCGTCAGGGTGGTCTCCCAGGTGGTGGTGGTGGTAGGGCCTCAAAGCGTCATCCACCACCCACTGCTTGGCCAGCTCTTTTGCCTCGCCCACCTACTCCCTGCGGACTTCCATGGTCGAACCTCTGCCTGGGAGGTCTCTCTACCACTTGTTGCTCATCTGCAGGACGCGTCGGGCAGTCTCGAGCCATGTGACCCTGCCTGCCACATGCGTAGAATTGCCTGCTCCTCGTGTAGCTAGATCTCCTTCATGTTCCCCGCACAACCGAATATTCACCCTAAGATTTCCCATCTTTTGGTCTGGGCCGTTTGGACCTCTGCGTCACCTGTCTACTGCCAGCTGCAGAAGACTCCGTTACGGGTCGTCCTGCAGAGGGTCCTGCCACTGGTGCCTACTCGGCGAGAAAACTCTCCACTAGAAGGGATCCCTCCAAAACCTCTTCCTGCGTCAGAATGTTGAGGGATATCATCGAAGCCCTGATCTCATGCCTCAGTTCCTGCTCGAAGGTCTAGGCCCAGAAGAACGGGTCCTCTACCATACCTGTGGAGAAGCGCGAGAGATCAGTAACCCTCGCTGAGTACTGGGCCACGATCATGCTGCCCTGCCGCAGTTGTAGTAGCTCCAGGATGTGAACCGCACAGAGGGTGTCTTGGATGAACTCCGAGTGGAAGAGGCTCTCAAAGTCCGTCCAGAAGAGAGATGCCTCATCGTGCACCAGGAGCATCAAGCTCCACAATCTTTCTGCTGCCGCGTGCAAGAGGCTCGCTACGAGGATCACTATGAGGTCAGACGGTTCCCCCACTAACCTGAAAACTCGCACAATGACCTCCAGCCAATCCTCGGCTGCCTGAGGGTCCGTCTCTCCACAGAACCTGGGCGGTCTCTAACGCTGAGACTCATGCAGTGCACTAAGGAGACGTGCACACTCAGCAGCTAGGGCTGGTGGCATCGGTGGCTCGGTGGGTAGTGGTACCGCTGGTGCCTCTGCTAGAAAAGGGCCCTGCACCGAGGCCTCGTCGCTCGGTGGGCTGTCGTCTTGCATAAAACTCAGAACCCTAGCTGGCTGTCGTCGTGGGGCCATATTGAAATGAAACAGGTGCACCATGGACAAACAGTATACCTGGTGAGCTGACACAACGTAATCACAAAGAAAACTTTTGAAACACCCATGCAATCAATGTTTTCATGCATTGAGTCGGAAATCAGAAGTCATGGTCCTGGTGTACGGATACGTCGGCCATCATACCAACACTAGACTCCCTGGACTGATAACCACACTCAATACCCTTAACACTATTGCTTCACATAGAAGAAAGATCAGAGTCCTGAGTTCTGCAGTAGAACCGAACTCCTCTGATACCAATTTGTCACGACCCGTCCTCAGGACCCATGTCGTGACTACCCCAAGCCCGCCTCCCATAGGCCAGGGGCTGGAAACTAGCACCAAGGCATAAATCCTAACAAAAAGGGGAAGGCATTGCCTTTAAAAAATAAAACAAACACCACAGAGTAAGAAAGCAGAAGGAAGCACTAAGTAAAACTGGGTACAAAAGTAAGTGAAAAAAGTAAGTGGGCCAGAATACAAACCCCAACTGAAGGTAAAGTAAAACTAGAAAGAAAGTACAACAACTGAAAGTAAAGCAGCATCGTCGAGCCATCCACTGGAAGTCCCACCTGATGGGTGGGTATAGATAGCCTCCTCAGCTCCTCGGGTCCAGCCGTCTGCTCCGTGTACGTCACGCCCAGTGGTCCACCTCTAGGTACCGACTAGCTCCACATGCCTCAACCATGATCAACGTTGTCTGTCGTCTACATCCAACACAATGTAGTGCAGGCATATCCCATGAAGGTGTGAGTATATGCTACTCAGTACGGACCCCATGACCCCATAAGATCTCCCAGAATCCACAAGGATAATCCACAAAGGAAGGATACAATCACGAAGTAACAACCAACACTACTTGGATATATTCCCATACATATACCTAAGTAATCAACTCCAGTTTGGCTCCAACATCTGAGCCCATGTTTGATCACGTCCACACAGGATAGTACAACCCAATCCACAGAGGATAACACAACCCAATCCACATAGGAAATAAAGTCAATCATATCGAAGATATTGATCGAAAGTCAAGACTCAGATCACACAGGTATACTCGTTCGTAAGGTGATAAAGATGATCAGATGTAGCCACTGATTCATCTAGCTGGGACCCACATAGGATACAAGTATTGTAGTCATCGCCACCGAACCCACGGAGGATTCTAGTATGGTTGTCGTTGTCGTCGAACCCACGGAGGATTCCAGTATGATAGTCTTCACCGTCGAACGCACAGAGGATTCCAGTACGGTTGTCATCACTGCCGACCCCATGGAGGATTTCAGTTCAGTCGTAGTCGTCGAACCCACGGAGGATTCCAGTATGAAAGTCTTCACCATCGAACCCACATAGAATTTCAGTATGATTGTCTTCATCATCGAACCCACGGAGGATTCCAGTACGAAAGTCTTCATCATCGAACCCATGGAGGATTCCAGTACGAAAGTCTTCACCACCGAACCCACATAGTATTTCAGTATGGTAGTATTCATTGTCGAACCCACGAAGGATTCCAGTACAAATGTCTTCACCGTCAAACCCACGGAGGATTCCAGTACGGTTGTCATCGTCGTCACAGCCAGCTCTAGGGTTCCCGCACATAGCACGCTCGATTCCGGGAGGGTCCGCTCCTCGAGCCAAGTGGGTCGATACATCAACTGACATGTAGTCCAAATTTTATGTATCCCAATGTTCTGCCTCATCGATAGGAACTCAACGTGATAGATGACGCGTCAATCGGACGCCCGGTCTGAGAGTTAATGGCTTTTTCGTTCTAGGGGCCTAGTTGGTGTTTAAGTCAAAACCAACCTGACCATACCCCAAATGCATCCAAACCACGAGAGGAGTAATCCAAAAGGTCATTCTCACTAAGAGGAATCCAACAAATTCGATGGCACGTCAATCAGACGTCTGGAACTCAAGTTATAAGTGTTTCCGCTCCGAGGGCTCGGTTGGTTTCATGTTTGAACCAACCCGGTCATACCCAAAGTTCTCCAAAACCTTGAGTGTAATATACCGAAACGAACGTCTCGATCCAAGGATCCCAATGCAACTGACAGTGCGCCAATCGGAGGTCTGAAGCCCATGATATGGGAAAATGACTGAAAACAGGCCCGACCCAACCCCCCTGGGTCAGCCCGACCTGGGTCCGGGTCCGGCCCATCAGGGTGCGGCCCGGCCCGGCACGGGCGGCCCGGCCCGGCGCCGGTGGCCCGACCCAGTGCGGTCGGTCCGGCTCAGTGGGTGTCGCGCACTGAGCGGAACCGGGGGGGGGTGTGCGGCCTCTCCCCCCTTGCTATCGGACGCAGCGTTGGTCGTCGCCTCTCCCCCGGATCCTGCGTGGCCGCGGGATCCGGTCATCCCGCCACCGCAATGGCAGCACCTTCCGCGGACCACCAGACGCGCTCCGGTGGTCTATTTTTTCCGCCGTCTGCACCTGCGGCTCTCCTGGTCCCCATATATTACTGCGAAGGGTTCATAATGCCTTTGCAGCCCGATTTGTCATCACCCGTCGATCCGCACACCAATAAACAAACTGTGGAGTGTTGTCGGGCTGTGTTTGTTCGGCCCGCACCCGCCACGTTAGGTGTTTTTCAAAAGGCAATCTTTAAAATACATGCTCTAAACGGGGGCATAATTTATTCAAGGTAAAATTATTCAATCACCCTGAAATTAAAAAACTCATTCACGAGGGGATTATTCACACATAAACTTTATTCGAAAACCCCTTACCTCGATGAAGTCGTCATACGAGGTTTGTCGAGGGAAAGGGATGTTGCGGAAGATGACATCGTGGAAGGAGGATCATCGGCGTCGCGGTACACGGCATCGCGGTACACGGCGCCGCGTCTTAGATCTCCGAGGAATCAGCGTTATTCTTCGGAGGTCAGCGTTCTTCGTCGATGATGGTGTGTTCTTCACGTTCTTCAAGCAGGAAGCATATATTCCTCAAGAGTGCAAGAGTCCTCCCATCCTTTCGCACAATGAATAAACCCATAATAAAATAAGTCTTGTCTTATTATATTAATACACACGCAAGCCATTAATTTGAAAATCAAACAGATATCATTCAATTAATTGAATTAATTGAAAAGTGTTTAATATTCGAATTAATTCTGAGGGTTGACATGCCATTAATTCGGGGTGCGGGTGAGTTATATATTAAAAGCATGAGAGGGAGGTTAAAAAGGGATTGAATGGGTGGGGCTCGTGTGGGCCCCACTTCACTAATATGCTACCTAGTGGAGTTAGGATATTAGTGGGTCCCACTCCAACCACCAAGCATAGGTTTAAACTACCCAGAATAGAAATAAAATTGTAGCACAATAATTTATTTCATTCTTTTGTTAACCCATTATTTAATAACCTCAACCGAGCAACACAACTCCGGAAAAGGTGTTCTTAATCAATTACTGGCGCTTCGGTTTCATTGGTCCCCTCGGATTTCGATTCCGAGCACCTGTTCAAAAGTTAGGAAAACCCGCTCGTTCGTTCACTGAACGTACCCGAGCTGAACTTCGGAAAATGATTCCAGGCACACCGGGCCACAAAGTCAGGTGCTGTCAGAAATTGAGTTCTTGTAAAATCCCATATATAATTAAGAAAAAATAATTCCCTTGAATTTTATGGGTCTTTACATTGAAATCTGAGGACACCAATGAATTCGCAGCACCGGTATTCGCTTAAGGATACGTTTACTGTTGTTCTGTTTCATCGAGAGTGGAAGTTAATTTTTGGGGTTTTTTAAATAAATTAAATAAAAACATGTGTGACACATTTTTTATTTGATTGGTGGTTAAAACCTCCATGTAGAGGTTACTGGTGGGGTCCACCACACCCTAACCTCCCTTGGGAGGATATTTATGGTGGGAACCACACGAGCTTTAACACTTGTAACTCTCCATAAGTGGTGAAACCTTTAAACATACATGGATAAATTCTTGCCAACTCTCCACCATTAATGAAGAGAATTAATTCAATTTAATTCAAATCTTTTTGAATCCTTTCCACCCCATTTAATTAAATGAGTTTCCTCATTTAATTAAGCGCAACTTATGTGTTGTCATGCCATAAAAATAATAGAGACTTCCTATATTATTTTGGGTGAGGATTCTTTTCGTGGAGCCTGGAAAACCTTTGGAGAACTTCATCCTCTCCGCAAAGAACATGAAGAATGCAAAGAATGCTTCTTCCACCGATAATCAATTTCATACTCCTCCTTCTTCAACCAATGAAAGGAAAGGGAAGCGACACCCACGAGGAATGCCAAAGTCGTCTTCGACTTCGTTATCTCTGAACGCCCGTCCGCCAATAATGAGTACCTCTCTTCCTCTTCTAACATCAACATAATGATGTCGTTTTCCCATGACACCGTCAAGCGATCTCCGGTTGCGAGGTAGGGTAATTGTTTTATTAATTTTAAATATGAGATTACACCTTCTTTCTTCGTCGTACAAAATTCTGGTTAGGAAAACCAAATGATATCATATGAAGAAGAGGGTTAAGACCGCATGAACACGGCCCGATCCTCCCCTTTGTTGTCCCAATTTGATGATGTTGGAGGTGGAGCCAAAAGGGCGCGGTGCCGTCACACCGCACCAGAGAATAACCTCATCCAAGAAGACCGTGGCGGAAGAAAGAGGAATTGCGGCTTGGAGGGCCACGATTGATAAAGAGGCGTCGCACCGTCGCGCAACGCTGTGGAGCCGAAGTCCGCAGCGAGGCCGGGCCACGACAGTGGTGGACCGGCGCCGTCGTAGTAGCCACGTGGAGTGAAACTGTGGGTCGCATCCGCAGGCCGCTCAGTAGGAATAATCGCCCGGCCACCTGGTGGTCAGTCTGCAAAACTGTGGTGCCCGCAGGCGCCTCGCGCAGGAGAACGTTGCCCTCATCTGCGGGCCGCTCATCTGGGCGAACCAGCCGGCCACCTGCCGGTCGGGCTAGAGAATAGCGGCGCCCATAGGCACCATGTAAGAAGAACCACGACATGCTATGCGGGCCACGTGTGCTTGGCAGAACCAAACGGCTACAGCCGACCGGGCAGGGGAGAGGCGACACCACTTGGCGCCACCGGGTGAACCGGACCGAACCGCAGCACGGGGCGACTCCTATGGTGGGCCACACCCCACTAGGGCGAGCTGACCCCCCCAGCCGGGTCGGACGCACCGAGCCGGGTCGGGCAGACCCGCCAGCCTAAAAGGCATGACGGGCCAGGCCCGTCTTCACTTAAATGAGAATATCTCCTAGACCGCGCGTCCTTTTGACGCGCCGTCTGTGGCACTGGGACCATCGTGATGAGGTGGTCCTTTTGTGATAATCTATGTGAGTTTTGGAAAAATTTAGAAAATGTCCAGGTTTGAATCGACCGTAAATCCAACCGGGCCCCTGTAACAGAAATGCCAATAACTTTCTGACCGGGCGTCTGATTTACGTGCTATCTGCCACGTTGGGTTCCTTATGATTAGACAGAACTATGGGATAAATCATCTAGTATTTTGTGATAGTTTATGTATATACACTTGACTCGAGGAGTGGACCCTCCCGGAATCGAGCGTGCTGTGTGCGGGAACCCTAGAGCTGGCTTCGACGACTACTGTACCAGAATCCTCCGTGGGTTCGACAGCAATGACTACTATACCAGAATCCTCGGTGGGTTAGATGGAGATGATACTAAACCGAGATCCTCCGTGGGTCTGATAGTTCTTACTTATGTTTCTTGTATCCTGTGTGGGTCCGATAGAATAGCTGGTCCTGTATCCTGTGTGGGTCTGACAGCTTAGCTGGTCCTGTATCCTGTGTGGGTCCGATAGTTTAGATGAATCAGTGACAACATATGATCATCTCTATCACTCTATGAAAGATGTATACCTATGTGATCTGAGTCATGTCTTTCAACCATTATCATCGGTGTGATTTACTTTACTTCCTTTGTGAACTAGGTTGTGTTTGGGCTCGAGAGTTGGAGTCAGGAATGTGACTGATAACTTAGATATATGTATGGGCATATACCTAAGTAGGTTTGGTTGATACTTTGTGTTTGTATATTTCTACTATGGTTTATCCTTTGAGGATTCTGGGAGACCTTCAGGGGTCTCTAGATCCCCTACTGAGTATTTTTATACTCACCCCTGCACAGGTTTCGCCCGCACCATGTTGTGTTCTTGTGCAGATGATGGACAATATTGATCGAGGTTGAGGGTGATGGACGGAGGCTGAGCTGAGTTGGACTAGACGGGATGTACCGTAGGGACGAGTTGTTCGAGTTCTGTACCTACCCTTCATGTAGGATTCCCCAGTGGATGATCCATGATCTTTTTTCCATTTTTACTTGTACTTGTACTTGTTGTTCAGTTGGGTTTGTATACTGGCCCACTTCCTTTCAGCACACCTTACTTTCCTATTTTAGTACTTGTTTCCTCTACTACTTGTGTTCAGACTGTGTGTGTGTGTGTGTTACAGGTTAAAAGGCAATGCCTTCCCTTTTTATTAGGGATTCACCTTTGGTGCTAGTCACCAGCTCCTGGCCTATGGAAGGCGGGCTTGGGGTAGTCACGGCACGGGCCCCGAGTGCGACACTTAGAACATAAACATAATTAAATGGAATAACCATATGGTCGAAATCAACACATATCACTAAATGGAATTTCCATATGCCCGACTTCAAAACCCAATGAATTAGAGGTTATAACGTAACCACCCATCCTGTTTTATCACGACACCATCCATCATTTGGTTTATCAGGTAACCACCCGTCAAATTTCCAAGTACCATTATAAAATTATAACAAAAAAAATATTTCAAATATAAATATTTCACTAACAACATTTCAATTGCAATAAAAATAAACCATTTCAAGATATTGAAATAATAAATCAGTTTAAAAATCAAAATTCAATACCAAAACACCCAAAAACAGAATATTGGTATTCTTTTTCATTTTAAAAACATTAAGGCTTATCGAAGAAGCCAACTAACGATTACAGAGGTAGAGAGATCATTAACACTGTAAACGTTAAACAAATTATTTTTTTCATTTTGTAAAATTCTATGTAGAAAAAATATTCCCTTTGAATGAAATAAAATGTTAAGGGTTTTATAAACTCTATAAAAGAAAGTCATGTATAAATCAAAATATGCATCAATGAAAGGAGATTGAGACGAAGTCCCTTACCTTACGTCCGACTTGACCCCATCATTCCTTAATTTCCTAAATAATAATCTTAACTTAATTTCTACTTTCCTAAGAAACTTTTTCACGTTTATTATTCCTTTTATATCACTTATTACCTATCTATAACAATTAATTTATTATTTGAGTTCATATCAGACATTTTTTCGATGTTCGGAACTTGAGTTAAATTGAAGTTGTTATAATTATAAATATTTCATGTGGTTGAAATTCCATTATATCTAGAATTATATTCATGATTTAGATATCATATATATCATATATATCCAGTATATATATGTATTTATAATAGTACATAACATTTGGAGATAAGAAATGAAATGCACCGTTCATGGAAAGGGTAAGTCGTATGTACGCATGAATGCTACTTTCATTTCTATTTCATATTATAATGGAATGAAAACATAATTATATAGTGGTATATTATAATTAAATTATAATATAACATATAATTTCAATAACTCCATCCGTTATACTTCCATCATAATTCATGAACGAGTCATATCACTTTGAGGGGGTAGTAGTCCACACTTCCTCAAATGAAATTATCATGTTTACCCATTATAGAAAACATAAAGGTATGCTATAAATGAAAAATAATGAAGTGTAAAGAAAACATAAACATAAAATATATCATATATAAATACAATTCCATATTAATGTCCACCATGATAGGCGGTTGGCGTTATTTGAACAATCATCATTTCGTGGGGCAGTAGTTCGTTGTCCACAAGAAATAGTATGTTCTTATCAATTAGATGAAGATGTGTGTAAGTGTAGTTGGAATAGTTTTCAAAAAAAAATCCTAGTATATTGAGGATACAAGTTTTTTTATAAATTAAATGAATAAAAATAGTTTTGGGGGTTGGAGAAGTAAAATAAAAGAAAATAACTTAAAAGAAGACGTTACCTTTAAATCGGGTATCTCCCTTTGGTTTGAACCAAACGGTTTACTTGAAGTTACTTATACCTAAAGAAGTTCTTCTAGAAGGAGTATAAGTATTTGGGGAGCTTATTTAGGTAGATTTTGGATGAGACAAATGGCTTGAGATGTGTTAATAATGGGTTGTAAGTGGTGTCTTTTTATAAAGGGGGGGAGGGTTTCTTTTGGAAAGTTTAAACCAAATATTTTATTATAAACATATATTTAGTTTCTAAAGGTCCAAAAATCATTTAATTAAATGATAAGATGACTCAAGTTAGAAATAAAATCATCCAATAATAATTGTACTGGTTTTGGATCTTTTTTTAGTATTTATAATCTTATTTATTTAAATCATTCATCAATTAGGTAAACATTGCATCATTATTGTGTCATAAATAATTTTATTTATTTGATGTCTAAAAATTATAAAAAAAATACCTTGATATAGTAAATATTTTTTTATTTTAAATTCATATTGATAGTCAAATAGATAACTTGTATAACCTTATGTAAAAATTTATTTACTAAAAGATATTGGTTTAGGTCATTTTTTCCTTTACTTTAAGTTAATTAAAATAAAGTGTCATTATCACTCCCATGTGGATTCAAGGGGCCCCAAAATAAAACCATGGATGACCATGGTCGTAAATGTATCAACTAATAGGATTAGGACACCATTTAGGGTAATTGTATATTATTATAATAATATTTGGTTACCCTTATTTACCAGATTTACCCTTTAACCATGGAAAATAAACTTTTTACTGAAATAAATATTCATAATGTCTAAAAAAAGATACATATTTAAAATAATTTGTACCTACTAATTATAAATATGGAATCAAATTTTAGAAATTCAAAACACATAATTTCCAGAAATTAATTTAAAATTAATTTATGCTGTCAAAACTAATGGCCGGTTTTTAAGAAATAATAACTGTTAAAAGATTGACACTTATTTATGTCCAATTCCAAAGTGAAATTGCTCCCAATGACCAAAATTGGATTAAATAGTAAAAACATAATATAATTACACATTAAAACAAATTAAATAGATAATATATCCTTATAAATAAATTATATTAAAAGGAAGTTTTGAATTAAAATACAGTATTTTTTAATATTCATTAAAAATTAATTTTATCAGAAAAATACCAAAATTTCATCCAAAATAAATTTTGATGTCCCGATTTTAAAGAATAATTCTATTTTGTCAAATATATCATATAAAAGTGACCAAAAATATATTTAAATAGGGTTCACTATTAAAAGGTTGTAAATCGACCTTTAAAGAATATTATAGTATTTGTGCTTAAAATTGGATTCATTCACATTTTAAGCCTCTAAAATTTATTGGATAAATGTGAAAACATTTAACAAACATGTATAATCATATAGTAGTTAGTTCTATTTATTCCCATCAATATAACGGCTAGGAGTTAACTACCATTTAAAATAATATTATTATATTATTAGTGTGTAATGTAAGATTTAAAAGAAACATGTTGTTGTGTATCAGGTAAGCCATCGAACATAGTGTCCTCTTTAAATTAAAATTAATATTTAATTCAAAAATATTAATAAATATGAAAATGTCTTATTATTTATTTACTTGAGATGTTATAGTCTCTGGGCTACTTGGGTCGAGGTCACTACAGAAATTATACATTTCATGTATTAATATTTTCTTATATTAATAGTCCATAGGGTGATGGAATTACTCAGAAATCGGTAATGGATATTTAAATTAAAATTTTATCTTATTACCTTCACATCTGATAAATTGATAGTCTTTTTTCAGACAACTTTTTAAGGTTTTATTGTAATTTTTTTGTTTGATCATCTAATTTATTATGATAAATGATAGCTATCACTCCCAACATTTATTTGGAAATTATACATTTCTTCCATGTCCATATTTTCACTTCCCAGTTATTTTTTCCTGCGTGGAAAACTAGTTATTTTTTATTCAAGATGACATCCAAAATTCCATTTAAATCTTATCAATATGATGTTTTCTTAATCCTTTTTATGATGTATGATATCAAGAATGGAATTTTTAGATTGATAAACATTATTTTCGGAGTAATATTTATAATTTAAATGATGAATTTTTTTAATGGGTGGTAATTAAATACCCTATTATTTTTAAAAAAATGGAATTTAAGTTTGATAACATATAGAATACAAAACATATAGCTTAAAGGAACTATGAAATATTATTACTATTTTATGACCATTAAAACCTAGTTATTGAACTAGTGGGTGTGAATAAGATCAAAAAAATTGTGAAATATATATAATGGTCTGATTTAATGAAAATGTATAGATTATTACATAATAAAAAAGAAAAAGATTTTTAGTAGTAATTTTATGCTCCCAAAATATGTTTTATTCAAAAAGTATTATTTATTTTAGTCAGAAATATTATAATTATTCTATAGAACATTTAAGAAATTTCATTTTATAAAATGAGTATAATTTTCAAAATAATTATATTATAATTTATCTGAAAGTGAAATTTTTATTTTTTTAGGAAGGTTTTGATTTTAATTAATAGTGAAAAATATTGATTTTTTTAAAACAATATATTAAATTAATGTATAATTAATTTAAAATTGTATTTTAAATTAGTTTTAAAATTTTATTTGTTCCTTTTGATTTATTCTAATTCAATTTGTGTATTTTAAATTAATTTCCTATATAGATTTTGTATAAAAAAATTATACTTAAAAACGTCAACTTTTTGAAATACCATTTTCATCACATTTTTTATTTTCAATTTTAATTTTGATTCTACCATAAATATATTTTGAATCTTGAAAAATGGATTCGATATTTTTATTTTGGGATCAAATTTGGTAAATTGGACCCTTTTAATTTTTGACATTATGAATAATAATATTGGTAATTTTTTATTCATGGTAAATGGAATAAGGTAATTTTAGTTAAAAATAAATTGATAATAACTAAAAAAACGACCATAAAAGTTGAATTGTTTTTATCTTGTGGGTATAACAGATCCATAATCATAAAAATGTTGAATGTGTTTCCTTTTGTTTCCATTTGGATAATTTTTTGAACCTTTTAATATTTAAGTGAATATAAATTAAAAAATGTCACACTCTTGATTATAATAAATAAAATATTTTTAAAATCTTGAGAAAACAAGTATTTTTCATTTATAAATATTCTTTAGAAATAGAAATTTTTTTCATCTTGGTAATTTGTTTTTAATTGTTAGTGTATAAATAATTTCCATAAATTCTTAGAGAATGATAGGGCAATAATAATTAAATTAATAGAAAAAAAATTAAATCATTTTCAAAATATTATAACTAATCAAATTAGATGAATTTTTATATTCCATGAATTATTATATAATAATTAGAAATTGTATAGGATTTGATATATGGGATTAATATTCTATTTTTTTATTGTAGTTTTAAAAGTCAAATTAATTTGATAGTTTGAAAATTAATATTAATGTTATTTTATTATAAATCATATTTTAATAAATGATATGAAATTACTAAAAAATTATCATCATCCACATCAATATAATATTGTATATGAAACAATCCATTTTCCATTAATCGACGTTTTTTCTTTTTATTGTAAATTTATTAACCTCTTAACAATAATACACATTGATATAACTATAATTGTTAAAAGGGTTGATGAAGGGTTAAAATAAAAATGTAAAGAAAAATGTAATCCAATAATTTCCTATTTTTATTTGATGAGATGATTTTTACTAATAATCAACATTGATTCTAATATAATCAACTTGGAGTAATTTTAATAATTTTTTTATTTATATTAATTTAATCTTTTAAGAAATTCTCAGAATGCCCCTCACATCTCTTATAAAAGGGAACATCTTCTTCTCATTTCTTAATGCCTAAAAAAATTCATCTTGGATAATAAATTCCCAAAATATATTAATCCAATATACATACATATATTATAAGACTTATTTATGGTATAATAACAACCTTATTGGTATTACAGTGTAATGAAATGGAGGTTGTGCGAAAAGGATGTCATGTTCAAAAAACATGTGTTTTGTTTTTATTTCTTCTTATTCCACCAAAAAATATTATTAAAACAAAATTACATAATAAAACTAGTAACTTATATAATTGTAGGTTTTGTTATGAAAATTTATTAACCTATATTCATCACATCTTCCATCAAATGGGAAATGAAATCATCATCTGTGTGTATGGTGGATGACTGCCTCGTGAATTGATGTAATTAGTTTTCTGTAACCGTCTCTAGAAGATAGTTATAATTACAATATTAATGTCATATATTATATTAATTTCTTATTTATAATTCATAATATAGAATATATTATTATCTTTATTATCTTTTAATTCACTGAAAAATAATAATGGTTTTCACGCATACTTGTGGACTACCATCTCCACCAATCAATGTAATTAATTTTTCATTACTATATAACATGTATTGTCACTAACTAGATTGGGTACCTTGGTAACCTGATAACCGATCCAGTTATGACATAACATGATGGTAATTCCCGATCAACACGTCTTGGCGACTAGCACCCGACATCATGAAAAATGAATGTGGGAACAAATTTTCCACAAACATTACAGAAGTAAAAGAAAAAAGATAATATGAATACAAAAGAAAATTCACATGGAGATATGTACTTGAATTCAAATAGTCATAAAAACCCAAAGTACTAAAACCAAGTACTGAAAAAAACCGGATGAAAAACTACCCATGTCCAAATGGGTGCAAATCTTCAAGTCCAAGGATCAATAGCTAGTACCACCTCTAAGTGGTGCTTTAACCCTGCGTGAACGAAGAAGGATATAATTTAAAAACACATTAAGGTACATATAGGGTGTGATATAACAAACCAATTAGGGTATAACCAAGGATTCCATAACAAATTCTAATATTAAATTAACCAAATAAAGTGTTTTCAATTTAAAAAATAGGTTTTTCATTTTAGAAGCATAGTAAATATAATGCATGATTTACAATTTAGAAGTTAAAAATATTTTAATAAAATGATTTACGTTTCAAATGATGTAATTTTTATAAAAAATGGAAGCTATTACAAATCGATTAAATAAATCCTTTTATATAAAACAATTTATATAAATCAAACGGCATGTAAAATATTTTACAAAAAACCCATATATTAATTTGAAATAAAAACAAGCAATCAACGTAGTTATATGCCAAAGAAGGGAATATAGTTCTAGGATATAGGAACTCCACACTCAAGGTGATGCGACAATATGTATATACATCCCATTTAACTCAGTTTCAATATGACTCATCACTATCACCAAAGGTGTGTGACATGCTCTCTTTTTTGGAACATTATAAATCGTAATGTGTCGTCCAAATAACACACCTACTACCTAAATCTTTCATGACCTCCAATATGAAACAAATATGTGAAATTTATTTCAAGAAACCATTAAATACCCTTATTCTCATTCTCCCATTCAAATATTCCAATTTATTTTTAAAAACCACAACACAAGTTTATAATAAAAAAACATTCCTTTTTCAAATATAAAACCAAAAGGGTCATATCAAAACAATTTAAAACCAATTTCATAATATTATAATTTGAAATCAATTCATAATTAAATTTCATATTTCACTTTCAAAATTAAATTCAACCATTTATTTGTAAAAAAATCCTACCATTTTCACAATAAACCCCCAATTCAATGGAATTGGAGTTTTTCCAAATATTCCATAAAACCCATTTCCAAAATTTAATTAAAAAATTTAATTAAATCAATTTAAATTAAATACTCTATTTAAATTTCACGAATTTAAATAAACACACCATAATTAAATGGAATTCATTGTTTTTCCAATTTCATGCCAAAAACACATTTTTAAATCCCAAATTCAATGAAATTGGATTTTTCCAAAAAAAATATCTGAAATACATTTAATTAAAATTATGAAATTGAATTTAATTAACACAATTGAAATTAAATAAATAAATTTTAGGTTAAAAAAATTTGGTCATCGTAATGGAACCACCCTCCTCGGGATCAACATACCTCAAATCACCAAACCCTAATTGTGATTTTCCAATGAAGAATGAAGATCACCAAATCTAGTAAACACGGATAAAACATAGTTTTATCATCTATAAATGAGGGTAATATATCCACAATCTAATAAGAGGATCCATAGAATCCAAGAAAAAAGAATAGTGATTGTGGGAGATAGAGATAAAGGTGAGGAAACTAACCACGAGACGATCAATGGGTGTTCCCCAAGATTTAAAATGATTATGGTATGAATTTTATGGGAAAAACTCTTCATTGGGAGATCCATGTAAGTGAGAAAATGATTATGTGTTTTTCTAGGTCCATTGGGGACCTAGGGGGTTCTATAATTTTTAATAAAAAATAGAATAATTAAAAAAAAGAGATATCATCCCACTTCCATGTAGGAACTAGATGTGGATGAATCAAACACAATGTTTTCTTCTGGTCATACATAACCTGTTTTCAAGTAGAATGATGATAGAAAAACTCAATAATTTATCCTCTCATACATAGACACCATAACTACTACTGCATTTCATAGAACATATTTGTGGCTTATGGGTGCACATCCCACTAGGATCAATGGAAATCCCCATATCATCTTTCCTAATAGAAGAAAATACAAAAAAATATATTTGAAAGCATATGATGACATATTTGGCGAATGACCAATCAAGAATGGTATCCCCACTATTAAGAGAGTATCTAATGCCACAGAACCCATCATCAAGTTGTTGTTCTTGAAGAATAAATCCAAAAAGGCAAGATATAAACTGATCACTATAAAAGGAAACCTCAATCCCAAATTCCTCAAACTGTGCAAAGAGAGCCATCAAAATAAAATCTTCTGAAGATTCCTTCATAATAAGAGGTGAAATTTTCCTTTTACAAGAGTTTGAAATGAAATTCCCTTTCCTCTGGTTATAAGTGATGTTGAAATCTAAATTCAATAGGTATTCTATCCAATTTCTCTTGTAGTGATTCAAATCTTCTTGATGTAAGATGTAACTCACAATCTTGTGGTCTCAAAACATGGTAAATATTCCTCTATATAAGTAATGCATCCAACACTTAAGGGTGTTCATCACAGCTACAAGGTTAAGGTCGTGGGTTAGATAATTCTTCTCATGTGTCTTAAAAAGATGAGAGCCACAACCAAGGACATGATCACCCTTTATGAAAACACAACCCAAAACTAAACCCGATGCATCAGAGAAGACCAAATAGCCTTTCTCGCTATTTAGAAGAGTCAAAACTGAAACAATAGCCAAAATAAAATCTATCTCAATAAAAATAATTCTATAACTTTTTATCCCAATAAAACATTAATCCCTTGTGAGTTTGAGTAGTCATCAGATAATCCTACTTTGAGAGAACATAACAAATCGGTGCAAAAATCCATATATTCCCCTCAAGATCCACATCTCTAATACATTTCGTGGTTATCCCATGTCACAATGGCTTTAAACTTTTCTGGATCAATAGAAATACAATGTTATGCCACCATGTTTCCTAATAACATCACTTCCTAGATCCAAAATTCCTATTTTTAAATATTGGCATAAGTTCGTTGATTTCTCAACAAAATCAGTACTATTATTAGATGATGCATATGATCCACGTAATACATAGAGTAAACAAGGATTTAATCCACCAAGACTACAAAAAAGCTATCAAGGTACTCGTGAAAATACTTTTTATTAAAGACAAAAGTACTAAAGAAGAATTGGTTAAACTAAAGGTCATGATAAGGTACTCATAATGGCCATACCTTTCTCTAAAAATGGTTGTTTGAATTTCAAGTTATTTTATCCTCAACTGATTATAACTAGATCGAAGGATGATCTTTGAGAACTACGTTTCCCTATTCAATTGATCAAAGTGATTATCAATCATTGGAAAAAGATATTTGTTCATTACTGTAACCTGATTGATCTTTTAGTACTATATTCAAAGGTGGATTGTGCCATCATCTTTTGTAGAAAAGAGAACCAGTACTACCCATGGTGACACAGTCAGGTGTATAAAGTATTTTTCTATAAGATCATCCAACTGGGAATTTATCTCCTTTATTTTGGCTGGTACCATGTAGTAAAAATGAATAGAAACATATTGATACCCTGAATTAAATCAATAGAAAACTCAACCTCTATTACCGATGGACAACAATATAAGTTAAAAGGAAACACATTGGGAAAATCTAAGAAATCTAGAGTTATATAACCAGTTAAATATTCTCACACCATATCAGATGAAAACAAATATATTACTTTCCCCAACTCCGAGTAAGTTGGTCCGACATTGGTTTACCTTTGGTCCCATTCTCTATGGAAGAAATGGTATACACCACCAGTTGTAGGGTGGGAGACCCATAAAAAATAAGAATAAATTATGGATTTATTCGCAATGTGCCAATCCATCCTAAATATGACTTCAAAATATCTCATGTAGAGAACTAGAAAACTCCATGAAACTCAACATCTGATAGAGAGAAAACACAAGAGGTATTACTAAGACCCTTATCTCTCTTCATACTAAAGGGTGTAATAATATCAATTACAAAAGATAAAATCTCTGTAGGAGTATTTTTCATGTTAAAAATATGGGCTGATATAAACTAATGAGATGAAATAACATCAAATAAAGAAGCCACTAAAGATGAATATGTAGCAGTGGTACCACTAACAATCACTACTCTCGTATTCAATTCTTTGAGAGACTATTCCATAGGGTGAAGAACCTTATTTTTGAATTTCAATTGCTGGATACCTTTAATAGGTGAAGCATATAATTTCATTAAAGTTTAAGAAGGTGCAGATGATCCTACGCCCCTATGTAGAGTGGAATAAAAATGGAATAATCTCTTCAAGTTACCCGATCATCCGCAGGAGCCACATTTCTTGGGTGCCTCAGTGCAAGCCTTATTTGAATATAATAGCACGATGCACTGGTAACAAAATAAAGGACATATTCTAGGAACTATTGGAGGTCCTGAATGACCATGATATTGAGAACCAACAAGGGAATCACCATGGTTCCTATTTCCCTTATACAAATACACACTTCCACTGAAGGATAAATAAACTCTCGATAACACTGAATTTCGTGCCATGTCCATCTCAACCATCATCATGCTCTCTGATACATCAATATAAAAAGGTGTATTCAAAAATAATACCTAATAATGAATGTCCTAAAAAAGTATCAACTCAATCCATCGAGTCTTTATCTTCTCATTTGACATTATATCAATTGAGAAATGAATGATCTTAGACAAATAGATTGTATACTCTGACATGGTCCTATTATCAATATCAATCATGAAAAACTCCATAGGCTTTGAAAACAACATCAACTCTAGATATAACTATTTGGTGAAATAAATTTTATGTAATTCCAATATAAGACCTCATTCTTCTTTGATGTTAACATAGTGTCCCACCATCTTCTTCTAGATCCTTAAAACATGAAAATGGAACACTTTAACTTTATTTCGTCATGTGTATCCATGAACCAAAAGAGGAACTCCATTCTTCTCATCCGTTCCTCAGCTTCATGAGGATCATTTGTGCCATTGAATGGTTATGGATTACTTAGAAAGAACTCATGAGAAAAAATATTGAGAACAACCCTCTAAGGTTCCATAGCTAGACCCTAAATAGGAATAAGATTTGGTGCCTATCACAGAGCATGGATAGTGCACACAATCAAAACCACCATATTTGGGTCCATGAGAGGATTTGATCGTTGAGGTTCAACATCAACTTTCTCCTAGATAATATTTGAATATCTTCTTAGAGGAATGATTCTACAAATCATTATAAAAAAATATTGAATACTTCATAATATCACTCAAATAGTGAAATGTGGGAAAAAATCCCAAGAAATAGACAATAAATATTTGGATTTTACATATCCAAATCAAATGTTTGTAAAATTAAAAAATTAATCCTCAAGACATCTTTCCCAAACCAATCTTGGTGTCTTAAGGGTCATTATAGTGAGATATTTATAGGAACATAAACACATCTACCTTTGATGTCCAAACATGATTACACAAATATATAATAACATTATGACAATAGATCAACCTGGATATCTAATTCCACTTTGTCAGGAGGCTGTGTGGGAACCTTAGTAACCTGAAAAATAAGATGGTCCCAACATAGAAAAAAGGGATTTCTCTATCCCCATGGGTCGACGAATAGCACCTAGAATCATACAGAATGAATGATGTAATGATATTTCCATAAACATTGTTGGTGGAAAATACACAAGATAGTATATATAAAAAAGAAAATCCAAGGGGTGATATATACCAGAAGTCAAATAGGCATAACAACTGAAAAAACAAAAAACAAGTAACATAAAAAATAAAAAGACAAACTACCGAGGTCTCAACGGTTTCAACTCACCATGTACACATATCAATAGCTTGAACCACCTCTATGTTATGCTTTACCCATGATCAAGCATAGAAGGAGTTAATCTATAAACACCCGAATGTACAGGTAAGGTGTCAGATCAAAAGACTAGTAGGGTATCACTATTGATTCCATCATAAAAACTAATAATAAATTATCTAAAGAAAATGATTTCAATTTAAAACAAAATATTTGGCATTTCAAAAGTATAATTAAAACATTTAATTCTTTAAAATTCAATATATGAAAATATTTTAAGCAATGGATTTATTTACCAAGTTATGTAATTTTTATAAAAAAAATAACTTTTCACAAATGGATTAACTAAACACTTTTATATAAAATAGTTTATATATATTAGTTTTTATGTAAAACAATTCACAAAAAATAAATAAATTCATTTAAAATACGAAAAAGTGAGAAACATAGTCATATTCCTAAGAAGGAATGAAATTTCTATGCTATAGGGACTCCACAGTCAAGGTGACACGATAATACGTACACATGTCCCTTTTACCTCAGGCCAAAGAGGACTCCTCACAATCACGTAAGGGATGCTACATACAAAATTTTTGTTTTGGAATGTCACAAATTATAAAATGTCATCTAAATAAATCACTAACTACCTAGGTATTGTACATGATCTATTACAACCCAATGATGGGAAATTTTTTCAAGAAACTTTAAAATACAATTAATCCCGTTCTCAATTTAAAATATGCCAATTTCCATTTAAAATCCATAAAATAGGTTTTTAACCAAAAACATGTCTTTATCCAAGATAAAACCCAATTATTCTAATCAAAACCAAATTAAATTTTTTTCAGAATATAAGAATTTGAAGTAAATTCACTATTTAGTTTCAAAATTCACTTTCATAATTAAATTCAACAATTCAATTTTTAAAAAATTCTTTCAATTTAACCTTAAAATCACAATTAATAGAATTGAGGATTTTCAAAACATTCTATCAAATTAATTTCCTTAATTAAATTTAATAATTTAATTGAAAAAATTTCCATAAAATGCACAATTTAAATTAAAAAGTTTATAGTTCAAAAATTTGTATAAACACACCCCAATTTAATTGAATTGGAGGTATTCTAATTTATTTCCAAAAATTCATTTACAAAATCCCAATTCAAAAGAATTTGGTTTTCCCAAACAGAAAAATGAAATCCATTTAATTATAAATAAATAAATCATATTTAATTAAAAGAATTGAAATCAAATAAAAAAATTAATAGTTAATAAAAATTGAGCATCATAACAGAACCATTACCTCAGGATCAATAGATCTCAAATCACCAAACACTAATCGAGATTTTTCAATGAAGAATGATGATCACATAATCTAAGAAACAAGGATCAAACCTAGGTTTATAATCAATGTCATATAGTATTAGACACAAAATCCAACAAGAGGATCCATAGAAACCTTGGGAGGATAAGAGAGACTATGGGAGATAGAGATCGGGGTGAGGAAACTAACCACATGTAGATCAAAGGGCGTTACTCAAGCTTCATATCGCTTCTTGGAGGAATTTTAGTGGATAAAAACTATTCATGGGTGCTCCACAGATGTAAGAAAATGATTATGGGTCATTCTAGTACGTTAGGGACCTAAAATGAGGGTTCATGATTTTTATTTCAATAATTGGTTTAATAAAAACACATCCTCACAATTTCTTAGGAAAATGCACATGGCATAGACAATTTGTGCACCCATCATGCTCTTATTTTAAATGGACCACACAGTTCTTCCTAAGAGAGAGCATGGTTTGACTTATCATGTGGCAAACCAAAAAAAAACCACTACCTTGGGATGCACGATTTTCTATGAGAGGGTGTATGGATTTGGAAAACCATGCACCAACTGTGCAGAAGATTTTTTTTTTGAAAACTCTTAAAATTTTAACCCAAAACAACTCCAAATGAAAACGATTCAAATCTTTATAAAAACAGGGGTTCAGGAATACTTAATAATTGTAATAGGATGTTAAATGTATGATATATAAAAGCATTCCTAAAGAAATAATATGTTATTTATGATTTAATATCTATTCAATAAAGTTAAATTAATACTTACAATCTTTTTGTAGTGATCTTTGAAAAATTATAATATTAATCTTGTGTACGTACGTCCTTACATCTCAATGAATGTAACATAGTTTAATTTCCATAACCATCATTCATTATTGGGTTCAGAATTATGAAATACGTATAAAAAATATAATTGTTTTTTTCTTATTATTATTTCATATATGATGGAATAATGACTTCTTTGACCATAGTCAACCAACTTAAGTCATTATTGATAAATGAGATGAATATACTTAAAACATCCTACATATATTTATATTATTTAATAATTGAATATATCATGAAAATAGATAAAATTAAAGGAATAATAAACAAGAAAAATATTCCAATGAAATTGAATAATTACCATACGTTTATTATTCAGGAATATAAAGAACATATGTGATGAGTCAAACTCATGGTAAGAGACTTTTTTTTAAAATACCCTATTAAAATTTCCATTTAAAAACTTTTTACTAAATATACATATTTCATAAAAATTATTCTATAGATATATTTATGTGGACATAATCCAAATATAATGGTCATTTTATGTCACCTTTGAATTTATTCTATTAATTTCAAAAGGAATATTTTTATGAAGTGTTTTTAAATTCATTAAAAAAAGAAAAAAACAATGTTCTATTTTTACATATACAAAGACAATGAATGTTCTTGAAACCATAACTGTTATTTTTTATGATTCCTTTTTATCTTTCTTTACATACTTTGTGAAAAACACTCATTCCCTATAGTTTGTTTATTTATTTAAAAAGATGATTTAAATGTAATTTCTATTTCCATATCTATAAATGTTTTCTTATTAATGTAATGAATATTTTTAGGATTGTAATGATAAAAATTAAAGCATGAACATGTAATGATTATTTTATCTTAATTTATAATTTATATGGATCGATGTTTATATTATAAACCACAGATATGTGAATTTTTTATAAAAAAAAGGACTGGCGGGTCGGTGATGTCCATCCACTTCATTGGGGTTTTAAGTTGTCTATATATAAATTCCATTTGTAAGAGTGATTATAATAGTTTTATAGAAATTATAACCCTAGATTGCATTATATTTTTATCTATTGTATCTGTTGTTCTTATAGAAATAATATGATTTCTCAAGGAAATACAATGATATTTTGTTTAATGAAGAGTATATTCTATACTTTGAGGGTAGAATGTATAATATTGTAGAAAATATTGTTGGAGTTTTCATGTTTAAAATGAATAATTTATGAGTTTAATATTTCATAAGATTTTACGTGAAATATTTTATGAAATTGTTTTTGTGAGGAATATGATTTTTTGGGTATTAAAATCGCTATTATGAACCCAAAAGTATAATTTGAAAATGAATTTTTTTTCAAGAAATCATGGAATTAATGGTTTCTTTCTTATTTTCTTTTTCTGTCCCCCACTAATCCTTTTATGCTCATTCAATGATTAAAATGATATTCACTAAGTTTTAAGGATTCGTAGGGATAATGATGAGTCAAAGATAAAATATTTGAGTATATTTCATGAATGGAATTTTTTATATATTATAGGAAAAAAGAATACTATGTTGAAGTATCGAAATTGTAATGTAATATTTATTTGTGTATGTGATGTTACATAATTATCTAAAACTCTAATCCAAAATGTTATTCAAGAATGAAATAAAATGAATTATTTTCTAATGATAAATGAATATGTATTGTTCAAGTTCATGCTTATGAAATTTTTATCATCATGTCAGTGATTTTTCTTTGATTGGAAAATAAGTTATAAATGAAATGAATTAAACTAAAAATACCTTATTCATTATAAATGAAAAATATAATAAATATATATGATATCTTGTTTTATCATTCATGTAATATTACATGACATGGATGATTACATAAATTTAAAGTGAATTAACAGAAATGGGATAATAAATAGCGAAGTGTTATATAATTAAAAATAATATTTTTACTAGATTGTCTTCAAGCATTAGAATAAATTTTAGTTTGACTAATAATATGGTGATAAAAAAAATAATCATTTTTGAAATACTTTTATTCATATCTAAAATTTAATGGATTGAGAAGTGTGATTTTATTGTTAATGATGGAATGAGTTTTTTAGATGTAATGGGGTAATATAGGTGATATAGAAGGGATTACGGTCTTTTGAAATATTATCATTGGGAATGAGGTTGTCGAATATACATAAATCTTATGTGTATACTAATGTTGGGTATTTTAAGTATCATATCAAAATAACATAATTTAAAAATAATAAAATAAGAAACAAAAATATAATATTTTGGTAAAATATTTAGTTATAAAAACTGCTTTTATGTGTTAAAATTTATTTTTATTATAATAATATATAATATATTTATAAAATTTTAAAATGAAAATACTATCAAAAAATTGATAAAATTATATTTTTAGAACATAAAAATGAATGGTTTGTGTAGATGATTATTTATTTTAAAATTTATATTTTAAAATAACTATTTTTTAAGTGTTGATTATTTTTAATTTATCTCTCTGAAGAAATGATTTTATGAAAAATTATAAAAAAAATAAAAATATTTCATTCATTAAATAAGATATTACAGGGAATATAAAAAGAATAATTTTATTTTATGCATCAAAATACATTTTCATACAAAATTTTTTCATAATCACATGTTTAAAATAAATTTGATTTATGGTAGAAATTTCACAATTAAAAAAATGTTTTATTATTTCTAATCTTCATATATATATATATATATATTTTAATATTCTTATTTTTTTTAAATAAGATACCAAATCATAAATTTGTTGGCATGATAAAACAATTATTCCAAAATAAATTGTTTTCATAAACATTGTAAATTTTTTATCTATTTAATTTATCTATTCTTGATAACTTTAATATGATTATTAAAAATAAATTAATATATTAAAACACAATAAACTAGTATTATTTTTGAAATATGAAAAAAACAAATCATGTATAAAATGAATTCTACTATACAAAAATAACTTTCTCAATATCTTATTTTTTATTTAAAATATAATTATACCATATTTTAAAATTTCAATAGATTAAATAGTTTTAAAAATTACAAATCAACACATTGAAATTAGTTTGGTGAGAAAATCTAAAAATTTTAAAATAAAATTTATTAGAAATGTATGAAATTTAATTTTGTTTAATATTGGTAAAAGGAAGTAATTTAATGTATCTTGACATTTTCATTATTAAATTGACGCTTTTACATTTCTTAAAACATTTTATAGGGATTAATTTAAAACTCACTTCTCTTGAGATAATTTTCTCAACAAACTCACATAATTATATTAGTTTTATATATTTACCCCTCACCTAACTTTAGTTTCCATGGAAATTTCCATCTTTCTCATATATAAAAGGTTATCACTTCCACCAACTTCATGATAAACTAATCAATATATTTTCCCATAAAACCCTTAAAATTTTACTTCTCCTATAATCCTTTTCCAAATTTTAGAGCCAATTATTATAAGAATGTTCCCCTATCCTTCATTTCAAAGATTCTGTTCAAGAGAAGATTCTAGTACACAATGTGGGTATTTTCCACTATATAAAATTTTAATCTCTATATTTCTAGTCCCCATCAAGAAAATATATTCTTTATATAATAATATAATAAAATTAATATCCATGTAATACATATTTTTTATTATTTTCATAGAGGTACCACTTTCTATCTCTTTCTCATCTATTGGGAAACAAAACATCACTTGTTTTATGTGCGGATAACTATCTCCATGGAAAATGTATGTATTTTTTGATCACCCATATACATGGATATTTCTAGGTATGTTTTTAATGAATAAAATTGAATCATGTGAAAATATTAAGATTCTATAATGATAAATTTCTCATTCTAATAAATTATTTTACCTTTTAAATATTCCATTATTTTCATTATGATTTACCCAAACTATCTCAATAAAAAATTTCATCTTCAAAAATCATAATTTAAACTATCATAGAATGAAATTATAACATTATAAATCTATATTTATCATCTATTTTTTCACATATTCATCACTAAAGGGGTTAATTGTATCCTCATTTAATTACTTCATAATAAATCACATTTAACATTGTGATTTTTAATTCTACTTATCATTATCTTCTTCATGCTATTTTATTTCATGCATTGACCATATTATAAAAGATTTAGAAAACTCATCTTCATTTGATTGAGTTATAAGTTTTTTTTGTAAAAATATATTTTACTAATGTTCGCAATATTTTCCATACATAATTTCACATGATATTAAATATTTTTTATCCATGTATTTTTAATTTTTAAGTCAATGTTTCTTTTGGAATGGATTTATTTCTCATAAAAGAATAAATTATTGTGAATAATTATAATACATTTTAAGGAATATAGCTCCTCCATATCCATATTTTTCAAAACAAATAATGTCCCTTATTTCATATTTAGAATAATTTATGTATTACCTTCTTCGATATTCAAACATATTTTCACCACTTTACATGAGGAATCTTTATTACCCTTTAATAATGATTTCATTTTCTAATTTCCACCCCATTCAGAAATAATTTTTTTATGTGAATATTATGTTTTTTTAAATCTATGTTAAAAATGATAGATGAAATAACTATTATAGTTTTAGTTTCATTTTCCAATAATTCAATCAATGATATATCTCTATTTGATTTATGTTTAATAATTTACCACAAAATTCTCTTACAATATATTTATTTTGGGAGATTTAACTCATAATATCTATCTATCCCATTATTGATCCCTTTTTATAAAATACCACTAGAAAATTTATTTTTATAAAGGATAATTTCCTATTATGTTAGCATAATTAATTTTTATTTTGGTTCACTGACAATTTAATGAATGAAACATTATATTTTTTTAACTAAATGTCTCAAGATAAGGTAATTTCATTTACTAACAAGGAAATGCATCAACATCCAATATATGGTTTATTCTAATGTATATGTTTATTAATTACTAAGTAATATTTATTATGTTTTTTAGTTAATTTCATTCAGATGTTGAATGTATTATACATGTTATGTGGTGTATGTAGCTAAATAATACATTGGACCTCCAATCGCCAGTTTGTCTCCACAAGCAATCTATCTTGGGTAATTAGGTTTATTCCTTGTGCATTTATTTATGAAGACTTTAAATATGGTCTTGATAGCAAGCGAGACCTAATGGAAAAAGTTTACGAGTGTGAAATTATGTGTTCTAACATTTTGAAATCTATCACTATGAAATCAGTGATTAATATCAAGATGATTTATAATATTATAAATTTTCAATATATATATATATTATTTTCTCATAATTTAGTTATTTGTAATTATTATATTATTATTAATTCCTTTAAAGCTGTATATGAATTGTTCATTCCATGATTAATTTTAATATATGTTATCCATTACTAAATGTTTGAGTTCACCCTGATTATGTATTTATTTTCCCATGGTTATAAAAATAGTATTATGTATCATATGTATAAATGTGTTTAATGTGTTAATAATTTTAAATGATATTTTCAAGACATATTTTGAAATAAAAAATCCACCATTTATTAGAAACAAAAAACATTAGAGGGTATGGATATGTGTTTTTTCAATAATATTTTTTCCTAAAATTTTGAATCATTATATAAAAAAGGGTTTTCTGTTTGTATGTTAATAATTTTTTAAAACAAATAACGTTATTATTGATGTTTTTTTTGGGTATCTAATGTTTTATTCAAATATATCATGTAAAGAAAATGTGTATTAGAATTATATCCAAGGTTATGGGTCTTTGGAATCTTATATGGTAAAATTATGGGTTTATGTAATGTAAAAGGTTAGTAAGAGTAAATAATTGATGTGTAGGTAAAAAAAGGGTTGGTATATGATTTTATGTCAAGGATGTTTGGGTTATTTTAGAAAATTATTTATATATTTTTTATAAAAAAACATGATTAAAGTATATTTTGATTTCTATGGGATTTTATGTCGGATGGGGATAAGGGTATAGTTTACTTTTTTAGTGTATAGGTTTTAATGAAAATTTTAAACAGATATTAAGAATAATCTGGAATGAATTGTAAATATAAAATTGGACTATTATTAATTATTGGAAATTTTAATGACAAGTTTAAATATAGGAAAAAATTTAAAAAAAACAGTATAGCATGTTTGATTTCTTAGTAAGGAAATCCCTATCGTAGTAAAAGAATGAAAATATAGGACATAGAATAGATTTTCCTCGGGGTAAACATAATAAAAAAATGATTTTGGGTGTATAGATGACCACCACTCAACAAAAAATAAGTGGGACTAAATATATAACTAGTTTTACAACATAGGGGGGTCTGTTAATGACTTTTCACATGATTTTTTTGAACAATTACAAAGTATCTAAATTTAATTTAATGATTTAATATTTAAATAATTAGGTTATATAAACATATTGAAAAAATTAATTGAATACTAGGATAATATCATGATGTTATATGTTGTTTTGATTATATTAAAGTTGAAACCAATGCATCATCTATTGAAATAGATCTTGAATAAGGGAATGAATATTTAGAAATATTTTTCTTATTCATATGATCATTAAATATAATATATATATATATATATTATAATTTCAGTGTCATATTTTTTGGAAACATGATCATTAAAATGAAGACCTGTAATGTATGTTTTCAGATATATATAAGGCTTATAGAGAACTATGGAGCGATATTTTCAAAAAATGGATGAGAATATTAATATGTGCCTATTATAAAGGGAAATGTGGGTTTTATAATCTTAACCATGATAGTTGTTTTAAATTATATCTAAATTCATAACCTTTACAATTTTTTCCCAAGTCTTTAGTAATAAAAATTTTGAGCACACACTATATTTACAAGTGGATAATGTATCATCCTAGGTTTTATGAATCATTTTATTTCAGTATTCATTTTTTTATCACTGAAAAATATAATTTTATATTCTATTACATCATATTATCTACTGTAGAAAACAATTCATCCAATATGTGAATCAAATTAAGAAACATTATTCTTGTAAAATGAAATATAACAACAACAAAACATAAAACCAAGTATTACATACCATGGAATATTACATTCCATGGATTATTATATACATTAAATGTGGATACATAAAATGGTCTAATAAATTGAAATGAATAAAATATTTAAAACTATGTGTTCCCCTAAATCATCTTCCCCCATTATAAGAAAAATTAATATAACTAATCCTATATTAATAAAGAACATCGTCAAAGAATAAAGAAACTTGTGAAATCTAAAATGGAAGGTCATCAAAAGTTTGAATAAAGTGATATGGATGGTAAAACATTATAGGAGGTGATAAGTGTGTTATTCCCATTATAATAGGAAATATGGTCATTATAAATATGTCCATTAAAAATATGGATGTTTGTAATTTAGTCATTAAATATAAAAATATATAATTTGAATAATGTTTTTTGTATTGTTAGAATCAAATTAAAAATAATATTAATTAAAAATAATAAATCCTGAAATTAAAATATAACATTTAATTGAAATATACACATATATTTTTTTTTGGTTCATATTATTAATATTAATTTATTATATTATGTATATATATAATTGAATAACTTATATTGATATAAATAGATTGGGAAAAATAAATTTTTGTTATAATAAACAAATAATTTTATTTCTTATTGATTATTTTATATATCATTGATAAATTTCAAAGACCAGTTTTATAATGTTTTTTCTATAATCATATTATACCTAAAAAAATATTATAAAGAAATTAATTGATTAAATATAATGAAATATATCATCAATAATCCAATATATTGTTACTATGAAGGTACAAAAAATAATTTCATTTTATGATTAAAATATGTTTTCCCTTAAAAACAATTATGCACTTATATTAAAATTAATATTTAAAAATTATAGATATGATTATAACAAAATTATTTTCATATTTATAATTAAAAAATTTCTTTAAAAAAAATTAATTTTCATTTTTTTCATATTAATATGTTAACAATGAAAGTATTATTTACCACTATAAAATAGTCACTTTTAATATAATTTGTTCAAATGCATAAGGTGAAATTTGTATCTTAAAAACATAATCAATTTTTTATTATACTATTATTATTTTTAAATAAAAAATATATCATCACACAATTAACTTATAATTTATAAGAAAAACATATATAAAAGCTATACTATTTAAATATTTTCTTTCTGAAAAAACAATTATTTCTATATCTTATGTCTTATTATAAAAGATAAAATTTTCATCTATAGAAATATAATTAGATAAAATGGATTCTATAATAGTATTATTCTAATTTAAATTAAATATTAGCGATAATCATATGTATTTACTAAAAAAATAATTAAATTCAATCCATGTTAATAACGGTAAAATGTGGTAATTTTATGTGAATTAATTTTTTGTAAAATTAAATTAATATTAATAAATATAAAAGAAATTTTTTATTTTAAATTTTTTAATTTAAAATATATTATATGTATTTAATATGAAAAATTAATTAACTCCTTAGTTATTCTATTATTTAACCTCAACTAAAATTATTTTCCAAGGAAGTTTACCCTATTAACCTATAATGGGATCTCACTTCCACCAACATCAATCCGTAATTATATTTTAAATTTCACTTATATCCCTTCCGATTTTTCACATCCTAGAATCCCCATATACATTTTAGGCCTTGTTTACCTGAAATTTAGCAATATTCACCATTTTGAAGATGTCATTCAATCTATGTTTTAGGTCCTCGATGTAAGTATTATCCACCCATCAGCATTTTATTCTCCATCCTTTTCTCCAATCCTCTTATAAAAACACTTACCATACTACCATCAATAAATGAGAATAATTAATATTTCTAAATTTTAATATATTTATTAAACAATCATTATCTAGATCCTTTAC
The DNA here is from genome assembly GCA_963277665.1 of Viscum album. Taxonomy (NCBI): domain Eukaryota; kingdom Viridiplantae; phylum Streptophyta; class Magnoliopsida; order Santalales; family Viscaceae; genus Viscum; species Viscum album. The sequence continues at coordinate 644,583,491 of OY728127.1, forward strand.
TTCTATTGGGAAAAGAAATAGTCGCTTATGTAATGGGTCAACTACAGGCTATATAATCTATATATTGCATTTTTCATCAACAAACATACATGAATGGTTATAAAATTTTATTTTATTAATAAAAATTATATTTATTAATATAGTAGTTTTAAAGAAAGGTAAATGTGAAAATTAGTTAATATCTAACTTGTGACTAATATACAACAATTTTTCATTAAATGTTATAATATTAGCTCATTGATGATTACATATAAAAAATCCGTAAATAAATGCATTAGGGGATGAAATTATAATCTTATAAATCATAATGTAACATTAAAAAATTCCTTATATAATCTATGAATAATGAACAAGGTATCAATGTATAGGTATCAATATCAACATTACGTATTCTGTATGAAATAATCGAAGTTACTAATATCTGATGATGAAAATAAACAATAACTATCAAATAATGGAATAGTAAATTATTAAAATTGGAGATTATGAAGGGTAAAGTATTCGAATATGTTTCCAAAATAATATATTAGGTCGGTTATTTTAATTTTATAGGTGGTTGATGAACTTTTGAGGATGTATGGAAAGAAGGTAAGGGTTTTAGTATAATTCCCATTCATTTAGGAATGATTTCATATTTTATAGATATTCATATTAAAATGGTTTAATTTATTCCCAATTGATTAATTTGAAATAAAATCATCCTTAATCATGCGATTTACATATCCATTTTGAAAATGTATTTTTCAGTGTCATTTAATCCTTAAAATACCCATGTCGTAAGGGATTTTGTTAACTAAACATTGATTTATTAATTTATCATATTTATTTTGGAATGAATTATTCTAATATTTCATATATTCATCCATTTCATGTTCCATATGATATTCACTCTTCTATCTTTGTGTGAAATTCAATTTTTTATTAAAATAATTCCTCTTTGATGAATTTATTTATCATAATTGTATAAATTTATGGAGAATAATCGATACCCTATCTAATGGATCATTCTCTTATATATCCTAATTATTCCTTCCTACCAATATAATCATTACTTTTTGTGTAACCCATAAAAGAATTACATAACATTATATTCATACTTATTTTTACCAATTTTCAAATGGAGTCCTTAAAAGCCATTAATAACGAGGGACTCAATATAGAGATTTAAAAATATTTAAAAGGAATTTTATATCACATTCATGTCTTTTATTTTCCACTTTCATTGTCATATTTTATTTTATATTTATTTTATAGGATCATATATTTTAAATTCAATTAAAGTTAAGTTATAAAATATCCACATTTCAGACCATTCAAATGGATTTTTGACATTACCTGTATGTTTATTTTTACTACTATGATATAAATGATTTATTTAAATCCTTAACATAGAAATGATTCAATTTTCATCACAAAATCTAAAATTTATATATATTTTATAGATGTGATCCATGAAATACTCTCAAAAGGATTTCATATCACTTTTCCTTTAGGGGATAGTACTCATGGTAAACATGATTTCCATTGGAATAGCGTGACATGTTATGGATGATGTGTACACTCAAATTTAATCCTCCTTGTTTCAACAGATTATATTCATTAATAAATTTTGATTCAAATGGTTTTTTGGAACATTTCCCAAACTAGGTGATATTATACTCATAGTATCTGAATATCCAATTCTTGATCCATACTTATGTTATACCATTCAAGGTTTTATACTAATAAAACTGACTTTTATTATTATGATCATCCATCCATCATCATATGTTTCACTGGGGATATTATTTAATGAAACCAAACCATATTCCTTTTTTTAAAGTTTTTTTATATTTATATTCTATATTTTTAATTTATAATTATTTTTTGAATATAGATGTTTCTTAATTACTAAGAAAATATTGTTTTATAATGAAATTTTATTCATTTAATCCATACAATGAAATCATGATAGTTATTAAGTGATGGGTATGGATTTATATTACACAACCTCTTTTTTCATCTTTAGGATTCATCATAAAAACTATCTTGGCATGTTTGGTATATTCCTTACCCATTTATTTATTATATCTTATAATTAGTCCTTTATTGTATGTAATATTAATTTTTATGAGGACAAGATGGTAGGAATATATGGTCCAAAAATATACATCCCATTACTATGAAATCATTTATTTAATCCATGTTATTACACATATTACTATGTTTTGAATGTATAATATTGTTTATATCCCAAGAAAAGGGAGGCATAAGATATAAGAGTTTAGGTCTAGGGTGTCACCAAGATATGAAATTAACCTATTTTTAAGATCTTGAAATTTTTTATAGATTTATTATACTTTTTTAAATATTCACTTTTTCCTAGTTTTGCGTACGTTTTTTGGGTTGTATCTTGGGGATTGTTTGTGTTAAATTTGATTAATTTTGATGGAGTGGATTTTCATGGTTGGTAAAAGATTTTTCCAAACCACGAACCTGGATTATAAAACCAGGAAAACCCATGTAAAGGGGATTCACCCAGCCGATGCAAAATTTGTCAAACTATGCACCCTCTAGGGAGAAACTATGCACCCTACCCCATGAAGAGGTGAAAAGTTAATGAGCAGTGTTAGGGGAAACCATGTTCCCTAAGACGAAACCATTCATATGAGATTTTAATACTGAGTACATCAATGGGAATGTGTTGTCTCTGTTTAGATCTATCTATCTATCTCTCTCATCTTTCTAGATGAAAGAGGGATGTTTATCAACTATTTATTATCGATCTAGATATTTTTTGGATATATCTTGATTTATATATATTATTTGAATCAAGGTCTCAATCTTTAACATGAATATGGTTGTTCCACTTCAATTTTGGGATTTCTATTAGCAAGTGGTCTTCTTCAATCTTGAGGTATGTGGTCTATCTTTCCAATCCCAAAGTATTGATTTAAATTACATGTATATATTTTTAGAATTTATATTGGATTATTTTACAATTGGTTTCTTTCTTTGAATTAATTAATTAATAGAAGGTGATATTAGGAATATTGAATTGATTAATTTGGAAAAATTAAATGTTTAATTAATTATAGGTATATTGGGATTATAGAATTGGAATAATTAATTATTGAATTAATTATGGGGAAATTGAGATTGTTGAATTGGAATTATGAGTTGATGAATCAATTATTGGGATATTGAGATTATTGAATTGGATTAACTAATTTTGGAATTAATTAATGTATTTATGGTGATTAATTAATTATTGAACTAATAAACAGTTATACATGATATTGGGATATATGTGATGTTGTAATATTGTGTCATATGTGACATCAATTTATTAATGGTAATAAGGGAATTCATATGTGACTTTAAAAGATGAATTGTAATAATGGAATTCATATGTGACTTGAAATGATGAATGGTGACAAAAAAACATCATATATAACATGAAATGATGAGCGGTACCAATGGAATTCACGTGTGACTTGAAATGATGAATGGAAATAGTGGAATTCATATCTTACTTGAAATGATGAATGATAACAACGGAATTCATATGTAACTGGAAATGATGAATTGTAAGAATGGAATTCATATGTGAATTAAATTGTGAATGGTAGAGATGAAATTCATAAGTTATTTGAAATGATGAATGGTAACAATGTAATTCATAGGTGAATTGAAATAATGAATGATAATAATGGAAATCATATGTGAATTGATATGAGGAATGGTAAGAATGGAATTTAGTTATATGATATCCCTTGTAGATTGTTCACACACTAGCATAGTATGACAAAGGGTTTTCATGTTTGAGTTTCCTTGGGAACTTGGGTGGTTATGTCATAAAATAAAGAGTAATAAAATAAATGTAAATTTTTTACTTTATTTTGTGTATTTTATTCTTTATACAACTGCATAAGTTGTTTTAATGGATATTGTTTTAGAAACCATTGATTTTGGCTTACTGAGTTGTACTCAAACCCTACTCAAGTTGCCTGATCAGTACCCGAATACATTTCATGGTAGCAAGAAAATTTAAGGGTAAAGGACCTGTGTTAGATGTTTGATTTGGGATGGAGCATTGATAAGGGAACTAGAAATGGTTCAGTACCCACTTGGGAGTTTCTAGTGTCTTTAATTTTGGATTTTCATTTTGACACATGGAAGGTACTTGGGCATGGAACATCTACTGTTTAGTTTTGATATTGTATTTCCAATTTTTGGTCATCTTGTGATACTATTATTACTCTAGTTATGTTATATCATTTGGTTATTTTTATTATTTACATTGGTGTATTACTCTAATAAATGGGGGTATATTCACCCCATTATCAATATTATACCCTTGCTACATGTTGTAATCCTATGACATACAAGGAGGAGCACCTAAGGTAATATAGAAAAATGTCTCAGGGAATTGGTGTGTGGCACACATGTCGATATGTTACAAAGTGGTATCAGAGATGAATTTTATTTTCTTATTTATCTTGGTATTTAGGAAATGTAGGCAGGAGACTGAGGATGATGAGTCAGGATTGAAGTATCACTAAGAGGGGGAGGGGTGAATCAGTGGTATATTTTTCCCCTTTTTATGATTAATTTATTTCAAAATATCCTTAGCCTCAGGTTAAAGAGTTATTTCCCTAATGAACATAATCCAAACACATATCCACATGAACATAAGAATTTACATGGTTCAATACTCAACCACATTATCTACGTCCCTAGTATGGTATGAAAATAATTCTATACCACACAATCCACTAGAAAATTATCCTTTGGTGTGGAATACAACGAGAAAAACATGCCCTTAAACTCATTTAGCACTTGAAAAAAAATCCACAAGTGGGTGCTCCCTCTTAGAAAATATAGGGTAATTCAATGTTTTGGTGTTTCTTGATCATCTTTCAAAAAAATTATATTTCAAATTAATTCTTATCTTTTCTACCAATAAGCTGGTATAAACTTCATTCAGTTTTCCATGAACTTACCATCCTCTTCCATGAACTATCCTACTTCCTCCATGTACTACCTCTTTCCTCTTCATACCATGTAGCGTGAATTCTATGCGGATAGCTCTTCTCCAATGAACTACCTATGCTCCAGTTACTGCTTCCAATTTCGTGTATCGACTTCGAATACTGCTTCCACTTATGTGTCTTCTCTTCTTCCATGGACTAAATCCCCTAAATCCATGAACCATCTTATCTTCCATGGACCACTTCATCCTATGTGGAATCATTCTTCTATGAACCAATTCTCTTCATGGAATTTCTTCCCACGAACTCCTTCCTACGTGGAATAATCTTCCACCAAATCTTCATACTTCTCCAAAATTCAAAGATAATGATGGTATCTTCTTGTAAAATTTTCTCGCATTAGTTATGCGATTAGGGTCCATTATTTAGGATGATATATCAGAAAATTTCACAAATCCATTTAATGAAAATTTTAAATGTGGCATAGCCTTCATCGCATACTAATCTTCTCCCATGAACCACAATTTTCCTACGAACCTCTTCCATCAACATACTACATGAATTCGATGAAAAATTCAAGCCTTTTGTGTACAGTTCATTCCAAGAAATACAAAACTCTATCACGAACCATTTTTCTATTCTAAGGATTGTTCTCGCAGCCTTGTACGGGGACCGAAAACCATTCCCAGAACATGGTACATGATTCATGTCCCATGGTATACAGTTCCCTTCCTTTTCCAATTTCCTTTTCCATTCTCCATCTCGTTCACTCTAATGTTGAAATCCTTCCATTACCAAAACAAAATCACAATTTTGAGGTTAAAAAATATGGAAAACACTAGGAAATGGAACCACCTTAAAAATCTGCTTTGACAAGAACAACCATACTACTTAACTATCATCTACCTTATTCAAAAAACAAATTCTTTCATCACAAACCCCATCAATCGTGATATAGACTTTGATCGATAACCTTTAGCATCATCTTATTTTCATTGTAATGTATTGAAACATCTCTATCTTCTAGAATCATCATTCATTCCAATAAAAAATGAATATGATTGGCATCACCTTTTCTCCCCTATCCTTCATAAGGATTTCATCACAAGTTCTCCGAAATTATGGTATTTGTGAAATCAAAATAAGAAAATCATCATCTGAATAGTCAAGGATTTTAAAAAGTGAATTGATTTATCCTTTTTGACAACAAAAGATAACACTCTACAAAACCAAACTCTTCAAACTTCCTTCTCCATCCAACTTAGTCTGAAAAATCTCCCATTTTGTATTTTGTTTTAAATGAAGATTCAGAAATCACTAAACATTGTAACCTCAAAAAATGGATTACTTATCAATAGTTCTAAGCCTACACGAGCTAACTCATTGTACGAAACAAGAATTATTGACAAAAAACCCATACTACCCAAGAGTAGTGACTATAAAATTTCTCCATCATTTCTTCATCAGCTTTCTCCAAAACATAAACATTATTATTTTAAGACCTCTTACTCAGAATTCTTCTTCAAATTTCTGCACTTCTTTAAATTTCATGTAAAATAAATTTTTTTCCTATAACCAATCCAACAAACAGTTAGAATAGTTCACACACTTACATGTTGGATTAACATCTTACCCACAACTCCCCCTTTATGCATGCAATAATAAGGTTAGATTTATCAAGTAATTCTTCCCCTTGAAAACACAATCCAAAGGTAAGATGAGAGAGGGGAAAAAAACACATACCTCAAACTTGATAAGAAAGAGGTTTGGAACCCACAGTCAACCTCAATTTAGAAAATGTTTCCTTTGGAAAAGATTTTATGAAAATGTAAGGAACTTGTTTCGATGTAGGAATGTAATCCATATTCAATTCATTCTTCTCCACATGATCTTTTATGAAGTGTTACTTTATTTCAATATGTACTGAAAGATAATGTTGTACCATATTCTTTAAAATATTGATCACACTTTGATTATCACATTCTATGAGAAAATGTAACTTTAATTCAACAAGTAAGTCTTCCAACTGGGTCTCCATCCACATAAGTTGAGTTGCATATTGAGTGGATGAAACATACTCAGATTTATCCATTCTAAGAGTTACTAAATTATATTTCTTTATATTCCAAATAAATAAACATTTTCCCAGAAATAAAACTCTACTATATGAGGATCTTCTTTCATCAATGTTACTTGCCAAATTCGCATTTGTATACCCAAACAAATAAATACTTTCTGATCCAACATATCTAATTCAAAAAATTGTTGATACTTTGATATATCTAAGAATACTTTTTTAGAAATAAAATGTGATTCTTTGGGAGCCCTCAGAAATCTTGCACATAAGGTATCAACATAAACAATGTCACGTCTTGATGTAGTCAGATCTAACTGAAATCTAATCAGCTTTTGAAACACTTTCTGATCAACTTCCATGTTGTCTCCCTCATTAAACAACTTGGTTCCCACTAAAATAAGTCTGGAAAATGGTTTTGAATTTACCATTCCAATATTCTCTATAATTTCCTTACTATACATTTCATGAGAAATAAAAATGTGATTATTCTTCTATAGAATTTGTAACCAAAGAAAGTATTTCTTTTGTCCTAGAATGGATATCTCAAATAACATTTTTTATCTCCTCAAAAAATCTTTCAAATGATCTTTCAACATTTCCAAAAAATATATTTGAATCAACATAAACAATTATAATAAGATAAAACTCCCGATATTCCTTGATGTAAATATTGTTATCAACTCTTCCCTTCTTGAAACTCATTTCCCTTAATAAAGTATCCATTTTTGAATACCATGCCCTAAAATATTGTTTTATCCCATGAAAAGCCTTCTTCAAAATGCACACATAACTTTAAACTTCCCCAAAAATAAATCAACAAGGTTGTTCAATATAAACTTCCTCATCAAAATCACAATTCATGAATGCAGAATTAACATCCATTTGAAAGATCTTGTAACCTTGTTATACAAAAAAAAACAAATAAGATTCTGATTGTTTTCATACTTTCCAATAGATCAAGGGTTTAATCAAAATAAATACCTTCAATATATTAGTAACCTTTTCACCCTAATATCACCTTGTTCCTAATCCCACCACATTATTCATTCAACTTATTCAATAAAAAAATCATTCTGTAAGAAAAACAGTTTGTAAAAAACATTTTTGTTATCCTGATTGGGTACAAGTTCCCAAGTATCTTTATTTTCTATCTAATAAAGCTATTTATTCATAGCCTAAACCCATTCTAGATTCTCAAAAGCTTCACTAAAATTAATCTGCTCCACTTTTGAATTTAAATGAGTATGTTTAATTGTAGTTTTTGTTCTTCTTATTTGAACCCTCTGTTGTTGATTACCAATAATGTTCTGAGGTTCCACTTGTTTCCTCATCCTAGAATGATATTTTTTAGTATATTACTCATCACTAGAAATATCTGAGTCAAATTATTATTCTTGAGTAGGAATTTTATTATCAAAGTATCACAAAAATTGTTTACAAAACGTTATTTATCCTGCTCAACTTCCATACCGGCATAATATTGATTTTATTTCTCAATGTTTTCAATAACTTTTACATAAATAGAATCAATAATTATTCTTATTTATTTGTTGAAACATATATATCCTGTTCATTCTAGATTATTTCCAAGAAAAATTTCATCATCTTCTAACTGCTCAAATTTTCCAAGGCTTCCACCTTTCTAATTTATAATGAATGGACTCCCAAAAACACTTAAGTGTTTCAAACATGGTGTTTTATAATAAAACATTTCATATGGAGTCATATCTAAACTTAGCCTATAGAAACATCAGTTTTGAATATACAGAATAGAACTCATGGCTTCACTCCAATAGTTATGAGAGGGACCATGTTCATGTAACATAGTACGCCAAATTTCCACCACATTTCTGTTTTTTCTTTAAGGAACCCCATTTTGTTGAGGTGTGTATGGTGAACTAAAATCAGGATGAAGTCCACGCTTCTCAAGATAATTTTCAAATTCATTATTCTTATACTTCCAATCATTATCATTTCTCAACTTTTTCACTGAATACTCGCATTTTGTCTCTGCTTTCCTACTGAAACTCTTAAACATTTTTAGAGCATCTGACTTATGTCTCATGTACATAACAAAAGTAATATGAGTAAAGTTATCAATGAAAGTAATAAACTAATTATCTCCATTTTTTCATTGTTTACTCATTGGCCCATGGACATCAGAATGAATGAGTTCTAGGGGCTGTATATAACTAATGTCAACTTTCTTATGAACTAAATTTGTAATATTATCTATTTAAAAAATATTGAAACAATAATATCTTCTTCTTGACATATTGGGAAAATCTCAAAAACTTTTTATCTTTGATATCCTTCTCATGTTTCTGTGAAACATGTATCCCAGCCTTTTATATCGTAACTGATTTTCTTCTAACATACCCAAAATAGGAGAGTTTTGTATTCCACTAACTTGGAATAAGTTTCCTTTTGTACGTTGGAATCTTGTAAAAAAAATTCATTTTTTCACTTTAAAAAACCCATATTTTCTAAAGATATCTTTTTTACCCTTACCAGAATGTTTTGAAACACTTGGTAGATTGTGTTTCAGTCCATCAACATATATTGTTTTCTTGGATTTCATCTTTTATTTCCCAATGACAGCTGATCCAATGCCTTTGACCCTCAAAGATTCATAATTTCCAAATATCACTATTCTTTCTTTCAAGTATTTAACATTATTAAATAGAATTAAGTCTCCCTTCATATGAGAGGAACACCCACTATTAATAATCTAGGGTTATTTTCTATTTATATCTTTCAAAGTGGTTTCAACAACAAGGGATTTTTCTTCTTCCATTTCATTCTTCACCTCTGGTTTCTAATAATTGTTAATGAATTTTTTTTGTATAGGAAACAAAAAAATACCACACTTAGAAAGATGTCTAGGTTGATCACATCTTTCATAAATAGTTTTTTGTGGTTGGAATCTATTCAAAATTTCCACACCAACCTTCTCATACTTATTTTGTACTTCCTTCTCAGGTTTCTTATTTTGAGAGGATTGAATCCCCCTTGAAACTTGTCCTTCATAACTTGTGGAATAGTTTTATTTTTGTTGGTTGAACTAACACATATTTTCAATATGTCTGAATCCACCATAATACCAACAGTTTCCATAGAAATATTATTTTTCTATGAAGCTTCTATACTGACCATAGTTGTGACCAGGCTTCTCAATAACCTTTTGAATAGAACTTTTTTGACCATCAACCATCATGTTTTCAGATGTAACATTCTTATTATACTCATATTTCTTATCAAAAATATAAGAACTGGAAGTATTATAAAAAAATTTAGATTCAGGATTTTTAGATACTTCAAATTTTTCATCATTTTTAACTTTGGCCATTTACATAACTTTGTATTATTTATTATTCTTAGAACGAATTCCTTATTTCTTGTCAAACATTGGAGAGAACATTTATTAATCTTTATTAGGTTCATTATGAATATAACATTCACGAAATTCTATAATAGAGTTCTTGAAACTTATATCCCTTTTATTAGATTTAGAAATTTTTTGTTGGAAAAGTTACAACTCTTCTTCTTTTTCCTTTATCTTTACTTAAAAATGACCATTATGATTCTTTTCATTCTCAATTGAATTTATCCGATCATAGATATCTTTTTTCAACATGAATTTCTCATTGGGAAAACCTTATTGATTGTTTATTAAGGAATTTTCATTTATCAACTACCAATTTTACTTCTCAAGCCTTCTGATCTTTCTCAAACATTCTTGTATCTCTTCTTTTAGATGATATTCAAGTTGGGTATCTTATTCTTCTTTAGAACTGTGGCTACCATAGTATTCATTATTAACTATTGTAATAATTTTTGTCTCTCTTTCATTCTTTGTAAAAGATTTTTCAGTTTCATATTTTCTATGTTCTTCTTTATCGTCATTAGAAAAAAATCTTCTTCCTTTTGATTTGAAGAACATTTTATCCTTCCCATTGGAAAAATATTTATCTTGGTCAGCCTTTTTATTCTGTGAACTTATTATCCTTCTTTCATCTTCATCGTTGTCTTATTCTATCTTTCTTTGAAGTCAATTAGCCACAAAGTTCCCAACGACTCCACATTCAAAACAATTAAAAGGAAGTTTCCCCTTATGTTTTCTTGAACCTATTTTCACATTATTAGAAAACAAGGATAAAATTTCATCCAAATTTTTAAATACCTCATCATCAGAATCAGATTCACTAGATCCATCTTTAATAAGAATATTCTTTAAAATATCTTTTTTTGCAGCCTTGAATGAAATTTCTCTATTAGCTATTGTTTTAATAATCATAGTCTTCTCCCTTCTCATTTCATAAGTGATGAGAGTGCTATGAAAATCATCCAGAGATAATGTTTTAATGTCTTTATCTTCCAATAAAGAAACTTTAGAATCAAACTTTTTGGGAAGAATTATAAATATCTTTTCAACAGCTTAGAATCATCTATGTTTTCACGAAGACATATGATTGTACTGACAATTTTGTTTAACCTATTAAATAAGTCCCCAACAAAATCAAGCTCGCACATTTTCAAATATCTATACATCATCCTCCAGATTTTATGTTTTTCCTTATTTACTTTTTTATTTCCTTTATAGATGTTTTTAGCTTATCCCAAATTTCTTTAACTATAAAAACACCTTTCACTTATAAAAATTCACTTTAAGAAATAGGTTAGAGTAAATCATTTTTATCTCTTCCATCATTATAAAGATTCATCTTACCTACTGGTGTAAGAGGAACCTTTTTATCAATAAGAGGAAATCCTTCTATTGTAGCATCAAGAACATCATACCTAAGATACATGAGACAAGGCATCATTCTAATTTTTAGATATGATAATTCTTTACATAAAATATCAGAATAACTTTAATGTTCACAAAATTCAGATTCTCCATCACAATGTCTCATAAAAAACATCAGGCAAGAATAAAATAAAGGAAAACACACTCTAATACCAGTTGAAGTTTCCCAGTCAGGATCCAAATATCACTTAGAGGGGGAGGGGGTGAATCAGTGATATCTTTTACCCCATTTTTATGATTCCTTTATTTTGAAACACAGTTCCCCTCTTGTTAAATATTTCATCCCCTAATGAACATAATACAAACACACATCCACAAAAACACAAGAATTTACAAGGTTCTCTAATCAAAAAGAGTATATGGGTCCTTGGTATGGTATGAAAATAATCCAATACCACACAATACACTAGAAAAAATTCTTTGGTGTGGAATATAATGAGTTGGATATTCTCTTACACTTGTGTAGCACTTGGAAAATAATTCTCAAGTGTGTGTGCTCCCCCTTAGAACAAATAGGGTAATTCAACGTTTTGGTGCTTCTTGATCAACTTTCACAAATTTTATCTCTCAAATTAATTCTTCTCTTTTCGACCTAGAAGCTAATAGAAAGTTCTTTCAGTCCTTTGCGAACTGACTAGCCTCCTCCATGATTTGTCCTTCCTCCTCTATATATTTCCTATGTCCTCTGCGTACCATGTAGCGTGAATGCTACACATACAAAACTTCTCATGAAAACTTCCTCTGTTCCATGTACTTCTTCTGGTTCTCCATACCAACTTCGCATACCACTTCTAATTTTAGATAATCCCTTATTCTATGTACTTTATCCCATAAATCCACAAACCTTATTATCTTCAGCAGACCACTTCATCCTATGTAGAATATTTCTTCCATGAACCACTTTTCTTCATGGTATTTCTTCTCGTGAACTCCTTCTTATGTGGAATCCTCTTCTTCCAACTCTTCATACATCTCCAAAATTCTTCTATAATGATGATCAATTCTTCTAAAATTCTATCATATTATTGATGGGATTAGGGTCCATTATATAGGAAAATATATATGTAAATTCATCTAATCTGATTTACCCAAATTCTCAATGTGTTATAGCCTTCACCTCCTACTGATATTTTCCCATGAACCACAATTGTCTCGTGAAATTCTTTTATATGTGTAACACATGGCTTAATTGTGAACATCAAGCCTTCCAAAAACTACAAACCTTTATCATGAACAATTTTTCTATTCCATGGATCATTCCTGCTATATCGTACATGGTCCTCAAACCATTCTTGGAACATGCTATGCAGTCCATGTCCCATGGTATGTGGTTCCCTTCCTTTTCCAATTTCCTTCACTATTCCACATCTCGTTCACTAATATGCATAAATCAGTACATTTCCAAAAAATCCAAATTTTGAGGTCCAAAATTTTGGAAAACACTATGAAATAGTTCCACCTTAAATAAATGCTTCTGAATTATCAGGGATTTTACAAAGTGAATTGATTTATCCTCTATGACAACAAAATATAACACTCTGCAAAGCTAACTCTTTACGCTTCCTTATCCATCCAACTTGGTCCCAATAGAGACTAAGAAGAGTCAAGGATTGGTTATGAGCTCATTAATGGGAGTAGCTAACCCATGTACCTGAGAAAACCCATGTACCCAAGGTGGGGTTGCTATTATTGGTACTTGTGGTTATAATTAGATGTTATTTAACCTTGGGTGATTCATTTTTTTAGGATGTGAAACTTTTTTTGGGTTTTTATGAGACTTGGCTCATCTTCCTAAATGGCATGATAGTTGAGATTACATGCATCATTCTAGGAAATCAAGATTATTTTGTGACATGCATCATTTTAGGAATGCACAAAAAATTATTGTTGGGTATGTTTTTGAACACGAACTATTTTATCATTCCAGTGTAATTAAATTGAAAATGGTTCCTAATACGATTTTGAAAGTGGTAAAATGATGGAAAATGTGAATAAATGGGTTTATAATGTAATATGAATAATGAGAATGAGTTTACCATTTCTTACAATGATCTATATGTAGTGTGGTTAAGGGTAGTGATGGTGTCTTAGCTTTGATAATGTTGTGGGGAAGAAAGTGGAATGACTTGTTATGAATTTTGTGAAACCCTCTTGTTAAATGTGTTAACATTGTGTAATGTGTCCTAATTGGTTTATTTTGAATTGTATGGATATTCCTCCATGAAGATGCTTTTTGATAGGATGATTGTATGGTATGGCTGGATATTCTCCACTAATAGTAGAACCTGAGGCACCGATAGTACTGGTTGAGGAAGCAGGTGATAAGTTATAGGAAAACTTCACTAGCTTCATATAATTCAAGGAAAGATACCAAGGACAAGTTTTTAAAAGAATGTTTGATCTAATAAGGGTGTTTTAGTTTTAGAACCCTTAGAATTTTACTAGAGAGGGTGAGCTTGAAGGATTTGGGTTCTAGATTGAGTGCATCCAGACTATACTTGAAAATATAGAGACTAATGCTTATGTGTTATCAGTATTATTAAAGGGATAGTGGGATGTTCATGATCATACTAGACAAGCTGACATGATGTCTTGAAATAATTTTTTTGAGATGTTTATGGAGCACTTTTATCTTGCTACACTGAGACCAGATAGGGTGGTGGAGTTCATGTGGTTGACTCAGTGAAGTATGCATGTGATGGAATATGCTAGATGCTTTACATATTTTCAGCACTTTTCTCCTGTTTTTGTATGATGATTTGGAAATACATTTTTCAAGAGAAGGAAACATCTATAATAGAATGTTAAAAAGAGTTATTGTAAGAAGAGTAGTCTGGGGGAATGGTTAGCCACATAGTACCTTACCCAGATTAATGGTCTCAAGTGTTGTAGGTCAGTTCCATATCATGAAAATTCCCCAAACCACCTGTAGAGTGATAAGGATATAGTAATATAGGACATATATAGAGGTTTTTTAGGATAATGAGATATATAGGTAGTGATTGAGGAGAAAGATAGAACTAGAGTATGAGAATGAGATATTATTCACAGTATCAGTCTAGTAGCTAGAGTTATAATAGTCATTGAGGTATAGGTATTGGATGAGATGCTTCTAGGAATGAGCACCAATATCAGCAAAGTGGTTTAGCTCAGGGATCTCAGACTGCATTTCATGGATGTGGGGCTAAATAGTTACATGCAATCAAACCTACACTGGTGGATAGGGATGTAGGACTATTGATGGTGATTGTCATTATTCATACAAATTCTACTATAGCAAGTGCCTTCTTTGATATTGTTTCCTCTCATTCTTTCAGTTCTTACCAAATTGTTAATGAATTTAGTCTTCCAGTGGTGTTTGTGATCAAGGTATTGATGATTGATACACCATTGGGAGTATTGGCGAGAGACATCTGTTTGTGCAAGGGGTGTTCTCTCGGGGATGGGGAGTATTAGTTTCCTTGGGATCTCTACATTCATGATATTTTAGGCATTGAAATAATTGTTGGTATGAATTTTATAGTAGCATACTGGGCCCATATATAAATTACCAAACGATAGTGATGTTTACATATCATTATGGTGAAAAATATATTCACCATGGAGAATTTGATATCCTGACTAACCATTTAGGGCTAGTTCATTAGAAATTAGGGGATATTAAAGCTATGGTTTCAAGTATATTGTTTGATTGTGGAGTTTTGAAGCATTATGTCATTCCACCTATAGTGGATAGGTTTCAAGATGTGTTTCCTGAAGAATTCACAGGGCTACAAATTGTGATATATGTTTAATTTACAATTGAGATCATGATGGGGTTGTGGTAGTTTCAATTTCACCATACCTAATGAAACCTACAGTGATTCAAGAGATCAAAACTCAATTGGATGAGTTTATGGATAAGGGGTTTATCTATCTAAGATTGTTTCCTTTTCTTTCTCTTATTTTGTTTGAAAATAAGGCTGAAATGACTTTGTTCTTCTGTGTCAATTACAAGAAGTTAAACTAGATAGCTGTGAAGAATTGGTATCCTATTCTATATATCGATAATCTATTTGACTAGTTGAGGAGAGATTTTTTTTCTAAAAGATTTAATTGAGGCTAGGGTATCATCATTTGAGAGTTCAACCTTCTGATATAATTAGGACTACTTTCAAAAGTAGGTGTAGACTATATGAGTTAATTATAATGCTATTTGGGTTGACAATCACAACAACATTATTTATGGACTTGATGAATAGAATCCTCCATAAATACCTATATCTTTTTTTAGTTTTTGGATGACATCTTGGCACATTCTAATACTCATGGTGATCATGCACAACATATTGACATCATTCTAAGAACACTAAAAGAGAATCGTCTATACACAAAGAAATCTTAGTGTCGTTTTGGGATTGATTAGGTACACATATTAGGTCACATCATCTTAAAGGAAGGTGTGTTAGTGGATCGAGGGAAGGTGTAGGATGTTTTTTCTTGGGAGAATCCCAAGAACATGTTCGATATCTATATCTTTCTGGGATTAGTTGAATATTATAAACTGTTTATCTTAGAATTTTCCCAATTTGAAGAACCACTTTTATGATTGACCAAGAAGGGGATAAAGTTTTTATAGTCAGAAGCATGTGAGAATTCAATCCATGAATTGAATATAGGATTGACATCAGCACCAATCTTGGTCCCACCCAAGCCGTGTGAGGAGTATATGGAGTATTATTGAACTTCTGGGATTAAAAATAGAGTAGTGTTTATCTGGGGAGACCAAGTTGTGGAGTATAGTTCTCGGTAGGTGAGTCCACAAGAGAAAAAATACCCTATGCGTGACCTTGTGTTGGTAGTTATAGTTTAATATTTGAATATTTGGTGGCATTATCTATTGGGTGAAAAGGTTACTCTATATATGTACAACATTAGGTTGTAGTGTATCTTTTCACAATGATATTTGAATCTTTAGACGCAAATATGGGTTGAGTATATGCTATCTTTTTACTTGGTTCAAGTATATACACAAGACGAGGGAAATAGCATCGTTGAGTCTCTAAGAAGGAAAAATAAGACACATGCATTTTAGTAGTCTAGTGTTGAGTGGATGTTGATGAATTTACTAGTTGACATGCGTTTTGTGGTTCAGAAGATTCAATAGAGGATGAATCACGTATCAGTTTCTATGGGGTTTTCTCTTTTGAGATGGATCTGAGAGAAAAGAAACTCCGAGGAGGGCGCTCTCAGGAGCTCTATGCTCTTGGGAGTGACTTAGGGTTGGGGGTTCTTCACGGTAGACTGGTGGCTTGGCATGGATGGATTGGTGTGGATGGCGGAATCTTTGGAGAAGAAATATGAATCGTTCCCTCAACACCATCGTTGAGGCCTGTAAATTTGATCTACTATTGTCGCGATTTGAGGAAGCCGGCCATTGTTTCCGACTATGCTCAGATCCAAGGAAGAATACCCAAAGCCTTCACGTGGATGAGGAAGTCTCGGATTGAGCTCGCCTAGGCATCACTTTCAACTGATTCTCGAAACTGAGTTTCCATCCTTGTTCCAGTTTCTAAACTGGAAGATGGAAATCCTAATGTTGGTGATCCTAAACAGTCGTCGAAGATCAGATCTGGGAAGATTTCATGCTCACGTGTTGATGGGGGTGTCATCAAACCAGGTTTCCTCATATAGTCATGTGTTGTGGAGATAAGGTCTTGGACTCGGAGGAGGCAATGGAGAAGGACTCGTGAAAGACAAACTTGCAATTGGTAATCCGAATATTGAAGCGTTTATTTTCATCTCTGAATTTATTTTCTTATTTCATCGATAGTTCTTTATATTTTTTTAGAAAACTGCAAAATTGTAGGATGGAAAAGGGGTTTCAAGGGTTGTTGGTGGATGGGGTTCTGGCTTGGAAGAAGGTTTTATTAGAGGTCTAGATCTGAGTGTTTGTGGAGGAGGCGAGGTTTCTGGTCTCTTTTGCTCGAACTGGGTGAGGTTTCAATTCTGATGAAGGTAATGAGACATTTAACCAAGTTGATTTGTAATGACAGTTTCAATGTTGAGGCTTGTGAAGTTCAGGGGAGTCTGGATCCTAGTGTTAGTGGTTCTTGGACTTGTGATGCGCTCTTACGCTGCTTCAGAGGCATTTGCGTTGTGCATCTCTAGTTTCCCCAGTCGCTTCTGTTATTCCCTATTTAGGTGCTCCAGTTTCTACAGTGATGCGCATTTCAGTTTCTCTGAATGCCTCTTCAATGCACTCTAGGCTGCTCCAGTTCCATTTGCCTCTCCCTCTCAGTGATCGTTTGTGTTTTCATTTGCTTTCTAGTTTTTTCTGAGGTTTGATTTATTTGGATGAAGTTTTTTGAAGTTTCTCGTGGTTTCCAGTTGTGTGGTTCTAGGCCTTGTGATGCACTCTTTTGTTGCTACATTTTCCTCTATGATGCGTATCTCTGGTTGCTCCAATCGCCTCTGTGATGCGCTTTTCAGCTACTCCAGTCACTTCTGTGATGCGCGTTTCGGTTGCTCCAGTTGCATCTGCGATTCACTTTGAGTTGCTCCAATGGTTTTGTCATGCGATGGTTTTGATGATGATATCTCATGATGGAGATTTTCGAGTTGATGTGATGACGACAAAAGTAACATGACGATGCCGAGTCGAGGTATCATCGATGATTTGTGCTGCATCTGTTTTCATGGTTCTCTGCTCTAGTTCCAGGATTCCTCCAGTCTCTTCAAGGTGGAGCAGTGAAGTGGTATTATTGGTCCTTTGGGATGTGAGTTCGAGCGACCAATTTAGGGATATCGACGACGATTTTGATAGCTTTTTGGTGGTTTTATGGATTTGAAATTTGAAACTTCTCAGTGGTGGTTTTGAAATCTGGATTGAGCGGGATTTGAGACAATTTTTGGAATTTGGTTTTTATTCTGAATTTTGATGGTTTAAGCAACTAGCTCTCTACTAGGATTATCTTTAGATGATGATTTAGAGTAGGAATAGTTAATCTATGCATGACCATTTGTATTTGGATGAACGAGATGGTATGGATTTTCTATCGGTACCAGGCCCGTGCAACCCTGCGTGGGACAGCTTGCTGAGAAGTCATGTGAGGTGGAGGCTTGACATAACATTGTAGTTTCTAGGGAGGAGCAGTTTCTTGTAGTATTGTTCAGGGTTATTTCGTGTATGTTGTTATTCTGGGATTCCAACTTTTTCCTCAAAAGTGCTTTTGAAATAAAAATTTAATTTTCAGCCAGTCAGATGGATATGAGACAGAACTTATGAGGATCCAAAATGTTTCACCTTGAGGTAAATACCTAAAGGTAGGGATACACCTTTATACTGGATGATAGATAAGGATGATATAAACTATGTTTGTAATCATGTTGTTGTGCCTAAGAGCATATGAGAAGAACTGATGCGTCAATTTCATGCTTCAAAGTGGAAAGTGCATCCCTCTGTGACTAAAATGTTCCTTGATCTATGATGATTTTTTTGGTGGCCACACATGAAAAAGGAGATAGTAGGGTTTGTGACATGATTCTACACCAGTCAATAGGTGAAGGACAATAATCAATGGCCTAGAGGTATACTATATCCATTTGAAATTTCAGAATCGATGTGATATGATGCTACTATTGACTTTATGGTGGGTCTATCGAGGAAATATCAAAATAATTACAATATTTGGGTGATTGTAGACTATTTGAAAAAGGTATCCCATTTCATAACATTATAAGAGACATTCAAAGTGGAACAGTTGGGGGACTTGTACTTCTGAGAGATAGTCCTTCTTTATGGGGTGAAAATAATTATAGATTCAGACCAAGAATCAAAATTTACTTCATGCTTCTTGAACAGATTACAGAAGGCACTAGGTGCCAACGTTTTACTATGTATGGATTTCAACCCATAGAGTAATGGACAGTCAGAGCATTATATCTAGGTGCTTGAGGATATGCCCTATTTATGTCTCCTAGATGTTGATGGGTCCTAGGAGAACCACCTAACATGGTTCGATTTATCCTATAAAATAGTTATCAAAAAACATACAGATGACACTATACAATATAATTTATGGTAGTCCATGTAGATCACCTCTATGATGGATGGAGGCAAGTGAGTCTTTTCTTTTGGGACCTAGTCTTTTACATTAGACTTGGGAGTAGGTATAGTTGATTCATAGGTATATGGTTAAGTCTTAGAGTATATATAATTATTATAATGATAGAAATATATGACCCATAGAGTTTTTATATGGTGACCATGTATTACTTCAGGTGTCATCTAGATTGGGTCACCATAGGATACAAACGCATCGAAAGATGGCACCTAGGTTTGATGGACCGTTTGAGGTTTTGGAGAGAATCAGTCAGGTGGTGTATCGATTAGATCATTAATGGAGATATAGTTCTATACCAAATTTATTCCATGTATCACAACTTTTGTGGTCTCCCCTAGTCCATTCTCATATAATCTATGTGGATTATGTTTAGCATGAGATAGATGCAAACTTTTAGAAGAATATGATACATGTGTTGGATCATAGTGATAAAGTGTTGAGGGGAAATATGGTGCTGATATTACATGCATTATGGAAACATGTTCATGTTAAGGATGAATCGTAGGAGAGAGAGAAATATGCGAGGGATTAGTGGCCTGATATTTTTGAATCTGAATCGTAAAAATGCTTCAGATTATAGCTCAAGAATGAGCAGTTATAAGGTTGGGAGATTGTAAGATCCCAACACGTTATATAGATGTACATGTCTTTTTTATCAGCACTCTTTTTCAAAATTATGAGTAATTTTTTATTGGGTTGTATCATGGGTAGCTTTTTGTTGAAATTTGATAAATTTGGAAGAAGGATTGGTGGTTCAGGATTGGTACATGGTTTTCCCAAACTGTGCACCCTATCCGGGAAAAACATGTAAACCCTGGAAGAGGGGATTCACAAATCGTTTGCATGGGTTTTCAAACTATTCACCCACTAAAGATAACGTGTCCCCCCCCCCCCCAGACGAGGTGCATGAACAAGGTGCATGGTTAGGGGAAACAGTGAGCCATGGGTAGAAAATCGTGCATATTGGATTTTGATTCCTCAAAAATAGTTAAAAACAATTCTTGAACCCCATTATTCTGCACCAA
The DNA here is from genome assembly GCA_963277665.1 of Viscum album. NCBI lineage: Eukaryota > Viridiplantae > Streptophyta > Magnoliopsida > Santalales > Viscaceae > Viscum > Viscum album. The sequence continues at coordinate 644,604,481 of OY728127.1, forward strand.
ACACCCTTTCTCGACCCATTATTTTTTTCTATCATTTTTAGAGGCTCCAAAAATGATTCCAAGGCCTCAATACCTCCATTATTTGAAAATATAAGGGCATATTGATGATCTACACCTCCCGGGTTATGTGTTTTCCTCCCATTTAGATATCTCCATCTCTCACTCTCCTCATTCTGAATGAATGAATTATATTTATTCAGTTCTGGGTCTAGGTCTAGGTATTTTTTAGATCATGGTTTATTTCATCTTGGTTCTTGGAATTGAATCAAGAAAAAAATCATTGATATGTTTAGGGTTGTTCCACTTCAATTTGGGGATTTCCATTAGCGAGCGTTGTTATTGAATACAGAGGTAGGTGGCCTATTATTCAAATCCCATAGTCTTGATTTCAATTACATGTATGTAATTGTATAATTTCTATTGAATGATTTCATATTGGTTTTCATACATTATGTAAATTAGTTTTTTAAATTAATTAATTAATGGCATTATGAATTGGTAATATTGAATTGATTGAGTTGGAATAATTAATTATGGAATTAATTTTATGGATATTTGTATTGTTGAATTAAAATAATTAATTTATTAATAAATCATGAGGATAATAATAATATTTGTTTGGAATAATTAATTTTTTCACTGTTTATTAGAATATTGAGATAATTGAATAAGATTAATTTATTTTTGAATTAATTAATGGAATTGGTGTGATTAACTAAAAATTGAATTAATTAATGGGAATATGTGATATTGTGATATATGTGATGTTTTGATATTGTGTAATATGTGGGTTCAAATGATGAATGGAAATGATGGAATTCATATGTGGCATGAAATGATGAATGGTAACAATTACGTTTATATGTGACTTGAAATGATGAATGGTAACAATGGGAATTATATGTGACTTGAAATGATGAATGGTAATAATGCAATTACTACATGACATAAAATTATGAATGGTAACAAAGAAATTCATATTCCACATGAAATGATGAATGGTAACAATGAAATTCATATGTGACATGAAATGATGAATTGTAACAATGGTATTCATATGTTACTAGAAATAAAGAATGGTAAAAATGATATTCATATGTGACTTGAAATGATTAATGGTAATAATGGAATTCAGATGCGACTTGAAATAATAAACGGTAACAGTGGAATTTATATGTCAATTGAAATGATGAATGGTAACAATGAAATTAATTTGTGACTTGATACGATGATTACTAACAATGACACTCATTTCGGAATTGAAATGGTGAATAGGAACTTTGGAATTTATAGTTGAATTGAGAAGTATAATTGTAACAATGGAATTAAGATATATGATATCCCTTGGGAATTTTGCAGACACCAGCACAGCCCGTAGTAGGTATTTCCTGTTTGGGTTTCATCAGGATCCCATGTAGTTATAAGGTTAAATAATGAGTTATTAAATAAATGTAAATTGTTTATTTTATTTATTATACATTATTATCTATAAAAATTCATACACTATTTGACTAGATATTATTTTATATGTTGTTCATGGTGGCTTGATGAGTTATAGTCACACCGTACTCTAGCTCTCTGATCTCTACCCTAATAGAATTCATGGGTGTAGGATAGGTTAAGGGTAAAGTCCCTATGTTATATGGATGATTTGGTAGGGATCATGGATGTGGGAAATATACTTGGTTCAGGACCTACTTTGGAGTTGCTAGTGTCTCTAATTTTGGAATTTCATTTTCACACTGGGCACATACCACTCATTATTTGATACTAGTAATATTCTGGTTATGTTATATCATTTGAATATTTTTATTATTTCTATTGTTGTATTACTCTGATGAAAAGAAGGTATGATCTCCCCATGATCTATATTAGACCGTCTCTACTAGTCAGCTGCCAAAGGTGTATGGGGAGGTGCGCTAGAGATCGCATAGAGAACTAGCTCGGGGCACTGTTATATTGAACCCAGGATAGGAGGTTACTTTGGTGGACAATATAATGGTGGGGAATAACTATGGTGACCCTAATTTTGTTACATGATTATTACATCATTTTAATGATAGACTACATAAAAGTGTTACAAAACCAAGATCCAATGGTTTAGTTTCTTAAGAATATTAGGACTGTACATAAATTATACCTATTATAACATAAACATAAATTTAATTTCTTCTTCTATTTCTTCTTAGTGTCCCCTATATTCTCCTTATTACGTGTAATCACCTTAGGATGTACGTGAAATAAATGGGTGAGCTAAAATCCACATAATATGATAGATAAGAACATGAATCAATATAACATGGGTGAGAATAATCATCATAATCATAACATAAGCATGGGATAATCATCATAGTCATGAGAGGAATTATTATATAAAGGAATTGAATGTGGAAATGCATAAAATTGAAATATTATGTCTTAGTGGTCAACCAGCACACATAGTTGTGAAGAAATCTAACATCATATCCACACATAACATGTATTCATAATCATAACACAACCATTTTGAAAAAGTATAGCATCATTTTCATGCATATTTCACATCATATAATGAGATACATAACATTACCCAATGGGTTGGAGAGCTATATAATTCCGAGTTCACCTGCGACATCCAAACATTTACATAATCATGTATATCACGTAGAAATTATATCAACCATAGACATAAAATAAACCAATAAAAGGAATGATTTTATTTTTAGAAACAATATTGTAATGAATAAACTATAGAGTTCCAAAAATAAAAAAAATGAATAATATGGTTGGTATCATTCTACACTAAAGAAGAATCAATCTCAAGAGGAATAAAAGATAGGTTTTTAGAAATAATATTTTTTTGGAAAAAATATTTTCATTTTCCATAAAACCAGATTGTAAATATTTATATCATAGAAAATAAAATTGAATGAAAGAATAAATGATATTTATGGAAAATTAAAGGAATATCCATCCCAAAAATGGAGTGAAAGAGGGAGAACCAAATAATTATAGTTGGGATTGAGAATACCCTTATATTATATCTGAATGATTTCTTTACATTAAAAGCCCAGATAGTCAAAATAGATCATTAATTAGTATCTCCATAAACTATTATACATGTATTTTAATTTTTATAATTTTATTAAGTTTCTTTGTTTCTATTTTGATGAGATATAGAGTTCAATTTTATCGTTTGGGAGTGTTCGTTTTCTTGATTTTCATGATCAGTTCTCTTGTATACATGTATGGAAGCTCATGTAAAATTTGGATAATTATCTAGAATTGAGTTTATATGCTTTTAATAAACCTAAAAAGGATTAAATTATCTTATATATCATTTGGTTATATGTTATAAGGATGAATCATTACATAAATACCTAATGAAAACAATTAAAAAATATTTTTCCATATTTTACGACCATCACGAACTCATATCATTTTATTTAATATAATGTCTATATATATATATTATATAACAATATATAACATATAATATGTATAATAAAAAATTATTTAACCATAAAAATGATTTTATGACCATCTTGGTATGGGGTAATGGAAAATGAAAATGTATTGTCCATGATGGCAGTAAATCGACACATCACAGATAATGTTCGGATTTTTAGAATAAAAGGGAGAGGAGAAGATGATTGAGGATTTATCTTACATTAATATAATAACCATATATTATATATAAGATACTGGAGTTATAATTCTTGTTTGGAAATATGAGGTAAGGAGAGGATAGTAATAGAAAATAAATTGAAGAGAAAATAAAAGAAAATAAAAGATGATTTCACCTATTAAATTATTCACCTTGAGAACTACCTTAGGTAAATTGGGTTTGGTATTTTGTTATAAAAAATCCACCAGGATGTGGAGGATAAATTTGGGAATATTATTGGGTAGAATATGAACAGGATTAAAGGCGTTGGAGGTTTGAGTAGAAGAGGTTGTGGTGGGTGGTATTTATAGGGAAGGATAGGTGTGTTTTTTCTATTTTTTTATTAGCATATTATTTTGGCCTAATACTATCAATATTTTTATTCCCATAACCAAATACATTAAATATAGAATTATTCTTTGATATTATGGGATTACATCATCCATACATCAACTATGACATAAAAACTAGTGTATTTTATCTTTTATTGTAGATTATTGTATTTCCCTATTCCAAAAAAATAAACTATTTTAGAAAAAAATTCACCCGAACCAATGTTTGATGGGTAAAATTAAAAAATGTACTCCATTTTATGAAAATTTTGTTCTCAATATAATAAAAATAATTTTTAATTAAAATAATCATTTATTCAAAAAATACTGATTTTAATATTATAATATATTTTTCAACAATTTGAAATTTTAATTAATGTCATATAAAATTGTCATATAATCATAAGAAAACAAAAAAGTAATTTAAAAATATAAATTATGAAAATAAATATTCTTTTAAATCGTTATATAAATTATAAAATTATAAATAAACATTATTGTTTGACAAAAACACCATCAATTAATTTATAATTTATAAAAAAATTATTTACTTATACTATGATATAATTATTTCATATTTTAATTTATAAGATGCGCAAATTTTATTTATTCTTTCATAGTTGAGGTTACTATTCTATTGTCTATATTACTGTTCCTAATAGTAATGTTACTATTCTAATGGTTCTGTTACTATTCCATAGATATATGTTCCATTATTTCTTTGAATACCATTTATTCCATTCCTCATTTATGAGAATAAAGTTTTTATTGAACCCTATTTTATATGTATGGGTTTATACCTTATAACATAATTATATGAATGGAATGAATTTCATTGATAACATCTTGTTTGTTACAATATTCCCCCCTTTTGAAAATTTTTCCCATGAAAATTCGTTTTACATAAACAGGTGGGGGTATTTCTCCTTTATTTATTCCTATAGTTCTAAAGTATATTTTTCATACTTATGATTATTCTACAAAACATTGAAAAGGTGGGTTTTCATGTCACGTAGAACTTTATCTCTCTAGTCCAAAATCCTTACCAGCTTTTCCCCATCGGAGAGATAATCTTATAACTTTACTACCTCAGAGTTTAGTACATGTGAGGGATCACTTATGTACATCCTCATAAGATATACATGGAACATGTCATGAATTTATTCCTAACTGGGGGAAAGTTCATTTCTATAGCCTACTTATCCAATGTGATCAAGGATCTCAAAAGATCCAATGTACCATGGGATAAGCATAACAATCATTCCATGCCACAAAACTATCTTCCATAGTAATATTCGAAGGAAGAATTTATCTCCAATGTCGAACTTCAAATCCCATAGACGGTGTTCAGTACTGCTCTTTTTACAACTCTAAGATTATTTTATATGTTTTTGGAAGGATTTAACCTTTTCTATCATATCTTTCACCTGATCGGGTCCATTTAGATTTCATTCATCCGACTTCATCCCAATAGGATGGATTTTTTACGTCGCTTTCTGTAAAGAGCTTCATATGGATCCATCTAGATGCTCTTGTAGAAGTTGTTGTATGAGAACTCAACCTATGTGATATTATGATCCTATCCACCTTTTAATTCCATTATGTAGTCTATTGGAATATATTTCAGCATCTGAATAGTCTTTTCATATTTAAAATTAGTTTTGGGGTGATAGGTCGTGCTGAAATTCAATTCAGTATTCAAGGAATATTGGATACTTCTCCAGATTTTTTATGTAAATCATAGATCATGATTAGAGACTATTCAATGTGTAACCCCATGCAACCTCACCACTACCTTCACATATATCCTGAAAAGTTTTTCATGTGAAAAACTTTCCTAAAAAGTTATTAATTGGGCAGTCTTGGTGAGTCGATCCACCCAAACCCATATCAAATTTTTTCCTTTGTATTTCTTTGGGTGACTAATGAAAATTTCCATAGTCACATTCTCCCATTTCCACAAGGGTATAATTAGTGGTTTCATTATCCTCTTGGAAACTTTTAGTAATTCTTCAACTTGATGACATAATAATCACATTGAGATATACTCTGAAATCCCATTCTTTATGTTATCCCACCATAAATGTTCTCATAGATCACTATACATCTTGGTACTTTGAGAATTGATAGAGAAATATGAGCTATATGAATTATCCAATATCTCTTTCTTTATCTTAGGTGATGAAGGTACAAACATCCTCATTCCAAATGAAATCACACCATCATCATCGACATAGAACTCTTATAGCTTCCCTTCTATTACTGCATTTACCTTCTTTCAAAGCTATGGATCATCCCTTTGTGCCTCCATAATCTTCTCTTAGATAGATGGTTAGGAAATCATTTGGATAATGTAAGATGTATTCCATGTGGTTATGATTTCAAAATATATTCATTTCATGTCTATGAATATAATTTTTTTCAACTGACATAATAGATTGTGTGGAAGGTTATTTTATTCTAGGAGCATCAGCTACCTTGTTCATTTTCCCATGATAATAGTTAATATAGAAATTGTAGTCCTGGATTAGCTCTAACCATCTCATTTGACAGATGTTGATCTATTTTTTTAATCTATGCATTAGGTTCTTGTTATTGGTATATATGTTAAACTTATCAACATAGAGGTAGTTACTCTATATATTAAAGGAAAAAATCATAGCTGCTAGCTCCAAATCACATTTCATGATGTTTTTCTAATTGATCCTCACCTTTCATGAGGTGTAATCTATTACTTTATCATTCTAAATGATCACACAACCCAAGTCTCTATTAGAATCATAACAGTATATCACAAAACACTCTCCACTTGTTAGTAATTTGAGTACAGGTGTTGTGATTATCTTATTCTTTAGATCCTTGAAGCCTTCCTCGCATTATTATGTCCAGGAACATTTTACTAGTTTCCTTGTTAAATTAGATATCAGGCAAGAAAATCATGAGAAATTTCTCACAAAACGTTGGTAGGACCCTTATTATAACAACCCAAATCTTTATTTCACATTATTACATGATTTATTACATATGATTATAATTACTACAACCTAGAAGATTGATTCATATAGTGTATTTTGTAATTAGTTACATTAAATAATAATATGAATCAAATAATACAACATCTTTATTGAAAACCTCCTTAACATGTTCATAATATTCCTTTGTACATAAAACTGCATTTGATAACCTAGGGACATACATAAAAAATGTTGATCCATAAATTACTATAAAGGAATAAACATGGAATAACAGGATGAGAATAATACATGTTAGAAAATAGGTATATAAAAATGGAGTTAGAATCATCAATATGAACATTGAGACATGATATAACATGCTAGTCATAAAGGAAACATGGGAAATGTTGCAACAACTTAAAAGAATGCATCCTAAAAATTGGTCAAGGATAACTACCAAGACATGATGATGTAAAAATTACCTTTAACTAATCATGATTACTCCCTATCTCAAAAATACTTATCATTATACTAAACAATACACTATACACTGGAGCACTATAAAATTCCAGGCGCACCTGTCACTTGGATATCATTTTCATGTTTAAGTTTCCCACATAGATCATACAACATGAATTCATTAATAATAATATATTATATGGTGATCAAGTAGTTTTGAGTATATACATGAATGTCCCAATTCAATGAATAATATTAGAATAATGGTGAACACCCTTGATAGGAAATGTGTAAGGTATTCACTACACAATTAATTTTTCATGGAAAATCGTGGTAAAATTTCGGCATCATAACTGCATCACTTAATAATTCATAAAAATGGGTTGATGAGTGGGAAAAAAGAATTTAATAATTTGGATATCAAATGATAAGTAAAAGGGACATGTAAATACATGTCCCAACAAAAGAAATTTGAAATAGAATGCATAAGATAATAAATAAAGATGAATAAATAAGAGAATGTTAGGATCCCTTAGTGTTTGACTCCAAATTTTTGGGAGGTGAATCTTGAGAGCTTGGGGTGTCTTAAGAGGGTAGGGAATATTAATTACATGCTAAAAGTAGTTTGAGTTATGAAAAATGGGAGCATGTGTGGGTTTATATAGGAAATGATTGGGGATTTCTTTAATATTTCTCAAATTTATGTTTTGGAATCTATATAATAAAATAACCAAAACCACAAATCATCCCATGGTTTAATCCCATTATTTAAAAAAAATTGGAGTGAATTTTTTTAATTAGTAAAAGGCCTGATCTTAATAAAATAATTTTGTTGCTTATGTGTAGGCGAGTTATACGATTAATGAAATGATTTTAAATTATTAATATATATTAATGGATTTGATGGATTCATAATGGATTTAAAAATTAATCAAATATACTTAGAATACCATTATTCTAAATATAAAAAATATATTTTTTCGTGTATACCTGTTATTGTATTTATTACATCACCTTTTGGTAATCATTATGCCATTGTACACAAAATATATTTATATGCTATATAATTTTTACACGAAAATTTGAATGTGTCTAAAAATTATGAAAATTCATCTATTGGTTAATTTTAATGTTTTTATCCCAAAATTTATATTAATTTTATCTCAATAATTTTCAAAAATATTTATTATAAATTTTTAAATAATAATCGACATTTATAGGGAAATGTTGGGTTTTCTAACACTAACAAATTTTGAAACCTTAAGAAAATTACATTTTACATCATAAAAATTATTTGATAATTTATATTTAATTAACCTCATTTAATAATAATAATTTATTAAAATTTAATTTATTTCAATAATACATTAATTCATCAAAAGTAATTTCATAATTTAAATTGAATATTACTTAGTATAGTTTCTGTTTTATTATATAATTTTTATTAAAATGATTATTTATTCATTTGTAAAGAAAAAAATAAGTAATAAATATATTAATCATTTTAATAAAATGTAAATTTAAATATATATATATATATATATATGATTAGGATTACTTTGTTTCTATTATTTGATAAATTATTTTTACCCTTAATTGACCTATTTTCCTTTCACTGTGGTAATTAATATTTACTACAATTAATATTCATATTATTCAAAAATTAAGATAAACTTATTGCCTATTAATAAGTATGATTATTACATATATAGAATAAATATTATCAAAACCAATTCATCTAGGTATAATAATTTAATTTTATACCAAATTCTCAAGCACGATGGAAATGATGGTTTCACATTAACTATATAACATGTAATCCTAATTATATGAATTTAAAAATATGAATAATAATATAAATATAAAAATTTAATTAAAATAATTTCTCATTAGTGTGTATTTAAATTAATTAAAATTTGGATATATGCATCATTTTAAAATGGTTTTCAAAAAAATGGGTTTTTAATCCTAAAAATAATATTATAATAAAATTTGGTAAAAAGTTGATTCCACTGAAATTTATTGAATTAAATATAACCAAATAATACTTATGTTACCTTGAAATAAAAATAAATGAATAATTGTTCTTTTCATTTAATTAATTTATCAAATTAACTATAATTTTACATAAAAGTGGTATTTTTCACAATTCACTAAAAAATATATTCCTTTTGTAAAATACCAAATATTCAACCAAAGTTAATTTTGAAATGATGATATAAAAATTTTATTTCACTTTTTAAAATTCGTTTTTTAAATATTCTACAAAATAAATATAATATTTTTCATAAAAAAAATAAAAATGATTTTTTAAGAATAAAAATTTTGAAGAACAAAATGACATTACAAACAACTAGTTCATTTTTTAAGAATAATTTATCAACATATTTAGGAAATATATATATATATATCATAATTTAGTTAATCCTACTCTTAACCAAAACTTTAACAGAAAGGTTTAAATGGTTATTTTTAAATAACCATTGTTTGTTTGGGTTTGGTGTTGTGTATTACATACTCTATTGAATAAAGTTTTCTCCTTTAAAAAAATAGAGTGTTACATTCTTCCCCCCTTTAATAAATAACATCCTCTTATCTTTAAAATGATATCAATAATCAATTTTTTGATACATGAAAATATCTTTATTTGAAAACCCACATCATAAAATTGTTAATGAAGATTCCACTTCAAAATATAGAAAGGGAAGTAAGTAGGTAAACACATAACTAGGTTTCCATGTATGACAACATTAGTGGAAATTGAAAACATAGAAATGAAAGAGAAAACTAAAAACAAAGAACTAATTGAGTGTGAAATAGAACATGGTCATTATAAATTAAACAACTCGAAAATAATAAGTTTATTATGGGTGATAAGACCATAAATTCATCAGAAATGATTATAAAGGGATTACTTATAAATTATATTCTTTTTTAACTTATGAATTTATAGGCTTCAATCGATGTTATCCATGATTTCATTCCTAAAATATACTCTTAAAGGAATTTTATTTTCCTTTAATAATGGTTTATAATGAGATTGTAAATTTACTAATCCATATCCCTAAAGAGTTTCAAATCATGTGAGCATTAAGGCATGTTTTCATGTACCAATTTACACCGAGTTAGGCTCAACACAACTTATTAGGGCTGTTAACCCACAGTACATATTTACCAAAACCACACTCACTTTTAGTATCTAGAAAAATAATTATTTTATTGATAAACTACTTACTCTATACATACCAAAATTTAAGGATTTTTTTTATACATAGTCTTATCCATAAGTATTTTTCTCGAGTTTTATAATCCAAATACAAAAAATAACTAAAATTTTCTGTTGATACCAACTATAACAACCATGGTCTTTATTTATATTAATACATAATTTATTACATAATATGACACTTAATGCAACATGAAAGATCAATAATTATATTTTATTTAAGAATTAGGTACATTTCATAACAACTTGAAACAAGGAACATGTCATATTTCTTGAAAACCTCCATAACATGTTCATTATATTTCTTCGTACTTAATACTGCATGGGATAACCGGGGAACATACATAAGAAATGACTGAGATATAGATCCCAATAAGGGAATAAAAATTTCATAACATGAAGATAATAATATATGTTAGAAAATAGGAATATCAAAAGGGATTATGAATCCTAATCATTAATGTTGAGACATTATATAACGTGATAATCATAAAAGAAACATGGGAAATCTAGCGACATCAGAAAACAATACATTATAAGCATAGGTCAAGGATAACAAACAAGACATCATGATCAAAAAATTCCAAGAAAGTAATCATCTTAACTCTTTATCTCAATAATAAATCTTATGAGGCTAAAAATTACCCAATGCATTTAAGAACTATATAATTTTGGGGGCACCCGTCACTTTCATTTCATTCCCATGCTTAAGTGTGCCACATAGACCATGTAACATGGATTCATTCAACATAATATTTTATCCCACAATCATGGAGTGTGGAATAAATAAATGCAATTTTCAAGTTAATGAAGAATATGTATATAAAGGTTGTCACTGTTTATAGGAAATGGGTAATGTATTCACTACACAATTAATTTGTCATGAAAAATCATGGTGAAATTTCCACAGAATAATGATGTCACATTAAAATTCAGGGAAATTTGTTGATGAGAGAGAAAGGGGTATATTATAATTTTTAAATAAAATGGGAAGTAATTGGGACATGTAAAAATATGTCCCAATAATAGGAATTGGAAATATAAGGCACAATATAATAAAGAAGATGGAACAAAGAAGAGAAGGTGAGGATCCCTTACCTTAGTGTGTGACTCGAAATGCTTGGGTGGAGCTTCTTAAGATATTAGTGAAACCTTATGATAACTCAAGAGAGGGGATAAAATAGTGATGAAATTCTATATGTATTTTTAGATATGCTAAATGGGTGCTTAGGTGGGTTTATATTGTAAATGAGTTGGAATTTCATTATTATTTCTAAAACCTAGGTTTTAGAATCTATATGATAAAACCAAAAAACCATGAACCATATGATGGTTTATTAAAAGGTTATCTAGAAAATTAGATTTTTTTCATTATTTTCTATTTTAAAGGACCAACCATAATAAAATAATTCACTTTCTTATCAGGAGGTGAGTCATACTCTTAAAGAGATTATTTTAAAACCCAAAATTATATTAATGGTTCTGGAGGATACATAATGGATTTTTAAATTTATAAAATAAAATTAAAATTTTATTATTTTAGAGATAAAACTTATATTATTCTTTGATACATTTTACAGTATTTATTACATCACTTTCATGTCATAATGATGCCATAATATAGAAAGTATATTTATAGGGTATTAACTTTTTTCTTAGAAATTCAATTGTCTTGAAAAATTATGATAAATTTAACATGGGATAATTTAGATGATTTGATTCCAAAAATAATATTCATTTAATATAAATAATTTTCTAAATATTCTTATTTTAATTTTTAAAATAAAAATTTACATTTATTGATAAATACTAGGATTTTTGACAATAAGTGTTTTCAAACCCTAATAAAAATTACATTTGACATCATAAAACATCGAGGATAATTTATATTTAATAAAAATTGTTTAATAATAATAATTTATTAAAGTATTATTGATCTTAAAAATAAATTAATTCATTAGAAATAATGTCTTAATTGAAATTTCATTTTACATAAAAATAAATTTTTTGTTTTATCGTATGATTTTTATCAAACTAATCACATAATAATTTATAAAGTAAACACAATATAGAATCAATATAATAATAATTTTAGTAAAATATAAATATAAATAAACATAATAGTTTGATTAATTTGTTTTTATTATTTGTAAAATTAATTTTACACTTAATTAACATATTTTCCTTTTATCAGGGAAATTAAATATTTATTAAAGTTAGTATTTGTATTGTTCAAAAATTTAGTTAAATTAATTACCTAATATTATATAATATTATTTAAAATATATAATCAATTTTATCAAAATTAATTCATATATATGGAGTAATTTAATTTAATATAACACCCGCAAGCATGATCGAAAGTTGGTTTTTCCGAAAAATGCATTTTTTAACTAAAGGTTGATTTTACATTAAATATATAACTAGTAATCTTGATTATATGAATTTAAAAATATTAAGATTGATATATAATTTAAAATTTTCATTTAAATCATTTACCATTTGATTTTATTTCTATTAATTAAAATGGGGATATATTAATCATTTTAAAACGGTTATCAGAAAAATGTGTTTATAATCATAAAAATAATATTATAATAAATTCTCTTAAAAGTTAATTTAAATGTATTTTATTTAATTAAATATAACTAATTAATACTTATGTTACCTTGAAATAAAATTCACTAAATAATTGTACTATTAAATTAAATAATTTTTCAAAAAACAATATATTTTTACATAAAAAATGGTATTCATCAATATTCACTAAAAAAGTATATTTTATGAAAAATACCAAATTTTCACCCTGAGTTAATTTCCAAAATTTGATATGAAAAATGTATTTAATTTTATCAAATACATTTTATAAATGTTCTACAAAATAATTATTCTATTTTTTCATAAAAGTAAATATAAATTATTTTTGAAGAAAACAAATTTGGATGAATAAAAATACATTACCAAAATTAAATGATTATTTACTAATAATTTATCAATATATTTAGCATATATATTTATATATATAGAATAATTTATTTTATCCTAATCATATAAAAATATTTAACAGAAATGTTAAAATGGGAATATTTAAATAATCATTGTTTTTGGGGTTTTATGTTTCATATAGCAGATTCTCTCAATCATAGTTTTCTATTTTAAATACATTGGTTGTTGAGATTTTAAGATAAGAAAAATATGGATTTCCATGACACTAGTGGGTCTGTTCCATTCAACAATTTCCTTTTTTTAAGGGTCTAGAAATTCCTTCACATGTGACCACATGTCCCATGAATGTGACTTGTTTCATCTAGAAGTCACACTTGCTGAACATGGAATACAAATTATCCTTCATTAATGTTGCTATCATAACCATTACATGATATTATCATTCCTCTATGCTCTAAGAGTATATGATAATACCACCAAATAAACACTGAAACAAATTTTTTTGGGTATTGTCTAAAGACTATATAAATCAAATATATAAATTTTGAAGGGGAATTAGTAAGTCCAAATGGAATTACTAAAAACTCATAGTTCCCATACCTTGTAAAAAAAGAAGTATTCTGAATATATTCCTATATGAACTATAGTTTTTGATATCTTGAAGGAAAATCCAACTTTAAGATGTATTGAGGTCCTTATAAAACATCGAAAAAGTCATCAATCCTTGGAAAGGGATACATGTTCCTTATGGTGATCTTGTTGTTTTCTCGATAATCGATAAAAGGCACATTGATCCATACTAAATATTTACGATGAACTCTGGAACACACCATGGTGATTAAGTAGGGCATATGAACACTTTTTCCAAATTCTCTTGCAACTTCTACTTTAACTCCTCCAGTTAGATTAGGGTCATCCTATAGGGGAGTTTTAAGATAGTAGTAGATTTAGGTATGAGTTCTATAGAGAACTATACCTCACAATCTTGGGGAATTCTGAGTAACTATTTAGGAAATAAATAAATTTATTCTATAACAAAGTGAGATCACTCTAGGATGATTCCTTCCTTTGACTCATCCATTTAATTGAGGTATGATTCTTCATAGGGAATCAACACCCACAATGTTGAGAGATCATCCAAAAGAGATTCGTTGTCTTCTGTCAATTTCTAGAGTATCATTAGATGGTTCAAAATATTAACAAATGTTTCCTTTTCCTTATAGGTGATGTGTTCTTTATATAAATAGAGCTAATCCATTCCAATTATAGAATCAAATTCAACCAAGGGATGTATCATGAGATTGGATAAAATATTATCCCAACATTGGCTAATAAGAGAAGAGTCTAACACTTAGGGTTCAATGATTGAACCACTAGGTATTTTCATGGATATCTCTACTTAAATGTTTTGGGGATTTGATTTAACAGTTATATAAAACATTCAAGTTATTAAAGAGTGAGTATAACCAGAATCAAATAATACTTTTTCCATTCTTTAGTGAATAGGACTAGTACCTTGTAGGACATCTTTTTCTTTCCTAAATTCAACAGTAGTGAAGTCATAATCTTTCCATTGTTCATTTAGATTTGGTGGATGCTGACACTGATTACCCATGAGTAATTGATGTGTAGTTCATTGGATTTAATAGTTCCCTTGCACCCTACATTTGAAGCATTAGACCATGGGAAGTTATCTCCTTTACTCCATCATATATACAAAATTATTAATGTGTATCCTACATTCATGAGATTAGTGTCCTTATATTACACAATTTATGTTTTTATCTATCCCTTTGAAGAAATTCCCATGATACTTCTTCCCAAATTTTTGAAATGTGAGTGGTCAAGATTTCATTCCACCTTTTTCATTAGATCCCCTAACTTGAAACATCATTTTCATGTCTTATAGACAAGAGAACATTATCAAAACTACATATCCACATTGATAGCACATTGAAAAACATCTTCATAACTCTCAATGTCTCGAATTTATAGATCCTTTCGAATGTTTCATTTTATACCACTAAAGAAACTATCATTTTTTCTATCATCATTGAGAAAAAAAAACCAGAGAAGTATATTGCATGACTTGTGAAATTTTCATCATATGTCATGATAGATTCACATTAATTTTGTTGCAGCTATATGAATTTACTCTCTATCTTTGTATGAATAGACTTAGGGAAATATTTGTTAAGGAATATTTTATTAAATTATTCCCACTCCATCTCTTCCATTTCTCCCATCATATTGTTTTTCTTAATCAACATGCATCATTGATCAACCTACCTATCTAAATGAAAAATTACCAATATCACATTGTCCATCTCAGAACAGTGAAGTACAAAAAATATCTTCTCTATTGAGTTGACCCACTATTCTACGACTATTACATTAGAAGATCCACTAAATATAGGAGGGCATTTCAGCATAAAAGACTCAATAGCCAATTTCTCCCTCTTATGTGAAGACGAACATTCCACATTATTCATGTTATTTTTCATATCATGAGACAACATGGTATGCATCGCCATGAAATTATCACCTCCACATCCTAAAGAATTGTAGTTATTATTTGGGTAATTGGTTTATTGTCCCTCAAATAGGTTGTGGGATGGGTTTCTCATGGTTCCCCCTATTTTATAAAATCAAAAAACGTTAAAAAACATTATTTAACAAGAACTGAATAAATAATGTGTTCATGTGTTCAAATAACTAAATATCCATATCTCATGGGATACCCATTTTTATCATTTTTCTAAAATAGATCTTCTTGGGTGATTACATATACCTAGTCTCATACTATAGGTTTTCACTACTGTTCTCTAATCCTAATTCCAAAATTAGTTAACCCATTCTATGATTCCAACTATAGAGACCCTAATTTTCTTACATGAATATTAAATCATTTTAAATATATAAAACATAAAATTATTACAAAACAAGTATAAAAAGGTTTATTGTCCTGCAAAAATTAGGACCATACATAACTTTTACATAATAAAACATAAAAATTAGTTTAATTATTTATTCTCTAGCTTCTTAATGGCCCAATGTTTCTCCTCGGTACATCTATTCACCTGAAGATATATGTTAATGAAATGGGTGAGGTAAAAGACTAGTATGAGGATGTATAAGAAAATGAATCAATATAACATGAGTGATCATAATCCTAAACATCATAACTTAAGCTCAGTATCATCATCATAATGATGAGGGGAAGAATTATATAAAGGCATAGAATGTGTAAATGCATAAAAATAAAATATCATGTCTTAGTAGTGAACTACCACACATAGTTTTGAATAATGTCGGCACCATGTCCATGCATAAAATAAGTAAATAATCATAACAACATAATTTTGAAAAAATATATAACATCATGTTCATGCATATTGAACATCATATCAGGATATACATAACATTATCCAATGCATTGGAGGACTATATAATTCTGGGTGCACCCATCACATCATAACATATACATAATCATGCATGCCACATAGAACGTATATCGACCTTCGACAAAAAATAACCCATGGAAAGGAATGAGTTAATTTTAATAAATATTACAGTCATGAGTAAAATTTAGAGTTTGAAAAATAAAAATGGAATAAGATTTTGGGTATCAATCTTGATTGAAAAAGAAATAATCTCAAGAGAAATAAAATATGTGTTTTTAAAAAGAAGATTTATTTTGGAAAATATCATTGAATTTGACATAAAAATAAATTGGAAACATATATTTCCCATAATAGAAAAGGGATGAAGAAATGATAGTTAAGTTAAATTAAAGGATCTTCCATATTGAAAATGGAGTGAAACAGGGAAAACCCAAAGAAAGAGTGTTTGCCATTCCCCTTACCATATGTATGAATGATTTTGTCACTTTAGTATCCTGAATAATGATATTAATTAATTAATTAATTAATATTGAACCAATTGTACATTTATTTAATTTATAATAATTTAATTCAGTTATTTTATGGCCATTTTGATGAGTTATAGAGTTTAATATCATCGATTGAGAGTGTTCATTTTCTGGGTTTTCATGATCATTTCACTTGTATACATGTTTGTAAGTTCATCTAAAATGAGGGTAATTCTCTAGAATTGATATTATATTTTTTTTAATGAACTTAAATAAGATTAAATTATTTTATATATCATTTGGTTATATGGAATGAGGATGAATAATTAAATTAATAGTTAATGAAAATGATTTGGTTTATTTTGGCGGATTTTATGACAATCGAAAAATCATATCATTTTAATTAATATCATATTTATTTATAGCTTCTAAACCATTATATAACATATAGTATGTATAATAAAATTTATTTAACCATAGCAATGGTTATATGTCTTTTAGTGGAGGAGTTAATTGAAAATGAAAATGCATCATCCATAACGTCGGTAAATCGACACATCATAGTTGATGTTTTCATTTCTAGAATAAAAGTGAGAGGAGATGAGGTTTTATGATTTATATCCCATTAATATAATAAATTTAATGTATATATATATATGGAAATTTAATTATAATTCAATTCTAAATATGAGTTAAGTAGAGGGAAAAAATAAATGAAAATAAAAATAAATTAAAAAAAAATAAAGTGGATTTTATCGCTTAAATTCTTATCATTGAGAACCTCTATATGGAATTTGGGTTTGGTAATTTTCTAAGAAAAAAGTATCTTGGACTGGGGGAGAGGGTTTGGTATTGGATTGGGTAAAATATGGACAATCTTAATGGGTTTGAAGGTGTGAGGAGAAGAGATAGTGAGGGGTGGTATTTAAGGGGGAGATGTGTTTTATGATTATTTTATTCATTTTTTATTTTTTCGGTTAAGACTATAAATATTTTTTATTAAAAAAAATACAGTAAATATAGAATAATAATTCTATATTATGGGTTTAAATCATCCATACATCATCCCTGGCATAGAAATTCATGTATTTATCTTATATCATAAGTCATCGTATTTCTTTATTCACCAAAACATCAACTATTTTATAAAAAACCCAAAAATTCAACCCAACCATTTTTCTACATTTATAATTCAAAAATGAATTCAATTTTATTAAAATAATTTTATAAATATGATAAATTTAATTTTTAAATAAAATCATCATTTATTCAAAAAATACATATTTTAATATTATAATTGATTTGACAACATATTTAACAATTAATTAAGATCTCATAAAAATATCTTATAATAATAAGACAAAAAAATATTAATTTATGAAAATATGTTAGGAAGATAAATTTTCTATTAAATAATTATATTTATTATAAAATTGAAAATATGCCTTTTAGTTTTATGAAAATACCAACACGTAATTTATCATTTTTAAAACAATTATTTAATTATACTATGATAAAACTATATCATATTTTAATTTATAAGATTCCAAAACTTCCTTTATATATTAATATGTGATATTACTATTCTATTGGAAAGATTACTATTCATAATGTTCAATTCACTATTCCAAGGGTCATGTTACTATTCCATCGGTATATGCTCCTTAATTTTTTTAATATCATTTATTTCATTAATAATTTATGATAACATAGTTTTAATTGTGATATATATGAAATGTATCTTTTTTATACCATGTAAAATAATTATAATAAGGTAAATAATTTTATTGATAATATTTTGGGTCATTACAATAATAGTTCATCAAATTAGTAATTGTGCTCAATGTTTTCACCAACCGTTGTTCATTTTAGGGACCTTATCAGTCAATACCAATTCATCTAGAGTTATTTTATTTTCTATTTTGGGGAATTTATTTTTACCTTGGTAATTTTAGTTTTTCCATGGTAAATTAATAATACTACATAGTGTTTTACAGCATCATATATATTAATATATCATAGTTACATCCTTTTATTATTATATATTAAAACATCTTATATGGATGTGTGAATTTTTTGTAGTGTTTGTAGACAAAGCTTACCCATTATGTATGATTATCCAGCTTGTTACAAGTCACCAAGACCTAAACGCTTAAAGGTAGTATTGGTGTTTCATTATAAATAAACCATCTCCCAAGAGTGGTTTTGGTTTTTCCAATCATGCCAAAAAATACATAAAAATATTTTTGTCCCTAAAGCTATGAATACATGTCTAGTGTAAAAGGTCCAGTCAATATTGGTGGTGTATAGTATATAAAGAATCACTTTTAGGAAAGTGATTATAAAAGTAAATAACATTTAAAATATATATATATGTGGCCCAAATTTATATATAGCACACTATTATATAGAAAATAATAATACTCATTATATTATATACATAAGTGTTGTTGGATTACAATAGCATACGTGCTTTTTATAACATGACTATTACTTTATTTTCAGGATAAATAACATAAAATATTAAAAATTAAGGTTAAAAATGTTTAGTATATTGTGGAAATTAGGAACACGCGTCACTTATATAAAATAAAACATAAACATTTATTTAAAATCCTATTCTTTATCCTTATAATTATCACTTAATTATTATTAAAGGTAGTCACCTATTGATATATATCAAAGAGAGGGATGGGATAAAAGACCAATAATAGGTTGGAAAAAGGACATGAATCTATATAATATGAGTGATAATAATAATATTCATAATAACATAATAATAGTAACATCACTATGATCATGATGGAAATAATGGATAAATTTAACACCCTGAAATTCTAATGCAAGAACATTGTATTTGATAGCGTGTATGACATGAAACACCAAGAATATAAGAGAATATAATATCCCAACACATTAAAATATAATTAAATTTTAAATAAAATATGTCTATAATAAAACTTGAATTTCATGTGATAAGGAGTTATCATGTTTCTCAGGCAACAACGTGTTTCTTTTATGACTTGTGTTACGTGAAAGACTGTGTTTCATTGAAAACAATATATTATTAAAATGTTATTATTTAATATAGTAAGACTTATCCTATCTGTAAAAGTAATTTTTATAAATAGTATTAACTAACTTATGAAAATATATGGTTTACAAAAATATAAAACCAATTCATTGGTTATAAATTAATTGGAAATAAATATAATAACCAATTGAATATAATGTGATTTTTTATTGAAAACTATTTTCTACTCACAAATCCATTTTATATTAATAAATTTAATTAAACAAAATTATTGTATGATATTAATTAAATATATATTTTATATATTTAATAAATATTATTTATATTTATATTATTGATTTTATTGTCAAAAGATAGAACAAACCCAATTTTATATAAAACCGATATTTTTATAAAAAAAATTACCGCCTTTTAATGAAGAAACTAATTTAAATCAAATTTTTTGAACATTTATTGATTATATATGTCAAAATAAACTTAATATTTTAAATGGAACCATAAAAATTAGGTTAGAGAAAAAAATATATTTTTCTAAGAGGTTTTATATTTTGATTAATAGTGAGAAATACATATTTTCAATTCATAACTGCTTATTAGTATAATTTATTTATCAGTTTAAATAATATTTATGATGGATTATAAAGTTTAATTATATAAATTTTATATCAATTAATCCAATTTAGTTCATTGGAATCAATTTCACATGAAATTGGGTATAAAAACCTAACAATCTTTTGAACGTTTTTACATTAAAAACATGTATTGTCATCCGGTCTATGAGACTAATTTTAAATTAATGTCTTCCAATAATGTGATTTTAATTTGGAATAATTGATTTTATATTTGAAATCATAATAATTTATAATTTCTATTATGTTCAATATAGTTTTTTACCTAAATGATTTGTGAAATTAATTAAAATAATTTACAACGATTAAGATAAAAATTAGCAATAATGGAAAAAACCTAAAATATAACGAAAAAATACCAAGAAGCATTTAAAAAATAAATTTTATGATAATATTTCAACCATATCCTCTGTTTTCTCCTGTTTGTTTCATTACTATATCCACCAGAAATGGGAAAATGTGGGTGGATTTCCCTTTTCAAAAATTTACAAGAGTGTCACTCCTCAGCCACTATAAAAAGAAACTCAACCCTCCAACTTTATTACACCTCTCAAGACACTATTGCTCAAAAATATCTTAAAAAAAACTCATAAAAATACCTAACCTAATCCTATGATACTCAAAGTGGTTAGAAATCCATCCATGGAATCACGTTGGTGCAAACTAAAAAAGAGTTACCTGAATTTGAGGTAACATTCTTCCTCTAACTATTTTGTTTTATTTTAGTTATCCAACCCCTAAAATATTAATTTTCCATGATTATTTAATAAAATAATTATCTTAAATATAACTATACTGTTTTATTATATGTTTTATACCTGAACTTATAAATAATTCCATATAAATGGTAATAAACATATCGTTCATGTGTATGGTGAACTACCGACTGACAAAACAATGATTGTCTATTTTTAAATTACCACCTTTGATGGTTGGGAATTATTGAGGAGAATATATTTCTATATCATATATATGATATTTAGAATGTCTCTATTCTTCTGTAATTATTATATAACAAATACATTAATCTTTCCATTTTGTGGGAACATGATAACATCGTTTGTGGATGTGTGGACTCTTCCCCCCTCAATGCGATGTGATTTGTTCCCACTATATATGGAATGTATAAAGGATGGTTTAAAAAACAGAAATATATTAAATAAATATAATTATATAATTAAAATATACATATATATAATTTAATTTTCATTCTTTTAATTTGATAAAGAAATCAAAGTTGTGTTCATGGGTATGTGCATCCAACCATCTCCATTAATGATGCATTTAATTTCATATCTCCAAATATTATGGATTATTATAAATAAATATATATTGTATATATATGATATTAAAATCATGGTTTAAATATTTTAAAATATTAAATCATGATATAATTATCAATAACAACATGTAATAAGTTAAAACATACTAAAAAACTCAGAAATTAAAACTCAAAATGATAAAAATAATGAAATACTGTTAGAAAATAAATAATAATAAATTATAAAAACTTCATATATGATTATATAAAAATTTGTGCATATTTATTTTATAATTTATTGACATGATTAAAACCATTATAAAGGAAGTTAAATGGATTTTACCTCAAATTAAACAAAATGTGACGGATTCTTGTCTCACTTTTCCATTTGTGAGGCATATTCCATTAACACCACTTAATTTTTTTGTGTGGTGAATTTTATTACCCCTTTAACTATGAATTATTTTATATTCATGATGTTTAAAAAATTCATTTATTTTTATTCCTTTGCGAGGATTATTATTCAAATGTTTCAATGTGGTATGGGACAGTTTGGAATGCTTAACGATTATTTACCTCTAGAAATATTTTAATGAACATTCAATGGTATTTCCACTCTTTTAGGAATAAATTATTATTGTTAACACATGTAATAATATATGTTTTAAATACTGAAAAATTGACAGGAAATATCCTGATTCATTGACTCTTCATTGTATTTTGATTCTTAAATTTAATTACTTCATTTAATAGGGTTTACACTTAAAGATACCCATGTGGAAAAGAATTTCACAAACCAATTTTTTATTGGGTTATGTTACATACAAATTGTTATTAATATTATAATATTATGTGTGTAATATATTTTTTACTATCTATTATTTTAGATACACTTTATTATCTAGACTTACATTTGATACACAAAATCTAATCATTGATGGATTTTCACATCAATGTTATTTCCTTTTCACATGTTTACTTCCTAATATCATTTTATTCTGGATTGTTCATACCTAAATTTAAATTAGCATAAATTATTTAATGTTTATTTAATAATCCCATTCATTTTCATCCCCTATGGTTGTTCATGATCTTTTTAATGTAATAGTACCATTTTTAAACAATTTTCTACTCAAAATGATTTAGAAAGTGTTTTTATAAAAACCTAACTTAATTTACCTCTTTAATTGGAGAATATTTTTTCTTCAAAAACCCTATTTTCTAATATGGCTTTCAAAAATGATTTTCAAATTTCCAAAATTATTCATTAAATACATTTTACACTCCTTTACGTTTACCAGTGTCTTCCAATAAATCTTATTTCCACTTTCTGAATAAGAAACTTTTCTAACATTTTACCTTAGAAATGGAATGTTATTTTTTTCTTATATGAAATGTACGTATTTACCCGACATCATTTCATTGAAGCTTATTTTTTATGATTAATAGGATTATTTTAAATAAAAAAATTTAATAAGTTATTTTCAATGAAAATGATTTTTAAGAATTATTTTCAATATAAAAAATATATTTCCCTCAATAATGTTTTAAAAAGTTGTGTTTTAGTATTTTTACTCATAAATGTTGACAAACAATTATTTTTATTTCACTCAGGATGTTTTTTTGGTAACATCATTATTATTTCTCTAGATGATTTTTGATTGATGTGGCCACAAATAGTATGGAAATTCACTTTATTGATTCTTTTACTAGTCCCCTTGAAATATTAAGTTTCCTATGATCATTAAAAATTGAATATACTATAATTATCCATACCATTAATCATGGATATTTCTATTTACTAAACCATATACCATTTTATATAATGTGTCTATTTTGGCAGTTATTTAATCATTTGCGAAAATGTTGGTAAATCTATATTATTTATTCAATATGAATTTTTTGTGAGGAATATTATTTATTACAACTATTCTATGTGTGGACTACATTGGGAAGGCAATGAAGGTTGGGGGCCTAAACATTATATATCCCCTCGGTGCATCGATAGGTTCCCATTAGAAAAAATAAGTTGTATAAATAAAATAGGCTTCTACATATAGTTTTAAACCATCTTCTAAAAAGGTATTGATGGTATTTGTTTTCATTTGCATCAAAAATGTCACACTAAGACCCATGTGACTCCTTAATTTTACTATTTTCTTACCTTTAAATATTTTTTGGGTTTCGGGTTCAGTACAAAATTAATTTCTTTGAGTTATATTAAAAAGTGTGTTTTTGGGTGTTGATGTCATCAGGCGCACAGGCAGAGCACGAATTTGGAAGTCGCACGACACTGCCCTAGAAACTATCCAACCAACCATTCTTGGAAAATGTACATAAATAATATTTTTAATTAAAATAAACATTAATTGTTATCATTGAAAATTTTTATTGTTTTTAAAATTTTATTATTATTTTAAATAAATAAATAATTTTTTTTTATCATCATGTTATTATTATTATTATTATTATTTTTGTTATTTTAATTATTATTATTATTATTATTATTGAGTTATCATAATTCTTATAAGTTTTTTAGGGTTGGTTTTATTTTTTAGGGTCTGGAAGCCCTTTTTCTCACCAATTAGCCCCCCCATTCTATGTGTGTGTGTGTGGTGCAACCCAGACCCCGACCTCTACGCCTCCTCGTTGCACTCCCCACCGCAGGCCCCCCGGGACTCTACCTCATCCCCATGTAGTGCCCCACTCCGGCCATTGGCTACCTCCTTTGCAATGTTCCTCTCCAGCCCTGTGCATCCCCCTCCCTCACTACAACTCTCGACTATCTCTTTTCTTCTTAGAGATGAACCCACTGTCAACCCAAGCCTCTCCCGCCATCCTCATTCTGGCACCACTCCCTCTATAATGGAATTTCCCATTTCTATGTGCGAGCAGGGTAGTAGCCCTGCTTTCCGGCGCGCGCCTGCCTCGCAGTCACCATCTGACCAGCCTCCCTCCTGCTCATCGTACCTATGCACCATCTCAGACTCCTCCAACCTGAACTATAGTCGAGACCCCCCAGCTCCCATGCTCTCTAGCACCGCCACACTCAGCTGACCCTCCTCTGGCTAGCAACACCCTTGGTCTCCCCTCTTATGGCTAACAACCCCCTTTGTCCAAACTCCTTTGGCGGCTGCAGCCTCTCCGGATGACCTGCAACCCCCAATGCCCTCCCCTCTACCTCCAGACCAGCCACCGACATGTCCCTTCTTCTTGATGGCTTCACCCCTTCCGGAAGATGCCATGCCTATGTCGTTACGGCCTTCCCACACCCTGATAGTGTCATCCGGATTAGCGCGCTTCCACCCTTCCGATGCGACTCCCCTCTGGTGAACTTCATTTAGAAAGGTATGTGGCTTTCGATGATATAGATTTGGATTTTTGGGTCCGACCATGACCCATTGCATTAGATATAATTTTTTTAGGGGTTAATCTCGCTTCTGTGGGATGCAATTGAGGTGCGGATGGTTCTCGCAATGGTTTTGAGTTTTTGTTTTTATTGTGCTTCAGTTTCAAGGTAGGTTTCTCAATGAGCTCACCTTTATAATTTAAGTTCATCTATATATTTCCTATTGCATCCTATAATTGTGCTAATTATTATTGTGAAGCTTATTGCTAATTTATTTGGTAGGCAAACTGATTGTTCAGTTCTTGTTTTTTGATACAATGTTGCCATTTTGTTATGTTTGCACACACCACTTGATCAATTAAATGTTTTATTAATTTACTACTTGATTATTGATTCCTAAAACCTGGTTTATCATTTTAAATATGTTCTTAGCAATAAATTTTGTGTTTTCACCTCTTTAATTCTTAATTAGAAACAATTTTAGTAAATGTTGCATGTGTTGCTGATAAATTGCCTATTTGGCTCTTATGGTTTATTTACTATATAAAATTATTTTGTTTAGTTTTATAGAAAATATTGGTGGCATGCTAAGTATTATTTTGAGGTTCCTTAAATGTTTTCAAACTAGTTTTGGTTCTATAAGAAAATGGGATTTTATAAATTGTTGTGGAAGAGCAAGTTGTGGTTTTTCCCCTTTCAGGAAAAAGGAATTTTGTTTCTTTAAAAGTGGTGGTTTGTGAAATGTGTTTAATTTTTATTTGGAATTATATAGAAAATGACTAATCTTTTTTATGAAACCCTCCTTGGATAACTCTCTTTCTTTGGTTGTGAGTAGTTGTTTGGGAGACCCACGCTTAGAGGCTCCCGATTTCTCGAAATTTTTAAAGGAAAGAGGTAATCCCATGGAGTGGCTAGGGGTTATGATTTTTGTTTTTTATTTATTTTATATGTATATTCGTGATGGGATGCTCAACTGAAATCAGTTTTCTTACCCCTATTATATACCTGAGATATAGGAACATAGCATATTAGGAGAATATTTTTAGAATTATTGTTGCACTGGAAGGTTATGGTACTTATCTGTGGCCCATAGTAGGTGGATGTATTGGTTTTATTTCAATGGGATTTTCCCTCAGCCCTCTAGAGAGATGATGGTAATGAATTTTGAGCATTTTTATTTCATCATGTGTGACATGTCAATGAGGATGAGGTCTCATGTATTGGTGTCTTCGGGATTATTCTTGATCTCCTGGGTTCACATATATCTACTCGTTCTTAGTACTTATAGTGTTGAGTGTGTTACTTATATGTAAATTTTCTTTTTAATTCCGTTGTTGTGTAACTACTGTAGAAATTTCATGTGTAGTGTTTTTACTTTAATGTCATGAGTGTTTTTAATGTAGCTTATGAAAATTGTTTTCAAAGAAAAGTTTTTTTTTCAAATCAAAAATGTAAAAAATCACTTTCCCTTTAAAATTTATAATTTCTCATGGAAAGAATTACTTGTATTATTGATAAATGGATGAGGGTAATGACTCGTACATTTTTTTCGAGTAACATGTAGAAAACCTTACTTTTATAGGTTGTAGATCAAAATTGTAAATGAGTGATTCATTTATTTTAATAGAAGTGCATTTAGAATAGATTATCGGGCCAGCCTAATGAGTTTTAATACTCACGCCTATAGTTATTTTCTATTTTTAGTCCTTTTGAAGGATCTATCATGGGTTCATTCACCTTGGGAGACTTTTGATCTTTGATTTGGGGAGTGACCCGTGGGGTCACACGGATATAGTGTTTTTCTCATTCAGTTAGTTTTTATTTCCTTCAGTTAATGTGTAGTTATTTTATTTGGTTTATTTATTATGTTATTATCGTTATTATTTCCTCTGCTTTTATTTATTAGTATTTGGAAAAATTGTTCCCGTCATCTCTATCAATTCCCTGGCACTTGTCGCCAGCCTGGGAGAATTGAGAATGCCTCTCGGTCCGTACCGCAGATCAGATTGGGTGACTTGTTCAGGGCCAACCCGGGTTTGTTTGTGAATAAATGGTATCAGAGAATGTCAGATATTAGAAGACCTCTCTTTTCAAAGTGCCCTTTTGTTATTTGAGAATATTAAGGTAGATGAGGTAGGGTTTTTGGTTCCTGAGGGGCAAGGGCAGTATGAGCGTTGCGAACTCTTGATCGTTATGATCCTCAGGTTTATATAGAAAATCTGTTTTAATTAGTTTATTTGGATAATTGTCCTCATGAGCTGCATGGACTGGAAAGCCATGTAGAGCGAGTGGCATGGTCCTAAAAAGCTCTCAGTGTCAGTGATATGGTTGGAATATGGCATCCAACCATATGGTCAAGTCAACCACCGACACTAGTTCAATGATTGTGTTGTTTTCGGTCTCCACTAATTTCTGAAAGTTCATTCAATCAGAAGAAATAGGTTTTGAAAAATGGTTGTTTGAAATGACACGTTTAATTTTGGGATTGTTTTAAAATAATTGGGGTAACATATTTGTTTTTGGAAAATTAAGTTGTTTTGTTTGGGCTTGGTGTTTCTATGGGTGCTCACATGAATAATGGTATGTTGGAATATGAATGGTTGTATGGTATGGTGTATGGATGCTTGGGGTGGGACGGAAACATTCCTATGAGTGGGACTCTAAAGAATACCAATGTGAGTGGTTAACCCACCAAACTCATTTCAAATTAAATATTTTTTCAAAAGGGAATGTTTTTATGTCAGGATAGCTTATTTTCTTATGTTTAGAGCTTGTCAACTATGAAGTGTTTGATCTAGAGGATTTTATTTATTTATTTGAACTTGATTGGGTTCTTAACTTTTATTTTCCATCGTTTTTCCCCTTGATGCTTCAATGGGTGATTGTAGTGCAGTTGATCAAACCAAATATTTTACGATTAAGTTTCGTAAGCTAGATCCACATCTCTTTTAGGGTCAAGTAGACCCTTCTGTAGCAGATAAGTGGATGCGAAAGACCGAAAGAGACTTTAACCTCGTTGAGTTTCCAAAGTTTTTAAAGGTCATGTTTTCAACCTTTATGCTTGAATGTTCACTATGAAAGTGGTGGAATTCAGTGTCTCGGAACAAGCCCCGTCAAGAGCTTAATTGGGGTTTTTTCAAGGATTTGTTCACTCGTCAGTATTTCTCTGAGAATGAAAGTGTGAAATAGGGGATGGAGATTTTTTGTCTGCAGTAGGGTGATCGATCAGTGTTGGATTATTTAAAGTGCTTTATGGAGATAGTCCCTTATGATTCAGGTTATGCTATAAATGAATCCAAGAAGGTTGTATGTTTTAAGGTGGGTCTCTACCCCAATCTATAGTTAAAGGTTTCAAATTCCAACCTAAATTCATTTGATGATGTTGCGAGACAAGCCTTTCATGTTTAAGCCATGATGGAGGGAGTGCTCGAAGTAGTCCTCCCTCCTTCAATTCCTAGGAGTAGTGGTGAATACTCTAGAAAGGAGTTGAGGAAGTTACTGAACATGGATGGAGAAAGCCGTGGAATCAAAATGCCTAGAGATATTTCATTATCCTCTTTGGAGCAATAGATCCTTGTTTGATATCAATGTGGAAAGTTGGGTCACAAAAATACATCAGGAAAAAATTCTCTGAAGCCCTACCTGGGGTGTGGAGGCCAGGGTCACCAGTAACGATTCTGTCGGGGCGTTGATAAAAAGAATCGCAGGGGATGTTCTCAAAAGTGATGTGTTGTAGGATTTTTGTTTAATGTTTCTTGTGTAGGATTCCTTCCATTTTAAGGGATATCTTATCGTTTCAGGTGTAAAAATGTTGTTTTGGGTTTTGAAATGTATGGAAATGTCGTGAGTCTATGATGAACATCGGTTTTCAATGCCAGTGTGGTTTTCATTATAGAATTTTGTCCCCTAATCATTCAGAACAAAATATGTATATTCCTTATTAAAATTATTAGAACCTGACTATGAGGCAGGATATGCTTCATCCATCAGAGCTCTAGCCAAAAGGCCTTGGAGGAAACCGGTGCGTAGTTAGGAACCCCAAAGTAATTTTAAGGATCTTGGTTAAGGTTGTGTATCTATCATGCGGTGAGAAAATTTTATCATTTCTATTTAGGTTTCTCTATCATTGTAAATTTCCTCTTGTCGAAAAGAGAGCGATGGACATATCCCTCACACAATGTGAGTAATTTTTCCATTTTGGATGCATGTTTCCAGCCTGTTTTCTTTTTTGGACTACCCTTGTGAATCTGTTGAGGTTTTGGTTTTTATTCATCCTTAGGTAAAAAAGGGAGGTGATGGTTTAAATATTCATGTTGTATTCTTTTTAGCATGGGTAAGGTCGGGTTCAGGTTCAAGTTGGATTTCCATTTGGATGATTTTAGGTTGGTTTTTTATGGTGGGGAGAGCCATCTTGAGTCTCTTTCGGTTTTCACTTAAGTCGTTATTGGATGCTGGTTGAATTCTTATGGTAGGGAGTCCATCCAGGCCTCCCCTCTACTAGTGATCTATTTCAGGAAATGTAGTTGAGTCTCGTTGGTGGTCGATGGGAATTCCATGGGTTAAGAGGTTGGATTGTGTTTATGTGGAATCCTTATGTGTTGATCGATCAGCTGGATAGTGTTGGGGGTTTCTGGGGGTGGAAATCATTATGTTGGGGATAGTAATCACACCCTGGCCTATGTGACTTTCATTTTGTTATTTTCTTACCTTTAAATATTTTTTTGGGGGGTCAGTTTTAGTCCGGGATTAATTTTTTGAGTTATATTAAAAAGTGTGTGTTTTGGTGTTGATGTTGTCAGGCGCATAGGCGAAACACAAATTTGTAAGCTGCGCAAATTTTCCCAAGAAACTGTGTGACTTACCATTCTCAGAAAATGAATATAAATGAATTTTGTAATTAAAAAAAAAATTAATTGTTGCCATTAAATTTTTTTTTTGTTTTTACGAATTTTATTATTATTAAAATGAAATAAATACTTTTATTATTTTTATTTTTATCAAAATTTTATTATTATTATTATTATCATTATCATTATTATTATTGAGTTATTAAAATTTTAATTAGTTTTTTTAGGGTTGGTTTTACTTTATTAGGGTTTTGAAACCCTTTTATCTCTCCAATTATCCCCACCCCCCCCCCCATTCTGTGCGTGTGTGTCTGATGCGACAAAGACCTCAACCTCTCTGCCTCCCTATCATGCTCTCCCCCACAAGCACCCCCCCCCCAAGATGCTGACTCCTCCACCTGTAGCACCCCGATCTAGCCCTGGATCCCTCCCTTGCATCGCGCCCCAGCGCCCCGCTCCGGCCCTACGCATCCCCCTCCCTCGCTGCAACTCTGGGCCAACTATTTTCTGCACAACGATGAACCCACTGGAGACCCCGACCTCTCCCTCCTTCCTTATTCTATTACCACTCCACTATCCTGGAATTTCCCTTTTCTAGATGTGAGAAGGCTAGTAGCCCTGCATCCCAGCATGCCCCCACCTCGTAGCTGTCGTCCGGCCGGAAACCCTCTTTCTCAGAGCACCTGAGAATCATCTCGGCCTCCTCCTTCCTAACCTTCAATCAAGACCCCTTGGATCCCCTAATCTCTAGCTCCGCCACCCTCAGCCAACCCTCCTCCAGTTGGCAACACCCTCAGTCGCTCCTCCTATGGCCGAAAACCCCCTTTGGCTGACCTCCTCCGGCAGCTTCAACCTCTCCGACCGGACCACAACTCCCCGATGCCCTCTCCTACACCTCAAAACCAGCCTCCCGCATGGCCCTTCTCCTTTACATCCCCACCCCTTCCAGTGCGCTCCCTATCGGCATCGTTACAGCCTTCCCACACCCTGATGACGTCATCCCGACTAGCGCGCCACCATCCTTCCGGTGCGACTCCCATACGTTGAGATTCCTCTTGAAAGTTATATGGTTTCCAACGATATAGATTTGGATTTTTGGATCCGACCATAACCCATTGCATTTTATATCATTGTCTTGGGGTTAATATAGCTTATGTGTGATGTGATTGATGTGAAGATGGTTCTCACACTGGTTCCGTGTTTGCTTTGTTATCACGATTCAGTTTTTAGGTATGTTTCTCAATGCACGTGAAATTATAATTTAAGTTGATATATTTCTTCTAGATTTCATTCTATAATTGTTCTAATTATTGTTGTGCAACTTGTTGCTGAATTATTTGGTATGCTAATTGATAGTTTAGTTCCTGTTTTTTGAAACAATGTTACCATTTTGTTTTATGTTTGTGAACATCATTTGTTTGATTAAATGTTTTATTAATTTCACACCTGATTTATGATGCCTATAACCTGGTTTATCAATTTAAATAAGTTTGTGGCATGAATTTTTTTCACCTGGTTGAGTCTTAATTAGAAATTATGCTAGTAAATGTTGTTGTTTCACTGATAAATTTCCAGGTTGGATCTTATGTTTTATTTGGGATATAAAATTATTTGGATTGATTTTATAAAAATTATTTACAGCATGCGAAGTAGTATTTTGAGGCTCTTTAAATGATTTCAAACTAGTTTTGGTTATATAATAAAATGGGATTTTATAAATGTTTGTGGAAGAGAATGTGGTGGTTTTCCCACTTTCTAGAAAAAGGAATTTGGTTCTATTAAAAGTGGTGGTTTTTGAAATGTGTTTAATGAGAATTTGGAACCTTTTAAAAAATGATGAAATTGTTTTGATGAAAAACCTCCTTGGATAACTATCTTTCCATGCTTGTGACTAGTTTTTTAGGAGGCCCATGCTTAGAGGCTCCCGAATTCTCATGTGGTTTAAAGGCAAGAGGTCATCCCATGGAGTGGATCGAGTTGATGATTATTGTTATTTATTTATTTTATATGTATATTCGTTATTGGATGCTTGGCTGGCATCAATTGACTCACCTCTGTTATATATATGAGACATAGGAACCTAGCATATTGAGAGAATATTCTAGAATTATTTCCACAGTCATAGGTTATGGTATTGACCATTGGCCCATAGTAGGTGGATGTATTGGGTTTATTGTTATGGGATTTTCCCTCATCCCACTTGAGAAAGGATGGTCGATCATTTTGAACATTTTGATATCATCATCTGTGACATGTCAACAATTATGATGCTCATGTATTGGTGTCTTCTGGATTATTCTTGATCTCTCGATTTCAACTATTTCTGCTCATTCTTAGTGCTTGTAGTGTTGAGTGTGTTACTTGTATGTACATATTCATTTCATTGACTTTGTTTTATAACTATTGTAGGACTTTCATGTGTAGTTTTTTTACTGGAATGTGATGAGTGGAATTAATGCATCTTATGAAAACTATTTTAAAAAAAAGTGTTTTATTATTTCTGTGAAAATTGGAAATGTAAACATCACTTTCCCAATAAAAATTCTAATGTCTCATTGAAATAATGAATTGGATTCTTGATAAATGAATGAGGGAAATGAATCCTACTTTATTTTTGAGTAACAACTAGAAAACCATAGTTTTATATATTGTAGTTCAAACTTGTAAATGTATATTTCTTTAATTTCATAGGAAGTGCTTTGTGAATAGATTATCGGGCTATCCTATTGAGTTTTAATACTCACACCTATAGTTATTTTCTATTTTTAGTCCCTGTTCATGCTCCATATTGGGTGTGTTAGCCTTGGTAAATGTTTGATCATTGAGTTGGGGAGAGACCTATGTGGTAACACGGAGGTAGTGTTTTTCCAATTCAGTTAGTTTTTACTTCCTTCAGGTATTTTTTAGGAATTATATTTGGTTTATTTATTCTGCTATTCTCTTCAAAATTAGCTTTGATTTTTTTTATTTATATTGGGTAAAATCGCTCCCATATTCTCTTTCGATGAACTGGTTATTGTCACCAGCCTAAGAGGATCGGGAATGCATCTCTGTCCTTGTCGTAGATCGGCTCAGGTGATAAGTTCAGGGTTGTCATGGATTGGTTCGTGATAAGACATGACGTCCAAAAATTAAGCATGTCATTCATTTTCATTCAGTTATTATTTTTCCATGATGTTTTTCATTTAAATGTCAATTGATTCATTTCATTCTCTTATTATAGATATCATGGCATATGAGTTCAGTATTTACCAATCAATAATTATTAATCTCATTGATTTATTATTGATTCATCTATACTTAACTCTTACTGAGAATTTAAGCTCACCTTTAATATGTTTCGTTTCCCCAATAATTCAAGAAGTGTGCTAATAATGATATGGAAGTATAATCTAGATGGAATAATGTTTTTATCACTGAAAAAAATATGTTTCAATTAGTGGGATAATGTTTAATACAAGACTCATATATGTTTCTGGTTTGCCAATAATTATAAATTGTTTGGTAATTTGGGAAGCAGTTAACTTGTATCTTATGCCAATTTAATGGTAGCATGAAACTAGCTCTGGGATTGCTGGGGTCGCGTATCTACATTTTTTATCAGATCATATTTAGTATCATCCTTGGGAACTATATTTAGAAAACATTGATTACAGAACATAACCCTAAGGTAGAATTTGAGGATAAGTATATAAAAACAGCCTAAAGTTTCAGTTAGATAAGTATTATGTTGTTCTTCCTAGCATTATTTAATTTTATGGACACTATAAGTGGATGTGGCTCTGATGCATATGTACCTAGGAGTAATACTTCAACAAGGTGCATCGGGTCTGACTCAGCGTAACCTGCAACACGAAAACAAACATTAATGTGCTTCTGGTTTGACACTCTCAGGGGATACAGTTTTAATAATTCACATTTTCATTAAAAACAATTATGAATTTTTTTAATAGATAATGAAAATGAATGACCTAGGTTATACCTAAGGTGTCTTATATTGACAATAATGTTTCAATATTTGACATCATAAAAGTGATTATACATTTTTTTCAATAAGATAATTGATCATCACACTATGGTTTCTATTTTTACAAAATTACCTTATCTATTGAATAAATTGTAGACCAAGGAAGTACCTATCTGAAAATAAATGGATCATGAATTAATGTATCAATGTTGTATTAAAAACTATATTCAAAAGACTATTTACCAATTAACCTTATTTCAAGGACGTGAATCATATTTATTTTTGAAATTATATTAATATGGTTTAAAAAATGGCAACCTGTATGTCGAGTGACAACCCATAATGTCCTATAAGGTCATGGGACATGAACCCATACCCAAATTGGGATAAGGGTTTCACGCCTACCATAAGCCAATGCGATGTCCTAGATAATTGTTTTTTGTTTTTAGATAAATATTTTGTCAAATGTATATTAATGATGAACCAGTAGTGTAAATGTTTTCTTTTAGTGATTAATTTATTAACCATATTGACTTTGGAGAATAATTAGAGAAAAATAGTTAAACTTTTAAGTCTTTTATGGGCCTAAAGATATGTTAAAAGTGTATTTCAGTGCTTCATACATCAAAGTTAATTTTTGAATGTCTATTTCTGGAAGTAATGGATGAATTGAAAATCATTTGAAGGAAAACGAAAAAAAGAAATAATGTTTAAAGAAATATATCATGTAAGTATATTACCTTATATTATCAGGTAGTAAAATAATGACAAAACATTGATAAAAGGATCTTTAAAGAAATTTATTTTCCTAATACCTTAATATTTTTGAACCAATTACCTTATAAATCATTACGATTTTATGACTTTGAGTCCCAAAAATTTCCTTTGATCATTAAATTTTTTTCAATTAATGACCTCAAACACTACCTATAAATATTTATTATTTTCATCCATGTATGTATATCTAGTTTAAACTAATTTTTTATTACATATATACCAAGTTATATGTTAGTCTGTGTGAACAATGTACTTCC
The DNA here is from genome assembly GCA_963277665.1 of Viscum album. Taxonomy (NCBI): domain Eukaryota; kingdom Viridiplantae; phylum Streptophyta; class Magnoliopsida; order Santalales; family Viscaceae; genus Viscum; species Viscum album. The sequence continues at coordinate 644,640,036 of OY728127.1, forward strand.
CATTATCTGTTTTCTAATGGATTTTTTATGAACCCTTCTAAAAATCTGATATTTCAATGTAGGAAAAATAAAAAAATATATTACCAAGATCAAATTCAAATTTTTTGGATGAAGTTTACTTAATGTGAGGAGAATGTGATGCCCCGAAATTCAAAAGTAATAATATTGTATTTGATAGTGTGTATAAAATGCAACACAAAGCGCATAAGAGAATATATTATCCCAATAAATTACAATTTACATAATATATTAAATGAAATAAATCTATAATATAGATTGAAATAAATTAAATTTTGTGTTCTCATGTGTCACTTGAAACAATGAGTTTCTTCGATGACTTGTGTGACATGAAATGCCGAGTTCTAATGAACAAAAACATATTATGAAAAAAATTATTTAATTTAATTAGACTTAACATAGTTGTTAAATTAGTGGTTATAAATATTATTAAATAAAATATTAAGATATTTTTTTTTCAAAAATATAAAATGAATTCATTCCTTATAAATTAACTATAAATTAATATTATATCTAATTGAATATAAAGAGAATATTTTTACAGAAAAAATATTTTTATGCTCAATAGCTATTTTATCTTAATATATTAAGTTATTCACAATTAGGGAATGATATTAATGAAATATATATGTTATATATTTAATAAAATATTATTTATAATCATCCAACTAATTCTCTAGTCAAAAGATAAATAAAAACATAATTTTACACATAAAAACCTATATTTTTATGAAGTCACTTTTAATATCTGTTAATATAAAACTTATTTTAAATAAAATTTTGGGAACTTTTATTGATTTTATATGTAAAAATGAACTCAATATATTAAATATAAACATATTAATTAGTTTATAGTAATTTTTTTTTATTTCTCTGTGAGGTTTCATATTTTGATGAAAAGAGAAAATGCATAATTTTAATTCAAAATTACATTTTCATCTAATTTATTTATAAGGATAAATTATATTTATGATTTAATTTAAATATAAATTATATCAATTTTACATAATTTAATAAAATTTATTACCATTTAATCTATTTTACTTTTATATTGGGTTTAAACATATAGTAATATTTTGAATGTTTTAACTTTAAAAACATGTATTGTTGTCCCATATACAAGATTAATTTTAAATTAATTACTAAAAATTATGTTATTGGAATTTGGAAAAATGGATTCCATAATTGTAATCAAAGTAATTTATAATTCATAATAAGGTCACACTATTTTTTGACCAAAAATATTAGTGAAATTTATTAAAATTATTTACAACGATTAAGTGAAAAATTAGATCAATAAGGGAATAAAACATAAACATAAGGGAAAAATTACCTATAAACTCTTCAAGAATAAATTGGATGTTCATATATATACCCTATACTCTATCCTATATAATTTTTACCATTATTTTATCCAATTTAAATTTCAAAAATGGGGTTAGAATTCCCTTTTCAAAAATTTAAATGAGTGTTACTCCTCCTCCACTATAAAAAGGCACTCAACCCTCCCACTTAATAACACCTCTCATAAAAAATTTGATCAAAAAATATATGAAAAAATTGATATGTAAAATACATCCAATAAACCTATATTTATCACCTTAGTATGAATGAAATCCATTGTATCCCTTTGGTACAAACCAAAAAGGAGTTTCGCGAATAAAAGGTAACATTACTCCTCAACCTCTTTAATTTTATTTTCATTATCCACCCTTTAAACTGTATTATTATTTTATCATAAAATAAAATATGAATCCTAGATATACTAATATGTTTTTATTAAAAGTATTATATATACAATTACACAAAATTCCAACTAATGGGTAACGAACATACTGTTATTGTGTACTGTAAACTATAGCCTCACGAAATGACTATTGTTCTTGTTTCCTTTACCACCATTCATTATCAGGAATTATGATTAAATCTTTATTTATATATGATATATATTATATTTACAATTATTTTTTTAATTACTATATAACTCCTACCATTATCCTTTCCATTTTGTGGTAATACAATAACATTGTTTCTAGATGTATGAAGAACTTCCCCTCAAAGCGATGTGATTTGTTCACACAATACATGGATTGTATAAAGGATTGTTTGAATAAACACATATTAAATATATGAAATAAATATAATACTGAAATTATAATATATATATATATATATCATTTACTTTTCATTCTTTTAAAATGACAAAATATTTTAAAGTAGTGTTCATGTGTATGTATGACCTATTGTCTCCATAAATGGTGCATTTAATTTATTATATACAAATATTATGTATTATTATAAATTAATATATATATATATATAATTTATATAGATGATATTAAATCATGGTTTACCATTTTTAAATGATTAAATCATGATATACTTATTTGTAACAAAAAGTAACAAGCTAAAACATACTAAATAAACTACACAATTAACACCTAAAACAATGAAAATAATTAAAGAATATTAGTAAAATAGTAATAATGTATTATAATAAGTTATTTATTATATTATAAATATTAATATGTTTATGGAATATGTTAGTGAATTTCTTAAAACCATTATATAGGATGTTAAAGGAAAATCACCATAAGGAAAAAACAAGGTAATGGATTTTTGTCTCACTTTTATTTCTATGAAGCACATGCAGTTAATGCCACTTAATTTTTTTATATGGTGTATTTTATTCCCCATTTTTTCATGAATTCATTAATATTCTTGGGATTTAAAAATTTTCATTATTTTTATTCCCTCATTATGGTTATCATTAAAATGATTCAAAGTGGTATGGTAAACTTTAGAATTCTTAAATATTATTTTCCAAAAAAAATATTTAATTATATTTCAAGGGTATTTCCATTATTTTAGGGATACCTTATTATCGTTTAGATAATTTAAAATATATGGTGTACATACTAGAATTTTAACATGAAATATCTTGATTCATTCAATTTTTGTTATATTTTTAGTTGTAAATTTAATTAATTCATTTAAGGAGATTTACACATAAAGTTACCCAAGTGGAAAATAATTTAATAACCCCATTTCTTTTCATTGTGTTATATTACATCTAATTTTTTGTTAATATTATAAAAGTATATGAGAAATCAACATTTTTCTATCTATTTTTTATTTACAATTTTTTATGGTGATTTTATTTTGACACACATAATCTATTCATTGATTGATTTTCACATCAATGTCATGGTCATTTCGAGAATTTACTAAAAAATCTCATTTTATTCAGGATTGTTTGCACTTTAATTTCCAGTTGATGAAATTATTTTATTTTCATTTAATAAACCCTTTAATTTTATTCTCCTTTAGTTTTTCATGACCTTTTTCATGTAATACTTCCACTATTATACTCTTTGGTACTAAAAATGTTTTAGAAAATGTTTTAATGAAAACGCGACTTCATTTCCCTATTTATTCGGAGAACATATTTGTATATTAAAACCCTATTTTCAAAAATGGTTTTCAAAAATGTTTTTAACCTTTATAAAATTATTAATTAAATAAATATTTAACCTTTTTTCTTTTTATAAATTTTTCAAAGGAATAGTCTTCTCTCTATCCAAACAAGGAACTTTTATTAACTTTTACCTTAAAAAAGGAATTCCATTTTTATATAGTACAGTTTGTATGTATTTACCCTTAATCATATCTTTGATCCTTCCTTTGTATGTTTAAAGGGATTATTTTAAATAAATTTTTTCAAAAGTGATTTTGAATGAAAATTATTTTCATTTCATTAAAATGTAATGTATATTTTATGCAAGAATATTTTTTAAATTATTTTTATAGTATTTCCATTTATCAACAGAAAACCCCATTTTTACACCACATGGGATATATTGTATTGATATCATCCTCATTATTCATATATATGATTTGTTATTGATTTGGGCAAGGATTGTATTGAAATTTCCATGATTTATTCATTTTTAGTCCCCTTGAAATATTCAATTTCCTATGATCATTGGATATAGAATTTCCCCTAATTATCGATACCATTCATCATGGATGTTACTATCTCCTAAACAATATACCATTCTATATATTTTTATTAATTTGTTATTTATTTTATTATTAGTGTAAATCTTGATAAATCCGTATTATTTATTGAATATGGATATTTGATAAGGCATTTTATTTATTATAATAATTCGATATGAGGAATGCTTTGGATAGAAAATGATGGGTGGGGCCTAGAATTTATATATCCCCTTGATTGATCAAAAAGTTCTCATGAAACAAATGAATTTATCAATTTAAACAGGTTTCTACCTATAGTTTTAAACCATATTGTGAAATGTCTTGATGGTATAGGTTTTGATGTTCCGTATACATGAATTCCAATAATTAAGCATGACCTTAATTTTGATTGATTTGTTTTTAATCTTTGAGATTTTGCATCGATATATCTATGGATTAATTTCATTCTTATCTTATTGATTAAATGGAATATGTTTTCATTTTCTTACCTTACCATATTGTTTTTGTTTCTTATCTATATGTTTAAATGGAATATGTTTTTAGTTATTTTAGAAACCATGATTTCAAGTAAGTAACACTTTTATTATTATTTTAATGTATCTAATCTATTTGGGTTAATTTTGGGAGGGTTTGGAAGAATTTTTCAATGTTTTTTGGGGATTTTATAAAGGTTCATGGTTAGTACATGGTTAGTGAAACCTGTGAAATATCTATATGAAATTATGATATGTGATATAGGGGTTAAGGGGAAGGCACACTGTTAGGTGAAATTGTTTTCTAAACCGTGCAGCCACCATGGAGAAATCATGAAATGTGGGACAAAGGGATTTTTTCGTAGTTGGCGCACAATTTGTCTAACCACATTGGAAAAACATGTGAGGTCCTACTTGTGGTAGAGAATCTTACATGTTAAATTCATGGTTTTCCTAACTATGTGACTAATCATGCATAGTTTAAAAATCTGGAACCTAAAATTGTATATCTAGGTCAAGATCATGATTTAACCCATCGTTTTTGCTCCAAGTTAAACCTAACATGATATTTCTCCCCCCAAAGTGTCATTACCCGACCCATGACTAGGCTAGAGCTGCACCTACACCAGGCCCACCTCCATAGCACATGGGTTGGTGACAAGAACCAAAGGAATAACTAAACTCGAGGAGGAACTTGCCTAATGTAACTATACTAACAAACCCAAAAAACCTCAATGAAATAGTGTAGATATATAAAAATCTGAAATAAAAATGCATGCATGTATCTATCCCAAACAAGAGTATAAAAGATTTTCTGATGTAAAAGAAAATAAAAAAATGCACCTACTAAAAGAAGAATGTAAAGGTGTCTAACCTACGTAGAAGGATAGTATCACTACAAAAAGTAATTTCCGGAAATCTCCACATCCCAACTCCAATAAACACCTCGATTGGTCTACCTCATTAAGATGTGCCTACCTCATGTCCTACATGGACTCCTTCAAAAGGCATGTGATCTGTACAAGACACAAAACATGTGCAGGAACGACCTATGTAGGGTTGGGTATATAGAAGCTCAGTTGGTTCCCTAAAGACCCAAAATAATAGGGAGCGACTGAAATATTACAATCCACTAGACCTATCCCAAGGGAACCCACATAGTGAGAGAAACTCCATCTCACTTTATAATATACTATGCATGACTAGTAAGCTAAGTTAAATTAATTCCCAAAAATAGAGTAAGGAAAAGTACTTAGTCCCACATCTCAACCCAACATGAGAGTAAAAGTAAACTAATCCAAAAAAAAGTGTCTTGACACTGTGAGAATATGAACTTATCTTCAAGTCTTCCCTACATATTATAGGAAAGTTGACTCATCTAACCACGAGATTCTAAACATGTAAATCATGATGCATGCCTTGAAGTTTTTCACCTCCCATGGAAGGAGAGTAAAAAAAGGAAAGGTATGAGCACAAAAAAGGTTGGTATACTCAGTCCTCAAGGGGTTTCAACCCAAAAAACTGACAACACTGGAAGGTTTTCTAGACATCACCTAGATATACTCGTATTAGACTCTTAGTCTCATGAGGTACTGACCTCATAGCCAGAAATATGAATATAATCAAGGCAATAAAGGTAAACACTAAACTAGGAGAACAAAATCCATATGCTCATCCATCATATTTGGCACTCGTCCAAGAGATACGCTCCATTTTGAACAACATATAAGGTATAGCTCTAGAGCCCAGCACCCGAGGTTCTTCCATCGCTTACATGCACCCAACACAAGGCTAAAGAAACCATGTTGATAGGTTTTCTCCAAACAACTTCCCTAAAGTTTACAGAGCACTTCTCTAAACCATTCACTTTGTACATATTATCTATGAGAGGGAAAAAGGGACCAACAAATCAAAACATCCCCATAGTAAAGGGAGTACTAGCACCTAACTAAACCAAAAAATCTCTGTCGGTCCTATATGGAGTGGTCTTCACCTCAATCTTTAAAGGGAGTACTAACATCTATACAAGAATTATATATATCAAGTGGAGGGTCCCAATCCTCAGAATTATACTCAAATTATGAGGGAGCTCCAACCCTAATAGAGGACCTGCTCCCTACTACTACTCAGAGACAGGGGAGTACCACTCCATAGGTGAGAAACCACACCCTAAAATGATAAGAGAGTACTTCTCAGAGAAAGTAGGACCCACAACCTAGTAAAAAAGGGGAGTAAAACTCTATAGATCAAGGAACCACACCCTAAACCTTTAGGGGAGTACTACTCTATGGATAAAAGTCCTTCACCCTAGTACAATATGGTAGTATCGACCCCACCAGCTCATTTACTATAGGGGTCCATCAACCTAGTACGATAGGGGAGTACTGACTCTAGGTTAGATGACCTGATCCCTAGCATGGCATGGGAGTGCCAACTCTACCAGAACATCATATATGGAGGAACCACACCCTGGGATGAGATGGGAGTTTTGAATCTATGGATAGAATATCCAAACCCTATCCCGGTAGGGGAGAACCCACTATTTCTATTCATCACATATGGAGGTCCCACAGCCTGGTATGTTAGGGGAGTACCAACTCCATGGATAGAGGAACTTCAACCTATTTAGGCAGGGGAGTTACTACTCTATCTGACCAAAATTTTTGGAAGGATTATTCCTTATCACGTGAGGGGAGCACTATTCAACTATACAAATGATATAGGGAACATGTGCCCTAAACCATTAGGGGAGTACCAAAAGTCCAACAATTCTATCAACAATTCCCAAAATCCCACATGCCTCCCTTAAAAACCCATGTCTAATAAACTCAGTCACCATACCTTGATACTCTCTGATTTGGCTGACATTGAATCTCCCTCATGGTTTTAGGTCACGTCAAAAGGATGTGTCTTTATAGGGAAAGTATTTGTAGGACCTCAGGGCACCCTGAGAGGGGAGGGGTGAATCAGGGTGACAAATGTTTCATTTAAACTGAGGATATTGTTCCCACATTGGTAGGAACTATTTAAACCTTTATGATGAATATTATCTATAATGAAACATTCACATGTAAAGAGATGACACAACAAATTTTTCTTGGATCACCACTAAGGGCTACGTCCAAGGAGCATACGCCAACAAGTTGTCGGGCGTACCAAATTCCACTATTCTTCACTAGTTGTGGATTACAAAGGTTTGGGCACAGTCACTCTGTCTCAGGCTCACTACCTTTACAATTTTTCATGGATAGCTCACTGCGTCCCTCAGGTCACTCCCGTTGACTCCCCCTGGCTCACTGCCATTGGTGAAGTCCCGCCCAGTTTATAGATGTAACGCCCCGACCCCAGCTACCCAGAGTCGGTGCATTACTTACATAACATTGGCATGATCACAAGAAAGATCAAATCCCGAAAAACCGATTGGTTTAGTAGCCTTGGAAACACTAGATATAATCATAAAGTTTTACATTACATTTCAAAGTGAAAAACTATTACAACAACAAAGTCTTCATATCCACACTATTAACCCCTCATAATATCCCTGCAAGTCATTCATAATTTACTTCTTCACTACCTGGGAAAAATAAAACATAGAAAAGGGGTGAGCTCAAATGCCCAGTAAGGATAACAATATAGCGGAAACTTTCATCAATAAGAATAAACATTTAAGGCAATGTATAACTAAAACAAAAGCCTTTTAAACATGAACTTTCAACATGGTATGGCATAAATAAAATGAAATAATGCCATTTACTTATTCACATGGATATTCCACTAATCGAATAATCACATGCAAAAATAAATAACCACTTTCATAATGTTGGAATGCATAATGCCAGACTATCATAACCACATAGCCAAGGCCTCGTGCCAAGACTACAAATAAGATTTTGTCAAGGCCTTGTGCCAAGACACTAGTTTGTCTCATGAGACCTACCGATGCATCGAGGAGCTATAGCGGGCTCCACCCGTCACTTATTAAGTCCAATGCATTCCCATATGAAAAGGTTTAAACATAACATAAACATTCGTATTAAAACTAGCATACGAAATGTCAATACTTTCACAATAAACTATGAATGGTATAAAAATAGCACATCCACAGTCAAACATATCACAAAACCTTCAATACAATATAGAAGTTTTGTATCATAATAAATCAACTTCAAATAATCTTAAAATCCATCAAAGGATGTTGACATAGATGAAATCATAATTCTTTTTAAAGAAATATCTCCTTTTATTTTGAAATCATTTAAGATCCATATAAAATAAAACATTTTCTTTGAAAATATTCTTATAAGCTTGTAAGGAAAGCTTTGAAGATTTTATAACGGTGTAAAATAACTGCACCCGCCGTATAAGTTAAAAAAAAACATTCTTACCTCAATTCTGTCGAAAAGGTTAAAAAGGACCTTGTTTTGAAAACGACGGAAAGATTCCTTTATAAACCTCTTATAAAAAGTCAAACAAGGGTATAAATGACTTTAACCCATATTCTTGTAAATAGTAAAAATGTTTTGAAATACATTTTGAAGAAACATGGATGTGGATGATAACGAGATCCCAGTAGATTATTACGTATAAACAACCTCGGATAAAGAAGAGATTGTGAAATAACCCTTACCTTGAACTTTCTCTTAGTCGATGGTATGTTAACCTCCTGTATAATAATTAAAACATTGTTATTAAATTATACAATAATCATATACATCAATATGATATCATATATGATCTTTTAATATTGATTTGATAATAATATCTTAGTATTATCGTTGTTTCGGGTGTGAACTTTCTTGTTTTCTTTTGTATGTTTTGTTACGTAAGACATGTTTGTAATGGATATATTATATCTTATTCATAATCAGAATGATATTAACATTATTTTTAACCCCAAAATGAGAATAAGACTTGAATGGATATGATGGAGAATGAATCTTATCGCGTTCGTGGAGACGGTAGTCCGTACGTGCGCACGAACGCTACTTCCATTTAATTAATTTTTATTTTAAAAGAATCTAATCCAAATGATACATAGGTATATTACTATTCCAGTATAGTATTTTATATATGTTACTTATGTTCATTAACACCATCCTTTATACGTTCCATGTGTGGTATGAACGAGTCATATCATTTTAAGGGGGCGGTAATCCGCACTTCCTCAAATGAAATTATCGTATGTATATACAACATGAAACGAATAATGGTATGAAATAAAATGGAATTACAGAAGCTTATATATAAAATATATTTCATTAATATCATATTTAATTACAGTGCCATCATAATGGCCACCATGAGAGTTGGTAAGATGTATTTGAACAATCATCGTTTCGTGAGGCGTTAGTTTGCCATCCACAGAAACATTATGTTCATCATCCATTAGATGGAGTTGTGTGTATGTGTAGTTTGAATCCTTCTTATAACAACATCCTAGTATATTTAGGATACTGGTGTTGTTACAAAAGAAAGGAAATAAAAAGATTTTGGGGGGTTGGAGAAGCAAAATAAATGAAGATACTTTAAGAGAAATTGTTACCTTTAATTTAGGTAACTCACTTTGGTTGGAACCAAAGGACTTCTTGAAATGCTTTCTGACTAAGGGGAAGCTTCAAGGAGGAGGAGAGGGATGTGGGGAGCTTAGTTGGGCAGATTTTGGATGAGCCAAGTGGCTTGAGAGGTGTGAGGAAAAGAGAAGGAGGAGTGCCCTTTTATAAGAGGGGTGAGGGGCACCTTTGGAAAAGCTAGAAATATTAATTTATAATAAATTCATATTAGGTTTATAATGGCTCCAAAGTTGACTATTCAAAGGTTAAGGTGGGGATAGGTCGAAAACCACTCAACCAATAGAATTTAGACAGGTTTGGGTACTTATATTAACCTTATCTTTAAGTATTAACTCTAAGTTAATTAGTTTCACTTTTACAATGTCTCTTTGTATTTTTATATTATATGGTTAATAGACTTACCATATACATACAAGCGACCCCCAAGTGGTCCATTAATGATTAACCTATCATAATATAAGTCTCTTGGCCGAACCTTAGATTTTTAGGAATTTAATATCAATTAATAATATAATATTTGTTTTAAGAACTCTTTTATGTCAATTTTGACACTATTCAATAGTTGATTTTTTTGAAACTAATAACAGATTGATTACTTCGAAAAAAGTCAATTAAATCAATCCTAATATATCATATTATCCTAGAAAATTAGTGTAATTCATTAAAAGTTTCATATTATATTTATTTGGGTATTTATAATATCAATTATGTTAATTTTTTACTATTTTAGTAATTACAGCATCATCATTGTGTCATAAATAAAATAAATTATTTAATGTCTAAAAATTATAAATAAAACATAATTATGTAGGAAATCTTTTTAGCTTTCTAATGAATATTTATAATAGAAAATCCAACATGTATAACCCTATGTAAAAATTGTTCTTCTAAAAGATGTAAGCTTATGCCATTTTTATTTTTATTTTAACTTTATTAATATAATGTGTCCCTACCACATACAAGTGGCTCCAAGGGGTCCCCAAATTGACCCAAGGATGCCCATGGTCGGGTATGTGTCCACCAATAAGGTTAGGACACGTTCTAGGGTAATTTTGTATTATTATAATATTATTTTTTTAACCCTTATTTACCGGATTTACCCTTTAACCATGGTAAATAAAATATTTACCGCAGTAATTATTCAAAATGTGTAAAAATAAAAGTTACCTATTTACATAATTTGGACATCCTGATTCCAAATATGGAATACATTTTCCTAAATTCAAAACACAGAAGTGGCAGAAATTAATTTAAAATTAATTCCCGCTGTCAAAACAAAAAGCGTGTTTTTAAAAGATAATAACTATCAAAAGATTGACACTTGTTTATGTTCAGTTTAATTGTAAAATTATGTCCAATGATAAACATTAAATTGAATGGTAAAAATATATTCTAAATATACTTTAAAACCACTCAAATTCATAGTTTATCACTATTAATTATTTTGATTAAAAAAGTTGTTTTTAATTAAAATTTAGAAATTTTCACTATTCATCAAAATATGAAAGTTATCCGAAATGTACCAAAATTTCACCCTAGGCTAATTTTGATATTCCGAATCCAAAAATGAAGTCCATTTTGAAATATAGAATATATATGTTTTCAAAAAGTAGGTATTACTATTCACAACGGCTAGTTTAATTAGTTGTGGTGTGTGTTAGAACTCGAGGTTGCGTACAACACACGCTATCGCATTATTCGAAGGGAAACGTACCGTAGAAGCTTGGGGTGTTACATTCTCCCCTCCTTCAAATAATTGCGTCCTCGCAATTTCTAGGGTATTACTGCATAAAAAGACTCGGGTGGTTCTTCATCATAAGTTCCTCGGGTTCCCACGTTGCCTCTTCCATCTTATGGTTTCTCCACAAAACTTTTACCAGACGCGTCGTCCGGTTTCTCAGCACTTGTTCTCTCGTATCAAGAATCCTGACGGGCTCTTCGCAATAAGACAGATCGGGTTCCAGTTCTAATTCCTCATAGGTGAGTACATGCGTTGGGTCAGGCATGTATTTTCTCAACAGAGATAAGTGGAACACATCGTGAACTTTGGAGAGACTTGGCGGCATTGCCAATCGGTAAGCTACAGCCCCAATTCGTTCTAGAATTTCGAAAGGTCCGATGTACCTGGGACTCAATTTACCTTTCTTACCAAAACGTATGACTCCCTTCCACGGAGATACCTTTAGGAAAACATGATCACCGACTTGAAATTCCAAATCCTTCCTTCGATTATCGGCATAGCTCTTCTGCCTACTTTGAGCTGCTTTGATGTGATTTTGGATTACCTTTACCTTTTCCATCGTTTCCTCCACCAGTTCTAGACCTACAAGTTTTCTTTCACCGACGTCATCCCAACAGGTTGGTGTACGACATCTCTTTCCGTATAACGCTTCATATGGTGCCATCTGAATACTCGAATGGAAGCTATTGTTATAGGAAAATTCTACCAGAGGTAAATATTGATCCCACATACCCTGAAAGTCAAGTGAGCAAGATCTCAACATGTCTTCTAAGGTTTGAATAGTCCGTTCTGATTGTCCGTCTGTCTGAGGGTGGTAAGCAGTGCTCAAATGAAGTTCAGTATCCAGGGATTTCTGAAGACTTTTCCAAAACCTTGAAGTAAAATGTGGATCACGATCCGAAACAATTGATAGGGGTACTCCATGAAGTCTCACAACTTCATTAATGTATAGTCTTGCTAGACGTTCTAGGGGTAGATCTTCTCTTATAGCAAGAAAATGTGCTGACTTGGTAAGACGATCAACAATAACCCATATTGCATCGTTCCTTCTAGGAGTCTTTGGTAGCCCCATGACAAAGTCCATTGTAATATTGTCCCATTTCCACTCTGGTATGGGAAGCGGTTGCATGACTTCTCCAGGCTGTTGCCTTCCAGCTTTCACTTGTTGACAAACCATACATCTTGACACAAAATCAGCAATCCTCTTCATGTTGTCCCACCAAAAATGTTCCTTCAAATCTCTATACATTTTGGTGCTCCCAGGGTGTATAGAGAAATTGGAACTATGAGCATCATCCATCAATTCCCTTTTTAGATCAGGTATATTGGGAACACAAAGTCTCTTCCCGAATTTCAAAATTCCAACTTCATACACAAAGTCTCTCAATCTCCCATCATTCACAGCTTTAATCTTCTTTTGGAATTCGTCATCATCGGTCTGAGAACTCTTAATCCTTTCTAGTAAAGATGGTTTGGCAACCATTTGAAAAAGCATTGATGTTTCACCTTCCCTGGTTATTCCCATGTCCATTTTCACTAGATCCATGAAAATTGGATCCCTTTCAATTCTCATATTGTTCAAAACTCCATGGTCTTTTCTACTCAAAGCATCTGCCACCTTGTTTGCCTTCCCCGGGTGGTAGTGTATCGTACAATCATAATCCTTGAGTAATTCAAGCCATCTCCTTTGCCTCATGTTGAGTTCTTTTTGTGAGAAAATATACTTCAAACTCTTGTGATCAGTATAAATCTCACATTTTTCACCATAGAGGTAGTGCCTCCATATCTTCAAAGCAAAGATCACAGCTGCTAACTCAAGATCATGAGTAGGATAGTTTTGTTCATGAATTTTCAACTGTCGTGATGCATAGGCAATAACTCTATCATTCTGCATAAGGACACAGCCAAGTCCTTTCTTCGATGCATCACTATAAATAACGAACCCATCATTCCCCGATGGTAGAGTCAATATAGGAGCATTGACTAATCTTCTCTTCAGTTCTTCGAAACATTCTTCACACTCTTTTGTCCAAACAAATTTAACCCCTTTACGTGTGAGCTTCGTTAATGGGTTAGCCAATCGGGCAAAATTCTGGACGAAACGTCGATAATAACCTGCCAAACCAATAAAACTACGTACCTCAGTTATACTCGTAGGTGCTGGCCATTCTTGGATTTCCATGGTCTTAGAAGGATCAACAGAGATTCCATCTTTAGAGACAATATGGCCAAGAAAAGAAATCTCCTGAAGCCAGAATTCACACTTGCTAAACTTCCCATATAATTCATGCCTCCTCAGAGTCTTCAAGATAATGCGCAAGTGATTTTCATGATCTTCGTAGGTTTTAGAGTATACCAAGATATCATCAATAAATACCACCACAAATTCATCGAGATACTCCTTGAAAACTCTATTCATCAGATCCATGAATACAGAGGGTGCATTAGTCAATCCAAACGGCATTACAGTAAACTCGTAATGCCCGTACCTGGTTCGAAATGCTGTCTTCGGAATGTCTTCCTTCTTCACACACAACTGATGGTATCCAGATCGAAGGTCAATCTTTGAAAAGTATTGAGCTCCATGCAGTTGGTCAAATAAATCATCAATACGAGGTAGGGGATACTTGTTCTTTATCGTTATAGCATTGATCTCCCTGTAGTCGATACATAACCTCATAGATCCATCTTTCTTTTTAACAAAAAGAACAGGGGCTCCCCATGGAGAAACACTAGGGCGAATAAATCCCTTATTACTCAGTTCCTCTAGTTGTTTCTTTAGTTCGACTAACTCTACAGTGGCCATTCTATAAGGGGTCTTCGATATAGGCCTTGATCCAGGAATCAAATCAATAGAAAACTCAACTTCTCGTTCTGGAGGATGTCCAGGTAAATCTTCCGGAAATACATCTACAAATTCTTTCACAACAGGTACATCCTCTATTTGAACATTACTTTCCTCACCGACAGTAATTTCATTCTCTTCCTCCCCAATAATTGAATTAAGTTGAGCTACTGGGGGTGGATCTAAATAAGAATTAGGTGGTGACGATTCTGCTCTAAAAATAAGGTGCTCCTTATCATTATCATCAAGAATCGTAACCTCTTTCTTCTTACAATAAATCTTCGCATCATAGTCCGAAATCCAATCCATACCGAGGATTATATCAAACTCAATCATAGGTATGACGATGAAATCAGCAGATAAAGAAAATTTATGTGCTCTAATGGGGACTGATTCACAAAACTTTGTTGCAACGATACTTCCCTTAGGAGTTTTAACTGACAACTCCCTTATTAAATCAAATTGGAAATATCTAATTTTCTTAGCAAACTGGGAAGATATGAAACAATGCGATGATCCAGAATCAAATAATGCATTTGCTAAACTTGAGGAAACCATTAAATTACCTGCCACCACGTCTTTCGGAGCTTCTACCTCAGCAGTAGTGATAGCATAAGCCTGGCCTTGATCCCTTGGCCTTTTCTGAGGTAAGTTCTCCTGACGCTTAGGACATGCATTTGCATAATGCCCCATCTCCCTGCAATTGTAGCACTGAACGTTGGTAGCTTCCTTCTTCCCCTTGCAATCATGAGCTTGGTGGCCTTTTTCACCACACTTGTAACAGACTCCCATTCCCTTCAAGCAAGTACCAGGATGTTTCTTCCCGCATTTACCACAAGATGGATATTCAACCTTTCCCTTCTTCCCCTTATTTCCATTCCCCGATTGATCAGCAGGTCTCTTCTTCTCTTGCTTTGCTTTAAAGTCATAAGACTTAGAGAATTCCTTTTCGGTCTTTATAGCACATGAGACAATGTCTTCGTACGATGAAAAGGATTGTGAGACTAATGCTCGACGGAGAAATGGTTTTAACCCATCAAAGAAACGATCAATCTTACTTCTTGGGTTGCGAATATAATCTCCAGCATACCTCGCTAACCTTGTAAAGTTAGCCTCATACTTTGTGACATTCTCATCCTCCTTTTGTCTCAGACTCAGAAATTGTCTTTCCATATCCGCTCGATGGTCGCGAGGGAAGTATTTTTCTAAAAACAGATCTTTGAATTCCCTCCATTCCATATTTGATACTTCATCATCTTCCTTCGTATTTTGAATCAATGACCACCATTGATCAGCATCTCCAGTGAGGCGGTAAACTGCCATGATAACTTTTTCCCTTTCACTGCTCCCCAAAGCCTGAAATATTTTCTCTAAGGAAAATATCCATTGCTCAGCTACTAAGGGATTTGTATTCCCATTGAACGTTGGTGGTTGTTGCCTCATGAATCGATCTAACATTGATCCTCCACGCTGCGGATCAGGGTGCTCCATACGGGTAAGGTTATTATTCATAACCTGAGTAAGTTGTCCCAGTATGGTGATTAGCTGATCGGCACCAGTTGCATCACCAGCCCCACTATAATTATCTTGAGTAGGAGGGAAATCCCTACATGGAGTGCGCGCATTGATACGGTTTCCATTTCTTCCACTAGGCGCCATTTCTAAACAATGGCATAAACTAGATCAGTTTATGAATCAAAATACATAATCCCATACTTATAAAGCACTTAACATAAATTGATCTATTTATGGATATAATCCATAATAATAATAATGTTTTCTTTGAGGAAGTATATACTCATAAACCCTTCATAATGATTTGTAAAGATAGTGAGAGTTATCCTAAGCATATCCCCCGGGAGTGTCGTAACCAAGAGTGCAGCAAGGCCCGTTGTCGTGCACCAGTTCCCGTTCGAGTCTAGCTCAAAGCGGTGTTTTCGGGTTTTACCCCTAGGTACATCTGTGCCAGAGCCGCCTCTACCTGCTCGTATCCAGACAGGGATGTATTGCTTGGAAAACTCACAAAATCTCTACAATACCAAAATTCTAGGAAGTTCTTCTATACTAATCCTCAAAGTTCATCTTAGGTCTACGTGCTCTAATCAGAGTTTATCTAAATCTAGCTTCCAAGGTTTGTACTAAACCTCCTCTGATACCAACTGTAACGCCCCGACCCCAGCTACCCAGAGTCGGTGCATTACTTACATAACATTGGCATGATCACAAGAAAGATCAAATCCCGAAAGACCGATTGGTTTAGTAGCCTTGGAAACACTAGATATAATCATAAAGTTTTACATTACATTTCAAAGTGAAAAACTATTACAACAACAAAGTCTTCATATCCACACTATTAACCCCTCATAATATCCCTGCAAGTCATTCATAATTTACTTCTTCACTACCTGGGAAAAATAAAACATAGAAAAGGGGTGAGCTCAAATGCCCAGTAAGGATAACAATATAGCGGAAACTTTCATCAATAAGAATAAACATTTAAGGCAATGTATAACTAAAACAAAAGCCCTTTAAACATGAACTTTCAACATGGTATGGCATAAATAAAATGAAATAATGCCATTTACTTATTCACATGGATATTCCACTAATCGAATAATCACATGCAAAAATAAATAACCACTTTAATAATGTTGGAATGCATAATGCCAGACTATCATAACCACATAGCCAAGGCCTCGTGCCAAGACTACAAATAAGATTTTGTCAAGGCCTTTTGCCAAGACACTAGTTTGTCTCCTGAGACCTACCGATGCATCGAGGAGCTATAGCGGGCTCCACCCGTCACTTATTAAGTCCAATGCATTCCCATATGAAAAGGTTTAAACATAACATAAACATTCGTATTAAAACTAGCATACGAAATGTCAATACTTTCACAATAAACTATGAATGGTATAAAAATAGCACATCCAAAGTCAAACATATCACAAAACCTTCAATACAATATAGAAGTTTTGTATCATAATAAATCAACTTCAAATAATCTTAAAATCCATCATAGGATGTTGACATAGATGAAATCAAAATTCTTTTTAAAGAAATATCTCCTTTTATTTTGAAATCATTTAAGATCCATATAAAATAAAACATTTTCTTTGAAAATATTCTTATAAGCTTGTAAGGAAAGCTTTGAAGATTTTATAACGGTGTAAAATAACCGCACCCGCCGTATAAGTTAAAAAAAACATTCTTACCTCAATTCTGTCGAAAAGGTTAAAAAGGACCTTGTTTTGAAAACGACGGAAAGATTCCTTTATAAACCTCTTATAAAAAGTCAAACAAGGGTATAAATGACTTTAACCCATATTCTTGTAAATAGTAAAAATGTTTTGAAATACATTTTGAAGAAACATGGATGTGGATGATAACGAGATCCCAGTAGATTATTACGTATAAACAACCTCGGATAAAGAAGAGATTGTGAAATAACCCTTACCTTGAACTTTCTCTTAGTCGATGGTATGTTAACCTCCTGTATAATAATTAAAACATTTTTATTAAATTATACAATAATCATATACATCAATATGATATCATATATGATCTTTTAATATTGATTTGATAATAATATCTTAGTATTATCGTTGTTTCGGGTGTGAACTTTCTTGTTTTCTTTTGTATGTTTTGTTACGTAAGACATGTTTGTAATGGATAGATTATATCTTATTCATAATCAGAATGATATTAACATTATTTTTAACCCCAAAATGAGAATAAGACTTGAATGGATATGATGGAGAATGAATCTTATCGTGTTCGTGGAGACGGTAGTACGTACGTGCGCACGAACGCTACTTCCATTTAATTAATTTTTATTTTAAAAGAATCTAATCCAAATGATACATAGGTATATTACTATTCCAGTATAGTATTTTATATATGTTACTTATGTTCATTAACACCATCCTTTATACGTTCCATGTGTGGTATGAACGAGTCATATCATTTTAAGGGGGCGGTAATCCGCACTTCCTCAAATGAAATTATCGTATGTATATACAACATGAAACGAATAATGGTATGAAATAAAATGGAATTACAGAAGCTTATATATAAAATATATTTCATTAATATCATATTTAATTACAGTGCCATCATAATGGCCACCATGAGAGGTGGTAAGATGTATTTGAACAATCATCGTTTCGTGAGGCGTTAGTTTGCCATCCACAGAAACATTATGTTCATCATCCATTAGATGGAGTTGTGTGTATGTGTAGTTTGAATCCTTCTTATAACAACATCCTAGTATATTTAGGATACTGGTGTTGTTACAAAAGAAAGGAAATAAAAAGATTTTGGGGGGTTGGAGAAGCAAAATAAATGAAGATACTTTAAGAGAAATTGTTACCTTTAATTTAGGTAACTCACTTTGGTTGGAACAAAAACACTTCTTGAAATGCTTTCTGCCTAAGGGGAAGCTTCAAGGAGGAGGATAGGGATGTGGGGAGATTAGTTGGGCAGAGTTTGGACGAGCCAAGTGGCTTGAGAGGTGTGAGGAAAAGAGAAGGAGGAGTGCCCTTTTATAAGAGGGGTGAGGGGCACCTTTGGAAAAGCTAGAAATATTAATTTATAATAAATTCATATTCGGTTTCTAATGGCTCCAAAGTTGACTATTCAAAGGTTAAGGTGGGGATAGGTCGAAAACCACTCAACCAATAGAATTTAGACAGGTTTGGGTACTTATATTAACCTTATCTTTAAGTATTAACTCTAAGTTAATTAGTTTCACTTTTACAATGTCTCTTTGTATTTTTATATTATATGGTTAATAGACTTACCATATACATACAAGAGACCCCAAAGTGGTCCATTAATGATTAACCTATCATAATATAAGTCTCTTGGCCGAACCTTAGATTTTTAGGAATTTAATATCAATTAATAATATAATATTTGTTTTAAGAACTCTTTTATGTCAATTTTGACACTATTCAATAGTTGATTTTTTTGAAACTCATAACAGATTGATTACTTCGAACAAAGTCAATTAAATCAATCCTAATATATCATATTATCCTAGAAAATTAGTGTAATTCATTAAAAGTTTCATATTATATTTATTTGGGTATTTATAATATCAATTATGTTAATTTTTTACTATTTTAGTAATTACTGCATCATCATTGTGTCATAAATAAAATAAATTATTTAATGTCTAAAAATTATAAATAAAACATAATTATGTAGGAAATCTTTTTAGCTTTCTAATGAATATTTATAATCGAAAATCCAACATGTATAACCCTATGTAAAAATTGTTCTTCTAAAAGATGTAAGCTTATGCCATTTTTATTTTTATTTTAACTTTATTAATATAATGTGTCCCTACCACATACAAGTGGCTCCAAGGGGTCCCCAAATTGACCCAAGGATGCCCATGGTCGGGTATGTGTCCACCAATAATGTTAGGACACGTTCTAGGGTAATTTTGTATTATTATAATATTATTTTTTTAACCCTTATTTACCGGATTTACCCTTTAACCATGGTAAATAAAATATTTACCGCAGTAATTATTCAAAATGTGTAAAAATAAAAGTTACCTATTTACATAATTTGGACATCCTGATTCCAAATATGGAATCCATTTTCCTAAATTCAAAACACAGAAGTGGCAGAAATTAATTTAAAATTAATTCCCGCTGTCAAAACAAAAAGCGTGTTTTTAAAAGATAATAACTATCAAAAGATTGACACTTGTTTATGTTCAGTTTAATTGTAAAATTATGTCCAATGATAAACATTAAATTGAATGGTAAAAATATATTCTAAATATACTTTAAAACCACTCAAATTCATAGTTTATCACTATTAATTATTTTGATTAAAAAAGTTTTTTTTAATTAAAATTTAGAAATTTTCACTATTCATCAAAATATGAAAGTTATCCGAAATGTACCAAAATTTCACCCTAGGCTAATTTTGATATTCCGAATCCAAAAATGAAGTCCATTTTGAAATATAGAATATATATGATTTCAAAAAGTAGGTATTACTATTCACAACGGCTAGTTTAATTAGTTGTGGTGTGTGTTAGAACTCGAGGTTGCGTACAACACACGCTATCGCATTATTCGAAGGGAAACGTACCGTAGAAGCTTGGGGTGTTACAATAGACGTGAAGGTCTCTTCATTATTGCTCAATGAATGCATCCTCTACATTCTGTGGATGCTTTGTTGAAGTCCAACTATCACCCGTGAACTAATCTACAACTTTCGTGCAACACCAAGACAACCGGAAAGCCTCAAAAGCACCAGGCGCGCAACTCCAAGGCAGCGCGCAACTTTCAAGGACGACGCGCAAGTTATAACTGTCGCACAAGTCCACCTTCAACACTTGAGCGATTCAGTCTTTTTTAAATCCAAACATTCGTGGATCAACTTCTTTTAAACTCAAGCCGATTTTTAAACCTAATGGAAACCTGTCGCGCAACTTCAACTATGGCGCGCAAGTATCACCAGATAACTTGGACGACTACTGGACGAGCAGTAAACAACTATCGCGCTGCTCCACCTTGCGCGACCCACCAACACTTGTGCGACTTCAACACCTGTGTGACGGGAGCTCTGAATTTATTCCATTCCAAATTTCGTGTTGAATGAGGAGGGGTGGTCCTCTATTTATAGGCATTCGGATACCCTACGCGGCAGTGCGCAAGTCTTCCCTCGGCACGCAAGTCTCGAAGCGCAACCCTTCTGTCCTCCTAGACACTTGCACGATCAACTTCCAATCTTGGGTGCCCCTATTTTATTTTCCATATTTTGATGATCAAAACACGATGGTCAAATGGCGCACAAATTTCCAACCCTCTATGGTACCGGCGCGCAAGTCCTTTCACGGTGCACAAGTCACTTGCGCGACCAAACCAATACTTGTGCGACCCTCTTTCCTTTTCCATATTTTCGTGTTCTCATTCTGAAAAACACCAGGCGTGCAATTCTCCAAGACTATAAGGCCTCGGCGCACAAGTCTCTTTTCCAAAAACACATTCCTCCATGTTTCATGTTTTGAGGCCCAAAAATTTGGCAAACACTGGGAAACGACACCATCTTCAATACTGTTGTCTACTTGAACTGTATGATCACTTTGCTGGTACACGTTCTGAACTTCCACTGAGGATTGACAAAAAACACAAACCATACTCCAATTCATGCACAGAACATCCATGGTTCCAACAATCTCCCCCTTTGGGTTTGTTGGAAATTAGAAAATAAATTCAATAGATCCACATGCAAACCAAAAAATGCAAGAATCAACTCATCCAACACTCTAAGTCTACGTGAGAAATGATAGGTGTAGAAAACAAGAGATGAGGCTTGAATTGGGATCCAGAGTTCCTGATTTCCTTCTCATCCTCAGACTCTAAATTTATTCCTTTCTCCCCCATTGGAAATAAACCCAAAGACCGGTACTAGTTCATTGTTCATCTCAAACCACACCCCCCGGATAGTATCTCCCCCACAAACGTGCATCACATCCATAACTAGAAAAAAATATTTAACAAAACTGGGGAGAGGGGTATTGCGAACCTCCTTATGCACTGGGAGGTGGCTGAACACTGAGGTTCAACCGATGCTTCTCAAACACATCCGTTGATAGTGGATTGGTCAAGATATCAGCCACTTGCTCATCCATTCCCACATGATCCATTCTAATCATGCGTTGCTCAAATTTCTCTTTGATAAAGTGATACCTGATTTCAATATGTTTTGTACGAGAATGATGAACAAGATTCTTTGTAAGATCAATTGTGCTATTATTATGACAGTAAATCACCATTGCTTTCTTCACCTCAACACCAATATCTGTCAATTTCTGCTTCATCCATAGCAGTTGAGTGCATGCCTTTTTAGTGGAGATATACTAAGCCTCATCAGTACTAAGAGAAGTACTTTCTTGTTTCTTGCTCAGCCAGCCAACACATTTATTCCGAATATAGAATGCACCACCACTGGTGGACTTTCTGTCCACAACATCGCCAGCCCAGTCAACATAAGAAAATGATGATAAATCATTTTTCTTTCCTGCATCAAAGTATAAGCCACAATTGTGAGTCCCTTGAATATATCTCATGATTCTTTTTACTACTGCCATATGTTCCTCCTTGGGATTACTCTGAAAGTGGGCTGCAAGACATGTGGCAAAGACAATATCTGGTCATGTCGCCATCAAGTACAGTAGGCTCCCAATGATCCTCATGTACGTGGTGGGATCTACAGAGGTCTCATCCTCATGTTTTCCACGTTTAGTTCCAACTGCAATTGGAGTGGACATTGGTTTGGAATCTTACATATTAAACTTCTTCAGCACCTCTCTTGCATACTTTTCCTATGAAATGAATGTGTAATCCTTCTTTTGAGTCACCTTCAGCCCCAAGAAATATATGAGCTCCCCAATCATAAACATTTCAAATTCTGATTTCATGTGATTGGAAAATTCGTCCATTGATTTATTCTTGCTACCACCAAAATAATGTCATCAACATAGACTAGAACCATGAATTGATATCTTGGAGAATTCTTCACATACAAATTGTGGTCCACTCTGCCTCTATTGAATTCCAGTTTCTTGAGATACGAGTCTAGTCGGGAATACCATGATCATGGTGCCTACTTCAAACCATATAGAGATTTCTTCAGTTTTCTTACTTTTGTTTCATCAGAATCAAGAACAAAACCCACTGGTTGTTAAATATATACTTCTTATTCTAGTACACCATTCAACAATGCTATCTTGACATCCATCTGGTATACTTTATATCCTCTTTGGAGTTCCATGGCACGGAAAAGTCTGATTGAATCTAATCTAGCCACTGGAGAAAACGTTTCTTCAAAATCAACACCTTCAATCTAAGAGTATCCTTTACATACCAGCCATGCCTTGTTTCTGATAACACATCCACGCTCATCAAACTTTTTTTTGAAGATCCACTTTTTCCCAATCACATTGTGACCTTCAAGTCTCTGGACAAGATCCCATGTCTGATTCCGGTCAATCTGATCTAGTTCTCCATTCATTGCTTTCACCTATGATTTATCCTTTACAGCTTCTTCAAATGAGGATGGCTCCACAACAGATATAAATACTGATTGTGTGTTATTATGCATTCTTCTTGTTTGAGTGGGGGCACACCCGTCCCCAATTATATTGGATGGATCAATCTCAGCTCTACGATTTCTCCTATGCGGTCCAGTTTCATTCTCTCTAGCCTCAGTTTCTTCTTCAGATTCTTCTTCTGAGTCAACATCGGGATGTGACTGCTGAGTGTTTTGTACAGCTTCCTCTATTTCTGTATTTGTATTTTCTCCATTTTCAATTTCTTCTTCACTTTCTATCACATCATCATATGACATCCTTGAAGAATTTGTGGTTTTTTCTTCAATTATATTAACATAACTGCTTTCCACAATCCTTCCTAAATTATTGTTGAAACATTTCTAGGCTTTACTATTCATTTAGTAACCGAGGAAAATTTCTTCATCTGTATTGTCTCCATACTTCCCGTGATTTCCTTCTTTGTTTCTGATAAAGCATTTACATCCGAAGACACGAAAGTAGTTTAAAGAGGGCTTTCTTCCATGCCATAATTCATATGGTGTCCTCATCTCACCCATATAAAGTCATGTTCGATTCTGAATATAAACTGCAGCTTGGACATCCAATTTCGAGTAATGTCGTGGAATATGACACTCAATCAGCACAGTTCGTGCCATGTTGTTCACCTGTCAATTCCTACGTTAAAAAACTCCATTTTGTTGTGGAGTTCTCACAATAGCTAACTCATGTTATATCTCATGCTTCTCCAGATAATTTTCAAATTCAATGGACGTGTATTCTCCTCCATTGTCAGATTGCAAAACTTTTATTGTTTGTCCGGTATCATTCTTGCCGATTCGCTGATATGTTTTCATGCAGTCAAGGACTTGTCGTTTCCTATGAATGACCATAACACATGTCATTCTACTGTAATCATCTATGAAAAGGACAAAGTACCTTTCTTCATTAGTTCCAACAACATTTATCGGGCCAAATACATCTGTATGAATCAGATCAAGAAGGTGAGATGCCCTTTTCTTCTTTGGCCGATATGAACTACAGACCAGCTTCCCACGAATGAAAGCATCACAAGACTTTTCAAGCTCATGCTTCAGGTTGGGAATGTCCATGACAATTCTCAATTATGATATTTTCTCTATGTCTTGTTGATTGGTGTGTCCCAGTCTCTAATGCCACAAATTGTTTTCTTCTTCAAAAGTCATGTAACATACATTTTCTTTACTATCAACCTGATACAAGTTGCCTTCTGTTCTGCATCCCTTTATAAGTGAATTTCTTGCCTTTACCTTGATGGTGCAGCCTTTCTGATTAAAACTAACTATAAGTCCCGAGTCACAGAGTTGACTTACGCTGAGTAGATTATGACATAGGACATCTATGTAAAGGACTTCAGTCTTCTTTAATTCTCCATTATCTAATTTGGTACTTCCACTCCCGTTGATATTCAGAGCTCCATCATTACCAAATTGTACTGTACCGTCATCCTTCCTTTTGATATCCGTTAACAGGCCAACATTACCTGTCATATGAGATGAACAACCGCTATCCACAATCCAGGTACTGTTGTTATTTGTAGCTTTGAGGGCCACTTCTGCAAGGTTGGATTTCTCAATCTTCTTCCTTTCCTTCCATGATACATTGGATTGAGTATAGTGTACTGATGGCCTTTTAATTATTTATTCCACGTATCCAGGTTCTTTATAGTCGAAATCTGTTTTGAGAGTAGAAAACCTGTTTAAAAGAGCAACACTATCTTGCTGACATGACTTGACTTGTCTTGAACTTTGGTATTAGGTGTCCATGTCCCTTCTCTGCCAACAATTAGCTGCCTTATGACCAAAGTTAGAACAACTAAAATAATATCCATAGAAATTGTTTCTTCTATAAGAATTAGGATATGAATTTGTTCTCCT
The DNA here is from genome assembly GCA_963277665.1 of Viscum album. Taxonomy (NCBI): domain Eukaryota; kingdom Viridiplantae; phylum Streptophyta; class Magnoliopsida; order Santalales; family Viscaceae; genus Viscum; species Viscum album. Next base: position 644,665,680 of record OY728127.1, read on the forward strand.
TTGTTGAACTCCTATATCTTCTCCATTCAGATAGATTCTTTCCTCTTCGTAATAAGACATGGTATGGCCCAGATAGCCACATAACTGACACCTCATGATAGGAAATGTCTTCTCACTTGAATTTGTACTCATACCTTCTTCTATGAGAGATTAGTTAGACTGCCTATCATTTATAAATGTTTGAGGATAATTTTCAGTTCTCATTTTAGTTTGGATTGAGGTTTCCTTTTTCAGCACTTTATCAAACGTTTCAACATGTTCAACATTCATCTTATCTTTCTTTTGGATCTTTCCACTTCCAAGAGTTTATGTCTCATCTTCATAGCCAATTCCACTCTTTCCCATGCAAGCGGGTCTTTGATCACTCAAGATTTTTCCAACCCCATCTAAACCACACTTGGATCTCGCCAGCAATTTCGCATCTGAGAATCATCCGAACTGTAATTTCTTCCTTGATTCTTTTGGAATTTATTCAGCAACAAGTTTACTCCTAAGAGTAACAACATCCTCCTCAAGACACTCAGCAGTCTTGGATTTTTCTTTAAGTATGGAGGTGAGGTCATTGATGACCTTTTCATGCTCTTCAATTCTCAGCTTCAGATCTAATATATCATCATTGCTTTCAATTATTTTAAACTGTATCTTCACAAATTCTTCCATTCATTCAATTTCAACTTCAAGTTGATCAACATATTTAATTGATTCCTCTACAATTGATTTCCACTTATTTAAACACTTACATTTATTATTAAGCTTACTAACATCATCTTTAAGTTGCATCTCAGGATCCGCACAAGTTTTCAACTATTTTTCTCCACTAGTATCTTCTGACTTTTCAACAATGGCCATCATAGAAGCATGGTTCCCAGTTTTGAATTCTGGTTCTTCTTTATCACAGAACTCATTATCATCTTCTTCCTCTTCATAGAAAAAACTCTTACGTTGCATTTTATTTCCAGATTTGATGTCTCCCTTTTTGAAAAACCTTCTCCGAGGCTTCTCGAAGCTTTCAGTATTGCTATCATCATCATCGATATTTCTTAAACACTGAGAAGCAATGTGACCGACTTTACCACAATGAAAGTAAGCAAGAGGTAACTTCTCTTTGAACTTCCCTTTTACCTTCTGGAATTTCTTTTCAATGAGAGAAAGGAATTCTTTTTCTTCATCATCTTCACTGCTACTATCTTTTGAAATTTTTAGTTTATCCATGGCCTTGAATGCCATTTCCTTTCTCACAGGAGTCATAGAATCTTTTAGTTTGACACTCATTTCATATGCTATCAAGCTGATCATATGATCATCCAGAGAATGTTTCGAAATATCTCTTTACTCAAGGGAAGACCCTTTTGCATTATACAGGGGTGGAAGTCTTCTCAATATTTTCTTCACAATGTCAACATCTATGATTTCTTCTCCTAGGCCCAGAATTGATCCAACCACTTCAGTAATTCGATTGAATAAGGAGTCTGCATTCTCATCAGGATGCATCTTCAAATCATCAAACCTATTGTGCAGCACTTGAAGTTTCGCCTCCTTCACTTTGCTATATCCTTTATAAATGTTTTCTATTTTATCCCACATGGATTTTACTGAGGTTCAATTCATCACTTTTAGATAGATCTGATCATAAAGGGATACGGTGAGTGCATTTTGTGCTTTAGAATATGTATCAAGAATTTTCCTGTCTGTGTCAGTCATAGCCATGCCTGTTGGATCAGTGACTTGTATTCCTTGCACAGTAGAAAACAGAACTTCCATTCCAAGAGATCTTAGATGAGATCTCATTCAGTTCTTCCAGATCTGGAAATTACTTCCATCAAAGAGAGGGACTCCTCTAACATTATCTGAATGGTCCATAAAGGTAAGTGACAGACCAAACCCCAGTAAACCTCTCTCTGATACCACTTGTAGGACCCCGGGGCACCGTGAGAGGGGATGGGTGAATTAGGGTGAGAACTTTTTCTTTTAAACTAAGGATCTTGTTCCCACGTTGGTAGGAACTAGTTAAAACTGTATGAAGAATATGATCTGTAATGAAACATTCACATGCAAAGAGATGTCACAACAAATTTTACTTGGTTCACCATTAAGGGCTACGTCCACGGAGCATACGCTGACAAGTTTTCGGGCATACCAAATTCCACTATTCTTCACTAGTTGTGGATTACAAAGGTTTAGGCACAATCACCCTATCCTAGGCTCATTATCTTTACAATTTTTCAGGGATAGCTCATTGCGTCTCTCGGGTCACTCCCATTGACTCCCCCTGGCTCACTAACATTGGTGAAGTCCCGCTCATTTTATATACGTGAAGGTCTCTTCATCATTGCTCAATGAATGCATCCTATGCATTATGTGGATGCTCTGTTGATGTCCAATGATCACCCGTGAACTGATCTACCACTTTCGTGCAACACCAAGACATCCGTCAAGCCTCAACAGCACCTGGCGCGCAACTCCAAGGCACCGCGTAACTTTCAAGGATGGCGCGCAAGTTATAACTATCGCACAAGTCCACCTTCAACACTTTCGCAATATAGTGTTCTTTAAATCCAAACTTGCGCAGCTCAACTTCTTTTCAACTCATGATGATTTTGAAACCTAATGGAAACCTGTCGCGCAACTTCAACTCTGGCGTGCAAGTATCCCCAAATCACATGCGTAACTACTGGACGAGCAGCAAAAAACTGTCATCCTGCTCCACCTTGCGTGACCCACCAACACTTGCGAGACTTCAACACCTACGCAACGGGAGATATGAATTTATTCAATTCCAAAGTTCAGGTTGAATGAGGAGGGGTGGTCCTCTATTTATAGGCATTCGGATACCCTGTACGGCGGTTTGCAAGTCTTCCCTCAGCGCACAAGTCTAGGCGCGCAACCCTTCTGTCCTCCTAGACACTTGAACGACCAAATTCCAACTTGGGTGCCCCTATTTACTTTTCCATATTTTTATGATCAAAACATGATGGTCAAACAGCGCGCAACTTTCCAACCCTCTAAGGTACCAGCGCGCAAGTCCTTTCACGGCGTGCCAGTCACTTGCGCGACCAAACCAATACTTGCGCGAACCTCTTTCTTTTTCCATATTTTCATGTTCTCATTCTGAAAAACATGATTCATGCAAGTTTCCAAGACTCCAAGGCCTCGGCGCGCAAGTCTCTTCTCCAAAAACACATTTCTCCATATTTCATGTTTTGTGGCCCAAAAATTTGGCAAACACTTTGAAACGACACCATCTTCAATACTGTTGTCTGCTTAAACTGTATGATCAATTTGTTGGTACACGTTCTGAACATCCACTGAGGATTGACAACAAACACAAACCACACTCCAATTCATGCACAGAACATCCATGGTTCCAACAATATTCTTCTTCCTCACGAGTATAAGTCTATTCCAAACCACATCTTGTCCCAACGAACTATGACAATGACAAAAGAACTTGTGCCGAGGATATGGGGAGTCCCATATCTTATAAATAAAAGAGTTAAGGGAAAATAGTTCCCTGAGGTCAAAGTGGAGTACCAATCCCAACGTCTCTCTTCTAGAACCACACTGATCTCCCTCATTGGTCAAGCTCCACTAATGAGAGTGTCACAATTATCATTCTCCATATAGTAAAACTATTGTGGGCAGGGGACCCGTGCCCTATTCCAATAGGGGAACACCACCTTACTGGTCTAAAGAGTCCAGGGGAACCACGTCCTAAAGTCAAAGGGAAGGGTAATGACCCCAAAGTCAACCCAGTGATTCACCCATATCACTATACAAGATTTTCATCATTAGAAAAATGTCTTCATAAAAACGTTCCACCTTGTACCTCAAAGGACAAAACCAAGGAAACTATCAAATTTTATGGGAAAAACACTCAGGATTGTCTACTCACATGCCTAAATCTGATTCATAGGGAAGGAGTAATTGAAGGTGGACGATTTCAAGGTGATCATCAAGGAGTACATGGATTGCACTGGGGAACACACAGTCGGTGGACCCACCCGAGCACCTAGTCGTGTATCTAGTCAACAAGGTTTCCACACCACGTAGGGTTACACAACATGTAAAGTAGGTACACAACATGTTATAATTCACTCACCCATGGACATGTAGTTTAACCCATGTATGTGTAACAGACCCCATGTCCATGTACTTTGTCCATGTGTTAGTACACGACCAAGTGTTTTCACACGGCTTCCCATGACATGTCCTAAAACCACACAGTTTGGGGTACTACATGGTCTGTAACCCCGATTCATGGAATGTATTCCACAATTTTCATCTTATATGAATAGGAAGGGATACATGGCATGTGTAACTGGACTGCATGTCATGTAGTCGGTAATTCCATTCAGTAATTAACTTCAAAAATGAACGATTCACCCAGATTCAACAAAAAATTATTAGATCTAGTCATCAGGGATCCTAATAAAATGAAATAGGGCTCTAGGACATTAGAATAATTCAAATTTAATGGGATCAAGACTAAAAATCATAACCACCTACTTCAAGGGTGAAATGCCAAACACTACTGGAAAATGGACCTATCCCCACGGTTTTCCCCAAAACCGTGGGGATAGGTACCCCTATACCCATGGTTGTTAAAAACTGTGGTAATAGGTCAATTTTCAAGACCTATTCCCACAGATTTGATGAACTGTGGGTATAGGGGTGTCTATCCCCACAGTTTTCTAAAACCGTGGGGATAAGTCCTTTAAATTCACCTATACCAACAGTTTTCCAAAGCCATGGGTATAGGGGAACCTATCCCCAAGGTTTTGGGGAAAACCACGAGGATAGGATAGTTTTAAAATACCTATACCCACGGTTATGAAAAACCATGGGTATAGGTTTCCTGTGTGTGCACGAGAATTTTTTTTTTTCCACGGGAAGGAAATTTTTTTTGGTGGGAGTCCTATACCCATGGTTCTTCCCTCTATACCCACGATTTATATAACTATATTTAACTAAATACTTATATATATGCATAAAAATGGTGTTGGGGTAGTGGTCAGGTGCTTTTTCTACAGCGGAGAGGTTGCGGTTTGAAACCCGCAGGCCGCATTATTTTAGGACCTATACCTAGAGTTTTGAAACCATGGGGAAAAACCTTTGACACCGTGGCAATTGAGTATGTTTTGTTGATATGGTGGAAGAACACATATACCCACATTTTTCCAAAACCGTGGGTATAGGGTGGGGACCTATACCGATGTCGTTCCAGCCCACGGTTCCCAAAACTGTGTGTATAGCCTATACCCACAGTTTTGGGGGCTATACCCACGGTTTTGAACTATGAGTATAGGCTGTTTTTCTAGTAGTGAATGATTTGGTTGAGGAATGGTGCCTGAATCATTCTAGTTCTCCATATGATGATGATATACTTCATAAATAGAGATTGGTGGCATCTCATTGCATCAATTTGGCATCAGTTTGTCATTTCCAAAGGGAGAAGAGGAGGGGAAGCTCTCCTATTTGTTTTTGCACATCCAATATGGGGGGAGGGGGTAGAGTGTATTAGGTTTAGGTAAATCAATTAATTAAAATTTCCTTCAATTAATTATTTCACCAAAAAATGACTATGCTAATTATCCCCCATCAACAACTCTAGGTGAAGCCAATTTTATGTCACGTCTAGTGTAAACATGGTGTTTTGCATACAAATGTGGCCTCATAAATATGATCAAGGAATCTGGTCAGGATTTATTACTCTTTTCAATTGAAAATGTGTGCACATGACAAAATATATTTAATATTTTTAAAATCACCATGTCGTAGATCTTCGAGCCCTGTATTCCTGTGCTCACATGGCACATGGATTCAGAAATATTCTTGGAATTATTCTCAAGCCTTATAGGTCAAAACCCGGGTATCTATATCACTTCCATCTTCTAATATTTTCATCCTCAAAAAGAAAAATGTTGGGTACACAGAAAATTAACCGAGATCTACACTGAAAATTCAATGCCAGCAAGCTCTCTATGGGTTCATGTGCTACTTTTAATCACACACTCAAGGGAAACACGAAGTCCAAACCTTTCGTATGTCTAGCTTTTACCATGAAACCATCGTGTAAAAAATGAGCACATTTCTCCTTAGCTGCGATAGGTGGGAAAGCACCAAGCACCAAAATACATCAGTAGTCATAAGGTCTAGAGTTACACCACCTTGCTAACCTGACGTAGATACTGAAGAAACCCCATAGTTCAAATCCACCCATGGATGAACTATCTCAAAACCCGCTCAAGCATCTTGCACTCAAGGTTGACGCTGAGCATTCAAGGGTACCAATGAATGATAAGGGATTATAAAATCATCAAACCCTATGTAGATATACATGTAAAGTACATGGCGCACCCCATGTGTCTTTTCCCCTCCGAGAATGAGAGTAAACCGAACTAAAACACTGCCACACCCATTGGTGGAAACCCAACTAAGTATGAATGGTAGGAAACCAATTCACAATGTTTAAAAATCATAGGTTATAACTCTATAATTAAAAAATGATTCAAAGAAAGTCTCTCCATTGCTCAAAATCACCTAGAGAACACAATCTATTGAGACTCATCCACCACACCGTGATAATATCCACTTTGGGTATAACTAACTTGCCCACACAGTTTTAGCTATATCACATAAACATATCTTGATGTGGGAAAGACCACTCTTTCTCATGAATTTAATGAATCATCGAACAAATCCAAAATATGGATTTACCAATTCCCCGTGTCACCTTAGTTCTAACACTGATAATGAATAGGAAAGAAGAGATTGCCCAAAAAAGTGTATAGAACTTCAACTATAGAAAGTAAGAATGACACAAGGAATGCCTATATTCATCCTCAGAGTTTCTAGGTCAAAGGCCTATATGTCCTGCAGTTGTCCTCACATGTGTCCTTCAGCTCCCTAATCCCTATGTCGACCGCATATTAATGTTATCCCAGTTCCTCTACATCATCTTCTATATTGAGAAACTCCCTGATCTATGTGATTCCTTTACCAAGGAGTTCCATCGATCAGCTCCATCTCAGTAGTGCGACGGGTTGGACAATATCTTACAATATTTCCCTAGCTTTTTCAAGCATAACACTACCTCACATGTGGTTGAATAGATCCTCAGCGCTACTCCTATGCTATATGCCCATGTCCCTAAGTTTGGGTATCTCTCCTAAATTGTGATCTTATAACCTATCAAATGACAGTTATTGAAGACGCCTCAACCCCGTGACTACCACCTTGTGCCACATCCATATGTTCCTCTAAGAGGAATATATCTACTATGAGATATCTCTCCAACACTACAACATAGGTGTGAATACACAATGGAATTAAAGACACCCTGATCACCCGGCGGAATCCTTGATTGAATGTCCATGCTCTAAAAAATAGGTCTCAGGCCATATCTAGGGACTATCACATTAGTTCTATGAATGTCACTGAGTACATCGCCACTATCATGCTACCATACCAAAGCTGCAAAATCTCTTGGATACACAATAATATTAGCATGGCTAGGTATGAATCTTCACTGAAGAGTCACTTTAACTCTTCCCAAGTGATCATTGCCTCATTATGGGACTACATCACTAAACTACACCATTTTCCTACCGAACCCTACAGAAGGCTCACCCCTTGGACCACCATCTGATTTGGAGGTTTCATTACTAAGCATAAAACTCATGTGACTACCTCAAGCCAGTCATTATATTCTTGGGGGTCTGGATCCCACTGATACGCCAGAGATCGTTGTTTCTGGAACTCATTTAAGACACTCAGCCTACGCGCATCCTTGGCACAAACTGTCGAGACAACAAGCTTCTCAACAAGTAGAACAACAATTGGTGAACCACCAAGAGGTTACACCTTAGAACCAGTTCCCTACACTGAATCCTCATCATGGGGAAAATATTCATCATGATAATGTTATAGAATCCTATCTAGATGTTGTCATAGAGGAATCTTGAAATAAAATCTAGATGAACCACAATCAAAAGAGTATATCTGGGGAGATGACTCAAGAAGGAAAAGGAATGATAAACAAAAAACCCATCCTATATTATTCATGTACCATTATTTCCCCTACGTGTTGTGTTATAATGTACCATGCCAAAAAGTAGGTTTCCAGTGTCCTAGTGAACATATATGTCGGTCGTTGTACCATCACTGGAACCTCTATCTTGAGAGATAAACTCGAAATATTATAGCCCTATCACTATGAAACCCAACCAGATATTTTTTATGGGGAAACATCCAAAAAACTTCACAAGGAATGACCGTGATCTGATACTACTTTGTCACAAACCAACCCATGCTGGGGCATGATCCAAAACTATCCCAAGCCTACCTCTATAGGGCAGGGGTTGGTGACAAGTGCCAACGACATAACTAAACTTGGGGTCGATTTTTTCTAAAGTACTTGTACACACACCCACAAAAAGATCAATGCAATAGTGTAGAGATATATAAAGATGAAACAGAAATGCATGCATACACCGATCCCAAACCGGAGTATAGTATAAGTACTGAAGTAAAAGAAAAGGAAAAAAAGCACCCACCAAAAGAAAATTCTAAAGGCGTATGGATTACTTAGATGGAGAGGATCACTTAAAAAAGTAACTAACAAAATTATATTCAACCCAGATATGGTAAACACCACATTTTCTCTAGCTCGATAAGCTCTTCTGGCCTCAGGTACTATGTGGACGCAATCCTAAGGGATGCGGTCATTACAAGAGACAAAACTTGTGTAGGAAAATCTCATACAAGGGTGAGAATAAAGATACTCAATAGGTTCCCAAAAAAACAAATGAAAATGGAGATAATGGAAGGAGATAGTCCACCCCATCGAGAGAGAAAATCCATCTTGATTTATCATCGGTTTTTCATGACTAGTCAGCTAAGTCAAAAGAATCCCCAATAAGAGAGTAAGGAAAAATGCTCCTTCCCACAACTCAAACCAACAATAGAGTGAAAGTAAACTCGTCCAAACACAAGGAGGTTGACATAGTGAGAAGATGAAATTCTCATCGAGTCATCAAATTCTTTAGTAGGAGAGTTGAATCATCCAACTATGAGAAGATAAACATGGGAAGATAATGGAATACCCAATGTGTTTTCACCTCCCGTGGAAGGAGAGTAACAAAATGAATGGTATGGGAATATGAGAGGTGGTTATACTCAGTCCTCAAGGGTTGGAAACCAATAAAAAGAGACAAAGTTGCAATGGATTCCTGAAATCACCCAGATATACTCAGATCATACTCCTCGTATCATTAGGTTCTGACCTCATATCCTATAACAGGATTATACTTGACACTCTTAATGTAAACACTAAACCAATAGAACACACTCCACAAGCTCAACCATCATAGATAGAACCCATTTGAGAGATATTCTCTATTATGAACAACCTATATGGTCTAGTGCTAGATCCCAACAATAGAAGTTCTTCTATCACAAACTTATGCATGATGTAAGGATAAAGAAACCAAGTGGAGAGGCCTAGTCCACACCACTACCCTGCAGTTGAGGGAGAACTCCTCTAAACCATTCATAATGTGCATATTCTCTATGAGAGGGAGCAGAGGGACCCACAACTTGACAATGCCCCATAGTTGAGGGATTACTAGCTCCTAACTAACATGTGAAACCTCTATTGATCCTATATGGAGTGGCCCACACCTCAGTCCATCATGGGAGGGGACCACTCCTCAGAACTATACTCAAAAGCCAAGGGAGCTCCAACTCAAGTGGAGGATCTTCACCCCAATCCTATTCGGAGATAGGGGCATACCAATCTATAGATGAGGATTGGAATCCTATAATGATAGGGGATTAATCATCAGAGAAAGGAGGGTGCAAACCCTGGTATGATAGGGGAGTGAAAATCTACAGATAAAGGACCCTCACATTAACATTGAAGTGGAGTACCGATATGTGGCTAGTGTACCCTAACCCTAGTATGATAGGGGATTACCGACTCTGTCAGCTCATTTACTATGGGGGGACCCACACCCTGGTACGATAGGGGAGTACCAACCCCAGACTATAGGACCCTCTCCCTCCATGGCAGGGGAGTACCGACCCCTCCAGAACATCACGTATCGAGGACCTTCACCCTGGAACAACAGGGGATTTCTGACTCCAGGGATAGAGGACCCACACCCTATCATGGTAGGGGAAAACCCACTATTCCTATATGTTACATATGGAGGACCCATTCCCTAGTACATCAAGGGAGTACCTACTTCCTGTATAGATGACCTGCACCTTAGTCCAGTAGGGGGTTCCTACACTATCCATCCAACAAGTATGGAAGGCCTACACCCTGTCACGATAGGAAACCACTGTAAAACATTACAAATGATATGGGGAACTCTTTTCGTAATCCATTTGGGGAGTATTATGTAACACCCCAAAATTTCATAGTATGTTATCTCTTCAAAGTAATTCAATAACTTGCGCTACACGCAACAACGAGTCCGAGCGCACCACGACTTACCAAAATAGCCTTTCAAAAAGAAGTAATGAATAGTATTAGCTAAATTCGAATTTTATATATATCCTATATAATTTTAACATTCATATTTTTTGTTTCTTACACATAATTTATGGACAAATTAAATTTTTCAGATAAAAGAAGTATTTTTCAAAAAATACAATTTTACCTCCTATTTAATGGATAATCCTTTTTAAAAAAAATATTTGACACTTTTATATTTTCAATTAAATGAAATAAATTCTTCTTTATAATTGGGACATAAAAATTTGGTTTAAATAAATTTTTTGTACTTTTCTGAAAACTTTCATATTTTGATTAATACTGAAAAATACTAAATTTTAATTGAAAATAACTTTTTTAATAAAGATAATTTATAGTGTTAAATTATAAATCTGAATGGGTTGGATGTAAAATTATATTATATTTTTAACATTTCATACAATTTAGGTCATTATAATTAATTTCACATTTAAATTTGACATAAACACAAGTCAATATTTTGATAGTTTTTACTTTTTAAAAACCCGCCTTTGGTTTTGACATCAGGAATTAATTTTAAATTAATAAATGAAGCTTATATGTTTTAAATTTGGTAAAATAGACTTCATTTTTTAATTAAGAATATCAAAATTATTTTAGGGTCAATTTTTCATATTTTTTTCTGAAAACATTCCATTTTTTATGAATGGTGAAAAACACTACGTTATTGGTTAAAACTAACTTTTTATTTAAATAATTATTTATTTTATTTAAATTTATTTTAGTTCAAAATAGATACATAATACATATATAATTTCAATGTAATTCATTGGTGTCATTTTATAATATGTTTAGATATATAAATTTTTTATAGAACTTTTTACCGTCTTTTACCCACCTCCTAGGAGCATTGGAAAATTTGCTTAAAACATAACTTTACAACTTATATGACTTTAATTTCAAAAATCAAAGAGACATGGTTAATATTAGTAAGTAAAATGTGGTCCAATAAGATTAAATAATGTGTAGTGAATAGTAACTTTTGAGTTTTATTTTCTATGGTTAAAATTAAATAGGGTGATTAAGGGTAAAAATGATATCATAATTACCCTAACACATGTCCTAATTCTATGTGATAAGTATATCTATACCAAAAAAAATTAGGAGTAAAATATGATCCTCTTTGGTCCACTTGTATTAGATTAGGACATTTATTATTATATTATTTAATGAAGAGTTGAAAGAGTTAAATTCAAAGTTTAATAACTAAACAATTTTTAATATAGGGTTACACACAATATAAATTAGACTATAAATATTAATTTGAAAGATAAAATGATTTGATACATTATTTTATTTTATTTTTAATTTTTATAAATTAAATAATTAAATTTATTTATGACACAATGATGATGCATTAATTACCTTATTAATGAAAGAATCAAATAAATGGTATTATAAATATTAAAATAAATAAATTTCAAAGTTTTTTTGACATAAACGAATTTTCAAGGTGAATATGACATTTTAGGTTTGATTAAATGTATTTTTTCAAAGTAATCAAGTATTGATTACTTTCACAAAAACCAAATACTAAATAGTATCAAAATTGATACAAATGAGTTTTTAAAACAAGTATTATATTATTAAATTATATAATAGTCTTAAAAATATAGGTTTCTTCAAACGAAATTATACAATTATATTTATTTTATTAATGAACCACTTGAGGTTCTCTTGTCTTGTTATAGTAAATTTATTAACCATATAATACAAAAATACAATGAGACATGGTAATTCTCAAAATATATAACGAAGAGTTAAATCTAAAAGATAAGGATAATATGATGACCTAAACCTGTCTAAAACCTATTGGTTGAAAGTTTTGTGACCCATACCCACATTAAAATTAAAATAATTCATTTCGGGGCCATTATAACCCGAAATGTATTTAATTATAAACTAATATTTCAAGCTTTTCCTAAAGTGACTCTTACCTCTCTTATAAAAAGGTCACTTCCCCTTATCTTAATTTCACACCTCCAAATCCTTTTGTCTTAGACAAACCCTGCCCAAATATCCTCCAAACTTTCCTCCATTCATCCTAGAGGCCTTCCTTTGGTCCGAAATCCAACCTAAAGATCCCTTTTGATCAAATCAAAAGAACCCGAAGAAGAGGTAAATATTTTATCACCTCTTTCAAGTTCTTTTCTTCATCCACTTCCTCTTTCTTTGTTGTTTCCATTCTAAAATAAAACATCCAGTATCTTATATATAATGTGACTTTATTATAAAAAGTTTACAAAAATATTCATTATTCTATCCATCCTATAAATGAAAAAGTCACCATACGAGCGTACGTATAGATTACCGTCTTCACGTCGTGGTGTAGTTTGTTATTCAAAAACTTTATTATATGGATGGGTATAATATTGAGTATAACTAATTTCAATAATAAATATAACATGATAATTATTCTCTATATATGATATAAAATCTAATTACATATGATTTATCCATCAATATAATGATATTGTCCCTCGTGCGTACGTACGGATTACCGTCTCCACGACACGATGAGATTCATTTCCATGCTCACCATTCAATGATGATTATAAAATATATATCATTAATAAGTATGTAATATATGAAATAATAATTCTATTTGTGATATATATATATATATATATTTATTTATTTATGTACTTACATATATCTTATTCGCTAAGTTCTGTTCATTACGATATGAAAATGGAAATAGCGTTTATGCTTACGTACGACCCATCCTCTCCATAAACGGTGTTTTCCATTTCATATATATGTCTATTATACATATTTATACTCTAAATATATATGATATATAAATCATTTTTTATATTATGGAAGTATTTAAATCATGATCTATGTGATACAATCAAGAGTAACAAGTTAATACACGTACGATAATGAAAGCAATTATTACCCGAAATGTTAATTTAAGAAGGAAATTATTTTTAAATGGGTAGTATAAAGTCATAAATGAATCATGTATGATATCATATATATTAATATGGTTCTGGTAAAATTTGATAACATACTAAGATCTTTATACAGGAGGTTAAACGTACCCTCGACTAAAGGAAAGTGCAAGTTAAGGGTTAATTTCACAATCTCTTTCTTATGAGAGGTTGTTTTTACAAAAGTATCTAATGGGAAATATTTATTATCCATGTCCATGTTTCATGAAATAGTTTTCAAAGGGATTATTTTAAGGTATTTTTTTTACAAAAATATAATTTTAAATGTTTTAAATATTTATTCTTCTAAATAATTCTAATTAATGTCCATGTTTTCAAAATGGTTTTAAGGATTTATTTATATGGATATGAATGTTTTTAAAATGTTAATTCCTTTCAAAAGTATAAAAGGGGTATGGGACAATTTGAATAAAAAATTACCTTAAATTTATTCCTTTCTAAATTGTGTGACTTTTAAATGTTTTCATGAAAAAGTGATATTTCTCTCAAAGAGTCTTACAAATCATTTTGATCTATGTCAACATCCTTTGATGGATTTTAAACTTGTTTGAAGTTGATTTATTATGATAAAAATCTTCCATAATGTATTGAATATTTTTTGATATGTTTGACCACAGATGTGTTATTTTTATACTATTCATTGTTTATGGATAAAGTATTGACATTTTGTTTGCTAGTTTTAGTACAAATGTTTATATCATGTTTAAACCTTTTCATATGAGGAATGCATTGGACATAGTAAGTGACGGGTGGAGCCTGCTATAACTCCTCGATGCATCATTAGGTATGAGACAAACTAGTGTCTTGGTATAAGGCCTTGAAAAAATCATATTTTTAGTCTTGTCACAAGGCCTTAACTATGTGGTTATGAAGTCTGACATTATGCATTCCATCATTATGAAAGTGGCTATTGATATTGCATGTTATTATTCGACTAGTAGAATATCCATGTGAATAAGTAAATGTAATTATTTTATTGTATCTTTTCCATATTATGCTAATGTTTAAGTCTAAAAGGATTTTGTTTTAGTCTTATATATTGCCTTAAATGTTTATGCTTATTTAGGAAAGTTTCTGCTATATTGTTATCCTTACTGAACATCTGATCTCTCCCCTTTCTATGTTTTAATTTTCCCCGGATTCTAAGAAGTGTATTATGATTGATAATCAGGGTTTAAATAGGGGATTAATGGCGTTATCAAAGGATCATTTATGTTGTGTTTTATTTTCTAATGTTTAATGTAACATTCATGTATATAATCTATTTTTCAAGACTGCTAAAATGATCAGTCTTTTGGGACTTGATTCATTGTAATCATGCCGATGTTTTAAAATAATGCACCGACTTTGGGATTCTTGGGTCGGGGTGTTACAGTTGGTATTAAAGAAATTTTAGCAACAAACTTGGAAATAGATTTAGATAAACTCTAATTAGAGAACATTACCCTAAGATAGACTTCGGGGATCAGTATAGAATAACTTCCTAGAATTTTGGTATTGTAGAGATTTTGTGTATTTTCCTAGAAATATATCCTTGTCTAGATACGAACAGGTATAGGCGGCTCTGGCATAGATGTACCTAGAAGTGAAAACTCCGACAAGGAGTTTAGGGCTTGACTCGGGGTATCCTGGTGCACAATAATGTGCCTTTCTACACTCTTGGTTACAACACTCCTCGGGGATATGCTTAGGATAATTCATATTTTCATTACAAGCCATTATGAAGGATTTATGAGTAAATACTTCCTAAAAGAAAACATTTTTATGATGATTCATTATATGAATAATCTTTTCAATTTACGTTAGGTATTTTACATTTTTGGAATTATGAATTGTGATTCATAAACTAACCTGGTGTATGTCATTGTTTAGAAATGGTGCCCAGTAGATGGAATGAGAACTCCAGCAATACACACAATCCAAATAGTAATAAGGATCTTATATTTCATGGTATTAAGCCTATATATAAAATGGAAATAGTCTCCCACATATTCTCATCATATGAAGAAATAGTATCATGTGTTAATAAGATAAGTAAAGAATTCTGTGAGTCCTACGGCTTTGAAGGGAAGCAAGAGAAGAAAATGATGGAAGAGAGAAAGATTGATAAAGGGAAGAGGGGAAAGAATTATTTTCCCATATGTGATAACTGTGGAAAGAATCACCTTGGTAAATGATTGAAAGGAATGGGATTTTTTTATACGTGTGGAGAAAAAGGACACCAAGTAAGTGATTTCAAGGGTAAGAAAAAGGTTTCAAATGTACAATGCATCATCTGCAGGGAGTTGGGACACTACGTGAATCAATGTCCAAATCATCAGAGTATACCCCAAATGTAGATATTGGATAATAATAAGGGAGCATGAATGTAATAAATAAGTTTTTATGGTAATTTAGGGTTTTATTGTGTTTTAAAAGAATACATGTTGAATGTATTCACATGTTATTACATGGAAAAAAGGATCTTCATTGTGTTTACCTTCTTTATAAATTTTGGACTATGAGTTTGCACATTAGTATTTTGGACAAGTATAAAGGTTGGAATTGATCAAGTTGGACATTGGATACTATTGTTTAGGTTAAATAATTTCTTGAGACTATTTTTGGATTTTCATAAATAGGAAAACCCAGAGGTCGGGCGACAACCTATTGCGTCTGGCAAGGCTGCGAGACTTAAACCCACAACTGAAGGGCGACAAGGGTGGATCACCTACCACCGGAAAACATGATTTCTTGGTTAGTAAAATGTAGTTTTTTTAAATAGTCTGACAAATGAATAGTAAATTCATTATTTTTGTAACCCTATACAATTAAGATAAATAGAATATTTTTTAATTCTATTATCTTTTTGAGTGGAAGATGGGGTTGTGGTAGGAATTAGTAGAAGGATGAAACTCTACATGTCAAAGTATATATTTTTCATCTTATTATATGAATAAATTAATTCTTAAACTTTAGTAAAGGGATCTTAAAACAAAAAATGTTCCATCCTAATACCTTATGTTTTGTTGAACTGACGATATTTTACATAATCTTATATTGATGGCTTTGAGGCCCTCAATTTTACACATGTTTTTGATTGATGACCTCAATCACTCCCTATAAATATTTATGTTTTTCCTCAAATTATGTGTCTCTAATTTCACCAATGATCTTATAATCGAGATCGTAATTTGGTGGTGACTTTTTCATTTCCCTTTCCCTCTTATTAAGACTAAATTTTATTAAACCAATTTCTGATGTGGGTTTTCCACAATGGTATTTTTTTATTTTTAACCATTTATTTTTGAAGAATATTTTATAATTGTAAGGATGCAATTTATTTAAGTAGGGGAGAATGTAACACCCGATGATTTCATAGTATGTTATCTCTTCAAAGTAATTCAATAACTTGCACTACACAGAGAAAATGAGTTCGAGCGCACCACGAGTTATCAAACTAGCCGTTTCAAAAAGCGGTTATGAATAGTATTAACTACATTTCAAATTTATATATATCCTATATAATTTTAACATTTATTTTTTTTGTTTCTTAGACATAATATAAGAACAAATTCAATTTTTCAGATAAAAGAAGTATTTTTCAAAAAATGAAATTTTACCGCTTATTTAATGGAGAATCCTTTTAAAATAAAATATTTTACACTTTTATATATTCACTTTAATGAAATTAAATTCTTATTTAGAATCATGACATCAAAATTTTGTTTAGATAAGTTTTTGGTACTTTTCTGAAAACTTTCATATTTTGATGAATACTGAAAAATACTAAATTTTAATTGAAAACAACTTTTTTAATAAAAATATTTTATAGTGTTAAATTATACATTTGAAAGGTTTGGATGTATAATTATATTATATTTTTATCATTTAATACAATATAGGTCATTATAAGTAATTTCACAATTAAATTTGACATAAACACATGTCAATCTTTTGATAGTTGTTACTTTTAAAAACCCGCTTTTTGGTTTTGACAACGGAAATAAATTTTAAATTAATAAATGAAACTTATATGTTTCGAATTTGGTAAGATATACTTCTTTTTTTTATTCATAATATCAAAATTATCTTAGAGTGAATTTTTTATATATTTCTGAAAACATTAAATTTTTGAGGAATAGTGAAAAACACTACGTTATTGGTTAAAACTGACTTTTTATTTAAATTATTATTTATTTTATTTAAATTTATTTTAGGCTAAATTAGATACATAATACTTATATAAGTTCAACATAATTCGTTGGAGTCATTTTATAATTATTTTAGATATATAAAAATTTTGTTGAACGTTTTACCGCCTTTTACCCACCTCGTAGGAGCACTTGCAAATTTTTATAAAACAGAATTTTACCGATTCTATGAGTTTAATTTCAAAAATCAGAGAGACACGGTTAATATCAGTAAGTAAAATGTGATTCAATATGATGAAAATAATTTTTGGTGAATAGTAACATTTGACTTTTATTTACCACGGTTAAAAGTAAATAGGGAAATTAAGGGTAAAAATGATATCATAATTTCCCTAATACATGTCCTAATTCTATTGGTTAAGTATAATCCGACCAAAAACAATCTTAGGAATAAAATATGATCCTCTTTGGTCCACTTGGTTTAGATTAGGACATTTATTATTATTTTATTAAAAGAAGAGTTAAAAGAGTTAAATTCAAAGTATAATAACTAAACCATTTTTAATATAGGGTTACACAAAATATAAATTCGACTATAAATATTCATTATAAAGTTAAAAATATTTTCTACATCATTGTATTTTATTTATGATTTTTAGACATTAAATAATTAAATTTATTTATGACACAATGATGATGCAATAATTAACTTATTAATGAATGAATCAAATATATGGTTTTATAAATATTAAAATAAATATAATTTCATAGTTTTTATGAAATCCACTAATTTTATAGGTGAATATGATATTTTAGGGTTTATTGAATGTATTTTTTTCGAAGAAAACAAGTAGTGATGACTTTCAAAAAAACCAAATACTAAATACTGTCAAAATTGATATAAATGAGTTTTTAAAACAAATATTATATTATTAAATTATATAATAGTCCTAAAAATATAAGTTTCTTCCAATGAACTTATATAATTATATTTATATCATTAATTAACCACTTGAGGTTCTCTTGGATTATTATAGTATGTTTATTAACCATATAATATAAAAATTTAAAGAGACATTGTAAATGTCAAACTATTTAACTAAGAGTTAAATATAAAAGATAAGGTTAATATGACAACCTTAACCTATATAAAACCTATAGGTTGAGAGGTTTTCGACTAATCCCCACTTTAGACTTTAAATAATTAATTTTTGAGCCATTATATACCGAAAATTATATTATTATAAAATAATATTTCATGATTTTCCTAAAGTGACCCTCTCCTCTCTTATAAAAGGGAACTTCCCCTTCTCTTAATTTCATACCTCCAAAGCCTCAACCAAAACCGACCCATATGTCCTCCCAGATATCCTCATTCTATTTGATATGTATAATTATACCAAAAAAACATTAGAAATAAAATATGATCCTCTTTGATCCACATGTTTTAGATTAGGACATTTATTATTATATTATTTAATGAGAAATTGAGGGTAGGGGATGAAAATGTCGAGCCAGCTCTAGCTCTCTCATGCCTATTAGGGTTTTTTCGGAAGCGACGCGATATGGCGACCGACTTTCTACTACCTGGGAGATTCACCTCACACGCACACGCATCAGGAAGGAATGGAGCTGATCCTAGAAAACCAGGTTCGAACATACCCGAGGTCAGTGAAGTTAGTCGGTCCTTTTCCCAGTTCAAAAGCTCGTATGCAGGCATTCTCAAAAGGGGATATGTGGCTCATGTCAAGGCAGATTCCACTGCAATTGCGGAGCATTTGCTTCTGGTAGAGCACTCTATTATTGGAATATTGATTCTTCCGAAGGTAAGTACTCCCTGGAAAATAGATTATCTTCGGCAAATACTTGTCGATGTTTAGTGTTTTGATTCGTGGCATTGTGTTTCTCTTGGAAAAGTATATTACCTCTTAATTTTACCCTCTGCAGATCTCAAACTCAGATCCTGGAGCATCGAATCAATCTCTTTTAGGCCAGGTGCTTTCCACATCCGGGAATGGGACAAGAGTTTCAACCCTTCTGAATTAGGTAACACCTCAGATCAGGTATGGATCAAAAAATTTGGTCTTAATTGGATTTTATGGCATCCTAGAATACTTTACGATATTTCAATTTCCATTGTATTTCCTATTAGAATATATAGAGAAACAGAAATGGGTAGATTCAGTCATTATGCTAGATGCCTCATTGAGAGTGATCTTTGCTCAACACTTGTTGATAGGGTTTATCTATCCACAGATGATGAAGAATTAGAGCAGAGAATTGTGTTGAGAGGGTACCTAAATTCTGTCAAACCTGTAAGGTTTTAGTTCATGATGCTACAATGTGTAGAAAATCTATAGTGTTCAGTATATTCTCCCTTAGAGGACATGACTCTAAGTCATGCGGAAAGGCTGAAAGAGTGAAGCCCAACTCTGTTATTCTGGATCAACAGAACAAAGATCTTTTACCTACTGATTCTAACAGTAAGGATGTCCCAAGACCTGAAGTTACAAACTCATTGAATTTTAATAAGACATGTAATAAAATTAAGAAATCCTGGGGTTGATATTGTGGAGCAGGGAGATCCCCCTTCACCCTTGCAATCTAGGGATGAGAATATGATAGAGGATAGGGAAGTTTTGGATTTGGAATCTCCAACTCATACTTATGTTTTTTCTTAAAAATTGGGCACAGAGCATGTAAAGACCCGTAAATTTCAAGGAAATTTTTTTCTTAATTTTCTTTGGAATTTTACAAGAACGCAGTTTCTGACGGCGCCTGATTCCGAGGCCCGGTGTGCCCGGAATCAATTTCCGAAGTTTGGCTCGGGTACGTTCAGTGAACGGACGAGCGGGTTTTTATAACTTTTGAACCGGTGCTCGGAATCAAATTCTGAGGGCACCGATGGAATCGCAGCGCCGATATTTTCTTAGAAACGCCTCTTTCGGAGTTGCGTTTGCTCGGGTGTAGTTTTTAATTTTCAGGCTTAAAGTTAAGAAATAAAATAATTTTGCTACAACTTTATTTTATTTCGCTTAAGCCACTTGGAAGTCACTTGAAGCCACTTAAAGGCGGCTTGAACTGAGTTGAACTAGATAGGATGCTATCCAGAAATATCCTACCCCTTGGTAGGATATTTGTGAGGTGGGGCCCGCATGAGCCCCGCCATTTCTTTCCGCTAAGAAACGCACCCGTGAAAACCCGTCTTAATGAAAGTCAACTGACGCGTTTCTTAAAATCTTAACAGACCATTTAATTGGGCTGTTTCTTTCGTAAATTAAATGAGATGTTTCTTTCGTTGAATTAATTCTACGAATTAATGGTTCGTTTCTTATCTTTTGAAATTCAAATGTATAGTTGTGTAAATAAAATAAGGCTTAAGCTTATTTTATTTTGGGTTGAAACTTGTGGCGTGGAGAGGATTTGGAGGAAAGCGTTCTTCTTCGGCGAAGAACGCGAAGAATGCGAAGAACGCGAAGAACGCCAAACCTGCGGAGATCGACGACGCGAAGCCTTGTACCGCGATGCCAATGGGTCTCCCTTCGCGACGCTTCTTCCGCGACGATCCAACCCCGCGACAGCCTTCGATCGACAACAACCAAGGTAGGGGGTTGCGCTTCTTTTTATTTTCTTTTTGGATTTCAACAACAACATGGATTTAATTATTATTAATTAAATCCGTATGTTCTTGGTCCTCGGAGATCGTCGACGCGACGCCCTTCAGCGGTGTGACGATCACCTCCTTCCGCGACGGTCAATTCCGCGACGACCTCGCATCCGACAGCGACGGCGAGGTTGGGATTTATTTTGGGAATTACCCCCTTTTCCTTTTTATATTCCCGTATTTGTTTCCTTAAAAAGTTAAAGAACTGGATTTGTGAACAATTTTAAAATTATTAAAATTGTTGTTTCCGTTCAATTAAGGAACCCGTTTTTATGAAACAATTTTATTTCATTAAAAATTGTTTTGGATATGCGTTCATGTGTTGAACTTTAATTTCTCCCGTTGTTTATATCTAACGCGGAGGGTGCGGGCCAAACAAACACGGCCCGACGACCCTCCGCCGTTCTTCTTTTTGTGCGGATTTGACGAGCGACGACGGAACGTGCCGCAACGGATGTTTGATGATTCCGCAGTGAAGGACGAGTCCCGGGAGGAGCAGCGGCGCTGGCGGGAACAAAATCGGACCACCGGAGCGATCCCGGTGGCCCGCGGAACTCGCCGGCGGCGCGGGTCGCCGGCGCGGCGGCGCCGGCAGCCGGGAGCGGCGGCGCGCCGCCGGACAGGCCGCCGCGACTCAGCGCAGCGGCGGCGGCACCCACGGACCCGCGGCCGCGCGGGTCCGGTGCCCTCCGACGCGGATGAAGCCGCGTCCCGACTCAACGCGGCCCCACGCGGGGGGCCGCGGCACCACTTGGCCGCGGGGGGCGGCGCCCCGCGTGCCTCGGCCATTCGACCGACTCCCGAGGGGGGGGGGGGGGGTCGGGCCGGGTCGGCCCGGGCCCGGACCCCCCGTCTTCGGACGGTTTTCGTTCAAACGCCCGTAACTTGAGCTACGGGCCTCCGAACGACGCGCCGTGAACGGCAACGCGATCCTTGGATCGAGACGGTCGTTTCGGTATACTATACTCAAGGTGCACCTTCCTTTTCGGGAGCCTACGTAGTTAAAACTCCGTAGTTAAGCGTGTTTGGCCTAGAGCAGTGATCAGGATGGGTGACCTCCTGGGAAGTTTCCCAGGGTGGGTGTGAGATGGAAAGGCCAATAACTAACAGACCGGGCGTCCGATTAACGCGCCGTCTGTTTCGTTTAATTCCTCTAAGTGAGATGGATCTTTTGGCATACTCCGCCCGAGGTTTGGACGCAGGTGGAGTACGATCGGGATGGTTTTGCCTTAAAAACCAACCGGGCCCCTGGGACGAAAAAGCCAATAACTCTCAGACCGGGCGTCCGATTGACGCGCCGTCTGCGACGTTCAGTTCCTGTTGTCGATACGGAACTTTTAGCATCCTCCGCCTGAGAATTGGATGCAGATGGATAGTGGCCGGGTTGGATCGCACCGAAATCCAACCGGGCCCCTGGAACGGAAAAGCTGATATCTTTCAAACCAGAAGTCCGTTTGACGAACCGTCAGCGGCGTTGGTGATTACGTTGAGTAACGGTCCCTATGGGTATACCCTATGGGAGTTCGGGGTATAGTTGAGATACGGCCGAGATTGGTTTGCTCACGAAACCAACCGGGCCCCTGGGACGAAAAAGCTAATAACTCACAGACCGGGCGTCCGATTGACGCGCCGTCTGTTGCGTTGAGACCCCTATGATGAGGCGGTCCTTTGATATACTTCTTCGTGGGACCTTGAGATACTTGGAGTATCGACCAGTTGCTCGTGGAGCGGACCCTCCCGGAGACGAGCGTGCGGAGTACGGAGATCGTGTAGCCTGCTGAGACCTGACGACTGCTTGACCGACTCGACTTAGAGTAGGTCGACTAGACCAGTGGACGGAGCTCCCGGTATTTGGCGACAGACCCACGGCGGACGGAGCGCCCGGTAGTTGGCCGCAAACCCACGGTACTCGACAGGAGGAGTACCTCTGTAGGCTATTGGGGGGAGCGCCCGGTATTTGGCGACAGACCCACAGAAGACGGAGCGCCCGGTAGTTGGCCGCAGACCCGCGGTACTCGACAGGAGGAGTACCTCAGCAGTCTTAGGTTAGTGAGCAGTACCTCGGAGTCGTGACAGGACCACTGTACACTCTAGAGACGGAGCTCTTCAGTAGTTACGGTTTCGATAATGAAAATCCTGGTTTGAGCTGAGACTTTTGACCTTTGTGTTTCCTCATGATTGAGATGGGTTACTTGATAACTTAGGTATATGTATGGGCATATACCTGGGTAGTGGTTATCCGTTGATCTCATGATCCTTGTGTTTCCTCATGATTGAGATGGGTTACTTGATAACTTAGGTATATGTATGGGCATATACCAAAGTAGAGTTTATCTGTTGAGATCTTCTTGTGGTTATCCTTGTTGGTTTTAGTGAGACCTTGAGGGTCTCGGGGTCCCTACTGAGTATCGTTATACTCACCCCTACACGGGCTATGCCCGCACCTCGTTGGGTTGGTTGCAGACGACGGGCAGTGCTGACGGAGGCCGAGTGTTCGAGGACTGGACGGTACCCGGAGGTGGACTACTCGACGAGCCAGTACCCGGAGGTGGACTACACGACGAGCCAGTACCCGGAGGTGGACTGCACGACGTGACGACTCACAGAGGAGGTTGACGGACAAGAGCGTGGAGGAAGCTATCTGTACCTACCCTTCAGGTAGGATCCGAGGAGGACGACCCAGGAGCTGCTTCCTTCTTCCATCTATTTGTCTTTTTGTTGTTGTACCTTGTTCAGTTGTATTCGTACTTTCTTTTGGGTTTGTATTCTGGCCCATTTACTTTTCAGCACTTCTTTTTGTACTTAGTGTTCTACTTCTGCTTGTACTCTGTGGTGTTTTGTTACTTTTATAAAGGAAATGCCTTCCCAGTTATCGGGGTTTACGCCTTTGGTGCTAGTCGCCAGCCCCTGGCCTATGGAAGGCGGGCTTGGGGTAGTCACGGCACGGGCCCCGAGGACGGGTTGTGACAAATTGGTATCAAAGGTGGTCGGTTCTACCGCAGACTCTGATCTTTCTTTCTGTGAAGCAATAGTGTTAAGGGTACCGAGTGTGGTTTTCAGTTCAGGGAGTCCAGTGTTGGTGCGGGCGGCCGACGTATCCATATACCAGGACCCTGGAAACTGATTTCCGACTTTGTGCACGAAAACACTGATTGCGTATGTGTTTTCAATGGTTTCCCCCCTTAAAACAGCTCAAACCAGGTCAGCTCACCAGGTATAATCGTTTGACCGTGTTACGTTGTTTCTTTCAGTATGCCTTTTCTCGGACGACCAAGTAGAGCCCAAAGGGATGTGCGTGCTGACAGCTTGTCGAGTGATGAGGCTTCGGTACAGGGCCCTCTTGCAGTTGAGGCACCAGCGGAGGTGCCAGCGGTACTACCATACGTTGGGCCACCGATGCCACCAGTCCCAGTAGTAGGCGATGCCCGCTACTTGCGCGCACTGCATGAGTTCCAGCGCCAGAGGCCACCCAGGTTCGGGGGAGAGACGGACCCGCAGGCGGCTAAGGATTGGCTGGAGGCTGTGGTGGGAGTCTTCAGGCTAGTGGGGACACCATCAGACTTCATGGTGACCTTTGCTGCCAGCCTTCTTCAGGCAGCAGCAGGCAGGTGGTGGAGCCACTTGTTCCAGTTTTGCGATGGGATGGCTTTCACATGGGAAGACTTCGAGACCTTCTTCAGGGTGGAGTTTGTGCCAGTAGCTCTACACCCTGAGTGTGTTCAGGAGCTGGTGCCTTTGCCCGTGTTTTTCGATCAGAAGCCGAGTCATCTGTGGGCAGTAGACAGATGATGCAGAGGTCTAGGAGGACCAGACCAACAGTTGGGCGATCTCGGGTTTTAGGACCAGTTGTGCGGGGCACCCGGGGTGGGGTCAGAGCCAGGCGTGCCAGAAGCAGACTGTGTTACTCGTGCGGTGGAAAGGGGCACCTGGCACGTGACTGTCCGACTCCTCGTACAGTTTATCCATAGGCTTTTGAGGAGCCACTGAGGCAGAGGCAGCAACGAATGCTTGAGCAACAGTAGAGCAGTGTACAAGGCAGTAGAGATCCTGGAGCAGGTGGACAGGAGCGGAACTAGTGGATATGTCTCTTGTACTTCTAGTTCCATGTTGATGTTGTTTTTGTGTCTTTGTACCATGATCTGCAATAAAATAAAGACACTTATCTTGTGATGTTTGCCTTCCTGTCCTCTTTTGTGATGTTACTGAGTGGTCCCGGTTAAACTGTTGACTTGACCCTCACTTTCGAGATTTCAACTGGAGGAGACCCAGTGACCACACACTGATACCGACAGTGTGACTCGACCCTTGGAGGCGAGAGTGAAAGTTGGATCTCTTAGTAGTTACATCGAGGCCTTACGACGTCATCCATGGCATGAATGCATCCTTCATGCCAGGATTGACTGTATTAGGAAATGGGCGTGGTTCTTCTAGAGAGGGGATGAGACCGGGTTTCTCTTTTCGGCAAAGGAGAATTTTGAGCAGCTCTTCCAGATCATATGCAAAGGAGGTGCAGTTCATCCAGGAGCGGATGAAGACTGCACAGTGCAGTAAGAAACAGGAAACCAGTGCCAGTCTTAGAGACTCGGGCGTGTTAAATGTTTCAAGAAGAGGAAGCTTAAAGGAGAGATGAGTCTACAAAGCAGCAGACGTGGAGGCAAAGCTAGGTGAGCATCATGAGGTGGTGTACATCTTAACATGCTACAACCACCCGCCTTAGTTATTCCCGCCAGGCTCAGGGAGCTAGAGGGCGGAGGAAGAGTGCGGCTGCATGCGGTCAAGGAGTGTGACCCAATGGCTCTAGAAATGATTCAAGGGATGGTCTGTGTCCACTACTAGCTGCTGTAGTAACAGACGTCGATATGAATCATTCCTCGCTTCCACAAATCTTGTTCCAGACCTAGAGTTTCCGGTAAGCCGTGGACTTGACCCTCACGTCTGGAGATACCTTGGGAGGAGACTCGATAATCACACTTACGCCGACGGTGTGGTCAGACCCTCGAGGCGAGAGTTCTGGTTGGAATCTCTTGGTGGCAGCGTCGAGGCCTTACGACGTTAGTTTGAGTATGGAATGGGCAATAACTATTCATACTCAAATTGACGGTTTTAGGCAAACGTTGGGATGGGTTTTCCTTGGTCGGCGGAAAAGGAAACCCCAGGCAGTGCAGGGTAACTCTTGCACAGGAGGGTGCGACCGATCACTCTTGAGTCAGTCAACCTTACCCTCATAGCAGCAGTCGTTTTGAGTTTCAGCTCTAACAGGAACGGAGACCTCTGGAGTTCGAGGATGACGACCACGTCTTCTTATGGGTCTCACCTCGACGAGGTTTACGGAGATGTGGCCTGGGAGGCAAGTTATCTCCGAGGTTCAACGGACCTTTCTAGGTCCTCAGCTGGGTAGGCGAGGTGGTTTACCACTTGGCCCATCCACTTCAGTTGCACTAGGTGCACGACGTTTTCCACGTATCCCAACTGAGGAGATACGTGCTCGACCCCTTCGCATATCATCGACCATGAGGAGCTAGACGGTGGCGATGAGTGTCTTATACGGAGGTTCCTGTGGGGATCGAGGATCGACAGGAGCGGATCCTAGGAGGATGGTCGATTCCTCTTGTGCACTTTCTTTGGCAGCGCGGGAACCTCCAGGTGAGCACATGGGAGAGGAAGGCTCAGATGCGTGCTCAGTACCGCTTTGTTTCCCTAAGTTTGTGGTGAAGCTTTACGGGGACGTAAAGCCCTATGGTGGGAGTAATGTAAAGACCCGTAAATTTCAAGGAAATTTTTTTCTTAATTTTCTTTGGAATTTTACAAGAACGCAGTTTCTGACGGCGCCTGATTCCGAGGCCCGGTGTGCCCGGAATCAATTTCCGAAGTTTGGCTCGGGTACGTTCAGTGAACGGACGAGTGGGTTTTTCTAACATTTGAACCGGTGCTCGGAATCAAATTATGAGGGCACCGATGGAATCGCATCGCCGATATTTTCTTAGAAACGCCTCTTTCGGAGTTGCGTTTGCTCGGGTGTAGTTTTTAATTTTCGGGCTTAAAGTTAAGTAATAAAATAATTTTGCTACAACGTTATTTTATTTCGCTTAAGCCACTTGGAAGCCACTTGAAGCCACCTAAAGGCGGCTTGAACTGAGTTGAACTGGATAGGATGCTATCCAGAAATATCCTACCCCTTGGTAGGATATTTGTGAGGTGGGGCCCGCATGAGCCCCACTGTTTCTTTCCGCTAAGAAACGCACCCGTGAAAACCCGTCTTAATGAAAGTCAACTGACGCGTTTCTTAAAATCTTAACAGACCATTTAATTGGGCTGTTTCTTTCGTAAATTAAATGAGCTGTTTCTTTCGTTGAATTAATTCTACGAATTAATGGTTCGTTTCTTATCTTTTGAAATTCAAATGTTTAGTTGTGTATATAAAATAAGGCTTGAGCTTATTTTATTTTGGGTTGAAACTTGTGGCGTGGAGAGGATTTGGAGGAAAGCGTTCTTCTTCGGCGAAGAACGCGAAGAACGCGAAGAACGCGAAGAACGCCAAACCTGCGGAGATCGATGACGCGAAGCCTTGTACCGCGACGCCAATGGGTCTCCCTTCGCGACGCTTCTTCCGCGACGATCCAACCCCGCGACAGCCTTCGATCGACAACAACCAAGGTAGGGGGTTGCGCTTCTTTTTATTTTCTTTTTGGATTTCAACAACAACATGGATTTAATTATTATTAATTAAATTAGTATGTTCTTGGTCCTCGGAGATCGTCGACGCGACGCCCTTCAGCGGTGTGACGATCACCTCCTTCCGCGACGGTCAATTCCGCGACGACCTCGCATCCGACAGCGACGGCGAGGTAGGGATTTATTTTGGGAATTACCCCCTTTTCCTTTTTATATTCCCGTATTTGTTTCCTTAAAAAGTTAAAGAATTGGATTTGTGAACAATTTTAAAATTATTAAAATTGTTGTTTCCGTTCAATTAAGGAACCCGTTTTTATGAAACAATTTTATTTAATTAAAAATTGTTTTGGATATGCGTTCATGTGTTGAACTTTAATTTCTCCCGTTGTTTATATCTAACGCGGAGGGTGCGGGCCAAACAAACACGGCCCGACGACCCTCCGTCGTTCTTCTTTTTGTGCGGATTTGACGAGCGACGACGAAACGTGCCGCAACGGATGTTTGATGATTCCGTAGTGAAGGACGAGTTCCGGGAGGAGCAGCGGCGCAAGCGGGAACAAAATCGGACCACCAGAGCGATCCCGGTGGCCCGAGGAACTCGCCGGCGGCGCGGGGCGCCGGCGCGGCGGCGCCGGCAGCCGGGAGCGGCGGCGCCCCGGCGCGCCGCCGGACAGGCCGCCGCGACTCAGCGCGGCGGCGGCGGCTCCCGTGGTCCCGCGGCCGCGCGGGTCCAGTGCCCTCCGACGCGGCTGAAGCCGCGTCCCGACTCAACGCGGCCCCACGCGGGGGGCCGCGGCACCACTTGGCCGCGGGGGGCGGCGCCCCGCGTGCCTCAGCCATTCGACCGACTCCCGGGGGGGTCGGGCCGGGTCGGCCCGGGCCCGGACCCCCGTCTTCAGACGGTTTTCGTTCAAATGCCCGTAACTTGAGCTACGGGCCTCCGAACGACGCGCCGTCAACGGCAACGCGATCCTTGGATCGAGACGGTCATTTCGGTATACTATACTCAAGGTGCAGCTTCCTTTTCGGGAGCCTACGTAGTTTAAACTCCGTAGTTAAGCGTGCTTGGCCTAGAGCAGTGACCAGGATGGGTGACCTCCTGGGAAGTTTCCCAGGGTGGGTGTGAGATGGAAATGCCAATAACTAACAGACCGGGCGTCCGATTAACGCGCCGTCTGTTTCGTTGAATTCCTCTAAGTGAGATGGATCTTTTGGTATACTCCGCCCGATGTTTGGACGCAGGTGGAGTACGGTCGGGTTGGTTTTGCCTTAAAAACCAACTGGACCCCTGGGACGAAAAAGCCAATAACTCTCAGACCGGGCGTCCGATTGACGCGTCGTCTCCGACGTTGAGTTCCTGTTGTTGATACGGAACTTTTAGCATCCTCCGCCTGAGAATTGGATGCAGATGGATAGTGGGCGGGTTGGATCGCACCGAAATCCAACCGGGCCCCTGGAACGGAAAAGCTGATATCTTTCAAACCAGACGTCCGTTTGACGAACCGTCAGCGGCGTTGGTGATTACGTTGAGTAACGGTCCCTATGGGTATACCCTATGGGAGTTCGGGGTATAGTTGAGATACGGCCAGGATTGGTTTGCTCACGAAACCAACCGGGCCCCTGGGACGAAAAGGCTAATAACTCACAGACCGGGCATCCGATTGACGCGCCGTCTGTTGCATTGAGACCCCTATGATGAGGCGGTCCTTTGATATACTTCTTCGTGGGACCTTGAGCTACTTGGAGTATCGACCAGTAGCTCGTGGAGCGGACCCTCCCGGAGACGAGCGTGCGGAGTACGGAGATCGTGTAGCCTGCTGAGACCTGACGACTGCTTGACCGACTCGACTTGGAGTAGGTCGACTAGCCTAGTGGACAGAGCGCCTGGTATTTGGCGACAGACCCACGGTGGACGGAGCGCCCGGTAGTTGGCCGCAAACCCACGGTACTCGACAGGAGGAGTACCTCTGTAGGCTATTGGGGGGAGCGCCCGGTATTTGGCGACAGACCCACAGCGGACGGAGCACCCGGTAGTTGGCCGCAGACCCGCGGTACTCGACAGGAGGAGTACCTCAGCAGTCTTAGGTTAGTGAGCAGTACCTCGGAGTCGTGACAGGACCAATGTACACTCTAGAGACGGAGCTCTTCAGTAGTTACGGTTTCGTTAATGAAAATCCTGGTTTGAGCTGAGACTTTTGACCTTTGTGTTTCCTCATGATTGAGATGGGTTACTTGATAACTTAGGTATATGTATGGGCATATACCTGGGTAGTGGTTATCCGTTGATCTCATGATCCTTGTGTTTCCTCATGATTGAGATGGGTTACTTGATAACTTAGGTATATGTATGGGCATATACCTAAGTAGAGTTTATCTGTTGAGATCTTCTTATGGTTATCCTTGTTGGTTTTAGTGAGACCTTGAGGGTCTCGGGGTCCCTACTGAGTATCGTTATACTCACCCCTGCACGGGCTATGCCTGCACCTCATTGGGTTGGTTGCAGACGACAGGCAGTGCTGACGGAGGCCGAGTGTTCGAGGACTGGACGGTACCCGGAGGTGGACTACTCGACGAGCCAGTACCCGGAGGTGGACTACACGACGAGCCAGTACCCGGAGGTGGACTGCACGACGTGACGAGTCACAGAGGAGGTTGACGGACAAGAGCGTGGAGGAGGCTATCTGTACCTACCCTTCAGGTGGGATCTGAGGAGGACGACCTAGGAGCTGCTTCCTTCTTCCAGCTGTTTGTCTTTTTGCTGTTGTACCTTGTTCAGTTGTAGTCGTACTTTCTTTTGGGTTTGTATTCTGGCCCAGTTACTTTTCAGCACTTCTTTTTGTACTTAGTGTTTTACTTCTGCTTGTACTCTGTGGTGTTTTGTTACTTTTATAAAGGCAATGCCTTCCCAGTTATCGGGGTTTATGCCTTTGGTGCTAGTCGCCAGCCCCTAGCCTATGGAAGGCGGGCTTGGGGTAGTCACGGCACGGGCCCCGAGGACGGGTCGTGACAGAGCAGACTACCACAAAGGTGGTTGGCACTAATATGAGATCACCAGGGAACTCTCAACAAGATATTCAAACCAGGTCTGATTCTAGACAAAAATAGAATGTAGCATTGGCTACATCTCAGACTCTGATACCTAAGACTAACACTGATATGGTTGGCACAAATATGGGATCACAAGGGAAATCTCAGCAGGATCTTCAAACTAGGTCTGATTCTGGACAAAAACAAAATGTAGCATTGGTTACATCTCAGACTCTGACACCTAGGATTAGAAAAGATACTTATGAAAAAAAGATGGCAAAGATGGATTGTGTTCCGGATTTTGAGAGGATTCTGATTATAGGATTCTCAAAGCCACAAGCTGAGAAAGGGCCAGCCAACTCTAATCTGGTTTCTTCGGTGGAAAAACTGCATAGTTTGTAGTGCAGGGATGTTGATCACACTGTTTCTCCTTTAAAATCTGTTAATGCTTCTACTAATACTGATCTTGTTTCTCCTGTACTAGGAGATTTGGAGCCATTAGCAGGGGATGGAATCATGACTCCTTCAGGGGGAGTGTATTGTGAATCTCAGATTG
Source organism: Viscum album (assembly GCA_963277665.1). Taxonomy (NCBI): domain Eukaryota; kingdom Viridiplantae; phylum Streptophyta; class Magnoliopsida; order Santalales; family Viscaceae; genus Viscum; species Viscum album. The sequence goes on from OY728127.1 coordinate 644,697,229, forward strand.
CCAATATGCAGGTACCTGTTTCAGCAGAGAATGAAGATGACAAAACAGAAATAGGGGATTGCAAGTGGCAACAAGCAAGAAAAAGAATCCAAAAGAAAAAGAAAAGAATGTAATAAATGAAGAAGAAGGAAGATGATCAAACTGCCAGCTCTGATGAAGATATTGAAACATTATTGCAGCAAGCTCAGGAGATTTCAGACCGCTACTCTAGAGGAAGAGGTCGGGGGCGTCTCAGCGGCAAAATGTGGAATGAACTAAGAGTCCAAGAACGCAATATTGGTGACAAGATAAGGAAAAAGATTGGTCTCTAAGGGAGGGAAATTTAATGTATTTTCTTGCACTGTTTTCAGGTATTTCTCCCTTTGACCTTCTATTATAAATAAATTTGTGGGGGCATGTCCCCTCGACTTTTAAGAAAAAATAAAAAAAATATTATTTAATGAAGAGTTAAAAGAGTTAAATTCAATGTTTAATAACTAAACATTTTTTAATATAGGGTTTCACACAGTATAAATTAGACTATAAATATTAATTAGAAATTTTAAAGGATTTCCAACATCATTGTATTTTATTTATAATTTTAATAAATAAAATAATTAAATTTATTTATGACACAATGATGATTCATTAATTACCTTATTAATGGAAGAATAAAATAAATGGTATTATAAATATTTAAATAAATATAATTTCAAAGTTTTTATGACATACAAGAATTTTCTAGATGAATATGACATGATAGGTTTGATTGAATTTATTTTGTTCTAAGTAATCAAGTTATGATTACTTTCACAAAAACCAAATACTAAATAGTATCAAAATTGATATAAATGAGTTTTTAAAACAAGTATTATATTATTAAATTATATAATAGTCTTAAAAATATAAGGTTCTTCCAAAGAACTTATATAATGATATTTATTTTATTAATTAACCACTTGAGGTTATCTTGGCTTGTTATAGTAAGTTTATTAACCATATAATACAAAAATACAATGTGACATGGTAATTGTCAAAATATATAACTAAGAGTTAAAAATAAAAGATAAAGTTAATATGATGACATAAACCTATATAAAACCTATGGGTTGAGAGTTTTGTGACCCATACCAACCTTATAATTTAAATAATTCATTTTGGGGTCATTATAAACCTAATATTATTTTATTATAAAATAATATTTCATACTTTTCCTAAAGTGACTCTCACCTCTCTTATAAAAGGTCACTTCCCCTTATCTTAATTTCACACCTCCAAAGCCTTTTGGCTCAGACAAACCCTAACCAAATATCCTACAAAATTTCCTCCCTTCATCCTAGTGGCCTTACTTTGGTCATAAATCCAACCTAAAGATCCCTTTTGATCAAATCAAAAGGAAGAACCCGAAGAAGAGGTAATTATTTCATCACCTCTTTCAAGTTCTTTTCTTCTTCCACTTCCTCTTTATTTGTTGTTTCCATTATAAAATAATAAATCTAGTATATTCTATATACTTTGATGTTATTATAAAAATGGTTCAACCATATTCATTATTCTATCCATCCTATAAATGACGAAGTCACCATACATGCATACGTACAGATTACCGTCTCCAAGTCATGGTGTAGTTTGTTATTCAAACACTTACTTATTTGGATGGGTATAATAATGTGTATAAATGATGTAAATAACAAATATAACATGTTAATGATTCTTTATATATGATATAACATCCAATTACATATGATTTTTCCATCAATATAATGATATTGTCGCTTCTGCGTACGTACGGATTACCGTCTCCACGACGCGATAAGATTCACTTCCATGTTCACCATTCAACGATGATTATAAAATATATATCATTAATAAGTATGTAATATATAACATAATAGTTCTACTGGAGATATATATATATATATATATTTACTTAAATATATTTTATTCACTTATTTTCGTTCAATACGATATGAAAACGGAAACAGCGTTTATGCGTACGTACAGCCTATCGTCTCCATAAACGGTGTTTTCCATTTCATATATATATCTATTATAAATATTTATATTCTAAATATATATGATATATAAATTATGTTTTAAATTTTTTATGTATTTAAATCATGATCTATGTGATACAATCAAGAGTAACAAGTTAAAACTTGTACGATAAAGAAAGCGAATATTACCCGAAATGTTAATTTAACAAGGAATTTTTTACTAAATGGGTAGTATAAAGTAATAAATGAATCATGTATGATATCATAGATATTAATATGGTTCTGTTATAATTTAATAACATACTATTGTCTATATACAAGAGGTTAAACGTACCTTCAGCTAAAGGAAAGTTCATGGTAAGGGTTAATTTCACAATCTTTTTATTATCTGAGGTTGTTTTTACGTAAGTTTCTATTAGGAAATATTTATTATCCATGTCCATGTTTCATGAAGAATATTTCAAAGGGATTCGTTTAAGGTACTTTTTTACTACATCATCATTTTAAATGTTTTAAATATTTATTCTTTTAAATCATTATCATTAATGTCAATGTTTTCAAAATGGGATTTAAGGATTTATTTATATGGACATGAATGTTTTTAAAATGTTAATTCATTTCAAAAGTATCAAAATGGAATGGGACACTTTGATTAAAAAATGTATTTAAATGTATTCCTTTCTAAATTGTGTGACTTTTAAATGTTTTGATGAAAAAGGGATATTTCCCTTAAAGAGTTTTACAAATCATTTTAATCTATGTCAATATCATTTGATGGATTTTAAACTTGTTTGAAGTTGACTTATTATGATACAAATATTCCATATTGTATTGAAGGTTTTGTGATATGTTTTATTGTGGATGTGTTATTTTTATACCATTAATGTTTTATGGATAATGTATTGACACTTCATATTCTAGTTTTTATACGAATGTTTATGTTATGATTAAACCTTTTAATATGAGGAATGAATAGGACATAGTATGTGACGAATGGAGCCCACTATAGCTCCTCATTGCATCGGTAGGTCTCATGAGATAAACTAGTGTCTTGGCACAAGGCATTGATATAATCTTATTTGTAGTCTTAGCACAAGGCCTTGACTATGTGGTTTTGAAGTCTAGAAATATACATTCCATAATTATGAAAGTGGCTATTGATATTGCATGTGATTATTATACTAGTAGAATATCCATGTGAATAAGTAAATTGCATTATATTATTGTATATTTTCCATATTATGCTTAATTTTATGTTTAAAAGGATTTTGTTTTAGTGTTATATATTGCCTTAAATGTTTATGCTTATATCGGAAATTTTCCGCTATATTATTATCCTTACTGAGCATCTGAGCTCACCCCTTTCTATGTTTTAATTTTCCCAGGATTCCAAATAGTGTATTATGATTGATAAGCAGGGTTAAACTTGGGGATTAATGGAATTCTCAAAGGATCATTTATGTTGTGTTTTATTTTCTAATGATTAATGTAACATTCATGTATGTAATATATTTTCCAAGATAGCTAAACTAATGGGTCTTTCTAGACTTGATTCCCTTTAATCATGTCAACGTATTAAAATAATGCACCGACTCTAGGATTCTGGGGTCAGGGCACTACATATTAGGAGTCTCAGAATTCCTTATATAATGCTTAACATCCCACATGTCTTACCAAAATAACCAAGTTAATGGAACTAAATCACCACACCATGATACTATCATCTTTGGCTGACACTGACTCACCCTCACTGTTTTAGGCCACGTCATAAAGACCTTCCTCGATGGGGAAAGCATTCATATTCCTCATGAGTACATGGATATAAAAAATCACATCTCATCCAAAAGAACTACCCCAATTGCAAAATAACAGGCACTCATGTCTTGGGGAGTCCCATATCTACTAAAGAAAAGAGTTAAGGGAACATGTCACCTGATGTCATAGTGGAATACCAGTCCCAATGTCTCTCTTCAAGAAGCACACTGATCTCTTGTATCAGTCAAGCACTTCTAATGAGATCATCATGCACAATCTTCATGTAGTTACACTATCATGGGTTGGGGACTAGTGCCCTGTTCCAATAAGGGATTACCAGCTTACCAATATAAAGAGTCCAGGATACCCACATCATAATGTCTATGGGAAGGGTACTGACCCCAATGTCATCTAAGTTATTCACCCAAATCACTACCCAAGTTTTTCATCATTACACAGTATTATTGATCGAAACACACCCCCTCATAACCTGTAGGCTGAAACTGAGAAAAACATCATGTTCTACATAGAAAAACACTCAAGATAATCTGATCATATGCCCGAATCTGAGTCCCAAGGAAGGAGTTATAGAAGGTGAAATATTTCAAGGAGATCCCTATGAATACATAGAATACACAGGGGCACTCACGACATGTGAGCCCACCCCAGAATAGGGTTGTGTATCCGGTCAACATGGTTTCCACCCCATGTAGGGGTTCACGATGTGTACATAAGGTACACATCACTTTTATTCTTCACCTGACACCTATCCATGCAGTTTAACTCATGTCTATGTACCGGACCTAGTGTTCATGTACTTTGGTCACGTGTCAGTAAATGACTATGTGTTTTCACATGGACTCCCATGCGATGTCCCATAGTCACATTTTTTGGGGTACTAAGCCTCGTGTAACCCCAACACATAGTGTTTATTCCCAAACGATTGTCCTCCATGAATATGAAGGGTTATTCATCTTGTGTCACTAGACTAAACACCGTTTAGTCAGTAATTCTAGTTGGGAATTACCTACAAAACACCCGATTTACCCTGATTCAACCAAAAATACATAGATCTACACATAATGGATCATAAGAAAGTAAAATAGGGCCCAATAACTTTAGAATAATGTAAAAAAAATGTCACCAGGACTAAAAATAAACAGAATCTTCATTGAGGGAGAAACATTGGTTCTTTATTTGAATAATGGTGCCAGGGTCATTCTGGTTCTCAATATGATGATGATCGGCTTCAGAAACGGAGATCTGTGGCACCTCATTGTGTCAATTTGGTATCGGTTCATTATCTCCAAAGGTAGAAGAGGATGGTAGGCTCTCCTCTTTGGTTATGCTCACCCAATGTGGGGGAGGTTAGTATTTAGTGTATTAGGTTTAGGTAAATCAATTAATTAAAATATCAATTAATTAATTATTTCACATTAAAATGGCCAAACTAATTTACCTCCATCCAAAACTCATGGCATGGTCAATTTTTTGTCTGGTCTACGGTTAACACGACATTATAGAATCAATTACAGCCTTATAAATCTAATCTAATTCTCTAGTCATGAGTTATTTCAATTTTCAAGTGAAACTATAGCTGTGTGACAAAATATATTTAATATTTTTAAAATCACCATGCTGAGGCTCTCTAGGCCCCGGATTCCTATCTCGAATGTCTGCTTGTATTTATAAATATTCTTGGAAATACTTCCAATTCATACATGTCCAAGCCCAGGTCCCTACAAAAGGTCTAATTAAGCTTTACCCATTGAATTGGAAGCAATCTGGAGGTGTTTCTTCATGCATTAAAGGTAGATTCCCTTTGCAAGTCATCTTTTTTTTTTTGTGGTTTTTTTGGTTTTCCTTAAATCTAAATCCCTCCCTCTCACAGTTTCGTAGATCTAATCCATCGTTGATATATATAATTTTTTTATCCCAATAATAGGAATATTTGGCCTTGTCGATGTTAGGGGAAGAGATCAAAGGCATGTTTTTGGAGATTCAACATGGTTTTGTGATCATTTTCATATTGTTCTTCATTTTCTTCATAAATTTAGAGGTAGATGCATCGACTCTAAACAATTATTTCATAAATGAGAATTTAAAATTCATATTTTATTATTTTGTGTGAAATTTATTGTCAAATTGTTGTGAAGTGATTTATGGAAACCCCCTTTTTGACGGTTTATGTAATTTTGGAAATTGGTTGTTTTGGTGTAAAGTGAAAATGGTAACTTCATTTTAAAATAACAATTTTTAAATGGTTATATGGTTTTGATGAATGTAAAAGGTTTTTAAATAAAAAATTGTTTTATTGAAATGTTTTTATGAAGATGTATCGTAATTTTGTTGTTTTAAATAATTAAAAGTGTGTGGAATGTGATGGACATTGGTCATGAAGTACCACTATTAATGGGATGGGTAATGGACATGAAGTTCCACTATCAAAGGTAACACTATAGTTGTATGGTTATGTGGGTGGGTGGTGTGGATATGTGATATGGAATGTGTATTTCTGATTGAACACATGAAATGGTTGGAATGACATGTTTGGTTACCTTCCATGGAACTTCATGTTGTTCGGAGAAAACTATTTTACAATGGAAATTGTTTTATAAACTATTTACAATTTTTTTATATAAATTGGTTTATATAAATTTTATAACATGTTCTATCCTGTTGGATTGAGTAGGGAATTCATTTGGGAAAAGACAACTATATTTCATTACACACCCCTTTCTTTTTCACTTTTTTACTTTTGCATATATTGTTCATCAGGACATAAGAAACAGTAAAATATCACACTATATTAGTGGTTCGTCGTGATAATTTGACTATTTTGTGGAGTTGAATCATTGATCATGTTTGGAGCTATGAAGTTATGTAATTGGAATCTTGTTTTTGTTGGTTTTTTATTCCATTGTGTGCTTTGATATTAGTAGTCTTCAATTATGGTACTCAGTTATAGTTTGATTTGATATGAATGTATTTACAAAGAGTTTTTTAAAATTTTATCATGAATCATGTAGTGGTATTTTTATGGAATATAAGGATGGGTTGTTTTATTTATTAAAGGTAATATATCATCCATGTGTATCGATTCCCTTGGCATTTATTTTTACCCTTTGGCACCTTGGGGTTGTTTCTTAAGTCCAAGTAATGCTCCAATGCCTTCTCAACATAATGGGGAGGGAAGGTATGTTACTAGGGGTATTGGTATTAGTCCTTCCAATTATATTTGTGGAAAAAATTATATCATCTTGTTTGGTCCTTGACTGACAAGTGGTCATCAGTTCTTTTTGTCTCGAAGATGATATTATTATTTTTTATTCCTTGAGTTGGGATTGTAGAAAGGAGTAGGATTTTCCGGACTTGAAATGTAGAGAATAAAAATATATAAGTCATATTTTATGTTAAACATAAATTTACTAGGGTGTTGGGTCCATACATGTTTTGGAGACACATATAAGAATTTTAACCTCATTTTCATGGGTTAATCCAATGAGATGTGAATGACATGAATTGTAGAAAAGACTTCCCAAAAAGAGTTCATATTTAATTCTGATTAATGATTTATGATTTTATTCTAAAATTCATATTTTTAAAAAAAATTAAAGTTGTTTACAAATATGAGATTTTGAAAATGTAGGAAAAGGTTATTTATAAAATAGTTATATTTTAAAAAGTATTATTGAAATTTTCAATAATGGGTGAATATGGAAAATGAAGAATTTTGGAAATCCATGTTATGATATAAGTGATGTGGTGTAATTTGAGATTCTTAAGACTTAAATTGCTAGAGAGAGATAATTATGATGTTTTTTGTGCTTATAGAAAATGGCACCTCGTAGGAATCTTAGAAACAACCTGAAAGAATCTATTGAGAATGTGGTTGCACCTAAGCCACATGTGAACCGATAGCTGGTTCAGAGTATATTTAAAGCACTTCAGGGTTTAGATAAAGGAGAAATGATGAATCAACTAACAAAAGTGGACCACTCCATCCAATTTAAGAGGTAGAATCCACCCATCATTTGGGGTGATTTAGAACCAGAGAGGAAAAGTTGTGGATAAATAGGATGAATCAAATCATCAATTTCCATGGATCAATAGTACATCTAAATGTCATTCTGGAAACATATCTACTAGATGATCTTTCTTGAAAATGTAGGGATTAAGATTTTCAGTCCAAATTAATCTAAGGAATTGGTTTGTATGATTTTAAAGAATGGTTTAACAAACAACTTTATCCTTATAAATTCAAAATTACAAGCCTGACATACTTATTTAGATTGAGATTGGAATGTCTCATATCGAGAGATTATGTTGAAAAAATTGTGATTTCAGTCCATTTTTCACTTAAATTTGTTTCTAGTGCATCTTTAAAGGAACACATCTTTGGATATGAGATGAGGTAGGATATTCTCTTGAATATTCTTATGATCTGTATAATAGATTAAACAGTGATGGATAACATAGTTACTTTTAAAGAAAGGTACATATTAGGAGCTACATGTGGAGGGTGTATATTTATACTTATAGGAAACAATGGGAACTCGAATGATGTGACCTAATAGAAGTGGGAAAAATATTTCAAAGGTAGTGGGATGGATCCGAATCCAATGGCTAGTTCATAATACAAGGGATAGATCTGTAAATATTCATCCATTCTCCAAGAGAAATCCAAGATGTTTCTTATGTGGTTCCATAGACCACGTGAATTGACAATTTATGGCACAATATAGAGCATGGAACAATTGAAATCATGTGGGGAATATTAAATGATATTTTTATAGTGCTTTGAGGTAGGTTGTTTGGGAAACTTCTCATTTTTCACAGTCGGCATATTCTTTGATTGGGTGAGGGCATCAGAATACTTCTCATCATCAGAAAATATTTTTCCTTGGTAATTCTGAAAATACAACAAATCCTCAGCAAGGGAAATCTCAACATGGAAATAAGGAACAAGGTTTCATGAGTAAGAAATTACTTGGAGCTGAACAAGTTATTGTGGATAACCAGTCTTGACCATTGACTGTGAGAGGTATTATTTTTTTAATTATATAGTTATGAAAACATTATTTGATTTGGGTGTTTCCCATTACTTTATTTATTCTTGTGATTTTGATTTTATAGGTTTAAAAGTTATGATGATTTATTATTTTTTGAAACATTAAAATCCACTTCGTAAAAGTGAATTTAGAGCCTTTTGTGTATAGAATATTCTATAACTGTTGATGGAATTGAGTTTATGTGGGATTTATTAGTGGTGGAGATGTTTGTATATAACATAATCCTGGGTATGGACTATTATATGTCATTATGTAATTGATGAGTAATATATTTTGAATATATCTAGATTCTTTTGTGGTGGTTTGTGTCGATGATATATTGTTGTATTCATGGAAAAAGGATGAGATTGAGAAACAATTGGAAACTGTGTTGGGAAGCTTGAGATATTATAAGTTTTAATATGAATTATCAAAGCGCTATTTTTTGGGTAAAAGATGTAATATTTCATGTCCATATAATTTTTGGAAGTGGTGTTTCTATGGATCTAAAAAGTACAAAGGTTGTTATCTCATGAAAATCACCAAATAAAATCTTTAAGATACACATATTCAATGGTCTTGTTTGTTATTAATGATGGTTTTTTCATGATTCATCACGACTAGCTTCACCTATGATGTCTTTGATAAGGAATAATGTTCCATTCTAATGGAGTGAGGAATGGCAGAATTATTTACATGAGGTTAAATTTTTCCTTATGTACGCACCAATCATGATTTTTTTAAAATTAGGAAAATGGTATGTGGTGTATTTTGATACCTCATGATCTGAGTTGGGATGTGTTATCAGGTAGGGAGATCATGTTGTTACTTATCGATTAAGTAAATTATTGTTGCATGAGAAGAACTACCCAACATACAATTTGGAGTTTTCTACTGTAGTCCATGCATTAAATACATGGATTCATTATCTCTTTGATAATAAATTTACAATTTTTATCGACTATAATATCTTGAATCATATTTTCCCACAACAGTATTTCAACATAAGTCAAAATAGATGGATGAAGTATGTCCATATTTTTTAATTAGATTTGATGTATATAACGGGCAATGGAAATTCTATGGAAGATGCATTAAGTAGAAATTTATATACTCGATTTTTAAAAGAGGCTTCAGAACAATGGAAATTAATGTTGATGGTAGAATAAATGATCTTTTAAAGTGAAGAAGAAGGTGATGTTATGGTTTTCATTATAGTTTTATTGGTTCAGCGACTGCTAAAGATCGATAAATAGGCACATACGTCTGATTCAGAATGTGTGTTGATGAGGGAAGAACTCAATGGTGGGGAGACCATTGAGGGATAGATGTTGGATGTGAGATAAATTTTGTTGTTTAGAAATCAGATGGTCATACCTATGTAGTTTTAGGAACAGGTTTTTCATGATTATGACTATTCAATATGGGTTGTTCATCCTATAATATATAATTTGTATAAGCCATTGAAAGTACAGTTTTGAGGGGTTGGTATGAAAAGGAAGGTAGTTAAATTTTTTTGAGACACTTAACCTATCATTAGGTTTAGGTAAAGCATCTATGACTAGAAAGTATGATGCAATATTAAACTACTATTATTTGCAGATGGGAGTAAATAACCACATATTTTGTTACATGTCTCGTAGGAATTGTCTGGAATCACGATTCCATATGGGTGATAGGGAATCAATTACCAATTTCAGACCACATCTTCATTATTCATGAATATCATATGGTGTAACATGTTTAAAAAATATATATCTGAGAAGTGGTAAAGAGGTATGGAATACTATTTTCGGTAGTATCAGATAGAGATCCTTGAATTAAATCTTATTTCTAGAAATCCAAACCAAGATCCCTTGGAACTAATTAGACCAAGAGTATGGTGTATCAACGTCTGATAGATAGATTATCATAAAGGAATATAAAAACATTGTAAGGCATGTTTTAGGCTTGTGTAATAGATTTTGGGGGCTCATGGGAGTATTTTACACCCTTAGTAGGGATCTCATATAACAAAATTTATAATCCCTGATACATATGGCACCATTTTATTCATTATTTGGGCATAATTTTTTTATCCACTTTACTGGGTGGAAATAGGAGAGACTTCCATAGTTGGGTTGAGACGTATCTAAGAATCAATTAAGAATATTTAGTTGATAATGAAGAGAATAGAGGCGGCTCAAATCATCAAAAATCATAAGTAGATCATATTCGATAACTGCTGTCATTTGAGGTGAGTGATCATATGTTCTTGAATATATCTTCAAGGCATGGACATCATCGTTTTAAACATAATTAAATTTATCTCCTATATACGTAGTTTCTTTTGAGATATTTTAATTAGTTGGGGAGGTAGTATATTGGTTGGTATTATCACCAAAATTTAGTTTGGTGAATAAAGTGGTTTATGTATCTTAGTTGAAAAAGTATAAGCCTTATATTAACCATCTGATTCGATGGGATCACGTCGACCTATATCTAGATGATTCATTAGTACACATGCTAGTGTATATTGTGGATAAGTCAGATAATGTTTATCAAGGGAAAACCATCGGTCTAGTGTGGGTTTTGTTGCAACGTAGTGAAATTCAAAAAGAGGCATGGTAATTGGAGAAGGAAATTTTCAAGCAATAACCCAAAATATTTCAGGGGAATTCTAGTTTTCTACTTTTTATTGAAGGAAAGAAAAATGGTGGGGATAATGTATCACCCCATGGTTCAACTATGTAACCCTTTATTTATTATTTCAAAGTATGTAAATTTTTTGGGTTATGTTTTGTAGGTTTTGGAAGACTTTTGTAATGTTTTAGGTCTTACCTAAAGGTGCATAATAGGTTCACAGTTAGTTAAAACCATGAAACTCCTATATGAAACTTTTCACAATGAGACATGGGATAAGGGGAAGTCACAAGGTTAGGCACACAGTTTTCCAAACAGTGTGGCCATAAGTGAGAAGTCATGAAAAGTTTGATAGTGGGATTTTTCATGGTTTCTCTAACAATGAATTCCAACCATGTGTGGTCCTCCTTGATGAAAATACTAGTTCATGGTTAGTGCAAGATTTTCCTAACCGTATGACTGACCATGTTTTGTTTAAAAAACTAGATCCTAAAATTGGGAATATAGGTCAAAATTATGATCTAACCCCCTTTCATCCCCAAATTGTCCCTATGTTGAGATTTATATGGCCTAAAGGCTAGGGATTCATTCACCATAATATTGGAAGTGATATTTAGGGACTTTTTTCTATGTTTAAAGCTGATTACCTTAGTAAGTCATCATTTGGGTTTGTTTTGGTGGTTTTTCTTTGATATACTTTCCATTAACTCTGGGATTATTATATATAGTCCATTATGGATAGATATAAGGTTTTTTATTTCAATTTTGGTTTATTTTGGAATTTTTGGTGTTAGGGGAAGAGATATAAGGATGGTTTTTGGATATTCAACCTGATTTTGTGGGAGTTTTCATGCCTTTATTCAATTTTATTAAAAAAATCCAACACAGGAAGCTTCGCTCTTAACACTTATTGCTAGAACTAGAAGGATTATTTTAAAATTGATTGTTTTTGTGAATGTTATTGCGAAATTATTGTGAAATTATTTTTGGAAACCATATTTTTTGATGGTTTTTGAATTATACAAATTGGGTGTTTTGGTGGAATGTAAAAATGGTAACATGATTTTTAAATGAGGATTATAAAATTTTTATATGGTTTGATGGACAAAAATTTGTTTTCAATAAGAATATGGTTTTATTGAAATGGTATGAAAAATATGGATTGGTATATGGTTGGATTAAATTATTAAGCAAGGGTTGAATGGGGAAGATATTGGACTTGGCATACCACCATCAATGGGATAGTTTATGGATGTGAGGTTCCATCTTCAAATGTGACAGCAAGTTTGGATGGTTTTGTCTGTTGGTGTGTTTCTCTATGTGATATGAAATGGGTAATTCTAATTGAACTCATAAAATACTTGGAATGACTTGTTGAGTTACTTTCCTTGGAACATGGTTTTGTTTTGAGAAAACCTTTTTACTATGATAATTGTTTTGTAAATTATTTCTAATTATTTTGTGTAATTTTTTTTATATCAATGTGGTAACATGTTCTATCCTAGATTTTTTATTAGGGAAGTAATATTGGTAAAAATTGTTGAGTTTCATTACTCAACTATGCTTTGTAACTTTGGTGATTTTGCAGATATTGATCATCCAGACATAGAAAAATGTAAAGTATCACACTTTTTTAGAAGTGCATCATGATAATTGGGGTATTTTTTGGATTTGTATCATGTATAAAGTTTGGATATATGGTGTTATGTCTTTTGAGTCTTTGGGTTTTGTTGATTTTGTCTTCCACTGTGTACTTTGATATGGGTATTCTTTCACTATGGTACTCTGTTTTAGTCAGATTTGATATCAATGTATTTAAATTGAGCTATTTTACACATTTATCATGCATTATGTAGTGGTGTTTTTTTATGAAATGTTTGGTTGGTTTGATTTATTTCTTAAGGATAATAACCCCCCACCCACGTGTATTGATGCCCTTTGAATTTTTTCCATCCTTTGGTGCCTTGGGGATGTCGCTTAAGGCCATGTAACGTCCCACTTACTTATCAAGCCAATTAGGGGGCGTCGGATATTAAAATCATTTACCTTTACATTTATCATATTAACTTAGTTATTATTTTATTGATATCATGAAATGTGTGTTCAATATTAACCATGAAATAATTATTATTCTCATGGATTAATTATTTATTCCATTATATGTAAACCTTACTAATCATTTTAGCACATCCATATTATGTTTCCTTTCCCCAAGAATCCATGAAGTGTAATATTAAATATATATAGGGATACACTAGAAGGAATAATTTTTTTATCCTTGAATGAAAATGTTATGATGTAATTAGTGTGTTAATTTCTAATTCAAGACCCATGTATGTATCCATTTTACCAAGACTACTAAGTTGTTCTATCCTTTGGGAAATGATTAAATTGTATCTTATTATAATGTGATGGTATCACGAAACATATTGTGGTATTTTTTATGTTGATTCACTACAATAAAGGCATGAAATGTGGAAATGCATAAAAATGAATCATCCTATCCTTGTGGTCAAATACAACACATAGATGTGAACAAATCTAGCATAATGTTTACACATAACATATGTGAATCATCATACCATCATCATTATTAAAAAAACTATCATAATTTTCATTCATATTACAAATTATCTCAAGAGATACATCACATTACTCAATTGAATTAGTGGGATAAAAAATTCTCTGACCACCCATCACATCATGATATTTACATAATCATTGTTGTGACATATGACATATAAAAATTATATTAATGAAATAACCCATGTAATGGAATCATTTTCATAATGATATCATCAATCATGATATTGTTAATAAACATTGGGGTCCCAAATAACAAATTAAAAACATATCTGGTATATAAATCATCACTCGTTATTTGAAGAAGAAATAACTCAAATACAATCTAGATGTGTTTTGGAAGGAAGAGTTATTTTTTAATTCAATTTATTTTTCATAAAATCATGTTTTAAAACATATATATCTTATAAAATATATTTGAATAATAATAAAATTCTATTTATGGAACATTATTTTATTATTCATAACAAACATTTCAAGGAGGGATAACATGAAGAAAATTTGTCGGGTTTGAAAATCCCCTTACCTTACTTATGAATGCGTTATAAACTTGTAATTAATATCTTGGACAAACATATTTGATTCATTATTTACTAAATTCAAGGCCTCTTATAAATTTATTTTATTTATTATAATTTTATTATGATAATTTATGTACATTTTGATAAGTTATAGAGTTCAATTTCATTGTTCTAAGAGCATTTATTTTCATGGTTTTCGTGAACTATTTGCTTGTATATAATTATGGATGTTCTTGTAAAATGTAAATAATTACCAAAATTGAAATGTAGTCTTATTAATTCATTTAGATAAGTTTAAATGGCCCCATATATCAGTTTTTTATGGTTATAGGATGATTCATTTTATAAAATATTAATGATAAATGTTAGTTTATTTTGGTAGTTATTCCAACAATCACTAACTAGTTTCTTTTTATTTAATATTATGTATATAAATTATTTCCATAACATTAAAATAATTATAATATACATATTAAAATTTTATTTAAATTTTTTAATGGTTTTTCACCATCATTTAGGGTGATAATTAAAAATGAAAACTCTTCATCCACGAAGGGGTTAAACTGAAAAAATAAGGGATGTGTTTTCATTTTTATAATAAATAGAGAATAGAGGAGATTTTATGATGGATATAACATTAAAACAATATAATTTTATTATATACGTGATACTAGAGTTTTCAAGTATTGGGTAGTTGAGGGGAAGATAAGAAAATAAAATTAATTTAAAGAGAAAGATTGAGGATTTTACCTATGGTGTGCTGTTTCCTTGGGAACCTCCTATAGGTGCTAGGGGTTGGCCTTTTTTTTTTCTGTTAGCTCGTGTACATGAGGAAAAGGCATAAAACTATATTTGGGATGAATAGTTACATGATACAAGGCATATAATGTTTGAGGATAAGTATTTTTATTTATAGGAGGGTATAGATGTATTTTATTATTATTATATTCATTAGTTTATTATTTTGGGTCAATACGATATATAGAGTTCATTCCTATGACTATATATAGTTAATGTTTCATGAGTGTTCATTAAAATGGGTTCATATATCATCTATGGGTGTTCAATATAATGGGTATAACTCTTCCCTAATGAGTCACTTGAACTCTACCCAAGTGATCTTCGCCTCATCGTGGGACTACGTCACAAAACTCCACCATTTTCCTGCAGAACCCTACAGAAGGATCACATATTGAACTACCACCATATCAGGAGGGTTATTTATTAAGAGTAATACATGGGTTACTACCTCAAGGTGGTCATCATATATATATGGGTATAGATCACACCAATACCTCATAGGACGTTGTGTCTGGAACTCGGGCAATGTACTGAGACAACACACATCCTTGGACTGAACTTTTGGGACAACTAGCCACTCAATGGGTGGCGGCACAACTAGTGGACCACCTAGAGGTACCACCTCAGAAATAGTTCCCTATGTCGAAGCCTCATCATGGGGCAGATATGCATCATGATCATTTCATAGAATCCTATCTGGCTATCATCATGGAGGCATCCTAGAAAAAAATCAAGATGCACCACGATCAAAGAGTATATCTGGGGACCTCACTCAAGAAGGACAAGGAAAGGAAAAAACGAAACCCCATAATAAATGATTCATGTACCATTATTTCCCCGTAAAATAAGTTCTCTAATGTGCTGAGTCAAAAAATAGGTTATTAGTATCCTACTGAATTGATATGTCAGCCTCCGTGCCAATACTAGAACCTCATGTTTAAGAGCCAAACTCAGAATATCCAAACCCTATCGGTATGAAAACAAACCAAATCATTTTTATGGGGAAAACTCAAAACTACTTCACATGGAATGAACTTGATCTGATACCAATTTTTCATGAACTAACCCATGCTGAGGCATGAGATGAAACTTCCCCAACCCGCCTTTATAGACAAGTGGTTAGAGACATTCTCAAATAACATAACTAAACCCAGTGAGGCCTTTTCCTAAAGTACCTCTACATACACACCAACAAACATCTCAATAAAATATTATAGAGATATAAAAAGATTAAACATAAATTTATGTATACACCTATTCCAAATTTGAGTACAGTAGAAGTACTGATGTAAAAGAAAAACAAAAACAAGCACCCACCAAAAGAAAACTGTAAAAGTGTCCAACCTACTCAGAAGGGGGGGTTAAATTCCAAAAATAACTGTCAGAAAGATACTCACCCCAACTTTGGTAAACACCTTTATTAGTCTATCTCACTAAGCTCTTCTTGCCTCAGGTCCTTTATGGACACCATCCAAATGCATATGGTCTCAACAAAGAAACAGAATATGTGTAGGAAAAGCCTGTGTAGGGGTGAGAATAAATATACTTAGTAGGTTCCCCAAAAACACAAAAGAATAGGGAGAGAATGAAATGTGATAGTCTACCTAACCTATTGAGAGGGAACCCCATTGAGAGAGAAAGTCCATATAAACTTATCTTCTATTTTTCATGACTTTTCATCTATGTCAAAATAATCCCCAACTAGATAGTAAGGAAAATGACTCCTTCCCACAAATAAACACAACAAGAGAGCGAACGTAAACTCATCCAAACACAAGGTGGTCGACAGAGTGAGAACATGGACTTCTCATCGAGCCTTGGATTCCTATAGTAGGATATTTAACTCATCTAACCATGATAAGATAAACACAGAAAGAACAAGGAATACCCTACGCATCTTCACCTACCATGGAAGGAGAGTAAGAAAAATAAAGGTATGGGAACATGAGAGGTAGGTATACTCAATCCTCAAGGGGTGCCAACCCAAAAAATTGAATGGTTGAAAGGGATTTCAGACATCACCCAGATATAATCAAATCAAACTCCTAGTTTCATTAGGTTCCGGACTCATATCTTGAAATAGGATTATACTCAAGGCTCTAAATGTAAACACTAAACAAGGAGAACACACTGCATGAGCACAGCCATCATAGATAGAACTCGTTTGAGAGATACGCTCCATCAAGAACAACCTATATGGTCAATCTATTGATACCAGCACTAAATTTTCTTCCATCATAATCATGGACATGGTGTAAGGATAATGGAACTAAGCGGAGAGGCCTACTCCTCAACACCTCCATGCAATTGAGGTAGAACTACTCTAAACCATTCACCATGTGTATATTATCTATGATAGGGAACATAGGGGCCCACACCTCAACATTTCCCCATAGTTGAGGGACTACAAGCTCCTAAATAATATGAAAATCCTTCATCTCTCTTGTATGGAGTATCCCACACCTCAGTCCATCGAGGGAGGGACCCACTCCTCAGAACTATAATCAAAATACAAGGGATATCCAAATCTAATGGAGGACCCATTCCCCACATCATTTCAGAGATGGGAGAGTACCACTCTGTAGACGAGGACCTACACCCTAGAATTATAGGGGAGTAATACTCAAATAAAGGAGGACACACACCTCGATAGGACATGGGTGTAAAAATCTGTATATATAGGACCTTCACCATAACCATATAGGGGAGTACCACTTTGTGTCTAGTGTACCCACACCCAAGTATGATAAGGGAGTACCGAATCTTCTGTCTTGTTTACTATGGGGAATCCACACCCAAGTATGATAGGGGAGTGCCGACCCCAAGCTACATGACCCATTACCTGGCATGGTAGGGGAGTACTAACTCTTCTAAAAAACTACGTATGGAGGACCCGCACCTTGAAACGACATGCGAGTTCCGAATCTAAGGATAGAGGACCCAGACCCTACCATGGAAGGGGAACACCCACTCTTCTTATATGCCACATATGGAAGACTCGTGCCCTGGTATGTCTGGGGAGTACCTACCCCAAGGATAGAAGACCCACACCCTAGTCCAACAGGGGATTTCTTACTCTCTTTAGCCAACTAGTATAGAGGGACTTCACTCTATCACAATAGGAAATCATTGTCCAGCTTTACGAATGATATGGGGACTTTATGCACTAAACCATTTGGGGAGTTTGAATAGTACCGAAAATCCCTTGATGATTCCCAACAACCCATGTGTCTTCCCTGGACACCCAAGTTGAAGGAACTCAATCACCACACCTCAATACCATCCACTTTTTCCAGCACTGACACGCCCTCGCGGTTTTAGGTCACTTCATAAGGATGTGTCTTCATGGGGAAATCATTCATATTCGGCATGAGTCCATGGCTATGCCAAACCACATCTGGTCTAAAAGAAATAACCCAATCAAAAAAGTACCTTCACCCAAGACGTGGGGAGTCCCATCAATACTAATGAAAATAGTTAAGGGAAAAATATGCTCTGATGTCATAGGGGAGTACTAGTCCCAATATCTGTCTTCAGGAAGCAGACTAATCTCCAACATCTATCAAGCACCACTACTGAGAGCATCATGCTCATTCTTCATGTAGTAACACTATCAAGGGTAGGGGACCTGCACCCTGTTCCTTCAAGGGAGCACCGCCTTACCTGTCTAAAGAGTCTAGGGGACCCACATCCTAAAGTTGATGGGAAGGGTATCAAACCCAACGTCATCCCATTTATTTAACCCAACCACTACCCACATTTTTCATTATTACAGAAGATTATTGACTGAAACATGCCACCTCATACCTTGTAGGCCGAAACTGAGGCCTCCATCGTGTTCTATGTGAATAAACACTCAGGATAGTCTTCTCACATGCCTTAATATGAGTCCCAAGGAAGGAGTTATAGAAGGTGAAATATTTCAAGGAGATCCCTAGGAGTAGATTGCATGCACATGGGAACACACGATGTTAGGGCCCACCCATGTTCATGGATGTGTATCTGGTTAACACGATTTCCAACTGATGAAGGGGTGCACGATGTGTACAGGACGTACATATCATGTTTTTCTTCACCTGACACCTATCCATGTATTTTAACCTGTTTCTGTTTTCCAGACATAGTGTCCAGGTACTTTGGTCATGTGTTAGTGCCTGACCATGTGTTTTCACATGTATTCCCATTCCATATTCCATAGTCACAATTTTCGAGTACTACTAGTCATGTAACCCTGATACATGGCATGTAGTCCCCAAATTTCATCCTCCATGAACAGGAAGTGATATTCATCCTTTTTCATTGGACTACATGTTGTGTAGTCAGTTATTCTAGTTGGAAATTACCTACAAAACACTCAATTTTCTCTGATTCAACCCAAAATTTGTAGATCTACTTAGCAGGGATCATAATAAAGTGAAATAGGACCTAAGAACGTTATAATAATGTAAAAAATGGGATCATGAATAAAAAACAACCTACTTTGATGGAGAAACACTGATGCTTCATTTGAAGAACAGTTCTAGGATCTTTCTGGTTCGTAATATGATAATGATCTACTTCAAAAATGGAGATCGACGGTGCCTCTTTGTGTTGATTTAGTGTCGGTTCATTGACACCAAAGAGAGAAGAGGAGGGGGCTCCGATTTGGTTATGTGCACCCAATATGAGGGATGGGAGGTTTGAGTGTATTAGGTTTAGGTAAATCATTTAAATAAAATATCAATTATTTAATTATTTCACATTAAAATGAACTTGCTAATTTACCTCCATCCAAAACTCATGGCATGGACAATTTTATGTCACATCTTGGGTAAAAACGAAATTCTGGACACAACTACAACCTTAGAAATCTAATATGAGACTCCAGTCATGATTTATATCTATTTTCAAGTGAAACTATAGCTATGTGAAAAAAATATAATTATTATTTTTAAAATCACCACGTCGAGCCTCTTGGGGCCCCAGATTCCTATGCTGGCTCTATGCTTTGCTTGAGAAATATTCTAGGAAATATTTCCAAATCATAAAATTCAAAACTAGGGTCCCTACAAAAAGGTTAAGGGAGTATTCCCCCATTGAATTGAAAGTAAACTGGATGTTTTTCTTGGTTCATTAGAGGAAGATTCCCATTGTAAGTCAGCATTAGTGGTATTTTTAGTGGATTTTCTTAAATATAATTTCCCCCTCACAAGAATTCATAGATCTAATTCATTGTGGATAGATCTAATGTTTTTATTCCAATAATGGTAATATTTAACCTTTTTATGTTAAGGTAAGATATCAAAGGCATGTTTTTGAAGATTCCACCTGGTTTTGTGGTCATTTTCATGTTTTTCTTAATTTTGTTCATAGATTTGGAGGTAGGTGGATCAACTCTCAACTATTATTTCTTGAACTTGAATTTATAATTTCTATTTAATTGTTTTTTGTGAAATTGATTGTCAAATTTTTGAGCAGTGATTGATGGAAACCCTCTTTTGTGACTATTAAGGGAATGTTGTTAATTGGTTGTTTTGGTGGAATGTGAGAATGGTAGCTTGATTTTAAAATGAATATTTTAAAAAGGTTATTCAGTATTGATGCATGGAAAATGATTTACATATGAAAATGGTTCAATTTAAGTGGTTTTGAAAAGATAAATTGGATTACGGATGGTGTAAATAATTAAGAGTGTGTGGAATGGGATGGACATTGGTCGTGTAGTACCACCATTAAAGGGATAGATAATGTACAGGATGTTCCACTATCAAATGTAACACCAATATTGAATGGTTGTTTGGGTGGGTGGTGTGGAGATGTGACATGGAATTGGTATCTCCAACTGAACACATGAAATGGTTGGAACGACATGTTTGGTTACCTTTCATGGGACTTCATGTAGTTTTGAGAAAACTATTTTTCTATGGAAATTGTTTAATAAACTATTTCTAATTGTTTTATATAAATTAGATTACATAAATTTGCTAATATGTTCTATCCTGGTTGATTGAGTAGGGAAGTAATTTGGGGAAACCTAATAGGTTTCATTACTCACTCCCTAATTTTTCACTTTGGTACTTTTTCATATATTGTTCATCATGACATAGGAAATGGTGAAATATCATAGTTCATTAGTGGTACATCATTATACATGGACTTTTTTGTGGAGTTGTATCATGGAGGATGTTTGGATCTGTTGAGTTATGTCATTGCAGTCATTGGATTTTGTTGGTTTTTTATTTTGTTGTGTATTATAATATTACTTGCCTTCTTTTGTGGAACTCTATTGTAGTTTTATTTGATATAAATGTCTTTACATTGAGTTTTTTACATTTTGTCATGAATCATGTTGTGTCCTTTTTTATAGAATTTTTGGTTGTATTGTTTTATTTCTTAAAGGTAAAATCTCCCCCATCTGTATTGAATCCCTTGTAATTTATTGGTAGGGTTTGGCACCTTGGGGATGTTGCTTAAGGCCACATAATGCTCCAATTCCTTCTAAAGATAATGAGGAGGGAGGTATATTACTAGTTCTATTATTATTGGTCCCTCCAATTATCATTATGTAACTAATTTTAACATCTGGTTTAGTCCTTGAATAATAAGTGGTCATCAGTAATTTCAGTCTCAACGATGAAATTATTATTTTATATTTCTCGAGTCAGGATTGTAAAAAGGAGTAGGATTTTTGGGAAATGAAATGTATAGAATAAAAATATATAACTAATATTTTTAGGATAAATATAAAGTAACTAGGGTGTTTTGTACATAAGTGTTTTGGAGACACATATAGAAATTGTAACCTCATTATCGTGGGTTTATCCAATGAGACAATAATGAAATTTATTATAGAAATGAATTACCAATAAGGGTTCATATTTCATTTTGAGTAAGGATTTATGAGTTTGTTCAAACATGTATATTTTTCAAAATTGTTAATTTTTTTTAAAAATATGAGATTTTGAACATTCCTGAAAGGGTTATGTTGAAAATAGTTATATTTTTAAAAGCATGGTGGAAATTTTCAAAAATGGATGAATGTGGAAAATGCTGAATTTTGGGAAGCGTTGTTGTAATAGATGTGATGTGGTATAATTTGAAATTTTTAAGCCTTCAGTTGCTAGAGAGTGAAAATTATGATGTTTATTGTGTTTGTAGAAAATGGAACCTGATAGGCATCATAGAATCAAACGGAAAGAATCTTTTGAGATTGTGGTTGCATGTAATCCACAAGTGAACCAATAGCAGGTTAAGAGTATATTCTAAGCCTTTTAGGCTTTGTATAGAGGAGACATGAGGAATGAAAAAAGAAAAGTGGACCACTATGTCCAATTTAAGATGCAGAATATGCCCATCATTCTGGGTGATTTAGAACCAGAGAGGCAGAGGTGTGGATAAATAGGATGAATCAAATATTTGATTTATATAGCACAATAACGGAGCAGAAATTCATTCTGGGGATGTATATTCTATAATATCATTCATCCCAATGGTGGGATTTAGCTTTTCAGTCCAAATTTGTCTAAGGCATTGTTTGGGGGGATTTTGAAGAATTGTTTAACAATAAATTATAACCTTATACATTCAGAATTCCAAGAATGACATACTTCTTCATCTTGAAATTAGAAATCCTCGCAATGATATATTATGTGTCCAAAATTATAATTTATTCCACTTTTCTCTTAAATTTGATGCTAGTGCATCATTAATTGAACACAACTTTGGAATTTAGATGAGGTATGAGATTTTATCGAAGATTATTTTGTTCTGTATAATAGATTAAACAAATATGGAGAACATATTGACTTTTAAAGAAAGGTACATATCATGAGCTACATGTGGAGGGTGCATATTGATACCTATTGAAAACAATGGGAACTCGAATGATTTTACCAAATTGAAGAGGTAAGAAATTTTCCAAGGTAGTGGTATGGACCATAATCTATTAGACGGATAATAATCCATTGGATGGATCATAATCCATTGGATGGATCATAATCCAATGGATGGATCAATATATATTCTTCCAAGACCCAGGAGAATTCCATGATGTTTTTAATGTGGATGCCTGGACCACATGAAAAAAAATGTACGGTACAACCTAGAGCATGCCATACTTTCAATCAAATGGGGAATCTTCAAAGATGTTTTTGTATTGATTAAAGGTAAGGTGTTTGGAAAAATTATTATGTTTGAAAGTTGTCATATTCTTTAATGAGGTGAGTGGATTAGAATACCTATCATAAGAAGAATAGTGAATTCCATGGTAATTCCATAAATACCATAAATCCTCAACAAGGGAAATCTCAACATGGAAACAAGGAACAAGGTTTTGCGAGTAAGAAATTATTTGTATCTAAATAAGTTATTGTGGATAACCTGTCTAAACCATTGACTATGATAGTTATGATTGATTTTATTTATATAGTTATACAAACATTGTTTGATACATGTGTTTCCCATTCCGTTATTTCCTCTTTTGTTGTTGATTTTCTAGGTTTAGAAGTTAAGACGATGCCTTATTTGTTTAATCATGAAACTCCTCTTGGTAAAAGTGAATTTAGATTCTTTTTATGTATATAATATTCTATAACTATTGATGGAGTTGAGTTGATGTTATAATTCTTGATGGCAAAGATTGATGTCTATGAAATAATATTGGTATGGATCAGTTGATGATGTTCAATGATCACATCAACTGTTATATAGGGAGAGTCAGTTTTCTAAATAAGGATGGCATTGAGAATATCTCTAGGGTAGATAAGAATGTAAATGTAGGTGTAATAGTCTTGTTGGCACCAGAAGTGGTAATGATATCATGCTAGTTGGAAGATTTTACATTGGAATCCATGGAAGATATCGAGAATAAAAGTTTTCTAGAAATTGTTGATCAACTTCCTAATGATTTTCCCAAAACTTTATAAGGGTTTCCACCTCAAGAGAAGTGGGTTTTAGGATTTATCATTTTCTAAGAGACATTAATATTTACCTTCCATCTTACTGGATGGATCCAATAGAATTTAAGGATTTGAAATTGTAGTTGGAAGAGAAAAAAAATGGTTCATTCGGCGTTGCACATCTCTGTGGGAAGCACCCGTCTTATTTGGGAAAAAAGTATATGTATCTCTAAGGTTATATTTAGACTATCGTAAACTTAAATACGTTATGATAAAGAATCAGTATCCACTTCTAATCATTGATTTTTTTTATAAATTGACGGGAGCTTAGTGGTTCTATAAAATAGAATTGCAATCATGATATCACCAATTGGATGTTTATAAGAAGTTTATTCCGAAAACAACTTTCAAAATTAGATATGGACATTATGAATATGTGGTTAATACTTTTAGTCTAATGAATACATGAGAAGTCTTTGAGGAATTGATGAATCAGTTATTTTGAATATATCTAGATTCTTTTTTGGTGATGTTTTTTCATGACATATTGGTGTATTCATGAAAAATGGATGAGCTTGAGAAACACTTGGTGATAGTGTTTGGAATATTGATAGATCATACATTTTAATCTAATTTATCAAGGTTATATATTTGGTTATAAGAGGTAATATTTATTGGCCATGTAAATTGTGAATGTTGTATTTTTATGTATCCAAAATAGATAGAGGTTGTTTTCTCATAGAAACCACCAAAGAAAATCTTTAAGATTCATAGTTTCTATGGTCTAGAAGGTTATTATTGATTCTTTGTTCATGATTCCACATGACAAGCTTCACCTATAATGGATTTTAAAAGGAAGACTTTTCCATTCTAATCGAGCGAGGAATGTTAGAAGTATTTCTCCGAGTTTGAATTTTTTTTCTTTTTCAAGCACTAATCTTGATTTTTCTAAAATCAGGACAAGGGTACGTGGTGTATTTTGATACCTTGCGATCTGATTTGGGATGTGTTCTCATGTAGGGAGATCATGTTGTTGCTTATGTATTATGGAAATTTCAGTTTCATGAGAAGAACTACCCAACATGATATTTAGAGTTTGTCATTGTAGTCCATGCTTTGAAGACATGGTTTCATTATCTTTTTAATGAGAATTTTTCACTTTTTATCAATCAAAAGATATTGAAACATATTTTCTCACAATTGTAGTTGAACCTGAGTCAAATAAAATGGATAAAAAATCTCCAAATTTTTTAATTATACATGATGTATATTACTTGTAATGGAAATTCAATGGAATATGCATTAAGTAGAAATTCAAATACCTATATGTTAAAAGAGGCTTCAGATCAATGGAAATTAAAATCGATGATAGAATAAATGAACTTTTAATGTGAAGACCAAGGTGATGTTATGGTTTTCATTCATGTTTCATTGGTTCTATGTCTGGTAAAGATGGTTAAAGAGGAATAGACATCTGATTCAGAATGTGTGGTGATGAGGAAATAACTCAATGTTGGGAGAAAATTGAGGGATAGATATTGAATGTGAGTTTAGTATTGTTTTTCAGAAATTAGATGGAAATAACTATGTCTTTTTCAGAATAGGTTATTCATGATTACTACCATTTGATAGGGGATGTTCACATTGGAATATAGAATATGTATAAGTCATTAAAAGCACAGTTTTTAGGGGTTGGTATGAAAAGGAAGGTGGATAACTCT
This sequence comes from Viscum album, assembly GCA_963277665.1. NCBI lineage: Eukaryota > Viridiplantae > Streptophyta > Magnoliopsida > Santalales > Viscaceae > Viscum > Viscum album. Next base: position 644,723,135 of record OY728127.1, read on the forward strand.
TTTCAAGATACATAACATATCATCAGGTTAAGGGAAATAATCGGCGACTAGAAGGTATGTTTCAGTATTAACCTATTCCTATTTATAAATGGGAATAAATAACCACATATTTTATGATAGGTATCCTATGAATGGTTCAGAATCATGATTACATATGGGTGAGAGTGAATAATTTTACAAAGTTAGTCCATTTCATCTGTATTCATGAATATCATATGGTGGAATAAGTTTCAAAAATATATATCTGAGAAGTGGTAAAGTGGTTTGGAAAACCAGTTTCAATTGTATCATATAGGGATCCTATAATAAAATCTCACTTCTAGAAATACTTAGATAATGCCCTTGTAAATTGGTTGACCAAGAGTACTGTGTATCAACCTTAGATAGATGGACAATATAAAAGGATTATAGAAATATTGGAAGACATGTTTCAAGCTTGTGTAATGGATTTTTGTGGCTCATGGGAGGAGCGTATACCCTCATTGGAGATATCATATAACAACATTTATAAATCCTTGATACATATGGATTTTTTTTATTCAATATATGGGCATACTTGTATTTATCCTCTTTTTTGGGTGGAAATAGGTGACACTTTACTAGTTGGGCCAAGCTATGTCCATTAAATAATGAAGAAGATTAGGTTGAGCATGATGCGAAAGGAGACAGCTCAGGGTCATAAAAATCATAAGTAGATAATATTTGATGACCACATCCATTTGAGTTGAGTGATCATGTGTTATTAAATATCTCCTCAAGGCTTGGAAATCACCATTTTGAAAATAGGGAATGTTATCTCTTATATACATAGGCCCTTTAGGGATACTTGAATGGGTCAGAGAGGATGCATATTAGGTGGTATTATCACCACAATTCAGTGTGGTGCATAATGTTTTTCATTTATCTTAGTTGAAAAAGTATAAGCCTGATCCAAACCATCTGATTTGATGGGATCACATTGATCTAGAGCTGAATGATTCATTATTTCACATGCCAGTTCATATTGTGGATAGAAAAGATAAAGGCTTGAAAAGAAAAACCCTCAGCCTACTGTCGGGTTTGTTTCAACATGGTCAAATTCAGGAGGAGACAAGGGAATGGGACACAGAAATTGTTAGGCAATGACCCAAACTCTTTCAAGGAAATTCAAATTTTCTACATTGAGGGGATGGAAAGTCCAATGGTGGGGACAATGTATCCCCCTATGTTTCAAATATATAACCCTTTATTTATTATTTTTTAAGTATGTAATGTATTTGGGTTATGTTTGGTTTGGTTTAGAAGACTTTTGGAATGGTTTTGGTCTTCCCTAAATTTGTGCAATAAGTTTACAGTTATTTAAAACCATGAAACTACTATAGGAAACTGTTTATAGTGAGACATGGGATAAGGGGACGACACTAGGAAAGGCACAAAATTTTTCCAAACCGTGAGGCCATCAAGGAGAAATCATGAAAAGTTTGATAATGGGATTTTTCATTTTTCTTTAATTATGCATTCCAACCATGTGTGGTCCTCCTTGAGGTAGCTACTGGCACTTGGTTAGCGCATGGTTTTCCTAACTGTATGACTAACCATTTTTGGTTTAAAAACTATATCCTAAAATTGTGGATGTAGGACAATATTAAATTACAACCCATTTTTTTCTCCAAATTGACCCTAAGTTGAGATTTATCCGGCCCAAATTCTATTGATACATTCCCAATAAAATTTGAAGTGATCCTAAGGCATTTCTTTCCATGTTAAAGGCCAATTCCATTAGTAAGTCATCATTTGTGATAGTTTCTGGTGGTTTTTCTTAGATATACTTTCCACCTACCCTAGGATTATTATATCTAGTCCATTTTGGATAGAAATAAGGCTTTTAATTCCAATCATTTTTTTGGACTCGTTAATTTCAGGGGAAGATATACAAGGAGTGTTTTGGATATTCAACCTTATTTTATGGGTGTTTTTAGGAAATTATTCATTTTCATAAAAACAATATGACATAGGCATCTTCACTCTTGAATATTATTTCAAGAAATATAAGTAATAATTTCAAATTTATTGTTTTTTGTTAATTTTATTGGGAAATTTTTGTGCAATGATATTTGGAAACCCACTTTTGAAATGGTTTTTGGAATTATGAAAATTGGGTGTTTTGGTGGAATGTAAAAATGAAATTGTTTTTAAAATGAGGGCTATAAAATGTTTATATGGTTTTGATTCATGGAAAATTGTTTTCAATAAGAATTTGGTTTTATTGAAGTGGTTTGAAAAATATGGATTGGTATATGGTTAGCTTAAATGATTAACCGTGTGTGGAATAGGACATACATTGGTCATGACGTGCCACCATCAACGAGATAGTTTATGGATGTGAAGTTCAATTGTACAATGAGACACAAATCATGGATGGTTTTTTATATGGGTGTGTTTATCTATGTGATATGGAATGATTAATTCTAATAGAACTCATAAAATGGTTGGAATGACTAGTTTAGTTACTTTCCTTAGAACATGGTGTTTTAAAAAAATACTATAGAAATTGGTTTATAAAATATTTATAATTTTTTTGTATAAATGGTATTATATTATAGTGATAACATGTTATATAGGTTTTTCTTCGCAGAGGTACTCTATTGTAGTTTGATTTGATATCAATGTATTTACATTGAGTTGTTTTGAGCTATTATCATGCATTATGTAGTGGTATTTTGTTATGAAATGTTTGGTTGGTTTGTTTTATTTCAAAATAAAAAAATTTCCCCCCATGTGTATTGAATACCTTGGAATTTATATTCAGCCTTTGGTGCCTTGGGGATGCTGCATAAGGCCATGTCACGTCACACCGCCTTCTCAAGCCAATGAGGTGGGGTAGGATATTAAAATTATTTAACTTTCCATAAATTTTATTCACTTACATATCATTTTATTGATATCATGGATTGTGTGTTCTGTATTTACTATGAAATAGTTAGTATTATCATGGATTCATTATTTATTACACTATATGTAACCCGTATGGAGAATTTGAGCTCACCCATATTGTGTTTCCTTTCCCCAAGAATCCATGAAGTGTGCTATAAAATATATATCCGGATACACTAGAAGGAATAAATTTATTATCCTCGAATGAAAAAAATATGGTGTAATTCGTGTATTAATTTTCAATTCAATACTCATGTATGTATATGGTTTTCCAAGACTAATAATTTTTTTAGTCCTTTGGGACGTGATTTACTTGTATATTATTAGAATGTAATGGTATCATGATACCGACTATGTCATTTTTCATGTTGATTCACTACAAAAAAGGCATGAAATGTGGAAATGCATAAAAATGAATCATCATGTAATTATGGACAAATACAACACATAGATGTGAACAATGTTAGCATCATGTTCACACCTAACATATGTGCATCATCATAACATAATCATTGGGCAAAATAAACTATCATAATTTTCATTCATATTACACATTATCTCAAGTTATAGATCACATTACCCAATTGAATTGATGGGATATAAAAATCCATGACCACCCATCACATCATGAAATTTACAAAATCATTGTTCTGAAATAAGACATATGAAAAACATATTAATGAAAAAACCAATGTATTGGAATGAGTTTCATAATGATAACATAAATCATGATATCATGAATAAACATTGGGTTCTGAAATAGAAAAGTAAAAAAACATATCTGGTATAGAAATCATCACTCTTTATTGAAGAATAAACTAACCAAGTAGAATCAAGTTGTGTTTTGGAAGAGTTATTTTTGAAATCATCAAATTTTTCATAAAATAAGAGTTTGAAACATATATATCCCATAAAATAAATTTTATGAATAATAAAATTCTTTTTAAGGAACACTAGATTGATCTTTATACCAAATATTTCAAGGAGGGATAACTAGAAGAAAATTTTTCGGGATTGAAAATCCCCTTACCTTATGTCAGAATGCATTATGAACATATAATTAATAGACTGGATAAACATATTTTATTCATTAATTACTAAATTCATAACCTCTAATAAATTTATTTTATTTATTATAATTTTATTATATTCATTTATATACATTTTTATAAGTTATAGAGTTCAATTTCATTATTCTAAGAGCATTCATTTTCATGGTTTTCATAAACTATTCACTCGTACAAAATTATGGATGTTTTTGGAAAATGGGAATAATTAACAGAATTGAAATGAAGTGTTATTAATGAATTTATAGATATCTAAATGGACCAATATATCTATTTTTTATGGTTTGAGGATGATTCATTTTATAAAATGTTAATGATAAATGTTAGTTTATTTTGGCTGTTATTCCGAACATCACTAACTAGTATCTTTTTATTTAAAATTATTTATATAAATTAGTTCGATAACATTAAAATAATTATAATATAAATATAAAAATTTTATTTAAAATTTATTATGGTTTTTTTACTATCCTTTATGGTGATACTGAAAAATGAAATCCCATCATCCATGAAGGCGGTAAAATAAAAAAACAAGGATGAGGTTTTCATTTTTATAATAAATAGATAATTGAAGATATTTTATTATTGATTTGACATTAAAACAATATAATTTGATTATATATGTGATACTAGAGTTTTTTTTCCACTTAGGATTGTGTAGGTGAGGATAAGATAAGAAAATAAAATTAATTAAAAGAGAATGATTGGGGATTTTACCTCTAGTGTGATGCTTCCTTGAGAACCTCCTACAGGTACTAGGGGTTGGAATTTTTTGTGTCTGTTAGCTCATATACATGGATAAAAGGCCTATAATTGTAATTGGGATGAATATTTAAATGATACATGGAATATAATGTGAACAGAGAAGGAGTGGTATTTATATGTGGGGTAGAGATGTCTTTTATTATTCTTATATTCATTAGTTTATTATTTTCGATCAATACTATTTATAGTGGTCATTCCTATTACTAAATATAGTGAACGGTTCATGAGTATTCAATCCAATGGGTTCTTACATCATATATGACTCAAAAATTTATGTATTTATATTATAATGTTAAATACCCTAAATTACTGTATTTCACTATTAAAAAAATGATTTTTTTGGAAATATCCAAAAAAATAAAACTAAACATTTTTTGATGTTTAGATTATACATTTTAAAAGAATAATTTTGTAAATATTATAAATTTAATTTTCTTAATAAAATCATCATTTATTCAAAAAAATGCTGATTCTAATATTATTAATGATTCTATGACCCTATGAAGAATTATTTTGTGTGTCATAAAAATTAATTATTATTAAATTATAATAAAATATTAATTTATGAATATATTTATTAAAATTAATTTTTTATTATTTATTATTTTATTATAAAATTTTGAATAAAAATTTTCATTTCACAAAAAATACCACCAATTAATTTATCATTTTAAAACACTTAATGATCATATTACTATTCAAATGATCATGTTGCTATTCGAAGGATATAGGTTCTTTAATTATTATAAATAAATCTTATTTCCTTGTTTCATCCTTACCTTCTATTTATATATGTGTAAATATTTTCGTTAATATTATTATTACAAACATTATTTTTTATTTCTGGATCTTTGTTCATGAGTGCAGTTTTTTAAGTCGTTCGATGGGATCTAAATTTTCCTATTATTACTATCTTATATTTTATTTCAAATCATATTGTAATATTTGGAATTAGTATTTTTCTTTTACGGACTAACTTATAACTTTTGAAAGTAATTTATTTTTTGATTTCTCTATGTGAAGATTGTGTTTTATGACATATCCATAAGAAGGGAAATTCGATTGATAAAATTTTGGGTTGTTACATTCTTCTCTTGTCATGAGATTTCAGCCTAAATATATTTTTTTACATACTATGGTGAAAAATGATGAGGGTATTTCTCCTTCATTTCCTCCTTCAGTTCCCTTGATGCGTCTTCATACTTATAGTTCCTACATAGTAACGTGTCCATGTGACTGGCCTGGTTACATAGAATCCTATATATATTGTAACATCGTAGGTATTTATAGAATAATACATTTTCATATCTATGAATATTTTTGAGTTCAATATTAATTTTCAATTAAAGGGTACACTATGTATGATTTCATACCTGACATGCAAAATCATGTTTCTTTGAAATCTTACGTTGCACATAACCCTGAGTTATACCGAAAAATAATACAGCAATATTATTATTACATTAAATGGTAGTTAACTCCTCATAGTTTTATTGACTAGAATGAACATAATTAACTATATTATTATTTTACATATTTTCTAAATTTTTATATATTTATCTAATGAATTTTAGAGGCTTAAAATGAGAATGAATCCAATTTTAAGCATAAAATACTCTAATTTTTTAAAAGGTTTTATTACCTCTTTTTGATGGACAAACATTTTTAAAAATAGTTTTTCACTATTATATTTTATATATGATAAAATAAACTTCAAATTTAGAATCGGGACATCAAAATTTACTTTTGGTATTTTTGTGATAAAATTCAATTTTTAATGAATAGTGAAAAATGCAAGATTTTAATTCCAAAATGCCTTTTGTTCAAATTTATTTATATTGTTATATTGCCCTTTAAATTAGTTTTTATGTGTAACTTGATTATGTTTTTATAACTTAATCCAATTATGTTCATTTGAATTAATTTCCAATTTTTAATTGGACATAAACATTTGTCAATCTTTTGATATTTTTTATCTCTTAAAAACTCGTTTTCTGGTTTTGACAATGGGAATTAATTTTCAATTAATTTCTACCAATTATATTTTTTTAATTTGAAAATGTGGATTCAATATTTGGAATAAAAAGTTCCAAATTATGTAAATAGGTACCCTTTATTTTTTTGAATTATGAATAGTAACTTCATTAATTATTTTTATTTTGCATGGTTAAAGTGTAAATCAGGTAAATATTAATATAAAATAATATTAAAATAATATAAAAATACTCTAAAAAGTATCCTAATTCTATTTTATTTGATATTTTGAACCATGAGCATATTTAGGATGAACCTTTGGCATTTGATAACCACTTGGGTTTGAAAATGACATTTTATAATATTTAATTTAATGAAAAGGGAAATATAACATACATATGTATCCTTAAAAAAATATTAATATAGGGTTATATAACTCATATATTTTACTATAAATAGTTATTGGAAATCTAAAATGATTTCCTACATCATGTTATTTTATTTATAATTTTTATACATTAAATAAATAAATTTATTTGTGACATAATGATGATGCAGTGATTACCTTATTTATGAAAGATTCAAATAAATTATATTATAATTATTAAATTAAATTAAATTTGAACATTTTTATTCAATAAATTTATTTTTTGGAATAAATTGACAATTCAGGGAGGAGTTAATCCATTTTATCGAATAAATCAAGTTGTTATTACATTTAAAAATCAATTGCTAAATTGTGCCAAAATGAACATAAATGAGTTTTTTAAATCAAATATTATTTTATTAAATGATATAAACATCCTAAAAATTTACGATTTGACAAAATAACTTATATAATGTTAAAAATATTATTAATTATCTACATATGGTTCTATTTTCCTTTTATAGTAACTATAGAAACCTTATATTAGGAATATATAAAAAGATGTGGTAAGAGTTAATGTTTTTAACTAAGGGTTAAAGCTAAACGACAAGGTTAATTTTGCGACCTAAATTTTCTAAAACCTATTGGTTGAGAAGATTTAGAATCATTATCATCTTATAGTCAAGATATATCTCATTTCAACTATTAAAATTCTAAAACCGTTTTATAATAAATTAATATTTCAAGACTTTTCTAAAGTGCCCCTCCTCCCTCTTATAACAGGCCACCAACTCTACCCACTTACTTTCACCTCTAAATCCCATTGTATCATCCATATTATACTAAAATAAGTTTCCAACATTACTTTCTCCCTCCCAGAGGCCATAATTTGGTAATAAATCCACCCTATGGACACCTTCTGTGTAAATCAAAAGGTGATACCCAAAAAAGCGGTATTTGTTTTATCAACTATTTCAAAAAAAAATTCTTCTTCTACTTATTATTATTATTTTGTTTTCATAATAAAGTAATAAATTTTTTATCTTATACATTATGATATGTTATTATAATTTTGGTAAAACCTTATACCTCTTTTTATCCAACCTACGAATAACAATACCACCATGCGTGTGTACGTACGGCTTACCGTCTCCACGTCATGGTGTAATTTTTTATTCAACAATACTTAATTTGGATTGGTATAATGATGAGTATAATGGATTTAAATAATTAAAATAACATGATAATGATTCGGTATAACCAATATACCATCCAATTCTATATCGTTTTACCATTAAGTGAATTATATCATCGCTTGTGCGTACGAACGGCCTACCGTCTCCATGATGCGATGTGATTCATTCTACATGGTCTTAATTAAACCAAAATTATATACATGAATCTAATGAATAAATATGATATATATTATATTTATATTTAATCTATGCTTCTGTAATTTTTATTTACAGCATACCTTTATGCTTTCCATAATGTGTAAATACAGTAATTTCATTTGAGGAAGTGTGGAGTACCACCCCCTCAAAGTGATATGACTCCATTCCATACATGAAACATACAAAGGATGGATATAATGAACTTATGTAACATATATAACATAGATAATATACTAGAATTATAATATACCTATATATCATTTAGTTTTCATTCCTTTAATATGACAATTAAACGAAAGTAGTGCTCATGCGTACGTACGACCTATTATCTCCATAAACGGTGTATTTCATTTATTTTCTCAAAATGTTATGGACTATTATAAATACATATTTACTGGATATATATAATATTTAAAATCATCATTAATATTCTAGAGATGATTTAATTTTGACCACATGTACAATTTACATCACACCAGTTCATTTTCTACTCAAGTACTGAAGATCGACAAAACGACGAATATGAACATAAATAATTATGTAATTTTTATAACATGGTACTAAGTGATATAAAAGGAATAATAAACTTGAATTTTTTTTCAATAAAGTATAAAATAACATAATTTTATTATTCAGTAATACAAATAATGAACAAGACAAGTATGATTTGAGGTAAGGGAAATCCTAACTCAATCTTCATTCATTGAGTTAAATATCCGTGTCATTGGTTTTTTGTAGAATATATCTCCTATTATTGTTTTACAATAAATATCCACTTATATTGGGTGTATTTAAATTTTTCACACATATTTATGTCATTTATTTATCTTTAATCAAATGACATGATCTTTGCAATGGACTTCATCTCAATCTCCTTTCATTGAGGCATATTTTGGTTTATACAAGACCTTATTTTATACGGTGTATAATAAACCCATTGGAATTTTATTTTTATTCTATAGATTTTAAAATGGAATAATTTTTTTATAATGAGTTTTACTAAATGAAAAAATGAATGTTTCTTTTTAACGTACGCGACAACAATGACCTTTCCACTGCCACGAGCATTATTTGATATGTGGCTTCCTCTATAAGATGTTTTGTTTTAAAAATGAATGATAAATTCCATATTTTTGTATTTTTGTTTTGAAAATGGTTTTCATAATGGATTTATCATATAATTTTCTTGAAATTATGGTTTATGATTGCAATGTGGAAATGTTATTTTTCCTTTATTTTTGTTCATGTGTTATGAATATGTAATGGTTCTTGGGAATTTCTTATGTATATGGGTGGTTCTATGATAAACTGAGGGTGGGTGAGCCCATGATAGCTCTTCAATTCATTAGGTGAAGTGATGGAGGTAAACGTTAAGGTTTCTTCTATGATATTTTGGGAATATACTATGATGGGTATTCCAAACTTAACAATGAATGATACTCCCTATGTGGTTGTCAAAGCTACAATATAAGTACATTATGGATCCCACAAGTTACCATTATGATTTATGATTTTTATGTTTTATTCATAAATCTTATAATTTCATGGGTTATGTCAAAGTGATTATTTTTTATGAGTAAAAAGTATGATTTCATTGATTTGTAGGTATTCATGGACTAATGTTTTCTTTCCCAATTTTATATCCCTTACCGAGTTTTTTATTCTCCTCCCAATTTTTTGAATTTTTTTTAATAGGGTATAAGGAAGGGTAAGAGAAAGTAAGAATTCAAGAATATTTTTATCAATAAAATACTTCTTGTTTTTAAATAGTTTTTTTGTTGTTAAAAAATTGGATATAGTATAAGTGTCTTCTTTGTAATATTTTAGATGTATTTTAATTGTTATGGCCTAATTCTCCAAAAATATAAAACTAAAAATATCCTCAATGTGAAAGAAATAAAATTCATGATCAAAAATAAATATTATTTAATGTTTAAGGTTGTGGAATTACAGTTGGTATCAGTGGACAATTTAGATAACTTTAGAGGTTGGGGAGTTATTTAAGCATAAGTGACATGTTTTATATAAACACAATGGCTATAATATTAGAAAGAGACATAGTTATTGTAGATAAATAGAATGAGTTTAAGATAAAATTAATAAGAATATATTAGTTTTTATCCTCCTCATAAGATATTATATGATGATTTTACAAATATACTCACACTAACCATTTTGGTTTTAGTAAATGGATGGATCTAGCAGGCACCAAAGTACCAATTGATGTGAAGTAAAATATTGTCATTTTTTAAATAATAATCCAAATTAAATGGGAAATAAAATGATTAATCTTTTTGTTATTATTAACTAACTATCTGGAGTCATGATTGACCACTTGATCCTTGGTGATTTTTCTATGGCATCATATATGTGAGAAATGAATCCCTGTGGAAGTTCATATAATAATCATAAAGGTAAGTATATTCAACAAACTCTGTGTCAAGGATGTGGAAATAAACACCAAGTAAAATGCTTCAAAGGGACGTGAAGATTTTATAGATGTGGTAATGAAGTTCATAAAGCAATAAACTGCCATGGAAAATGGAAGCGTTTAGTTGACTCTAGAAAAGGGAAAGAAGTCATTTCAAAGTTATAAAATGAATTTTTTAAATGTGGGGAATATGGTCATTGTGAAAATAGATGTTCAACAAAGAAGGCTTGGTAATGGGATCAGAGAGACCCAAAAATATATGTTTAGACAAACCTAATGCAATTCCCATTGAAGTTAAGGAAACTGAAAATTTCATATGAAAGGTATGGATTATTTCCGTTCTCATGTTTCTAAATTATTGAATATTTTGACATTATTCAATAATTTTTTGTATGAAATAATTATTATGGAATAATTTGAAAAAACATGGTTAAGGGATCATTAAGAATGTTAGATTATTAAGATTTCTACATTTCATAAATTCATGATTTATGTTAGAACTATTGGTGATGAAATTTTTAAAAGTATTAATGATATTTTGTTGATGGGATTTCTTTGGAAGAATTTTCACTAGTATGTGTGGCCCTGAAGTTTGTTATGTGAATATTATATTTGAGGAATAATGACCTTTTATTTTTTTGGATATAATTATAAATAATCTTTAGGGTTTATATGATCCTTGATTTTGAGGTAATTATGGTTTATTAAATTTTGAGCTACAAAATAAATGGCATGCGATAAATATGAGGTCAAATTATGTTGTGGTTATTTTTGGAGATTTTACCTCATTTTGGGAAAGTTTTAAGAATTATGTAGTTTTAGAAAAAGTACAACCCATAGGAAGGGTGGCAATCTGTTACGTTGGACAAGGCTGTTGGAATCGGACCCAGAATCGAAGTGTGACAAATCTTTATTGCCTACCACTGGCCTACGTGAAGTCCCTAGTTAGTATGAATTATTATTTTTTTGTTAAATGATTTTATGGATAAAGAATAAGTTGATTTTTGGAACATATATTTTTTCAAATGGATATCCTTTGTATAAGAAAATGATTTAGTGACTAAGTTATAAATGTTATTTTGGAAGACGTTCACTTATTTGGGAACACTATATTCCTAAGGAAAATAGAATACTATGGGATTTAATTTGAGGAGTAATGGTTAAATTTTATTTTGGAATAATCTATGTTTTTATTGTGGACATATGGTTATTTGGGTTTTTTATGGAAATGATTAACCTATCATGGAGAATATGTGATCATATTAATTGCTTTTAAGTATGTGAATTTAAGAGTAGTTGATGTTATTTAGAGATAAATGTTATGATTTAACATGGAAGACTAGGTGATCAAATCCTTCTGAATTTTTTGTTTCAATATTAGTTTGGATTACTTTTAAAAAATTTAAGTACTTATTGAATGTTATTTTTTGAACTCTGGGTACTATTTTTTGAATTTTGGAGATTATGAGTAGTATTTATTTTTATAAAGGATTATCCTTTTTGGGGAATATTTGAACTTTTACTAACCATTTGGGTCTTGGATAATATATAAAAATGGGGGAAATATATTGTTCATATTGTTCAGATTATGTGATTCTCTAAAAGATGATTATAGAACTTTAGGTGTGATCAAGTCATCTTGAATGCTCATCGTTTGGAGAAAAGATGAGTTTGTGGTAGATATTTATTAAAGGAAGAAACTCTACCTGACAAATAACTATGTTTCCTTATGTTCTTAGTCACACTCATAAATAAATTCTTCAACATTATAAAACGTTCTTTAAAACAAAAATGTTTTCCATTTACTTTTTTACTGGGAAATCAAAGACCGTTTAACCCATCACAAGTTTATGGTTTTCTGGTTGTCATCTTTCTCCAAATCATGTTTTCTATCACTCTCCACCAGAACAAGATTGTTAGTTTCTCTTCCATATCCATGTTTTCCAACATGGATCATAGTTTTTTTATCTCGGGTGACCTTTGTACTTCTATTTCTTTCTTTTAAGGAGATAGTTTTATTGAATCTTTTTCTACTGTGTGATTTTCAATGAAGTTTCCAAGACCAATTTTAATATTTCGAGGACACAATTTCTCAAAGGGGAGAATGATGTAACATCATAGTTATTTATAGAATAATAATTTTTTTTACCTATTAATATTTTTGAATTTAATATTAATTTTAGTTTAATTGGGACACTATGTTCTATAGTGTACCTGACCCAAAACAATGAGTTTCTCTGAAATCTTACACTACGCACGACACTAAGTTATAATGAAAAATAATACAACAATAATATTATTATTTTAAATGGTAGCTAATGCCTAGACATTTTATGATAGGGAATAAATATAATTAAATTTATTATGATTTTACGTATTTTTTAAATGTTTATACATTTATCCAATGAATTTTAGAAGCTTAAAATTATAATGAATTCAATTTTAAGAGTAAAGTCCTTTAATATTTTCAAAATGTCTTTTTCTCATATTTTAACGGTGTACCATTTTTAAAAATACTTTTTTTCACTTTTATATTTCATATATGGTAAAATAAACTTCTTTTTATATGTGGGACATCAAGATTTACTTTTGGTATTTTTCTGATAAAATTCAATTTTTAATGAATTGTTAAAAAAAATGAATTTTAATTCAAAACATCCTTTTTTTCTAATTTATTTATATACTTATATTGTACTATTAATTAGTTTTAAAGTGTAATTATATTATATTTTTACCATATAATCTAATTATGGTCTTTAGAAGTAATTTCACTATTTAATTGGACATAAACACATGTCAATCTTTCGATAGTTTTTACCTCTAAAAACCCTATTTTCTGGTTTTGACAACGGGGGTTAATTTTAAATTAATTTCTAAAAATTATATGTTTTGAATTTAGAAAATTGGATTCCATATTTGGAATCAAAAGGTCCAAATTATTTAAATTGGCACCGTTTATTTTTTTCATTATGAATAGTAACTTCAAAAATTATTTTTATTTACCATGGTTTAAAGGTAAATTAGGTAAATAAGGGTACACAATAATATTATAATAATATAAAACTACCCTAAAACATGTCATAATCCTATTTTATGATATATTCCTAAACATGATCATCCTTAGGATGAATTGTTTGCATTTGGGAGCCACTTGGTTGTGAAAATGACGTTTTATAATATTTATTTTAATGAAAAAGGAAGTATGACATAAAAATGTATCTTTTAATTAAAAACATATAGGGTTATATAACTAATATATTTGACCGTAAATATTAATTTAAAATCTAAAATGATTTACCACATCATGGTATTTTATTAACAATATTTATTTATTAAATAAAAAAATATATTTGTGACACAATGACGATGCAATGGTTACATTATTAATACAAGATTAAAATAAAGGATATTATAAATATTAAATTAAATGTAATATTAACATTTTGATTCCATCCACGAATTTTTTGGATTACATATAAATGTTAGGGATGATTTAATTACTTTGGTTCAAAGGAGTCAAGTTGTTATGACTTTAACAAAAACCATTTACTAAATAGTGTCAAAATTGACATAAATGAGTTTTTTTAAAAATAAAATTTTATTAAATGATATAATATTCCTAAAAATTGTAAATATGGCCAAATGACTAATATAATGTTTAAATTTTAATTAATGATCTACTTTTGGTTATATTTATATTTTATGGTATCTATAGTAACCATATATTATGAAGATACAAGAAGATATTGTAACAGTTAATTTTTTTTAATAAGTTTTTAAGCTAAAATATACGGTTTAAAGGACACCACCTCTAACCACATACTAAATTTCACCTCCTCCCTCTTATAATAAAATAATTTTTCAAGACTTTCTTAAAGTGCCCCTCATCCCTCTTATAAAAGGACACCACCTCTACCCACTTACTCACACCTCTAAATCTCATTGGCTCATCCAAATTCTAATCAAATAAGTTCAAAACACCCCACACTTCTTCTTATAATACACACTTTGGGAAGAAATCCATCATACGGATACATTTTGTGAAAATAAAAAGGATATACTCAAAAAAGAGGTATTTGCTTTATCCCCTCTTTCAAAATTATTTTCTTCTTATACTTACACTTCTTATATAGTTTCCATACTAAAGTAATAAATCTAATATATTTCACATGATTAGTTGTTATTATAATAATTTTACAACATTATAACTTTTTGTAGCCATCGTACGAATAAAAATATCACCATTCGTACGTACGTACAACTTACTATCTCCACACGGTGGTGTAATTTTTTATTCAACAAGACCTAATTTTGATGGTATAATGATTAGTATAATGGATTTAAATAATGAATATAACATGATAATTATTGGTTATAATTTATCTACCATCCAATTGTATACATTTTAACCATTATGTGAATGATATCATTGATCGTGCGTACATACAGATTACCATCTCTATGATGTGATGCGATCCATTCTACATGATCTTAATTAATCCATGATTATATAAATGAATGGAATAAATAAATATGATATATATTATATTTATATTGAATATATTCTTTTTAATTTTTATTTGTAACATACCTTTATTCTTTCCATAATGTGTAAATACAATAACTTCATTTGAGGAAGTGTGGACTACCGCTACCTCAAAGTGATTTGACTTGTTCATGCCATACATGAAACATATAAAGTATGGAGTTAATGAAATTATGTAACACATATAAAATATATATTATACTTGACTTATAATATATCTATTTATCATTTATTTCTAATTCCTTTAATATGACAAAGAAATGAAAGTAGCGTTCATGCGTACATACGACCGACCGTCTCCAGGAATGGTGCATTTCATTTATTTTATCCAAATGTTATGGAATATTATAAAAACATTATTACTAGATATATATGGTATTTAAATAATGAATAATATTTTGTATATGATGGACTTTTCATGACATGTAAAATTTACATCAAACATGTTCATTTTCGACTCAAGTACCCAATATCGACAAAAAGACCCATATGAACTTAAATAATTATGCAATTTTTTTAACATGGTAATAAGTGATATAAAATGAATAATAAAATTGATAAATTTTCTCAAGAAATTATAAATCAAAGAATTTTTATTATTTAGGAATATAAAGAATGAGCAAGACAATTCAAATTTGAGGTAAGGGAAATCTCAACTCAATCTTCATTCATTGAGTTAAATATCCATGTCATTGGTTTTGTTTTTCGAATAATATGTGTGAATGACCTATTGTTTATTTATAATGAATATCCACTTATATTGGGTTTATTTATATCTGTCACACATGTTTATCTCATTTATTTATCCTTAATTTAAGGACATGATATTTTTAAGGGACTTCATCTCAATATCCTTTCATTGAGGAATATTTTTGGTTTATACACATCCTTATTTTAAACGGTGTATAATCATCCCCTTTTAATTTTAATTTCATTAAATAGTTTTCAAAAGGGAATATTTTTTTTTACGAATCATTTTACTAAACGACGAAAGGAATGTTTCTTTTTAATGTATGTGGAAAAAATGAAAATTTCACCCCTACAAGAATTATTTGATAAATGGATTCCTCTACATGCCGTAATGTTTTTAAAAAGAAAACTAAATACCATATTTAGGAATTTTGGATTTGAAAATTTTTTGGAGAATGGATTTATAATATCAGTATCTTGAAATTTTGTCTTACGATTATAATGTCGAAATGTTATTTTTCCTTTATTGTTGTTCATGTGTTATGATTATGTTATGGTTCTTGGGAATTACTTATGTATATGGGTGGTTCCATGATAATACGAAGGTGGGTGAGCCTATGATAGCTCTCCAATTCCTTGGGTAACGTGACAGTGGAAAACATTAAGGTTTATCCAAATAGATTTAGGGAATATACTCTGAGAGGTATTCTAAACATAACCATGAAGGTTACTCCCTATGTGGCTTTTAAAGCTACAATGTAAGAATGTTATGAATACCATAAGTTACAATTATCATTTATGATTTATATGGTTTATTAATAAATCTTATGATTTCATGAGGTATGTTAAAGAGATTATGTATTATGAGTAAAAAGTATTCTTTCCTTGATTTGTATGTATTTAGGGACTAATGTTTCCTTTCCTTATTTTATATCCCTTACTGAGATTTTCATTCTCATTAAATGTTTTTGAAATTTTTTTCATAGTGTATAAGGAAGGGTAATATAAAGGTAAAATTCCCGAATATTTTTATCAAGGAATGAATTCGTGTTTTTAATGGGTTTTGTTTTTGTGAAAAAAATTGGATAGAGTAGAAATGTCAACTTTGTAATATTTGAGATGTATTGTAATAGTTATGACCTAATTATCTAAAACTCTAAACATGAAAATTCCCTCAATGTAAAAGAATGTAAATTGTTGATCAAAAATTAAGATTATGTAATATTTAAGGTTGGGGCCTTACAGTTGGTATTAGAGTCCAATTTAGATATCTATAGAAGTTGGGGTGTTATTTAATCATAAGTGACATGTTTTTTATAACCATAATGGATATCATATTATAAATATTCATAGTTATTTTAAATAAATTGGACAAATTTAAGATAACATGAATAAGTATATCTTAGTTTTTAACCTCCTCATAAGATAGTATATGAGGATTTTACTGATATACTCACACTAACCTTTTTGGTTTTTGTAAATGGATGGATCTAGTAGGTGCCAAAGTAACAATGGATGTGAAGGAAACTATGGTGGTTTTATGAATAAGAAACAGAATGAAATGGGAGATGAAATGAGAAATCTTGTGTTTATTCATAACTAATTATCGGGAATCCTGATTAACCACTTTAACCACTGTGATTTTTCTAAGGCATCATATACGTGAGAAACAAATCCCAAAGGATGTTCAGGTAATAAACATAAACGTAAGTATATTCAACAATCTATGTGTCAAGTATATGGAAAGAAACACCTAGGAAAATGTTTCAAAGGGACGAGAAGATATTATAGATGTGGTAATGAAGGTCCTAATGTAATAACCTGCCATGGAAAATGGAAGTGTTCAGTTGAATCTATGAAATGGAAATAAGTTCTTTCTGAGTTTTCAATTAAATGTTTTAAATGTGGGGAATATGTTCATTATTAAAAATAAATTTATGATGAATAAGGTTCGAGAATGTGATCAGTAGGACCCTAAAAATATATTTTTTAGAAATACCTATGCTATTTTAATTAAAGATGAGAAAACTGAAAATGACATGTGAAAGGTATGGGTTATTTCTTGTCTCGTGTTTTGAAATTATTGAATCTTAGGACACGATTCATGATTTTGTTTGTAGGAAAGAAGTATTATGGAATAAATTGAAATAACATGGTTAAGGGATCATGGATAATGTTTTATGGTTAATACGTACACATTTTACAAATTCGAGAGTTATGTTAGATCTATGGGTGATGAAATATTTAAAAGTATTAATGTTGTGCGGTTCATGGGATTAATTTGGAAGTATTTTCCCTAGTACGTGTAACCCTAAAATTTGTTATTTGAAAATTATATATGAGGAATAATTACATTTTCTTTTGTGTATATAATTAAAAATAATCCCTAGGGTTTACATGATCCTTGATTTTGAGGTAATTATCGTTTATCACATTTTGAGTTGAAAATGAAAGGCATGAGATAAACTTGATGTTAAATTATGTTATGGATATTTTTGAATATTTTATCTTATTTTAGGAATATTTTAAGAATTATATTGTTTTAGAAAATTGACAAACCATAGGATGTGTAACAACCTGTCACTTCAGATAAGGCAGTGGAAATCAAACCCACAACTGAAGTGCAATAAGGCTTTATCGCCTACCACTAGCCTACATGATGTACGTGGTTAGTAAACTTATTATTTTATTTAAATGATTTTATAGATCAGTAATAAGTTGGTTTTGGGAACTTTTTTTTAATCAAATGGATATCCTTAGTATTGGAAAATGATTTGGTGATGTTGTGCTAAATTTTATTTTGAAAGACGGTCGCTCTTTTGGGAACTCTATATGACTAATGAAAATAGAATACTATGGTATTTCATTTCAGGAGTAATGGTTTAATTTTATTTTGGAATAATCTATTTGTAATTGTGGACATATAAAGATTTGGGTAATTTATTCAAATTATTAACCTATCAAGGAGAATATGTGGCTATGTTAATTACTATTAAGTATGAGACTTTAAGAGTAGTCAATGTTATTTGGAGATAAATGTTATGATTTATCACAAAAGACTAGGTGATCAAATACTTCTAAATTTTGGGTTTCAATAATAGATTGGATTACATTGAATAATTTTAAGGAAGATTGTTTATTGAATGGTCTTTTTTAAACTTTAGGAATTTGTTATTGAATTTTGGAGATTAATAGTAGTATTTATTTTTATAAAGGATTATCTTTTTTGGGTTTATATGTTTTTGTACTAACCATTTTTGGTTTTCATTAATTTCTAAAGATAGTAGAAATATATAGTTCATATTTTGTGGACTATCTGATTCTCTAGAAGTTGATTCCAGTGCTTCAGGTGTGACCAATTCATGTTTAATACTCATCTTTTGGAGAAAAGATGAGTTTGTTGTAGATATTTATTAAAGAATGAAACTCTACATGAAAAGTAAGTGTGTTTCTTTATGTTATTAGTCAATATCATAAATAAATTCCTCAAATTTATCAAAAGTGCCTTAAAAGGAAAATGTGTTCTATTTACTTTCCTACTGGGTAGTAAAATACCATTTAACCCATAACAATTTTATGGTTTTCTTGTTGTTAACAATCTCATAATAATGTTTTATATCACTCTCCATCTGAAAAATGTAGCTAGTTTCTCATCCATATCCATATTGTACTACATGTAGATATAGTATCTATTATCTTATGTGGCCTTTGTACTTATATTTCTTTCTGTTAATTTGATAGTTTTATTGACTCTTTTTCAAGTGTGGGATTTTCAATTAAGTTTCCAAGCCCAATTTTAATATTATGAGGACACAATTTCCAAAAGGGGGAATGATGTAACATCCCATGTATTTATAGAATTATAAATTCTCATATCTATTATTTTTTTTACTTTAATATTAATTTTAGTTTGAATGGGACACTATGTAATATATCATACCCAAAACAAAACAACGGGTTTCTCTAAAATCTTACGTCATGCACAACATTGAGTTATACTAAAAAACAATACTATAATTTTATTATTATTTTAAATGGTAGTTAATTAATAGACATTTTATTAGAGGGAATGAATATAATTAACTATATTACCATTTATCATATTTTATAAAAGTTTATACACTTATCCAATGAATTTTAGAGGCTTAAAAGGTGAATAAATCCCATTTTAATCATAAAATACACTAATATTTTTAAAATGTTGCTTTACCTCATTTTTATGGAGAAACATTTTAAAAAAATAGTTTTTTTCACTTTTATATCTTATATATGATAAAATATACTTCATTAAAAGTTATACCTCAATATTTACCTATGGTATTTTTCTGATAAAATTCATTTTTTAATGAATAGTGAAAAATACTGGATTTTAATTCAAAATAACCTTTTCGTCTAATTTATTTATATAGTTAAATTTTCCTTTTAATTGGATTTAAAGTTTAATTTGATGATGTTTTAATAATGTAATCCAATTATGGTCATTGGAAGTAGTTTTCACATTTTTATTATACATAAACACATATCAATCTTTTGATAGTTTTTACTTCTAAAAAACCTGTTTTCTGGTTTTGACAATGGGAATTAATTTTTTACAATTCAATATTTTGAATTTTGAAAATTGTATTCCATAATTTGAATCATAAGGTGCAAATTATTTAAATATGTACCCTTTATTTTGGGACATTATGAATGTAAAGACTCGGATTTTCTATGTAATTTTTTAACTAGATGGAATTATTACGAGTCTGTGAAAATTGACAGCACGTGATTCTGAGGCCCCGTGTTCCCTGAATGAATTTATGAACTTTTTTAAGGTAAATTCAGTAAAAATGTGAGTGTAATTTTCTAACATTAGAACCGGTGATTGAATACAAAATCTGAGGGTACCGTTGAATTCGTAGCACCAGGATTTGCTTAAGCGAGACTTTACTTTGACCGCAGTAGGTCTGGAGAAAAAGTTATGTTTTGTGAATTTTTTAAAGAAATAAAGTAAAATAATTTTATTATTTTATTTTAATTCTTATGTTCCAATGGACAAGTGGAGTGTGGGGCCAACGATGTGTCAATCCATTAAAGGGCTTGATCCATCAATCTAAGTAATAGAAATGATGAGGAATTAGGAAGCTTCCTAATTAATGAGCCACCATTAATTCCCAACATCGTTACTTACCCTCCCCCTCTATTATTTATATTAATCTTGGGGATGGGTATCGACACTGCTTCTCCGAGCAACGAAGTGCTGAACATGTGCCGAGATGCCAAACCCTTGGAGGACGGAGCCAATTCCAGCGAGTGGTGACGAGCGACACCAAAACCCCGGACCAAAGATCGAAGATCGAGAGATGTCATTGGAGGCCAGTTTTAGGGGACGCCAAACCCCGATCCACTTCCTCAACCATGGGAATTTCCCCAATTTTTCTTAGGTATGGGTTTTTTTGTTAATTTTCAAGTGATTGATGAACACTTTATCCTACCTCATGTTACCAAGATAATGCAGAGGGCACGATCCAAGCAAATTAGGCATGAACCCTCAGACTTTTGTTTGTATTGATGTGTTCTTTGTGGGAAAGTCAATTTGGGATGGATGGAACATGGAACACTGGGTGGCGACATCGGCCAGAAAGGGCAGGCCGTGAAGGAGATAACGACACGTAGTCACACTCCACCAGTAGAGAAGGCGGCGGCCGTAGCCGCAACGGGTGACGACAAAGGCCGACACCGTCCATCCGTGAGGGAGAAGGTGGTGCACCCACGCCGTTGGAGGAACTGACCACGGCTCATCAATTGCAGCGATCAAAGAAGGAGGTAGGCACACTATCTGTTCGCGGAAGCAGAGGGCGGCGCGACTAGCGTGCCATCGATGGGTTCGGGCTGCGACTTATCAACTGTGGAGGTGAGACCCACAGTGTTTCTCATGGTGACATGGAAGCGCCCTTAGGAACTGCCACTTTTGCTGCCGAACAGGGGAACCCCCCACCCCACCAGCTCGAGCAGACTGCAGGCCACCCCCCTTGCGGGCCACACCTCATGTGGCCAAGCCGCCTTCCCAGCGGGTCACCGCCCAGTGGGCTGCCCCCTTGCGGGCCGCCCTTTTTTGGTCCTCCCCCTTGCGGGCCTGGCTGCCCACTTGAGGGTTGGGAAACCCCCTTGCGGGCCAGACCAGACCTCGACCCAGTGGGCCGAGCCCGCCACGGTCCATCCCAGATCGGGTCAGGCTGGGACGGTCCGACTAGGTCGGACCAGACCCAGGGCCAACCGGACCCAGAAACACTAAAGGAGTCATAACTTGAAATCTGAGCATCCATTTGACAAACCGTTTGTGGTGTTGGGACCCATGGGGAATGATGGTCATAGTGGTATACTCCACATGAGTTTTGGGAACAGTTGAAGTATGGCCGGGTTGGATCGAACCCGAATCCAACAGGGCCCTCAGAACTAAAACGTTTATAACTTATAGACCGGGCGTTCGATTGACGCACCGTCTGTCACGTTGGAACCCTTACGAAATTTAAGTCCTTTTGGTTACTCATTTTGGGAGATTATTGGTGATTGATGTATTACCAATATCTCGAGAGGCATATTATATGGAACTTGAGCACACCACGTGCGAGGAATCCTCTGTCAGGCTGTAACGTGAAGAAAGAACATTGATCCTATGTGGGGAAGCATCTATTGATCTTTTGTGGGTCAGCTTATATAAAATCTTGTGTGGGTCAGTGCTCA
This sequence comes from Viscum album, assembly GCA_963277665.1. NCBI lineage: Eukaryota > Viridiplantae > Streptophyta > Magnoliopsida > Santalales > Viscaceae > Viscum > Viscum album. The sequence continues at coordinate 644,746,005 of OY728127.1, forward strand.
GTGATCCTGTGTGGGTTAGTGCATACCGATCTTACATGGGTCAAATTCTTTGTGGGTCAGCGCTCCGCAATCTTGTGTGGGTCAGGGCATACCGATCCTGTGTTGGTCAGATCCTTTGTGGGTCAGTGGGGGTTAGTTACCTATAAATCCTATGTGGGTCAGATACAATTTGGGATAGCAGGGGTTTGTTACATATCAATCCTGTGTATGTCATAAGGAGTGCCTCTTAACAGAATAAGATGATCAAGTTTGTGGCTAATCATCTATACTTATGTACATAAGTTATTCATGATTGGGAGATGAGTCTTTCCACCTCCATGGTGTTACCAATGTGGTAATTATATCTTCATGGTTTTACCTATGTGGTACCTCTACCTTCATCAGGTTACATGTGTGATACTTATATCTTCGTGGTGATACATGTGTGATACTTCTATCTTCATGGTGTTACTTGTGTGGTACTTCCATCTTTGTGGTGTAACATGTGTGGTACTTATATATTTATGGTGATACTTGTGTGGTACTTCTACCTTTGTGGTGTTGTATTCATGGTGTTACCTATGTGGTACTTCTATCATAGTGGTGTTACCTGTGTGGTATTTCTACCTTTGTGGTAGAGGACTGGATGGAGGCTGGCTGGAGGCTGTAGTCAATGTTTTCTGCCTGGTTTGGACACCAGCTGACCTTATGGTGATCCTAGTTGCCTGTCTTCTTCAAGAGCAGCAGGGAGATGGTGGAGCTTGATGATCCAGATACATGATCAGGTGACCCTCATCTGGGTAGACTTCCAGAGCCTTTTTAGGTCAGAGTTCATCCCACTAACTCTACACTCTATGCATATACAGGAGTTGCTGCACTTACATCAGGGCAACATGACTGTGGCCTAGTACTCAGTGAGATTCACTAATCTCTCCTTCCACTCCACAGACATGGTACAAAACCCTTCTTTATTGATTTGAACTTTGATCAGGGACTCTGATGTGAGGTCATAGCATCAATGATATCACTCATCATTTTGATGCAGACTGGGGTGATAGATCGAGCGCTTTTGGTGGAGAGCATCCTAGCTGAGGAAGCACCGACAGTAAGATCCACCACCAGAAGTCTGGTAGTAGAGTCATCCTGACCAGGAAGTAGACAGATGCTACATGGGCCCAAGCGAGCCAGGCCTTCGGGTGGAAGACCTCAGGATACAGGTTCGGTGGTGTGGGGCACACGGGACATAGGAGGATAGTTGAAGAGCAGATAGGGTTAGACGTGCGGTGGGTAGGGTCACATGGCACACGATTGCCTGACCCATCATACGGACAACCAGAATATGGTGGAGGTACAACTGAGGCAGAGCCATAGATTTGATCGGGGAGGTCTGCAGGTATTTGGAAGATTTGGCATAGGATCTGGTCATGCAGTAGGTGGTGGGTGGATATTTGTGGTTCTACCACCACCTCCTGGTATTCCACCCCGACCACAGGGAGCAGGAGGTCAGGGACGAGCTCAGATCCAGGCAACTGAGGCCTACGACCACGGTGCTCCAAATATGATTAGAGGTACGATCTGTGTCTACTAAACCTTAGCTGCATTACTTATAGATACATATTCTAGTAACTCTTTTATTGTCATGACCCTCGTTCAGAGCTCGAAGATTCCAGTGGAGTCGTTGGCATGATCCTTACAACTAGAGACCCCTACGGGAGAGGATTCGATGATTACACACTAGTGTCGAGAGTGTGACATTACTCTGGATGAGATAACTTCATCTTGGATCTTCTAGTAGTGGTGTCGATGCCTTATGACGTCATCTTGGGTATGGACTAGTTATCCACAATCCATGCCCAGATGACTATATTAGGTGCAAAGTGTAGTGTGTCTATGAGGATGGGACCAAGTTCTCCTTTACCGGTGAGAATGGAACCATTGCAACAGAGGATGGACTTAACCAGATGAGGGTGCATCCAATCAAACATTAGTAGGCCAGCCTTACCCTTGGGGCAGTTGATGTTGAGAGTCCAATTTATCCTGTAATAGTGGACCAGTATGCTGATGTCTTTCTTGATGATGTTTTGGTACTACCTCCACACTGAGAGGTAGGCTTTCACATCGACCCATACCCCGAGATGGAACTGATATCTACACCAACATATTGTATGGATTCCATGGAGCTTCATGAGTTATGGGTATAGTTGTAGGACTTGTAGAGAAAGGGGTTCATAAGGCCCAATTTTTCTCCATGGGCAGCCCCGATTTTGTTCTCCAAGAAGGTAGATGGGAGTTTGAGACTCTATGTGGACTACAAGTGCAAGAACTAGGTGACTATGAAGAACAAGTATCCACTTCCTAGGATTGATGTTTTTTTCGATCATTTGAAGGGAGGTCTTTGGTTTTTGAAGATAGACCTTAGATTAAGCTATCATCATCTCGGGGTATGATATTTGGATGTGAAAAAGATGATGTTTAGATGCCGGTATGGCCACTATGAGTTCTTGGTTATGCCATTAAGTGTGACCAATTCCCTAGCACTGTTCATAGGAATCATAAATAGGATCCTTCAGCCATACCTCAATCACTTTGTGGTGGAAGTCATCAATGACATCTGGATTTACTCAGCATTGGAGGAGGATCATGCCTATCATCTGCAGATAGTACTAGATACACTCCGAGAGCACCATCTTTATGGTAAGCTCTCGATGTGCCAGTTCTGAGTATGAGAGGTCCACATTCTAGGACACATTATCTCTATGGCTGGAGTTATAGTGGATCCAGTGAAGATAGAAGTTGTACTTGCTTGGGATCCCCCTAGGAGTGTGACTGAGGTGCAGAGTTTACTAGGGTTGGATGGATACTACCATAGATTCATGCCTGACTTTTCCAAAGTTGTGGCAAACTTTTCAGCATTGAAAAATAAGGGACAACTCTTTGAATGGATTGATAGATGCCAGCAATGTTTTCAAGAGTTGAGGGAGAGACTGATGAGGGCCCCCATTTTGAGGCTACCAGAAGAGGGCGTTGGGTATGTATTCTATTGCGACACATCAAGGATTGGGCTTGGGTGTGTCCTAATGCAGGAGCAAGAAATCATCGCCTACAACTCACCACTGTTGAGATATCATGAGAATAACAATACTACCCATGACCTGGAGTTAGCATTAGTGGTCTTTTCCTTGAATATGTGGCGACATTACTTGATGGGTGAATGTTTTACAGTCTACTCTAATCATTAGAGTCTCAGGTATATCTTCTCTCAAAAAGACCTGAACCTGAGACTACGGTGATGGATAGAGTACCTTCAAGACTATGACTTTGAGATACTATATACTCCTGGGAAGGGGAATGTGGTAGAAGATGCACTCAGTAGAAGGTCTGGTCTGCAGTTGCTGAGTGACGCTATAGAGTAGCTAGTCGCGTTGTTGATATCATTCATGGATAGAGCTGAAGCAACATACCTGCAGTCTATGATTGTCACTCCCCCACTACTTCTGTGAGTTCAAGAGGCACATATTGGGGACATCGACTGTGAGGCTCTACATGCTCATATATCCTCAAGACTGTTACCTGGTGGATTTTCTGAAGGTGGAGAGCACTTTATCCTCTTCAGAGGACATACCATGGTACCGGTGGTGATATGAGAGGAGGTGTTGAGGGATTTCTATACTTCCCCTATGACAATACGTCTTGGTGTGTTGAAGATGTAATAGGACCTCTGGAGTTAGCACGAGTGGCTAGAGATGAAGAAAGAAATGGCATAGTTTGTTTAATGATGTCTCACTTTTCTACAAGTGAAGGTCGAGCATCAGGTTCTAGTAGGCTTAGAAAAACCACTAGAGGTGCCAGAGTGGAAGTGGGATGGAATCTACATGGCCTTTTTGATAGGGATTCCATGTATGTCCAGGGGACATGATTCCATCTAGGTGATCGTCGACTGACTCACCAAGTCGGCCCACTCCCTTCCTATCCAAGATAAGGGAACAGTAGAGGGCTTGGGACGCCTCTATGTAAAGGAGATTGTGCGGCTCCATGGGGTTCCATTGACGATTGTATTTGACTGTGACACCCATTTTAATTCCTGGCTGTGGAAGGGATTACATGATGCATTCGGGACTCAGTTGCATTTGAGTACCACCTTTCATCATCAGACGGATGGTCAGATGAAGTGGACCATATAGAAACAGGAGGACATGCTTCGTGCTTGCATACTAGATTTTAGTCATAGTTTGAAGGATCACTTTCTCTTTGTGGAGTTTTCATAAAAAAATAGTTATTACTCCACCATTGGTATGAAACCATCCAAGGCCCTATATGGACGGCCCTGCAATTCACCTCTATGATTGATAGACCAAAGGGATTCATCACTTATTAGTCCGGAGTGGGTACGGGAAACCATTGAGAAGGTGCAGATCATCTAGGAGTGGATGAAGACTGCACAGAGCAGGAATAAGTCTTATGCTGAATGGAGATGGAGAAATTTTGAGTTCTAGGAGGGGGACTATGTATTCTTGTGAGTCTCCCCTCAGTGGGGACTACTGAGATTTGACTGGGGCGGTAAGTTATCACCGAGGTTTATCGAACCATTTCTGATACCTCGGAGGATATGCGAGGTGGAATACCGCATGGCACATCCACAGCAGATGGAGAGGGTGAAAGACGTCTTCCATGTATCCCAGATGAACAGATACGTGCATGACCCATCTCACATCATCAACCATGGCGAGCTGGACTTTCATGATGGGGAGACGTTTACAGAGGTTCCAGTGGAGATTGAGGATCGACAGGAGTGATTCCTTCGTGGGTGCTCGATACATCTGGTGCACATTTTCTTGCATCACAGGAACCTCCAAGAGAGCACTTAGGAGTGGGAGGCTCATATTAATGCTTAGTACCCCCATTTATTTTCTTAGTCTATGTTGTGGATTTTAGGGATGAAAATCCCTAAGATTGGGAGAATTTAAAGAACCGAATTTTCCATGTTATTTTTTTTAAATATATGGAATTATTAAGAATCTGTGAAAATTGACAGTATGTGATTCTGAGGCCCGGTGTGCCCAGAATGAATTTCTAAACATTTTTTATGCTAAATTCAGTAAATGCGTGAGCGGAGTTTTCTAACTATTGAACTGGTGCTCAAATTAAATAACCCAAGGCACCATTGAATCCAAAGCATTGGGATTCACTTAAGGGAGACTTTAATTTGACCGTAGTAGGTCTGGAGAAAAATTTATGTTTTCTAGCTTTTTAAAAGAAATAAAATTATTTTATTTTATTTTTTTATTTTCATTCTTATCCTCTAATGGACAAGTAGAGTGTGGGGAAATCGATGTGTTAAGACCTTAAATGGATTAACCCTTCAATCAAAGTAATAGAAATGTTGAGGAATTACGAAAGCTTACTAATTAATGAGCCACCATTAATTTCCAACATCGTTAATTACCCTCCCCCTATCCTATTTATATAGAGCTCGGGGAGGGGTATTGGAACTACTTCGCCAAGTAATGAAGTGCTGACCAAGTACTGAGACACCAAACCCTTGGAGGACGGAGATGGTTCTGGCGAGCGGTGACGAGCAACACCGAAACCCCGTACTGAATATCGATTATTGAGAGACGTCGTTGGTGGTTAGTTGCGGGGGATGGAGAACACTGATCTACTTACTCAACCATGGGTGTTTCTCCATTGTTCCTAAGGTAGGATTTTTTTTGTTAATTTTCAAGTGATTGATGAACCCTTTATCCTCCCTCATGTTATAAATCTAACACGGAGGGCGCAAGTCAAACGAACAAGAACCGAACCCTCCACCTTTTCTTGGATTGATAAGTTCATCATGGGAAAGTCAAATTTTGATGGACGGAACTCGGAACGCCGGCTAACGGCGGCAGATGGAAACAGCTGGCCGAGAAAGAGATAGCGGCACATCGTCGCACACCGCCAAAAGAGAAAGCCACAGCCGTATCCACAGTGGGTGACGACAGCGGCCGACACCGGCCGACCACGAGGGAGAAGGTGGAACACCCACACCGCCGGAGGAACCAACTGGGGATCATCAGTCGCAATGGTTGGAGAAGGCGGCTGACACACCGGCCAGCCGCCGAAGTAGAGTGCAGCGCAAATAGCGCGCGGTAGGTTGGTGCAGGCCACAGAAGAAGAGGGCGGCAGGACCAGCGCACCGCCTGTGGGTGCGGGTCACGACTTGTCAGCCGCGACAGCGAGACCCACAACAGGTCCTGTGGTGACATGGAAGCACCCTTAAATGTTTCTTCTTCATCTCCCGAATGGGGAACCCCCCCCCCCTATCCAACTCGGGCTGACCGCAGGCCGCCCCCCTTACTGGTCGCGCCTCACGTGACCGGACCGCCTGCCCAGCAGGCTGCCGCCGATGGGGCTGCCCACCTTACAGGCTGCACCCTTGTGGGTCGGGCTGAGCCCTCAGCGGCTCTTCCCAGACTTGGTCGGGCCGGGTCAGTCTGACTTTGTAGGACCGGACTCGGGCCCAACCAGACCCAGAAACACTAAATGAGTCATATCTTGAAATTTGGGCATCCGTTTGACGAACCATCTATGGTGTTGGGACCTTTTGAGTGTGAAGGTACTTTTGGTATACTCTAATTGAGTTTTTGAAATAGTTGGATTATAGCCAGGTTAGATCGAACCCAAATCCAACTGGGCCCTCGGAACTAAAATGCTTATAACTTACTGACCGGGTGTCTGATTGATGCACCATCTATCGCATTGGAACCCTTACGACATGGAGGTTCATTGGGTTTCTCATTTCTAGAGATTAGTGGTGGTCGAGGTATGACTGATATCTCGAGCCGTGGATTCTATGGATTTCAATTGCACCGGGTGTGAAGAATCATGTGGCAGGTTGTAACATGAAGAAAGAACATTGATCCTGTGTGGGTCATCGTCTATTGATCATGTGTGGGATAGTTTCTATCATATCTTTTGTGGTTCAGCACTCAGTGATCCTATGTGGGTTAGCACATACCGATATTATGTGGGTTAGATAATATTTGGGTCAGCACTCAGATATCCTGTGTGGGTTAGCGCAAGTCAATCCTATGTGGGTCAGATCCTGTGTGGGCCAGCGGGGGTTAGTTACCTATCGATCTAGTGTGGGTCAGCGAGGGTTAGTTACCTATACATATTTTGTATGTCATAATTAGTGCCTCATTATAGAATAAGATGATCTATCTTATGACTAATCATTTTTACTTCTGTACTTATGTTATACATAGTTGTGAGTTGAGTCCTTCCACCTTCGTGGTGTTATCTTCATGATGTTACATGTGTGGTACTTCTATCTTCGTGGTGTTACCTATTTGGTTCCTCAATCATTGTGGTGTTACATGTGTGGTACATCTATCATCATTGTGATACCTATGTGGTACTTCTATCTTCGTGGTGTTACCTGTGTGGTACTTCAATCGTCATGGTGTTACCTGTGTGGTACTTCTATCTTTGTGGTGATACATGTGTGGTACTTCTACCTTTGTGGTTTCATCTTCATGGTGTTAACTGTGTGGTACTTCTTTCTCAGTGGTTTTACCTCTGTGGTATTTCTACCTTTGTGGTATTCTTTCTTCATGTATGAGATGAGTATATCTTGATAACTTAGGTATATGTATGGGAAAATACCTAAGTAGAGTTGATGTCTGGATTTGTGGGTTATCCTTTGTGGAACTCTTGGAGACCTACGGGGGTCTCGGGGTACCTACTGAGTATCGTTATACTCACCCATACATGGGATACGCCTGCACCCTATTGTGTCTTGTGCAGATGATGTACAACATTGATTGAAGCTGAGGAAGCCAAGACCAGGCAATGCTCGGTGGTGGACTATTTGGGCCTACGTGGAGGGTTGTGGGATGATCGTTACCTACCCTTCAGGTAGGATCATCGGTGGACGATCTAGGAGTAGTTTTTCACTTTTCAGTTGTTTTGTACTTCTTATTGGTACTTGTAACTTTTTCAGTTGGTCTTGTGTTCCGGACCCTTTTACTTTCAGCACTGTCTTACTTTCAACACACTTTTACTACAACAGTTTACTTCATGGTTGCTTCTTTTCGTGTTCTTGGATTGTGTGTCTATACGGGTTAAAAGGCAATGTCTTCCCATTTTAGGGATGCGCCTTTCCGGTGCTATTCACCAGCCCTTGGACTATGGAAGGCGGGCATGGGGTAGTCATGTCATGGGCCTCAAGGTATACGTCGTGACAATGAATAATAACTTTGGTAATTATTTTTTAACCATGGTTAAATGCTAAATTAGGTAAATAAGGGTAAAAAATAATATTATAATAATATAAAACTATAATAAAATGTATCCTAATCCTACTTGATGAGATATGTACGACCATGATCATTATATGTATGAACTTTTGGCATTTGGGATCCACTTAGGTGTCAAAATGACATTTTATAATATTTAATTTAATGAAAATGGAAATGTAACATAAACAGGTACATTTTAATAAAAAAAATTAATTTAGGGTTATATAACAAATATATTTGAACACAAATAATCATTGGAAATTTTAAAATATTTACTACATCAAGGAATTTTAATTTTAATTTTTTTACATTATGTAAATGAATTTATTTATGACACAATGATGATGCAGTGATTACCATATTAATGAAAGATTCAAATAAATGATGTTATAAATATAAAATTAAATGTAATTTGAACATTTTGATTCCATAAATAAATTATTTGGATTATAATGAAATGTTAGGGAAGATTTAATTACTTTGGTTTAAATTAATCAAGTTGTTACAACTTTAACAAAAATAAGTTACTAAATAGTTTCAAAATTGACATAAATGAGTGTTTTAATACAAATGCAATTTTATTAAATGATATAATAGTCCTAAAAATATATTATTATTCCAAGGGACTTATATAATGTTAAATATTTTACTAATGATCCTCTTTTTGTTCGATTGGAATTTTATAATAACTATATTAACCATATATTATGAAGATACAAGAAGACATGGTATGAGTAATTGTTTTTAACTAATAGGTATAGCTAAAAGATAATATTAATTTTGTGCCCTAGACAAGTCTAAACCCTATTGATTTAGCGTATTTCTACCCATACATATATTATCCTTGAAATTTATCACTTGGTAACTATTATAATTCTAAAATAATTCTATAATCAAATAAAATTTCAAGACTTTCCTAAGGTTCCTCTCCTCTCTCTTATAAAAGGACACCACCTCTACCCACTTACTAACACCTCTGAAGACCCTTTTTTCATCTAAATTCTTCTAAAATAACTTCCCAACATTACTCCAATCCTCCTAGATGCCAAACATTGGGAATAGATCCACCCTATGGATACCTTTTGTGAAAATTAATGGGAGAAACTTGAAAAAGATGTATTTGTTTTATCTCCTCTTTCAAAATTTATTCATTCTTATACTTCCACATATTATGTAGTTTCCATAATAAAGTAATAAATCCACTATATTATACATTATGAGATTTTATTATAATTATTGGACAACCTTATTCCTTGTTTTATCAATCCTACGAACAACAATATCACTATGTGTGCGTGCGTAAGACTTACCATATCCACACTTAATGTAATTCATTATTCAACAAGAATTAATTTGGATGGGTATAAAGAAGAGTATAATGGATTTAAATAATAAATATAACATGATAATTATTTTTTATAATTAATATTCCATCCAATTCTATACCATTAAACTATTAAGTGAATGATATCATTGCTCGTGTGTACGTACGAACTACCGTCTCCACGATGCGATGCAATTAATTATACATGATATTCATTAAGCCACAATTATATATGTGAATGAAATGAATAAATATGATATATATTATATTAATATGGACTATATGGTTATTTAATTTTTATTTAGAACATACCTTTATTTTTTCCATAACGTGTAAATACAATAATTTCATATAAGGAAGTGTGGACTACCACCCCCTCAAAGTGATATGTCTCATTCATGCCATACGTTGAATGTATAAAGGATTTATTTAATTAAGTTATATAACATATATAGCATTGATATTATAATTTAATTATAATATACCTATATATCATTTAGTTTTAATTCTTTTATATGACAATGAAATGAAAGTAGTGTTCCTGCGTACGTGGGGCCTACCGTCTCCATGAACAGTGCATTTCATTTATTATCTTCAAATGTTATGAACTATTATAAAAACATATATACTTGATATATGTGATATTTAAATCATGAATAATATTCTAGATATGATGGGCTTTTGACCACATGGACAATTTACATCAAACATGTTCATTTTCGAATCAAGTACATAATAACGAAAAAATGACCAATATAAAGAAAATTAATTATGTAATTTTTATAACATGGTAAAAAGTTATATAAAAAGAATAATGAACTTAAAAAAGTGATAGAACTGGGTTCTTATTCTAGAGGTATCTGCTGCTTCTTTTCCTTTCCTTAAGTGTTTTTTAGAAAACAAGGGAAGTGTGGGAAAAATCCAAGATTTATGTGTACACACTGTGTACTTTATCTACACACACCGTGTACTTTGGCCTTGTGGAATGAGAATATATGGCGTGTAGGCTTGGGTATAAAAACTAACTATACGCTGTGAAATTTTATACACATCGTGTACCGTGGATGTATGGGATAACAATAAATGGAATGTACGCTTGTTAGTGATTAAGGGTGTAAAAACTAACTACACGCCATGTAATTAGTAATACACACCATGTAATCTATCGACAGATGAACAGGGTGGTGGTGAAAAGTAGCCGCCAGAGGAATAGTTAAAAAGAAAAGTACACGCCGTGTACTGGAGATTACATGTTGTGTAGTCATGTTTTTTAGTTAAAAATAGGCAGTATCCTCCTCATTCAATAGAGGAGGAAGAACTCTCATTTGGAAATCGTGAGAGGAGGCCAAGGCTTAGAGGAGATCCTGATCGCATGCCAGAACTCTGATTCTTCCGCCGACAATCCTGTTTGAACCGTGCTGTTAAGGCCTTCCATCTCCTTGAGTCTTTTCTTCCAATTCTTTCCATGGGAATGTTTTTTAGGTTTGAACGAGTAGTTTTATTTATTAGATCTACATCGTTCATGGTCATTTCTGGAGTCATCTTTCATGTATATCGATCAGAGGAGTTAGATTTAGGTGTTCTTGTGTTTAATTACAACTGTCGAGTTTATTTTGTGTATCGTTGTGCCATGCACCCATGTTCAGGGTGTCGTGTGGTTGAGACCTTGACGGTTGAGATACCTATAATTTCATAGGTGATCTAATGAATAAATATAAACTGTTTTTTGGGATCGTTGCTTTGATCTAGGGCCACCCCATGGGTGTATTTTCCTTGTTTAGCTGTTTGGCCAGGATACCCGTGGGTATGCCGTAATTGTAGCATGTTTTGAGTTTTCCTGAGAGGAAACAAATATGAATTTCTTGTTTGTGCATTGGACTCAGCCTGGTTACTTGTATTTTCTATAGAATTCTGGAGGGAATTGTTTATTTAGCCTGAGGGAAATGTTTCTTATGTATGAGGGCAGTAACTTCTATGCCTATGGGAAATATCTTGTATACCTGTGGGCAATATTTGTTATGCTTATGGGTATTCACCTGTATATTTTGATTATGTTTAACTGAGGGTAAATATTTTATTGTTTAAGGACACTGTTTACTTTGAATAATCGATGTGGTGATTTCCTGAGTTGTACCTTCCATGCTAAAGCACATGCATGGAGTTTTTTAATTATTATTAAAATGGAAATGGAACTGGTAGAGATAGTTACTTTGAGTACTTCCTAGTTTACTGCATTTTATTATTGCACACTATTGTTGCACATTTTCACTGAGAGTTGGGCATGGTCCATTGGTGGTTGCCTACTGGGATTTATTTCTCACACCCTGTTTGGGTCATGTCTTGTACAATGAATGCCAAACATTTGTTCTTGAGGAGTATGGGCCCTCATTTATTGGAATTTCATGGATAATTGACTTTTTTTTACCTCGTTTATAGCATGTATAAGGTGCCAAGATTTGATTCACGGGGACTATGGGCCCTCACGGATCGAAATTTGGCAGTTGGGTGTTGGTTTCTGTATTTTTTGGGGATCCGGAGTAGTTTCTAAGGATTACTGTCTGGAAAAAACCCAGAATACACGCCGTGTAGTTTTGACTACTTGCCATGTACTCTTCTGTTCGGGAAGAAATGAAAAAATTTAAGTACATGCTGGGAGGACCTTATACACGTTGTGTAGTCTCTAACCATGTCGTAGGTCATGTGGGCCGAGACATGGGATATGGAATTGCTTGCGGAAACACATCGTGTGCTGGTTGCACATGTCGTGTAGCATAGACCCTGTGTCCACCCATGTGATTGAAAACACGTACAGATGAACCTTAAGATATACATTCCATGTCTACATTGAACATGTCGTGTAGTCTAATCCAGGTACCTGGTCGTGTCACTAAAAACATGGGTCAGTGTTAACCTTTTTTGTACATTCCATGCCTATTTGGAACATGCCGTGTAGTGTCAGCCATGTGGCCAGCGTGTTTCTAACAACACGGGTCAGTTGGGGATTCTTAGTACACATCGTGTCTGTCTAGAACACGTCGTGTAGTTTAACCTGGGTACATGGGCCATTTCACTAAAAACATGGGTCAATGTTACCTTTTACATTACACGTCGTGTACCTAAGGTACACGCCGTGTAGTCTTGACTAGTGAGAGACCATGTGGAGTTTGTCGTGTGGCTAGGGAAACAAATTTGTGTACACACCATGTACGGGTGTCACATGTCATGTATCTAGGGTTCAGACACACCATGCTGGCATCAAAACACGACCATGTAAGGGCTTAAGGGTACATTCCATGTCGACTTTATACACGCCGTGTAGTCTCTTTTTCCATTTCTTGTGTTTTTCTTTCCCCTTTTTCATGGGTACTTTTAAATGGACAAAAGAACCTCGACAATAAATTAAACTAAGGCATGTGTTTGACCATGTAGAGTCATGCTGGTGAGACGACCACGAGTTGTTTTCCATGAGAGTGGAGATGATTATACCTAGATATGGTAGGCCACGGGCTACCATTGGATCCTACAGCAGTTCCAGATGCAGCGCCGGCCATTTTACTGAACGCAGGCATAGAAACGCATTTCCATGAAGGCTTCATGTAGTTCATGAAGACCTTCCAGGGAGCACCGCAGGTTGCCAAAACTATGGAAGAGCTGACACGTATATTCCAGCAGCAACATCCACCTACGTTTTTAGGGTATGGTGGACCATAGGCTGTGGAGTCATGCCTGGGTTCTATGCAGACGATCTTTGATCATCTGAAGATGCCTCTTGGGAGGAGGGTGAAGCTCGCTAATTACATGCTGCGTGATTCATCCAAGAGATGGTGGGATGTTACCACCTAGTCTGAGCATCAAAAAGACATGGCGTGGGAATATTTTCAGGAATTCTTCTATGAATTTTTCTTTCCGGAGACATTGTGGGTAGATCGAACTCGAGGGTTCATGAATCTGCAGCAGAGCGCCATGTCAGTGATGGCCTATTCTGCCCGCTTTACCGAGATTCAGCATTTTTCATCTGTTCTAGTGGGTGACGAACCATTGAGGAAGAGACGCTTTGAGGATGGTCTTCGATATGACATCCAAGCATTGGTGAATGTTTTCAGGTTTCCTATAGTCCATGCTATTGTGAACTAGGAGTTGATTACTGAGCGGAACCTGCGGGTAGCTAGTGATGCGAACCAGGGCGGTTCGGTACCAGTTTCTGGTACTATTTCTACTGGAAAGAGGAAGAGGCTGATGGATTTCTCTGATGATGGAAGTACTAGACATAATAATTCTTTAGGTGGCCAGGTTATGTGCACCTAGTGTGGTAAAGAGGGGCACAAGAGACCTCAGTGTCCACGTGACTCAGTGGAGTGCCGAGCTTGCGACAGGACAGGTTATCTACAACGTTTTTGTAGGTCGTTTGCAAAAGTGACTAGTGAGAGGGGTTCTGTGTAGAATCCACTTACAGAAGCAGGGCCAGAAGCTTCTTACTAGTTAGGGAATTGGAATACATCCGGACGTGCTAGAAAATGTGGTGGTTGGGGTCGTGGTATCCAGACACCAGGATCACAAAGACAACAGGGCTGGTCAGCTCAGGGTAGCTAGGCTATGTCGCAGGGCCGCGACATTGGGTAGGCATATGTAGTTCAGTATACCCAACAGGAGCAGGATCCCAGACCTTCCACTGTCAGAGGTACTATTCTAGTTGCTTCTATTTTATCTTCTGTATTTTTCAGTACTGGTTATACACATAGCTTTATATCTTTGCCTGTGTGGAGAGCCTTGGGCTCTGTGACTCTTCTTCTTCAGATATCATGATGCGACACTCCGTTGAGAAATGAGAATGGCAAGTGTGCATTAGTGAAAGGAGTGACCCCCAAAGGTTTGTTGGTGTCACTTTATATTGGACCTCTATGTCTTAGAGATGAAATCCTATGATGTCATTCTTGTGATGGACTAGTTGGTACCCTTCCGAGCCTTTGTGGATTGCTATTGTCGCAGGGTAAGTTTCACATCACGGGAGGGCGGGAACATTCTATACAAGGGAGATTGGGATGTCCCGGCGAGGTGAGCTGGACTCAAGCATCGTGGGAGAGGTGGGGTGATAGCCCTGATTGCGAGATTATATCTTGATGTACATGGAACTTGTCAGAAGGATTTCCCTCCAGTGGTTGATCATTTCAGGGATGTCTTCGTGGATGACTTTTCAGGTCTACCTCCGGAGTGAGAGATGGATTTCTTTATTGATTCTATGCTAGGAGTGGCACCGGTATCCATTCCTTCTTATTGGATGGCTACACCATAGTTACAGGATCTCAAGAGGTAGTTGGAGGAGTTGCAGGCAAAGGGTTTTATCCAACCCAGTACTTCTCCTTGGGGTTCTTTTGTCTTGTTTGTGAAGAATGTAGATGGTACCCTCAGACTCTGCGTGGATTATCATAAGCTGAACCATTTTACAGTTAATAACTGATATCCCTTACCGAGGATTGATGATCTTTTTGATCAACTTCAAGGATCACGAGTGTTCTCAAAGATTGACTTGAGATTCAGATATCATCAGTTGTTCATTAGACCATCGGACATACCACTTACAACCTTTTTAAAAAGATATGGTCTGTACGAGTACTTGTTCATGCTGTTTGGACTCACAAACATGCCATCAGTTTTCATGGTTCTGATGAATCATGTGTTCCACCCATATCTGAATTATTTTGTGGTAGTCTTCGTGGATGATATCTTGGTGTAGTCTAACACTCGACATCACTATGCCTCCCATATTGAGATCATGCTGAGTACACTGAGAGACCATCATTTATATGCTAAGCTCTCAAAGTGAAACTTTTGGATGGACCAGATTCACTTCCTGGGTCATATTATCTCAGAGGAAAGAGTTTTAGTAGACCTAGAGAAAGTGAGAGTAGTAGTTTCCTGGGAGCATCCTAAGAATGTGTTTAAAATATGAAGTTTCTTGGGGCTGGATGGTTACTATATGAGCTTTATACAAGACTTCTACTACTTAGCAGTGTCGTTTATGGGTTTGACTAAGAAGGGGATGATGTTTTTTTGGTCAGAAGTTTGCGAGATAGCCTTTTAGAAGAGGAAGGGAAGGATGACATCAGCGCTAGTCCTAATACTTCCAGAGAAGGGGAAGAGCTATACAGTTTACTCTGATGCATCAGACATTGGGATGGGAGTAGTGTAGATGCAAGGTGATCGAGTAGCTGCACACAGGTCTTTGCAGTTGAGGCCACATGAGATGAATTACCCGACGCATGATCTCGAGTTGGCTCCATTTGTTCATACGTTATGCTGTTGGAGACATTATCTCTTGGGAGAACATTTTATGGTGTTTATGGACCACAAAAGTCTTTAACACATCTTTACCCAGTGGGAAATGAATTTGAGACAGCGAATGTGGGTTGAATACTTTCAGTCCTTTGACATTGAGCATACCTATACACATAGTAAGGGTAATGCAGTAGTTGATGCACTGAGTAAGAAGACTCAGATACAGGCAGTGCAGGAAGCCAGTGGTGAGTGGCAGCTTATGGCTTTGTTCTCTGAGATGCATTTGGAGGTGCACGATGGTCAGGGGAAAACTTATCTTTCATCCATTGTGGTGACTTCTATCCTCCTGGATAGAGTGAGGATGAGATGTCTATCAGATTCAGAAGGCCCAGTTCTATGGGATTTGGTGGCAAGTGAGGACCCTCCTCCTGGTTGAACGATAGGCAATGACGAGGTACTATGTATCCATGGATGATTGTGGGTTATAGGGGATATACACGAGGATTTGATGTGGGAACTTCATGATTTATCTTGGGTAGTGCATCCTGGAGTTACCAAAATGAACCGTGACTTGAGACGTCAGTATTGGTGGCCGAGTATGAAAAGAGAAGTAGTTGGTTTTGTTATGTGATATTCCACCTGTCAGTAGGTGAAGGCGGAGCTTTAGAGGCCAGCAATAATGTTGCAACAGTTACCCATTCCGGAGTGGAAATGGGATGATGTCGCGATGGACTTCGTGACCGGGTTGCCGAGGTCACCTCGAGGCAATGATGTGGTGTGGGTTGTTGGGGACAGACTTACGAAGGTAGCTCAATTTTTTCTGATCAAGGAGACCTTCGGTATTGACGAGCTCAGAAGTTTTTATATCCGAGAGGTAGTACATCTTCATGGGGTCCCTCTTTCTATTGTTTCAGATAGGGACGCTCGTTTTATGTCTTGTTTCTGGAAGAGTTTTCAATTGCCACTGGGTACACAGGTGCTTCTGAGAAAACCTTACCACCCTCAGACCGATGTCCAGTCAGAGCGTACAATACAGGTGCTAGAGGACATGTTGCATGCATATATTCTAGACTTTGGGGGATCTTGGGAGAAGCACATACCCTTGGTCGAGTTTTCCTACAATAATAGTTTTCAGGAAACTATTGAGATGGCACCTTACGATGATTTATATGGTAGGCCATGCTGATCACCCATGTGCTAGTTGGGGGCAGGTGAGGAAACTTTACTGGGACCATGTATCATGTAGGAGAATTCAGAGGAGGTCCAGTTGATTCAGAAACGGATGGATATTTCACAGTCTCATCCGAAATCGTATGTTGACCGTCATAGACGACCCTTGGAGTTCGTGGTCGGGGATCAGGTTTTCTTGTGCGTTTGACTGTGGTTGGGACATAGGAGGATCATGAGATGGGGTAATCATTCACTGAGTTATGTAGGGCCATTTTAGATTTTGGAGAGAGTCAGTACGGTTGCCTATCAGTTGCAGTTACCACAGAGGTACCGGGTTATGCACGACATCATCCATGTATCTTAGCTACAACGTGACCACTCAGACTCATCTCAAATTTTTCATCCCAAATAGGTTGACCTTTAGGTTGATGGATCATTTGAGGAGCATCTGATTCATATTGTTGATAGGAAAACTAAGGTTCTCTGAGGCTGGTCAGTGTCTCTCCTATGGGTTCTATGTTAGCATGGCTTAGTGCAGAACAAAACATGGGATCGGGAGACTGACGTTCGTGCTCAGTGGCCAGAATTTTTCCCAGCTTTATCTTCTCCCCCCTTGGATGGGAAATTTGGGGACAAATTTCTTTAAGGGGAGAAGTTTTTAAGAACCTATTTCTTATTCAAGAGGTACTAGCTTCTTATTTTCCTTTTCATTAAGTGTTTTTGAGAAAACAAGGGAAATGTGGGAAAAAACCCCGATTTATGGGTACACGCTGTGTACTTTTTATACACATGCCGTGTACTTTGGCTTTGTGGGATGAGAATACAGGGTGTGTAGGCTTGGGTGTAAAAACTAACTAAATGCTATGTAATTTTATACAAACCGTGTACCATGGTTGTATAGGATAACAATACATGGCATTTAGGCTTGTCGGTGATTAAGGGTGTAAAAATGAACTACACACCGTGTACTTAGTAATACACATCATGTAATCAATCGACATATGAACAGGGTGGCGGTGAAAAGTAGCCGCCATAGGAATAGTTAACAAGAAAAGTACAAGTTGTGTACTTGAGAGTACACATAGTTATGTTTTTTCATTAAAAAATGAAGTAGCCTCCTCATTCGACAGAGGAGGGAGAACGATCATTTGGAGCTCGGGAGAGGAGGCCAAGGCTTGGAGGATCTCCCGATTGCACAGAAGAACTCCAATTATTTCGTCGAGGATCTCGTTTGAACCACGTGGGTAAGGCCTTCTATATCCTTGAGTCTTTCCTTCCAGTTCTTTCCCTTGGAGAAGTTATTTAGGTTTGAATGAATAGTTGTTTTTATCAGATATATGTCATTTTTGGTCGTTTCGGGAGGTGCCTTTCACATATATTGATCAGAGGATGTCGAGGTAGGTGCTCTTGTGTTTAATTACAACTGTCGAGTGGATTTTGTGTACCGTTGTGCCACGCTCCCATGTTTGGGGTGTTGTGTGGTTGAGACCTTGACTGTTGAGATACCTCAAATTGCATAGGTGATCTAATGAATACATATAAACTGGTGTTTGGGATCGTTGCTTTGATCCAGGGCCACCTCATGGGTGTGTTTCCCTTTTTAGCCATTTTCGCCAGGATACCCATGGGTATGCCGTGATTGTAGCATATTTTGAGTTTTCATGAGAGGAAACATATATGAATTGATTTTTTGTGCGTTGGTCTCGGCCCAGTTACTTGTTTTTTCTACGGAATGCCTAAGGGCAGTGTTTGTTTAGCCTGAGGGGAATGTTTCTTATGTCTGAGGGCAGTAACTTACATGCCTACGAGAAATATCTTGTATGACTGTGGGAAATATTCATTATGCTTATGGGATGTCACCTACGGGTTTCGATTCTTTTTACCTGAGGGTAATGATTTACTTGTCTGAGGACACTGTTTACTTTGAATAATCGATGTGGTGATTTCCAATGGTGTACCTGCCAAGCTAAAGCATAGTTTTGGAGTTGTTAAATAATTAATAAAATGGAAATGGAACTGGTAGAGATAGTTACTTTGACTACTTCCTTGTTTACTACATTTTATTATTTCACACTTTTGTTTCACATTTTCACTGACAGTTGGGGATGGAACTTTGGTGGTTGCCTACTCGGATTTATTTCTCACACCCTTTTTGGGTCATGTGTTGGGCCTAAACAGATTATATTTCTGCAGGTGTCGATAAGGGAAAGGGTCCCTACACAGGTACCTTATTGTTGCAGAGGAGTAGGAGAGCATGGGACAGAGATTAGGCATGTGATGCGGATGCATTCCTACTGCACTACTTTAGTTTCGTTTTGTTGTACATTGTACCTTGTACTGTATTGTATTATATTGTAGTTTCCTGCTTTGGATACTTTCTTAGAATTAGTGACATGTTGCATCGTGATATCTATATGACTGCCAGCTATTGTTCCTTCTGTTGTCAATTTCTGGGTTATATTGTTTACTGATTCTGCTTTTGTATGCATACACATTTTATTCTGCTGCTCTACACTTTGACAAATTAGGGCATATTTTCCCCACTATTAGTCCTTTTCCCTCACTACTTGTAGGCAGCCTCTGCCTTTTGGGGAACTACGCTTGAGGTCATGTGACCAACCAGGTTCTAGGCACTCGTTGTGTGGCTTCTAGAACCAGGATGTCCCAAAAAGGTTCTCAATCAAGTATAAATTAAACTAAGTTTATTATTCAGGAATATAAAGAACAAACAAGACAAGTTAGATTCGAGGTACGGGAAATCTTAACTCAATAATCATTCATTGATTTAAATATCCAAGTCATTGATTTTGGTTTTACAATAATATTTGTGAATATCCTGTTATTTTTTACACTTAATATCCACATATATTTGGTGTATTTATATTTGTCACACATATTAATGTCATTTATTTATCCTTAATCTAATGATTTGATCTTTTTAAGGGACTTTGTCTCAATCTCTTTTCATTGAGGTGTATTTTGGTTTATACACGACCTTCTTTTATACAGTGTATAATCAAACCCTTTGACTTTTAATTTAATTAATCAATTTTCAAATGGGAATATTTTTTTACAATTTTTTTTACTAAATGTTAAAAAGAATTATTATTTTTAACATACGCAGCGACAACAACCTTTCTGGACCCATGAGAATTATTTGATATTTTGCTTCCTATACAAGTTGTAATGTTATTAAAATGAAATGTAAATACCATATTTATGTATTTTGGTTTTGAAAATGGTTTTTAGAATAGATTTATTAAATAAATATCTTGAAATGATGTCTTAATATTTCAATGTGAAAATTTTATTTTTCCTTTATTCTTGTTCATGTGTTACGATTATGGTATGGTTCTTGGTAATTGCTTATGTATATGGGTGTTTCAATGATAAACCGATGGTGGGTGAGCTAGTGGTAGCTCTCGAATTAATTATGTAATGTGACATACGTAAATGATAAGTTTTCACCTAATATATTTAGGTAATATGCTATGATGGGTATTCCAAATGTAACCATTAAGGTTACTCCCTATGGAGATTTGAATGTTATAATGTAAGTATGTTATTGATGCAACAAGTCACCATTATGATATATAATTTCTATGAGTTATTCATAAATCTTATGATTTCATGAGGTATGTTAAAGATATTATGTTTTATGAGTAAAAAGTTTTATTTCCTTGATTTTTATGTATTCATGGACTAATGTTTTCTTTCATTATTTTATATCCCTTACTGAGCTATTTTTTCCAATCCAAAGTTTTTTAAATATATTTCATTGGATATAAGGAAGGGTAAGAGAAAGGAAAAATTAAATAAGATTTTTATCAAGAAAATAATTCTTGTTTTTTAATTATTTTTATTGTTGTGAAAAGAATGGATAGATTAGAAGTGTCTACATTGAAATATTTGAGATATATTATAATAGTTGTGGACAAATTCACTAAAAATATAAAACTGAAAAGATCCTCAAAGTGAAAGAATGTAAATTCTAGATCAAAAATCAATATTTTGTAATATTTAAGGTTGGGCCCTTACATATATGGTCTAAAATCTTCAAAGTATTATCCTCATAAGATATATCATTTTCAAATTATACCACTGCTGAGTTTAATATATGCGAGGGACCTTATATATACCTTATAATAAGAGATACATGGAATAAATAATGCACTCAAGACAGGTATGATGGATGTAAAATCTAATATTCCACTAATAAAATTTAAACAAGGATCTAAGTTGGGCCAAGGTAGCTTGGATAACCTTTTATTTCTTTATAAACCGCATAACTCTATTCCATGATGATATACGAAGGAAAAATTGTATCTTACATCAAACATCAGGCCCTTTAGATAGTTGTTAGCATAGATATTATGCTAAATCTAAGCATCATTTTTATGTTGTAGGATTTAAGTAACCTTCTTGGTCATATCTTTTACAAGATTAGGTCCTAGTAGATTTCATTCACCAACATCATCCCAACATGTTGGAGATCTAGACCACTTTTCATACAGATCTTCGTATAGATAAATCTGAAAACATGAGTGGAAAATATTGTTAAATGTTAACTCAAATAATGGTATATGTGGATCTCATACTACATTTATTTCCATTGAGTTAGATCTTAGAATTTCCTTGAGAATCTGAATAGTCCTTTCAGATTGGCCATCAGTTTGGGGGTGATATATTGTAATGAAATTTAATTCAGTACTAAAAAAATGTTGAATAACATTCCATAATTTTACGTGAACCATGGATCATGATCACATATGATTTAATGTTTAACTCCATGAAACATAATCACATCAATCACATATGTCTTGAAAAGTTGTTCAAGTGAGTGATCCTCCTAAACATCAATGATGTGGGAAGTCATGGTGAGTCAATCCACCACAACCCATATCATGTTGTTTCCATTGCACATCTTCGAGAGACCAGAAATGATGTCCAGAGTGATATTATTCAATTTCTTGTGGTTTTAGGAAATGGTTGTATCATCACTTTTGAATTCTATCACACTACTTTAACTTGGTGACATACCAAACATCTTGAGATATACTACTCAGACTCCTTCTTCTATTATTCCACTATAAGTGCTCTTGAGGATCACTATACATCTTGGTGCATCCATAATGTATAGAGAATGGTGATCTATGTTCATTATCCAATTGATCAATCTTTATCTAAGGTGGTTAAATCACATTAATCCCCATTACAAACTCGATCACACCATTATCATCGATGTAAACATCATGTAGCTTACCTTCCATTACTTCTTTAACCATCTTTTATAGATCCAAATCATCCCTTTGTGCCTCTTTGATGTTATCTTAGATAGATAGTTTGGAAATAATTTGGGAAAGGTAGTAAGTATTCCATGTCATTATTATTTCTAAATCCATCCTTTGCATATCCATTAAGATTGGTTCTTTCTCAATTTGTGTCATGGATAAGGAAGCATGTTATTTTCTATTAAGAGAATCAGCTTCATTATTTGCCTTTGTTAGATGGTAATGAATATAGAAATAGTAGTCCTTGCTAAACTCGAACTATATTCATTGATTCATGTTGATCTTCATCTATGTGAAAATATAATTTAGACTCTTTTTATCGGTATATATGTCATAATTCTCACCATAGAGGTAGTGAGAAAAGATTTTAAGGGATAAAAATCAGTTATCCAATATCTATATCATGTGTTGGGTAGATCTACTCATGGTTTTTCAACTACTGTGAGGTGTAGGCTATCACTTTATCATTATTCATCAGTACACAACCCCATACTTTCTTTGAAGCACCACTATACATCACAAAACATTCTTCACATGATGGTAGTGTGAGTACATGTGTATAGATTATTATTATTCTCTTATCCCAACTTACATTACCCCATTCAACGATAAGTTAGTTAGTGGGATAGAAAGTCATGAGAAATTTATCACAAAATGTTGGTATTATGCTAATAACAAAGAGAAAACATCATATTTCTATGACACTAGTGGTTATGGGTAAATCCTCAATCAGCTTTGTTTTTTAAGGGTCCACCTCAACTATGATAAATTACCCCAAGAATGTAACCTGTCGCATCTAAATGTCACACTTTTTGAACATAAAATACAAATTTTTCATCCTAAAATCAACCAGAACAATCATTAGATGTTCTTCATGTTTGTAATTCCTTTTTATGAAAATGATAATATCATCTATAAAAGAAACAAAAAAACAATGTTGTTATAAACACTCTATTCATCAAATACATGATTATTTCTTGGGTATTAGTAAGTCCAATGGGAATCACTAAGAACTTGATGTTACCATACCTTGTATAGGAAGAGGAATGATGAATATATTTTTTCATTTCCATATGTTGATTACATCCATAATGATGTTCCACCATTGACATGTACTATTATATTCATAGTTTATAGAAAAAATCATCAATCCTTAGATAATGATACTTATTTTTTATAGTGATCTTACTGATCTCCCGGTTATAGATACACAGACACATTGATAAATAATTTTTCTTTTTGAAGGGCATTGATACACCCCAAGTTGATTCGCTATTTAGTATAAACCCCTTTTCCATGTTCTCTTTTAGCTACTTCATTAGGTCATCCAGTTCAATTAGGGCCATCATTTTGGGGAATTTTGAGATAGGAGTGGCTCTGGGTGTATCTTCTTTTGGGAACACTACATCACGATTGAGGTGTTGTCGAGGTAACTCATAAATAAATACAGTAGTGTATTCCTTATCCATGGGAATTTAATCAAGTTTTATGCTTTCCTTCAATGAAACCATTTTTTTAGTTATGCCTCTTCACATTTTGTCAACACCCACACCATTGAGGGATTTTCCAATATATATTCATTATTATTCATTCATTTTTAGAGGAGAATTGTATGGTTTGTAATATTAAAAGATAAATAATTTTATAGACATTTGATTAATACTCTATATAAAGAGATCTAATCCTTGCCTATTATTGGGCCTAATTTTACCAAGGGGAGTATTAAGATATTCATATGAAGAATATTCCCAAATATTTAAAAATCATATTAGTCCAACACTTGGACTTAAATGATTTAACCACTATGAGATTTTACAAATATCTATACTTCAAGGTATTTGGGCTTCTATTAAATAGTTATATTAAACATGCAGGATATAAAGGAATACATAGAACTATAATCAAATTAGACTTATCCCATTAATGATTGAATATGAAGTGTACCTATTAAACTTTTGTTTTTTTTTGATCCACTTCATCAATAGTGATTGAATAAGATTTCCATTTTACCTTTGGATTTGGTGGTTGTTGTCACAAATTACCATAAATATATTTCATAGTACCCTTTCACCCAACAATTTAAGCATTGAAAAATGGCTGTGGATCTATTTTCCTCCATCACATTCCCCTACTTCCCCATGTCTCTTATCCATTCATGAGTTTGGTGGCCATCTCTCAAACACGAATTACAATTCTATATCACTTTGAGGTACTTCCCATTATGCTTATTTCCACATTTTTTATATGTGGGTGTTTGGTCTTTCATTACATATTTGTAATTAGATCCTCCATCTTGAAGCTCTATATTTTATCTTTAATATACCTAGTCATGGAAACATTATCAAAACTCCATCTCCACTTTCATAGAAAATTGAACCACTACTTAATAAATCCCAAAGTATCACATTTATATGAACTTTTGATGTTTTGGTTTTATACAACTAAATAATCTATCTATTTTTTATCATTTTTTATAAAAAAAATAAATGAGGATTAATGTTGAAACCTTCTCATTATTTATTCGCAAGATGTTACAAATTCACCATATTTTTTCTTAATCTATAAAAATTCTCTCTCCACTTTATTATATAGACATTGATGGAAATACTTTTTAATAAATACTTTTTAAAATATTACCACACAATATATTCAATTTAGTCATTTTTTTACTGTTCTCTATTAATTACCATCATTTGTTGGATTCTCATTCTAAAGGATAGATGGCTGGAATCACTTTTTCTTTCTCAGAATAGTGGAGTATAGACAAGATCATCTCTATCATGTTATCCCATTATCCCACAATATGTGGATCATAAGATCAACTAAATTTCTATGTTCATTATTGCATAATGAAATCAATGGATAGTTTCTCTATCTTAATTAAAGGTGGATGTTATTCATGGTTCAGGTTAATATTCATAGCCTTAGACAACTGGGTAAGCATTTCCATAATGTTATGAACACCATCTCCCAAGGAATTGGGAATTTCATTCATAAAATTGTTTCATTATCTATCTCATGGGTTATTGTCCTAGTTTCTCGAGTTTACCACCATTTCTTAAAATATAAAAGGTTTGAAAAAAATATAAGTATACAAATCATGAATAAATAATTTATTCTTTTGTGAAATTAACTCTAACAACATATCCTATGGGATCCATATGATTGTAATTTTTCAAAAAAAATATTCTATGATGTTTACATATACATGGTATTATCCTAATGGTTTCCAATAACATTCTGACATCCTAATTCCTATATTAACAAAAAATTTATTAGATACTCACAACATTTTCCCTACTTTTTCACACATGAATATTACAAAATTTTATGATAAAAAACATAACAAAATTACAATTAAGTACTAAAAGGTATTATATTATGTATAAATTAGGACCATAAATCTCTTATACATAATAAACATAAAAATTTATTTATAGTATTCTTTGTCTCTATAAATATCACTTTCTCCACATTACATGTTGTCACCTGAGGAAATACATCAATGAAATGGGTAAGAAAAAATCACAGTATGAGGATGAACAAGGAACATGAATCAATACAACCTGAGTGATGATAATAATGATAATAATAATAATCACCATTACATAATAAAATGGTCATCATAAATATCATGATGGGAAAAATCGATAAATGATATAAACGTGGAAGTCCATTAAAATGAAACATCGTGTCTTAGTGGTCAAGTACCACATATAGTTGTGAACAAATCTTGTATCATGTATAAGCATAACATATGTGCATAACCAAATATTCATCATTGTGAACAATTATATAATCAAGTTATACTATATTATGAATTATCAGAAGATATACATCATATTTCCCAATGCATTGTAGGGATATATAGTTTATTCCCCCCATTACATCATAACACAACCATGAATTTCAAATTGGATATATAAAAATTATAGTTTTGAAATAACCCACAGAACGGAATGGGTTTCCTAAGGGTTTCATAAAGAATGATTTCATGAATAAACATGTATTTCCCAAATGAAAAATTGAAAAACATATCTGGTATTGAAATCATTGAAATAGAGAGAATAATAAAAAATCAAGTGAAATCAAGATGTTTTTTGGAAATAATAGTTATTTTGGTAAATCATTATATATTTCATAAAAGTAAGTTTTAAAATATTAAAATTATATAAAAAGGGATGAATAATGAAATGGTATTTAGGTAATGTTAGAGGAATATTCATACCAATGATTTCATAAAGGAGATATAACTCGAAGAAAAGTAGTTGCATTTGAAAATCCCCTTACCTTATGTGTGAGTGCATTATGAACTTGGACTTAATATCCAAGATAATCAAAATAAGATACATAATTACTAAATTATAATCATATTATAATGGTATTTATTTTACTATAATTTTATTAAGTTCATTTACAGCCATTTTGATGAGTGATAATGTTCAATTATTTCGTTCTAGGGGCGTTTATTTTCATGGTTTCCATGACCGGTTCAGTTATACATAATTTTAGAAGTTCTTATAACGTGTGAATATTTTCTATAAGTAAAATGTAGAGTTAATAATTCATTTATAGAATAGTAAATGGTCACATGTTTCATTTTTTCTTTTTTATGAGGATGTTTCATTTTATAAAACATTACTGATAAATGTTTAGTTTATTTTGGCGATTTTTCAACCATCACAAACTAGTTCCATTTTATTAGATATTACATATATAAATTAGTTCCATTATATGAAACAAGATATAATATCAAAATTAAAATATTATTTAACCATAAAAATGGTTTTATGAACAACCTTAAAGGTGGTAATTGAAAAAAAATCCCATGAAGGTGGTGAACCGACATATCATAGATGATGTTTTCATTTTTTAAATAAAAGTACTAGATATGTGATTTGTTTATGGGTATTTTATAAAAAAACATATAATCCCAGTGTATATATGACACTTGAGCTATCAATACAATTTTTATAAGGGAGGATAGGATGATATAACAAAACAAAGGATATTAAAAGAGAAGGATTGTTGATTTTACCTCTTGAGTGTTATCTCCTTGAAACCTCATTAAGACAAATTGGTTTGGTAATTTTTGAGATCAGAATCTCTTGGATGAAAAGAATAGTTTTGGAAGGGTAATTCTAAATAATATTTAAAAACTTCAAGGCTTCGAAGGTGTGAGGAAAAGGGGTGGTATTTAAAGGGGAGAAGGGTTTTTTATAATTATATTCATTAGTTAATTATTTTGGATTAAGATTATCAATAATATTGATTATATAGACCATGTAAAGTAAATGTTTCTAGATATTTTTTAAAAATGAGTTCTTACATCATCCATGACTCAAATATTCTTGTATTTGTTTTATAATGATATATGCCATAAATTATCATATATCAGTATTCACCAATAATTTAATTATTTTATAAGAATCTCAAAATTTCACCCAAATGAATTTTAGAAATTTATATTTATAAAAGTAATTACATTTTTTAAATATAAATTTCTAAATATGATATATTTAATTTTTGATTAAAATCGTCATGTATTCAAAAAATACTGATTTTAATATTATAATTGATTTTATAACCATTTGAGAAATTTATTGAAGTCTCATAAAATTAAATTCTATTTATAATATAACAAAATATTAATTAATTATTTTATGTTATGAAAACAAATTTTATTTTAAATTATTATATAAATTTTAAAATTTTAAATAAACATGTATGTTTCTTAAAAATACCAACACATAATTTATCTTTTTTATCACATTTATTCACTTATAACATTATATAAATATATAATATTTTCATTTAAAAAACTATCATTTTTTATAATTCCACAGGGGATGTTACTATTATAAGGGCTAGATTACTATTCAGAATGATCAGATTATGATTTTCATGGTCAGTTTTCTATTGAAATGTTATAGGTTCCTTTATTATTATAAATACATCTTATTTAATCCATTATATATTAACTTATATTATATATATATATATATTCATCTTTAAAATTAAAATTATTAGAATTATGTTTCATTTCAACATCTTGGTTCATGAGTCCAGTATTTATAGTGGTTTGAGCGGATCCATATTTCCCTGTTATTATTAAATTATTTTCTATTTGTTTCCCACTGTAATATTTGGCATTCATATTGGGTTGTTTTCTAATGAATGTTCCATTTTTTTAGAATAATTTTATGTTGTTTTCTTTGATTGATGTATGT
Organism: Viscum album; assembly: GCA_963277665.1. Classification (NCBI taxonomy): domain Eukaryota; kingdom Viridiplantae; phylum Streptophyta; class Magnoliopsida; order Santalales; family Viscaceae; genus Viscum; species Viscum album. Next base: position 644,774,554 of record OY728127.1, read on the forward strand.
GTCTTATGACATAATCATAAGAAGGAAAATTTTATTGATTAAATTTTGGGTCACTACAATTACAATGTTCAATAAAAGATAATGGTGAAAACAATTGTAATATTTAACATTGATATGTTATGGAACGTTTCATTTGATATCCTCTATTAGAATGGATTTTTTTGTTCCATGATAATCAAACATGATTTATTTATTATAGTACCAATCTAATGTTTTTTCAATACAAAAAAAGAATGTGTATGGAATAGAATATATAATAGAAATTATGGAGGTGATGTAAAATTTATTTGATATCATGATAAAAATTAAATAATTAATAAATCCTATTGTTATATTCAAGGTAAAGATAAAGATATAAACTTATCATGTGATGAATAACAGAAACATCATGTTCATATAAGGATAATAATGGAAGTGAACATTGGAATATAATTGATGATTGAGAACATGTTTTTCAATCATGTAGATGATTTATGACCATAACACATACCTCGTGGATTTTTCATGTTAAACTAAGAAGTATTACTGAAGAATTAAATAATAAACAGCTAGTGGATTATATGGATGAATAATTGAACCTGTTTAAGGAAACTAACACATGGGAGTGGATCCAATAATAAAAAATAAGAAATTTTTTAGTCTATGGTCAGTACAACATAAAATGTAGAATGAAATGGCGGAAATAGTGAAAAACTATTAATGAATTTTTATCAAGTGTTTTTAAGGTTTATGTGATTCACATTTTTATGAAATTCCGTCCTATTTAAAATATTGGCACTATATAGATATTTAAACTATTTTTTTACAAAATAGTTAAAACGTATCATTTAAATGTATATAAATTTAATTATTTATAGTGGGTATACTGGAGTTTAAGTTTACATTAGTCAACCAAAAGGATTCATAATTAGATAATATGAATGAAAAATTTACAAATTTAAATTGAAACTATTTATATATAAATAATCTCAAAAGATACAGTATTATAAGAAATACTGTAACAACCTAATATTTTATGAAATAATATTTCAAATAAATTAAATTTTACCTGAAAGCATAATTTACATGTAAATTTGATATTTAATGAAATGCAACATAATATTCAAATATCATAATTTAATATGATAGAAAACACATAACTATCAAAATGATGAGTATAGAAAAGATTAACTAAATAATGAAAATATATATTTTACAAAAGAATATAAAATTAACTCTTTGGTGACCATGTAATTTTAAATTAAAATAAAAACTATTTTAAAATAATGGAAATCAACTTCTAAAAAACATTATTTATGAATACAAAAATGTTTTAAACTATTAAATTTAATAAATAAATTTGGGAGAATTACTATAGTGAAAAAAATTTATTATATATAAATAAAAAATTATTAAAATTCATATTATGTGTCTTCTAGTCATGAGATAAGTATAAATTCAGTTTTATGCTTAAACTTTTATTCTTTTAAATGAATGCTTTTTCGCATTTTTCACACTTGTTTTTAAATTATTTTTTTCACGATTAGAAAATTTATATGAAAAAATGAAAATAAATTCTCAAATCATCATTTCAAAAATATTATAAGGTAGAATTATTTAACTTTCTAAAATGGTTAATTTCTCAATGAATAGTGATAAAATACTGGTTATTATTGAAAACTGTATTTTTGTTTAACGAATTTATAAGGTATTGTATTGATTTAAAATGGAATTAAAAGTAAAATTAGTCCAATTAATTAATTTTTAATAAAAAATATATTATTGGAGTCGATTTCATATTAATTTTTCATATAAATGTTTCTTATACTTTTTATCAATTTCACATTGGAAAACTGCATTCTTGTCACATCTACTAGTATAATTTTTAAATAAATATTACCAATTATGTGAATGTAATTTGGAAAAATTGATTTAATATTTAAAATTATAATAATTAACATTATAAAATAATTTAAAATTAATATTTTACCATAAAAAGAATATATAATTACAGTAAAAATTAATTACTATAGTAAATGATAAATTTGGTTAATCAAGAGTTATATTAAAATGATAAGGTGTAAAATGACCTAGAAACAGGGAAATACCCATTTCAGATATATATTTTGACCTTATAACCTCAAATATTAAATATTATTACATTTTGAAATCTTTTTTCATGTGAAAGTTGTGGTTACGCATTATTCTTTTAAAATATTTTATGTGTGTCCACTCCCCACTTATAAAAGGCCACCCCATCCCCACAACTCTTCACACTTCCAAAGAGTATTGGATTTTCAAATGTTGACCCAAATCATTTCCTTATATTCTTACTTAAATCCAAAGGCCTTGGTAATATCATAATTCCATTCTATGAAGGCTTTTGGTTAAACTTAATGAGGTTTTCCAAGGAAGATATAGTGCTTTTAACTATGAAATCGTTTTTCTTATTATTATAAATCATTAAAATAATTTCTAAATATGATAAAATAAAAAATAAAAAATATATTATATACTAAGATGGTATTATATTAATTTAATAACATATATCCATATACATGTCCATAAAATTTAGATGAAACTGTTGCTCCTATGTATAACAAACTACATCCTCACGAATAGATGTGATGTTTTTTTCGTTTATTTTTTACCTGGGTGGAAATAAGGATATGTTAAATGAATATGTATTTTATTTTTAACATAATAATTATTTTTTTATGATATTTAAACTACCTTTAAAATTTTCATTATGTGGGGGAAATGATAATGATGACATTGTGTACAGTGGAAAACCGTTGTACGATGTGAGGTGAATTGTTTTTCACAATCGGCTTGAAATGAAGTTAACAAAAGTATGATTAATGAATAAAAGAAATATATATTATATAAATATTATTTTTTAAAATTAATATATTGTTTACCTTTTTTTAATTTCATCTACTAAGAATACTAAAATATTATTCATGTGTGCATACCATATATCCTCTCCATGAATAGAGTATTTCATTTTATGTCATTATTTTTTATAGAGTACTCTATATAAATATATACTAAATATATAAGATTTCTATATACTGGTTATAATTTTTTATATTATGGAACCATGATCAATTTAACAAGATCTAAAATAAAAAATAAAATCATATATGAAAAACAAACAGTTATTACCTAAAAGGTGATTCTAAAAGAAAAATCTTAATAAATGGGTAATAAAATGTCAAAAGTAAATCACATATGGTATGATATATATAATTAGGGTTCATTAATATATTTAAAATATACTTATATTTATTTTACATGTGGTAAAAATGTGTACTATGGTAGTCTAAACTCATTGTAAGGGATTTCCATATCACTTTTATTTTCTGCGATACACATGCCATATTCACCTATTGTTTCTTATATATGGTTTATATAAATCCCCTGAATGAAATTTATGATTATTATTTGGAAAATTATGGCTATTTACATATCCATTTTTTATATATATTTTAGGGGGTTTTCAGTTGAATGGTTACAAAAGTGGTAAAGGACTTTATTCTCAATTTTTCATCCTTGGGGCATACTTTATGTGATGAATCTATCTTATATTAAGATGAGTATATACATCCCATTTTACATTTAATATGATTAATTTATTTATTTAAATGTTATTTTATGTTTCATTAAATATTATTCATTCATGTGGATTATGATTCATATTTACCAATGTAGTAGGGATTTCATGACACATTCTCAACATTTTTCGACATTATTCATGTTTATGTATTTGATGATGAAATTTTATGATTTATCTCTTAGTAAAATCATTAATTATATTATTTTATGTTTTTTTCTTGAAAATATATTTTTACCATAATTTTCAACTTTTTATGTACTCATGATTCTATTTTTTTCAACAGTCTTTATTTCTCTCTTCAGTCAGAAACCCATTTTTATGCATTAAAAGTTTTTGTTAAAATTTTTTAAAGTATTTTCTTACTATTATATATAAACATTTTAAAGTAATCTGTTCCCAATATTTAATTTTTCTCAAAATATATTAAATTTAATCTTATTGATGTTTCCTAAAACAATATTTGTTTTTCTTTTACTGAAAATGTGAAATAAATAGTTGTTATAAAATGTATGAAATGAAGAAAATTTTCGTCTACAATGAATAATTAATTTTTAAAATATTACATTATAATTTTACATGATTATTTTCAATGAAAATTAATTTTAATTTTTTTTTTAATTTTTACCATTTTGGAGGGATATCTTCATCAATAATTTATTTAAGTAATCTTTAAGGATTCTTTTATAGGTTTCTTTGGTTATATTATATAAAAGGATTTTGAAAAAATTTTACTCATTATTTTTTTTCAAAGTTTAAATGATATTTTATTCATTAAATATATTAATTTTTCTGTAACGATTTCATTATATTTTTTTGAAATTTACTATCAAAGAAAAATATTTCCCCAGTACATTATGAATTTCCATTTTAAAAAAGTTGATTTTCAATGAAATGTTTTTTTCTTCAATAAATGTTTCATGTGATTTTACATTCAAAATAATTTTACATCTAATACAACATCATTTATGTCAAATATGATTTACTAGGGATATAATATCATGAATGTATATTTATTCATACTCTATATAGTTTATGTTTATGATTTCATGAATTTTATGAAACCTTTTCCTTGTGCACAAGTTCAATAATGATAAATTTTTTATGAATCCCACTTCCTTCCCAAGATTTATGAAGAAATGATGTTATTTTTATAAAACTTATTTCATCTATACAAGTGATTCTATGATTATACAATTATGAAACAATTTCATTTCATAGTTTTAGATATGAACAACTTTTTTTGATCTAGTTGCACACATATGTATAATTTTCATTATGTGTCAAGTGGGACCTATATCTCACTCCAGTAAATTGGGTAATGATTTATATCTCATGAGATAAACATGAATGTAATGGGTAGTAAACTTAGTTTAGTGAAATAACTTTTCCACTATGAAAAAATTGGGAGTGAACCTTTACTACTATGACCACTTGGGAAGTAAACCCATTATATTTTGATAGCCTTATAAATGAGCCTTTTCTAATAAGGAAATAATATTATATTCTTATGTATATTCCACTTATAATCCAATGTTATGGTATCATGGATTATATTCGTTGATTCATTTATGATTCTGGTCTAATAAACTACCATTATCTATAACATGACTCGTGTTTATGATCTATGATATGCATGTTATGGTTTCCAAAAGTTATTCTCACGTTCTCATGCCCTTATTCTCATGATATATTGATATATCACTATTTTACCTTTACTGAGAATCTAAGCTCACCCTTTTTTATGTTTTCTACCCTAGTTTATAATTAACGGTGTTATGTATGATATGTTTAAGAAGTTTTATAGTTGTGATGAACTTATTTGGAGAATGTTTATCCACTGATGAACAAGTTTTTTATTTTTTTCATGTTTCTAAAGGAACCAGATCTAAAATATTCGAGAATCAATCATTATGTTGTGTAATTTATAATCATTTATTAATATGTAATATCTATATATAATATTTTTGAGTCATTTAATGTTGGTATCAGAGAAAATGTTAATTTAAAATATTGGATAATTTGACAAGAAAACATTAGTAACAACTATAAGGATAAGTCGTTGTGTTTGTAAATATCATGGATTTTTTTAAAAGATGTATAGATTTGTTTCCAATCAATAAAACCCATATCTCAATTATAAAAGTAACCATTTTTCAATCACCAATTTTCCTTGGGGTAATAACTCTAAAAAAGGAAGCTCAAGTTTGAATTAATCATTACTTGGTACATGAAAATGGGCCTTACACCAGGTTTGACACTCTTTGGGGATATACTTGCGAATTCAAAAAACCATTTTGAACCATCATGAAGGACATGAATAATGAACAAGGTTAAACCTAAGGTGTCATTGATTTAATATACGTTTCAATTATTTATACATCTTTAAAATTATTTTTCATGATTATGTTGTTTCTCACTATGATTATTGTTTCTCGCAATATGGTAATTGGTTTAGTTGATGGTATGAAATAGATAGAACATGGTTAGTGATGGATTTGATAGACAATGTGTTGATGAGAAACCGAATTATCTTATGACTGAAGTAAAGTATATAATAATTATTCCTAATCTATTATCATTATATATGTTTAACAATATGATCCTAAACTAACTCTTGAATATACCAAATAAAATAATGACAGTGTTTACCGAGAGCTTAGGTGGTAGAGACCACATACAAAAGAAGACTCGGTTTTATATATATTTAAAATGTCATAATAATCACTCATGGGAATGTAATAACAAGACAAGAATAAGTTTTGAGTGTTTGAAATAATAAAAAAGTTATCAATGAGGAAATTGAATAGTTTAGACATCAAAATGGAAGAGAAATATGGTTTTCCTAAGGAATCATTAATGTTTTAATGTTATAAATCTGGGAAGTATGGGTATTACAAAAATCATTGTCCAAGGTGGAAATATTAGGAATTTATTCATCTAGTTTGTACGAGTAATGGTTATATTATTTTTTATTAAGGGGCCATGAATGATTTATGAAAGTTACGGGATTTTCTAATAGTATTTTTTATGTTAAATGAAATAAGAAAGATTAAATTGAGGTTGATGAATGTTATATAATGATTCATATTTTTTATTGTATGAAATAGGTCTTAAGGAATAATAATATGAATCCTAGTTAATGGTTTAATAAGTAACTATAATTATTGATGTTTTTTGGTATGGAAAATCATGAATTATGTTATATAAATCATGAAATAAATAAAACATTTCTTGTATATGTCCTAAATTAATGATTTTTAGGAATATGTGAAATATTATTAATGACCCAGAATTGTGGTCTAATTTCATGGTTATATTTTATGGGAAACACATGATAAAAGTAACTTAACACTTAATATGTTCTTGGTGTTGGGAAAATGATGTTTATTTTTTATAAATAGATTATTTATTTAGATGATGTAAACTTGAAAGTATTGATGACCCTAGAAATGATTAATGATTCTTTGACAAAGTTTTATATGTTATCATTGATGGAGCTAATAATATTTTTGGATTTATGGAATGAATTCAATTATTAGTATTTTTAATTATGTATTAAGTAATCATGTATTTTTTTCATTGAGGTTTTGTGGTAATTCTGGTTATTTCCATGCTTCAAAACAGTATATGAACAATTTATTCATATATTTGGTGTGTGACCATAATGATGCACGTAATTATATTTGGGAGATTAATAATAAATGGATTTTTATAAATTTAGTAATATTCTTTATAAATTTTATATTTTGAAAGTGTCATTAAGATAACCATTTATAGAATGGTTTACATTGAATTTTGGATAATTTTTTAGAGATTAATGTATTACATCACTATATGTAAATTTAGTACTATTTGATAACTGATGCAAGATTTTTTTTCTAAATTGTACATGATATATATGAAATTACTTATCATTCTATTATGGATCTTATAATGTATTATTTCATTTAGAATAACATATTAATCCTAATTTTTTAGAGTGTGAGATTAAGTTCAAATTGATCGAAGCATAACCAAATGGTCAAATTCTTCTTACAATATAATGGAAATATAATCCCTTTGTATATATATCTATTTATAATTTTTTATCATATCTTGACCATATAATATTGATTGGTGCTTCCACAAAACCTCTCTCAAGTCCACGATGTGTTCCATGTATCTATCCTCATGAAGTATATATTAGATACTTTACATGTACTCAACTATGATGTCACACTACTATAAAAGGTTCAACAATCCATATTTTTATTTTCAAATGACACTTTTAAAGTGTAAGTGTGAACCAAAGCAACTCCAAATGTTACAAATTCAACCCCTGCAAGATCCATAATACAAATTCAAATTCCAAAGGACAGCCAGAAAATTTCCAAAAAGGAAAATTAAAACCGATGAAACAGCGCCGTACTAAGACCACGAGCCAGACCGCATCCCTCTTTCACCATTTATCACACACTACCAACCACCAACATCATTAAATCTAGAGCCGAACACATCCACGCCATTGAGAAAAAAGTTATATACACCGTCTTTATCTGAAAGCCACCCGCTCAAACTCACATCCCAAAGATCCTCGAACTCCTCTGCACAGCTCCACCTTCGTTAAGATTCTATATCTAAAAGGAATATGTAATACATAGAAAGTGTAGGGAAACAAGATCACTCACTTGGTCATTTTTTAGTGAAACCTCTATCTTTAGGAATGTACGTGGGAAAGATCAGATGAAATGAGGCATCAATAGCCACATTTTTTTATTGGATTGAAAAATATAGCTTGATAAATTCATTTTAAGGGGTTTCCAATTAAACACTGTAATATTTAATCAAATACTTTTCCAAAGAAATTAATTTTTCTATGATAGCATGCATTACCGTCAACATCAATTTTTAATGAAACATTATATACTATTAATATAATTTTATTTTTTAAAATGATAGTTATACCAAGACATTAGAATGGAGGGTATTAAGAGGGTTAATTAAATAATAAAATATATGTTTTACATATAAATATATAAAATTATTTCTTAGATGACCCATTGATTAGAAATGATACTAAAACCCATTTAAAAATAAAGTATACCTTTCTCTAGAAAACTATTTCTATTTGAAAAAATATTTATTACATCAATAAATTTATTAAATAAAATTTGGTTATATTTTAATTAATTTTATATATTATATATTCAATGAAATATTTTACCTTCAAAATATGTTTTTTATATGAAAAAGATAATAATTAATCAAATTTTATGTATAAAAAATGTATTTTTCTAAAAATGATATTTTTTTTATTTTGTGTAATTAATTTAAAATTAATATTTTTCACTTTTATAAAATTTATATGATAATATTAAATAATGTTTTCAAATAATTCTTTAAATATTATCTTATGTGGAGTTTTTAGGATGTTTTAGAAGAGATTTAATTTTCTTGTAAAAGTGAAAATATTGGTTTTTATTTAATACATCCTTTTCATTTAATGGATTTATATGGTGACAGTTTCCAAAAAAATGGTTTTAAAATTAAAATTAATTAAAAAATATATGAATTATCTCAATTTTTTGTAAATTGGAATAAATTAAATATTTATTTTTGATATAAGAGGTTCTTAAACATTGTAGAATTTTCTCATTAGAAAACTCCATTCTCATCACGTTTTCTTGTATAATATATATATTTTTAATTTATTGAATGGAATTAATATAAAATAATTCAGAATTATGAATAAAAAAATTAATATTATCTTCTTACTTAAACTAGTTTTTTACCATAATGAATATATAATACAAAAAAATAGAATTATTGTGATTATGGCTTAAAAGAGTTTCTCGGATGGTTAATCAAAAATGATAATTTTTAGAAAGACCTATAAAAATTTTGAAAACCCGTTTTCTAGATATATATAGAAATTATCACCTCTCAGGATCTATAATGATCCATTTTATATTGTTTTTAATATAAAAATACGGGCCCACTTTATTATTTTCATGAATTCCAAATGTTTCATCACCCCCTCTTATAAAGGGATACACCCTATCCTCTCCTCTTCATGGATAAAGAAACATTTTTTTCTACCAATAAATTCCCAAATCCTTTCCTTAATTTCCTCCCCACAATATATAATCTATAGTGAGATCAATAATCCAACCTGTTATGACATTAGGTTAAGCCTAAATTTATTATCTAAATAATAGGTAATGCTTTTGACTATGTTCCTTTATTATACTTCTTATTAAAACTAATTTAAATATTTTACAAATGTTAATAAATAATAATACCAATATCACCTATATAGTGAGTTTTTATTATGTTAATTTAATAATATGTATCCATATCCTATTTTATCTAATGGGAAAGTAAATCGTTGCTTGTGTGTACGGAGGACTACCACCATAGGAACCAATGTGATGTGTTTTTAATTTCCTTATTACATGGATGGTAATAAGGATAGATTACATAAATAAAAATGTAATTTTTAACATATTAATACTTATTTAATTATTTTATCATTTTCACCTTATGAGTTTTTGTTATGTGTGGGATACAATAAGAACGTTTGTGTGTACGATGGTCTACCGCTTCACGCGTTGATGTGATTTATTTTTACCTTTCTCTTTTCATGGATGGTAAGAAAGGGTATATTTAATAAATATTTGTGATATATATAAAATAAAAAATATTCTATAAATGTAATATATTATTTACCTTTCTTTAATTTCATCCATTGAAAAATGACATCATTGTTCATGCATATGTATGGCCGACAATCTCCATGAATGGTGTATTTCATTTTCTATCACTATAATTTATGGATTTATATAAATAAATATATAATTAATACATATTATATTTATAAAAATATTATCATTCTATAGATTATGGATCCTTGATAAAAGTATGAGGACCGAATGAAATAATTCAAAACATACATGAAAAATGATATCATTACACGATGTATGATATTGATAAGGAATTGCTGATAAATTGGTAATAAAATGTCCTAATTAAATCAAATACGGATTGATATATATATATATAAATCTATGTGTGTGTACATTTATTTAATAGATTTATAATAAAATAATATTTATTATAATGTATTTTCAATCACGTAAGATATAAATTGAGACTAGTGTTAAGGAATTTCTGTATAAATTTAATTTTCTAGTAAACACATGCCATATTCACCTCTTATTAATTTTATGTAGTGTATATACTTCCAATTAATTTGTATTATGAATATTACACAATAAAATATTTAGATCTACATATCGATTTTTTTATTTCACAGGGTTTGTGGTTTAAAATATTCCAATTTTGTAAGGATTTTTTTTTCTCAATTTGTCTTCCTTGAGACATACCATATGTTATGAACCAATATTCTTTTATGAGTTTTATATAAAATACATTGGAAATTTAATATCATGAATTTATTTATTCTCGTGATGTTTTATGTCCCATTATATGTTATTATTTGGTAGGGATTATGATTCAATGTTACTAATGTGGTATGCCTTGCATGATACAATATCATCGTTTATAATGATTGTTATTTTATTATTACGAAAAAATTATATGATATATCCCATGAGAAAAAAATTATGTTTATTTAAGTCTAGTTATTTCATAATAATACAAGTTTTCCCATCAATTTCTTCTCTGTATGAACTCATATTACAAGAAAAATTAATAACAACCAACTTTATTTATCTCTTAGAACAAAACCCATTTTATTCTATGTCTATGTTTTCCAAAAAATTTAAAAGGGTTTTTATAGTTTTCTAATGACATATTAATGTCATTTTTACTTAGTATTGATTTTTTTACAATTTTTTTTAAAATTATTTTTTATGACGGTTTAAAAAACAAGGCTAGTGTTACTTTAAAAAAAAAGTGAAAGGAATCATTTTTTTAATGTGTATGTCATGAATAAAATTTCCCTTTTCCTGGCCACTCCATGTTTACAACATTCCATATATGTTTCTATGTTTATTTTAATATTAATAGATTTTGAAAATTTTATATGTTTTAAAAAAATCAATGTGGAAAGGATATTTCCTTAATAAATTATTAAAATATTCTTTAAATATTCTTTTATATATTTTAAATTTTATCTTAAATTAATGTGAATTTGAAAATTTTTTCATTTTTAAAATTTATTTTTAAATGTGGAAAATATATTTTTCTTCATAAATATTTAAATTTATATTTAAAAATTCCTTTATAAATATTCATATATTTTAAATGAAAAGGATTTCTATAACATATTACGAATTTATAATTTTAAAAATTTTCCTTTAAAGAATGTTATTTTCCTCATGAAATTTTCAATGTTATTTTACATTGAAAATAATTTTATATTTAAGATGGTAAACTTTAGGTTACTTTAGATAAAATGGGGAAATGATCCACTAATATCATCATTATTCATTGTTAAGATGATTTATGTTTAGGATGAAAATATTTTTATGAGACACATTCCTATTAAAAAAGTTATACCATGAATAAAATATTATTAAATACATTTTTTCATGAATTAAGATGAAATGATGAAATTAGTATGAAACATGTTTCTTTTATAGTGGTTATGGTATGATGAAAAAATTATAAAACCCATTTCTTTTTATGGGTTCTCATATAATAAATGTTTTATGATTTTCTTACACATATATGTATTATTTTCATTATTTGACTAGTTGGACCTATATCTCCCTCAAATTCATAGGGTATAGATTGAAACCTCATGAGATAAACATGATTATAATGAGGAGTGTATCCAGTTAAATAAGGGAATTTATCCACAATAATAGTATTGTTAGTTCACCATGATGACTATGATGGTTTGGGGAGTGAACCCATTCCGCTCTGATTGCGTTATAAATGAGCCTTAACTACTAAAGAGAATATTTAATATTCTTATGTGTATGAAAATATAGAATTCAAATTTCATTATATCATTTATTATGATATTTAATTCCTTTATGATTCACGTATTATAAAATTACCTGATTTATGAAACGACTCATGTTTATGATCTTTGAAATGTGAGTTTTGGTTTTAAAATATTATTCTCATGTTCTCAAACCCTTATTCCCATAATGCTTTGATATCTCCATTTTTACCCTAATGGGGAATATGATCTCACCATTTCTTATATTTCATTTCCAATGTTATGATGAATTTTATTTAGTATGATATTTCTAAGAAGGTATTAGTTTTGATGAACATACTAGGAGAATATATATTCCACTTATGACCTAGTTTTTTATGTTCCCAAGTTTGCAAAGGCACTTGACCTAAACAATTTTTCATTGATAATTATGTTATGTAATGGATATTCCTTTACCAATATTAAATATTTACTCATGGGATGTTTGGGTCATTATGTTGACTTCTGATTTAAGATTCGAAATTTTCTAAATTAAAGATTGGATAAGAGCCTCTATGTGAAGAATGTGAAGGGGTTTATCACATTATTATTCCCAAGGATGATGATATTATATTTTATAGAAATGGGGAATACTTGCATATGATATTACCTACAAAAATGATGTATTTATTTGAGATATTGATATTGATTGATAGAATTGATTTTCATGGTTCTTCATATTTATATGGAAAATAAAAGAAATCATTTCAAAAGAGTAGTATGGTAATACCCAAGATTCATTAATAGTAAATAAAACATTTTTCATATGATTGTTGAAAAATGGAAACTTTATTATTTTATCTTAATAGCACAATAAAATTGATTCAACATAGTTACTATATAATTATATTTATAACATAATATAAAAAAAGAACCATAAATAATGTATAAATATTTATAAACATTGTAATATTTTAATTTAGTGGATCATAATTGAATAAAAAAACAAGTATACAAGGTACATTTATATAAAAAATAAAACAATTAACATTGTAATTTATATGGTTTAAGAAAACAAAAAATATTATGAATTGATTTATATGAAATTTTATATATAAGGATTAATATGATAATTGGTTAATATGATCATTTTTTAATTATAACCATTGGTCAATATGACTGTTGAGAATTATTAAAATTATTGGTATAATGATATATAATATACCATTATAATTAGTCGATATTAAAGGTAGTGATGAATGTTAATAATCAAGGTGGGAGTAAATATGTTTTTGACAATACGTAAATTCCCTAATAAAGCTCATTTATCAATTCTTGGGATAGAGTTTAGATCACTCAGGTTCTTCCTTGACCAAGACCAAGGAGAACTCCAATTAGTGTAGTTTGAGTGGAACCGTCTAAGAGAAAATTCTAGGTTTGTATAGATCATCACTTGATCAATGTTATATGAACCGATCCATGATTATACCACAATTTAATTGGAGGAACATAGATTTTATATGAGGTATAGATCATTTAAATTTCAGTGGAACTCACTGTTTTTTATATAATAGGGATGTCTAATGAGTTAATATAGGTTACAAGGGTTTCTGGGGATTAATCATAGCACATAACTCCAGCCGATGGAAAAAATGCACCAGTCACATGGTTAGAATAAACTATGTGATTTAGTCTACATGGTTTATCCTAAGCTAATGGGGCCTTCAAGAGGAAAAGTAGGGAACAATGGTTTCCCTAACTATGCACTCATGACTATGCACCATTACAGTTTTTCTAAAAATTTTAGTAGAGCCATGTATCATTATTGTCTCATAGTTTCTCAACATATGCGGACAAACCGTCTGGGTTCCCCCTTAATGATGTTACATGTGCATGGTTGGTGCACATTTTGGATAACCATGCAGCCAAAACATGAACCCCCATTAAAATTGAAAAAATTTACTATTTTCCCCTTATATGTTCAAAATCTCACTCTACTTATCTTTTGATCTATTTTCTACCAGAAAGGAGGTTTTCAACCAATTTTGAGATCAAGACTCCCTAAATATATGTTCTTAGATATCTCAACCATCCAAACATGGATTCATACACTGTCAACCTCATTATATAGAATTTGATAATTCCTTCAATCCTTTTGCGTTGTTTTTCATTTTTTTTCACCTCAATGCTAAAATCTTTATACAGTCTCATATGTCCTACTTTCACAGAATTCATATATTATTCTAAATTCTCTCAATCCATGGCAAATGAATGGTCGATACTTAATGAGAAGAGTACTATGAGCTTGAGGTAGACTGTCTCTTATTTATCCATTAAGGTCTTCATTTTTTATAATATGTGATATGTTCTCTATACTAGTTTAATCATGTATTTCCCCTAAACTGAATCTTTCTTAGGATGGTTTGTTTAATTTTGAATCGTATGACCTTATTAGGTCCCATTGACTTGTCACTACCCCTTGAGGTGTGTTGACCAATATTCTATGTCTTTTATAAATGTCTAAATAAAAAAATAATCTATATGATTTTGGTGTTACAATAAGTCATGATATTTTAAATTGCAGTGAAATTAATTAAATTTTAGTTGCATGACCACATCAAATAGATAAATGAATCAATGATTATTCCCTTATTATAATAAAATGTCAATGGATGAAAATCGTCTTTGAATTTGATTATATTATAAATTAAATTTGTCATGAAGACCCATGATAAAAACTGTAAGAGGGAATGGATAACCTTAGGCATGTTATATACATATTTATGGGTATGGTGTGACACAATATATGTGATACTGACATCGAATCCATTTATAAATGTGATATGGGAATATAATCCATTTATAAATGTGATATGGGAATGAAAACCCATTATACATGTGATACTGGGCATGAGGAACCATTATAAATGTGATATCATGCATACAAAACCTATTTTTTTATACTTGGAATGACAACCCTATTCTATGATACATGTAATGGAGTCCCTATTTTATTCTATTGGGCATAATATATCTTATACTACTATGATACTAGAAATGTAGTCCCCTATTATAAAGTGATATTTGGAATGGCACCCCCTATTCCCGTGATACTGATCATTTCCTCCAATGTTACGTGTTTTGACTATCCTACTAATGTCGACGTAGGAACTATCATCATGGTATTAATCAGGATTTAGAGCTGACCCAATTACAACATTCATTATTTCTTATTATATCAATACACTTCCATATTATATGAATTGTCTGGATATTAATATATTCCATTTTTTTGGCTACTGAGTCTAGTTCACACCATATACAGGCCGCTGATGGTATATAGGAAGACTAAATTCTTATTATTATAGAGAAGTATAAATATCATTTTATAGATGCATGCCTACTTTCATGAATTAGGATGGGAGAATGGTAGTAGATGACCAGGATGAAGTTTTATATTCTTGGATAGATTTTGTAATTTTTGTTCCATTTTATATAATTTTCTATATTGATTGATTGTGGCCACGAACACATGTTTTTTATGTTTTGAACATACATGGAAGAATAATTTATTGTATATGAGTTTGTTTCAAGCAATAGATTATTTTTCATTTCTTGGATACTAATTATTCGTTCCATTGTATTTTCCATTTTTTTGATATTATTACACTAATTACCAATTTACTTCACTAATGTGCTACTCTAGATAGATGTAAAAATCTCCCCATGGGAACATACTAGGCCCTCGCTGCTATTCGGAAGCCTTTAGCATATGGGAATGTATTATTGGGGCCATGTGGACCACATATTTAGGGATCCTCTGAGTTTCAGCCTCTTTAACTGTTCATAAAGTAATATCAAATCCCTTTCGTTTATTTTTTACTATTTTGAGATAACATTCAAGTGATTTGGAAGGAATTGGGATTTTTTTAATGACCTTTAACTAGGTGTATCATACCCATGTTCATAGAAAATCCAAATTTTCATTGATTGAATTTTTTATTTTTTATTATGATAATTAATGTTGATTTTGTTCTACTACATAGTGACACAAATTAATTTTGATGTTATTATTAATATGATGGAGGTTTATTTTTCATCCATGATTAGATGATTTGGGGGAATGGAAGCATTGACTATGCATCATTTTAGGTAACTTATAGTATGTTCACATGCCATTCATATCACATACCATATATGAGCATTTGTTTCTATAATATTCTTGGATTACTAGGATATTCAGTCTACATGAAAATGTTATTTGTTCCATATATGATATAAATTATAAAATTACTAACCTTTTATAGAAGGTATTGGGATACATAGTTGATATATAGAGTGGCTAACATAACATAAATAGTGTTTCCCCTCTTAGTCTATAACAGACACCCTAAGCAGTCAACTATGGGAAGTTGAGTAATGGAGCATTAATCACATGGACTAGAAAATGTTATGGTATGGATTAAAGGGAAACCACATTTTGGATTATAAGATTTATGGTCCCTAATGCAGTAGAATTGAAGAACCATTTGGTTCAACCATTTAAATAAAAATAGTAAAATAAATATTAATTTAAAGGAAGGAATGCACCTTTCCTATATATATATCTGTGATGTTATCATTTTTAAATCCTATCTAAGTAGTTTTTTTTGGAATTTCTAGATCTATTCCACCGCGATGTCCTCATTTAGTCCTTTAGGAGGATGATGATGACCATGATCTGAAGGTGGTGGGCCTAGAGCCTATAGTTATACCTCAAGTAGAGCCACATGGGGAACCTATTTCTATTCATTATGTGGGATAAGATTCCCTGTTTCGATGAGATTTACACAACCTATGTATGAAATAAAGGGACCTTCATGCTCTTTCCCTTCTTTGGGAGAGTTAACATGGGTGTTCTTGCAACAGAATCAGCCCACATTTTTGAGGGATGGTGGAACACATGATTTAAAATCATTGATGGAGATAGTTTGGGGTGCATTCCTACATATGGAGACACCTACTCATATGAGGGTGAAAATCACTACTTATATTCTTTGAGGATCCAAAAAAAAATCTTGTGGGAGATTCTGAACTATGTAGGTCGGTATCAGAAAGTTACCTAGAGGTATTGTAGTAGATTATCTTTGATTATTTCTTCCATGAGACCCAAATAGATGATTTTTCTAGGGATTTCATGAACCTACAATAGGGTTTTAGGATAGTTGTAGAGTATTAATTCTATCTTATAGATCTTTAGTGCTTCATGCCTATCTATACCATTGATGATCTATTAAAAGAGAGATGATTTGAGGGTGAACATAGTCATCCAATTCATTAAAAGGTAAATGTCTTTTTTGTTGACTATCATATCTAATATAGTGAAACAAATCCCTCATCAATATATGAAACTTGAAGGAAGATAATGGTGTGAGCTAGGGTAGTTCAGAACCTAGATAGGGTAGTGCTTCGACTAGTGCTCAGAAGCGACACTTTGAGGCTATGGGTGTGAGTAGAAACATCAAGGTGAAACCTGCTGTTTATTACATGGTTTTTCACTTGTGTGGGAAGCAGGGGAATAAGAGGACCAACTGTCTTAGAGGCCTCATCGAGTGTCGGGGCTGCAGTTTTTTTGGGAAATGATAGTGATTCTACCAGACTTTCCCATCCATGTCTAGTGGGAGAGGACTCCTTCTCAATCCACCATCATAAGTATGTTAATTATCACCTGACCATGTAGGTAGCTGGAGTACTTTCGGAGAGATAGGATGAATTGGAGATCATGATCCTGGTATCTAGGATTCAAATATATAGTGATAGTAGATCGGAAATTCTCCGAGTAGTAAGGTTATAGCATAGGGTTGGGGCTCATTCTATATGTATTCAATGCAGCCTATATGAGAGGAGCAGGATGTTGGACCGTCAACTATTCGAGTTACTATTCTAGAATCCTCTACTATAGTCTATGCCTTATCAGATATAGGTGAATCACATTCCATTATATATATGCCTATTGTGAAGAGACTTGGGATTGATGTTCAGTTTTCTAGTGTCATTATGACATTTGATACTCAATTAGTGATCATATCATAGAGTGTATTACAATGCAGGGATTGTCCTCTTAAGGAAGGTAGTTTTCATTTTTTATGAAACCACATCGTCCTCGTGATGGAATGTTTTAATGTCATTATCATGATGAAATGGAGAGTTCTTTATAAAATCATTGTGGATGGTTATCAATAGAGGTTGTCGTTTACATCACCAGAGGGGGAACATATATTCACAATAGAGAGTGTTATTTCCATCCTGACAGAGTTGGATTAGAGCATCTTGGGATAGGTTGAGTAACCACCTAGATTACAAGCATATTTATGGATGATCAGGGACTACATTATACTCAGTTACCTTCCTATAGTCGATGGGTTCAGGGTTGTTCCCACCCCCCAATGATTTTTTAGGACTACATCATGAAACATAGGTATATATTACTATCAATCTAATGTTACGATTGAAACCAGTATCCATTCCTCTTTACAGAGGGCTGCTACTGTGTTGTTGGATATTAAGAGGGGGTAAGAGGATTTAGTGGCCAAATGTTTTATATGTCCTGGAACTTATCACAAGGTTTTACTGGTCCTTTTCACAAAGAAGGTAGATGATGCCCTCAGAAATATCATGGATTACTGGATATTTAATCAACATACATTGATGAACACATATCTATTACCTTGTATTGATGATCACTTCGACAAACTCAGAGGATTGCATGTATTATTGAAGATTGACTTGAGATCATGTTATCATTAGGTTTGAGTCAGGCCTTATGATATTACACATATGAAAATACATAGTTGATATTGTTTATATGATTATATAATGATTTTTTTGGTCTTAAAAACATTCTTGTAATATTTATGGATTTAATGAATTGGTTTTCCGTCCATATCTAAATTCCTTCATGGTTGTCTTCATAGAAGACATCTTTGTGTATTCTCATACTCCAAGAGACCATGAAAATCATCTTGAGATTATTTTGAATACACTAATATAGAACCATTTGTATGGTTAGATAAGTAAATGACACTTTGAACCAACATAGTTCCCTCACTAGGTCATATTATCTTAGAGGAAGGAGTTTCAGTTGACCCATAGATGGTGAGAGATTTAGTTACCTGGAAGGAGTCCAAAAACATCTTCGATACATAGAGATTCATAGGGATAGTGGTTAACTACATGAATTTTTTACAAGACTTCACATGATTAGAATCATCTCTTATAGGCTTGAATATGAAGGGAGTTAAGTTTATAAGGTTTGAATATTATGAGATAGCCTTTCAGGAGCTGAAAGGTAGATTGAATTTATCTCTGATCCTAGTTCTGCTAGAGCTAGGAAGGATATATATAGTTTATTGTTATTCATATGATATTTGGATAGGAGAAGTTATAATGTTGGAAGATATATTAGTTGTGTGTGGCTCCCCATAACTAAGGCATCATAAGAGGAATTACCAGACACATGATGTTGAGTTAGCATCTATTGTTCCAGAATTCCATTATTGGCGGCATTACCTATTGAGTGAGTGATTTTTTGTGTTTACACACTAAAAGAGCGTCAGTTATATTTTCATGCAGTATGACATAAACATTTGGTAGTGACAACAAGTTGAATATCAAAATTCCATTTACATCAATCAATCATACACACCTAGGTAAGGAATTGTATTTTCATATGATTTGAGTATGAGGAATCATACACATGCAGTTCAGGAGACCACTAGTGAATGTAAGCATATGGATTAGTTTTCAGATATGTTCATAGAGGTGTAGTACAATAATGTAAAGACTGTAAATTCATGGATATTAGTGAACTAGTCACTTGTGAAGATATTTAAGATGAGTTAAATTTCAAATACTAAAGGCTTGGTCCAATGAGAGAGTATTTTTGGAGTGGACCTACCTCCATATTGGTATATAGTTGTTGATGACAACCTTTATATAAATGGTCATATATGGACTCCCACATGTATGAGATAGGAGTTGATGAATGAGTCATACGCTTCTCAGTGGTATGTTCATCAAGGTATCTTCAAGATCTATCATTATACGCATTGAAAATATTGGTGTCTAGGGATGAAATTATAGATAACAGATTTTATCACAAGGTGTTACACCTATCATCTAGTGAAGGCAGAGTATCAGTGTCATGTTATCTTGTTATAACCATTAACAATCCATAAATGGAAATGGTTGGATGTTGAGATGAAATTTCTCATTGGGTTTTTGATGTCACATTGAGGAAGTGATGTAGTTAGGGTAGTCATGGATCAACTAAAGAATGTATCCCACTTCCTTCCTATATGGGAGACTTTATCAATTGATGAACTGTGATGATTTTATGTCCATGAGATTATACATCTACACAGGGTACCTTGAACTATCATTCTATATAGGAACACTCATTTTACATCAAAATATTAGAAGGGATTATAGAGGGATATTGGTACATCGGTGCCTCACAGAAAATCCTTTCATCCTCAGACTGATGGTCAGTCAGAATAGACTATACAAGTGTTAGAGTAAATGTTCCAATCATATGTCCTTCAGTTCGTTAGTTTACAAGAGAATAATAATCCTCTCATCATGTTCACCTAAAAAATAGTTGTCCACACACAATTCACATGGTTCCATATGAGACCCTATATGGCAGTTATTTCCTTACACCACTATACTAGTTATTGGTAGAAGTAACATTGCTTCTGGATCCTCATATCATTAAAGAGCCTTTGGATAATGTTCTGCTAATCAAAAAACAGATGTCTACTAATTATTCATGATAAAAATATTATGCTGATCACCATCGACATCCTCTACTATTCATGGCCAGAGATCTTTTTTCTTACCTGTATGACCTAGGCTTGGGAATATATTGATATAGAGGAAAGGGAATATTTGCCCTCACGTTTATGGGTCTTTTTAGATCTTATAGGGAGTCTAAAAGGTATCTAATCAGGTTCTATTACCTCATAGGTATCATTCCATGCATGACATCTTCCATGTTTCATAGTATCCCCTTAATCAATCCAACCCAGCACATAATTTTGATTCATATGAGGTTGAGGTATATGAAAATGATTATTTTTAGGAGTACCCTACTA
Source organism: Viscum album (assembly GCA_963277665.1). Taxonomy (NCBI): domain Eukaryota; kingdom Viridiplantae; phylum Streptophyta; class Magnoliopsida; order Santalales; family Viscaceae; genus Viscum; species Viscum album. Next base: position 644,796,158 of record OY728127.1, read on the forward strand.
ATACATTTGACAAGAGAACTAAGGATCTCTAAGGTTGGTTTGTCCCTTTAGCACGAGTGCTATGACAGAAAATCCAAGTACGAGATCAGACATAGGGGGCATGAGGCTAATATACATGCTCAGTGCCCATAGTAATTATTATAAAACATTTCACCTCCCTTGGAATGTGAAATATGGGATGAGTTCCTTTAAGGGGGGAAGACTATAAGAAATATATTTTTCTATGAGTTATGGAACATTTAAATTTCATTCTAACTCAATATTTTGGAACTAATATGGATCCTTAGTGAGTTCAAAAATGTTAATTGGGGTGAATAGTGCTTATTCAGATCTTGGAACCCTGACCAATGAAAAAAATCACGGATCACATGGTTAGAATAAACTGTGTGATCCAGTCCTCACGATTTCTTCTAACCATGCATGGATTTCTATTGGGGAAAGAAGGGCACATGGTTTTCCCTAACCATGTACCCAAGGATTAACTCTCATTTTGTTGGTATGCAATCTTTCTCAGAGACTAGTAGCATGGTTGGAACATAGTTTCCCAGACAATGAGGCCAAAAAGTTCATTTCTCCCCATTAAGGTAGTGCAATTCACACGACTAGTGCACACTTTGGCCAACCATGTGACCAAACCCTATGACCCCTTAAAAATTCGGAAAAATTACTATTTTTCCTCGAATTTCTATAGTTTCACCCACCACTCCTTTCTTCTATTATCAAGTAGAAATGAGGTTTTTCTTCCATTTTTAGCTCACGACTCCCTCAAGATAGGTTCTTTTATACCTCAGCCAACTGGACATAGATACAAGCACCATCAGTCTTATGTTATAGCCATTAGTTGGTGGTTCAACTCTTTGAATTGCTTCATTATTTTTCTTTCCCTTGATTACAATATGTCGATAGAGGCTCTTATTCCCTTTTTTTGAGTCTTAATCTATTCTTATATTTTCTATTTATTTAGGCTTAAGGATGGGATAATACCAGACGAAGAGTGTAATATCATCATGAAGTTAGTGGAATAGTATTTATCCATTAAAGTCCGGATGTTTGATAATATGTGATATGTTTCCCACAACTATTTCATCGTGTTTTCCCCTAAATTGAGTTTATTATAGAATGGTTACTTTAATTGTGAATTATATGATCTTATTAGGTCCCAATGGATTTTCACAACCCCATGAGGCATCCCAATTAATTTTCCATGGATGTTATAAATTTATAGATGGGAAATCCATCACCTCTATGGTTTTGGTGTGAATTGATGTTGTTACATGTTAAATTATAATGAAATATATTAAATGTTAGTGGTGCAACCATGTCACCTAATTAAATGAAACTATAGTTACACCATTATTAGAATGAAAAATCAATAGATGTAAAAAAAATCTGACTATTTTTATATTATAAAATAAAATGGGAATGATAATCGTTGTTAAATATGGTCAATGTGCATGGAGACCCTTATTCTTGTTATGTGATTATTTATTGGAATATCAACCATTTATAAATTTGATATGGGGATGAAATAAATTTCTAAATGTGATACAGTCATGGAGTCCCTTTATAAATGTGATACAGGAATGGAGAATGATTATACATGTGTTATTGGGCATGATGACCCATTACAAATGTTATTCCAGGATTAACGAGCCAATTTTATGATACATGGCACGATGAACCTATTATGTGATACTGGGAATGGTATCTCTATTCTATGATACTAGGAATGGATTCCCCAATACTATTGTGATGGAGGGATTGATGTCCCATATTCTTGTGATACCAGGCATTGTGTCCCTTGGTACATGTTCAAACAATCATGCTAAGATTAAAGCATGTAATCTCAGCCTAGTGTCCTTCAAAAACCAGATCTAACCCATTTACATATTTTATTAATGAATATTGTATCTTCAAACTTATATATTATACAAAAAATCTAAATATTTATATTTTCTATAATTGGTTTCCTACTGAGTTTTTCTCACACCCTATCTAGGTCGTCATTGGTACCCTGGAAGAATAAAATTTTTTAGTTATAGATATATGAAAACATCCATTTATGGATTCATGGTTTCTTGAATGAATTAGGATGGGATCTTGTTAGAAGATCATAGATCTAGATATCAGAATTCCTAGATATACATTGACCTTCATGTTTCTTTCTATATCATGTATTTTCTTGATTTCCTACTTCAATGTACATACATTTTCCTAATTTTATAGAGACATGAAATCAAAATCCATAAAATATGATTTTGTTTCTATGTTTTTATTATTATTCAATGCTTATATATTAATTCTTAAACCACTATATTTTTCTTCTTTTTTTATAAATATTCACTATTTAGACATATACTTCCCTGTAATTATACTCTAACTAGAGGGAATAGTATCCCCACAGACACACCCAAGAACCTCGATTCTAGTAAACAACCTCTTTCATATGGGGAGGCATACATGAGTCTATGTGGCCCACCGGTTCGGGGCACCTCTAAGTAGAACCTGATTCTGGACATCACATTCACAACTTAACCTTAGGTAATATTCTATTGTGTGGTTAGAGGTTATTTTTCTGGGTATTTAGTTATGTTCTAATTAAAGTTATTTATTAAATTAAAATTATTTTTACTCATATACTTTATTTTCATGAATTTATAAAAATAAAATAAAATGTACAATTTAGGTAAATAGATAATGAATTTTTTAATTGGAATTAATATTTGGAGTTATGATGTTTCTATTATCTAAAGGGTGATTTTTTTATTTTTTTATCAATATAGTAAAATATGGTAAAAATGGTGTAATAATGGTAAATATGTTATATATGACATCATATTTATGTAATCATCACAATTTTCATAATTAGAAGTTCAATTCCACTATTTTTTCTTAAAAACTATATTTGGGCATGAAAGATAGAAGTGGAGCACAATGGTAATAGTGGGTCACTAAAGGAAAGTGGTATAATAAAAATAACTAATAAGTTATTCCATGAAATTCTACTCATCGCAACTATAAAACCCCCACCCACCTCTTATGATGACATAAAAAACCCAACATTCATCTCCATTTTACTCTCAAAAAGTATTCCCTCTATCTTTCTCTTCATTTATTAATAGTTTTTTTTGGTTTTATGGTCAATTTATAATATAAGATGATAATTAGAGGTAAGGGTTCTTATTTATCTCTCATCAATTAATATTTTAATTTCCTTAATTTTAATATCATATAAATCCAATTATATATAATTTCATGATTTGAATCCATGTTATTTTCTTCCAATTGAACTATCATAATGGATAAATTACCCAAACCCCTTACTTTATATCCTTTTTAAGACATTACTATGTCGAACAAAGGTTTGATTCTCTCCCTCTACAATTACAAATTTCATGTCTTGTATTATATCCCTTTTAATTCATAATTTTTTATACCATCATTTATTTGATGTATTATTATATTCCCTTATTACGACATCTTAGAGATGTGATCATTCCTTTCACTCACATTAAAGAAAATTCATTATCTTTTACTATAGTTAAATATCCTCACAGTTATAGAAATTATATACTTATGATAAGAATAAAGTCTGGTATTTTCCATGAAAATACATCCTTGTATAGATACAACACATGGAAGAAGTTTTGAGACTCATGTACCTAGGGGTAAAAACCCAAAAAGAGTTACTCTTCATCCTAGTTCATGATGAATGGAACTTTACTGTGCACCTAGTTAGAAACTTTCAGGGGATGTTCTATGGATAATTAATATACATTGTACAATGAACAACATAGAATTTTTATGGTGGTGTATAATGTATTTGTTTCTATATTCTCCAACCACTAGAAATATAGTTTACTAAACACATAAAAAACCCTTAATCTTGATACGTATGTGTTAGTTACAACATCATATAAATCATTTATTTTGTGAACTTTTTAAAAACATTGAATCCTTTTTTATTCCTTATATATATTGATGGAACACACATATAAATTATTATTAATTATTTTACTAGAGAAATATTTTAATGAAATATATAATATATTATTATATATGGGATGATCATGTATGATAATTTCCATTGGGAAAATGTTCCATTAATATCAAATTTGTACACCCTTGAAAATTATTTCATGTACAACCTTTATTCATTTGGTATATGATTGAATGAATTGGCATTTTATGTGACATAGGAGGCCCAAAATTAAATAGCCCCACAATGCACTAATAAGTATCATGGGATGACTATGATAGGATAATTTGATAATCCTTACCCTTTATTTATTATATAATGACACATTCCCTCAACTTTATGATTAAGATTTCTTTAATTATACAATTCCACATTTCAAATTATATTTATTATACTTTTTATTATAAATTTCTCATTATTCCACTTATTACACGTATTTAATCATTATTATAGATTTGATTATACCCATGATCTTTCTTGTGTCATATTTATCATGTAGTAACATCTACAATATTTTTTTTTCCTTTATAGACTATTTTTTCTCACCATATTTACATTTTTTCCTGTCCCCCATGGTAATGAAGTGGAATATTACGATTGAACAAGGATAGAATTATGGAATAATGACATGAACTTCTATATTGTAAAGTTTTACTAAAATGTATATAGTCTCTTTAGGACTACTAAACATTGATAATTGGAATATATATTAACATGTTTCCATTAATTAAATTACACATCTACTCTGGATAACATCATTTTGTGAATTATAGATGGATTCAAAGAAAGGCTTTGTAGAAACCTTAAGAAAATGAATTTGAAAAATTTTTATTGAACATAGACTTTTCCAATATAAATAGAACCCTATATATTAATCATGAATTTTATTAATATTTTCCAACATAAGTTATGATTGAATTTTACAAAGTAATTGATAATTTTTTTTATATTGGAACGTTCTAGATGAATAGAATGCCTATCCAAAAACGAAGAAAAATTCGATTAAAATATGAATAATAATGATAATGGAGTAAATATATATACTGAGAAAATTATGAATTTTCCGGTATAATTAACTATTGATTTCAAAAAACCATTCCCATATGCATAAAATAATTTCCATTCTAATGGGACCAACCACATTAGATCATTTGATGAGGGAAAATCTCCATATTTAAATGGAACCAATAATCTTAAGGACAAAGAATATGGATAAAGTCACTTTAGAAAATATTTATAGAATTAGGATTCTCTGAGTGGGAGAAATTCATTATCAATGTTTATTATATAAGAAGTGATTTATATCAATGGTGATTATTTATTTAGTGAACAAAGGAAATAGTGAAAATTTATAGCCTTTGATGGAATGCATTCAAGATGAATTTTTTGGAAAAATATTTTCCATTAGAGAAACACAAGAATAATGAAAGGTGGTTCTTGACACCAAAAAAATAGAGATAGTGGACAAATAAATGTATAATTTTACAATGTAATCATGGTATATTCTTGATTATGTTCACAACCCAAAAAAGAACTTTTTATCATTTCATTGATAGTTTATATTATTATATTCAAAATATATGGTATCTCAAATTTTCTCAATATAAGAGTAAATATTAATAACTTATATCATGATACAAAAAGAGTTCTCCAAAACATTTCCTTTTAAATGAAGCATATAAGGATAAATATAGTTGATCACCATAAAGAAATAGTGAATGGGATGGAATATAATAGCAGAGTAGAGATCCATACCAATAATAATTATTGGAAAATAACCCAGTAACATGTTCACGGGTATTGAGTGTATTAATAAAATTTGGAGAGAAATATCAACATGCTCATTTTTTCATATTACATATGGAAGAATGCAATGTAAAATTCTTAAAAAGAAATTATATGGGTAATTACTCTAATAAATTACCATATAACTAAGGGTATCATTCCCAAATGTGGCATATAGATAAAGGTGTGGCCTTTGATGTAACAATAGTTAAACTAGTAACTCCAAATGATGTTATTGAAAAAACATTGATTATATATTCAATGTTAGCTAATAATTTATTTGATTCCATATATATGCACTAATTTATATAGTATATGTTTGAAAATAATATTCATTCACCCTTTCTATACTGAGGAATGATTTATTAGTTATAAAACATAGTTGTACATTTATTTCAAAAAGGTACACCCAATAGTTCAATTTAGCATTCATGAGTGTTGACTTCTTACAAATATATTAATTATATATATATATATTAGATATTTTTTAATCCTTGGCCATGGTTTTCTTCTAAAATTACAATTCATGAGTTAATTTTGTTGAGAAAAATGTTATAATTATTGAGGTGAGTAATGAATTACTTTTTTGATAGGTTTCATTTAATGAATGTTGTGTTCAAAAACCCTATTATACAACTTAACAAAATTATTATGGAGGATATGGATTGATTTAATTAATTTGTAAGAAAGGGTTTTTGTGACTATAATATAAACTAGTTGAGTTATATTATATGATTCATTTACTTATAAATACCATGGATTACACCCTAATATTGATTTTATATTCTATATTTATATCATCCCAAATGGAAATCCAATATCTAAGACACTATATAATATGGATCTAGTGTAATTAGTTGAGTTGGATATGAAAATACAACACATATACGATAAAGGGTCCACACATTTGAGTGTTTCACTATGGGGATAACATATTATATATATGAAAAAGTGGTATGGGATAATGATGTTATTCATTGATCATAAATAAATAAATGTTACTATAGTATAGAAAATGTATCAATTTCCACGTATTAAGGACATTTTTGATTAATCTAAAGGGGCTCAATTTTATCTGAATAATGATCTACATTATAGATACCATTAGTCAAATTTTAATAAAGAGGATGTAACACCAAAATATTCTATAATAAAATTGTATTTTATAGAATATGAGACATTAAACACCGAGCATAAATAACCCATGAAATATATTTATATAAATTTACTCTATTTGATAGCTTGTAGAACACATAACCCCAATTTTACGTGAACTGTAATATAGTATACATAGTCATTATATTTTAGTTCATGAATAGGTAATAACTAAAATATGATAAATATTTTTTTATTTATTTTTAATAAAATAATAATTATATAAAAGAAAAATATATGTTTTCTAAAAAAAATTATTTTTATAAAAGATGATTTTTTCCCTCATTGAGTACATATTTTAAAAATAATTTTTAACACATTTAGAAATATTATTTGAAAAAAATAAAATTCATTTTTGAAATTGTAATATAAAAAATATAATAGTGTTACATGTTTTATTTTTTTGAAATGTTTTGTATTTTTATGAATAGTGAAAGATACTAATTTTAAATTCAAAACATCATTTTAATTTAAATTATTAACAAAATTTTTTTTTTAAAATAATTTTAAAGTAAAATTTGTTCAATTAGAGATTTATTTACCCAATTTAAAACTTTTTAATCATTTTCGTATTGAATTTTGATATAAAAACCTGGTAAACTTATGAACATTTTCCCTTTGAAAACCCACATGATCGTGACCTCTATGAGTTTAATTTTAAATTGAATTTTTCCACCTATGTTCATGAAATTTGGGAAAATGTATTCTATATTTTGAGTTATAATAATTTATATTGTATAATATGTTAAACATATTAATTTATAAAAATTATTATTAAAAATAGTAAAAATTATTTAACATGGTTAAGGTCAAAATGGCCACACATAGGGGTTGAACTAAAATGATAAGTGTTAAAATGTTTTGAAAACATGTCAAAAATATTTTTTATGTCTTTATTTATACCATATAATGTCTATGTGTCTATTATAATACATTTTGACCCTTTTCCACATGAAAAATAATGGTAAACCTTTTTCTTTTCAAAAAATTACATTTGTGCCACTCACTAAACATATAAATGGACACCACGTATCATATATTCATAACACCTTAAAACCAATATTGATCATGCATGAACTTTATAAATTACTTCCTAACATCCATAATTTTTTCCAAGAATATTTATTTTGTAAATATAGCCATCCTAGTAAGGCCTTTGGTGAAAACATATGGAGGACACCTGTAGAAGAGGTAACGTTCTTCGACAAGCATTTTTATTTTTATTTTCTTCCACAAAATACATAAGTTATTATTAATAAAATAATATTACTAATCCTATGTATATTAATTAAACTAATACTTTGTTATGTTAGGGGTATTACTTACAAAAATTCAAACTTCCATAAATTTTGTTATGAAATAATCATTCGTGTGTACAATGGACTACCACCTCACTAACTAATGTTAGTCAGTTTTCTATTACAACATATCATAGTTGGGTGTGATGATGGATATAAAGTATATATATTATATTTATAAAATAATTATTTTACTGGTTTCATTATATCATATATATACCTTTTTAAATTTCCATTACATAGGGGATACGATAATGTCACTCATGTGTATTATAGACTACCGCCTCACAATGATATGTGATTATTCTTACACTGACTCTTTACATTGAGTATAATAAGGATGAATTTAATGAATATTTTTTTAATAAATGAAATAATTATGATATTCATTAGATATTCTTAACTATTGAAATATAATATCATATCTTCATTTTCTGCACTAGAAAATAATAACTTCATTCTTATACGTGTGGACTACCTCCTTTACGAAGCGATGCGACTCTCTTTTCAACACCACTTGTAATGAAACATTATTTTATTAATGTAATTACCTTATTATAATTATGAATTATAGTATAATCACATCTATAAACACAATTAAATATCATGATACTAAATATTATGTGACCATTAGACATAATTTTTCCACATTTGTTTCTTGAATTTCGAAAATCAGACATACACGGTTGCGTTTAGGGTGATTTTTGGGGTCTGATGGAAGAAACATATTTTTTTGGTGAATAGTAACATACCCTTATGAACAGTAATATAACCATTATAAATATTAAATCTTCCAAAAGAATATTAACCTCACCCATGAATGTATAAATAATATTTAGGCATCTTATAAGTGATAATATGACCATAGAAAAAAGATTGATTTCTTTGTAAGTCATAAGTAATTAATTAGAATAATATAATTATTTTAAAATAAAATGAATTTTCTAAAATATGTTAATAAATTAACAATTTTATGTCTTCTGGTTTTAAGATAATTTTATAAGACCTTATGTAATTTTTGAAAGCATTATAAAATCAGTAATAGTTTTAAAATTTGTATTTTTCAAATAAATTATGATTTTAATTAAAAAATAAATTAATAATATTTATAAATTTTTTTTTGAAAATTTTATTTCATTTTTGTCTTCTACATGTTTAAAAATGGTTAGGTTGAGTTTTTGGTATTTTTCTGAAATATTTGAATTTTTGATGAATAGTGAAATACGATAATTTACAAAATAAGCTAAATACATTAATTTTTGAGTCATGGGTGATATTATTCTAATGTAAGAACCATTAGTGTAAATTAAAATTCAATTATTACTTTTTTTGTTAACTAATCATCCCTATTTATTGTCTTATGGGAATATAATAAAATAATGATTAAAATATTAAGAAAACCCTCATCCCCTCCACTATGAAAACCACACAAACTCCCATATTCTCTTCACTCCTCTCAATCCCTGTGACTTGCCTAAATTCAGCTCAAATATCTCCCCAAGCCCATCCCCCACGTATAAAATCTCTTGGTCTCCTCAAAATACCAAATCCTCTCCCCTTATGTGGCTCTCAAGGAAGATTAATTCAAGAGGTATATTGCTCTTTTCAATTCTTTTACATTCTTTTCATATTCCGTTGTTTTCTTTTCTATCCTTACCTATACTAATTCAAATGTTATGATAACTCCAAAACCTTACATTAACTATAATTTTGTTATGATAATGTAATAAGTAATTATCATCTCACCTTTACCCTTCATTTATACTAGTTGTAAAAACACCATCCGAGATGTGTTAATTTACGACATTTAAGGGAAATGGTTTTTTAATTTATATTACAATCATAAATTCTTGTCATAATACCATTATTATTGTTGAAACAGAATATAATATATGTATTATTTCTCATCTATGGGTTTTCAATTTTTTTTACACATGGTTTAGATTTTTAAAACAAAATGTGTTCATTGTGATAAAAAACGACCAATTAACCCAAAAGGATTTCACTAAAATTTTGTATAATTATTCAAATTCACTATAAGTAACCAAATGAAATTTAGAACCATGTCACCTTATAGATGTTAAATAATAAAATATAACTCCAATTTTGTAAAACCATCCTCATTTTACATGACTATCTGTTCATGTTTATAAGTAAACCGGTCATGAAACAAATGGACCTGAACAATGAAATTGAACATCTTAACCAATCAAAAAGTCCATGAATGAACATAAAAAAGGTACTTATAAATCAATTAAAAGGTAAATAGGTTATATAATTATTAATTAATAAACCTAATTATTTTATTTAGTTTATAATATCAAGTGGAGAACACCTTCGGACTTAAGGTAAGGGATCCTCTCTTTCTCACTTTTATTCAAGAATATCCTATATGATATTCCCCTTTTACATGTAATTCCAAATGATGGGGTATGATTTCTCACCACAACCATACTTACCTCATGATATATAAATGAAAATAGACCCATTTTTCTCTCATTAATCCCTCTTAATACACCCATTATCATGTCGAGATTTCATAAGGGACTCTACCCGAACATCCCTAATTAATTCGCATTGCTCTATCATTATTTATACCCAAATGAAGTTATCTATTATTTTTATGTAAATCTTATAAATTCTATTTATATTCTCCAAAATCATATATCAATATCCATTCATCACTCTCTTTTTGGGATATAAATTTTTTTAAATGATTCCCACCTCAATATTTACTGATAAACAAACTTATTTTAAGGGAACTTCCTGAATTCTTACCCAATTTCAAGTGAAATCTATCATCTGTTTTAATACACCATTTTTTTATTATAAAATCCATATTTTATTATCAAAACCTTTTAGTTCACTTATGGTTTTATATAAAATATTATTCCCTTTTCTCTTTTAAATGATCTTTAGTATTTTCGTTAAAACCACGCTAAAATGTTTAAATGACAAAATTTATTAAATATTGTTCTTACATGTTTTCACTTTTGTATTATAGAACTTATCATTATATATTCATTTTTCCCTTATGAATTTCCATGTATATTTTAATTCCTTTTTTTCATGGACACTAGTATGATATACTCATTCAATATGCTTTATGACTTATGATACCCATTTCTTTCAATGGGTACCATTATGTTTAAGTATAATTGATTATGTATGATAATTTATGTGGAAAGGTTATTCATGAACATGTTAATATGGGAGTGACTAGATAGAACTCCTATTAATTGGGTAAATTTGAGTCTCATGAGATGTTATGTGAAATGGTCTTGTCAATTAGCCTTGACTCGTGCTACCATGTGAAACAGTCTTCGTGTTTAACCATGACTTGTGCTCCTCTATGTGAAAAGATCCTTGAATTGTGATAAATTCATGTTTTATGTTTCTTCCAAATTATTATGACTACATGTTTATATGATCCCATGTTTATATGTTATGATTTCACATGTTCCGTGTCTTTTTTATATCATTATTCCATTCCTTCTAACCCATGTGATAAAGCTTTATTATTATGCATATTCCCTTACTAGGCTTTTATCTCATCCCTTTGTTCATGTTATCCCTAGGTTATCCTATGAAGATTTATGGGCTCAATGGAAGTTAGGATCTCATTATTAATATTAAATAATGAAATGTTTTGTTTAGTCCCTTGTTTTCAGTTTTATGTACCTATTCTTCCAAGACACTTGACATAAAGATCCTTGGCTTGTAATATAATGTTTTATTACGCTTAAAAACATGTATTGGTATGTGTAAAATGCTGGGGTCTCTATATATGGTATCAGAGGCAAGGTCTAGTTATTTTTTGAGATTAGGAATATAAAACTTTAGTAAGAACATTAGGGATGATACTAAGTATAAGAAACCACCTCTAAATATTGGTAAGTATAGAGTAAGTGGTTTATTAAGAAGATATATCCCTCTATAAATACAAACAAGTATAGGTGGATCTAGAATAGATGTATCTAGGGGTAAAACCTAAAAACACTACTTTGAGCTAGACTCAAATGGGAACTAGTGCATAAAAATAGGGATTTCTACACTCTTGGTTTGACCCTCCCATGGGATATGCTTTGGTAAATTCATAATCTCATTACAAACCATTATTAAGGGAATAAAAAAATCCAATAAGAATATAAGTTAAGAAACAAATCAAGGATAACCTAGATTGAAACCTAGGGAATCACAAGTTAGGATATACTGTTATTTTAAGATTTTATCGTTTTATGTATAAAGTTTCATTTTTTATGCTTATTAGCTAAGTATTCAATCCCCCCAATTGTATGTAATTTTTCATAGTTAATGGTGAGAAAGAGAAGAAGATGTTCCAGCAATAAATGTGATTGGTAATGTGAATATTTCCCTAATGATATGAAAAATATGATGGGAATGGGTGCTCAAAACATCATGATAGTACATGATCAGGTGGCTCAGTTTATAAATAAAAACATGAATCATGTAGAAATCCCTCCAACTCTAATAAAAGAGCTTATTGTTGTTGAATCCTTCATGTGTCAAAAACCTCCCATGTTTAGTGGATCTTCTGATCCCCTCCTCATGAAACCGTGGATTAACTACATTGAAAAGATATTCTCTATACTCCGATGTTTAGAAGAAGAGAAAATCGTACTAGAGGTCTATCATTTTGATGGGGAAGCTGATCAATGTTGGAAACTGATCAAGAATATTATGCCTCAAGAGTAAATTAATTCCATGGATTGGGATGATTTCAAGAAAATGTTTATTAATAAATATCTTCCCCAAACCCTACATCTCAATATGGAAAGAAACTTCCTCAGACTCAAGTAGAATGAAGATGAGTCCATCGGGGTGTATAAAGAAAAATTCACAAGTCTTGAAGGATACGCCTCCTTCTTTGTCATGAACATTGGAATCAAGGTAGATCACTTCATTAGTGTATTAAATTCGAGTGTATGAAAAAAGTTGGTGATTCAAGACTTTTACAATTATGAGGATATTTTCCATTGTGCCCTCAAGGATGAAATGAAGATTAGATTTCCCAGTAGTCCAATGGTCCCAGTTAAAAAAAGTGTAATATAGAGTCTAATATTGGTGGTTCAACAAATAAATACCATAATGGAAAGAAGATTGAACATCCCTCATGTCGAAAGTGTGGGAAGAAGCATCTTGGGAACCATCTAAAGGGAACCAGGATTAAATAAAATGTGGAAATATGGGACATCTAGAAAAGAACTACAAAAGGAATATGAATAATTATAATAATTTTGAAGAATAAATGGAGGTTTATATCAACACTCAGCCGTTAGTACAGTGTTACAACTTCAAGGAGCTTGAGAATTATGTGAACAATTTCCTTAATCCAAAGGTTGTATGAGGCAATCAACAAAACCCTCTAAGGAAACAAGGAAGGTATTATTCTATCACAACTGATGAGGTTGATCTGGATAGTGATGTGGTGAAATGTACACCAGTTATTCATTCAGTAATAGAGAACATAGTATTTGATTCTAGTTCTTTGCATTCTTTCATATCTTGAAAGTTTAGTAAAACTATTCAAACACCACCTCAAAATTCGGAGGATAAGTTATCTATGAGAACAATTAATGGGGAAATTATTATGTCCAAGATTTATAACTCCTCCATGATAAATGTTTTTGGGCTAAACCACCCAGTAAATCTTTTCATACTTCCTTTAGAGGAGTTCAATGTTATCTTGGGAATGGATTCTCTATCTTTATACAAAGACAACATCAACTGTCAAGAAAGGGATATCACTCTTCACATCACGAAGCATCCTCAAAATATTTACAAGTTTAAGGAGGTAGATGAATCTCTTTTAGAATAATTGTCTCAAGTGAGGATATTGTTTCCTTATGAGCAATAATTCATAGCTTAAATGATCGAGAAAAAAGTATATGATACTTCTTGATTATATGCCCATTGTGAGGAATTACACAGATGTATTCTCTGAAGACTTGTATGTTCTTCCTCCTGATCAAGAGGTTGAGTTCTCAAATGAACTTATTCCTAAATCCCTACCTATATCAAATACACCTTATAGAATTTCCACCATAGTGCAGGAAGAGAACAAGAAGCCATTATAGGAGAATATGGAGGAGGGTTTTATATGCCAGAGTGTTTCTCCATGGGGTGCACCATTTCCTTTCATTGAGAAGAAGAATTGTTCGATGTGCCTATGAATTTATTATCATGAGGACAATAAAATCATGATAAAGAACAAGTATTCCCTGCCTCAGATAAATGAATTGTTCAATCAACTTCGTGGGGCTAGTTATTTCTCTGTGTTCGACCTACTGTCGGGATATCACCAATTAAAGGCAATAAGGGAAGATATTCTCAAGACTGCCTTCCGAACAAGGTATAGATACTATGAGTTCATAGTGATTTCCTTCGGACACACTAATGTTCCAATGATTTTCATGGATCTAATTAATAGAGTCTTTAGAAATTACCTTGACAAATTTGTGGTAGTCTTTATTGATGATATTCTTAATATACTACAAGAGTATGGAGTAACACAATGAGAATTCATATGCTGAGGTAATGACCTTATGAAGGGAGAAAATTTATGAAATGTAGAGTAAATGTGAGTTTTGGATGGAGGAAGTATCAATCATGGGGAATTTTATCACAATAAAAGGAATATATGTGGAACCTTCCAAGATAAAGGAATTTGAAGAGTGAATCAGACCAATATCTGTAATGGAGATCCATAGCTTTTTGGGTCTAGCTGTGTATTATCAATGATTTGAGGAGAACTTCTCATGATTTTCAAACCCAATGTCCATGCTAAAATGGAAGGGAGTGAAGTTTTTCTGTGATCAAGAATGTAAGGAAATATTTAAGGAGATCAAAAATAAGATTATCACTATGCCAGTACTCACAATCCCAAAAAGTGGATAACTCTTTGTGGTGTACAGTGATGCTTCAAAGAAGTAATTAGCCTGTTTTTTGATGAAAATTGATAAATTTTTATCCTATGACTAATGGTAGATGAAAATCCATGATCAAAACTATCCTGTACATGATTTGGAGTTGCCGGATGTGATCTTTTCATTGAAAATCTGGCGGCATTATCTATATGGGGGGAATTGTGAGATACATAATGATAGAAAGAGTCTCAAATATATATTCAAATAGAAATATATTAATATGCACCATTTAATAGGGTTAGATGTCATCAAGTATTATGAGTGCTCAATCCACTATCACCCTGGTAAGTCAAATAAGGTGGCAGATGATCTAAGTTGAAAGGATCCTACATCTTTATCGACGATGAGAATTAAAAAAGATCAAATCTTCTTATATTGGTAGGGGATGGAAATGGGAATCATTAAGGGAGTAACAACATCAATCCTTTCTAAAATGGTTTCTCAACCATCCCTCTAGGATAAAATAAAGGATGTTCAAAGAAAAGATGTGGAAATTCATAAAAAGGTGGAAGTTATTAGAAATGATAGATCCTATTTGTTCAAGATTGATGAGGATGGAGTTTCAAGATTTGGGTCATGATTATGAATACTATTTGATCCAAAGATAAAGAAGGATATTTTGAATGACGCACATAGCTCAACCATCTCTATTCACCCAGAGGGCACAATGATTTATCAAGATCCCTAAGAGAACTTTTGGTGGGACAATATATAGAAGTAGATTGCTAAATATGCATCAAAGTGCCTGGAATGTAAGAAACCTATACCAACGGAATATGTCTAAGGGGATGATGCAACCACTACCCATACCAACATGGAAGCAGTACAACATCACCATATACATTTTCACAGGTCTTCCAAGAAAATACAAATGAAATAATACCAGTAACTATAAGAATAAAGTCTAAGGGGATGATGCAACCACTACCCATACCAACATGGAAGTGAGAGAATATCACCATGTATTTTTTCACTGGACATCCAATGATATCCAAAGGAAACAATGCAATATGGGTCATTGTGGATCATCTTACACAGACATCTCAATTTATCTCAATTTGTGGGGACTTCTCAATGGATTACATTTCACATATATATATCAAATAAGAGGTAAGGATTCATGGATTACCACTATCTATTAAATCCTATATAGATCATAGATTCACCTCAATGTTCTGGAAATGTCTCCAACATGCTCTATGCACTGAACTAATATTTATTATGGTATATCATCCTTTAATTTATGGCCAATCTGAGTGAACTATTCAGAAAATGGAAAACATGTTGAGATATTGTTCTATGGACTTGAAAGGAGGGTGGGACTAACATCATCCACTAGTTAAATTCTACTACAATAATAGTTTCCACTCCAGCATCTGAATGGAACCATATGAATCCCTTTATGGGAAAAGGTGCAGAACACAGGCGTGTTGGGATGAAGTCAATGAGTGAAATCTCCTAGGACCTAAAATGGTTAAAGAAATGGTAGAGAAGGTGAAAATCATTTAATAGCACATCAATAAATCCCAAAGTTGACGAAAGAGTTATGTAGAAAATTGCCGATGATACCTTGAGTTCGAAGTTGGAGATAAGGTATTTCTTTGCATATCTCCATGAAAGAAGTTCACAAGACTTGGGAAGAAAGGAAATATAAATCTCAGGTACATTAGCCCCACCGAGATCCTTGATCGGGTTGGACCTATGGAATATCGATTGACACTTCCACATATTATGTCTAAAGTTCACGATGTCTTCCATGTGTCCCTCTTAAGAAATTATATACCAGATCTTTCACATGTACTAACTTTAGAGGTGGTACTGTGGGAGAATGAAATTTCTTATGAGGAGCTGTCAGTGAAGATCTTGGATCATATAGATAAAGTTCAATAGAATAAGACTACTCACCTGGTTAATGTACTATGGTGGAACCATAAGTACAAAGAGGCAACATGGGAACTCGAGGAAGAAATGAAGGAAAATTACCCACACCCATTTATGTCTTAGAATGTAAAACGAAATTTCAAGGGTGAAATTTCATAAGATGGGAAGAATTTAATGACCCAATGTTTTATTAGTGGAATCCCCTTCTTATAATTATGGATTATAGTATAATCACATTATGGAACACAGTGACATATCAAGATGCTAAATACTATTGGAACAATAAACATAATTTTTCTAATTATGTGTCTTGAATTTTGAAAATATGACCTACACAATTGTGTTCATAGTGATTTTTGGGGTTTGATGGAACAAACTAAATTTTTTAGTCAATAGTAACCTACACTTACGAACTACAATATACCCTTATGAATAGTTACTTACCCTTATGATGATCCCTATGAAGAGTAAATCTTCCAAAATAATAGTTTCGTCACCCATGAATGTATAAATAAAATATAGGAATCTTATAAGTGATAATATGACGATAGTAAAAGTATTTGTATTTTTGTAAGTCATAAATAAATAACTAATATTAATTAATTAAATTAAAAGAAATAGTATTTTCCTAAAATATTTTCATAAATTAAAATTTCTATGTCTTTTAGTTTTAAGAAATTTTTATAAGACTTTATGTAATTTTTGAAAGCATTATATAATCAGTTAATGTTTTAAAATCTGTATTTTTCACGTAAATTATGATTTTAATTAAAAAATAAAATAATAACATTTAAAAAATTATTTTTGAAAATTTTATTTCATTTTTGGATTCTATGCATTAAAATATGGTTAGGGAGATTTTTTGGGATTTTTCTGAAGTAATTGAGTTTTTGTTGAATAGTGAAATATGATAATTTTAAAAATATGCTAAATACATTAATTTTTGAGTCATTGGTGTTGTTATATAGATGTAAGGACCATTGATGTGAACTCACATGAAATTATTACTATTTGTTTCAATGTAATTATCTCTATTTCTTTTCTTATGAAAAAATAATAAACTAATGACTAAAATATTAAGAGAACCATCCTTTCCTCCACTATAAAAACCACCCACACCCATCTACTCTTCACTTCTATCAAGCCTTATGTCATGCCTAAATTTTTCTCAAATATCACCGAAATATCCTCCCCCACATCCATCATCCCTTTGTATCCTCAAAATAAAAAACTTCTCTCCCCTTAAGAGGCTCTCAAGGAAGATTAATTCAAGAAGTAAATTCATCTTTTCAATTCTTTTACTTTCTTTTCAAGTTCCTTTGTTTTTTTATATCCTTAACTATCCTCATCCAAATATTATGGAAGATTCAGTACCTTACTCTTACTATAATTTTTTTATGATAATGGAATAAGTTATTATCATCTCTCCTTTACTCTTCTTTTATACTAGTAGTAAAAACATCATCCGAGATGTGTTAATTTACCACATTTAAGGATGATGGGTTTTCAATTTCTATTACGGTCTTCAATAATGGTCATGAAATAATTCTTATGGTTGAAACAAACTATAATATATGTATTATTTATCATCTATTGTTCTAAATTCTTATTTACACATAGTGTTGATTTATAAAATAAAATGGGTTCATTGTGATCGAAAAACCGCCAATTGACCCAAAAGGTTATCACTAAAGTTTTATATAATGATTCAAATTAACTCCATGTAAACAAATAAATATACAACCATGTAACCTTACTTATGTTCAATAATAAAATATAACTCCAATTCTAGATAACCATCCAAATTTTACATGATTATCGGTTCATGTATATAAGTAAACCTATCATGAAACAAAGAGTCCCAGACAATGAAATTGAACCACTTAACCCATAAAAAAGGAAATGAATGAACTTAAAAAGGTTATAAGAAATAAATTAAATGTAAAAGAGCTTATGGAATTATTAATTAATTAACCTAATTTTTTCATTTATGTCATTAATATCATGTGGATAACACCTTCAGACTTAAGGTAAGGGGTCCTCTCTTTCTCACGTTTATTTAAGAATCTCCTCTATGTTATTCCCTTTTTACTTGTAATTAATAATGATGGGGTATGTTTTTGAAACTCCCCCATGATTCCCTCATGTTATATAAATGATTAGAGACCCCTTTCTCTCTCATTAATCCTTCCTAAGTACACCAGTTACCTTGCTGAGATTTCATAAGGGACTCTTCCCGAACCTCCTTTATTCCTTCAGGTTTCTCTATCTTTCATTATGACCAAATTAAGTTATCTATTCTGTTTATGTAAATATTATAAATGTTGTGTATATTCTACTAACTCTTGTATCAAGATCCACTCATCATTCTCTTTTAGGTATATACATATTTTTAAACGATTCCCTCCTCAATATTTCTCGATTATCAAACCCGTTTTAAGAGAACTTCCAGAATTATTACCCAATTTCAAGTGCACTATATCATCTATTTCGATAAAACATTGTTTTTATAAAATTAATCTTCTATTATGTAAACCTTCCTGGTTATCTTCTGGTTTTATATAAAATATTATTCCCTTTTCTATTTTACATTCTCTTTAGTGTTTTCCATAAAATCACGCTAAAATGTTTTAATGCTAATTTTTTTTAAATACACTTCTTAGATGTTCTAAATTATATTTGACATCACTTATCATGATATATGATTATTTTACCTTATTAATTTCTATGTATATTTTAATTACTTTCTTTCATGGACACATGTCTAATACACCTATTCATTAAGCTTTATAACATGATTATGATACCCATTTCTTTACATGGGTACCCTTATGTTTATGTATGATTGATTATGTATGATAAATCATGTGGAAATAATATTCATAAATTTGATAATATGGGTGGAATCGGATTGATCTCCAATGAATTGGGTAGATCTGAGTCTCATGAGACATTATGTGCAACAGTCTTTGTGGTTAGCCATGACTCGTGCTACCATGTGCTGGTTAACCTTGATTTGTTCTCCTCTATATGTAAAGAACCTTGACTCATTCTAAAGTAATGTTTTATGTTGTTTCCACATTATTATAACTCCATGTTTATATGTTTTGATTTAACACTCTCCATTCATTTTTATTTCATTATGCCCTGCCTTCAAACCCATGTCCTAAAGCTTTATTATTATGCTAAATCTCTTACATGGATTTTATCTCATCCCTTTGTTCATGTTATCCCTAGTATATCCTTTGTAGATATAAGGGATCAATGTAAGTTAGGATATATTTATGAATATTAAATAAATAATTGTTTTATTTAGTCCCATGGTTTCGGTTTTATGTACCTAGTCTTCCAAGACACTAAAATTCACGATCATTGGCTTGTAATATGATGATTTATTATGCTTAAAATCATGTAATGATTTGTGTAAAAGGATATGGTAGCTACAACACCACACATAGATATTTTATATAAGTATATGAAAATAAATAATAAAGTATATATTATATTATTATAATTACATAATGAAAAAAATATTACCTACCTACATTCAATAATGACCATTGAAAAATGGAAACATTACTCATGCGTACTTGAGGCCTACCATCTCCGTGATTGTAACATAGTCCATTTTTTTAATTATCATTAATTATTTGTATTAAAAGTATAATTTATATAAATATATGATTATTTTTTAAAAATTATTATTCTAGAGATGATATTACTACATAATATTTGCAAGAACCAGATCATTCATGAAGATACTCACATGAGAAAAGAAGTCAATTAACAGCCTAAACAATGTAAATAATGAAAGATTATCAATGGAAGGGTGATATGATGTTATAAAAGGATCATATATGATATTATAAATATTATTAAGGTTATTTTTTTAAGTCAATAACATTTTTATATCAAATATACAATAGGTAAAAATATGATCAAGCAAAATGAATCGTGAGGTAAGGGATTTTGTCAGAGTTTCCATTCAATAAGGCCCAATTTTGTGTTATATGCCAATTTATTTTATATGTTATATACACTTAGAATTTCACATTTAATCACATGAATAAATAATAATTCATTTTATTTTTTATTTTATATTTGAATTAATTTATCTAAATCTATTTGACTTAAAAGTTAACAATTGGTGAAATATTTCATAACATACTTTCTTTCATTGGTTTATATTACTTCTTCATCGTCATCAATATTATAAGATTATGTGGGTAAAGATTTATTATTATCTTATATTTTAATTACTCTTTTTATGTATATTTATAGTTGATACACAAAATTAATTAATCGATTAATTATTAATTCAATGTTATGATCATTTTAAGGATATATTTCAAAATATCATTCTAATTGAGATTATTTATTCACACATCTTAGTTGAATAAAATTATTTGATCATTTTCTAAAAAAACCCATTAATTTTTTCTTATCATGTTATTATTATGGAAATTTTTAAGTAATATTAACTTTTATCAACTATTTAGTACTTAAAATAATTGTGAATATGTTTTTAGGAAAATGAGACTTCATTTCTCTCTTCAGCCAAGAATTCATTTTCTTCAAAAAAACCTAGATTTGTATAAATGTTTAAAAAAATATTAAAATATTTAAAAATTAATTATTAAAGAAGTTTCTATTAATTATACTATTTAAAAAATTATTTTATTTTATTCTTCATGTTGTTTTCAAAACATTTCACAATTGGATATTACTGAAAATGTGAATGAAATATTTTTTATTGTGTATGAATTAAAATATGTTTTCATCCATCATGACCAGTAAAATGTTTTAAAGAATATTTTTTAAGGTTCAAAGGAAATTTTAACAGATAATTTCACGATCCCCTCCCCAAAAAGTGTACCCCTCCTAGGCCGATAATGTGAGAAGGGAGATAATGTCCCTCGAGTCCTTCCTCTAGTTGACCCCAGGTTGGCGACTATCACCGAGGGTATAGTAAACACACAAATGGGAGGCATTACCCTCTAAGAGAACACATGCGGAAGAGAGATATATGATAGACATCAACCAACTCCGACTCAGAACTGAAATATAAAAGAAAACCTAAGTGCACATATGTAATTTCATGAAAAACTACTACAATTGGAAGGAAAAAAGTGAAAGTTTCCAAAAGAAAGTAAAAATAGTAGCAACCACAAGCCCAAAAAACTCCTACAACCCTAAGCTATTAGAAACCAGCTTGATCTTCAACCTACTCCATGTGACATGAAAAATAGTTTATATATACATAGGGTGAGTATAATAGTATTCTCAGTAGGATCCTCCCCGTAGCCTCTTATGCAAAAGTAAAGAATGCATGTTAAAGCACAGTGAACAACAAGTGAAAATAACTCATCACCTAAACATGTATACTAAGCTCCCAACCTCACCATGGATACTCTCACCAAATAACACATACAAGAGTGTATAATATAATAAAGAATATCAAGGGTACCCTACTACTAGTTCCCCACTGGTTTGTCGATTTTCCCCCACGTCGCACGTCCTAAGCATCTCTCTCCAAAAAGGCTTGCCCGCAGACACCTGGGCGAAGCCCCACAACATGCACCTCATGCAAGAAAACCACCACGTCCATGTAATTAAAGTAATCAGGTAGTTTCTGGGCCACCACAGCCCGCATAACATGTATCATACGTTGGGTATTATACCTCAATCTATTATAGCCCATACACTGAGTAAGGATCCTCAAGCCATCACATCCTATACACGTTACACCTATAGTAATCCATAGAAAACTATTTCCAGAATATATGTGTGTGAATAACCCCAAGCCATTACATCCCTATACACACATATATGGGGAAAACTAACTGATGTTCCTACCCGAACAATTAACTACCAAGATACGAGAGCGGGGCCAAAGGGGGCAGTCCGCCATTCATCCTCCAACCAGAATATTGAGGAAAACACCCCCCCTAGGGCTCAAAATCCCCAGGGTGTCAATTTCCCTTACTAACAGGGTGGAGTACCATATAGAAACACAAAAAGTACACGATATTCTATATCTCACAAACACACTATGGGAATAACCTAGTCTTAGACTCAACTACAGATAATGTCTCTCGGACTCTGGCTGCTACTTCTAAGACTAGATATCCTATAAGCACACAACCATTTAAAGAGCTTTAATACATTATTTCATTCCCTTTTTATTAGTTTCACTTTATGTTAATTAATTCATTTAACATTAATTAACCTGTACCAATTCCGCATTAATTTTCATTATCATCACACCAAAAGTACATTGTTCCTTCAAAATTACAGCCTCATCATTATGTTCCATCAAACTCAAACCCCATGGGTTAACACCATTTATTCAATTATTCATTACAGAATTACTTTCCCACATTCCCAGACATTCTAGAAAAACATTCTATGCTACTAAACATAAGGGGGATCAACACAGTGAGTAGATATACTACCCTTCGAGTCTTTGCCGCCCATAGTAAGAGTATAGAACCATCCTCTCTTGAGAAGCTAAACACAGAAAGCGTGTGGAATGACCCGCGCGTCTTCGCCTCTTTCAGAAGAATGGTAAGCAATACCAGCTGCCTTAGGCAGTGGGGAAAAGTAAAATAGGTAATCAACCAAAAAAACTACAAGCATCCATCAATCACATCCATCCCATTCCATCATCCCTGGTGTCCTCCCTGACACCCACATGCATAAACTGATGCATCTCGCCACCCTATGCATCATTTTATGCCACAACCAAAAGGCCTCCATACCCCCCACATATCACAACAGCCATCTAGGATAACATCACGACACAAGAAGTAGGAAAACAAACACCTACACAATTTGGCTCTTGGCCCTTTAACAATCAAGAGGGTAACTCAGAACCCTACGAGGAATTATCTTTTATCAAATAACCAATTATTTAATCCATCTTGGGTTAACCTATTATTATTTTTAGGTTTCAAATTCGGAAAACCTATTTAGTAAGTTATCACACATTATTAAACATGCTTATTGCGCCAATTTTATTAACATCAAATTACAACAAGAAGAACCAGATTAATTTACATGCCTCTTAATCTGTATCCAAATAGTTATCAATTAATTCTGGTTTATGTTCTTTACCAATTTCCTTCAATAACGAACAACTAATAAAAGAATGTATAGATATCTCACTATCTAGAAAAACAAGAAGCAATAATATACGATCAATATCAATTTATTTATCCCATTCAAATATTTATTATGTCAATTCCATTGTGATCCAGTGGGATAAAACATGATAACTATATAGTTTCACATCAAAAAAAAAGAGAAGCAATGAATCCCCTACCTCAAACTATTCCTGACATTATTTATATGAGAACAATCCACACAATGGGTCATGATCCTCCTCTTGTGACAACTGCATCCACCCGAGGATTCCACGGTACGACCGCACCAACCGAACCCCAAGAAACATCCATTAGAATCATGGATATTACATGCTATAATATGGAATAGATAAACAGGAGAAGATGAATCCCAAAAGAAAGATGATAAAAAAATACCTTATATTGAAGATTGATCGATACTACTTGGTTGAATTGAAACAGGGGGTACACTTGCAGCAAGAATGATGTCAAAGAATCCAATCCACATGGAAAAGTTTGATATCACGATTACTATAGGAATGAAGGAAATTTTCATGCATCTCACACCAGAGAACAAGGAGGAAGAACAAGGGAGGAAGATATCTTGTCTATTTTGAAGATTTAACGGTGCGATGGTTTAAGATACGCTTAATTTCCCATTAAAAGTGAATCGCATTAAACCACATGGTTTGACCAAGTAAAAACATCCCAAGCCTTAGGAATAATTGATATATAAGTTATGGCCTTTGAATTTGCATTAAATTCCTTAAAATAAGGCTTTAAATTCATTTTACTTCAATGGAAACATAAAAGGGGTGAAACTTTAAGAAGCTAGAAACATTGTTCATGAACTCAAAATTTGGAAAAGGAAAAACATTGTTCATGAACCTCGCCGTTAGAACCTCACTGATAGAACATTGTTCATGAACCTCACCGTTAGAACATCACTGATAGAACCTCACCATTATAACACTGTTCATGAACCTCACCAATAGAACATTGTTCATGAACCTCACTGTTAGAACCTCACCGATAGAACAATGTACACCTACTGTTCTGGAAATAGTGTTCAAAGAACTCAAAATTTGGAAAAGGAAAAGGAGGTTATCGATAGAGGTTACTGATAGAATTGTTCACCGATGAAACTATTTGTAGAATTGGAAACTCAGAAAAGGAAGGAGAGGTTACCGTTAGAGGTTATCGATAGAACTGTTCACCGATGGAACTATTCACAGAACTCAATATTTGGAAAAGGAAAGAGAGGTTACCATTAGAGGTTACCGAAAGAACTGTTCACTGATAGAACTATTCATAGAATTGGAAATTCAGAAAAGGAAAGAGAGGTTACTGTTGGACCTCACCGTTGGCACTATTTACAGAAGGTTTTCGATGCACTGTTTATAACTGTCTACTGTTGGAACTGTTCATCGAGGGTCACCGATGCTACTGTTCACAAAAGTTTTCCGATGCACTATTCACAACTATCATCTATTGGAACTGTTCACCGATGGAACTGTTCACATAAAAGGGAAAAATTAGAAAAGTGATGGGGATAAGTCACCTTGACCTCCCGGAACACCTTAGACACCATATTTTCACAAAGGAATGGACTGGAGAGTTCTGGGCCATTACATCAGATACCTCTCAAAACATTATCCTCCCTGAGAATTCAAATCCCATCTAAAGTGAAAACAAAATGGGGTCTGAACAACCACCTATTGAGATACTTTTCAAATGAGATCAAGCCACAAAAACAACAAAACGAAGTCATCTCATTAACATGAAAGGTTTATAACCACAAATTCTACATCGATACAAGAAAACTGTTAAACATCAATCAAATCTGGGTACTGAGCATGTATCTATGACTCATGTTTCCAGTTACGCTCCTACCTACCACCGTGTCACCATAAGACATGAACCAAGGGGATAGAACGCCCGTGCAACACCTTCTCCTTACGGTCTTGGATCTCCACAGGTCACTCCTTAAAGGTTGCATCATCATAAACATCAATCTCTCCCCAATTTATGATGTGAGAGTCATCATGAAGATAATGATGGAGCTGTGATACATGGAAAACATAATGTATCCAACTCATCTGCGGGGGAAGTGATACTCGATACGCCACATCTACAACACGAGCTAACACCTTGAAATGCCCAAAAAATCAGGGAGAAAGCTTACTCCCGTGACCAAACCGTCACTTTCCACGATGGGGAGTCACCTTCAGAAACACATGATCCCCAACATTAAACTCCAAGGGTCTCCTCCTTTTATTAGTATATGATTGTTGACGATCTTGCACTGTCTTTACCCTCTCACAAATCACCTAAAACATCTCTATTGTATTCTTCACTAGTTCCGGTCAAAGAATTGCTGACTCTCTGACCCCAGTCCAGCATAACTGAGAATGAAAAGGTCAGTTATACAAAGCTTCAAATGGTTTCATACCGATGGTGGAGTGAAAACTATTATTGTAAGAGAACTCCACCAAGGTTAAGTGCCTCATCAACGAACCTCCCAAATCAAGAATATAAGAGCGTAACATGTCTTCAAGATTTTGGATGGTTCTCTCTATCTAACCATCCATTTGAGGATCAAAAGCAGTGCTAAGGCATAGGTGAGAACTGAAATCCTGATGGAGACCTCTCCACAACCTAGAAGTAAAGCAAGGATATCGATTATAAATGATCGTCCTTGGGACTCCATGAAGTCTCACCACCTCCTCCAGATACTGTCTTGAAAAAACATCCACTAAGCTCGACTTCTTGATTGCAATAAAGTGGGCCTATTTTGTTATGCAATCCACTACCTCCCAAATAGAATCATGTCCTCCCAGAGCTTGACGTAAACCAATAACAAAGTCCATTGAGATGTCCTCCCACTTCCAATGAGGAATATCTAATGGCTGGAATAGACCACCAGGAACAGGGTGTTCGGCCTTCACCTTAGAGTAGACCAAACATCGAGACACAAACTATGCAACCACACACTTCATCCCAGGCCACCAAAATTGGCTCCTCAAGGCTTGGTACATCTTTTTAATTCTAGGATGTACCGCTAAAGGTGAACTATGAAACTATCTTGGAACCAACTCATGCATTGTAAATGGAACAAAAAATCCTTTCGTGATACAACACTCGGTGTTGTTCATCCTCCGACCAACCATCTGGAGCCTCAACACAAACAACTCGTTCTCTCCACACCTCCACCTCAAGATCGCCCAACTGGGAATCTTAGAATTACCTCAAGAGAGATTACTGCACCATAATCTAAAAAAGACAACCTTTTCCCCCAACTTCTCCCATATCAAGATATAATGATGACATTTCTTCCATTACTCTCCAAGAGTCACCGGATTAATGCACTGCATCACTATGCGACTTCCAACTTAGCGTATCAGCTACAACATTCCCCTTTCCAGGTGTATATGATATTATGAAGTTGTATTCCTATAATAACTCCATCCACTGACGCTGTCGTAAGTTCAAGTCATGCTCAGAGAAAACATACCTAAAACTCTTATGATCGGTGAAAACCACAAAGTTCCCACCAATGAGGTAATGTCTCCACAACTTCAGAGAAAACACCACGGATTCCAACTCAAGATTTTTTGTTCCATAGTAACATTCATGGGGACATAACTGACAAGAACCATAAGAAACAACTAATCTTTTCTGCATCAGAGCACAGTCCAACCCCAGATGCGAAGCATCGCAAAAAAAATCAAACTGAACTAGCTCAGCTGGAAGACAATGAACTGGGGCACTTACTAACTTCTCTTTAAGATACTCAAAAGTTTCCTGAATCTCATCAGTCTATATGAATACCTGATCCTTCCTGGTCAAATATTTCAATGGAGTCGCAACTCGTGATAAATCGGCTACGAACCTCTTGTAGTACCCTGTGAGACCAAGGAAACTTCGCACCTCCAACACTATCTTGGGGGATTCCCAAGACACAAATTCTTATATCATTGATGGATCCACAGCTACTCCCTACTGGAACACAACATGCCCCGTGAAATGTACTTCTCTATCCCAAAACACACACTTCGACAAGCTCCCAAACAGCTAATGTTGACAAAGAACTCTCAAGACATTATATAGATGATCTGCATACTCCTCCTCATAAGTGGAGTACACAAGTATGTCGTCAATGAAAACTGCCACGAACATGTCCAGGAACTCATGGAACACATAATTCATCAATCCCATGAATGTATATGGAGCATTCGTCATGCCAAACGGCATTACAACGAACTCATAATGCCCATGACGACAATGGAACAAAATATTTGGGATATCCTCATCCTTTACACGCTTCTGATGATATCATGACCACAGGTCGAAATTTGAGAACCAACTTGCACCCTTCAGTTGATCGAATAAATCATCAATCTGTGGAAGAGGATAGCGATTCTTTATTGTCACTTTGTTTAAGCGATGATAATTGACACACAACCGTAAACTACAGTCAGCCTTCTTCATGAAAAAAACCAGTGCACCCCATGGTGACAGACTTGGCCGAACAAAACCGCACTATAATAGACCATGAAGCTATATAAATAGCTCTCATTACTCAGAAGGGGCCATCCTATATAGAGAAATAGTGATAGGAGACTCTCCTGGTTGTAGCTCGATCCTAAACTCAATATCTCTTCGAGGGGGTAATGCTAGAACCTATTCTGGAAAGACATCAGGGTACTATTCTGCGACCCAAGGAAACACCAACTAATGAACCTATAAAAAACTCAACATCATCTCATCCATCATGGATGATAAAGACAGAACATGCCTATGACCCATCTGAGTATCTCGCTCGCCAAAAAACACCTCCGGCTCAAAATCCACACCAATGAAAATGACCTTATTCCTGAAGCAATCCAAGATATCATGAACCGAATACAACCAATCCATGCTGAGGATAAAATAATATGGTTGTATTCTAAAACATAGGAAATATCCCCAAGAGAATTGTTTCTCTAACACTAGCTCGCAGTTTCTATATACTTCAAACAAGTCTGCCTGACCTCCAACTGGCATAGTCAACACCAAGGGCACGGGAAGCCTCTCTACCTCAAGTCCCAAAGCATGGAAAATGGTATGTGATATGAAGGAGTGTGTCACTCCTGAATCAAACAAGGCATACAACAAGCTAGAAAATAAGAAAAGGGTACATCGAATGATGTCTAGCTTGCCTGACGCTATCAACAGTAAAGCATGAAGCTGGCCACGACCACCTCTACGACCTCTCTTACCCTGAAAATGACCACCACCACGGTCACACTCCACTCTCTGAGGATAGGGAGCGTCATCAAGTTGTCATATGCCTACCCCATCTACCCTCTGCGGATCTATAACTGGTACAACCTACTACTACTGCCATGGATAGAACTACTTCAATGGAGGAACCTGGAGCGGGAAACCGGGTGCACGATGAATGCTCTGAAAGGTCGGTCACTCTCACTACTGATGACCTCGACCACCAAAAGAAAAACAAGGTCCTTATCCTTTTTCATAGGCCTGAGAGCTGCTGACCCTGGAGAAATGAGATGCTGAGGGCTGGGACCTACCCTAGGCCGAATAGAAACTCTTCTGTCCTGAAAACAGGGAACCCCAAACCACATCTCGACATCGTGAGAAATCATGACGACTCCCCACTCATGATGATATGGTTCTATCCAAATTCCTCTCGACAACCTCTTCCTTCTCCAGCACCTCAAGAGATGTCTTCGGCATAAATGGGGTGACCTAGCGTTGGATCTCTGGATGCAAAGCCTCCTAGAAATGCCTCGCTCTGGCCTCCTCATCTCGAAACAGGTCCGAAGAATATCGTAAAAGTCTCCTGAAATGGATTCCAAACTCTCGCACACTAGAGCTCCCCTGTCAAAGGGTAAGAAGAACCTGGAGAATGGATTCATTCACGGTCGAATAAAGAAACTCGACTCTAAACTTGTCTAGGAACTCCTCCCATGAGATCGCTGACTCCTCGTGATCCCTGTGGAATAAGAACCACCACTATATTGCTGCTCCCCATAGCATCGCCACATCCAAGTACACCCAATTCTCCTTCCGAGCACAGATCGAACTGAAGCCGATATCGACCTCCTCTAACAAGTCTTGTGTGACTGCATCTGAAATGTAGACCTCGTATTTTGGCAAACTCTGGCACTAAAACTTTCAAAGGGTCTTCATCCAAGTGTTATCTTCGTCAACCTCTATCCGGCGATGATCTTCTAGAACATCTTATTGGAAACCTTCTATGCGATCCAGATGAGGACGCCTACCTGGAGCCACACATATAAAATAATAAACAGTTAGGGATCCTAAACATAGAATATGGAAGAATTAACATTAATTAATTAATTTTTTTCTTTTATTTATTTCAAATTAACCTATCCCAAGGTCTACCCATTCAAATACAGTCACAAAAGAAGAATGATACATGATCCTTTCCTAGGTCTCTACCCTGAAAACTAGTATCACCTCATTTAGTAGCCATTGTAAACATAATGTTCCATACATCAAATCATAGGGGGCCCTAAATGCCTATGTCTCGGATAGTCTCTAGTGTTTACATCACTTTCTAAACATGAATGACACTGTATCCCTACCAACCAATGCAACCTCACCTGTTCCTAACTCCAAACTCTATCATATCCCTCAACCAGACCTCTGATACCACTCTGGCATGATCCCCTCCCCACAAAGTGTACCCCTCCTAGGTCGGCAATGTGAGAAGGGATATAATGACCCCCGTGTCCCGCCTCCAGTAGGCCCTGGGTTAGAGACTAGCACCGAGGGTATAGTAAACACACAAATGGGAGGCATTACCCTCTAAGAGAACACATGATAAAGAGAGAGATAAAATAGACACCAACTAACTCCAAATCAGAACTAAAATATAAATGAAAACCCAAGTGCACATATGTAATGTCATGAAAAACTACTACAACTGGAAGGGAAAATCTAAAAGTACCCAAAATAAAGTAAAAACAACATCAACCACAAGCCCGAACAGCTCCTGCAACCCCAAGCTAGTAGAAACCATCTTAATCTCCAACCAGCTCCAAGTGACCTAAAAAATAGTTTATATATACATAAGGTGAGTATAACAGTATACTCATTAGGATCCTCCCTGAAGCCTCTCGTGCAAAAGTAAAGAAAGCATGCTAAAGCACAGTGAATAACAAGTGAAACTAACTCGTCACCTAAACAGGTATACTAAGTTCCCAACCTCACCATGGCTCCTCTCACCAAGTAACACATACAAGTGTATATAATATAATAAAGAATACCAAGGGTACCCTACTTCTACTTCCCCACTATTTTTCCACTTTTCCCCAACGTCGCGCGTCCTAATCATCTCTCTCAAAAAAGGCTTGTCCGCCGACACCTAGGCAAAGCACCACAACATGCACCTCGTGCAACAAAACCACCATGTCCACCTAAGAAAAGTAATAAGGTAGTTTCTGGAAGCCACCAAAGCCCGCATAATGTGTATCAAACGTCGGGTATTATACCTCAAGCCATTATATCCCATACAACGAGTAAGGATCCTCAAGACATCATAGCCTATACACATTACACCTATAGTAGTCCATAGGAAACTATATCTAGAATATATGTGTATGAATAACCACAATCCATTACAACACTATGCACACATATATGAGGAAAACTAACCGTTTTACCTACCAGCACAAGTAACAACCAAGAGAAGAGAGCGGGTCCAAATGTGTATTTATCCATTCATCCTCCCTCCAAAATGTTGGGGAAAACACCCCCCGGGGATTAGAATCCCCGGGGTGTAGATTTCCCTTAATGTTAGGGTGGAGTAGCGTATAGAAACATAAAAAGTACAGGATATACTATATCTCACAACAATACTATGGGAATAACCTAGTCTTAGACTCAACTACAGCTAATGTCTCTCGGACTCTAGCTGCTACTTCTAAGACTAGGTATCCTATAAGCACACAACCATTTAAAGAGATTTAATACATTATTTTTTACCTTTCTATTAGTTTCAATTTATGTTAATTAATTCATTAAAAATTAATTAACCCATACCAATTCCTCATTAAAGTTCATTAGAATCACACCCAAAGTACATCGTTCCTTCAAAATTACAACCTCGTCATTATGTTTCAGCAAACTCCAACCCCATGGGTTAACACCATTTATACAATTATTCATTACAGAATTACTTTCCCACATTCCCAGGAATTCTAGAAAAACATTCGATGCCACTAAACACAAGGGGGATCAACAAGGTGAGTAGATTTACCACCCATCGATTTTTTTCCACCTATAGCAAGAGAATAGATCCATCCTCCCTTGAAGAGCTAAACACGAAATGCACATGGCATACCCCGCACATCTTTTACTATTCCAGAAGAAGGGTAAGCAAGACCAGATGCCTTATGAATTGGGGAAAAGTAAAATATTTAATCAACCAAAAAGAAATAGAAAGCACCTAACAATCACATCCATCCCATTCCATCATCCCTAGTGTCCTCCCCGACACCCACATGCATAAACTGATGCATCTCGCCACCCTGGGCTTCATTTTCTGCCACAACCAAAAGGCCTTCATGCCCCCCACATATCACAACAACCATCCAGGATCACATTACAACACAAGCAGCATGAAAACAAACATCTTAACAATTTTTCTCTTGGCCCTTTAACAATCAAGAGGTTAACTCAGAACCCTACAAGGAATTATCTTTTATCAAACAACCGGTTCTTTAATCCATCTTGGGTTAACCGATTGTTATTCACTGGTTCCAAATTCAGGAAACCTAATCAGTAAGTTACCATGAATGATTAAAAATTATTATTATTCCAATTTCATTAACATCAAATTACAACAAGAAGAACTAGATTCATTTACATTCCTCTTTATCTATAGTTAAATATTTATCAATTAATTTCGGTTTACGTTCTTTACCAATTTCCGTCAAGAACGAACAGATAAATGAAGCAAGTATGGATATCACACTATCTAGAAAAACATGAGGCAATAACAAACAATCAATATCAATTTATTTATCCCGTTCAAATATTTATTATGTCAATTCCATTGTGATCCATTGGGATAAAACATTCTAACTATACATTTTCACATAAAATAAAAGAGAAGAAATGAATTCCCTACCATAAATAGTTCTTGACGTTCTTTATACAAGAGAAATCCACAAAATGGGTCACGACCCTCCTCTCACGACAACTGAATCCACCTGAGGATGACATGGTACGACCACACCAACCGAACCCCAAGAAAACTCCATTATAGGCATGGAAATTACAAGATATAATATGGAAAGGAGAAACAGGAGAAGATGAAACCCAAAATAATGATGATAAAACATACCTTATATTTAATATTGATCGATATTGCTTGGTTCAATAGAAACAAGGGGTGCACTCGCAGCAACAAGGATGTTGAGGAAACCAATCCACAAAAAAAAGTTCGATCTCACGATTCCTATGGGAAGGAAGGAAATGTTCGAGCATCTATCACATTATAACAAAGAGGAATGACAAGGTAGGAATATATCTTGTCCCTTTTGAAGATTTAATAAAGCAATGGTTTAAGATAAGCTTAATTTCCCATTAAAATAATATCACATTAAACCACGCAGTTTGACCAAGTAAAAATATCTCGGGCCTTATGAATAATTAATATAGGAGTTATGGCCATTAAATCAGCCTTAGAGTCCTTAAAATAAGGATTTAAATGCATTTTACGTCCATGAAATGTCAAAGGGGTGAAATGTAGGAAGCTAGAAACAGTTTTCATGAACACAAAATTTGTAAAAGGAAAAACATTGTTCATGAACCTCCCCTTTAGAACCTCCTTGATAGAACATTGTTCATGAACCTCACTAAAAGAACAATGATCATGAACCTCACCGTTAGAACCTCATCGATAGAACATTGTTCCTAAACCTCACTGATAGAACACTATTCATGAACCTCACCGTTAGAACCTCACTGATAGAACAATGTTCATGAACCTCACCGTTAGAACATTGTTCATGAACCTCGCCATTAGAACACTATTAATAAACCTTACCGATAGAACATTTTTCATGAACCTAACTGTTAGAATCTCACCGATAGAACAATGTAAACCTACTGTTCTGGAAACACTGTTCAAAGAAAACAAAATTTTCCAATGGAAAAAGAGGTTACTAATAGAGCTATTCACCGATGGAACTATTTATAGAATTTGATATTTGGAAAAGGAAGGAGAGGTTACTGTTAGAGGTTACAGATAGAACTGTTCACCGATTGAACTGTTCACAGAACTCAAAATTTGGAAAAGGAAAGAGATGTTACCATTAGAGGATACTGATAGAACTGTTCACCGATGGAACTATTCATCAAATTGAAAATTTGGAAAATGAAAGAGATGATAATGTTAGAGGTTACTGATTGAGCTGTTTACTGATGGAACTGTTCATAGAATTGAAAATTTGGAAAAGGAAAGAGAGGTTACTCTTGGACCTCACTGTTGGAACTGTTCACATAAGGTTACCAATGCACTGTTCACAATTGTCTACTGTTGGAACTGTTCATCGAGGGCCACTGATGATTCTGTTCATAGAAGGTTGCCGATGCACTGTTAACAACTATCTATTTTTGGAACTGTTCACTGATGGAATTGTTCACAAAAAGGGAAAAATTGGAAAGGTGTTGGGGATAAGTCACCATGACCTCCTGGAACACTTGAAACACCATATTTTCAAAAAGGAATGGACCAGAGAGGTCTGAGATATTACAGATAAGTATTTTAAAGTTGTTTTGTGAAATTTATGTTTTAAAAAGACATTTTAAGAATTAAGAGGATATTTTCCTCAAGAATTTTTTTATTGTTCTTTTTATGTTATTTCCATTAATCAATAAAAAAACCCTTATTATTACCCCAATGGGTATATGTTTTATTCATGCCATCCACATTATTCCATCGTATGTTTTAAGAAATGTTTGAATAAGTAATCTATTGACATTGTCTTTTATTATTCATTTTTGTAGTCATTGCCTTTTCCTTAAATTATTCAATATCACATGGACATTAAATTTCCCCTGTAAATATCCATATTACGTATCATGGATATATTCATTTCATAAACTATATAAAATATTAAATTTTTATTCTATGTTGAATGTCATTTTTTACCTATAGAACTATTGGAAAGATTTTTATTCCTCTATAAATACTCATATTTGATAATATGGAAAAAATTCATATGTTAAATAGATCGTTTGATATCTGATAAATTCAATAAAGATGTAGGGACTGGTGGAGCCCATTATTATATATCACCTTGATTCATTAGTAGTTCTCATGAGAATAATTACTATGATATAATTAAATGGGATTTTACTTGATGTTTTTAACTACCCTTTTAATAGTATCAACGATAAGGGTATCATGATGCCTGAGATTTTGGAATCTAGTAAATAAGAATCTACATCATTAAGAATTTTTTTATTATTAGTAATGATATTTTCACAACGATATAATATTTCAATTCATTTAATTCTATCTTATGGATTAAATGGAATGTTTTTTCATTTACATACATTTACATGTATATTAGGCCTTGTGTAGTGATGATAGTCATGTCATTGATTAAATGTCATGTGTTTTCATTTATTTACTTATCCATATTAATAATTATTGGTGTGATTTTCATAATTACATTATCTCTAGATGCACATCCTTCTAATTTTATTGATTACATGGTATTTATGTTTAGTTATTTACCTTCTCATATTTATTAGTCCTATTAATTCATGACAATATCTATTATGCATAACTTTTACTGATCATTTTATCTCACCTTTATTGTTTTCCCTTTAATATGATTCCTTGAAGTTTACTATTATTGATATTCGAGGATATTATATATTAAATAATGTTATTCTAGAAAACTTATCTCCAATTTCTTCATTCAAGTTTAATATGTGACTCAATTATGTATCTAGTTTACCAATAGTACTAAATTATATGATCCTTCAGTATGTGACTACTTGTATATTATGCCAATGTAAAATAGAGGACATATGATCAAGGATAATGGGGACAGATTCAGTATAGTTAGTATAAGAGGATATTTAGTATAAACCTTGGGAACTTTATTTTGGAAAATAAAAATTAGGGATCATAACACATTAATAGAATTTGAGGACAAGTATTTAATAACATCAAACATATTTGGTAAGGTAGTGACTATGTGGTTTTTTCTTTTCAATAAATACCTTTCTAGATACTATAAGTGGATGTGGTTATGGATAAGATGTAACTAGGGGTAATAAATATGAAATTCACACAGTGGTATTAAACCTATTGTAACTAGGTGAATGAAAATGGTCCTTACTTCACACCTAGTTTCATACTCCTAGGGAAATTTATAGGATAATTTAAATTTTCATTTTAATCCATTGTGAAGGATTTTAATATATGATGAAAATGAATGACCTTGGATAAAACTAATGGGTATTATATTGAATAAGAGGTTTCTAAAAATGGAAAAATGTTTTATATATAGAAATTAATGGAAAAAATTAATTAAATTTCAGGGAAAATGAAGAGTATTATGGAAAGAAATAAATTTTATGTTAGATATTCATTTATAGCTCACTGTCTTAAGTGTTGGGATCCTAGGATTAATCCAATTGAATACCCTATTCTAAATTATAACCATTAGTCTATGGAAAGAATTTTATTAAATAAAAAATATTAAATATTAATGTATCTAGGTTCAAGAAAAAGTTGTAGAAGTATTTTTAAACAAGGTATTTGGGTATAATAATCATGAAACATTTGAGAATTTTGATAAATTTTTGAATCACATATCTCTTCATTATCATATGATTAATGAATACCGTAATGCATTTTTAGATTAATATTGAACATCAGTTCAATATATTAAGAACACATTTTTAGGTTTTATGTGATTGTAGATTGTAAATAATTAATATATTCTTGGAATTTTTTTTTGTAAATACTACAAATTGGTTTGTTATATTTTTTAGTGAACAAGTTTTTTAAATAAAATTTCCCTATCATTATGGGCAAATAACATTAACGGTATTTTTAACCTTTAGTGTTTATATTATCTTTTATTTTGATGTAATTATGTTATATTAAACTTAGGGAATGTTATTAGAATTATATTAATATGGTTTTAGAAAAATCACATCCCATGTATCGACTAACAACTTGTCTTGTATGAAAAGGCCGTGGGGCTTAAACCCACAACTAAATGATGATAAAGGTTTAAACCCTACAACAAGACTTCGTTATGTCCACGTTAATATGTAATTTTTTTGTTAAAATATTTGAAAATTTAATATTATTTATGATCCAATACTGTTACTTTTGAGGTTTTGAGATTAATTTATCAAAATAGATAACCTATTATAACCATATTGGGTTTAGAAAATAGTAAGATACATACAAAAATACTTTTAAATCAATTATGGATCATATTATCTATTAAAATTTAATTTTAGTTCTTCAGCCATACAAAATCGTTATTGGATATTCAATTCATGCAATAAGGGATGAATTGTAAATTTATAGAATCACAAAAAAAGGATGAAATTGTTCTTATCAAATATAAACATAAAAAATAAATATATTTTCTTATATTATTAGAAAGTAAAATAATTTCCTAACATTAGGATAAAGATCTTGATAAAAAATTATACCAAATTAAATTTATATATAATCAATCTGATGGTCTTTTAAATAATCATAGAGTGGTGGTTTTGAGGCCATTAGCTTTAACTTATATCAAGATGGTATTTTTTTCAACCCCTTTAAGTTGTGGGTTTTTCAACAATGGAATTTCTTAATGTCAAACCCATGATTATCAATATCATGTTTAAATTTTCATGAAATTATTTTTTTAATGTGGGGAGAATTTTACACCCATGAATTGTAAAATAAGTTAAATTTATTTGATATCATATGTGACACAAAACACCAAGCGTAAACAACCCATGAAATGCATTACATTAAATGTAATCTCATTGATAGATTTTAGAACACAGAACCCAAAGTTGAAATGAACTGTAATATATTATACCTAGAAATTAAATTGGATGTAATTAATAGAAAAAATTAAATGATAAATATTATGGTTATAAATTTATTTTAAATAAAATAACAATCATTTAAAAGAATAATAAACGTGTTCTAAAAACTGTAATTTTCTTTTTCTTTTTTAGACTAACATGTTAAATTTTTTATTTTTAGTTTTCAAAGACAAAAATAGTTTAAGGCAGCCAGAAATAAAGAATGCTGAGGGAATCACCCCTAATAATATTACTACACTCCTTTTCTAGGGATCCTAAAAAAATTTAAATAGAGATCACATCACATGGATTACCTCTTCTAGCTAAATCATTAGTGGAAAAGTTTCCTTCTCTTCATGTATTCTCAATCATCGTTCCTTGTTCCAACATATTCATTCATTTTTTTAATGACGTAATTCATCTCCCAAGGTGGTTTTACCTTCCCTTGAAGTAGCCCAACACAGATTTGGGAGTTTGATTACACCTCATAGACCCTAATGTTATAAAGTTTGCAATGTTGGTGTCCACTTATCATCGGACTTACATCTACTCCTAGAGAGTTTATTGAAACATAGAATGCACTAAAGCCCAAATTGATCGAACCCTTATCATATCTCAAAATACCTCCTACTCTCATTAACCCACCTACAAAAATTTCATCAACATTTTTTTGAGGCCAACATATGAAAGCATCCATCACACCCACACCCCATGTTAGGTCTTTAAGTTCCCTCTACTAGTAGGACCTCCCCCGGTATTATTTTCCCCTAGGAAATGGAACCAAACCCAAACGTTTGAATCCCACCCATCTCTACCACCATCTAATGTAACCAATCCTAGAGGTATGCCTAGGAAACTCCTCTACCCTCTCTATATTTGTTATGAGTCTCCCAGATAATCTAATAGGTTATAGAAAAAATAGTACCAAAATAATTTTCCTTTTTATTGTTGATGTTTGATCTGTGAAACCATGATGTAATGAAGTCCACTATCGTTTCTCCACTTCTGTGATGCCCATGAAACCATAAATAATTACCCAGGTCATCCCAAACACATTGCTCATAATGAAAATATTCCCTATGCATTCTCAAAGTTGAAGATGGAGACACCAATATCGAGAGGGTGAAGATATTCCCCTTTTCTGAATGTTGTCATCCATTGGTAGAGAACTATTTCTCATATTCTATATATGAAAGTTCATCTTTGTTGGAATACATTTATTCTAAAGGGAATCCAACCAATCATCGGAATCACTATTTCCATTTAGGATCATGCACAGATCACTAACACTTAATCCCCCACACATCGATGCATCAAGAACACATATATATTAGGTTCATTCATTATTGTGATATTCTGAAACATCACCTATTTATTGGAATAGAGTGTTTCTTGTATAATGTCTGGGTATCAGTGGGATCCTTGAACAAAATATTTGTGGAATTGTAGCATTGGTAGTGGATTGTGCCACTACTCTAGTTATCCTTACAGTACATTATCTCACCGCTTTCTACCACCCACCTGACCTTATCCAAAATCATTTATAGAACTTTGATTAGCATTCTTTCCAACTGCGGTGGTTTCCATGAGCCAATATCCCATTCATTCCAGTTATCCCCATACTTATGTCTCATGAACCTCTCTTATAGTATCCCACCCTCCACTATTTTTGATTCCATCTTGACCTATATGGACTGAATGGTCTTTAGAATATTCTTTAAAATGATAGCCACTTCATAAATTTGCTTTTACATTCTTTTCCAGCTAGCCCGGTAAAATATTCCCTCATCCTTATCATCCTAAATTAACTGGGTCATTGTTGTTTTAGATAGTTTATGGTGACTTTAGGGGCCCTGATGATAAACAGGACAAGCATTGCCATGGATAAAAACACATTGTTTATTAGCGTAATGTGACCCTCAAATGGGAAGAGTTTTTTTCTAGTTGCCTATCCAACCATAAACACTACTTAGAATCCATTTAAGAATGATATTCTTGATCCTTCTATTTGAGATTGGAACACCCAAGTAGGTCAATAGGATCCTCCTCTCCTATATGCCCAGTTCATTTTGTGTTCCCCTAGATCTTGGGACAAGGAATTTGTTAGATATAAATATGTTTCTTTTCCCCATGTTCAGCTTCTGACCACTATGATTTCCATATTCCTCCACCAGTATATTCCACCCGCTAAAATAATTCTTCTTCCCATTAATGAAAAAAATAATTCCATCAGTGAACATTAGGTGAGAAATGAAACTTCACCCATCCTTATTCATGAATGGAATGATGGGCCCCTCTGTTATACAATGATTCATATTCTTTGAGAGGGAATCCTTATCCAAGATGAATGTCATTGGGGAAAGTGGGTAACCTTGCCTAAGGCTCTAAACCATTTTGATGAAATCCAACATTCTTCATAATAAGGAAATAGATAACCATGGGGAGGTAATTCATATAAAGAATAAACCATAGACCCATTCTATCAAACCTAATCTTCTAAACATCTTAATGATATAATTTGAATCAATCCTACTGAGATCCTTATACATGTACACTTTGATAATAATGTTCGAGGCCACATGTTTTTTATTGACATCCTCCACTATCTCTTGAGTGATCCACATCACACCTTGTATGCCTCTTCGTTGCATGAACCCATGTTGGTTTTCATACTAAATTCATGGTATCATTCCCCTGAATCTCCTATTTAATATACTGGAGAGAATTTTATAAGAAAAGTTTCATAAACATATTAGTTGTTATTGTGTGATAGATTCAGGCTGCTTGACATTGGGTATTAACACAACTTTGGAGGCAAAAATTTCCCTTAGAAGGGTCCACCATTGAAAAAATTCCTTATTGTGTCCCCTACTTGTGGAACAATGATATCCCAACCATCTACAACAAATGATCCAGGAAACCCATATGGTCCTGGTGCACTATCCACACACATACTCACAATGACTTCCTTGACCTCTTCTTATTTTAGAAGTGCCTCCATAATATCATTGTCCTCGTCTTTAAACATGATCAGAATGAATTTCCAAAACTTTGAATTATTTCCATCTGTCACTAGCCTGGGATCTCACCTGTCATTATGGTCTACCGAAAGATTTATGAAATGCTCAAAATCCATACTTCCTTCCACTGCAATATCTCTTGTGTGGGACCCATCAAGGAGCATAAGATTAATTTATCGGTCCACCAATCTATCCTTATTACACACCTGGAATTATGCCATGTTTTGGCCATCCTTTTTAATCTAGGTAGCCTTTGAATTTTCTATATGAACCACTTCAACATCAAAAAATTTATCTGTATAGTGGATTTTCTTATCATTGAGCTCTACAAAGAATGGATCTTCTCAATCCTATTATAGCTTCACCTCAAGTCATTCAATATCCTCTTGAATGATCTCTATTGAAGTGACATTATTCTCTATAATTTTGTTCCATGCTTTAATACTACCTCTGATACGCATTAATATTATTGTTAAGCCCTCCCAAGGGCTCCTATCGTCCTATTGACAATATAAAGTATTCACTATTTTCCTAAACCCATCAATTTTTGACCAAATACCAGAGTATATGAAGCACATTGATTTTCTATTCTTACGTTTATGATTAATCCCTGTTGTAGAGTAATCTAAGAGGGTCCTAAGAAAGTGAATGAATGGAGACTAATGGTCGTAATATAAAATTGGCATGATGCCTAAACAGTGGTTGAGTCTACTATATATGTATCTTCTTCCCTTCCTGTTGCTACACTAGGTAAAGATACTACCAAAAAAACACATATTGATCAGACCATTATTTGACATTAATGAAGTAAATACATGTATGGAAGATCTAGAATAATCCATTCCCCCTCTTCTCCCAAAGGTATGCAATCGTATTGAAGTCATCAACAACAACCCATGACAATTTCTCTTGATATAAGCTCCCGAGGGACCAATGGATCTCCTTCACAACATTTTCCTTATTGCATGCATAGACAAAGGACACACAGGTTTATGAAAATACCACTTTCACTTTAGTTCCAATGTGGTATCACAGAGCTTCATCCTGCTCCACCTTGGCTTCTCGTTTCTAGTAAACCCAGATGAACTAATTTCATGAAATAACATGTAGTGAATGATAGAAACCCATATGTTTTCCATAATAATTAATATGATCAACATCCTATTTTTGTTCAACAATTTCCAATACAGAATCCTTCAGACGTTGAGCTTCATTGAAGATTCAAGTGGTTATGGACCTCACACCCAATCCTCTAACATTCCCCACCATAATAGATATCATTGATAATAGTAAATGGGGTCTTTGTGACCCAAATCAGATCTCACCATTACTTCTAAAGGGGAAGAAGACGTACAGGGTATGCCACATGTCAAAAGTGTGGGATGAAGCATCCTAGGAACCATATAAAGGGAACCATGATTGATTCAATTGTGTAAATATGGGACATATAGAAAAGAACTTCCAAAGGGGTATGAATAATTATACCAATGTGAAAGAATAAATAAAGGATCATATAAACACTCAGTTGTTAGGGCAGTGTTACAACTGCATGGAGCCTGAGAATTATGCGAACAATTTCCATAATCCAAGGGTTGTATGAGGAAATAAACAAAAACATATAAGGAAACAAGGAAGGTCTTATGATATCACTTCCGCTGAGGAGGATCTGGAAAATGATGTGGTGACAGGTACACTAGTTATTCATTCAAGAATAGAGAACTTAGTATTTGATTCCAGTTCAACGCATTCTTTCATATCTTGAATGTTTAGTTAAACTATTCAAACACCGCCTCTAATTTTGGAGGATAAGTTATCCATGAGAACAATGGATGGGGATATTATTATGTCCAAGGTCTATAACTCCTCGCCAGTAAATTTGGTTTTTGACTAAACCACCCATGAAATATTTTCATTCATCCTTTAGAGGATTTCAATGTAATCTTGGGCATGGATTGTCTATCTTTATACAAATACAAGATCAATAGTTGGGAAAGGGATATTACTCTTCACATCCCAAAGCAACCTCTAAATATTTACATGTTTAAGGAGTAGATTAATCCCCTTTATAATCATTCTCTTGAGTGAGGATATTACTACCTTATGATCAAGCATGCCTAGCTCAAATGATTTAGAAAAATACAGATGATACTTCATGATGATATGCCAATCGTGAGGGATTGCACTATTGTATTCCCTAAAGAACTGTATATTCTTCCACCTGATCAAGAGATTGATCTCTAAAATGAAATTATTCCTAAATCCCTACCTGTATCAAATACATCTTATAGAATAGCCACCATAGATCTAGAAGAGAAAAAAAGCAGTTACAGGAGAATATAGAGAAGGGTTTTATACGCCTGAGTGTTTCACCATGGGGTGCACCATTTCTTTTCATAAAAAATGATGGTTCAATGTGGCTATGAATTTATTATTAAGAGGACAATAAAATCATGATAAAGAACAAGTATCCCCTACCTCAGATAGATGACTTGTTCGATCAACTTTAGGGGGCCAGTTATTTCTCCAAGGTGGACCTTCTATCGGGAAATCACCAATTAAAGGAAATGATGGATGATATTCTCAAGACTACCTTCCGAACAAGGTATGTACACTATGTGTTCATAGTGATTCCCTTTAGACTCACTAATGTTCCAATAATTTTTAGGGATCTAATGAATAGAGTCTTTAGAGGTTACCTTGACAAATTTGTGGTAGTCTTTATTGATGATATTCTGATATACTACAAGAGCAAGGAGTAACACAATGAGAATTTGGATACTGAGGTAAAGACTTTATGAACGGAGAAAATTTAAGAAAATGTACAGTAAATATGAGTTCTGG
Source organism: Viscum album (assembly GCA_963277665.1). Taxonomy (NCBI): domain Eukaryota; kingdom Viridiplantae; phylum Streptophyta; class Magnoliopsida; order Santalales; family Viscaceae; genus Viscum; species Viscum album. Next base: position 644,840,291 of record OY728127.1, read on the forward strand.
ATGGAGAAAGTATCAATCTTGGGGAATGTTATCACTAGAAAAGGAATATCTATGGAACCTTCCAAGATAAAGGCATTTGAAGAGTGGCTCAAACCAACATCTGTAACTAATATCCATAGCTTTTTGGGTCTAGCCATGTATTATCAATTATTTTAGGATAACTTATCAAGATTTTTAATCCCAATGACCATGCTAAAATGGAAGGGAGTGAAGTTCTACTGTACACAAGAATGTGAGGAAATCTTTAAGGAGCTCAAAAAGAGGATTATCACTATGCCAGTACTCACACTCCCCTAAATTGGATAAATCTTTGTGTTGTACAGTGATGCTTCAAAGAAGGACTGAGTATTTTTTTATGAAAATTGATAAAGTGTTATCCAATGACTCATGGTAGCTGAAAATACATTAACAAAACTATCCTACACATGATTTAGAGTTGGTGGTTGTGGTCTTTTCATTAAAAATCTGGTGACATTATCTATATGGGGAGAAGTGTGAGATACATAATGATAACAAGAATATAAAATATATATATTCAAAAATAAATATATTAATATGCGGCACTGAATATGGTTAGATCTCATCAAGTATTATGAGTTCTCAATCCACTACCATCCCAGTAAGTCAAATATAGTGGCAGATTCTCTAAGTAGAAAGGATCCTACATCTTTATCAAAGATGAGAATTGAAAATGATCCAATATTCTTAGATATTTACTGGATGTAAATGGGAATCATTAAGGGAGGAACAAAATAAATCCTTTCTAAAATGGTTGTTCAACCATACCTCTTGGATAAAGTAACAGATGCTCAAAGAAAAGATGTGGAAATTCAGAAAAGGGGGGAAGAAATCAGAAATGATAAATCCTCTTAGTTAAAGATTGATGAGGAAGGATTTGAAAGGTTTGGGTTGTGATGATGAGTACCATTTTATCCAGAGATAAAGAAGGATATTTTTAATGACACACATACCTCAACCATCTATATTCTCCTAGAGAGCACAAAGATGTATCGAGATCCCTAAGAGGAATTTTGGTCGGACAATATGAAGATGTATATTGATAAATATAAATCAAAGTGCTTGGTATGTAAAAAACCACTAACAAAGGAATAAGTCTAAGGGGATTATGAAACCACTACCCATAGCAATGTGGATGTGGGAGAACATCACCATGGACTTTTTCACTGGACTTATTAGGAAATACAAAGGAAACAATACCTGGAACTATAAGATTGAAGTCTAAGGGGGTTATGCAACCACTACCCATACAAATATAGAAGTGGGAGAATATCACAATGGATTTTTTCACTGGAAATTCAATGACATCCATAGGAAACAATTCAATATGGGTCATTATGGACCATCTTACAAAGACAGCTCAATTTATCACAATTCGATAGGACTTCTCATTGGATTAGATTTCACAGATATATATCAAATAGGAGGTGAGGATTTATGAAGTACCACTATCTATTGTATCTAATAGAGATCTTAGATTCCCCTCAAAGTTATAGAAAAGCATACTACATTATCTAAGAACTGAACTAAACGTTAGTATGGCCTATCATCCTCTAACTGATGGCCAATTTGTGTGAAATATTCAGACAATGGAATACATGTTGAGAGATTGTTCTATACACTTCAAAGGAGGGTGGGACTAACATCTTGCACCAGCTAAGTTCTCTTACAATATCAGGTTCCACTCTAGCATCTGAATGGAACCATATGAAGCCCTTTATGGGAAAAGGTGCAGAAAACATGCGTGTTAGGATGAAGTTAGTGAGTGAAAGCTCCTAGGACCTAAAATGGTTGAAGAAATGGCAGAGAAGGTGAAAATCATTTAGCATCACATCAAGGCATCCTAAAGTTGAAAAAATAGTTATGCAGACAATCATCAATGAGACCTTGAGTTTGAAGTTAGAGACATGGTATTTCTCTTCATATCTCCGTGAAAGAAGTTCACGAGACTTGGGAAGAATGGAAATCTAAATCCCAAGTACATTATCCCCTTTGAGATCCTTGATCATGTTAGAGCTATGGCCAATCGACTGACACTTCCACCTACTATTTATAAAGTTCATGATGTCTTCCATGTATCCCTCTTAAAAAAATTATACCATATCCTTCACATGTACTAACATTAGAGATGGTACTGTTGGAGAATTATCTTTCTTTTGAGGAGCAGTCAGTGAAGATCTTGGATCATATAGATAAAGTTCAACAGAACAGGACTACTGACCTGGTTAATGTACTATGGAGGAACCAAAAGTACGGAGAGGCAAATGGGAACTGGAGGAAGCAATGAATGAAAATTACCCACACCTATTTATGGATTATAATGTAAAACAAGATTTCAAGGGTGAAATTTCATAAGAGGGGAAGAATGTAACGACCCAATGTTTTATTAGTGGAATCCCATTCTTATAATTATACCTTATAGTATAATCACATTATGAAACACAATGACATAACATGATACTAAATACTATGTGACCATTAAACACAATTTTTCTAATTCTGTGTCTTGAATTTTGATAATCTGACCTACACATTTGCTTTCATGGTGATTTTTGGGGTCAGATGGAAAAAACTAAAGTTTTTATTGAATAGTAACCTACCCTTATGAATAGTAACCTAACCTTTTGAATATTAATATGACCCTTATTAAGAGTAAATCATGCCAAATAATAGTAACCTCACCCATGAATGTATAAATAATTTTTTTGCATCTTATAAGTGATAATATGACCATAGTAAATGTATTGGTATTTTTATAAGTCATAAATAAATAATTAATATTAATTAGTTAATTTAAAATAAATTTTATTCCCCCAAAATATTTTCATAAATTAAAATTTTTATTTCTTCTTGTTTTAAGATATTTTTATAAGACCTTATATAATTTTTGAAAGCATTATAAAATCAGTAATAGTATTAAAATCTGTATTTTTCAAGTAAATTGTGATTTTAATTGAAATATAAATTACTAATGTTTAGAAAATTATTTTTAAAAAATCGATTTCATTTTTTGATTCTACACGTCAAAAAATGGTTAGGGTAATGTTTTGGGATTTTTCTGAAATAATTGAATTTTTGATAAAAAGTGAAATACGATAATTTATAAAATATGATAAATACATTAATTTTTGAGTCATGGGTGTTGTTATGCAAGTGTAAGGACCATTGGTGCGAACACACATGAAATTATTACAATTTTTGGTTATTTAATCATCAATATTTCTTGTCTTATGAAAAAATAATAAACTAATGACTAAAATATTAGTAGAACCCTCCTCCCCTCTACTATAAAAACCACACACACCCCCTCTTCTCTTCACTTCTCTTAAGCCTTATGTCATGCCTAAATTATTCTAAACTTTCTCTACAATATCCTCCCAAACATCCATCATCCCTTGGTATCCTCAAAATAAAAAAACTCCTCTGCCCTTAAGAGAATCTCAAGGAAGATTAATTCAAGAAGTAAATTCTTATTTTCAATTGTTTTACTTTCGTTTCAAGTTCCTTTGTTTTTTTCTATCCTTACATATAATCATCCAAATGTTATGAAAAAATCAATACCTTACATGTACTGGAAAATTTTTATGATAACGGATTAATTTATTATCATCTCTCCTTTACCCTTCTTTTATACTAGTAGTAAAACCCCACCTGAGATGTGTTAATTTAAAATATTTAAGGACGATGGGTTTCAATTTCTATTTCCATCTTCAATTATGGTCATGAAATAATTATTATGGTTGAAAAAAACTATAATATATGAATTATTTCTCATTTATGGTTCTGGATTATTATTTACACATGGTGATGATTTATAAAAAAATGTGTTCGTTGTGATCGAAAAACTACCAATTAACCCAAAAGGTTATCACTAAAGTTTTATATAATGATTCAACTTTGCTCCATGTAACCTAATGAATATGCAACCATGTAAACTTCTTTATGTTCAATAATAAAATATAACTCAAATTTTGGATAATCATCCTCATTTTACATGATTATATGTTCGTGTATATAAGTAAACCTATCATGAAACAAACATGCCCGAACAAAGAAATTAAACCTCTTAACCCATAAAAAATGAATGAACTTAAAATGGTTATAATAAATAAATTAAATGTAAAATATATTATGTAATTATTAATTAATTTACCTAATTTTTTTATTCAGGTCATTAATATCAAGTGGGTAACACCTTAAGACTTAAGGTATATGATCCTCTCTTTCTCGCTTTTATTTAAGAATATCCCATATGTTATGACCATTTAAATTGAAATTCCTAATGATGGGGTATGTTTTTGAACCTCTCCCACTATTCCAACATGTTATATAAATTAATAGATACCCCTTTCTCTTTCCTTAATCCCTCCTAAGTACACTAATTACCATGCTGAGATTTCTTAAGGAACTATTCCCGAACCTCCATTATTCCTTCGGGTTGCACTATCTTTCTTTATGACCAAATGAATTTATCTATTCTATTTATATAGATATTATAAATGATTTTTATATTCTCCAAAATCATGTATCAAGATCCATTAATCACTATCTTATAGGTATATACATGTTTTTAAATGATTCCCTCCTTAGTATTTCTCGATTAGCAAACTCGTTTTAAGAGAACTTTCAGAATTCTTACCCAATTTCAAGTGCACTCTATCATCTATTTTAATCCACAATTTTTTTTATAAAATTTTTATTTTATTATGGAAACCTTATTGGTTCACTTCTTGTTTTATATAAAATATTATTCCCTTTTCTATTTTAAATTCTCTTTAGTATTTTCCTTAAAATCGCACTAAACTTTTTTAATGCTAAATTTTTTAAAATACTCTTCTTACATGTTCTCACTTATATTTTACATCACTTATCATTATATATGATTATTTTACCTTATTAATTTCCATTTATATTTTAATTCCTTTCTTTCATAGACACTTTTTTGATATGCCCATTCATTATGCTTTATGACATGATTGTGATACCCATTTATTTCCATGGGTACACTTATGTTTATGTATGGTTGATTATGTATGATACTTAATGTGGAAAGAATATTCATGAAACTGATAAGATGGGTGAAACCAGATTTAGCTCCAATTAATTGGGCAAATTTTAGTCTCATGAGACATTATGTGCAACAGTCATGGTGGTTTTCCATGACTAGTGCTACCATGTGCAATTGTCTTGGTGGTTGACCTTGAATTGTTCTCCTCTATGTGTAAAGAGTCATGACTCGTGCTAAATTAATGTTTTATGTTGTTTCAACATTATTATAACTCCATTTTTATATGTTATGATTTCACATTCTCCATGCCTTTTTATATCATTATGCCATGCCTTTTAACCCATGTGCTAAAGCTTTATTATTATGCTTATTCTCTTACTAGGATTTTATCTCATCCCTTTGTTCATGTTCTCCCTAGGTTATCCTATGAAGACATAAGGGATCAATGAATGTTAGGAGATATTTATGAATATTAAATAAATAAATGTTTAATTTAGTCCTGTGTTTTTTGTTTTATGTACCTAGTCTTCCAAGACACTAGAATTCACGATCCTTGGCTTGTAATATGATGTTTTATTACGCTTAAAATCATGTAATGATATGTGTAAAAGGCTATGGAAGCTACAACCCCACACATGGATATTATATATAAGTATATTAAAATAAATAATAACTAATAAATTATATTTTTATAATTATATAATGATAAAATATTACCTACCCCCATTCAATAATGATCATTGAAAAATGGAAACATTACTCATGTGTACATGTGGCCTACCATGTCCATGATAGTAACATAGTACATTTTTTGTAACTATCATTCATTATTGTTATTAAAAGTATAATTTATTTAATTATATGATTATTTTTTCAAAATTATTATTCTGGAGATGATATTACTACACAATATTTGCAAGAACATGATCATTAATGAAGAAACACACATGAAAAATGAAGGCAATTAATAACCAAAACTATAAAAATAATGAAATATTATAAATGGAAGGGTGATATGATGTTATAAAAGTAACATATATGATATTATAAATATTATTATGGTTATCTTTTAATTCAATAAATTTTTTATATCAAATATACAATAGGTAAAAATATACTCGAGCAAAATGAATCGTGAGGTAAGGGATTTTGTCACAGTTTTGATTCCATGAGGCACATTTTTATGTTGCACACCAATTTATTTTATATGGTATATACACTTCTCATTTCACATTTAATGTCATTAATAAATTAAAATTAATTTTATTTTGTATTTTATATTTGAATTAATTTATCTAAATCTACTTGACTTAAAAGTTAACAATTGGTGAAATATTTCATAACACACTTTCTTTCAATGGTTTAAATTACTTCTTCATCATTACCAATATTATAAGATTATTTGGGTAAATAATTTGGATTATCTTCTATTTTATTTACTCTTTTTTATGTAGATTTATAGTTGATACACATAATTTATTAATCAATTAATTCTTACTTCAACGCTAGGATCATTTTAAGGATATATTTCATAATCTCATTCTAATCGAGATTATTTATTCACGAATATCAGTTGAATGAAATTATTTGATAATTTTCTAATATACCAATTAATTTTTCTTATCATGTTGTTATTCATGATATTTTTAAGTAATATTAACTTTTCAGAACTATTTGTTACTTAAAATAACTATGAATATGTTTTTAGGAAAATCCAACTTCATTTCTCTCTTCAGATAGGAATTAATTTTCTACAAAAACACTGATTTGTACAAATTTTTCAAAATATGTTTTTAAAATATTTAGAAACTAATTATTAAGGAAGTTTTTAGACATTTTTACTATTTAAAACATTATTTTATTTTATTCTTCATGTTGTTTTCAAAACATTTCACAATTTGATATTACTCAAAAAGTGAATGAAATATTTTTTTTATTCTATAGAAATTTAAAGATGCTTCCATCAATCATGACCAGTAAAATTTTTTAAAGAATATTTTTTAAGTTTCAAAGGGAATTTTAATAGATAATTATTTTCAAGATGTTTTGTAAAATTTATGTTTTAAAAGGAGATTTTAAAAATTAAGAGGATATTTTCCTCAAGAATTTGTTTAATGTTGTTTTTATGTTATTTCTATTCATAAATAAAAACAACCCTTATTGTTACCCCAATGTGTATATGTTGTATTCATACCATCCTCATTATTCCATTTTATTTTTTACAAACATTTTGAATAAGTAATGTATTGACATTGACTTCCAGGATTCATTTTTGTAGTCATTACCTTTTCCTTGAATTATTCAACAGTATATGGATATTAAATTTCCCCCGTATATATCCACAATACGTATCAAGGATATATTTACTTCATAAGCAATATATAAAATATAAAATTATTATTCTATGTTGAATGTTATTTTTTACCTACATAACTATTGTAAAATTTTTATTCCTCTATAAATAATCATATTAGATCATATGAAAAAAATCATATATTAAATAGATCGTTATATATTTGAGAAATTCAATGGACATGTCGGGATGGGTGGATCCCATTATTATATATCACCTTCATGCATTAGTAGGTCTCATGGGAGAAATTATTATGATATAATTAAATGGGATTCTACTTGTAGTTTGGAACCGTCCTCTTAACAGTCTTAACTATAAGGGTATCATGATGCATGAGATTTTGGAATATAGTAATTAATCATTTACATAATTAAGGATTTTTTATTATTAGTAATAATATTTTCACAATGAAATAATATTTTAATTCATTTAATTTTATCTTATGGATTAAATGGAATGTTTTTTCATTTACATGCATTTACATGTTGATTAGGCCTTGTGTAGTGATGATAATCATGTAATTGATTAAATTCCATGTGTTTTCATTTATTTACTTTTCCATATTAATAATTATTTATGAGATTTTCATAATTACATTATCTCAAGATGCACATCTTTCTAATTTTATTGATTACGTGGAAATTGTGTTTAGTTATTTACCTTCTCATATTAATTATTCCTATTAATTCATGACAATATCTATTGTACATAACTTTTACTGATCATTTGATCTCACCTTTATTGTTTTCCCTTTAATATGAATCCTTGAATTTTAATATTATTAATAATCAAGAATATCATATATTAAATAATGCTATTCTAGAAAAATGATCTACAATATCTCTATTCAAGTGTAATATGGGACTCCATTATGTATCCAGTTTAACATGAGAACTAAACTATTTGATCCTTCAGGATGAGACTCCTTGAATATTATGCCAATGTAAAATAGAAGACACGTGATCAGGGATAATGGGGATAGATTCAGTATAGTTAGTATAAGAGGATATTTAGTATAAACCTCTGGAACATTATTTTGGAAAATAAAAATTAGGGATCATAACCCTTTAATAGAATTTTAGGACAAGTATGTAATCACATAAAAAAGCTTTGAAAAGGTAGTGACTCTGTGGTTTTTTCATTTAAATAAATACCTTTCTTGATACTATAAGTGGATGTGGTTTTGGAAAATATGCTCCAAGTGGTAATAAATATGAAAGGTGCACACTAATATTAAAAAATTTGTAACAAGGTGAATGAAAATGGTCCTTACTGCACACCTAGTTTCCTACTCCTAGGGAATTTTTTTGGATAATTTAAATTTTCATTTTAATCCATAAATAAATATTTTAATATATGAGGAAAATGAATAACCTATGATAAAACTAATGGGTATTATATTTAAATGAATGTGTCTAAAAAATGGGAAAATGATTTATATGTGGAAAATAATAGAAATAATTAATTAATTTCAAGGGAAAATGAAGAGTGTTATGGAAAGAAATAAATTTTATGTTAGAGATGCATTTATATCTCATTTTATTAAGTGTTGGGATCCTATGAATTATCCAATTGAATGCCCTATTCTAAAGTATAACCATTAGACTAAGTAAGAAATTTTATTAAATAAAAAAAATTATACATTTATGTATTTGGGTTCAAAAAAATGGTAAAAGTATTTTTAAACATGATACTTGTTTATAATAATCATGAAACATCTAAGGATTCTGATAAATTTTTTAATCACATATCTCTTCATTATCATATGATTAATGAATATCATAATGCATTTTTAGATTAATATTGAACATCAGTTCAATGTATTAAGAACACCTTTTTAGGTTTTATGTGATGGTAGATTGTAAATAATAATGATATTCTTGAAAAACATTTTTGGAAATACAACCAATTGGTTTGATATATTTTTTATTGAATTTTTTTTAAAGAATATTTCCCTATCATTATGCGCAAATAACATTAAAGGTATTTTTAATCTTTAGTGATTATATTATCTTTTATTTGAGTTAATTGTGGTATATTAAACATTGGTAATGTTATCAGAATTATATTAATATGGTTTCAAGAAAGGCACATCTCATGTATCGACTAACAACCTGTATTGTCTGAAAAGGCCATGAGGCTTGAACACACAACTAAAGGATGATATGGGTTTAAACCCTACCGCAATCCTTCATTATTTCCTAGTTAATATGTATTTTGTTTGTTAAAATATTTGAAAATTTAATATTATTTATGAACCAATACTATTATTTTTAATGTTTTGTGATTAATTTATTATAATGTAAAACCTGTTATTACCATATTGGGTTCAGAAAATAGTAAGATACATATAAAAATACTTGTAATTCAATTATGGATCTTACAATCTATTAAAATTTAATTTTAGTTCTTCAATCATACAAAATCATTATTTTATATTCAATTCATGCAATAAGGGATGAATTGTATGTTTATAGAATAACAAAAAAGGGTGAAATTATGCTTATGAAATATAAACATAAAAAATAAATATATTTTCTTATATTATTAGAAAGTAAAATAATTTCCTAACATTAGGATAAAGATCTTGATAAAAATTTCTACCAAATTAAATTTATATATAATCAATATAATGGCCTTTAAAATAATCATAGAGTTGTGGTTTTGAGGCCATTAGCTATAATTTAACTCTTATCAAGAGGGTATTTTGTCAACCCCTTTAAGTTGTGGGTTTTTCAACAATGGTATTTCTAAATTTCAAACCCATGATTATAAATATCATGTTTAAATTTTCATGAAACGATTTATTTAATGTGGGGAGAATTTTACACCCATGAATGGTAAAATAAGTTAATTTTATTTGATATCATATGTGACACAAAACACCAAGAAAAAACAACACATGAAATTCATGACATTAAATGTAATCTTATTGATAGATCTTAGAACATAGAACCCTAAGTTGAATTGAACTGTAATATATTATACCTAGAAATCAAATTGGATTTAATTAATATATAAAATTAAATTATGAATATTATGGTTATTGATTTATTTTAAATAAAATAAAAATCATTTAAAAGAATAATAAAACTGTTCTAAAAACTATAATTTTCTTCTTATTTTTTAGACTCACATGTTAGATTTTTTATTTTTAGTAGAAAAGGGAAAACTAGTTTAAGGCATCCAAAAATGAAGAATACTGAGGGAATCACCCCTAATAATATTACTACACTCCTTTTCTATGGATCCTAAAAAAATGTAACTATAGATCACATCACATGGATTACCTCTTTTTGCTAAATCATTAGTTTAAAAGTTTCCTTATCTCCATGTATTTCCAATCATCGTGATGTGTTCCAACATATTCATTCATTTTTTAACAAAGTAATTCAACTCCCAATGTGTTTTTACCTTCCCTTGAAGCATCCCAACAAGGATTTGGGAGTTTGATTACACATCATAGACCAAGATGTTATAAAGTTTGTAAGGTTGGTGTCCACTGATCATCGCCCTTACATCAGCTCCTACAGAGTTTACTGAAACATAGAATGAACTGAATCCCAAATTGATTGAACCCTTATCATCTCTCAAAATAACTCCTCCTCTCATTAAACCACCTACACTGAAGTCATCATCATTTTTTGAGGCCAACAGATGGAAGCATCCATCACGCCCACACCCCATGTTAGGTCTTGAAGTTTCCTCTGCTAGTAGGACCACCCTCAGTATAAGTTTCCCCTAGGAAAAGGAAGCAAAAAGACACGTTTGAAGTCCACCCATCTCTACCACTATCTAATGTAACCAATCCTAGAGGTATGCCTAGGAAACTCCTCTACCCTCCTTATATCTATTATGAGACTTCTATATAGTCCAATATGTTGTAGAAAAAATAAAACCCCAAAAAATTTCCTCCTTATTGTTGATGTTTGATCTGTTGTACCATGATGTAATGAAGTCCAATACTGTGTCCCCCATCCTATCACATCCATGAAACCATAAATAATTCCCCAGGTCATCCCAACCACATTTCTACTAAGGAAAAGATTCCATATGGATTCTCAAAGTAGAAGATGGATACACTGATATCGGGAGGGTAAAGATATTCCCCTTTTCTGAATGTTGTCATCCGTTGGTATAGAACTATTTATCATATTCTATATATGAAAGTTCATGTTTTTTGGAATAAATTTATACTAAAGGGAATCCACCCAATCATCAGAACCACTCCTTACATGAAGGATCATGCAGAGATCACTAACACTTAATCCCCCAGACATCGATGTACCAGGAACAAATATATATCAGGTTCATTCATTATTGTGATATTTAGAAACATAGCCTATTTACAGGCATAGAGTGTTTCATGTATGATGTCTAGGTATCAGTGGGCCCCTTGAACAGAATATTTATGGAATTGTAGTCTGGGTAGTGGATTATGCCACTACTGTATTTATCCTTCCAGTACATTATCTCACTACTTTCTACCACCCACATGGCCTTATCCTCAATCATTTATAGGACTTCAATCATCATTCTTTCAAACTTTAATGGTTTCCTTGAGCTAATATCCCATTCATTCCAGTTATCCCCATACTTATGTCTCATGAACCTCTCTTATAGTATCCCACCCTCCAATATTTTCCATTCCATCTTGGCCTACATGTAATGAATGGTCTTCAGAATATTTCATAAAATGACATCCCCTTCATCAATCTCCTTTTCCATTCTTTTCCAGCTATCCCAGTGACATATTCCCTCATCCTTAGCAACCTAAATTAACTGGGTCATTGTTTTTTTAGATAGTTAATGGTGACTTTAGGGTCCGTAATGATAGATAGGATGTGCATCGCCATGGAGAAAAACACATTTTTTATTAGGGTAATGTGACCCTCAAATGAGAAGAATTTTTTTTCTAGTTGCATATCTGACCATAAATACTACATAGAACCCTTTAAGAATGATCTTATTGATCCTTATATTTGAGATTGGAACACCCAAGTAGGTTAAAGGGAGCATCCTCTCCTGTATTCCCAGTTCATTTTGAATGTACCAAGATCTATGGACCGGGAATTTGTTATATATAAATATGTTTCTTTTCCCCATGTTCAACTTCTTCCCACTACGATTTCCATATTCCTCCATCAGTATAGTCCACCCACTAATAGACTTCTTCTTTCCATTAATGAAAAATAATAATTCTATCAGTGAACATTAGGTGTGAAATAAAACATCACCCATCCTTATTCTTGAATGGAATGATGGGCCCCTCTATCATACACAGATTCATATTCTTTGAGAGAGAATCCTTATCCAAGATGAACATCATAGGGGAAAGTGGGTAACCCTGCCTAAGGTTGTGAACCATTTTGATGAAACCAAAGTTCCTTTAAATTAACGAAATAGATAACCATGGGGAGGTAATTCATATGAAGACTAAACCACAGACCCATTATATCAAACCTAATATTCTTAACATCTTAATGATATAATTCCACTCAAGCCTACTGCAAGCCGTATACATGTACAATATGATAATAATGTTCAGGTCACATGTTTTTTATTGAGATCCTCTGCCATCTCTTGAGCGATCCACATCAAACCTTGTATGCCTCTTCGTTGAATGAACCCATGTTGGTTTTCATATAAAATTCATGGTATCATGCTCCTGAATCTCTTATTTAATATACTAGAGAGAATTTTATAGGTAAATTTTCATAAACATATTAGTTGTTATTGTGTGATAGATTCAGGCTGCTTGAAATTTGGTATTAACACAACTTTGGAGGCACAATTTGCCCTTAGAAGGGTCCACCATTGATAAAATCCCTTATTGTGTCCCCTACTTGTGGACCAATGATATCCCAAGCATCCACAAATAATGAGCCAGGAAACCCATCAGGTCCTGGGGCACTATCCACCCACATACTCACAACGGCTTCATTGACCTCTTCCTAGTTTGGCAGTGCCACTATAATATCATTGTCCTCATCTTTAAACATGATCAGAATGAATTACCAGAACTTTTAATTATTTCCTTCTATCACTAGCATGGGATCTCACCAGTCATTATGTTCTACCAAACTATTTTTGAAATGATCAAAATCCATACTTCCTGCCACTGCAATATCGCTTATGTGTGACCCATCAGGGAGCATATGATTAATTCATCGGTCCACCCGTCTATCCATAATGCACACCTGGAATTATGCCATGTTTTGTTCATCCTTTTTAATCGATGTATCCTTTGACTTTTCAATATGAACCACTTCAACGTCAAATATTTTCTCAGCATAGTGGATTTTCTTATCATTGAGCTCCACAAAGTAAGCATCTTCCCAATCTTGTTGTAGCCTCTCCTTAAGTCGTTCAATATCCTCTTGAATGATCTCTATTGAAGTGACATTATTCCACATAATTCTGTTCCATGCTTTAATACCACCTCTGAGACGCTTTAATATTATTGTTAAGCCCTTGAAGGGCTCCCATCTGCCTATTGACACCATGAGGTATTCACTATTTTCCTAAACCCATCAATTTGTGACCAAATGCGAGAGTATATGAAGCACATTGGTTTTATATTCTTAGTTTTAAGATTAATCACTATTTGGGAGTGATCGAAGAGGGTCCTACTAAAGTGAATAAATGTCGACTGATGGTAGTAATCTAAAATTGGCATGATGCCTAAACAGTGGTTGAGTCTACTCCATATGCGTTTGCTTCCCTTCTTGTTGTTACACTAGGTAAAGAGGATAACAAAAAAACACATATCGATCAAACCATTATTTGACATTAAAGAAGTAAAGTCATTCATGGAAGCTCTAGAATAATCCATTCCCCCTCTTCTCCCCAAGGTATGCAATCGTATTGAAGTCATCAACAACAACCCAAGCCGAGTTCCTTGGATAGAAGCTCCCGAGGGACCACCAGAGCCCCTTCATAACATTTTCCTTGTTGCATGCATAGACAAAGGACACAAAGGTTTCTGAACATCCCACTTTCACTTTAGTTGTGACGTGGTATCACGGAGCTTCATCCTGCTCCACCTTGGCTTCTCGTTTCCTGTAAACCCAGATGAACTGATTGCATAAAATAGCATGTAGCGAATGATAGAAACCCATATGTCTTTCACAATAATTAATATGATCAATATCCTATTTTTGTTCAATAATAACCAATAATGAATCCATGAGACGTTGAGCTTCATTGAAGATGTAAGTGGTTATGGAACTCACTTAGGAAATGGGGTCTTTGTGACCCAAATCAGAACTCACCTTTACTTCTGAGATGTTTGACCATTCCACTTTAGCTCGGGAATGAGTCACTAGACCACAACTTCTAGAAGAAGCCTAGATCATTATTCCGCCAACCTCAGTATATGTCAAGTCTAAGTCAGCGGAATCCTGCATCTCTAAAACCAAAAACTTATTCAGTGAGCATACCAAACCTATGAACCGATCCAGTGAAGATCATCAAACTTTATTTACTCCACAGGACTTATTTTGAGTCACCATGGGCACCTGTTTGTAGACTTCCACCTCTGCCGCATTGACCATGACCTCCAACAATAGAGAAGACCTAGAGACATGGAGAACATTGGAGGAGAAAACCAAATCTTTCATCTTCACAGAACTAGAGGGGATCGAGCTCCACTTAGAAATCCACAAAGAATACTTCAAGGGAGATTTTAAATGGAAATCCACCCCCACCGAGATGTCTATAAAAGTCCGCACCCCAGAGACAATTGGGTCCTAAAATATCACTGAAATCCAATGGTTCTAATCCTTAGCCTGCGCCAAATCTGAAATAGCCAAAAAAATGGATGAAAAAAAATTAGGCACTTGGGGCGTGTTGTTTGAATTTGAAAACATTGAAAACTCAGTTTTCCCGCCGACTATTAGCAATGAGATTACCCCCCTTCACAATATATGCATCACCACAAACAGATTCCATCCACTCAGGAGAAACCTTCATCTCCTCGTCAACCCCACAGACCAAGCCATTATCTCTAGCCCGTACCATGCTAAAATGCCGAGCCCGCCTACAAAAAGCCATCAAGTGGACCTTCCAACCGCACTCAGAGCAGTATTCCGGCAGAGCCTGATATGAAATCCATTTCCAGCAAGAATACCCCATGGAACCCCTTATGCGAATGCGAGGTGAAAAATTCCGAAATAAATCCATCTTGACACAGTTCTTGGGTGCCACCATCGACTGTAAGCATCGAGTATCCTCATCTAGGGAAAAAACGATTCCCAACGCGTTACCCGTCGAATGAAGTAAAGATGGATTCTAGAGGGGTAGTGGAAGCATTGGTAATCTGAACCACACTACTGCCTTACAAGATTCCCTCCCTTGATGGGAGTCCTAAGACCACCGTCATAAGGATAAGCTCCATGATCGACATTGTCTCCCTTCTCGGGACCAAGCTCTTACAAAATCCTCCCATCAAAATAAGTTAATTCTGAAAGTGTAGCGGGGCAAAATCGACACTTCTGCAGGCTGGGAAAGGCCCCAAGAGTCCACAAAGGATCTGAAAAAAAATCCAAAGAAGATTTTTCTCGACTCAAATAGGCCACCGGCATTCATTTGTGAAAACTTGCTATTTCACTTAATTCATCATGTGTGCGGGATTAATTTTAAATTATATTTTTTTTTCATTTATATGAATTGAATTTGTAAAAATGTATTTGATATTTGAAATTTGAATAATTTATATTGTATAATTTTGTGAACTTAATTTTTGACCAAAATTAATTGTGAAGACAATAATTTTTTTTTGGTTATGATAAAAATGGATTTACTTGGGGTTCAACTAAAAAGAAACAAGTAAAAATACACTAAAAAGCCTTCAAAATTTTATTTTATGTCACTATATAGACTATAATTTCATAATATATATAATAATCCATTTTCTACCGTTTTTAATAGTTAAAATCACGGGTACACCTTATTTTCCAAAAATTATTAGTATGTCACTCAACTTATAAAAAACCGCTCACTTTCCTCTCTTCATCTCACCCTCACTACCTTTTGGTTTGGAATTTACATTCCCAAATCACTTAATAAATTCCCCACTCATACCATAAGCCACAGTTGGGTTAGAAATCCAACCTAGTTAGTCCTTTGCAATTAACCTAAGGAGGATACCCGATGAATATGTAACGTTTTTCAACAAGCGTTTTTATTTTATTTATTCCTATTCCACCAAAAATAATAATTAAACCATGATGATATAATAACCTAAAAATATTACAAATAATGAGATGTTGTTATGTTAATGGAATGACATACAACCCTTCTCACTTCCATCAAATGTGTTATGAAATCATCATTTAGGGGCACGACGAACTACCACTTCATAAACCAATGTCATTCGGTATTCTATTACCACATAAAAATGTTGGGTATGATTATCGATATAACTAATAAATATTATATTTATGTAAACATTATACCTACTAGGTCATTATATCATATATACCTTTTTAATTTCTATTCTGTTGTGGATGCAATAATGCCACTCGTGTATACGGAGGACTACCACCTCACGAAGCGATGTGATTCATTTTTAAATAACACTTTACTAGGAACATAATAAGGCTAATGATAATGAATATATGTGATATAAATGAAATAATTATGAAATTCATAAAATATTTATCATTATGATAGTATAATATATTATTTTACTATGTTCACATTGAAAAATGACATCATCGTTCTTATACGTGTACACTACCACCTTCATGAAGAGATGCGACTCTCTTTTCAACACCATATAACATTGATGACATATATAGGTAAATTTAAAGAAGTAATATGGAATATATTATATTATGATCATTATTTTATGATAAAATATTACATACCACAATTCCATAATGATCATTGACAAATGAAAACATGGCTCATGAAAACGTACGACCTACCGTATCCATGATTGTAACATAATCTATTTTTAACCCCCATTCAGGATTGGTTATAAAAGTTTAATTGATGTAGAAATATATTAATTATGTAATTATTATTATTTTATAAATGATAGAAATATATAACATTCCAAAGAACCACATCTTTCCCGAGAAAACACACATGAGAAAACACATTAATTAACACCCAAAACATTAAAAATTATGAATGATTATTAATAGAAGGGAGATAATATGTTATAAAAAGATAATATATGATATTATTAATATAAATATGGTTCTAGTATAAGTTAATAACATGTTTAAAATGTATATATATTATGTTAATGAATATTCAACAAAAAGGAAGCATGAGTTAAGTGATTCTGTTGCAATTTCATTTAATTAAGGCACATTTGAGTGCTACAGAAAATTTTATTTTAAATAGTGTATAAACTACCTATTTCATAGGTAATATCAATAATAAATAAAAATTCATTGTATTTTGAGTTTCAATTTGAAATATTTCATTGATTGAGATTTGACATAGAAGTTACCAAATGGTAAAGAATTTCATATCTCATTTGTTTCATTGGGATATATTAAATCTTCGTCATCTCTGATATTCTAGGATTATTTTTAATGAATTTTAGTTATATTATGTATTATTTAAAAAAATTATGTTTATATGTCATGGTCAAACATAATATATTAATATATTATTTCTCACTTCAATATTATGATAATTTTAATTGTTTATTAAAAAAATCTTATTCTCATTAGGATTGTTTATTCTAGAATCTCGATTAAAGGAAATTATTTGATCATTTTATAATAAAACCATTTAATTTTCATATCCTATGGTCATTCGTGACATTTTCAAGTAATAACACTATTTTTTTACCTCTTTGGAACATTAAATAATTGAGATTCTTTTTAAAAAATATGACTCCATTTCTCCCGTTAGTCGGAAATCTATTTTCTACAAAAAAAAAATTCTAAAAATGTTTTCAAATTTTTTTTAACCCTTTTCCCAAAAATTTATTAATTAAAATTTTATTGATTTTTAATTTGTAAAGAAACTTTTGAATGTAATTTTAATTTCATTATGAAAAACATTATCATTTTTATTTTTCATAAAAATTGAAAGGAATCATTATTTCAACATGTATGACATGAACAAACATTCCAGAAATCATGACAACTCAAATGTATTACAAATTATATTATATGATTCAAAGGATATTTCAATGAAAATTATTTTGAAAACCTATAGTTTAATTTTATTTTTAAGCACTGATTTTCAAAATAAAAAATGTATTTTTGTCAATAATGATTTTAAATATTTTTATGGGTTTTATATTCATAAAAAAACATCCCATTAATCACTATATGATGGGTATATTTCATATTGAATCTATCATTAATATTTATTTGGAAATTTTATGATCATTAGTATCGAGTAATGTATTGTCATTAACTTCAATGGTTCATTTTTTCAATCATTACCTTTCCCTTAAATTAATCACTTCCCTATAGACATGAAATTTTCCTTAAATGTCATTATTTATCATGGATATTTTGATTACATAAATGATATGTTATTTATACATTATTCTATATAGAATGTTATTTTTTTAGTTAGGGAACTATTAACAAATCCATATTCCATACACAATACAGATATTTGATGATAAGAAATACTTTTCATGACTAAAATAGACCATTCGATATGTGAGGAATGCTTTTGACCTGTAGTGTAGGGTTGGGCCTTGTATTATATAACCCCTTCAAGAATTAGTAGGTTTCATGAGGCAAATAAGAAAGCTACCATTAAATGGATTTTTACTTTTAGTTTTAAACAATCTTTTGAATATTCTTGACGGTACAGGTATATTGATTCCTGATATCATGGTGTCTGATAATTATTAATTTCTTTATTAAGAATTTGGTAAATATGTTTTATGAAATTTTTACAATGATATTATCTTTAGAAGCATTTCATTCTTATGTTATTGATTATAGAAAATGTTATTTCAATTACTTACCTTTCTATATAGATTATGCCATATCTAGTGATGGTAGTAATGTTATTGATTCAATGGAATGGGTTTAAAGATATTTACCTTTCTATAGTGATTATTTTCTATGAGTTTTTCATGATAAAATTATATTTGGATGCACTTCCTTTTTAATTTATCGACTATATTGTATGCATTATCAATTATTTACCTTCCTATACTGGTTATTATTATTAGATCATGAAATATTCTGTTGTACTTAACCCTTTCTATGAATTTGAACACAACATTATTTTGTTTCCTTTCCCAAGAATCCGTGATGATTTATTTGATTCATGTATATGAATATTTTATAGTTAATAATGTTATTCTTGAAAAAATGCGTTTTAATTTGAGTATTAAAATGCAATTTGTGACTAAATATGATATATAGTTTACATAAACTACTAAACTATTAAATTCATTAGCATGTGATATCTTGTATATTTGGATAATGTAATAATGTAGACATTGTTTAAGGGATTATGGGTGGAGGTCACTACATAGGATATTATGATGATAGATTTTCATATGAAAAATGTTTTTTATGACATCATTGTAATGTTGTTTTGGTTTGCAAACCATCCATATGTGTATGTGGATTTTATGAATAGAGTATTCAAGGACTACCTCGATATGTTTTTGGTGGTATTTATTAATTATATTCATATATACTCAATGATTTATTAGGAGCATGATACTCATTTACAAATTGTTCTTGAGGTGTTATGGAAAAAGGGTAATCTTGGAAATTCAGTAAATATTAATTTTTTATTCAGAAATTTTTCCCCCTTAGTCTAGTTTTATCAATGATTTTTATATATGATGAGACTTACAAAACAAAGTATTTTTAGGAATGTCCAAGACCCACAAACATATCAAAAATATTGAGTTTTCCTTGGTTAGTTGGATACACTCGACATTTTCTAGAAAAACTACCTTGATTTGATAATCCATTAAAAAATCTAACATGTAAGATTGTTATGTTCACAATTACATATTAATGTAATGTTATTTTTGAATAATTAAGGAGATTATTGGTAAATTCACCTATTTTAAATCTTCTATATCATAAAAGAGGATTTTTTATTTACATTGATGAATCAATTGAAGGTTATGGATGTGGTCTAATGAGAAATGATAGACTTCTGACCTATAAAACATGATAGTTGAAACCCCACAATATAAATTATCTATATTATAATTTATAATCAACTCAATTAATATTTTCATTGATGATATGGAGCAATTACCTCTATGAAGAGATATCTGATATATACATAGACTACTAGAGTTTAAGAATATCTTTACTCAGCGAGGTCATAATGTGAGGAAAAGAATATGGTTACAACTACTTAAAGATAAGACTATGAAATCCATTATCATCTAGGGAATGTAAAGAAGGTGGAATAAAATATGAGTTGAAAATACCATGGAACATTATATATTTTGAGGATAAAGAACAATACAATTAACAAATACCTATTAATTATGGAAAAGACTATTATAATAGATGGTAATGAATCATTATTATTCCATTTAATCGGCGAACCATATTCATAAAAGAGTATTAATAACTCTCAACATGGTGATGTATTTTTATAATGAAAATAAATTTTTTAATGATTTATAGATTTCTAGAGTTCAACATTGATGATGAAGGAGTTTTTTGGGTTGTTAAAATGTTATTTCTTCCATCTATAAAATAGTTGAAGTTTTTTAGTTTATATGAGGCACATATCTCAATCCTCACTATATATCGAAATATTACCATGATGTATAGGAATATTTAACATCACTTATGGTAATAAATTATAATAAATAATTAGATTATTACACTATAAGATTCATATTATTCAAACTTGGAAATATATATGTAAAACATACCGAATTTGAAATATAGAATATATATATTTACTTGAAAAGAAGTGGGATAATGTTATAATGGATTTAATGAGAGGGGAAACCTAATAATTCTACGGTTAATAATATAATATGGTTCATTTTTGAAATTCTCAAAATGTTAAAACATTTACTTGAAATACGACAATCATATCATATGGACTGTTTTACAGGGTTATATATTAATGATGTTGTGAGAATTAAGGGAACATCCCATTAATAGAATTATATTGTGACCCAAGGTTCCCATAAAATTTTTAGAGGATTCCACTACGGGAAATATAGATATTTGCGACGGGATCCCGTCGCAAATAGCCTTTTGCGACGGGGCCCCGTCGCAAATCGCCCGTTGCAGAAAACGTCGTCGCAACTATTTTTTTTTTGCGACGGACCCATCGCAAAAAAACTTATTTGCGATGGGAAATGGGCCCATCTCAAATAGGTTTCTGGTTTTTTTTTTAAAATCTTTTGCGACGGGCCCGTCGCAAACAAGTATTTGCGACAGGACCTTTTCCCGTCGCAAATGGTTGCTTCGAAGCAGGTATTTGCGACGGGAATATATTCCCGTTGCAAATAATAATAAAAAAATTAAAAAAAATTAAAAATTTATTTATTAATATATAAATCAATAAACCTATTTATATTGATATAAATATAATATTTATTTTTTAAATATGTTTTTGAAAGGAAGAATGAAAATCAAATATGAATGTATAAGATGTTCAGTAAAAGAGGCTTATAAAATAAATTAAAAAATATTTTTAATTTGTAATTATGTAATGTTTATCAATTAATAGTCATTTAATAAGTCTTTGAATATAAAAAAAATAAAAAAATTAATGAAAGATGGAAAATAAGTTGAAAATGAAACCGAAACATCAAACGGCCATAACATTTTATCCGGGACTCCTTTTGAGCTCCACATCATATCAAATCGAAGCCTGCGACGAGCTCTACAGCCCCTTGGACGGGAAAAACCCGTCCAATGTTTTTTTGAGGCCATAAAAGGCCCAGAAGGCCTCCAAAACAGAGTTTTTAGTCGGGGTACCCCAGTTTTTCACCGTTTAAACAGCTATAACTTCTGCTCCTGATCTCCGATAAACCTCTACCATATATCATATCGAATATCGTTTCATGTTCATTGATTTGACTAATTGTGGAGCTGAAACAGACTTCTGGATTAGAAGTTATGATCATTTTAACATTCAAATGACTATAACATCTGATCCGGATGTCCGTTTGGCCTGTACCACATATCATATCGAAGATCATTTCATGTTCTTCGATTTGACAAGTTGTGGAGTTGAAATGGACTTACGGATTAGAAGTTATATCCGTTTTAAGATTCTCGGTGGATTTTCACCCCCTCATTTCTATGTATTCATTCATAACTATATATATATATATGTGTGTGTGTGTGCGTGTGTGTGTGTGTTTGTGTGTATCTATTGTATATATGTATTTATTTATTTATTTATTTATATATTTATACATATACATAAAAACACATATTTTATAAATTTATTTAAAACTAGGCTTATAAATATATATTAATTAATATACAAATAAATATATGAATAAAAACTTATAACTACATATATATATAAAAATAGAATAAATATATATTAATATACGAATAAATATATATTTATTTATTTATATAACCAAATATATTTATATTAATATAAATCTATATTAATATACGAATAAATATGACTATATATATATAGATAGATCATTAAATGTATAAAAAAATGAAATGGTTTAGTTGTAAAGGTTAATGCACGCATGAGGGTGGTTTATTCCTATTTATTATTAATTATTCATATTTATTATTAATTATTTCTAATTATTATTAATTACTACTAATTACCATTAACTATGAACAATTAATACTAATAATTTAAATTTATTAAATAACAAAACAATATAAACATAATTAAATTAAAACTAATTAAAAATAAATAAAACTAATAAAAAAATTAAAATAAATATTAAATTAAAAAGAACATAAATACCTTTAAAATTGATCTGAGGTTGATCTTCGATAATTGTTGAAGACGTCAATATCAAATCTGGAAATAAAAATTAAACTTAAGAAACTGTGAACTCTAAAAATAGAGTTTTGAGAGAAGTTGAGAATTAATGGAAAAAAACGGGTGGGGGTATTTATAGGTTAGCTTATTTACGACGGGATTATTTGCGACAGGTATCCCGTCGCAAATACTTTAGCCCGCATTTATCACGGTCAATGGTTAAATAGTTATTTGCGACGGGTCCCGTCGCAAATAATAACCTGCCGACATACTATTTGCGACGGGGGGTATATTCCAGTCGCAAATAGTTTTACCACCACCGGTTATTTGCGATGGGGGGTATATTCCCGTCGCAAATAGTTTTTACCTCCGCCGGTTATTTGCGACGGGTGGTTACCACCCGTCGCAAATAACTTTCTCGCGGGTTGGCGCGCTCTGCGCGCCAAGCCTTTTGGGATGGGTGAGATTTCCCCGTCACAAATAAGTGGTTATTTACGACGGGAAAATACCCCCGTCGCAAAAACCCCTTTTTCCCGTAGTGTTCCCTAAATGTAATTCCATAAAAGGCTTAATCATATCATAGTCTATAACCCTCAAATAGATGGGTAGTTTGAATGAACTATCCTAAACATGGATGATATGATATGGTCATTTTATTTTTTTATTCCAAGTTAGGATGTGTATTTTTCTCTAGTAAAATTTTTATATTATAATAGTTACCACTGTATCATTTTGATGGCAATATATAAATAACTGAATTGAAAGAGATGTTGAACTCCAATGTGTTGGGATGTTGTCGAGAAAAGAAAGATTTCGGTTCCAGAACTTCTAGAAGAGACAATTGAGTATATAATATACATAAATAAAAATATCTAGAGAGATTAAAGTAGATAAAAAATATTATAATGTTAGTCATGGAAACTATAATGAATTAAAAGTTAGATACTATGTCCTCTTGAAGATATGTCAATGAAAAGGGGTCCTGAATCTTAGAATGAAAGGTATGTTGAGTCCATGATGTATTGGGAAGTATGGAATATTAGAGTATATAGGGTTTGTGGAATATAATTTTTCAATTCTACCAAACCTATCTTAATTTCATGACATCTTATATATATCACTTCTATGATGGTATACACCGTACCCCACCCATTTTTTAAATGTTAATCATGTTCTATTGGAGCTATAATTATCATATAATAATGATATAATTTATATTAAATATATAAAATGGAACACGTGTTTTGAAATATAACTACTAAGATTGGGAAGGATCATTAGAGGGGTTATATTTTCGAGAGGGGAACATCTGGTCCAAATAATGCTATGAAAACCCCTACCCACAACTGTTTGTAGTTTAATTTATAATTTTGAGGATGATTTTTTTTTCAATGGGGGAGATTGTAAAACCTGAAATTAATTAATAGAAAATATTTTTTTTCATAAGACTATTGAAAAATGAACACATTATTTTTTTCATTATAATATCGGAACACATTTTGATATAATAAAAATAGTATGAAATTAAATATATAATATAAGTTAAAACTAGCACCATAAATCATGTAATAATGTATAGAAATAATGTATTATTTTAATTTAGGTGATCAATCTTGAAAAGAAAATAAATTTTACATGAGATATATTCCTATTTATAACAAATCAATAAACACTAGAATTAACATAGTGTAAGATCATAAATAATTTTATGAAAGTATTTACGTATTAGTGTATATAAAAAGGAACAATATGAAAATATAAAATATGATTTTTTAATTGTCATTGTCATTCAATATGTCCATTGGAAATTATAACTGTTGGTGGTATAGTTAATAAGAAAAGAGTATTATGATTATTTTATTTTAAGGTTAATGATGAATTTTAATTACCAAAAAAGGTATGATGTATGGCTTCAACTAGTAGGAATATCCCTTATAATGTTCATTTATCAGATCTTGGGATTGAGTTCACATTACTAGGGTTCTCCCTTGACCAAGCCCAAGATGAACTCCAACAATTAATTATGGTGCAAAACATTATGCAAGAGATGATCAAGTTAGTAAATATCACCAATGAACAATATTGGTCAAAACCACCCCATGAAATTACTATTTTTCACACCTCATCCTTAAGAATTTTTTGGTGGGATTATATGTTATCTATCTAGGGGTTAAATTTCTTTATAATTTTAATCATGTATGAAATTTAAAGAATATTTATAATTATACATTATTTTAATTTATGTACCAACATAAAATAAAATGCTCTATGTAGGTAAACAAATAATAAATTTGATAAGATGAATTTCTTATTTGGTGTTAGGATGTCTAAAATTTCGAATGTGTGAAAATTTTAATTATTTTATTAAAATAGTAAAATACATTGAAAATGGTGGAATGTGGTAAAATACGATAAATATGGTATATATGGTATAATATTTATGTATGTATGAATCATTTTAACAATGTAAGTGATAGTTTTGAATTTTTGGAACTAAACACTATACTAGGGAATTAAGGGTTGTTATGGAGAACAATGCTTATTTAATAAGCATAGAATTGTGAAATTAATTATAGTAATTTTGTGTAGTTATATTGTAATATTATGTATTTAGTATTAAGGGTAATACTAAACATTTATCCTTTGATTTTAATAACTTATACACTATTTCCAAGTAAACAATAACCCACCAACACAGGGAAATGAAGGTTGGGGTGTTGCAGTTTGTATCTAAGGAAGGATTATGAGAAACCCTATGATCAATATTTAATAAAATGTAGGTATAGAACTAAATTAATACCACTATAAAATAAAAATTCTATAAATTATTATAGAATCATTTTTATAGAATACTATATAAGTCATGGTAGAAGATTACTAATTAAAATAAAAATATTTTTAGAAGATAAACATGCTAAAAAAATGAGGCCTTCAATGATTCAAAATGCAATGATTATATGAAAAATTAGTATAATAGAATTAATATTTTTTCTAAAAAAATTATGACTATTCTTGGACAAAAGATTCAGTTTAGGAAAATTAACAATTCATGCATAAATAAACCACTTTCCCCTATACATGGATAAATAAAATTAGATGGAACTTTGAGTAAATACCATAAAACTTTTTGGGTAACCACTAATACAATATAGGTTGAACAATTTATTAGTTAACTAGATAAAATACTTTTGACATTAGGATGAAAATAGAGGAATAAATTAATTATAGTTTTGTATTGTCTATGAGGTGATGATGAAAAATGGTGGTCCTTAATTAAAAATTATAAGGAAGAAGTGGATATTGATGTCATGGAATATAATTCAAAAAAATTATTTTTCTAGAAAAATATTTTCCCTTTGATAAAATGGAAGAGATGGAAAGTCATTTCATGAACCTAATACACAATGGGTAAGAGATGGTGGCTGAATATAAGGCCAATTTTACATGGTTATCAAGGTATTATATTTATTATCTATGTAAACCAAAAAATATGGCTGATTAATACCTTTATAATTTACTTCCTAGAATTTTAAGATCCTTGGTATCTCAAAAGTTTTGAACATATAAGGAGATATTAACAAGCATTATTAGGATAGAAAAGAGTTCTCTAATGATTTTTTATATATATGGAAACCTAAAATGAAGATGATAGATAACATCCATATAGAGTGTGTAGTTTGAAATAAAAAAGGAATTTTATTTTTCCCTATAATTAATAAATATGATAACACCCCCCCCATAAAATGATTAGGAGGATCACGTGAATTCTTCATATGTTGATACAAAAGTCGTTCTGCTCATGAGTGAAAAAGAAATATGTAATCCAAAATAAATCATTGCTTGGACTGCAAAATTATGTGGAATTACTCAAAAAATTCCCCATAAACTAAGGTAATAATCCATAGTAGTGTAATATGGATAAAGTTCATACATTTTCCAAAATAACAGTTAAATTCCATGATCAATATGATGTGATTGTAGGTACTCTGATTATAAATTCAATGTTTTTTTAAAAATTGTCTCATTGTAAATCTTTTCATTACATTATATCATATATGTGTGAAAATAATATTTCATCACCCATACTACACTAATTAATAATTACTTACTTAGAACACTAAATGGTGAATTGATTCCAATAAAGGTACATTATGTAGTTTGAATTAGTATACTTCATGTTTCCTAGTTACAATTGAAATCATCATACCCATGGTAGATTCTGATGTAATATTGGGGATAGATTGGAAATATAATTACAAAAAAATAATTTCTTATATTGAGAAATAATTTATAATTGGAATGATAAGTAAGGAATAACTTGTTTTTTAAGGAGAGATGTCATTAATGGAAACTTTTCTTGAACTAACCATAATAGCCCAACTTAATAATATTTTTACGGAGGATATAGATGGGATTAAACCATTGATGGGAAATGGTTTTCATAGAAGGAATATTGTACTTGTTGTGAGAGATTATGTTGATATATTTAATAATGATTTACAAGATTATCGCCTAATAGAAAAGATTAATTTTTTATTAACCTCACACATGATGAAAATCTAATATATAAGACACTATATAGGGTGGATCTAGTGGAATTAATTGAGTGGAAAAAGAAAATTCAAGGAAAATTACATAAATGGAACACGCATCCTAGTGATTTACCTTGGGGATCACCAGAGATATTTCATTTGGAGAATGGATGGGAAATGATATTATTCATTGATTATTTGAAAACTTATTGAATTAATGTAATGAACAAGTATCCATCCCCATGTGAACATGAACTCTTTGGTCTACTTAAATGAGATTAATTATTTTCAAATATTGATCTTTTTTGTATATATAATTAGTTAAATGTTATTGAGTATTATATATTGATGATTAATTTTCATATAATGTATGGTAATTATGAGTACACTATAATGGTTATTGGGTTAAAAAATACTCCCTCTGTGTTTTTTGAATTTTAGGAATTTATTATTAAAAGTATACATTGAAAAGTAATATTAGTTATTTATTAATGATAATATTATATAATCTGACAGTTATGAGGAGAAAGATACTAATTTTCCAATTGTTCTTTAGGTGTTAAGGAAAAAAGGGTTGTATGTGAAATTTAGTAAATGTGAATTTTGGGTTCAAAAAGTTTAATTCCTAGGTCATGATGTTTCTAAAGATTGTATATCTATTAACCATAAATAAAATTAAGGCTATCAGTGAATGTACAAGGTCCATAGAAAATACATAAATTCTTAGTTTTCCAGGGTTAGTGGGATAATAGCTACACTTTTTTGGAAATTATTCATGATTGGATAATAAGATAACCAATAAAACATATTAGGGGGTTCCGATCAAATAGAAAATGGATTGTGAATATTGTATACAATAATTAAAGAGTATATTGATGAATGAAACTATATTAAATCTTCAATCTTCTAAGGAATTATTTTTTAATGCAATTCATCATGGAATAGTATTGGATGTGTTCTAGTGAAAAATGATATATTTTTGGCCTATTAATCAAGACAACTAAAACCACATGAGATTAATTATCCAAAACATGATTTTGAATTGGTGGTAGTAATATTTTCTCTGAATATATGGAGACATTAACTTGGTGGATATGGATGTGATATATACACATAACATAAGATATTGAAATATATCTTTATTCATAAATTTATTAATATGATGAAATGAACAGGATTATAACCACAAAAGGATTATTAATGTACTATCCATTATCATATTGGAGAATGGAACAATGTGGATGAAGATTAGAGTATAAAAATTCATGGTATCAAATCCTTGTTGATGGTAAATAACGATCCAATTCACAAAGACCATGTGAGGATGGATTTGGGTATTATAATTTAATGCGAGGAATTATTTGTATTCCATGAAATCACCCAAAAATATTTATTATAGAGGATTTAGAAAACCCAATATGGTGATAAAACCCTGTACCAAATGGAATATGTGATGAATGTTAGATTAATAGAGTTTTACATTCATGACAACCTGTTATTACAGTTTTATACTATTTTATGTGTTCCATTTGATCGAGAGTTGAAGAAGGATATTTTGGATGAGCATAGTATCTCCAAATTATTTTATGGTTCATTGTAGTAATAATATGCATATAGATATCATAGAGAAATTATATATGGAAAATATAAAGAATGAAATAACATTTTGAGCTACAAGATCCTTAGTATTCTTATAGGCGAAGTATGAAATACAACTTCCCAAATGAGTTATTAAGACTCTACCTATACTAGAATAGAATTTGTCTAATATTATTATGGATTTCATCATAGGTATTCCTATGAAAACTATGATAAATAATTCTATATGGGACATTATTGATCTTCTCACAAATACACCAAATTTCCTTAAAATTGGAGAATATTTTTCTTTGGAATCTCTTTCAAGGTTATATATAAAGGATTTTGGGACACTAGATGTATCACCCCTTTTAATATTCTAAAATTCAGACCCATGATTCACATAAATATTTTAGAGGAGTCTTAATATGCATTTAAATATTTGGATTAATCCTAGAATGGCCTTCCTCCAATGAAAATATGGTACGTCTAAGTTGACTATATAGACGCATGAAGACATGATAAGGTCATTATTTCTTGACTTACAAGTATATGAGGATTTATACTTAATTTTTATAGAGTTTATATGTAATATTAGTTACTGCAGTGGTATTAAAATGGAACCATATAAACCCATTTATATAAATTAATTTTGAACTCATACGTTTGGGGATGAAGGTGGGAAAATTAATCTTTTGGGTCCAAAACATGTGGAGGTGAAAACTAAGAATGGAATATCCATCTAGAAGCATGTCAAGTTATCCCAAATTAAGAGGGAATTTTGTGCATACATTTGAAAAAAATATCTTCAATTAAATGTTGGAGACTATGTATTCATGGTGATATACCCATAAAGAGGGGTTATAATATTCTTTATTAAATGGAACCAAATTCCATGATATATTTTGATTTTTGAAATATTTAGGCAGATTGGAGTAGTTGTGCACATTTTTCCATGAATCCAACCCTATCTAGAGTTAAATATGTCTTATATATGTCACTTTTATGGAGGTATATTCTATAACGTACCCTGATTACAAAATTTATTCATGTTTAGTTATATCTTGATTTATATTTTTTATGAAGAGATTATTCAGATACTTAATACAATGGAACAAGTGTAATGGAATAAAACTAATAGAGTTGTGAATTTTCTTTTTGAGGAATCATCCTATAGATAAGGAAAAATAATAGAATGAGGATTCTATAACAAATTATTATCCATATCTATCTGTAGTTTGGTTTACAATTTCAAGAAATAAATTTTTTCAGGGGGAAAATGTAATATCTCATATTCTATAATAAAAAATAAACCATTCATAACAATATTTTTTCACAATTCACACATTATTATTTCTTTATAATAATAAAGAAAATAATGAAAAACGTAAATAGTAGGTAATTCAATATATAATAGAATCTAGAATGAGCCTCATAAAACATATAACAGTGTGTGATAACAGCATAGTCCTAGACATTAGTGGATCATACTTGAAAATAATATATGAGATACATTGTTATTAAGATGAAAACAATATACATTGAAATTTACATTGTTTAAGAACTTATGGAATGTCATGAATTGATTTTGATGTTTATACATATATATATATATAAGAATCAATATTTTTTTTGGCAAATATGAGTTTTGAAAATTATGACCACTGGTAAATATGATCACTTGGAATTAGGACCATTGGTGGTATATCAATTAAGAAAAATAGTTAGGATTAGTTCATATTAAGGGCAATGGTGAATGTGAATTAGAATATAAGGGAGTAAATATGGAATAAACTATAAGAAAAATCATATATGAAGATCATAAATCAAATATTGGGATGGAGTTAGAATCACTAGGGTCTACCCTTTACCATGGCCAAGATTAACTCTTCCGTGTAAAGATTGAGTTGACCCATGTGTGGCAGAAGTTCAAGTTAGTGGAGATCATCTCACGATCAATGTTGGATAAAACACCCAATAAAAGTACCATCATTGTATTCCATACCCATATGGAATAATCTAGTAGGATTAGAGGTTATGTATCTATTGTTTGAGTTAAGTCATACTGTAAATTCATTATGAAATTTAATGGATGTTTCCTCATATACATTATTTTGATGAATGTGTCAGCCTATCATAAAACATAAAATGTTGGTAAATAGATATAAAATTTGTTAAAATTTATTAAATATTTAGAATCAAAGCACTAAAATTATCCCATGGGTGAAATTTGGATGTTTTTGATAAAAATAGTAACCTATGGAAAAAGGGAGGAATAATGTAGAATATTATAAATATTATTTATAGAACATAATATTTTTATAATAATGATAAATCGTTATCAAAGAATTAATATTACAATATTTGTTTAACTAAACGCTATAGTTGGGATTTATAGGTGGTAATGGAGTACACTTGTAATATTGGGGCACTAAAGGAATGTAGAAAAATAAAATAATTATCAAATTATTCTAGGAAATTCAACTCACAACACCGATAAAAATCCTCCCCCTCAAATTCTTATAGAAAAAATATTATGTTCTCCATAAATTTCACTCTCAATGAGTCTCTATCATATCTCTCAATTCATTGTTGATGAGTTTTTTTAGCATCTATGGTCGGGTTTCTATATAGGAAGCTCAAGAGAGGTAAGTGTCCCTCTTTATCTCTCATCAATTCCTATATGAATTTTGTTATTTTTAATATCATTAAAATTTTAATTTTATAGAAATCCATAATATAGAACCATGTTTTTATCATCCATTTGTACAAGTTTCATGGATAAATTATCCAAACCCATTACTTTATACCCTTTTTTAAAGCATTAGTTTGCCGACGTAAGGATTTAATCTCTCAATATCATTACAATTATTTTATTATTTCCATTTTCATATCACTTTTAATAAAAAATTTAGTATCCCATTATTGTTTTTATTTGATTTTTTGTTACATTCATAAATCATCACACCCATGTGATAATTAATTTCACTCACATTATTCAAAATTTATAAGATCTTACTATGCATAAATCTCCTAGCAGCCATAGGAATTCTATACTTTTATTAAGTAAAAAGGCCGTGATTTTACAAAAAAACATTCATGTCTAGATAATGCAAGCATACTGTTTTCGATAATAGATTTATCTCCAGGTAATAACCCTATAGATATTCTTTTGTTTATACCTTGTTCATCCTCCTATTTCATAGTGAAGGTCCCTTAATATGCATATTATTTTAGACTCCCATGGCATATACTGTGGATAATTGTACCACCCATTTAAAACAAAAACATATAATTTATATAGTTGTTTATAAATGATGTGTTTTTGTGGTCTATAATCATTACAAATACAACAATCTAAACATAATTAAAATCAATAATCTTGATATGTACATGTTAGATACAACTTCATCAAAACCAGTTATGGTGGGAACTTTTTGATAACTTTAAATCCCAAATTAAAACTTGTATATGTCAAGGGAATTCACATAAATATTATTTTTAATTTATTAAATATTGAAAACTATTAATTATTAATATAATATATTATTTGATATAGGAAATCATTTTGGATAAGTTTATTTTGGAAAAATGTTCTATGTATTTTTATGTTTTATACCCATAGCATTGGGTCTTAAATAGTGTTTATTCATTTGGTCTGTTATGTAATGGATTGGAATTTTATATAATGGGTGGGTCCAAGAATTGTATAGCCCCTCAAAACACTGTTTGGTATCATGGGAAACTATTATAGTTTATTTTTTGCATCCTTTCCATTTATGCATCCTGTCTTGGTACAAGGCCTTGATGATATGATTATGATGCACAACAGTATGCACACGCATCATTTAGATAATTTGTATGATCCATGTGACTATAAATTTATCTTAATTCCCAATATTACACTTGTGTATTCAATTTAATGGATTAAATTATAATCATGATGTTTCATATCCTATATTTATCCTTCATGAGTTTTCATTTTACTTTCATCACTTATTGAGCATTTAAGATCACCACATCTACATTATTTCACCATTAACCGAAGTAATGATGTGGAATAATCTGAATTAGCAATGATAAAATTGTTGAATAAGGACCTTTTCATTTCTATTTTTAAGTTGTAACTTAATTTAAATATTATATTGGGGACTATTATATATTGATCCTTGGATTGAAACATCTTTGACACTATTTCAAAGTAAGAAATAACACACCAAAATTAGGGAGTCAGAGTTAAGGGCCTTAATAGTATGCCTAGAAAATATTTATTTGTATATGGTATATGATATAATATGAATAAATTATAGAGGATAAAATAAATTACAAGGAGTTTCAAGGTAAAAAGGTGAATCAAATTGAGTTTAGAAAACTTATTCAAATCATACTCTCTTTGAATAGTTTAATACTTGATTCATATATGCTATAAAAATGTGTAAAATGTATGAAAGTACACATATGAAATCCAATATCATCATATAAAATTAATCTATAAGGTATATAATATATAATTTTGATTTGTATATAATTCATAAAAGTAAATTTTGACATGTACTCTATGTACATATTGATGTGGGTTTTTTCAGAAGTGTTAATGATTATAAAATGATTTGGAAATGAATTATCAACATAAATAATCATAAAGTGGAGTATATTTCTACAACTCCTGAAACAGCATAATTGATATAGATAAGAATATAGTTTAATGATTTGAAGGTGGGAGTATAGATACCATCACCAGTGGGATGTGATGGTGAATTTTCTATTAATAATACGGGAAAAATGTTTTACATTATTAACTAAAGATTGTAGTTATCAGGTAGAACATCATTAATTAAATGTTTAATATATTTTTGGGGTTGGTGTAGATTATTTTTACTATGGATAAAATGAATAATTACTAAATCACTCATTTAAAAGGTTTTGTTTGATAATGGGAGATCAAAATATTTTTTTACATGGGTGAAGGTATAGTTTTTTGATTATATATATTTATAAATGGATTTCATTGTTGGGGTAGATGAAAAAATAAATTCAATTATTATTTTTTCCTTAAAGAGAAAATATAATTTGGTGGAGTTTCCAATAGGGTATGTTATAGTTTAATAAGTTCTGTATTGGTGAACATGTAAATTGTTTTTGTTGGTGTTCTATAACTACCTATTTATACATTAATTTTTTTTTGAATATTTGAAGAAGTGAATATAAACAAAATAACTAATTATAATGGTTCACTATTCTATATGACATTAATTTAATAGTATCGAAGAGTATCTATCACATTCAAAAGGCCATAATTGTTCCCCATTAGGGTGAGAACCTTGAAATGCAACAACAACATTATATATTATATTGCTGGGTAAACTTATTATGATGATGCATATATTATGTCATTTCTAATGATATAATATCACATGTGGATGATATGTAATCTCATTATGTTATAACATGGTATCTCGAAAACATTAGATTATGAGAACAGACCTGTCAAAAAAAAGTCCACATGTTTATATGTAATTGGATATCACTATATGTGAGAATTATTAATTTTTCATGGTCATTATTATTATTTTTATCAATAAATTTCCTAACTCGTGCACATTGATGTATAAAGTTAGACCATGAGAAAAAATGATCCCAATTATTTTTGATAAGTAATGTGAATAAAAAATAAAATGTTATTAATCAATAAATAATGGAAGGATTTGTACCTTCCATAATTATCGATGCTGATATCTCAACACTTGAATAGAAATTTAATCATTATACTAAATTCCAAGACCATGGTGTATAGAAGAGTTCATTTAAGCATGCAATGAAATTATGCATCTAGGTTTTGAAACTTGGGTGTATGACCTTCTTGATTAAATATCATGAAAAAGTTATTATATTTTATGAAGATCTTCTATATGTTTTTGTTGTCCTGGAAACATTACATCTTCCCCTATGGTTTTCTTTATCCATTTACAGATATTAATCAATGCATTTATGAATCCCTGCTCAACTCCAATATATAATAGGCCTAGTGGGTGACACAAAATGTGTTTCTATTGATATCAGTTAAACATGTTTTATATATAACAATAATAATAAATAAATATTATTATATCAAACGAAGAATATTTATTGAAGATACATTCTTTGATAAAAAGTATAAAATAAATATTTATTCATATAGTATTTAATAATTTCTCAAATGTATATATTTTATATTTCTATTTTATTATTTAGAAGGTAATAAATCTTTATTTATTAAATAAATAACTTATTTAATTATTTGAATATTAAATAAATATTTATTCACCATACTATAAATAAAATATTTATTTTATTTATTTAATTAATAAAAAATATTGAAATATTGATTTTTGAATTTAATAAATTTAATGGAGGATGTGCAGACCAAGAGTGGGTAGGTGATGAATATTAATTTAATAGACTATTACATAATATTTTTCATTCACTATGTTAGTACACACATTAAGTTAAATAAAAAATATATTATTATTTACATGTGATGGGTTTTACATGGTATTAATTAATTATTAAGGACCTTAATGAAAAATAATTTCAGTTTAATACTATCCCTTGGTCAATTTATATATTATTATCCTAATCAATGATAGGATAATCGGTTTGCATAAAATTCTTCTCAAAATAATCCTCCTGGTCCCTTCCTTGCAACATTGAGACGAATAAGATAGACTCCTTTAGGATATATTGAATGTGAAATAATAAATACAAACAATGTAAGATGATCTATAGGCTTCAATATCACTTGATTCATTTATCAACATTGTTCGAAGATCAAAGGAACAATTATGGATCACATCAAGAGGAAATCATCTCTGGGACCTCACGACCCAATGATAATACACTGAACAGGTTCAAAAACCAACACCATCAACAAAAAAATGAATTGAAGGTTGAGGAAAATGTTCTTCTTTTTAAAAAACTATTTATATATTAATGTGAAGAAGGCCCTCAATTGATTCAATAAAAAATTCTCAATATTTTTGGGATAAATTTTCATCATTCATGTAATTAATTATCATTTAAATTTCAGAGGATCCATTGAATCTTCCAAATCCATGTTGTCCATAAACCCAATTGTTAGGTCATCAATGTTTGACAATAATTAATAGTATCATATTGGGCACATTAAATTTCTAATTTTTTTATAAATTATTGACTGTTTATGTTATTGAAAGATGTTTTTCATGTCATAGAATTATTTCTTATAATCCAATTAATGAGATATCTTCCCCTCTTCTTTATTATTCACTCAGATACCCCTATCATGTTAAATAATAAGTAATAAAAAATATATGAATACATTCATTGATGATGAATATTTTTTCAATATAGTAAAAGAGTACATGTTTTTCTTCTTAAAGGAATAATTCATTTATCTATGTAAATTAAACCTATGAAGTATGGTTTCCTAAAGTATTTAAAATCTTTTAGAAATAAATATTTTTAAATGTCATAAACACTCTCTATGTGTACTTTTGAACTATCTATCACACTACATATCCAACTACACAATATGTAATTGGGATACACATCATGTATTTTTTGTGTGGATGAGACATGGTAATATACATGTAATTTACTAATTACATGACATATATAGACTTGTATCCATGTACCAAACAGGTTACAAGAAGATTAACTACTATAATTTTTATGTTCTTTAAAAATTTCCATTATTAAATCCAAACATAGTCCATAGAAATGTATCATGGATATATGATGGCTAGTATAAATAGAATGTATATGGATGTATATGTCGTGTACCATACCTATTTAAGAAAAAAATTAAAAATTAATTTATTACTCGATTAAGCATGTCATTATATATTCAATGTATAATTTATCAACTCACTCACACTATAGGATATATTTTTTTGATATTAAATAATTAATTAATTTATATGTAAAATTTTGATCCACGTATGTTGTATCTTATAAATACATCAGATGCATATCATGTGGAAAAGGATGTATATACAAATAGTTTCTGATGATGTTAATCAAATTTACAAGTTGTTTTCATATTATCATAAATTTTAAAGTATATTAATTTATTAAATTTATTTGAATCAACAAAAAATGGGCATCTTAAGGTCAGATTTCACGTATATTATGAAAATGATTATTAATTGAATAAATAGATAATTTGATAGATTAATTAATAAGAGTTTTATCATAAAAAATATTTATTCAAAATGATTTCTATATAGTTTTTTTAAATTAATAATCATTGTATAAGTCATTGATAATGAGATTAGTCAAACCTATTTATATATATAGTTTCATTTAATTAAATTATTACATTGGGTTTTCAATTATTATTTTTTAAATTTAATTGATAGGTGGTGATACATACCTCCCTCATTATATACGGGATAGATTACCCATGGATTCATTTATCTAAAATCTCCTTATATTCACCTTACCCTATGTGTCAGGTAAAATCATTGTAATGATGGATCTTCCAGTTTCATGGAGTTGGTTCAGGATAATACTGAGTTGAAAAAAAAATCAAGTCATGGAGTATATAGTTGGAATGCAAAAACATGAACCCATAGTAGATAAATGATTATTTTCCCATATGGTAAATTGTTTTACTATCACATTCATATGTAAAAAACTACTAGTTAAGGCTCAATTTTTTTTTCATTTAAAATTTTATCCTATTTTATTTTATGGTTTCAATACTATGATAATAAAAATAAATGGATTAATATAATAAGACTGAAAAAGTAAAAGGAATATTTTTAAATATCTTATCGGAATATAGTAAATCACTTATTTTAAATTCAGTTAATATTAACAAATCATATAAAATACAATATAAATAAACAATCATAATAATACAAATACATAAAGTAAATATTAACTCAATTATCCTTATAATATCTAGGTTAAGATGAACCCAGATTTAATATGTCTCTTCATTACTTTTTAGGGGAAATTTAAATTATTTAGAAATATAAAAAAATATTTTGGTTCAACATAACATAATATCTATTAGATTTAATGGATTTTTTTGTTGAATAAAAAATTGTAGGAAAGTGATGAAGTAATCCAAGTCAGTATTAATATATTATGGAGTCCCCTTAATGGAACAAGGTATTAAAATCCCATAGCTAGACTGGTTGTATGTTTGAAAACCATTTTATAATTTTCATGACCCTTTTCTATATACAAATAATGATAATATGTCTCTCTAACAATAGAATTTACACAATATAGGATATATTGAGTTCAATTTTTAGTTCTGGTAAGACATGAGAAAAAGGTGGAAAACATAATAATATTTAAAGTAATATGTCTCACAAAACATTTCTCTCATGTAATTTACTAGGTCGATATTATTCTACCATAATGAAATGATTTTCATTAAGAATATCACTATTATCAATTGTTGTGAAAGACCATCTTATATGTAGCAGTATCTTCTATGATTTTATAAGATTCTTACGAGAATGAATGATATGTGGATATATTTTTTATATGTTATAATCATTAATAAAAAATTCATATATTAAAGATATAATTGATAAAGTGTTTTTCTGTGTATGAAAAAGACCTTAAATATGTTCTTGGTGATAATTATTTGATTTTGTAATCAATTTCTAGTAAATGCGTGATTTCTCATGAGATCACTGATACCTATAGCATGATCCATCATCATAATTATATTTATTTGGAAATATCCACATATGAATTTTATGAAATATCCAAGAAACTATTTATGAGAATACATAAATAAGTTGTTATAGATAGTACTCACATGTGAATCTTTTTGTTCCATTGAGTTCATAGAGGATCTTAGGTTTAAGATACCTGATGAATTGCATATATATAAAATTTATTCATTACCCCAATAACTAATCTATGATTTTTTTAAAAATTTATATAAACATCAATGAGAAGTCACTATTCTATATCCTCACACTACACACAATGTTGATAGGGATACAAAACAAGAATGTTATTTTATTATTTTTGTGAATAAGTGGAAAGTCTAGTAAATTTAATCTAAGAAGATTTATAAGTCTAAAAAATCATTTCAATTTGCTTCTATGAATAGGATGATAATGTGGAATGAATGAAATCAAGAAACTATCTATTATTTATATTATAATAAGTGAAACCTAATGAAAAACACACTTCATAAAAGATGTTAGGGGAAGCTTTTTTTGTGTATTTTATACTAATATTTTTTTATATATTTCAATAAATGTTTTATTATATAAATCATGTGGTGAAATAATATGCTTCAAAATATAGAAAAAGTACATTTTAGAAAATTCTTCAAACTGAAAAGGATCTATGAGTATCTATTGTATCCATAATTACTATTTTAGCTATTCAAAACTACCACCTAAATTTTATAACTTGAATGAAATTTGTTTAGAAAGATTCTTATTATGTGTATCCATACTTACTATTATCTATTTATAAAAATAATTTTTCACATGACGTATATGTTAAAAATGATGTTATTAAAATATGTTCCATGTAAATAAGAAGTAATTGAACATATTAATGTTGGTGTGTTATTTGTATTTATTTTAATTAAGATAACTTGGTCTGTGTCAACTATTCATTAAAGAAAAATTGTAAAATCACTATTTAGAGGGAAATGTGAATGTTCTAGAGACATTCTAATATTATTTTGAGCAAATATTATTGGATCATTTCTATTTGATTGTAGGGTTGGGTATTCATACATCAAAAATTTACTGATGAAATTAGTATCTATGGATACGTCACCTTTTTAAGGTATATTCCTCATTCCATTGACATATTCATGGAATATAAGAAAGAAGTAACTAACCACTATTTAATGAATACTATGAAACTCTATGATATCATGGAATAAAATCTACAAATTAATTCATTATTTTCTATTTATGGGAGTTTGACGTTTTATCTCAACTCAATAATCCTTACAAATGACAATTGAATGATGTTAGTGAAAGGATGGACCACTTCCTGTTGGACAAGGTGAGATAAATTATGTGTATTATTATTCTTACATTATCTTTCTAGAGATATATATTATATATATAAACACACACTATACCAGGTGATAAATAAATAAAATTATGGTATTCTATATGAAATTTCGTGTGTAAAGAAATCCACAATTTCAAATTTATGAGTTTATGGTTGTAAAGTGTTTTAAGGTTATTTATGGAGGCAATCGTGCAACCCAAGTCCCTATGTGTATCAATTTATTATCCCCTAAAGAAACTTTTTGACATCAAATATAAAATCCGTCATTTAAAAAATATGTGTTGAAAGGAAATTTCATATTTCATGAAATGGATCAAATATATAATGCAGATAGTTGTAGTGAAATAGGATTCAATGATGTCCAGTATCAAAATACACAATACTTAGTATATGAACTAATTCCACAATGCCCTATAGGAGAGGAATTTCATGGCACACATATATTGTATAGGGTTATAAGAAATTTCATAGAACTATAATGATATGGTCTTCTAGTCACAGAGGATGGTTACTCATTTTTAGATGATAAAAATTAACTTTTAACATTCTAGGTTGTTTTAAGTAGAATAATAGATAATACAAGGAAATAAACTATTAATTATAAAATGGATTCATTTTAACCAATAAATGATTGTATTTTTGTAGATAATTTTTTTATATAATTCCAATTGGTTTAACATGGTTATTATATATGAAACATGGAATGTATTGAAAACTCAAAACCTATATGGAGTGATTAGTTAAAAATGGGTTTAAAAAAATTCAAGGAATATTAAACAATGAACCAATTTTCCAGGTTTCTATGAAAAAATACACCATTGATAGACTTATGCTAGAATATTTTAATGACTATTATATTTTACATATGGATTTCAAAACAAATTTACACAATGGGAAACATCAATAAGATTCGAATATGACACAATAAATAGGTTTTTTTGAAACCCAAGGATGCTAATAATTTATACAAGTTTCATAGTTCATTTTATAGAATAATGGATGAATACTAGTTATTAGATATTTGGTTAGATGAATCTGATACAAAATTGTTTTCCCTATAGAATTAATATGGTCTTCATTTCAATAAGCAGTTTAATGGGAGTGTGATTTATTTTGAATTTCCTAGGTTAATGACTTATTAATTATTAGAATAAAATTTAATTTTTATAGTATTCTATGGTTTTTATAGACACTTTATTTTGTATTAAGGCCTTAGGAGAAGTATCATATATTCTTGGGATCAATATCCATCAAGATAGTTCCATGAAGTATCTTTTATGAAGTCTATGTACATACATTTGAATGATACTAAAAAAAATTAGTATAGAAAAATGAAATAGATGGTAATTTCAATAGATAATTGAAATTTCAAATTTAAATAAAATGTTTCCAATATACATGTGGGACAAAAAAGATAATAAGGATTACATATTCTTCAATTATTGGTTTATTCAAGAAAATTATTCTATGCACTAGGAATGAATTCACGTATTCCTTAATTGGTGTTGGAATATATCAACATGATCTTGGTAACCACTATGGGAAGGTAGTCAAGACTATTCATAATTATATACGGCATACTAAATATCTTTTCTCACTCTATGGAGAATATATGGATTTATTATCCTGGTATATATAGATTTTACTCTCCAAATAGATCAATATGATTGAAAATAGGAGTAAGGATACACATTCTCTCATAATGGAGGTACTATGGGCAGCATGATCTCAAACCTTGTATTCGATAATGATTCTATTGTTGAGTGACAATACATTATATCATATAAGGAAGATAAATAATTGGTTTGGATATGAAAAAATATATTATTTATTTGTTTTTCTGAGATGTAAAGACCATATCACACTATACTATGATAATATAGTTGTTGTGGATCCCGTCGAGAAGATAATGCCACCATAGTGAACAAAAAATATACTCTGAAAATATCATATTGTGAGGGATTTTTCTCGGAGAGGTGACATAATAGTGATTATATTTTCAATATAATGAAATTTTTTAGAACACTTAATTAAATCATTAACTCATAAAAACATGATCATCATATAAGATCAAGAAGAAGAAATTTCCAAGGTAGTTAGTTCCAGTCAATGTGTTAGTTAGCTGGAGTAAGTGGTCTAAATTAAATCGATTGTATGTTAAATTTACCGTTTATATTAAGAATTTAATATAATCATAATGCCTCACTATATATTATTCATTTTACTATGTCAGGCTAATTTCAAAATTTCCTAGAGTAGTTTCCCACTAAATAACATAGAAGTTCACCACTATGATGAGAAAATTGAAATTATAAATTCATATTCTTAAGTATTTTTATTAGGATTTAAGTATTTATTCAAGATGTAGTAAATAAAAGAGGGGGTAAATTGTAGTTTTAAAAAAATTTGTTTAAAATAAATTGAATCAAATCAATTCACAATACCTCTTTATGTAATAGGTTATAATTCGAACTTGGCCATATGTTTGATTATGTCAATGTATCATCAGATTGTTTACAATAATATCGGGGTAAAAATATTTCAATCATAAAGAATATGAATGTATTGTATTCATAATTGATAAAATTATATTTGAGTACTAAAAATGTAATCACAAAAGATATAATATAATCAGATCATATTTAAAATGGATACAATTGTATCAATATGTCTTGGATTCACAATAGATTCAATTAAGGAATACATATTATTTTTATAAT
Source organism: Viscum album (assembly GCA_963277665.1). NCBI lineage: Eukaryota > Viridiplantae > Streptophyta > Magnoliopsida > Santalales > Viscaceae > Viscum > Viscum album. Next base: position 644,883,443 of record OY728127.1, read on the forward strand.
AATGAGAAAAGATATGAAAAATTCTAAAAATACAATTCATAATGGAATTAAAAGACTTATGGCAATGAAGTAAAAAAGTATAAGTAAAAATAATAATTAATTATTAGTATTTTAAAATGAATTAATCTCTTTTAACCATAATAGTAAGGTAGACAGAAACCATGGATAAATTTCAATTATTTTATAATTACAAAAAAGAATGACTTTTTTTAATAATGAAATCCATCGATACAAAGATCAAATTATCTATCTTCTTATCCACAAAATCCCTCAATCTGATGTATTTTGTCATAATATCCCTTGGTTCCCTCGATCAATATGATGATCTGTATCTCCGTCTTCCAATCCTTAGAACCCCTCAATCATATTTACATAATCAGATGTAGTGATTAAAAAACTAAAGACTCTAAATGATTACACAATATAAGAGCATGATGTCCATGCTTTAAATCTTCAGAGCGCTCAAAAAAGTGAAATTTGAAAGAAGTGAAATTTATAGGTGTCTCCCCAATAGTCCTATTGATCACCCAACTGTTATATATTATCATTGTTTTTTTCATGAATTTGAAACCTTGAAAATGAAAACCAAGAATAAAAGAATGTATGAAATCATATTGTATAAAATCAATAAGATATATAAAATTACTTACTTTAGAAATTAGTTTTTTGTACTCAAAATATAAAAAAATACAATCCAAAAGTATTTTCTATGAATGTAATTACAATTTATCTTTATATATATGAGTATTATGATTATCATTTCTTGTTCAGTCCAATTATAAATATTTCATCATTACAAAGGTCAAGACATAAAGACCTATAACTATTCGGATAAAGATAAATATGATGTTTATCGTATCCATACTCATTTTCAAAATTGTTATGAAGAAAGTCAGTTTTAATTTGTGAAAACTTAAAAACTAAACCTAACTATGTTAAAAGTCATGTTTTTTTACAAAAAAATTAAAATACTTTGGGAATAAAGATTTAGTAAATATAATGAATGTGTGTTTGATTTCCAAAACAAAAAGAAATAAAAATGTTATAGGTAAAAAATTCGACTCAATAATCTCCCCCTTTTTGGAAATCTCAAACAATAAAATTTAAAAGGAATAAACAAATTAAAAACATACATTACTAATATTATAAGTATTTTGGATATGATGGAGAGAATGATGAATTGGATAAAAATATCATTAATGTTTTATTTTTCCCTCAGAAAAAAATTATTCTCCAATGTAAAATATACCGCCTTACTATAAGAAATAACCTTTTATAAAATATCCCCTATTTGAGATTTTCAAAAAGACATGGGAAATATGTATTTTTTACCAGAAATGTTACTGAATAGAAATGAATCAAGAAGTAATACAATGAATTAACCAATTAACCATATAAAATATATAAAAATAGTCAGCCCTTCATATTGTACAAACATTCAAAAAATTATTTTTAGATTGGGAAGTAATTCATTTAGTCTCAAAAGATCTCGAATGGATTAAAAAAAATATTAATTTCAACAATAGTTGTTAAAAAAATTAGTCTTTCTCCATGAGTGTTTTTATAAAAGACTCGATCCTCTTGAAATTCTCGAGATATTTCTTTATTTTATGTTTCAGGCCCCAATTCTCTACCTTCATCTAATTTAATACTTCAACAAGAATATATTTCTTATCTTTTTGAAGAGAAAAATTACATTCACAATTTCCTACTCTCACTATTTCATTATTCATGTAATGGACTTTGATCAAGACAAAATCCACTTCTTTAGTCCAATCTTCAGTCTGGTCTTTGAATTGTTCAAAACATATCACCCTTTCCTTCATTTCATTTTCTAATTAACTATAAGATTATTCTAATTCACACACATATTTATTAATCTCATGAATTTGATCATCATGGGACCGAACATCAGCATCAACTTCATTCGACCTTTTAACCATTGAATTGAAATACTTTCTATGTGAAATGGACCTTTCTTGAAATGTTTTTATATCATTCTCATCATGAATGATTGAATTATTTAGATTATTGATAGCATTTGTTTTTTGCCTCTTACATAAAATCTCATAAAATATGGAATAATGAATTTTAATCTTTTCAACGACTGAGAAATGTAATCAACTCTCATATGAGCAATTGTCGGTGTTGACTTCTATTACTCTAGATCAGGATGGGGAAGCATTGAGCAACTTGTGCCTATAATTTCGACTTTCCTTTCATTCTTATCAATATTTGACGACTTATTTTCAACCATATCAACATTTATAGGAGAACTTTAATCATATGATATTTAAATAATGACTACATCGACAGTATTAGGATTTTCATAGGGAGTCTTTAAAACCTAATCATCCTCACCATTCATTAATGGAGACTTTTTCTTATTCTTCTGATGAAGATTCCTATTATGATATTTCTAATTCGTTATCATTTTCCTTTGATTTTACGAATGGTGAGGATGATGTTAATGGTTTTTACTCCGATGGATATTTATATTGGGTTTCATACTCATCACATTCTTATTTAAACTTTTGTCCTTACCTTTTTTAATATTCTCTTCAGTTCCATCTTCTACATTGAGTTCTAAACAATCATCTTCCTGATCACCTTCATTTATTTCTGGACCTTCTCTTTCAACACTATTAGTATCTTATTTTTATATTAAATCATTCTTGTTACCATTAACCAAATCAGAGACTTCTTTATTGAGTTCATCCTCATGATGGTGAGATGTTATGAAAAATTTTTATCTATGAAAACTGGTACTGATTCTTTTTCTACTGAAAGAGGATCTGATTAGTTTTATGGTTAAGGTGGTACATATTGATTCCCCTTTTTCACAATTGGAACCAATTCTTGACCAGTTTCATTTCATTTTACCTTACTCTTATCAGAGGTAGGATTACCATGAACCCCTGAAGTTTCTTTAAACACTAACCCTGCACCAGCCTTTGGTTGAGAAGAAGGAGAACCTATATTTCTTGATGTTGTTACAACATCTTTTCGCAAGATTTATTAGAGAATAGCTTCTAGGAGTCTCTTATTTTACTTATACTTTTTATCTTCTATTTAAAACCCTTTCAAATTATTAATTATAATGGTCTTAGCCTCGGTAGGATCATATCTAAATTTAGGATGAAAAGGATTATTATCAGATATAAATTTTATCCATTCAATGAAAACATCATCATGAATCTTTTTCTTCTTTTTTTTTTATTTTCTTTAGAGGGTGATATTTTAGTCTTTTTCTTTTGTTTCTTATTCCTTATCTTCTTTGAAGGTTCATGATTTGATGAAATGGTGATATGTTTTTGAAAAAACTTCTTTGATGTCTCATTAAGTTACAATTTCATTCTCTTTATTGTTTCCTTGCTAATAAAAGAATATTTTTCCCAAATATTAGGAGACTTGTTATCAACTTTGATAAATTTCAATCATTCCAAAATCATCTTACTTAGGACATATGGATCATTATAAATTTGGACTTGATTGAATTATTCATAACATTCTAATCAGTAAATAGAACAAATGTAACAAGGTCAAACTTCCCCATGTTGGCCAAATAGACCAATATGAATATGTCTGTTACTTTTAGAGTGCCTAATTCTCATTTCCTTAGAAGTGAAAAAAATTTCATCCATAAATACATAATATGATTTTCCAGATTAATATGGGAATTTTTTTGTTATCTTTGTCATGGGAAAACAAATAATTATTGGATCTGGTTTTATTAAATGTTTTGTGGGATTCAGGATGTTTATGAGATGGAAGATGAGAATCTCCTCCATATGGACCTCCAACTAATTACAATAGTTTCCTTATTGAGAAACTATAAGTTTTTTGATACATTCTCAAGGACTACTTATCCACAATCTTATTAAAATTCAACAAATCATAAAAACAATGAACATGTTCTGGATAATATATATCGATTTTATGATCTTTAAAAAAAATTATTTACAACATTGAATTTTCATGGACATATTTAAGGAAAAATAATATTTTTCAAATAGTTCTCCTTACAATAACCATTCTCAGAGGAGAAACCATTTTTTCAAATCATGTTTCTTAACCATCAGATTAGCACTGATTAAGATCTATCAGACTAAGAGAAATACTATTGGATGAGAAATATATAGGTAGAAGAAGTTCAATGTAAAATATCTCAAGAAATTGATGTGGGACATGGGGTCCCTCTTTTATATAGGTGATATAGATGAAGGTTCAACTTCCAGAAATGTTTCAACAGTTAAGATGAAAGAAATTTCGATCTGATGGTACAAAATCCTTCGAAACAGTTGCGTGTTGGTTTGAATTATGAAACATGTGTGTGTTGGTTGTTATGGCGGGATGTTTTGGTTCTGTTTTATTATTTTGATATTTTGAATTATGTAATGTGTATTTTGTGATGGTGTGACTAGATATTGAAGGATTCTATTGGTTCCCACTTGTCCTCAAAGTGTATTTTCAATAAAAAAATAGTTAAGAACAATATCTTTGGGAGAAGAAAGTGTCATTGATATTAATAACATGTTATTATTAATTTTTTTAACAAAATTACATCACAATTGAAAAAAATGAATACGATAGTTTTGGTAGAACTGTTAGACATAGTGTAATTATGATAAAAATCAGATTACAAATACTTTTAGAATAAGAGGATATTTTTATAAAGTGATTCTTAAAATTTTATAAAAAAACTATGAGTCTGAAAAACTCTATACAATAATGTTTTTAAGAAAATCAATAAATATGAGAAAATAATTTTTATTGAAAAACAACAAATACATATGTACCCCCATGAAATGGATTATTTCAATATAAATATATGGGTAAAACAAGAAGTATATATGAACGAATAATTTATATTAATCATTCCAAGAATATATTTATTTTATTCAAATCCATCAGACGGTAAAGGTTTTTTAAAAATATCATAAAGTTGTTCTTGTATTCCGATAAATTTTAAAATGATATCTCTTTTCAGTGTGTGATCCCTATGAATGTGATGTATAATATCTATGTTTTTTTCATGGGAGTGATGTGTATGATTCTTACATAATGAAATGAAACTAGTATAATCACATAGAATTTTAATTTTTGTAAAGTTCATTCCATTATTAGTGAGTGTGTGTTTCATCCACAACACCTGAGCACCACAAATTCCATCTTCAACCTATTCAGATTCAGTAATTGAAAGTGATATTGAGTGATTTTCCTTACAAGAATAAGAAACTAATGAATCTATTAAAAAATGACAAGTTCCAGAATTACTATTTGTATCCACTCTATAACCCCCAATGTTATCATGCAAAAAAAATTATAATTAAAAAACCATTCCGGAAGAATTGAATATCCCAAAATCTATAGTTCCTTTAACATAATGAAAAATTCATTTTACAACTTTTAACTGGGATTTATTTGTATTTTCCCAATACCTTTCAAATAATAAAAATAAAAATATTAAGTCTGGTCGACTTAAATTCATGTAAATTAAACTTCAAATCAAATCTCTAAAATTTGTTTGATCAACTTTTTGTCAAGCATCATCAAGATCAAGAGTATTTTAGGTACCACTAGGAGTAATAATACTTTTAGTATTGTCATATCCATGATTTATTAAAAGATCTTTTATATACTTACATTGAGATATATATGTACCTTTTATTTTTAGTGAAATTTGAAACCTGAGGAAAATTATTAACTTACCCATCATATTCATCTAAAACTCAGACTTTAAAATATTCTCAAATTAATATGTTAAATATTTTTTGAGTTGATCCAAATATAAGGACATAAACATAGATTTCAATAGTCATAATAGTTTTATTTACTTTCTTTATAAAAATATTTGGATCATAAGTTCCATTTACATAATTTTTTTGTAACAAAAATCTTGTTAATATATCATACCAAGCATTATGGTCTTGTATAAGTTCATATAAAAAATTTGTATATTTATAAATATGTTCATGATGTTTTGAATCATTAGAGCTGGGTGGTTGTTCAACAAAAATTTCCACTTGAACATATCTTTTCCTGAATGGCCCAAAGGCCTTCATTTTTATTGATTTTTGATAACCCCCCTTTCAAGGGATGAGGGGGAACCCTTACAAGTCCCATAGGCTCAGAGATTACATGGCCCATAGGCTTAGAAGATTACATGACCCTAAGGTCTTAGAGAATTCAACCAGACTATCTACAAGGAACTGCCCCTCCCCAGCATATGCATCGTAATAGTAGCTCTCTACCTTTGCATGACCATCTATCTAGGAATCCCGTGAAAGTACAGGCTGGTACCGATGGCATAGCCATACCCTCTCATTCTGACAATCCATTTGGCTCTGCTCTGGTGAGTGCACCTGCTCTGAATCCTCTTATGGGGCTGCACCTTTTTTGTAGTGTGTCTGGGGACTGCATTCATGTGGCCTGAAGGCCTTGGGGTGGCCTTAAGGCCAAAGTTGGCCTGAAGGCCTTGAGAATCAACTGTCCAGAAGGCCTTGGGTGGCCCAAAATCCTTGCAGGACCCAAGGACCAAACCGGTGGCCCGAAGGCCCAGATGGATGAATAGTTCCTGCTGCTACAGTGCCTTCTATAGTACTGTAGTAGTACTGCTACAGTACTGCTACAGTACCGGAAATATGCCTCCACCCGGATTTCATCTCGGGTCTCTTGGATGCACCTAGCAAGTCCTCACCAACTGGGCTGAGGCTCATGTGCCTTGAACATATCTTTTAAGGAAAGAAAACCTCACATCCATTCGAAAAGTATTTAAATTAAAAAATGTCACAAGGGCTAGTAGAATAGAAATAGATTCAACCCTTGACACTGGTGCTTAGGATTCTTCATAATCTATTCTCTCTTATTGATTATATACTTTAGCCCCAATTATATCATTATTTAAAATTATTAGTCCATTTTCATCAATTTTTTTTATGAAAACCCATTTTAGTCCAATTATAAAAGTTTCATTATATCGTTCAACCAAGGCCCAGGTTTTATTCCTTTTGAATTCATTTAGCTCATCTTGCAATGCCTTTATCCAATCTTAATCATCTAAAGCCTCTTCAGGATTCTTAGGATCATATTGATAAAAGAATAAAAGACGTTCTATTCTAATCCTTATGGAAATTGTATTCTTAACAGGTTGATCAACATCTCCATTTATATTATCACTAGGGTGATTCTTAAGAAAAAAATAATTTCTAGGGTTTTGAAAAACCTATTCACCAATATAAGGTAAAAAATATTATTGAGTAGATAATTCAAAAACTATTTCTTGGGTATTTTCCTTATAAGAAGAGTTGTCTAAAAAAGGATGAAAATTTGTTTTAGAAAACACATCCAAGGATGTTGGTATGGATTGTTTAAATACTAAAGGATCAGTTTCATCACACTTAACATGTATTATTTCCTGAAAAGTACAAGAATTTTTATTAAAAAATTTGTATTCCTTAGAAGTAGTGGAATAACCTAAAAATATACCTTTATCAGAATTGGGTGTGAATTTGTGTAAGTTATCTATAATATTCAAGTTGAATATGTTGTATGCAAATACTACGAAGTAAGAAACATTTGGTATCCGTTATTTCAAAAACTTATAATTAATTTCATTAATGAATGGTCTTATTAAAACTCAATTTATTGTATAATAAGCACCACTTACAACTTCATCTATTTTTTTACTAATGGTGTATTCACTTATCTTGGTTCTTGTCATATCTTGAAGAATACAATTTCTTCTTTAAACAACACCATTTTTCTGAGGGGCTTTAGGAGATAAAAAGTTATATGTAATGATTTTATTACTAAAAAATGTTTCAAAATAAAAATTTAAGAATTATCCACCATGATCACTAAGAATAGATATAAAGGGATGGTTTTTCTCATGTTTATCTTTGTAAACAAATCATTGAAACAAAAAAGTCTTCATATTTCATTGATAGAAAATAAAACCATGCGTATCTAGTGTAATCATCATCGAAGAAAAATACATAATAATTTACGCAAATAATTCATGTTTGTGTATGACTGAATAAATATATGTTCCCTAAACGTAAAGCATCCAATTCAGAGACTTCATTAATAGATTTAAAACATGAATTATATTGGTTACCATATTGATAAGTGTCATAAACTTTTGTATAATCAAACCTATGTTCTAGTAAATCCTTATAAAGCCTTTTTATAGTCAATTTACATAAGTTTTTAAGGTTATAGTGTCCAAAAATTCTATTAAATAACCAATATTGATCATCCATTGCACTAATACAAGGTAAATCATGGGTCCTAAGGTATTATATGTAAAGTGTGAAAATATTCTCATTATGATTGGTAGAAAGAATGTATTCCTCCATGAAATTGTATATTACACATTTATCATTTTTAAAATTCATAAGGCAACCTTCATCAGATAATTGAATTATTTTTATAATATTGTTATTAAGATATTTATAAGTAAAACCTTCGAAATAAAATCATTACCAAAAAGAACAATATTAACTATACCAAAAATATCTCTTATAGTAATATCTTCGAAGGTAACTTTTCCACCTTTCAGATTGATAATAATTTCAAAAAATCTTTTTCTACAATCATATGTATAGAAAACCTATTATGCATTTACTAAGTATTTTTTGTTACTTCATTTTTTCCCTAGAAACAAAAAAATATACTTTTGGAACCCAAACCATTTTGGGTCTTGTATTAGAAAACAAAATTTTGGGTAACCACATTTGTTGTGAAATATGGTATTTGTGAAATCAGAAGTATTTTATTTTAATTATGGAAAAAATATTCTTCTAATTTCCACCAATTTAACATTTAGTACTAAAGGTTAAATTTTTTGAACAAAATAGTCATTTCTGAAAATAGGGTTTTTATTAAAATAACCCATTCCGGAACTAGTACCATGAGGAAATTTTAGATTATTCATCTTTTAAAAATTTTATTTACCAATAGTAATGTTCAATAAGTGTTTATTTAAAGAATTAATCAAGGATTTTTCATTTACAAGAATATATTTCCCTCAAAATTATTAGTTTATGAATTTCATTTTTCAAAACTTTTTTATAATGTTCCTTTTTTTGAAATTGCATTTTTAAATATTTAGAAATTTTATTTTTTAAGAAATAGATTTATTAATATATTTAAAAAAATATGGTTCTTCTCTTTTTATAACATTTATCCTTGAATTTTCAATATCAAAATATTTAATAATTTTTTATTTTTTATTTTCCATCAAATTTCAAAATCGATAAACTTATTTACAAGAAGGTAAACAATTATCCTTTGATGAGGAAGATTCTTTGTTAGAATATATCGAATACTTATCATCAGTAAAGTTAGTATTTAATGAAATATTATTATGATTTTCTATAGTGTGAACCTTTTCCGAAAGGTAGTTATTTAAAAGAGGTACTCTAGAAAGAATACATATGTTCTTCTGTTTGGAACCTTCTTGATCTGATGTTTTTTCTAAGGTAACTCCACCACTTTCACTCTAAGAATAATTAGATTTCCCGAATTTATTTCTTTTTGACTTGAAATAATTTTCTGATTCTTATTGGTATTTTTTTCATTTCTATATTTCCTTTTTGAGCTTTAGACAATCGGTTCTGATATGGCCAACTTTCTTAAACTCAAAAATGTTAACATCAGAAACATTATTTTCATTCCAATCCTTGTAACATTTATTAAATCAATTTTGAAAATCCTTCATTCCAACTATCTTGTTCATCCTACAAGGAAGTTTAGTTAGTTCACATTTAAAATGTTTAGAATCACTTGAATCAGATTCTATAATAACATTCTTTATTTCAGAAGACAAAACCACTTTTTTGGTGCCTAAATAATAGTAAGAATTTTAGTAGTATGGAAAGAAAGGCCTCAATAATTTTACATGGATTTATCTACATATCTATTTAATTTAACCTCATATTTTATAAGAGTACCAATTAATTCATCAATAGTTCTATTAGCAACCTTTCTTGTTTCATCAATTGATGTCCTCTTAGACTCTCATTCATTAGGCATGACGTCTATGATTTTCTCAATGATAATTTCATCATCTAATCCTTTTTCATCAATAGAGTTAAGGATAATAATAATTTTCATGAATCTTTGATGAATCTTGGATACAAATTCACATTGTAAAAATCCGAAGGATTGATAACCAGCTATTAGCATAGCTCTCCGGCTGTTAATAATTTTTTATGTTCTAAAGTGTGTGACCTCTAAAATTTTAAGATACTATTAATAACTACACAAGAAGAAATATGGATATATATTGTTTATCATAGAAAATAAAAAAGTGGTCCATACCTTTTAATTCAACTAATAACCCGACTTCTCTTAATTAGTAAGGTCTTTACACTATTATCAGGTATTTTATAATCACTATTCATCATGAAAAAATTATCTACTCTTGTTTTGATAAAAAAGGATTCATTCTATCCCACCAATATTCATAATATGAACAATAAAAAATTGGTGGTCTATTAGGATATTGATTATCTATGGATCTAATATTATATACTTCTGTCATTCAAAAAAAGATATGGAAAAATTCATTTACACCACACACATTACTGTAACAAATAATTATAAATAGAATTTTTATAACAAATTTTTTTAAAAACAAGAAATGATAAATAAGACAAGATGTTATGGAAGTATTTGAGCAATGAAATCTTGTTGTGATACCAATTGTTTGATAACAATATGAATTATATTGTTTCTGGGATAAAATAATAATTTATTCATGAGGGAAAAAAAATGAATTATATTATTTCAATGTATCATAATCCCCTTGGTTATGATAATATTAGAGTAAAAAAAATTCAGTTATAATGAATATGAAAGTATCATATTCAGAACGGATATGATTATATGATATTATGAACAATGTTATCCCTAAATATTTGATATAAATAGATGGTATTATAGTTGGATATGATTATATCAACATGTATCTTATTAATAGTAGATCTGATTAAGTAATACATATTGTATTTATCATAATTAGAGTTATTACGATAAAATCTAAACATTCAATGCATGGAGTAATTAAAAGACTTGTTGTAAACAAGTAAAACTATTATTGTAATAAAATAATGACTTATATCTATAATAGAATGAATTAATATCTTTTATTATTAAGATTAAGGTAGCCACATACCGTGTATAAAGGTCCATTGTTTTATACTAACAAGAAATTCTATATCTATTTAATAAAGAAAGCCCTCAATATGAAGATCAGATTCTCTGTCTGCCTATCCTTGTAAGCCCTTGATCTGATGTATCAGATTCCATCACACTATCCCCATTTTCCCTTGATCAATATGATGATCGATACCTATTTCTTTGTATCCTAAAATCCCAAAATTGTATTCACACAATTAGACACAACTATTATAAAAAAATATACTCTAAATGATTACAAATATTTAGAACAAGATGTTCACACCTCTAATCTTCAAAGCTCACACAAAAGAGAAATTTGGAAATGAAGTCGATCAACATCAAACTCATCAAAAATATTTGTATTTATAGGCATCTCCGCAAAGGTAATATTGATCACCAAAGGGTTATATTTTATTTTAGTTTTTAGTGACTACTTTAATACCTAAAAATGACTACCTGGAATAATAGAAGATGTGAGGTCATATTTTTTTACATCATTACGATGTAAAAAAAATTCCTTACATTTTAAATTATATTATCGTATTCTGAGTATAAAAAAAATAAATTTCAATAAATAATCTTTTTAACGTCATTATGATTTATCTTTATAAGTATGATTATGAGGTTTATAGTTTCCAGTATCAGTCCAATTATAAAGTATTCATCATTATGAAAGTATTGACAGAAAGCCTTATAATTGTTCTGATAGAGGTTAATATGATGTTTATTGTATCCATACACATTATGATAATCATAATTAAGAATGTAAAATTGAATTCATGAAAAAATAAAAACTAATTAAATGTATGGTAATTGATAATTTTTTTCTATAAATGTTTTTAAAATACTTTGGATGTAATGAGTTAGTAAATATAAAGAAAGTGTTTCTGATTTCTAAAAGAAAATGGAATAAAAAAATTATATGTAAAACTTCTAACTCAAAAAACATCATAGTAATTATTATTCATGATGGTTGGAATATTATTTTATGAATTATACATTAAAAAATATTTTTCAGGACTTTTTAAAAAAGTACCTCATTCAGAAAATGAAAAAATGTACCTTTTAATAATTTAGATAAATTCAAATATTTTTAGAAATTAAATTAATATATTATTTTAGAATATATATAACATTATAGAAAACATATTGATGAAAATATTGATATAGGAGAAATATATTCTTAACGAAAGACACAAATATGGTAGGTTTTTAATCAAAAACATTCTCTCCCCCTTATGAGTATGTAGACTGGGGGAAATTTATAAAAAACATGTAATAACAAAAATAACATGAGAGGAAGAAAATATATGATATTTAATAGTGATGGATCATATAATTCAATTATTTGAAATAAATGTTTATGAAATCCATGTAAAAAGTTAGAATGTAACATAAAAACTGTACCACAATGGTGCATTTTGATTCATAAAACCCACAAAGGAAATAACTGCAAAATAAAAGGAAATACTATAAAGATAAAGGGATTCATTAAAAAACAAAAAAATGTTGATTTTTTTGGATCAGGTTATACAAAATATACACTAAAGGGGGGAGAATTGTGTCTTTCAAAACATCCTAAGAAATCTTGATGATAATCAATTCTGTCCTTCTATCTTTATCAGATTTTTTACATAGCAGAAATAAAAAAATATTAGGATGAAAATATTTATAGTAGTTCAGGGCACAAAGATCTCCTAGTAGACTCCACCCACACTCTTCACCACGATCTTGGTGATTTTCACTAGTCGGTCCTCTTTTAATATGAGAAACTGGTACTCAAAATAGTAGATTATTGTTTTGATAAATACATTCCAATTGATCTTCACAGTTGCAATAATACGAAACTGACAGTAAATGGATCACCATCTTCAAAATGGTAGTTCTTTAGGTAAGAGTAGTTCTGAATCGATTCAGTTGCAATTTGATCTTGAAATACATTTAGTAATAAATCATCACTAGATTCAAAATAGATCCCAAATGTAGAACAAGTAAATCTTCAACATTTCTCTTTCTGATATAAGATAGACTCTGGTCGTTCTTTTTAGAAATAGATCTGTAAAAGATATTTATAATGAATCAGTGAATCTCTGTTTTTGTGAAACTCTAATATTTCCAAATTATAATTTTATAGTTGATGTGAATTCAAGAGATATCGTGTTACCCATGTAATCTAAAAAATTCAGATACACAGAATATATATAATAAAGACGAGCACCTTATACATAAATTCAGATCCATAAAATTCGCCTGAAAGATAAAGATATTCAAAAATTAAAATAACAGAGCAGTCATAAATTCTCAAAATAATCAGCACGAAATCCTCCTCCAAAATCTATCCATTGAATTATGTATAAATGGATTTAAATCATTCAATGATGTGCTTTTAAATTGGGCTTCGAATCTAGCTTGAAATCAGCATGATATTCCGCAAATGACCATTGTATAATAAAGTCGCAAATTCAAATCTCCGAAGCTTGAAGGATTCAAATGCAGGGTTCCAAATGTAAGGTTTATTAAAAATGCAAGGTTGATTACAAACGTAAGGTTGATGATCCATAATTTTCTCATCGACTTTCAAACATATGGTATATGATCCATAGTTTTCGATAAAACGTAAGGTTCATTACAAAAGTAGGGTTTATGATCCATACATTTGTGAAGCAAATATAAGTTTCATTACCAAAGTAGGGTTGATGATCCATTCATTTGTGAAGAAAACATAAGGTTATTTATAAATAATTTTCTTATATAAAAAATGTAGGTTCCTTCCAAAATTATGGTTGATGAACTATACCTTTTTGAACTCTCGTAAAATAAACGTAGGATATAATCCTTACGCTACGCTCTCCAATGTATGATATGAAAAGTATTTCCATAAAAAATTGAATAGATTCCCAAACATTTTGACAAATATTTCATTCAAATCATATGCTTTAATATTATTCCAAAATTGGGAATATAAAGAATATTAATTTCTTGAAATATAATTAATGTAAAATAATTAGAATAACAAATAAGAGTATTTGTGAGCATCAAAATCATCATAAAAATATAGTGTATTGTTGAAAAAAATGCTCAAAAATATCCACCTATTTTGATGATCACAAAAACCATAAAATTATTTACATATAATTTATAATTTCTCCATGATAAATACATTATATAATTTTTACTTCCAAATACCTCCTTGAAAATATACAATATTGGATTATTCAAATTTCTCTCCAATGGTTCAAAATCACATTTATTTTCATTTACAAAATGTTGTGTTTATCTTGTTTTTATCCAACGTTCTCCCCCATTTTGTGATATCAAAATACATGATAGAATATGTAATATAACACATGTAATATAGTACTAAACTTGTAAGGAAATGTTATGATAAACTGTTTATGAATAAAGGAATCTGGTTTTTTACGCATTCTAATGTAAATTAAAAAAAAACATAAAATATGATAAATAGGAAATTTCATTGAAAAAAAATATAAGTACATGAATGATTAGGAATCAAGGTAGTTGAGATAATGGTTGGAAAAAGGGTGTCTCAAAAATTCTGAGTAACATCTTTTAACTCTGTCAACTATAACCTTAATCTCTTCATAACACCATCTCCTAACTGAATGATTAGATCTCTTCCTTCTTGAGTCAAACAAATATCTTCAATGAGGTTCACTCTAAAAAATTCATGAAATATTTCTCCCTTATCTGTAAAATGAATGAGTTTCTCTATGAATTTGATGAGTAATTATCTAATACACAGTTCACTTGAGGTAAGCTAATCAACAAGATGTTTTTGATTGTCTAATAGAACAGATAAAGGAGGGCTATTACACTGCAAATCCTGCAACCTGTCATTCGTGTTTCTCATTACAATTGTAGTGGCTTGGAATTTTTTGATCAAATAAGGTGAAGTACTTAATGTACTTTATTGAATTACTATGACAGTTGCAAATTATTTCTCCCTAAAACATTTCAGTTCTGCCAAATCTAATTTCAATACAACTTCAGATTTTAATTTTGAATCTTCTGCAAGCAATTACTTTTTAAAAACAACAACCTCTTGCTTTGAAGAAAAACTATCTTTTATATGTTGAAATATATTTTTCTATTTCCCCATTTATCTTCTTAAAAATTCATTCCTTTCTTTGGTACTCTTAAATATTATGAAAATTTCCTCAATATGATTAGACATAGAATCAGTGGCACATTGTGCTTGATTCCCAACTTGATTTACCAAGATTAGTGGTAAATATTGAGCATCTGATTTCACTTCTTTATCCTACTCCACTAGTTTCTCAACTGATTTTTCTCTAGAAATCTCAACCAAGAAAGATTTATTCTGAACTTTTGAATGAATTTTAGGGAAATATTCTGGAATAGGTTGATCTTCAATCTCAACTTCCAAAGAAATGTTCTCTTCATGAGCAATTTCTTCTGGAATATTTTCTTGAATCTGATGTATAGAGTCAATATGATCTACAAACTGATCTATATTTTCCAATTATTGAGTAATTTCCAATTTATGGCACCCTATCAGTTATTGTCTCTACATTATCCTAAGGAAAAACTTCCACTTCTGATTGAGAAGCATCTTCCTCTTATATAACTTCTTGAATATACGCTCACACAAAATTATAACACAAAATATCTATTTTTTAAAGAATTTTCTCTGTAGTAGGTTTCTGTCCAACTATTATTCTCCTTGAACTAAGAATTACTCCTTAAAATTCATCATCAGTATGTTCATATTCTTTTTAAAATCTGATTCTTCTTGATGTCTTCGAAACATTCCATGTCTTGGATTTTTCCATAACTTCTTTTGATTTTGCATGTTTCTCCCCCTGAGTAGATTCTAGATCCTCTTCTACTCCAACATGCATGATTTTACCTTTTACAGTGCTCCAGAAAAATCTGAGATTTCTCAGCATTCTAGCATTCAACACATTAATATAATGGCATCTGACTTTGGTATCAATCAGTCTTACCATATATTTCGTAAACAATAACATTGAAATTTATCTTCCACAAGGATATAAATTCATTCAAGCTTCAGGTTGATAGTAGTAATTCAATTATTTAATCATATATCTTGAAAAATTCAACTTTATCTCAAATAAAAATAGAAACATTATATACATATCTATAAAAAATAATCTTCTCCATCTCACACATCCTTGGAGAAATCCCAATCTGAATAAACATAACAAAAAGTTTCTGATATGGTTCAAAATTTTTTACCATCATTTTCCTTATGTTAGTAGAACCAAACAGAAAAGACATGATATACTTAGAATTATGATTGCTATCCCCGATTCACTTCAGTTCAAAATGAAAAAATTCATCATAAAGGAAGTTCAAGATCTTTTCTATTTCAACAAAAGAGATCGATAACTCCCTATATTTGATCTTCGCAACAATAGAATCATTTGTATCACCCAAACTAAATTGAAAAGTTTTAAAGAACATTATCAATTCAACTTCATACATAAATTCAGTGTACTCTTCACTGAATTTCATTTCAATACCTTAAAAGAATAAAAATTTCTTCAGCATCAGATTCTTCTGATATAGCCATTCTATATTAATGACTTTTATCTCAAGGATTTTCCGGCTAGTTGAACGCTGACACTTCGAATCACAAGGTTCTCTTTCTTAGATTCTCTTTATTTTTTCCATTTCTGTGAAAAAGTGCTAAAGGATTGAGGTTCATGGGTTTTTAAGGTGAGAGAAAAGGAAGACAAAAGGGGTGAAGGGTTTCGGTAGATCAAATGTTTTTGAGAAAATGGGCGGTTTTGGAATTTGAAATGCGCTCTGATAGAGCCTTGATTCCCATGTCATTACGTACATAATAATTATTACAGATTTTAAAATAAATTAAATTGTATGTTGTATATTTAAAATTTATTAAATAATAAAAATAAAAGCGTAACTTATTTAAAATATGAGTAACTAAATCATTAAATAGTGTAAAATAAAAAATAAAAAAATATAATCAAATAAATTTACGATTAAATAAAATTTATTTAAAAATAAATAGAATTAAAATTAAAAATAAAATTTATTTAAAATTAGATAAACCTAACTCCCCATTAATAAAATAAAAACTTGAAGAGGGAAGTGTTTTATTATAAATATCAGCTAATCGAAATTCAATACTTATAAATTCTAAAAATATATCATTTTTAAGTACATGATCTCTTATAAAATAATGTCTAATTCAATATTCTTTGTTCTAGAATGACATATAGAGTTTTTTAAAATATTTATAGCACTTGTATTATCACATAAAATAGGTTAATTATCAAAATTTATTCCAAAGTCCATAAGAGTGTTTTTCATCCACAAAACATGTGCACAACAACTGCCTGTAGAGACATACGCTACGTCGGCTGTTGACAAAGCAATCGAGTGGTGTTTCTTACTAGGTAAGGACACTAAAATTTTTCCTTAAAAGTGGCTGGTTCCTAAGGTGATTTTTCTTTCAAATCTAAAGATTCCAAAATCAACATCCAAGTAGGAAATTAAATGAAAATCACAAGATTTGTGATAAAGAAGAGATTGAAAAAATAGTTCCTTTTAAATATCTAAAAATTATTTTAATAGCTCTACGATGAGATTCATTAGGATTTGATTGAAATATTGCACAAAGACATAATGAGTACATAATATCTAGCATACTAGCAGTAAGATATAATAAACTACCAATCGCACCTCTATATAACTTATTGTCTACTAGTTTTCTAGTTTCATCCAAATCATGTTTTATATTAGTAAACATAGGAGTGTTATATGTCTTGTCGTTTTTAATTTTAGCTTTCTTTAGTAAATCAATAATGTATTTAAATTTAATCAAAACATTTCCAAAATATTTTTGATAGATTTTAATTCCTAAAAAGAAATTTATTTCTCCCATAATACTCATTTCAAATTCTTTTCGCATTAAGTTTAAAAACTCATGAAATAGTTTTTTTTATTTGTTGATCTAAAAATTTCACCATCAACATAAATTTTAACGAATAGAATATTAGAATATATATTTTTCATAAAAAGTCTTGGATCAATCATACCAACTATAACATCATTTTTCAAAATAAAAAACCTAATCTTTCTTACCAAGATCTAGGAGCTTATTTAAGGCCCTAAAGAGTATTAGTGTGTTTAAAAACAAAGTCTGGTTTCTGAGAATTTTTAAAACCAGGATTTTTATCAACATAAACTTTGTCCAATAAATAACCATTTAAAAAGGAATACTTAACATCCATCTGAAATAATTTAATGTTCATATGAGATGAATGGGATAAAAATATTATAATATCTTCTAATCTATCTACATGGGAAAAAGTCTAATCATAATCTATACCTTATTCTTTATTAAATCCTTTATCTACTAGCCTTTCTTTATTTCTTGTCTAACTCCTTGATCATATTGTTTATTTCTAATGACCCATTTGGTTCCAATAACAGGATAGTTCTTTGGTCTTTCAACTAATTTACAAAATTCATTTCTTTTGAATTGGTTTTATTCTTCTTGCATTGCTATCATCCAAATTTCATCAACTATGGATTCTTCTATTGACTTAGCTTCTAATTGAGATATAAAGGTAGAAAAATCAAATATATTTCCTATATTTCTTATAATTTTTATTTTTGTATCTAGGTCTCCTATAATTGTTTTTAAAGGGTGATTCTTTAGAGTTCTATATTGTGTAGGTAAAACACTATTAGGTTCATCAGTGAAATGTTCTTTTGAACTGGACTGAATTTTTTTATATCATTTTCAAAACTATATTTTAGGTTTTCAAGTCTCATGTTATCATTATGGTCAGATTCATCAATTTGATCATTCATTTTTTCATAAGGGCCAGACTCATCAAATTTTACATGAACTGATTCTTAAAAAATCCTTGGCTTTTTATTAAAAACATTATAAGTGTTGGAGGTATGAGAATATCTTAAGAAAATGCCTTCATCCGATTTTGGATAAAACTTACCATGATTGTACTTGGTGTTCAAGATGTAAACCTTGCATCAAAAAACATTAAAGTATTTTACTTTAGGTTTTATTCTATTCTGAAGTTCATAGGATGTCTTTTTGAAAACTGGTCTATTTAAAACTCTATTCATTATATAGTAGGAAGTGCTTACAACTTCTGGCCAGAAATATGTAGGAAGACTATTTACATTTAGCATAGTCCTAACCATTTCCTGAATAGTTCTATTTCTTCACTCAACAATTCCATTCTGTTGAGGTGTTCTTGGTGTAGAGAATGTATGTTTAATACCTAGATTTGAGAAAAAGGAATCGAATTTTTGATAGTCAAATTCACCACCATGATCACTTCTTAGTGAAAATATTTTAAAATCTATTTCATTTTGAAAAGATTTTCAAAAACCTTCAAATATATTAAAAGATACATTTTTATATTTTAGAAAATATATCCAAGTAAATCTTGAATAGTTTTTAATTATAACATATATATATAATTTACCATCCAAACTTTCTACTCTTCAAGGTCCAAACTGATCCATATGAATATGTTCTAAAGGTTTATATATAGCAACTTTGTTAATTTTTTTGAATGGTGATTTATGTTGCCTTCCAATTAGACACGCATCATAGAATCTTTCACTATCAAATTTAAGACCAGGTAAATCAGAAACTAATTGTTTCTTAGACAACTTATGTAGAGAATAAAAATTGTAATGTCCCAGTATTGTTTTATAGATCCATGTTTCATTTATTTTAGAAGTTAAAAAATTTACCTTTTGTTTACACAAGGAATTTAAGTCCAGGGTATAAAAATATTTAGTTATGGGTGCTCTAAATTTAATAAATTTAACTTTAAAAACAAAACAACTGTTGTTTGAAAAATAAACAAAATAACCATCATCCCAAAGATGAGAAACACTTATCACGTTATGTTTACATCCTTGTACATGAAGTGCTTTATTGATTTAGACAACTTCTAGATCTCCAAAAGTTCCAATACCAAAGATTTTTCCTTTTGAATTATCACCAAAGATGACTAATCCACCATCCTGTTGAGTTAAGGTTTTAATTATTGATGAGTTTCCACTCATATTCAAGGAGAGGCCACTATCTATGTACCATATTTATTTTCTGCTTCTATGACCTGCTTCCTGCAATGGAATTTAAACAATGGTTTGTTTTAGTACCCATATTCTCTTGGGCTTACAGTGTTAGCTTGCAGTAATATGGGAATCCATATTTGCATTGTTTTTCTATAATCATTTGATTTAAATACACTATTTTAATTAAATTCCTTTTTAATTCCAATAATTTGGGGATTTTATAAATAATATTTTCTAGTTGTATGACCTTTTGATCCATAGTAGTTACAAATTACACCT
This sequence comes from Viscum album, assembly GCA_963277665.1. Lineage (NCBI taxonomy): Eukaryota > Viridiplantae > Streptophyta > Magnoliopsida > Santalales > Viscaceae > Viscum > Viscum album. The sequence goes on from OY728127.1 coordinate 644,904,005, forward strand.
TTTTTATTTGGAACAAAATAGTTTTTTCTACAATTTATGTTTCTCACCTTTAATACCTATTCCATATCTTCCTTTATTAATTACATTCTTACCAAGACTTTTATTTAAGGTATTTTATCCTTTTGTAAAAAATAGAGCTACAATTTTTTAGGTTTTTAATTCTTCTTATAGTGTTTTGATCATAGTTTCATGATCTGCACTGTTTTTGTTAGATGTGTTATATTTCTCAATTAACACTTGATGTTATTTTAGGAAATTATTTCTTTCTCATAAAATTGAATTTTAAATATTTTTGAGTGATTTATTCTTTTTTAACATGGAATCATATATTTCTTCTAGAATGTTTCAATAGGCTGCAGGTTTTTCAATTGAATAGCTAGGTTCCGAATCAGAATTGGAAAAATAATTAGATTTTACCTCATTATCTTCAACCATGAAGCAAATGTTTTCTTTTAGATTTGATTCTTATTTTTCTGATTCAAACATTGATGAGCTACTGAAGTCTTAAAAACAATCCATATAGCTTTCATTGCTCTTTTACCATTCTAATCATAACCATTATTTTTGAAAAACCTATTTTGTTTTCTCTTTTTAGTAGAGGACGGTCTAGTCATATGTGACACATTTTCTTGTATTCATAGCAACTAACATCCTTTGGAAATTTCGCATCTTTCTTGAAGGAAATTACAACTCCTTTATTATTCTTATAAAATTTTCTGATTTTTATGGCCATTTGTCCCATATCCATTTCTAAATCAAATGATTCAGAGCATTGTTTCTTTTTGATATCTTGTTTCATCTTTTCGCTCTTCTTCTGAGATGTTCCTTTCAGAGCAGTATTTTTACTTTTTATCAAGACTTTATGCTCATCATCTTCATCTTCTATCTTAGATTCATACTTCATAAGGGTTCCAATAAATTCTGTTATATATATTTTTAACAGGTGATGGTGGCCTAATGGTTGGTAATATCTGATTCTATTAAGTTGGTAGTACTCTAAGTACTTTCAAAGATTCATCTTCTTGGCTAATAGGATCTCCCTAGGCAGTAATTTTGTTGAATATCTTTATAATCCTTTCATTCATATGAGTGATGCTTTCACCATAAATAATTCTAAATGTTTAAAATTTCATCTTTGCTATAGAATATCTCATTTTTCTGACATTTTCAGTTCCATTATAATAAATATCAATATTCTTCCACATCTCATAAGTAGTCGAGCATTGATATACTCGATTAAATTCATCTGTTCCTAGACCACATATGATGACATTCATATCTTTTGAATTTATATCACATTTTTCTTCAGTATATGCACTCCTTGTTTTAGGTTTCTCAGGTATTTCATAAGGAGTAATAATTTTTTAGTAGACTTTATATCCAAGATTTTTCAAGTTGATGATCGTCCTCAATTTCTGACATCCATAGTTTTCACCATTGATGTAAGAAGCTCAAATAATTGACATTACCTCTGGTGTACCAGTCATTGATTTATCTGTATAACCTTTAAATTCATCTTTCTAAAGCTTTAACAAATAATTCCACCCTCTGATACCAATTGTTAGATCAGGTTATAAGAAATATACACAAGAGGGGGGGGGGGTGAATTGAGTCTTTCAAAACATCTCAAGAAATCTTGATGATAATAAATTCTGTCCTTTTATCATTACAAGATTATTTATGAAACCAAAATAAACAAATATCAGGATGCAAGGATTTATAGTGGTTTGGGGTACAAAGATCCCATAGTCCACTCCCCCAATTCTCTTCGACACGATATTGGTGATTTTTACTAGTTGGTCCACTTTTCATGAGACCGTCGACAACTGAGTGAATGCAGTTGACACCTTTATAGTTTAAGGCAAAAATAAAGCCTTCAAGTTATAAACACAAAAACCATAAAACATTATAATATGAGAATCTGGTACTCAAAATAGATGAGTATTGTTTTTATAAATACTTTCTAATTGAACTTCATAGTTACTGCAGTACGCAACAAATAGTAAATGGATCATTGTCTTCAAAAAAATTGTTCTTCAGGTAAGGGTAGTTCTAAATTGATCCAGTTTCAATTTGATCATGAAATATAATCATAAACAACTTAGCAGTAGATTCAGGATAGATCTCCAATATAGAACAAGTATATCTTAAATGTTTCTATTTCTTATATAAGACAGAATCTGGTCGTTCTTTGTTGAAACAAATTTTTAAAAGATCTTTTTAAAGAATTAGTGAATCTCAGATTTTCTGAAACTCGAATATCTCCAGATTTGAATTTTTTAATCATCGTGAATTTAATAGACATCGTGTCACCTGTGTAATCTTAAAAATTCAGATACACAAAATACATAGAATAAAGATGAGCGCCTTATTCATAAATTTAGATCCAAAACGTCCCCTGACATATTGATATATTCAAATATTTAAATAATATAGTAGTCGTAACTTCCCTTAATAATCAGAACTAAATAATCCTCCTAATTAGATCCTCTTAATTACATATAATTGGCTCTAAATTAGTCAAATATTCACTTTAAAATCAGGCTTCAAATCTTTCTTGAAATCAGCCTGATATTCAGAAAAAGAACATTGTATAATAGAGTCGCAAATTCAAATCTCTAATGGTTAATGAATTCAAATGTAGGGTTCCAAACATAAGGTTGATTACAAACGTAAGGTTGAGGATCCATACTTTTGTCATCTACTTTCAAATGTATGGTATATGACCTATCCCTTTCGATAAAATGTAAGGTTCATTACAAAATTATGGTTGATGATCCATACTTTTGTGAAGAAAAAGTAATGATCATTAAAAAAGTAGGATTGATGATCCATAATTTTGTGAAGAAAATGCATGGTTCTTCATCAAGGCTTTTTACATATAACACATGTAAGGTTATTTACAAACATAAGGTTAATGAACCATACTTTTCTGAACACCTATAAAATAAATGTAGGATATAATCCTTATGGTACGTTATCAAACATATGATATGAACTGTGTTTTCATAACACCCTGAATAGCTTCCTGAACATTTTGACAAATATTTCATGTGAATCGTTTGATTTAATATTATTACAGAATTGGGAATATAATGAATATTAATTTCATGAAGTATACTTAAAGTAAAATAATTAGAATAAAAAATAAGAGTATTTGTGAGAATCAAAATTATAAAAAAAATAAAGAGTATTGTGGAAACAACAGATTCTCAATAGAATTATGTACCCAAATTAAATTTAAAAAGTTGCGACTATGGAATTTGTGTCATAAACACAAAAAATTGATGAGAAACCCTTACCACATCACCAAAGTGAATTGTAAGTAATTTTAACTTCATGTGTAAACAATTAATATAATTAACCATGTATAATAAAATCATATAAATGTTTATAATTAAATATTTTATTTGAAACAACTTATCACCAATTCATTAAAATTCATTCATTATAATCTTCATTTCAGGTGTTAGCTACCTTATTTTTCACATGTGTTTTGATAAATCATTTATAATACATGTATTTTGATAATGGATCCACGAACTCAATAATTTTATTCAAGATTAAAATATCATATATTACTAAATATCACCATCATTTCACGTTCCTTAGTCATTCATGTCGTAAATATTATAACATAAGGTAGGTGGTAATGCTGGCCTAAACAAGAGTGTGTTATCAAGATCAAATAAGGGAGAAATTTCTATTTTGTAATCATAATATAAAAAATAAAGAAGATTATCCATTTAATATGTTCCATATATATTTATTATATATAATTTTATAACTTTTTCCTAATTCATTATTTTTAAATTGAAATATATCACATATAGAGAAGGTATTTTGTACATACTCACAAATGATACATCTGTTGTAACGATATGAAATTTTGGATAATTAAAATTAATATGATATTCAATTAATTTGGCACATAAAACAATAAAATACCACAAAACTCAACTAAATATAACCACTACATTTTAAAATTAAATTAACAATATAAATTTTATTATAAAAAAGTTAAAAAATTAAAAAATTTAATTATTATTATAATGACCTCATTAATTTGTTTTTAAAAATATTCCTTTATAAAAACAACATTTATGAAAAAGAAATTTATTTTACTATATTGATTAATTCTATTAGAGTTAAAATACTATTATAATAGTTAATATTCATATTTATAAAATTATAAATAGACATTAATTTTTTAAATTTTTATGAAATAATATTAATTCCATTTGAAATTAAAAAATTAAATTTCCAATATAAATTTCTTATTATTAATATTAATATAAATAAGTAAATTTATTAATTTTTGGATTTAGATTTAATAAAAATAAATTCATTTGTGAATGTAAAGAGTAAAAAAATTTCTTTGGTATTTTTTGGAATACTTGTGAAATAATTTATCTTTAGCTAGATATTTAAAAATATAGTTCCTTTCTAAAATCATAATATTTAGGAGCTATATCAATAATTTATAATGATATAAAAAATATAAATTCTTTTCTATATAAATAAGTTATTTACTAAAATAATAAATTTAAAAAAATATTTTTAAATTATAAAACCTATGTAAAAAAATTAATTAATTTTTAAAAAATAATTTTTTTAATTAAATATTATTTTCATAAAATTATACTATTGAATTATTTGAAATACCCATGAAATATTTCAATAAACCAATTAAGATAATAAAAATATAATATTTTGATAATTTTGTCAAACAAATAAATTTTATGCCTAAAAATATACTTTAAGAACCAATGTTTTTTCGTTACCTGAGTTAAAAATAAAAATAAAATTTCAAACCCATTGAAATTTAATTTATAAAATGTATTCCATATTTATATGTATCTAGTTCATATTATTTTATAAAAACCATATTATTTTTAGGTATTATAAATATATTACTTATGTAAAAACTAGGTATTGTAGAAAAAATTAAACAAATAAAAATAATAAAGAAAGGGGTAAAGCACCTGAAACATGTAAAAAAAAGTTTAAAATTGTGTATTTGAGAAATTTTAGAACTTATCTCACACTTTGATTGATTATTTAACTATTTTTGAGCCACATGAGATGTGAAACAATTTCTCACTTTATATCAAAGGGAAATATTTTAAAAAAGAGATTCCCAGTATTTATGAAAGGGTCCTCTAATCACCCATTCAGGACAACTCAAAAAATAATACTTCCATATGAATCTTTCCAAATTAATAATTCTTCATAACCCACTTATTGATACTTGATCCTCTGGTCATTATAGATTGTGTTTTTAAATCCATTTTTACAAGTTTTTCAAGGGAATGTTGAATATCTCAACATCTTTACTTGTTCTTCAAATCATCTTCTCCATTATATATTACATTCTAAAAAATAATTTTCTAAATTATGTAAAATTAAATTACTTTTAATTTTATAAAAAATATTATTATGTTACTAGAATAACTTCAAACATTATTTCCCTATTTCTATTATAAAAAACAATATTATAATTTTAGGTTTGTGGGTTCAAATGCCTCCATAAAGCAACAAAATCCAATTTATCACCCGTACCTCTATTCTCTGACTATATAATTTTTATTTTGGAATAAATGTGACATATCTAATGTAATTGTGATTATAAATTTTGAAATTATAATTCACCTTCATTCTCTATCATTCATCAAGAAACAAAAATTAAAATCACATGTTGTGAAGACTAGCACATTCATAAAGTAATATATATTATTTATATCTAGATTACTTTTTATTTGTTAAAATATATTAAAATATTAATAACCTACTTAAAATGAACATAATAATATCATAATTATTCTATAATAATTACATAAATCATGATAAATAAATCACATAATCATAATCCTCCATTAGTCAGGATATATTCATGATTAGGTCGATCTAACTACTTACTTGAACTATTAAATAAAATAAAATCATGAATCATTATGAGAATTAAATTAAAAATAATATGTGATAAAAATAAGTAAATAAATATTTTATTTTAGTTCTATATTGTTATATTTAATATTCATCACATTCATTAATATACCAACATTTGTTCGTTGAATGTCATTGAGACATGATCATATTCAATTTCATATTTTGGAACAATAATTAATGAATATGTATAATGAGTTTATGAATTTATATATAACTATAAATAATTAATTATATTAACTTTTATGATAAAAAATGATGAAATTTTGGAGACAAAAAAAATGGAATATATGAAATTAGTTAGAAACTATTTATATTACTCACACAGGAAACTGTAAATAGATATTAGAAGACTAATATATATATATATATATACATAATTTATAATAAATAATTTTTAAAAAAGGTCCTAAAAGGATTAATTCTATAAGAATTATCTATATGATTAGTTAGTGTGGGGATTTTATGGTATATTTTTAAGGCTCAATATTGATTATCTTTTTATATAATGGGAAAAATGTCGTTTTGATACAATGAACATTGGTTCCAGAAGAAAAATATTTTTCCTAAATCTGTTAAAAAATAATCCAATAATGGTATCTACAATGAAATTGAAACATTTTGGGGGAAATATATTGTAATTATTTATGTGTATCATTTCTAGTGTTTAATTTGTTTTAGCACCGAATCTAGGTGTGTGGGATCACAAATACGTATTTTGGTATCAAATAAAATATCCATAACCGAAGTTGGTAATTACATGGAAAATAGGGCGTTCCTGATCCCCATGGGATGGTGATAAGATCCTAGCCATTAAGTACTTCATCTGTAAATTATATTTTCACATGGAACATATAAAATTGAAAAATATAAAAAGAAAATTTTAGTATGAAATGAATTGAAAAATTTGATGAAATTATACAATCCTTAGAAAAAACTACATCCACAATCATTATATAAATCCATGTAAAAAATTTCCATAAAAAGAAAAAATTATATGTTTCATAGTGTCACCTTTATTCACCTAAATCCCCTCTAGTGAATAAACACATTGCTACCCTACAATGTATTTCCCTTACCCATATTTGATAAAACAAAATCTACAGACACCCATAAGTGTATATAGGGTTATAGAAAAAGAGACAAATAGGATACCCACATGAGATTCATAAGATTAATCTATAATATAAAGTAATTATTCATAGGTAAATAATGAAAAATATTAATATAAATTTATAAAATATTTAATATAAAATATAGACAATTCATCCATCCCACAAATTAACAAAGCATAAAAATAAGACAGTTTTCAATGCATTCCCATAAAAGTTACACAAATTAATTTCAAAGGTAGCCACTAGAGAAAACCAAACCTTGTATAATAATAATTACATGTTATTTAGGGTCCTTGATCCATTATTACCGCCAGAAGGTCACCTGGTGTACACATTAACCTATCAGATTTCATATTGGGGTAATCTTATAAACCCAAGTGTTTCTCCTAATAAATACTTAGGAAACATAGTGAAGGCCTTACCGTAGTAGAATAGAATTTGTTGGAATAATATCCTCCCTGATGATCATTTACTTCCTCATCAATTATCATATTCCGGTCTGGTATATCAAAACCATTCAAAAGTGAATTTGATCTATGAAACCAAAAAAATGCATTAAAAACATAATGTTAACAATATTGTGGTAGAAATAATTTTTCATAAATTCTTCCAAGACCCACCATATTTAGTAAAGACCTTACTCATTCATTTTCTGAAAATATTCCAAAACAATTCAATGATAAATCCATAAATCATGCCTTCCAAGAATTTCATAATCAAATTTCATAGAACATAGAATCATGGTTTTGTAGAATAAAGTGAATCCTGAAACCAACAACCTCAAAACACATGGAATATCAACATCCATGAGTAAAAACTATCCAAGATAATGAAATGGAATTATGAATTAGTAATGGATCAAAATTAAGAATTTCTGGTAACAAAAATCTAAAATATTATGTTTTATGAATGAAAAAAACCAAAGGAAACACATACACTAGAATTCAAAAGAAACACACCATTATGATAGAATATTAAAAAAAACCCTAAATTAAATAGTGTATATAAGAGGAATATTATTAGAAAAATGGATCTAAAAATTTCCACCATTTAAAATCTGATTCATAATGAGAAAGACGAGGGATACAATGAATAAGGAGATGCTAAACCAAAAAAATAGATAAACTCCCCATTAAAAGATCATATATTCCATTATAATTTTTATCTAAAAAAATAAGTTTTCTAAGATCCAATGAAATCCATGGATAATCCTAAAGATCAAAAGGATAACGTTAAGGTTAAATAATAAAGCTATATGGGGGGGGGTCATTGGAATTTATAGGAAAAAATAGTGAATATTTAACCATGGAACAATACCTACACCACTTTACAGAGGATACTAAAGTGAAAAAATCTATATCATACTGTATGTGAATATTCTAGAATAGATCCTTGTAATATTATTTACTAAATTCTATTTTTTGAAAATGATGAGATCTTATAAATGTGGAATGGGGGACTACATGACAACATAACAAATATATCATGAAAAAATGACACTATGAAGAAGAAAATACTACAGCCAAGATTCTTGGAGTAGAGACCCCAAAATTGGTAGAACAACCAATTATTACAACTATTCCATAGTAACCAAAACATTTGGTAGCAGAACCCTCTATAATGAAAAATCATATTCATACGATACAGTTTATTTTCACCTGAAAAAAACAAGTTTTAACAAAATAATAACAAAATCTAAACATTACGATGGTCTTACATGTATGAAATACAAAATTTTTTTAATACTCACCAACATATTAATTTCTTACCTTAGATATATATATAGAATATGGTCGGTACAAAAATTAATGAGGATTATTCTCCTTCCTAATATATTCCAACTCCCAAGTCTCATAAAGTGTAACCCATTTTTCCATAAAAAGTGATCCCATGGTATATCTTTTCCATATAGAAGATTCAACTAAAAATAAAAAAATGAATAGGATTTTCTATCATAAAGATATCAAGTTATATATTGAGGTCCTCACAATTTAAAAAATAATATATGTTTGGATGAGACCTTTCTTGTTTCATCACATGGATGACATTGTGAATTGATGAAAAACATGGGTGGTATGTCCAAGAGATACTACATGTTTCAAATCTATTAAATGATCTCAAACAACCACAAATTTATAAGAGATTTTTTTTCCTTTTTTATAATATATCTATGACCAAATCATGATGATATTTTCAAGAACACGTAGTCACCAAATTAAAACTCTAATGGATGATCATAACGATGAACATAAGATTTTTACCAGCCTTGAGACATCACTAATTGTTGATGGATTAACTGGATTCCCACCATTGTTTCTTATAAAAATATTTCTAATATCAAGGTTGATTCATCATCAATATTCCAATAGATAGTATATTCACAAATAAGATGATATAATTCATAAATAAGATCCATTAAAATGTAAATTTAGTAAATTTTATTATTATAAAATTTAAATAGAGAAAATGTCTATCCCAAAAACATCAGAAGTTCAAGACATTGGAACATAGATTATATTCAAGAATTTTATTAGACCATTCCATCTTCCTATACATATGAGGATGATATACTATGCATAAATCTAAATTATTATACATTGACTGATGGACTCCCTTCCAAAACCATTAGGTAAGGCAGGGGTCGATATCTAAAAAAATGTTCAATATTGTCCTGTAAAACCTTTACATCTCTTACATATACCACAACCTAATATTTCCACTTTATTGGTGTTATTAATTAGTATAAAATTATATTAATTTTTCAATATATCCATAAAAAACAATGTGGAATTCCTACCTCAGGGAGTTAATGGTAAAGAAAAAAATTAATTCACATTCAATATTTGTGTTGGAATGGAGAGGGGATAAACCAGACATGAATGACTTTAGTAATAAAACATTTATATATTGGAACATGTAACATCAATACATAATGTCATATGTGTCATGTTTCACTCTAGGACACCCAAATTGGTGCCTCATGTCCTAAAATAACTTCTTGGTGATAGGGTAGTCATCCCACATATAAGGATGAAAATATATATACATGACCTTCCTTTCATTCATTGGAACAAAATAATAATTCCTCAATAAATTATACCCTCCTTGTAGAGATACCATGGTCACACACAAGAGTGTATAATTCCCTAGGATCTCAAATCATCATGTTTAATTTTAATCACTTTCATATTGGCTATTATTATAGGATAATATGGATTCAATATTGATTAAGTTCTGATCAACAATTCAATCGAGAACTCCACCCCAATCCACAACCCACCCCCACTCAAGAGGGAAACCATATAATTCATTCAAAATCAAATTAAGAAACTCGTTGAATATTATAGGGAGATCACCACATTTATAATCTTATCCCATTTTGAATAAAATAAAAAATTCAAATATATCGCACTCGGGAAAGGGTTGTATCATTTGAAAAGACCATGTTTCCCACTCACCTAAAAACACATGAAAGTTCCCATCATGTTAAATTAAAGACACCCACCAATGAAATCAATTTATTAGGTTCTAATGATAAATCATACAGTCTATCCAAATAATAACATTTTGGAGATCATTTATGTGAACTAAAAAAATCCAAAAATATCTCCATTTGGAACATAATGAAAGAGTGTGGAGGGAAATGAAAACCCTACCCAATGTTTGTTCCAATAGTCATCACCAATTACAAAAATAATTAAATGATTATTTCTTGATATTTTAAAGGATTCTCCACCAAAGTAATCATGAGGGAGCGTGTAAATATAGTATCAAATAATGTTTTATCTAATTAATAATAAATAGAAATGGTACCTCTTACAGTTGTATCAACTTCTATTTGAAACACTTATACAATATGTAACTATATCCTTATGAAGGCCTATGTGTAAAACCACATAGTCTATTAAGAGTTTCAAAAAATAATATATCCTCTAATATCCAATAAAGCTATTTGTAATTGAGTTAAATAGATCCTAGTAAAACTTCTACAAGTGAAAATAATTCTCACATGTGTTTCATACTTTGAGAGGTATGAAGAAATAAATCCTTTCATTTTCCAATATAGAAACATTGAATGTAAATAAAACAATTAACCACTAATGTTGAAACATGAAATTTTTTCATAAGAGAACCAAAACTATTTCTTATTTTAATCACACTCTTATTCCCATTAATCTTGAATGAAACACATAAATTACCACCACATCTAAGATAGACTCTGCTTAACCCAAACTTATGGCCAAGTCAATCTCCACCATCAATTCCCTATACACCACATCACCAAAGGTGAATAAGTGTAACATAATTAACTATGACTACATATAAACTTTCGTACCCATATAAAACATTGATGCATAATCTTATCATTATATATGATATTAATAGAAAAGAGGGAGAGATCATCAAAGAGGATATCTTACAATATCATTGACTATTTAACTTTATCAAGGTTATGGAACTCCATGGATTCCTAAATGTTCTTCAATTCTAGGAAGAAATTCATTGTAATACTGGCTTATATGTATTTTCACTCCAATCCCTCATGCTTTTAATCCATGAAAACCAAGTACCAAAAATTTTTACACGGACCTTCTATCTAGAAGATGATACACCTCACATTGACTTAATTTGGAGTCTCTAGGAATTAAAAATGTATTTTGATCATTCCAAAACAATATTAATCTTTGATAGGGTCATTAATCCCTTAAAAAGTAGTTGTTTTTGTGATAAATCACCAATTCTCAATTTCTATAGTCATACCTTGAAGGTTCCTCTTCTCTATCATCAATAGGGGCAGTCCCTACACCTTGGTCAATAGATCAGACTGTAAAAAAATCCTCCAATCATATTCCACTCAAATAGAAGGTTTTCCTACCATGAGTCATCATAAACATCCTCATGAGAAATTTTTGGATGTCTTTGGGGGTATGGTACTCCTCCTCAATAGGAATAGAGGAAAAAGAACACGAAATCCATGAATCAATTCTAGTGTTTATTAATATATGTCAAATATAATTATAAAGAGAAATTAAAAAATAAATATATCAGTCAAATTTCGCTATATCAAAAGGAAACATTCCCGAATAACCATTCAAAACATAAGTCTAATCATGATGTGATATAACCACGAACTCTCTTCATACCTATACCATATTTCACCTCATTACATTGTCACATATATGAGGAAATATCAAAATCCATTAGGATAATGGATGTAATAAAACTACCAAATAATTAAAAAAATATGAAATGCATATTACCCAACTATCCATAAACTAAGGTGATATTTACCTAACCTAAAGGGTATTCCTAATCCTCAACAGTTGAAGAAAAGTTCTAGGGAATAAATAATTACCATTGGTTATTATTTTTCCACAAAAAATATAAAACAAGTAAAATTTGATATAGAATATTTCAGTATGCCAAAAAATATAGTAGTTGAGAAGATAAAATCTTCTAGAAAAACAGGTTCTCTGATTCATAAAAGATCCAAAGTATACATGTACAATAAAAACATAAACTTTATTTAAAACGACATCACCTTCAGACCCCACACCTCATTGAAGAACAAACCTACCAACACCATACTATTTCTTTCTAGTACATACATCATATTAAATAAAATCTACATGTCCCCAATGGTATATAAAAGGTGTGATCCAAAGGACCCAGCTGAATCCCACCATGTTTTTCATAATAACACTTTATAAAATTATCCAATTTATCCAAGTTAGATAAAGATATTTCATAAGATACAATTATATACAATTAAACACAACATAGAAAAATCTCACTGATAGCCTATAGGGCGTTGTTAATTTGTATAGGGATAAAAAAATTAAATAATTTAAAAACCCAGAAAACCTAACTAAAAATATAGAACATGGAAATTATGAGTGTCATACGAACATGTATGATTAATATATTATATTATTTAAAGAAACCAAAATTGATATTTCTATTATTTTTCCTTTTTGATAAAAAAAGAAATAAATAGAAGAAAATATTATGGAGAATATTAAGAAAAATGAATTCTTTGTTCAGTGATTTTTAGATTATTGTGATATGGATTCAATTTGTAGTATATTTTTTAGGTTTTGTAATGGAATTGTGTCAGTAAGATTCCTTGGTATGGGTATCCTGCAATAATCCAATGATTTCACTATTAGAATGGCCATATAATAGATTCAATCACAAAATTAGGCAACCAAATACCATATTTAAAAATAACGAACCTATATTTTATCATGGTCATACCAAAAAAATCCAATTAATTGATGTAGTAAAATAAACCCCAACAATCACCAGAAATGGTCATGAAATTGAAAAAAAGGGAAGATTGGAATTTATAAATTGAGTTGTATAAATCCAAAAAAAGATCAAAAAAAAAGAAAAAATCCATAAGTAGTACATCCCCCTAAAATCACATCACCTAAAATAAATAAAACTACTCACTCATAGTATAAATGATGAGAATGAGAAACATAGATACTTGGAGAAGAATAGCTAGAAGAACTGTGGTGAACCAGGGCTCTGGAATGTCACTTCGTCATCTGGCTATCTTCTGTCACCATCACACTTTCTCTTTTGGACTATTATATATTTGAATGTGCATCCGAGTCATGATTATGTAATTATTTCTATCAAACCCTTGTCTGTGTCTCATTTAATTTTTCCCTTCATTATCGCGATGTGTAATGTACATTCACATCATGTAATCTTTTAATTATCAAGAATCATGAATTTCAGTTTATCTCTTCAAAAAACTTATCTCAAAAATTATCACATAGAGTAAATGGATTAAATGACATGTAATTGTCTTTCACAGCATGTAATGGTTTCACAACTTGTCTTTCATTACAACATATTTTGAAAACTCACATCATGTAATCAGATACAGAACAATTAATTATTCTGCTCTAGTACGACATCTCCTCATTGGCTTTAAAAAATCATGTGTCGAGCAGCTTCTCTTTTCATGTGGCGTGATGGTTTATTTAGATTATAAATTCTCCACCTCCTTTTCCTTTTCCAAATGTTCATTTTTTTCTTGACATAAATAAAAAAAGAAGTTTAACATTCCAAATATTGTTAGGATTATTAATTTATATACATAAATTAATACATTAAAATATTATAAAATATATTTACAAAATAAAGATATCAAATACCCCTACACTTGAATTCATACTTGTACTCAAGAAGAAAACCTCAAAATACTACAAATTACCATCACTATAATATGCTTCATATTCAATTTCAACAAATGTAATTGACTAAAAAGAAAATTAAATTTATTTATCATCACCTAGGAAATTTTTTCCATACCTCAATTTTCAAAGAAAAAATGTTAATAAAGTATTTTTCTTTTTCTCATATTAAATATACAAGAAATTTAAATCATAAAATTTCATTTTTCAACTCATTATTAACATGAATTCCATTTTAAATTTACCTCACATGAATTTTTTCATGCATTAACAAGATAAAAATTAAATAAAATTCAGAACATACCTAAAAAACATGTCATATCCCATATTCATGCAAGGAATATGACATATCCAACATGTAAAGTAGAGATCATAATTAATCATGAGGGCTTTACCATGTAGGATCAAATGACAATGTGTCTTTAGGGTATGTGGGTAAACGACGTAAAATAAGTTACAAAAATGATGTTCAACTCTAAATCATTTTGCATGACATAAAAAAACTCAAAAAATGTCTCCTTCTATAGATGTCATTTCTATCTTCCCCCTAAAAAGATAAAGGTGGTCTCATAATACATGTACACACAATTAATGAATCAAACTATCTGTTTTCATGTTTTTTTTATTTTGAATGTTGTGATTATGAAAAATATTTCATCCACCATCAAACCACATATGATTAAAATATCATCGATCTAGAAACTGGTGATTATTTATCATCCCAAAACACAACAATTTTTTTCTATATTTTCAAATGTTTTTCTAAAAGGGGAATGAATAAAAAAACAAATATGATTTCATGGGATCACCCTATTTCATAATATAAAATCCCACAACAAAATATATATAATGAAGTATATCTTAGTGAACCAAATAATCTCCTAACCTCATACTCATTCATTTATATATCATGAAAAACGTTTAAAGGAATGTTGGAATCGACAATATAGACTTGTAAAATGGATCATTACCTAACAAGAATGTCCATGTCTTTTATAGTATTAAAAATGGATTAATTCAATGTGGGTATCAGGATAATGGATAATAAAAAAATAACTCAATCATTTAAATGTGATTCAGTTCAGTCATATCATAAATAAGATGTTTAGAATATTGTAGAAGTAATTAAGTATGAGTTTATCATGAAATATATAAAAAAATAATGGGAAATATTATTCTTAGTGTGTGTCTCATGAATGAGACAACTGGTGGGGAAAACTAATCATTGAAATAAATATTAATAATTAACTCAATTAATGTAAATATCATAAATTTAAAGCATTACTAAATAGAAAAAAAATCAATTACAATGATCAATAAGATCCTAAAATCATGATTTTTAAAATCCTAATACACATTCTTATCTATAGTAATTATTTTCCTCAATTTTCTCATTCAAATTTATTGATAAAGAAATTTAATATTCATGGTGTGATAATTGTGCGAAGAAGTTTATGTCTCCTAGTTTGGTTGATTAAATAATTGATCCAATGCGGGGAATGAAATTGGAAGTTAAAAACACTACAATATTTTAATAAGGGGGTAAAGTTGAAAAAACAATATTTATACTCTTACTCCCCTTGAAAATAGTCATATCAATCATGGGCTGTATATGATGTGTCTGCACATTTTCATAACGTGTAAATTGGCTTTATGATGTGTAATTTTTTTTCAACTTATTCTCCTATTTCTTAATTCTCTCTTCTCATAAAATGATGTTCCATAAAAAATAAAATTAAAAATGTTATATCACATTTCATAATAATGAATTTGAAAAAATTTACTGATGAGTTTGTTATCCTAAAAATAGAAACAAATAAATAAATATACAAAAAACTCAAGTTGCCTCCTTGATTCCCTTTTGTTTATCCTAGTTTTCTAGACCTTAACTCATTCACTGCTAGGTGGTTTATGGTAGAAAAGTGTTGACATGAACTAGATCAACACAATGTTGAAGTTGTGATTTATCCATATATATTGGTCTTCACCCATTATCAAAAAAAAATTTCACTCCAAAACTGGTGAATACATTCTCAATCTTCATTGGCCAAATCCAGTGGTTCATGGACCTTATCGAAAAATCAAATGGAATTTAATTGACTATCCAAACATGGTTTAGTTCTTTGAATTACACTTTGGTTAAAGTTCCAACATTATCTTCATATTTTTCCATAACTTCTTTAAATTTATTCATCTTTTCATACCTTCTTTTTTAGTATCTACAATAGCTACCCATACTATTCTTCCATGTACAATATCAACCTCGTGTTTTAGAATAATATCTTCTTAGAACTCATCAATTGTTTCATCTGATTTATGAAATGGTTGATACAAATTAAATTTCAATTCTAATCCTCCAGCTCTTAAACAAAATTCTCTATTGTGAACATCAAAAAGTTCCCTTCATGTATCTAGGAACAGTCTTCCCAATATTATTATGAGATTCTCTTCATCCATGTCATTCCCTAGAAAATCTACCAAAAAATTGAACTTTTCTAGTTTGATAATGACATATTCAAGTAGCACTCAAATAAATATCACTATTCTATCATCTTGTTGCATCATAAATCAAGTTTTTTGTATCTCTCTCAATCCCAGTCTTTTGAATATTTTATATGACATTATATTTAAACTAGCATTAAAACCAAATAACACATTACCAAACACAGTAGTACCAATAGTAATTGGAATAGAAAAAATTACTTGGATCAATCTTCTTATTTGGTAAAATAATTGATACTACTACTCATATTTATATTTCGAGTGGAATGGTGGTTAATTATTCATGATTCGTTTTATTCATCACCTACTCCTTCTTGAACATTTTATAGACCCACATGTTTGTAACTAACTTAAGAAATAGTATATTGAAGTCTATATTTTTTAATATCTCAAAAAACATGTTTTTTCGTTTCATCAATCTTTACTGGATTTCACTAATCTAGAAATGGAAGTAGTGGTTGGTATGGAGTTGGTTCTTCCTATTTATTCGAAGCTATTTTATATATGTATGTTGAGATATATATGTACCTTCTGTTTTTTTCTGAAATTTGAAAATTGAGGAGAATTATTAACTTACCCATCATAATCATCTCAAACTAAGACATCATAGGATTCTCAAAGGAATATATTAAATTTTGTGGAGTTGATCCAAATATAATGTCATCAACATAAATTTGAACAGTCATAATACTTTTATTTACTTTATTTATAAAAATATTTGGTTCATCAGTTCCCTTAATATAATTTCATATTAAAAAAAATACTATAAATATAACATACCAAGAACTAGAGGATTGTGTAAGTCCATATAAAGAATTTTTATGTTTATAAATATGATCAAGATGTTTTGAATCTTCACAACTATGTGTTGGTTCAATAAACACTTCCACTTTAACATATCCATTAAGGAAAGTAAGCTTCAGATCCCTTCAAAAAAATTGAAATTAAAAAATACTACGAAGGCTAATTGTATATGAATAGATTCATGTCTTGATACCAGTGCATCATATTCTTCATAACCTATTACCTCTTGTTGATTATATACTTTATCAACCATTATATCATTATTTATAATGTTTATTCCATTTTCATCATATTTTTTTATGGAATCCAATTTTAGTCTTATTACATAAGTATCATTAGGTTGTTCAACCAAGGCCCATACTTTGTTCTTTTTGAATTAATTTAGCTCATCTTGAATTTCCTTAATATAATCCTCATCACCTAAAGCTTCTTTAGGATTCTAAGTATCATGTTGATAAACGAATGAAAGATGTTTTATTTCATTCCTTAAAGAACTTTTATTCCTAACAGGTTGATCAACATCTCCATTGATATTATCACTAGTATGAATCATAAGAAACAACTAATTTCTAGGGTTTTTTAAAACCTATTCATCAATATAATGTAGAAATTATTCTTGAGTAAACAATTTAAATACTATTTCTTGGTTATTTTCTTTATAAAATGAGTTTTCTAAAAAAGGATGAAAATTTGTTTTAGAAAACAAATCTGTGGATGTTGGTTGATATTGTTTAAAAACTAAAGGGTTAGTTTAATCACACTTAACATGTATTCTTTCCTCAAAAGTACAATATTTTTTTATTATAAACCATATATTACTTATAAGTAGTGGAATAACGAAAAAATAAACCTTCATTAGAATTGGGTGTGAATTTGTGTATGTTGTCTTTAATATTCAAGATGAATACATTGTATCCAAATAATCTGAAGTAAGAAACATTTGGTTTCTGGAATTTCCACAACTTGTAATGTGTTTTATTAATAAAGTGTCCTATTAAAACTCAATTTATAGTATAATAATAACTACTTACTACTTCATCTAAATTTTTTTGAAATTGTGTATTCACTTAACATGGTTATTGTTATTTCTTGAAGAAAATGGTTTCTTCTTTCAACAACACTATTTTTCTAAGGGGATCAAGGATATGAAAAGTTATATGTAATTATTTTCGGACAAAAAAAAGTTTCAAAATAAAAATTTAAATGTTATCCACCATGATCACTAAGAATAGATATAAATGGAAGGTTTTTCTCATTTTTAACATTGGAAACAAATTTTTGAAACAAAAAAGTCTTCATATATCATTAACATAAAATAAACCCATAAATTTCTAGTGTAATCATCATCCAAGAAAAATACATAATACTTTACCAAATAATTCATGTTTGTGTATGAATGAATAAATCTATGTTCCCTAAATGTATTGAATCTGATTTTGATAATTAATTAATAGATTTAAAACATGACTTATGTTGCTTACCATATTGAAAAGTGTCATAGAATTTTGTAGAATAAAACATAAGTTCTAGTAGATCCTTACAAATTCTTTTCATAGTAAATTTACATATGTCTTTAAAGTTATAATGTCCTAACATTATTTTAAATAACCAATATTGATCACCAATTTCACTAATAAAAGGTAAATCATGGATCCTATGGTCTTTTAAGTAAAGTGCACAAACATTCTCATTATGATTAGTAGAAAGAAATTATTCATCCTTGAAATTGTTTATTACACATTTATCATTTCTAAAATTCATAAGGTAACCTTCATCAGATAATTTAATTATGTTTATAAGATTTTTCTTAAGATATATAAATGTAAAACATTTGAAATAAAAGCTTTACCTTGAAGAACAATGTTACCTATACTGATAATATCTCCTGTAAAATTATCTTCTTTGGTAAATTTTCCAACTTTCTTATTGATAATATTTTTAAAAAATAATTTTCTCCACTCATATATCTAGAACAACTATTATCTATGTTCCAAGAATTTTTTTTGTTGTTACTTCTTTTTTTCCCTTGACAAAAATAGTCTTTCAGAACACAATCCATTTTGGGTCTTTTATTAAAAAAAATATTTCGGGTAGCCACCATTTTTATGTAAAATAATATTTGTAAAATCAAAAGTAATTTATTTTATTTATGAAACAATTTTTATTCCATTTTCCAACATTTTAACATTTAGTACAGAAGGTTAAATCTTTTGAACAAAATAGTCATTTCTAAAAATAGGTTTTTTATGAAAATAACTCATTTTTAAACCAGTACCATGAGAAAAATTTATATTATACAACTTATCAAATTTTTATTTAAAAATAGTAATGTTATATAGGAGTTTCTTTAATTAATAAATATTGGATTTTATATTTACAAGAATATATTTACCTTCCCTTGTATTAGTTTATGAATTTCAATTTTTAAAACAATTTTTTAAAGATCCTTTTTTAGAAATTAATTTTTCAAAATATTTAAAAATATTATTTTTACGAAATAGATTTATCAAAATATTTAAAAAGATATGATTCTTCTCTTATTTTAACATTTATCCTTGAATTTTCATTATCCAAATTTTTTCTAATTTTTCTGTTTACATTTTCTATCAAATTTGAAAATCAAGAAACATCATTACCTGAAGGTATACATTTTTACTCTGATGAGGATGATTATTCATGAGAATATATGGAATAATTCTCATTAGTATAGTTAGTTTTTAAAGAAATATTATTATGATTTTCTATAGTGTGTACCTTTTCTATGAGGCATTGATTTATAAGATGTACTCTATTAAGAAGACATATGTTCTTCTGTTCGGTGCATTCTTGATTTGAAGTGTTTTCTGAGGAAACTCCTCCACTTTCATTCTAGGAATCATTTGATTTCACTAATTTATTTCCTTTTTTACTTGTAATACTTTTTCTAATTCCTATTGGTATTTCATTCCATTCTGTATTTCAATTTTATGCTTTGGACAATTGGGTCTGATATGCCCAACTTTCTTAAACTCAAAAAAGTTAACTTTAGAAACTTTCTTTTCATTATAATCCTTGTAACATTTATTATATAAGTTTTGAAAATCCTTCATAATGACTATCTAGTTCATCCTACAATCAATTATATCTAGTTCAATATCAAAATGTTCGGAATCAATTTAATTAGATTTTATAATAACATTCTTCTTTTCAGAAGAAAAAATCACTTTTTCTAGTGCCTAAAAATTAGTAAGAATTTTAGTAGTATTGATATAAAAAACACCATTATTTTACATGTATTTATATACATATATCTTAATCAACCCTCATATTTCATAAAAATACCAATTAATTCATCCTTAGTTCTATAACTTACCTTTCATGTTTCATCAATTGATGTCCTCATAGACTCTCATTCTGTAAGCATGATGTCAATGATTTTCTCAATGATAATTTCATCATATAACTATTTTTCCCCAACATATTGAAGGATAATAATAATTTTCAAGAATATTTGATGAATCTTGGAAACTAATTCTCATTGTAAAAATTCAATGGCTTGATAATCAGCTCTTAGCATATCTCTCTCCATATAAACAACTTTTGGGGTTCCAAAGTCTGTAACCTATAAATATTTCAAATATTATTAGAATCTTCACAAGAAGAAATATGGATATATATTTCTTGTTATATAAAATATCAAAGTGTTCCATACCTTTTTCTTCAACTAATAATCTAGCTTCTCTTGATTAGTAAGGTCTTTATATCCTAATCAGGTATTTTAAAATCACTATTCAATATGAAATTATTATCTACTCTTGTATTGATCAAAAAATTATTCATTCTATCCATCCAATATTTATAATAATCACAATGAAAAATTG
Source organism: Viscum album (assembly GCA_963277665.1). NCBI lineage: Eukaryota > Viridiplantae > Streptophyta > Magnoliopsida > Santalales > Viscaceae > Viscum > Viscum album. Next base: position 644,925,443 of record OY728127.1, read on the forward strand.
TTGGTCTATTGGGATAGAGATTATCTATGGATATAACTTTATGTACTTCCATCATTAAAAAAAGATATGAAAAAATTCATTTCCACCACACATGTTACAGTATGAAATATTTATAAAAATAATGGTTATAACAAATTTATTAAAATTCATTAAAAGATAAAGAAGAAAATATGTTATGAAAGTATTTCAGAAGTGGAATCATGTTGTGATACTAATGTTTTGATAAAAATATGACTTATATTGGTGTTATGATTAATGAATAATTCATTCATGATTGATAAAATATGAGTTATATTATGTCAATGTATCATAATCAACTTGGTTATGATAAAAAATGAGTAAAACACTTCCAATCATAAAGAGAATGACAGTATCATATTCAGAATGGATATGATTATATGATAGAATAAACAATGTAATCCCTAAATATATGATGTAAATAGATCTTATTAAAGTTAGATATGATTTTATAAACATGTCATTTATTAATAGTAGATCCGATTAAGTTATACATACTTTATTTATCATAATGAGAGTCATTATGATAAAATATAAACATGCAATTCATGGAGGAATTAAAAAACTTGTAGTAAACAATTTAAAAAAATACTGTATTAAAATAATGACTTATATCTATATTGGAATGAATGAATCTAATTTATACATAAGATTATGGTAGCCACATACCTTGTATAAAGGTCCATTATTTTATACTAACAAGAAAGTCTATATTTATTTAATAAATAAATCCCTCTATATGAAGATCAGATTCTCTATCTGCCTACCCCAGGTAGCCCTTGATCCAATGGATCAGATTCTATCACACTATCCCCTTATGCTTTTGATCAATATGATGATTGATACCTCTATCTTCCTATCCTGAAATCCATTATTCATATTCACACAATCATACCCAATGATTGTAAAACAAAATACTCTAAATTATTACAAATACTTAGATCAGTATATCCACACCTCTAATATTCAGAGCTCTCACAAAATAGAAATTTAGAAATGAAATTGATCAATATAAAACTATTCAAAATACTTTGTATTTATTTGTATCTCCCCAATTTTCATCTTGATCTCCCAAGGGTCATATTTTATTTTAGTTTTTAGTGAATACTTTAATAGTTATAAAATGAAAACCTGGGATAACAAAAGATGCAATGTTCTATTGTTTTGAATCATTACGATGTAAAAGTAATTCCTTATATTTGAAATTATATAATCATATTCAGAGTATAAAAATGGAATGGCAATAAACAATCTTATTAATGTCATTATGATTTATCTTTAAAAGTATTAGTACGATATTTATCATTTCCAGTATCAGTACAATTATAAAGTATTCATCATTATGAAATTCATGACAGAAAGCTATATAACTATTCTGATAATGGTTAATATGATCTTTATCGTATCTATACACATTATGGTAATCATAATGAAGAATTCAAAATTGTGTTCATGAAAAACTAAAAACAAATTAAATGTATGGTAAAAGATAATTTTTTCTATAAATGTTCATAAAATACATTGGATGTAAAGAGTTCGTAAATAAAAAGAGAGTGTTTGTGATTTCCAAAATAAAATGGAATAAAAAATTTATATTTAAAACATATAACTAAAAAAACATTATAGTAATTATTATTCAGGATGATTGGAATATTTATTTAAGAAATATACATTAAAAAATATTTTTTTCCGGCCTTTTGTAAAAAGTACCTCATTGTGAAAATGAAAAAATGTAACTTTTAATAATTCATATAAAATTTAAATAAGTTTAGAAAATAAAATAACCCATAATTTTAGTATATTAAAAAATTATATAAAAAATATCATAAAAAATATTGACATAGAAGAAAAATATTCCCGATGGAAGCGATAAATATTGAAGGTTTCTAATCGAAAACATTCTCTCACCCTTGTTAGTATATAGGCTCGGGAAAATAAATAAAAAACTGGTAATAACAAAAAAAATGAGAGGAAGAAAATATATGAGATTTAATATGGCTAGATCATATAATTCAATTATATGAAATGTACATATAATAAATCTATGTAAAAAGATAGATTGTAACATAAAAATAGTACCACATTGGTTCCTTTTGATTCATAAATACTATGAAGGAAATAAATTCAGATGAAATGTTAATACTATAAACATAAAGGGATTAATTAAATAATATAAAAATTTGGGATTATGTAAACCAATTGAACTAAAACAATCTTTACTATTGAATTTGTCGCATAAAAACAAAAATTTGATGTGAAACCCTTAACACATCTCCAAAGTGGATTGTAAGAAATTTTAACCACATGTAAAAACAATTAATATAATTAACCATGTATAATATAATAATATTAATATTTATAATAATATAATTTTTTTAAAACTTCTTATCACCAATTCATTAAAATTCATTCATTATCATCTTCATTTTGAGGTTTCAGCTACCATGTTTTTCACATGTGTTTTGATAAATCATTTATAGTACTTTTATTTTGATAATGGATCCATGAAATCCATAATTTTATTCAAGAAAAAAATATCATATATTACACAATGTCACCATCATTTCACATTCCTTAGTCATTCATATTGTAAACATTCTAAAATAATGTAGGTGGTAAAGTTGTCCAAAATAAGAGTGTGTTATCAAGATCGAATAAGGGAGAAATTTATAATTTTTAATCATAATATAAAAAATATAAAAGCTTATCCATTTCATATGTACCATATATACTCATTATATATAATTTTATAACTTTTTTTAATGTATTATTTTTAAATTGAAATATGTCACATATGGAGATGGTATTTTGTACATACTCACAAATGATGCATCTGTTGTAATGGAAAGAAATTTCGGATAATTAAAATTAATATGATATTAAATTAATTTGGCACGTAAAACATTGAACCAACAAAAAACCCAACTAAAATGTACCATGATATATTTAAATTTCCTTAAAAATATAAATGTTATTATAAAAAAGTTAAAAAGATTAAAATAATTAAATATCATTATAATGACATTAGTACATTTTTTTAAAAAATATTTCTTTCAAAAAACAATATTTAAGAAAAAACAAATTTTATTTGACCATATTAATTAATTTGATTATAGTTAAAATATTATTATAATAGGTAATATTCATATTTATAAAATTATATGTAAAAATTAATTTTTTTTGAAATTTTTATGAAATAATTCTAATTCCATTTAAATTTTAAAAATTCATTTTTAATAAAAGTTTAATATGATAAATATTAATTTAAATAAGTAAATATATTATTTTTTATATTTAAATTTAATAAAAAAATCATTTGTGAATGTAAAGAGTAAAATATTATATTAGGTATTTTTTGGAATACTTATGAAATAATTTATCTTTAGATGGATACCTTAAAATATAGATCCTTTCTAAAATCATACTATTTATGAGCTATATCCAGAAGTTAGAATACTATAATAAATATAAAACATATTTTTAGAAAAAAAAACCTTTTATTAAAATAATACATTTAATAAAATATTTTGAAATTATAAAACCTATGTCAAAATATTGATTAATATTTAAAAACCATATTTATTATATTTTGTTAATTAAATATTATTTTCCTGAAATTATTCTGTAGAATTATATGAAATACACATGAATTTTTTTAATAAACCAACTAATACAATTAAAACAAAATATTTTGATAATTTTATCAAACAAAAAAACTTTATGCCTAAAAATACACTTTAAGAACCAATGTTTTTGGGTAACCTAAGTTAATAGTAAAAATAAATTTTAATACCCATTGAAATTTTATTTGATAAAATGGATATTATATTTTTAAGTAGCTAGTTCAAATTATTATATAAAAACGACATTATTTATAGGCATTAAAAATAAATTACTTATGTAAAAAGTAGTTACTGCAGTAAAATTTAAACTAATAAAATTAATAAAGTAAATGGTAAATCACCTAAAAATTTCTAAAAAAGTTTATAATTATATATTTGAGATATTTCAGACCTTATCTCACCCTATGATTTATTATTTAACTATTTTGGAGCCACATGAGATGTGAAACATGTTCCATCATTATATAAAGGTGACATATTTTAAAAAAGAGATTCCCAGTATGTATAAAAGGGTCCTCTAATCACCCATTCTGTGAAGGACCCCGGAACACCCTAAGAGGAAAGGGGTGAATCATGGTGTTAAATTTATCTTTTTAATGTTGTGGATCTTGTTACCACATTGGTAGGAAATTGTTAAAACTGTCCAACAAAAGAAATTAGTAAGTTGACACATCACTTTTACTTGGTTCACCACAAAGGGCTACGTCCAAGGAGCATACACCGACAGGTTGTCAGTCAAACGTAATTCCACTAAACTTCACTAGATGTGGATTACAATGTTTAGGTATAGTCACTCTGTCCCATGCACACTGCCTTTGCAGAAGTTCAGGGATAGCTCACTGCGTCATTCGGGTCACTCCCGTTGACTCCCCCTTGGCTCACTGCCTTTGGTAAAGTCTCAGTCAGTTTATAGACACGAGGGTCTCTTCAGTAGATTTGCATTGAAGTATTTGCCTCTACTCAACACGAGACTATGCTTTCATTGAATTCCTAAATTGATGCTCTTGAACAAACTGAACCACAGATCCAGATAATCAAAAACGCGTATACAAGTTTCACTAACAATTGCCCGCAACACCTACCCTTTGCGCGCAAGACCATACTATTGAATGAAAAATTTTCTTTTTTTTAGCTCGAAAAAATATTTTGCGCAACAAAACCCTTTTTCACGCAACTGATTCCTCTACTCGCCGCTCCAATTTTTACGCGCAACACTTCCTTTTTCGCACATCTCGGAATATTTCGCGCAACCGAGAATATTTCGCACAAACCCCTTTACACAATCCTTTTACATGCATCAGACCTAGAAACTTCTCTAAGTATTCAATTGTATGAAATGAGGGGGGTCACCTCTTATTTATAGGCGTCTCAGACCCCCACGTGAAAAACCCCATTTGGCGCGAAAAACTTCTCATCTGGCGCGTAATCTTTCGCACCAGTATTGTTTCTCATGCACATCTCCAAATTTTCCGTGCATCCCATGACTTTTCCATTTTTCGATGTTCTGATTCTAAAACACTATTTGCGTGAAAAACCTCGATCCTCTATTTCGTGCACCACACTGTTTTTCATGCCCAGCTCAATTATTTCGCACACAACCCTTATTTTTCACACACCGCATTCTCTTTACGCGCACCTGCTTTAACCAACAATCCATATCTTCATTTTCCGATTTTGTGGCCCAAAAATTTGGCTAACACTGGGAAATGGCGCCAGCTTCAATACTGTTTGTCTGTTTGAACTGTATGATCACTTTTCTGGAACACGTTCTGAACTTCCACTGAGGATTGACAACAAACACAAACCATACTCCAATTCATGCATGCAATAGCCATGGTTCCAACAATATCCCCCTATGGGTTGGTTGGAAATCACCAAATAAATTCAATAGATCACCATCCACATGCAAACCAAAAATGCAAGAATCAACTCAGCCAACACTCTAAGTCTATGTTAGAAATGCTCGGTGTAGAAAACAGGAGAGGAAGCTTGAATTTGGTTCCTATGTTTTGGAATTCTCAATGACGTCCAAGAATCATTACATGCCTGATCATGCCTGAATTTATTCGTTTCTTCCCCATTGAAAATAAACCCAAATACCGGTAATTTGTTCATTGTTCAGCTCAAACCATACCCCCATGGATAATATCTCCCCCACAAACCTACATCACATCCATAAACAGATAAAAATAGTTATCATAATCGTGAAGAGGGGATTTTCGTAACCTCCTTATGCTTTGGGAGGTGGCTAAACACTGAGGTTCCACTGATGTTTCTCAAAAACAGCCGTTGACAGTGGCTAGGTCAGGATATCAGCCACTTGCTCATCAGTTCCCACATGATCCATTCTAATCACCCCTTGGTGAAATTTTTCTTGGATAAAGTGATACATGATTTCAATATTTTTTGTACAAGAATGCTGAACAAGATTCTTCATGAGATAAATTGTGCTCTTGTTATCACAGTAAATAAACATTGGTTGATTCACCTCATCACCAATATATGTTAGTTGTTGCTTGATCCATAACAGTTTAGTTCTTGCCTTTGTGGCGGATATATACTCATCTTCAACAGTACTAAGAGATGTACATTCTTGTTTCTTGATCAACCAGCCAACACATTTCTGCCCAATATTGAAGGCTCCACCACTGGTGGAATTTCTGTCTACTCTATCACCAACCCAGTCAGCATTTGAAAATGCTGATAATTCACTATCCCCACCTGCAGTAAAGTATAACCCAAAGTTATGTGTACCTCGAATGTACCTCATTATTTTTTTACTACCTCCAAATGTTCCTCCTTTGGATTACTCTGAAAGCGGGCTACAAAACATGTTGCAAAGACAATATATGGCCATGTCACTGTCAGGTACAGTAGTCTCCCAATGATCCTCCTGTACATGGTGGGATCTATAGATGTCCCATCCTCATGCTTTCCAAGTTTAGTTCCAACTAAAATCGTAGTTGACATTGGTTTGGAGTCTTGTATATTAAACTTCTTCAGCATCTCTCTTGCATACTTCTCCTGAGAAATGAAAGTGTACTCCTTCTTTTGAATCACCTTATGCCCCATGAAATGTGAGAGCTCCCCAATCATAGACATTTAAAATTCTGATTTCATGTGATTGGAAAATTCATCCACTGATTTCTTTATTCTGCCACCAAATATGATATCATCAATGTAGACTAGAACCATGAATTGATGTTTTGGAGAATTATCCACATATAGATTGTGATCTACTCCTCCTATTTTGAATTCCAGCTTCTTGAGATATGAGTACAGACGGGAATACCATGCTTGTGGTGCCTGCTTCAAACCATATAGAGAATTATTCAGTTTGTAGACCTTTTTTTAATCAGTAACAAGTAAAAAACCCACTGGTTGTTCAATGTAGAATTCTTCTTCGAGTACACCATTCAAGAATGCTATCTTGACATCCATTTGATATACATTATATCCTCTTTGGATTTCCATGGCAATGAAAATCCTGATTGACTTCAGTCTAGCCACTAGAGAAAAGGTTTATTCAACATCAACACCTTCAATCTGGGAGTATCATCTACATACCAGTCGTGACTTGTTTCAAATAACACTTCCATGCTCATCAAACTTGTTCTTGAAGATCCATTTTTTACCAATCACATTGTGACCTTCGGGTCTCTGGAAAAGATTCCATGTCTGATTTTTGTCAATCTGATCAAACTCTTCATTCATGGATTTTACCCATGATTCGTCCTTTGTAGCTTCTTCAAATGAGGATGGATCCAAAACTGATAGAAATGCAGACTGCGTGCTATTCCTCATCCTCCTTGTTTGTGTGAGTGCACTCCTATCCCCAATTATGTTAGATGGATCAATATATGCTCTTCGATTTCTCCTGTGATGTTCAGTTGCATTCTCCCCAGTAAGAGTTTCTTCTTCAGATTATTCTTCTGAGTCAACATCATGATGTGACAGCTGAGTTTTTTGTACAACTTCATCTATTTCTGTATTTTTATTTTCTCCATGTTCACATTCTTCCTCACTTTCTATCACATCATCATATGATTTCCTTGATGCATTTGAGGTTTTCTCTTCGATTATCTTAACATCACTTCTTTACACAATCCTTCCTAATCGCTTGTTGAAACACTTTTAGGCTTTTCTATTCATTGGATACCCAAGAAAAATTCATTCATAAACATTGTCACCAAACGTCCCTTGATTTCCATCATTATTCCGGATGAAACATTTGCTTCCGAAAACACGAAATTATTTCAACAAAGGCTTCCTTCCATGCCAAAATACATATGGTGTATTCGTTTCTCCCATATAAAGCTCTATTTGATTCTGAATGTGCACTACAGCTTCAACAGCTTCCTTCTAGTAATGGTGAGAGATACCACTCTCAATCAGTATAGTCCTGGCCATGTTGTTGACTTGTTGATTCCGGTGCTGAACAACTCCATTTTACTGTGGAGTTCTTACATCAGCCACCTCATACTGTATTCCATGTTTTTCTAGGTAGTTCTAAAACTCAATGGATGTGTATTCCCCTCCATTATCAGATCGTAATAATTTGATTGTTCATCCAGTATCATTCTCGGTGATTCGCTGATATGTTTTCATGCAGTCAAGCACTTGTCGTTTCCTATGAATGACAATTAAACATGCCATTCTAATGTAATCATCAATTAAAAGGACAAAGTACCTTTCTCCATGAGTTCCATCAAAATTTATCGGCCCACATACATCTGTATGAATAAGATCAAGAAGATGAGATGCCCTTTTCTTCTTTGGCCGATATGAACTACATACCAGATTTCCACGAAGGCAAGCATCACAAGATTTCTCACTCTCATGCTTTGGGTTAGCAATGTCCATGAAAATCCTCAATTTTGATATTTTCTACTTGTCTTGTTGATTTATGTGTCCCAGTATCCTATACCAAATATTTTTTTCTTCTTCAACAGTCATGTAGAAATCATTTTCTTTACTATCAACCTGATACCGGTTGCCTTCTATTCTGTATCCCTTCATAAGTGAATTGCATGTCTTTCCATTGATAGTGAAGCCTTTCTGATTAAAAGTAACAATAATTCCTGAGTCACAGAGTTGACTCATGCTGAGTAGATTATGACAACGACCATCTATGTAAAAGATTTCAATCTTCTTTATCTCTGTATTATCCAATTCAGTACTTCCACTGCCTTTGATTTTCAGAGCTCTGTCATTACCAAATAGAACTGTTCCATCCACCTTCCTTTTGATATCTGTTAACAAGATAGCATTACCTGTCATATGGGATGAACAAACACTATCCAGAATCCAAGTACTGTTGATTTTTGTAGCTTTGAGGGCCACCTCTGCAAGGTGGGATTTCTCAATCTTCTTCCTTTCTTTCCATGAGACATTGTAATGAGTATAGAGCACCGATGGACATTAAATTATCTCATCTGTGTACATTGGTTCTTCATAGTTGAAGTCTTCTTCGAGAAGAGAAAACCAGTTTGAAAGAGAAACACTATCTTGTTGATGAGATTTGACTTGTCTTGAATTCCGATATGAGGTGTCCATGTCCTTTTTCTTCCTGCAATTGACAGCCTTATGACCAAAGTTAGAGCAACGAAAACAGTATCCATAGAAACTATTTCTTCTATAAGATGGAGGATATGAATTTAGTCTCCTCTGTTGATGTCCCAGATCATTCCCATTCAAGTAGCTCCTTGTCTCATCACAATATGACATGGTATGGCCTAAATATCCAAAAAACTGACACTTCATGAGAAGAAATGTCTTTTCACTTGAATTTCTCCTAATAATTTCTTCCTTGGGAGAATAGTTCGACAGCCTGTCATTTTTGAATGTTTGAGGATAATTTTCAGTTCTCCTTTTAGTTTGGATTGAGGTTTTCTTTTTCAGCACTTCAGGAAACGTTTCAACATGTCCAGCTGTTATCTTGTATTTCTTTTGGCTCTCTTTACTTCCAGTTGTTCATGTCTCAGCTTCACAGCCAATTCCACTCGTTCCCATGCAAGCGGGTCTTTGATCTCTCAATATTTTTTCAACCCCATCTGAACCACTCTTGGATCTTGCCAGTAAATCTGCATCTGAGAATCTTCCAAACTGTATTTTCTTCCTTGATTCTTTGGAAATTTATTTAGTCTCAAGTTTACTCCTAAGAGTAACAACTTCCTCCTCAAGACCCTCAACAGTCTTGGATTTTTCTTCAAGTTTGGAGGTGAGTTCATTGATGACCTTTGCCTTGTCTTCAATTATCAGCTTCAGATCCACTATATCATCATTGATTTCAAGAATTATAGACTATAATTTCACCAATTCTTCCAGTCGTTCAATTTCAGCTTCAAGTTGATCAATATATTCATTTGATTCTTCTAAAATTGATTTTCACTTATTGCAACTCTTACATTTAATTTTATGTTTTCTAACAGCATCCTTAAGCCGCAACTCGGGATCTGCACTAGTGTTTAACTGATTTTCTCCACCAATATATTCGGATTTTTCAACAGTGGCCATCATGGAAGCATGGATACCTATTTTAAATTTGGGTTATTCTTCTTCACAAAATTCAGTATCCTCATCTTCCTCTTCACAAACAAAACTCTTCCTCTGTATTTTCATTCCAGATTAGAAATCTCCCTTTTTGAAAAAACTTTTCCAAGGCTTCTCAATGTTTTTATCTTCAATATCTTTATCATTGATCTTTCTTAAACACAGAGAAGCAATGTGCCCAACTTTTCCACAACGAAAACATGCGAGAGGTAACTTCCCTAAGAATTTCCCTTTTCCTTCTGGAACTTCATTGCAATGAGAGAAAGAATTTATTTTTCTTTTTCATCTTTATAGCTACTATCTTTTGAAATTTTCAGTTTATCCATGGCCTTGAATGCCATTTCCTTGCTCACACGAGTCGTAGCATCTTCTGATTTGACTCTCATTTCATATGCTACCAAGCTGCTGAGTAGATCATCCAGAGAAAGTTTTGAAATATCTTTTTCCTCAAGGGATAATACCTTTGCATTGTAAAGGGGTGGATGTCTTCTTAATATTTTCTTTACAATATCAATGTCTTTGATTTCTTCACCTAGACCCCGAATTGCTCCAATGACTTCAGTAATTTGATTGAAGAATGAGTCTGAATTCTCTTCTGGATGTATATTCAGATCATCAAACTGATTGTGTAGAACTTGTAATATTGCCTCCTTAACTTTGATATATCCTTCATAAATATTTTTGAGTTTATCCGACATGTATTTTTCTAAGGTTCAACTCATCAGCTTTAGATAGATCTGATCATAAAGGGATACGGTGAGTGAATTTTTTGCTTTAGAATATGCATCAAGGATTTTCCTGTCTGCGTCAGTCATAGTTAAGACTATTGGATCAGTGACTTGTATTCCTTGAACAGTAGAAAAAAGAACTTCCATTCCAAGAGATCTTAGATGAGATCTCATTCTGTTCTTCCAGATCTGGAAATTACTTCCATCAAATAGAGGGACTCCTCTGACATTGCCTGAATTGTCCATAATGGTAAATGACAGATCAAACACAAGTTAACCTCCCTCTGATACCACTTGAAGGACCCCGGAACACCCTGAGAGGGGAGGGGTGAATCAGGGTGTTAAATTTTTCTTTTTAAAGTTGTGGATCTTGTTCCCACATTGGTAGGAACCTATTAAACCTATCCAACAAAAGAAAGTAGGATGTTGACACAACACTTTTACTTGGTTCACCACAAAGGGCTATGTCCAAGGAGCATACACCGACAGGATGTCAGTCATACCAAATTCTACTAAACTTCATTAGATAAGGATTACAATGTTTAGGTATAGTCACTATGTCCTAGGAACACTACATTTACAAAAGATCAGGGATAGCTCACTGCGTCCCTCGGGTTACTCCCATTGACTCCCCCTGGCTCACTGCCTTTTGTAAAGTCTCAGCCAGTTAATGGACGTGAGGGTCTCTTTAGTAGATTTTTAATGAATTTTTTGTCTCTACTCAGTACGAGACTATGCTTTCATAGAAGTCCGGAAGTGATGATCTTGAACACACTGAACCACTGATTCAGATAATCAAAAATGCGTATACAAGTTTCACTGAAAATTGCGCGCAACACCTACCCTTTGCATGCAAGGCCTTACTATTGTGCACAAAATTTTCTTTTTTCTCATGGAAAAATATTTCGCGCAACAACAGCCTTTTTTGCGCAACTAAGTCTTTTACGCGCCGCTCCAATTTTTAGGCGCAACTCTTCCTTTTTCACGCATCCCAGAATTTTTTGCGCAACCCAGAATATTTCGCACATACCCCTTTATGCAAACCTTTTATGTGCATCAGACCTTGAACCTTCTCTAATTCATCAACAGTACGGAATGAGGGGGGTCACCAATTATTTATAGGCGTCTCAGACCCCCGTGCGGAAAACCCCCTGTGGCGCAAAAAAAATTTCATCTGGCGCGTAATCTTTCACACCGCTATCATTTTTTGCGCACATCTCCAAATTTTTCACGCAGCCCATGCCTTTTCCATTTTTTGATGTTTTGATTCTGAAACATTATTTGTGAAAAAATCCTCGATCCACTATTTCACTCAACACACTGTGTTTCGTTCCCAACTTAAGTATTTCACTCACATCCCCTATTTTTCACGCACCACTTCCTCTTTACGCGCACTTGCTTTAACCAACAATCCATGTCTTTATTCTCCGATTTTGAGGACCAAAAATTTGGCAAACACTGGGAAACGGTGCCACCTTTAATCCTATTTGTTTGCTTGAACTGTATGATTACTTTTCTAGCACACGTTTTGAACTTCCACTGAGTATTGAAAAAAAACACAAACCATACTCCAATTCATCCATGGAATAGCCATGTTTCGAACATTCTGGACCAGTCAAAAAAGAATAATTCTATAAGAATATTTTAAAATTAATAATTCTTCAATAAAAACTTATTGATCCTTTATCCTTTAGTCATTATATATTGTATTTTTACCTCTATATCAAGAAGTGTTCCATGGGAATGTTGATGTTCTAAACACTTGTAATTGTTCTTCTAATAATATTTTCCATTATATATAAAATTCCAAAAAACTCTGTTATAATTTATTTAAAATTAATTTATTTTTAATTTTATAAATTTTTTATTATTTTACTATAATAACTATGAATATAATTTTCCTATTTCTATTATAAAAAACAATTTTATCATTTTAGGATCGTGTGATCAAATGACTCCATAAAGAAACAAAATCCATTTTATCACCCCTACCTCTATTCTCTAACTATATACATGTTATTTTGGAATAAATGTGGCATATAAAATATAATTGTGATTATAAATTTTAAAATTATAATTCTCCTTCTTTCAATATCATTCATTGTGAAACGAAAATGTAAATCATGTGTTGTAAAGACTACCACCTTTATCAAGTAATATATATAATTTTACATCTAGATTACTTTTTTATTTGTTAAACTCTATTAAAATCATAATAACCTCATTAAAATGAACTTAATAATATCATCATTCTTTTATAATAATTACATACTTCCTAATTAATAAATCACATAATAATAATCATCCACTATCTATGATATATTCATGATTTTTTCAATCTAACCACCTACTTGAAAAATTCAATAAAATAACATAATGGATCATTATGAGAATTAAACCACAGATAGTATGTGACAAAAATATGTAAATAAATATTTTATTTTAGTTCTATATTGGTATATTTAATATTAAGAACATTCATTAATATACCAACGTTTGTTCGTTTAATGTCATCAAAACCTGATCATCTCCAATTTCATCTTTCGGAACAATAAATAATGCCTAAATATAATGAAAGCATGTCATAATATATAACTATAAAATATTAATTATATTAACTTTTATGATCCTAGAATAATGAAATTTTAGAGACAAATAAAAAATGGAAAATATGAAACTTCTTGAAAACTATATATATTACTCACACATGAAATTGTAAATAGATATTAGCTGACTAATATATATATATATATATAATTATTATAAATGATTCATAAAAAAGGTCATAAAAAATTAATTTTATATGACTTATCTATATGATCAGTAAGTGTGGGGATTTTTTGGGATATTTTCAAGGCTTTATAATGATTAATTTTTTATATAATTGGAAAATATCCTTTTGATACAAAGAACAATGGTTCCACAAGAAAAATATTTTTCCTAAATATCTTAAAAAATAATCCAAAAATGGTTTATATAATGAAATTGAAACATTTTGTGTGATATATTTTGTAATTATTGATGTGTATCAATTCTAGTGTTTATTGTTTTAGCACCGAATCCAAGATCGTGGGATCACAGATACCTATTTCAGTATCAGATGAGTCTTTTGGAAATTAAATGAACCTATTAATTTATTTCTTATTATTATAAGAGATTATTTTTAAAACCCCTTTGGATATGTTTAGTATAAAATTCTATGTATTTGAAAATATCAATATATATGATAATTTATGGATTGTGGGGCTCTCCTAGAAATTAGACCCTTATCTGGATTCTATTAGTGGATTCAATCCATAGAACTCTTTCACATAGTTATAATAACCCTACAAATTTTGGATCATTTATTAACTAAGTAATCACCTGGTATATATAAATGAGGATTATCTGCAAACCATGTCTGAACCTCATAGAAGATATGATATGTTAAATCCACATTATCTCAAATAAATAATCATAAAGGGTATGAGTATGATAGTTACTAATTAGGTAAGATAATATAATATTTAAATGTCAATAGATAACCAATGATATAAAAGATGGAATCATAGGATCATCATAAAGTATCATATTTTAAAAAATAAGGTGTCATATGTGAATAAATCATTGGATAGATCCATTCATGTACATATATCAGACATTATCAAAACCATTTTGGTTATATAATTTGGCTCAAATAATACCACACACATAAAGAAGAGAAAGGTATGTAATTAGAAAACACCATGTCTTATAATTGAATATGTGAGCATAATTAAATGTTTTATAATATTATTTTATTCGGGTTATGATGGAATGGGTGAGTTTCATAGTCATTCCTAAAGTAGTGATCTCAATATTATAATTGAAATTATATTTTTACAGTCATATATAGTTTCATTAGTGATGGATATTTACCGAGGATATTTTTATTTATTCTATATGATATGAGTATTATGTGAAATATTTAAGGATTTATCATCATTAATTATGATTATGTGATTTGGAAACATATATTAAATGGTAATAAGAATATAATCAACTTTTTTATTGCAATGCTATCTTATTGTGTATAACTATTGATGAACAATTGATTGTGAGATTAAAAACAATCATGTTTAACTAATTCTTGATATAGAGGTTATACAGGGTGGATTGATTTTTATAAAAGGTGTTAGATACTATTTACAAATAATATAATTGATTATTGATTTAACGAAAATATTAACCAAAATATTTTTAGTGATTTTTATCTCAATTGTGAATTATGATAAATATTTACTAGAGTGTTACTTTTTATATTAGTCATTAATACCATTTGAGAGTAAAAGATGGATTTGAGTTTTTAAGGGATAAGTGATTTAAATTTATTTAAGGGTCTTAAAGAGTAATATTATTTTGGTAAAGGTATGATATAGAGAAAACATGATTAGTGTATATGCATACTAGGTTACTTTAATTTACGAATGCTTAATGATGTATAAGGAAAGATAAGTGACATGATATACCTATGATAGTTGGGTAGATTTCATGATAGATGTTACTTACAATATTAAGAATATGGTTGTCGAATCCTCACCTACTTTAATTAGTGTTCAATTAGTAAAATTTTGAGGATACAGTTTATTTAAGGGGGTAGAATATAATCACCTAATATTTTAGACCCATTAAATTGATACGATATTCAATGGATTGTTTCATATGAATCAATGAAATAACATAAAACATGACAAAAAAATAATATTTTCAATTACAAGATTAATTTAATCATTATTATATAATATGAAAAAAACCATTTCTGATAATTTTATATTAATTTTATTCTTTGAATTAGATTTTTCAAAAAAAATGACTTAAGAAGAACAAATTTTCTACCAAATTGATATTATATGTTAATATAATAAATACAATTGAATATTGATAAAAGATTATAATAATAGTTAATATTTAAATTTTAAAACTAATATTTTTTAATATATTATTAATAATTTATAATGAAATATCATTAAATAAAGTTGAAATTTGAAAATGAATTTTATAATAAAAATGGTTTTTTTCATTATATTTTTTATATTATTTTAACTATATATATATTTATTTTATAATATTAATTTGAAATAAATAATTTTATTTTGAATTTATAATGGAAATATTATATTATGGATGGTTTTTGGAATTTTTTTGAAATAATTACTTTTTAGTTAGTTATTTAAAAATACAGTTGTAATTAATTTCAAAGTGTTTATGAACTATATCAATAATGAAGTATAAATTTAAAATAGATAAAAAATAATTAATTTTGAAATATATTTTTATTGTGTAATAATATCCATTTTAGAAAACTTTTATAAATTTATAATAATTATTTTAAACAATTTTATTAATATTTTCATGTAAATTTTTTATCATTTTTTAATTAAATATTCTTTTGACAATATTTTTGTTTTGATATCATTTCAATCCAACAAAAAATATTTTTATTGTAGTAAAAAACTAAACTACATAAAATTAATGACTTATAATTTTACCCAAGACAGAAAACTTATTCTTAAAAATACGTTTGCCTCAGAATGAGTTTTCACTCGTTACATGGGCTACTGGAAAATTAATTTTCATTAAATAGGGAAATATTATATGATAAAATAAATTTCTTAATTGGAATTAGTAGCTAAAAATTAGTTAAAAATTCCCATATATCTTTTTTTCATTATAAGTAGCATACTATTATAAAAACATGTAATTTTGGAAAATTATAAAATTGTAAAAGAAATAAAACAGGGGGTGAAGGACTTAAAACATATTAATTTTTTTTATAAATTAGTGGAAAAGGTACGGTTGGACATATATTTTCCTAAATTCAATTAACATCAAAATTTGGATCCTCTTGACATGTGAAACATGTGCTCTAATTATAATATTTTGAAATATTTATAGAAATATAATTCCCACAACATATAAAAAGGGTATCTCACCATCCCTTTAAGGTAACAAAAAAATTATATTTCCACTAGAAACTATCCAAATTCATCTTCCCTTATAAACCTATTTATTATAATTATGCTTATGGTCATATGATATCATCTTAAGACCTTCATTTCCATGTATTCATTCAGTGGAAATCCTAAGGTCTCAAATGAGATGTTTTTTTAATATTTGTTCCTTTCAATGTTACCTTTCCAAATTTAATTTTTAGTTTTTATATACAAAAATCTGTATTGATTGTATAATAAATTTTTAAATTATATGGAAATAACCATTAAACAACATTACTTTGGTCAATTATGAAAAATCAAACCTTTATTCATGTATTGTGTGGACTACCACCTCCCCATAGTGATGAATTTCGTTTCTTCACCACTTTCCATCATCACTGATAATAAAAGTGTATTTGATGAATAAATGTTACATATTTAATAAAATTATTCTTATTAAGGGTTAAATTATAATCTATCTTAATTTAGTTTAATTCAAAGATTTGTGAAAATAGTAAAAGAGCATTATGTAGAATATCACCCCCATGATGTAAAATATATTTTTTTCATTTAGTTTATTTGTTATATTATAAAATATCATAAAATATGATTAAAAACCTTAAAATTATCTAAATAATAACAATATGAATTTTAATATTGATAATATTAAAACATAAAACTTCTATATAATCATAATCATCCATTAATTATATTATGAGATCTTTTTGGTTCGGTCTGACTATCTACATGAATAATGCTTCCTAATAACTTCATAGATTACTTTAAAAACTTAATTACTTATAAAATATTATATATATAAAAAATACAGATTTTATTTTCATTCTAAAGGGGTAAATGTCATATTAAATTTTTTAACTTAGCTACCAATAATTGTTCTATAAAAACTATTTTAAAATTATCATCATCAATTTGATATTTAAGTGTCATAAAAAACATAAATAGATATAAATTATAAAATTATATATAATTTTAAAACATTAATTATTATTCCATGTATGATCTAAGAATGATGATGTTTACGAGTAGAATGAATAACACCACTTCTGTTATGAATGTTTTTCAAAACAATCAATATTACACATACCTAATATTGAAAATATATAATAACTAACTATTATACATGTTGAAATTATTATAAATGATTTTCATAAAAGGATATAAAATGAGATATTATGAAAGATTTATATAGGTTATTGTTCAATGAAGATAAATTATTGTATGCAATGAAGGGTCATTATGAATTAATTAGTTTTTTATATAATATAAGGAATGTAATTTTGATACAAAGTACTTGGGTTTAACTAATTAAATATTTTACCTAACATTACAAATCTCTAAAAAAACATTAATGAAATTTTATTATTATAACTGATGATCTTAAAATTTTATATGTGTATCAAATCTAGTGTGAAATGTTTTTATTTTCATCAACAGATCTAGGAGTATGTGTTTAGGGATGGATCATCATTTTCTAATAAGAAAAATCAAAAAAAACTAGGTAATATTTTTAACATTATAGAATCATTATTATTTCCCTAATATATTATATTTTTATAGATTCCATCATTATAACAATAAAAAATATGGGGTGATGTAAAATAATTTGTGTCCCTACATAGAGGCGGTTGTCACAACCCATCCCCTAGAGCCCGCGTTGTGACTATCCCAAGCCCCTGTCCCAAAGGCCAAGGGCTAACGACTAGCACTGAAGGTGTCAACCTGCAAGTGGGAGGTATTTTCCTGAGTACCTGTACACACACACACACCCAACCATGTCCCAACACACTGAAAGGGGAAAACAAGTATACTATAACAAGGCTGAGTACCAAAATATAGCTAAAAGCAAGTGATCCAAAATACAAACCCAATAATAGAAACTAAAATAGAAAAGTACAAAAAGGATCTCTGAGGGCCATCTATGGAAAATCCCACCTGATCGTAAGAGTATTGAAGCTACTTGAAGCATTAGTAGTATCTAACATCTGCCTAGTCCTACTGGTACCGACTATGTCCTAGGCCACCATTTCCACTATTGTAGTGTCCATCAGTCCCGTCCCCCCTGAGCACCTCGGTCAAAGTGTCGATGGTCTGCACCAGGCACAAAACGTGTTGGTGAAGCCTGTGTAAGAGTGAGTATAATAATACTTAGTAGGGGTCCTTTAAACATAAAGGAAAGAACACAAATCTATCCTAAAATCAAAGAACTAAGCATAAAAATGAAGCACAAGATATCTCACACCAGGGAAATTCTAGGGTAGTGATAGTAGCATGATCAGTCATATCATCGAAATCCTCAGCATTTGGAGAAATAATCCTCTATCGAGTACAGCGGGACTTTCGGGTCACACAGAGCTAATTCCCACTAACCCTAGATTTATTTAGCACTTATCCCTGATGAGCACTCTGGGAATGATTTGTCACACGGAGCCACTCCCCACCGTGGGCCTTCTGAGTCACACATAGCTGCTTCCCAACTTGTCTGAACTGAGGTACTACTCATGTCGAGTATCTTGTGTCTACCAGGTCACATAGAGATTCTCCCAACTATGGGATGGCCGGGTCACATAGATACCCTCCCAACATGGGCCTACCGGGTCACACAGATCCTCTTCACACTTGGCCGTCGTTGAGCAGTAATCAGGTCTCCACCAACCACAAGGTTGCGTACATAGTGTACTTGGGAGAACCACTCCTCAAGCTATCTATCGCATCTCAACTTCAATGAAAGTCACCAAAAATCATAATAAAAGATATGCCTCATAAATAGGGCCCCAACTATGTAAAAAAACGTTTCAATTAGATGTGTGGTTTGAAAGATATGAGAATTTTAGTAACTAGGGGGTGGGTTGCGACGAGGCCTGGTCCGACCTGATCAACCCGACTCAAGTGGTCCCACATAGCTCGATTCATTTAGACAGACCCAACCTAACCTAGTTCTGGTTGGAGTCGGTATGGTCCATCCTAGATAGTGGGACAGGTCCAATAGGCCTCGTTGGACTCAGTTTGGTTAGGATGGGTTCTAGCCCATCAGTCTGCTCGACGAGCTGGTGTAGTCAGACCCAACAGGAAGGGAAGGGGTCCAGCTTGTCAGTGTGGGTCTGGCCCACTAGGTGCCAGTCCGGCCCCTTAACATGGATCCATCCTACTAGCACGGGTCCGGCCCGCTGGGCATGGGACTGGACTGCTAGGCATGGAACCAGATCGACCCACTAGGGGCTTAGCCCACCAGTCGATGACTGGCCGCTAGAGCGGCCAGTGGTGCGCCACCTGGTTGGGACACGACAACTGGCCACATCTGCCCCCCCTCTGTCCCATAGGATGTCGTGGGACCTCCACCTCCATCTGCGGTAGACGGAACATGGCTTCCTCCAGTTAGCCGGGTGGCTCAAATGTAGGCCACCTCAATTCAAGCAGTGCATGCCTGGCGTTGCGACATGCTGACAGGATGTTTAGCGAACCACTGGACGTGCTCTGGTGGTCCGTTCTTCACGCCGTCTACACCAACAGTCTTCTCAGGTCACCTTATTCACCGTGAAGGTATTATTTCATCCTTAACATTTATTTAGACGATCTTTCACAAGAGCACACAAGAAGAGGGGTCTGGGCCTTTTTTTCATGTCGGTCCTCACCCTCCGCATTAGAGGTTTAAAACAGGGGAAGGCTCAGGGATGTGTGTTCAATCATATCACGTGTTAAAATTAATCCCAGATAATAAATCCCCAAGAAAAAGTCTCCCTATAATATAAATACACGAACTGCAGATCAACCTATTCATTGGTTGATCTATGTTCGTCATTTCTAGAAAGATAAGAATTCGGAAGAACTTTGAAATAAAACTCAAACTCCTACCTCACTGAAGTTCGATGTCATAAAGTTCATCCTCGATAATTAAAGGAATAAACGTTTCTTCCCATCTCAGATCTTCGAGAGGCATAAATGATGATGGTGTTCATTTTTTGTTGGAGTGTAAGAATAGGTGGAAGTGTGTCAGACGATTCCTGATGATTAATACCCCATCATTTCCAATTCCAAAAAAGTAAAAAGAAACATGTCGCAGCATTTCGGTTAATCTGCGACCTCGCGTCGTTATGTTGATTCATTTATGAAACATTTTTGTTGTTACAGTTACATTATACCATCATTAAACTGCATGATACAGGCCATTAATGAGCCTCATTAATACACCCCATCACTACCTTGTCGCTGCACCGCAACGCCATCGGGTCACTGCTCGTCAGATGAAAAAATAAAATAAAATTACTGTTTAAAGTTATTTTATTATGTTCCAAAAAGTATGAAAATAAAATTTTCTATTTGGCCCTTACAAGCAGAAATTATGCTCATTATAGTCAAATACCAGCGTTGCGAGTTCAACGGTTACATATTATTTTTATTCCGATCACCAATTTAAATGGTATGAAAACCGAATCGCACGTTTAATAAATTTACCATAAAAAATCATAAATTTATTCTGAGCTCTCCTGGCCTCGGAATCACATGCCGTTGAATTTCACTATCTCGAAATAATTCCATTTAATTAAAAAAATAATTTACAGAGAATTTCTGAGACATTACATTCACCCGACCATAGGGATTTACGTCCCCGAAATCCAAAACAGAAACTAATCAAGCAAATGGGTTTATCGATCATGAATTTTGGCCTCCCGCCCCCATGTGCTCTCTTGGAGGTCCCTATGCTGCCACCGAACTCACACCAAAATAATCGAATACCCATGTAGGACCCTATCTTGTTGATCATATATATCCACTGATAACTCTACAAATGTCGCCCCATTATCAATGTCCCATTCGGCCTAGTCAATGATGTGTGATAGATCATGCACGTATCTCCTCATCAACGATACGTGGAAAACATTATGCACCTAGTGCATCTGTGGGGGAATATCTAGGTGGTATGCCACCTCTCCAACTCTGTTTAGGACATGAAAAGGTCCGATGAACCTCAGAGATAACTTGCCGCCCAAACCAAAACACTAAAATCCTCGTCAGGGTGAGACCTGAAGGAAAACATGATCGCGCTCCTCAAAATACAAGGGTCTCTATATCCTGTCTGTATAATATTTATCCTACTCTATGCAGTCCTCATCCACTTTTGGATGATATGAACGTTCTTAGTGGTATCCTGTACCAAATCTAGACCCATGAGTGATGACTCCCCTAGGTTTGTCCCGCAAATGGGTGATTTTAAAGGCCGACCATACAAGGAATCAAACGGTGCAATACCGATGGTGAAGTGGTAGTTATTGTTTTATAATAACTACACCAAAGGTAGGTGGTCCACCAAAATATGAAAAAAGTCAGGTACCCAATCAATAAGCATGTCCTCCAGGGTCTATACGGTCTGCTCCGCTTGACCATCCATCTGGGGATAAAAAGTTGTGATCAAGTGAAGCTATATCCTGAACGCCTCTTGTGATCCCTTCCAAATCCAGGATGAAAGAGTGCATCGCGATCTGAGATAACATTTGAAGGAACCCCATGGATCCACACTATCTCTTATATTTAGAGTCATCTAGAACCATCTATTGGTCCCTACTCCTAGATGGGACGGAAGTGAGTCGAAATGGTGAGTTGGTTAATAATCACCCTGATTGAGTCATGGCCCCCAGATGTATGTGGTATCCCTATCATGAAGTCCATTTATTTACCATCCTATGTCCACTTCGGTACCTTGAGTGGCTGGGATAAGACTTCTGGAAACCGATGAGAGGCCTTCACTGGCTGATAAGTGAGGCATCATGAAACGAACTCCACCACGGCTCTCTTCATCACATTCCACCAGTACTGACGTTGGAGGTCGTGGTACATCTTTTCCACCCTGGGATGTACACAACAGAGGATGTAAGTAACTCCCTAAACAACTCCTATAGCAATGTCACTGATACAATTGTGCATCCTTTGTAATGGACGACGTACCCCCCACATATCGAAAATCTGTTAGGAGCCCATCCTAAGGATAACAGAGAACATTGGGCCTCACAGTCAACATCCACCAATTGTGCCTCCCTGACTCGCTATAAGATTTTGGGAGTAACATTCATTGACCTAAGGTAATATCCTTAATCACCATCTACAATGGATATCTGCATCTTGGATAACTACTCTATCACCTCACTCAGAAGCTACAAACCGGTCCTTCTACTGAGTGTTTCTTCCCCCACGTTCCCCTTCCTAGGTGTATAGACTATCTCAAAGTAGTATTCCTGGAGGAAATATAGCCATTTACACTATATCATGTTCAGGAATGTCTAGGAGAAGTTATACCTGTGACTCTTGTGGTCAGAGTAAACTGTAAGCCTCTCACCCATCATGTAGTGCCGCCACGTCTTTCAGAAAAAGACCACTGCTGCAAACTCCAGGTAATGGGTTGTGTATTTCTTCTCATGTTGTCTCAACTATCATGAGATGTAGGTGATCACTTCTCTCTAATACATCAGGACAAAACTCATTCCACCCATTGATACGTTGCAGAAAACTACATACTCAACGCCCTCCTCTGGTAGTCTTAAGATGGGGGCACTTGTTAATCTCTGCCTCGGCTCTTGGAAACACTGTTGGAATTTCTCCATCCACACGAAGGGATATAAATTCCATTTAAAAATCCATTAAGGGTGTTGATACCCTATAAATGTCTGGTAAAAATCTATGATAGTAACCAGCCAACCCCAAGAAGCTTCGCACCTTAGTCACGCTCCCAGGTGGCTCCCAAACTAGCACTACCTCTATCTTTACTAGATCTACAGAAACTCCATACTCTAAGATGACATGTCCCAGAAAGTGGACCTCCTAGATCTAGAAATGGGACTATGAGATCTTACCATAATACTGGTGCTCTCAGAGTGTATCTAGGACTATTCGTAGGGGTGTAGCGTGCTCCTCCTCTAACGCTGAGTACACCAAGATGTCATCAATCAAGACCATGATGAACCGGTCAAGGTAAGGCTAGAAGATAATGTTAATGGGGCCCATCAACACTTATAGGGAGTTAGTCGTTCCAAAAGGCATCACGAATAATTCCTCATGGTTGTACCGGCACTTGAAGTCTATCTTCGGTACATCCTCATCCTATACCTGAAGCTGGTGAAATCCTGATCTGCGGTGTATCTTTTTGAACCACTTCGCTCCCTTCATCTAGTCAAAGAGGTCATCAATACTCAGACTTGGATACTTATTCTTCACAGTCACCTAGTTCTGGCATTATAAGTCCACACACAACCACAAAATCCCATATGCCTTCTAGAAAAAAACACTGTGGCTACCCATGGTGAAACATTGGGCCTTACAAACCGCTTCTCTTGCATGTCGTCTACTTGTACCCTCATCTTGAGAAGCTCCGTGGGAGCCATTTGATATGCCAGTGTGGATAACGATTCCATCCCTGGGTATAAATTGATGCAAAAGTCTACCTCCCTATGGGGAGGTAGTCCTGGAACATCCTCAAGAAAACAATCCTCATACCCATCCACCACTATAGGGAAGCATGGACTCCTATGATCCACTGGATTGAGGGTGAGGCTAGCCAACTGGTGAGTGATCGACTTCCCCATCCCCTGAGAGAGTCTGTCTAGCACTATAAGGGTTTCCTTCTCACTGATGAAGGAAAACCTGGTCCCATATCTACAGACACACCACAATGTATGCCTAAAACAGTCGATCTGAGCATGGACTATGGATATCCAATCCTTACTAAAGATGAAATCATATGGAATCAAAATTTCTACTAGGATATCCCAGTAGAATATCTCACCTCATAGTGTAAGATCACAAAGCCGACACTAGTGTGTAATCATAGAATCCCCACCTGTATGAGTATTTAGCCATAAGGATCGAGCCAATGCCTCCACCAGAATCTCCAAGATCTGAATGAGAACCATGGAATGGATGGAGTGACTAGAACATGTGTCTATAAGAACTGCAACTAGGGTGGAGAAGACACATATAATACCTTGGATCATCTCTAGAGTGTCATGGTCATAATCCTCTACTACTTGGAGCTGAGCTCGCCCCTATCCGACTTCTCCCTGAGGTCGGGGTGGACCACCTGGGGGTGGTGGCGGTAACACCTCAAACCATCTACCACTGCCTGCCACCCAACCAACCCCCCTTTCGCGTTCCCCACCCTACTGATCTCCTCGTTCGAACTACTACAGCTACCTCGGTGGCCCCTCGACCATCTTCTCATCATCTGTATGGAGGGACAGGCAGTCATGTGCCATGTGTCCCTAGCCATCGCATGCGAAGAACATCCTAGTTCCCAACCGAATCCCCCTAGACTGGGAGCCCTACAATTCTGACCCTAAGTCATGGGGTCGACCTCTGAAATACCTGACCTTCTTGGGGCCACATGTTTGGTGTCTTCTACCTACTAAAGACTCCACATCCTCGGATATGTTAGTGTCTCAAGTTGATAGCACCAGCTTTTCCAAGAATCTCTCCACAAGAAGGGATCTCTCTGGCACGCCGACCTATGTTGGGATGCTGAGAGAAAACACTGATGCCCTGATATTCCTCCCGATTCCCTATTCAATGGTTGTAGCCTACAAAAAAGGGTCTCACACGATGTCTGTGGAGTACTGAGATATCTTGGTGAGATTTGCTGAGTAATCAGCTATCATCATTATACCCTTATTAAGGTTAAGTAGCTTCTAAATGCGCACAAAGCACAATGTCTCGGGGAAAAAATATTCCTGGAAATGATGCTTGAAGTTTTCCAAGGTAAGGGTCACGTCTTCATGTGTATTGGTGGTCAAACTCCACCATCTACCTACTAATCCCTATAGAAATATCGTAGCCAAGATCTCAATCTGGGCAGGCGCTGTCCTTACTAGGTGGAAGACCCATGTTACAACTTCTAACCAGTCCCAAGTGACCTGAGGATCCATATCTCCCCTAAACCTAGGAGGTCTCTCTATCAGAAACTCATGTAGGACACTGGTCCTATGAAAGTCTTCTGTCAGAACCACTGATAGTAGTTTCTAACCATCGGGTGGTGGTAGTACTGGTGCATAATCTCGTGGGGCCATCTAAAGCACTGGTCCCCGAACGGACACCTCATCGCTAGGCGGGCTGTCCTCATGATCTCGTATCAGGATCCAGACTATTCATCCATGTGGAGGCATCCTGAAATAGATCAAGATGTTCCACAGTCAGAAGGATATACATGGTTAGCTTAATTTTATTCAAAATAACATATAGAGACACTTATGAAACCAATGATTTCATGTACTGAGACAAAAAGTAGGATTCAAAGTCCTGGTGTATGGATACGTCGTCCGCCACACCAATACTAGACTCCCTGAATCTGAAATTATAACTCGAAACACTTAACAATATTTCTAAAAAACAAAACATAGACTCCTATTCATTGAAGGGGGAACAAAAAACCATTGATACCACTTTTTCACCACCCATCCCCCGGGGCCCATGTCATGACTACCCCAAGACCGCCTCCTGAAGTCTAGGGGTATGCGACAAGTGATGAAGGCATCAACCAGCTAGTGTGAGGCATTTTGCTGTGTACCTATATGCACACACACACCCAACCATGTCCCAAAACACTAAAAGGGGAAAAACTATAATATAATAAGGATGAGTACCAAAATATAGCTAAAAAAGTGGGCCAAAATACACACCCAATAATAGGAACTGAAACCGAAATGTACAAAAAGGAGCTCTGATGGCCATCCATGGAAAACACCACCGAATCATAAGTGTGGAGAAGCTACAGGAGGACTAAGTAGTATCTTCCATCCACCAGGTCCTACTGGGGGCCACCTGTCCTAGGCCACCAAGTCCACTGTTATAGTCTCTGTCAGTCTCGTCCCCCTGAGAACCTCTATCGAAATGTCGATCATCTGCACCAGGCACAACACGCGCAGGCGAATCACGTGCATGGGTCAATATAAAAATACATAGTATGGGACCCCAAAAAACAAATGAAAGACAAAAAAGCAATCCTCAAATAAAATCACGAAGCATAAGAATGGAGAAAAAGACACCTCGCACTAGGTATATTCTAGGGTCGTGATAATAACATCATCCGTGATATCATCGAACTCCTCAGATGCTGGAGATATCCTCCTATATCTGGTACAGTGGGCCTAACAGGTCACATAATACTTATTCCCACTAACCTTGTAAAACTATGGTACTCATCCCTGATGTTTACTGTGGATATACTAGGTCCCAGAAAGCCGCTCCCCACCATGGTCCTGGCGGGTTACACTGAGATGCTTCTCACATTGTCCAAACTGAGTTACTCCTCGTATTGAGTACCGTGGGTCTATAGGGTCACACATAGTCGCTCCCCACCATGGGCCTACTGGGTCACATAGAGCCATTTTCCACTGGTCCGTTGTCGAGCAGTCATCATTTCTCAGCAAATCGCAGTGTTCCGTATGAAGCACGCTTGGGATAACCCTTATCAAACCATCCATTTCATCTCAAATTCTATGAATGGTACCAAAATTCATGCCAAAATATACTCCTTGTCAAGAGGGTCCCAAATATGAAAACAGATCATCAATCGGACATGCGGTTTCCCAGATACAGGCATTTTAGTAACCAGGGGGCCGGTTCTGATGGGGCCCTATCCAACCCGACCAACTCAGCCCGGGCGTCCCACATACCCCAGTTATTTTAGATGGACCGGAAATGACCTTGTTTAGGTCAGAGTCGGTATGGTTGAGCATGGCCAGTGTGCCAGGCCCAATAGGCCTCGCTGGACTCGTCCCGGTTGGGCCGGGGGTCCAGCCCACCGGGTCGCCCGATGACCCAATCTAGTTCGGCTCAGGCTGAAGGGTGTTTTTTTGGAACGTTGGGGCAGACCTGGCCTAGCGATGAAAGTCCGACCCACTAGGAATGGTATGGGCCTACTAGGTGTGGAACCATCCCAAACCTACTGGGGGCTCATCCCACCAGCCGTGGACCGGCCGCTGGAGGGGCCGGTGGTGAGTCACCCAACCGGGACGCAGTAACCAACCGTGTTTGGCCCCCCTCTTCCCTGCAGGACACTAGAAGGCCTCCACCTCCAACCGTGGTCTACATACCACTACTTCATTTTTCCATTTGGGTGGACTGGACCTAGGACACATCCCATCACACGACACCCGCCTGGCATCAGGGTTCCTACCGCCGCCGACACCGGCACAACGGTATGATGTTTAACAGAGCACCAAATGAACTCCTGTGGTCCGTTCTTCACACCTTCTATGCCGATGGTCCTCTAGGGTCTCCTTTTTCAACACGAAGGTATCATTCTTGCCATGTCGTTGATTTATATGATCCGTTCACAAGAGCACACAAGAGGAGGGGTCTGGACCTATGTTTGTGTCAGTCTGTACCCTCCGTGTTAGGGTTATTAAATAGGGTGAAGGATCAGGGATGTGTGTTCAATCATATCAAGTGTTAAACTTAATAACAGATAATAAATCCCTTAGAAAAAATCACCCTCCCACGAAACGAACGAACCACAGATCAACCTATTCGTTAGATGATCATTGATTATCGTTTCTAGATAGATATGAATAGGGAATAACTATGAAATAAAACACAAAACACTACCTCTTTGATGTTCTATGCCGTAGAGTTTGACCTTGAGAATTTAAGGCATCGACGCCGCTTCTTGGATCTGATCTTTGAGAGGTTTCGAAGATGTTTGCATTCGTTAGCCTTTGTTCTTCATTGGAGAGCAAGAACTTATGGAGACGTGTCAGAGGATTCCCACTGATTAATCCTCCATCATCTCCAATGACAAACAAATAAAATAAAACATGTCATAGTGTTTCAGTTACGATATGATGTCACGTCATTATGTTATTTCATTTATGATACAGCGTCGCTGTTACGCTTCCTTTATTGCATCGTTACAATGCGTGATATGGGTCATTAATGAAACACATTAATGCGCCATGTTGCTGCCTCGTTTCAGCACCACATCATCTCCATGTGGCTTCTTGTTGAAAGAAATAATAAAAGAAAATATCTTTCC
Organism: Viscum album; assembly: GCA_963277665.1. Taxonomy (NCBI): domain Eukaryota; kingdom Viridiplantae; phylum Streptophyta; class Magnoliopsida; order Santalales; family Viscaceae; genus Viscum; species Viscum album. The sequence continues at coordinate 644,954,346 of OY728127.1, forward strand.
AATGTTATTTTATTAATTTTTGAAAAGTCTGAAAATAAGCTTTTCCATTCGGCCATTGTTGGCCAAAGTTAATTCTATTCTAGGAAAATCCTAACATTGCAAGTTAACGGGTGCCCTCAAAATTTTAAAATGAGCCCCAGTTCAAAAGATAGGAAAACCCACTTGCACGTTTACTGAACGTATCTGAAAAAAAGTTTATAAATTTTTTTCGGGCTCTCCAGGCCTCGGAATCACGTGTCGTCATATTGCACAGTCTCTAAGTAATTCCATATAATTTGAAAAAATTTAAACAAAATTTCTGAGACATTACAGCGGTAGTCCGCACGTATGCACATACAATCCATTCATTCCCCATTTAATGGAAACGAGGATAAAATGGTTTTACCATAATACTAATATAATATAAGTATAGTTATTATACTCAAATATTTATGTTTTAATGGGTAAAAAATACTTCTAGGATGTATAATAATAAATAAACACTGAAAGAGTAGGGTAAAACAATCACATCACCATTACAAGACCCAATTTATCTCACAAATTGATCCTTAATAGTGTGGTATTAGGATAATAAAAATAGATAAATAATTGAATTTAATAATATAGGATTTTATAGTAAGGATTAAGCTTAGTTAGAGGTATCAATGACCAATATTAGGGGTGTATAAGTTGTTAACATTTATATGTGAGTGGAGGGACACACATGGAATTACATAAAATATTTAAATTATATAATATGATTCTCTTTTTCTTGTGGAAGAAAATGTATTTGGAATAAAATTAAATATTATAGAAATTCTAAATATTATAAACAAACAATATTTAAAGATGTTTAGGTGTCATTTTTGCCCTTATCTTTTAGTTTAATTCCCTTTATTAACCAATTTTATTCTTATACACAACGACGATTTTTTAATTTTTACTAGTTATTATAACCTAAAAGAAAGGTGGACTTATTAAAATATATGAACATGATGATTCAAATTTTTAAATACATTATTTTTTCAAAATTTAGTTTTTATATAAGGAATAAATTATATTTTAAATAAGTTTGAAAAATGAAATAATTTTTTTTTAGAAATAATGCATTTTCAGCATTGATCCGAATAAATATTCATTTTGTACCATTTAAAAAAATTATATAAAAGATAACATATTTTACTGAAGCTAGAATGAATATATTTCATTAGAGTAGTGGAAAAATAATATTTATTATATTTGATATGATAACAACACATAGCTCATAATTTTTTTTGAAATGTAACTATTTTTACCATTATTAGATTTTATATTCACTACAGATTATTAGATAACTAATGTATGGATATATTTATTTATAAAACAGTTCTCCTAAATATGAAATTATTTTCTATAAAATTTATTATTATATCTCTCCCTTAAAAACACATTTTTATTTTGGAAAACAATTCAATATATATTTTATAATTTGATTAATCTTATTCATAACTATTAATTCATCAACTCGATAATAAAAGGTTTTAGCATATCATGGTTGATCTACGGTTCAGGTTGTTTTTTAATATACCATATGAAATAATTTAAATTTAATTTAATATAAATAATATAAAATCTATTGGTATTAAATTCTTTTCCAATAAAATGAATTTCTCCCTCGAAATATCATCACATTGATGAAAAAGATGATAATTTTGGTTTAGCAAATCCTCAAGTTCACATGTTGGTTCCTTAAGCATTCGATATATCTAGAGTAAATTAACATGGTGAATAGTTTGAATCCATTGAAAATTATCACTATGATACATTATTTATCTTGTTTTTATTCATAGGAAAGATCATGAATTAGTGGTATAACCTGTGATTTTAGTACGTGTGATTGATTAATTATGTGATTCCATAAAAGAGATACATAGAACACATAATGAAAATGATAGAGGATTGGTGGAATATCCAAATGAGAACACATTTTCCTTACCCAATCATATTGAATGAACGTTCTAATATACATAGGGTTGAGCATCCACTTCTTTTTGAATCTCATAACCTTATTCAATAGGGAAATTAATCAAAATACCTTTTCACTAAAATTGTATTCTAGTTCATATTGATGGTCACCCATTTTACACATTAATTAACTATGAGATTCCTTGATATGATATGGAATTCCTATGAAATTGTGTTCCATTTACACATCTATCTCATTTACCAATTTATTTCTATATCCAACATGGTTCCAGTATGTTGGTTTTCTACACTTCCTTCCATATAGGTCTTCATCAAGAGACATTAGAATACTTGAGTGGAAAAAATTATTACAAAGGAATTTAGTAATAGGAAGTTCTTGATCCCAACCACCATCAAACTCTATTGAATATAATCATTACATAACCATAAAAGGTTTTATATTTCTCTTATACTATCCATAAATTTGAGGATGATAGGAAGTAATGAAAATATCTCAGTATCTAGAGCATGATGAAGATATATCCCGAACATCATGGTAATCATTGGATCTCGACCCGATTCAATAAAATAAGGTACTCCATGAAACCTTACCTCATATTCTATATATATATATATGAGCATTATCTTCAAGTGAGAAATAATATATGATAACAATTAAATGTTCTAAATTCAAAAGGTGATTGACTGTAACACAAATTTCATTATTCCCCTTAGCAGACTTGGGGGTCCTATAATTAAATCTCTATTGATGTTTTCTCATTTCAATATAGGTAGGGGTTATAGTGGTAACATTCTCTTATACATATTATACTTATCCTCGTATTATTGATATATCATGCACTGTGATATACTCTCTAAAATAACATTCTTCATTTTATCCCATAAAAAAATTCTCATTATTTTATCTATGCATCATTATAAATCCAGGATGTAAAATGAAAGTTGATATAAGATATTTATCTAATAACTCCTTAGATTATGGTATAATAGGGACACAAACAATATTCTTAAACCTTTTTATTCTATCAAAATCATGGTTGTAGTCAAGAATTTTTCTCTCATTTTTTAAATAAATAAATAAATAAATATATTCATTCAGTGCATATTTAATATTCACATAGATATATGATTGAACAATAATATGAGAAAGATAAAATTTATCCCCTTCCCTCATGATTTAAAATTCTATTCTCTGAAAATCAATAAATATGTGATCTATTGTGATCATTATTAATGATTTTCTAGCTTGAGCCACATGGCTCAAATCATCATGATTTTTTTTTCTTTCACATGTTATTATTGAATTGAGTAGTTATAATATATAATCTAATACCACAAACATCTATAGAAAATATTCAAATATTTTTGGGTGAACAGATAAATCAATCATTTATTATAAGAATATAGATCACTCAATTCTATCTAATGATAATGTCACCATATTATTAGTAAAATTATTACTAAAATTAACTTGATGTCATGGGTCATGTAATTATTATCATGAAATATTAATTTTTTATAAGAATAAGATATCACTATGTAATTTTTTATAAGAACACGTCACATTAAATTCTTGTATGAACCACTATAGATCAAAAACCCTTATCTACAATAGGATATAATGTGTATAGTTTAACTGACCATCATTTCTTTATCTCATAGGAATTTTATAGAAATTAATCAGTCCAAACGAACATTAAAACATACTATGATAACATGGATATTAGAATATATTTCAATGATAAATTCTTCATAATGAATAAATAATATATATCAGATCCATGAAAACAATCTGTCACTTCAAAAATGATTGTTCTAGGTGTATGTTTGATGACTTCTATCATGGAATGAGAAAATTTTATAAACTCTATTATGATCACGTTTCCCATGAATGTTACATTCTATAAATATAATTAAATATTTAATAATTTGGAATATAATTTTATCCTTAATCATGGTCATCAATACTATTCTCATGTCACTATCCCGATCTTCCTTCTTATTGTACTAAATAAAAATATATTTAATAAATACTACATTGAATTTATCTAGTTCATATCTATGGAATCTATTCATTATATCAATGAATATAGTGTGGGAATTATTAAGTCTAATTCACATCAATATAAATTCATTGTGCCCACAACTTATAAGTGAAATTTTAATAGTTATGTCTTCACTATTTTTTATGAAATTATGGTATCCAAAAATGTTTGTTCATTGGAAATTATTAATATCCTAAAAAATTGATCAAAAATTTAACATAAATAGGTAAAAATAAATATTTTTTATAGTGATATTCTTGTGTTCCAAATAATCATTTCAGAGTCACATTGATCAACCATTCATCATTACCCAGAAGACGAGTGTCACCCATTAAGATTCACTTGGGTGAATAAGTCCCTCATAAATATTATGCTATAGTTTCTTATTCATTATGGAAAAGTAAATTAGGTCTATTCTATATGGAGTCTATATAATTGGTATATCACCTGGTTTGAGTTCTACTGAATGAAGAACATCACAATTCAATGTAAGACTAGGAAACTCATCAATAAAGTCATTAACGAATCCCATACTATATCCATATATTAATTGGTGAGATTATCTCCACTAATATGAGATAAATAACTCTTATGAATTAAAAACAAGACAAAAAATGGATTTAATTTCCAATGGATCCTCATATTCATCCTTGAACTAAAAAATAATCACTATTTCATTTGTAAAAAAAGTTTTTACCACCCATTCATGGAAATTTATATGCGATCAATATAATGAGAGCCTTTACATTACCCAAATCTAATTATATTAAAATAGAGAAGGAATAAGAATACTTCAAGGACATAAATTTGTTAAATCTTCAGTTGGATAAGTATCATTCACTTGAGATGTGATCATGATAACATTATGTGTTTTATTTTCAATTAAACACATAATCATCCAGAAACAAAAAATACATTACCAGTTTTTTAGTTGATTATATCTATACCATTCCCTACATCATTCTCTAAACCATAATATAAAATATTTATTCTGTGAGATTTATTGATATCTAATGGATTAATTGGTTTTTGACATCAGTCATCATATTTAACCCATAGAAGCAAGAACCGTTTCGTAGAATTCTTATACTACATTATTTTCAAAAAATTGTGATTATGCAGTACATTATACTATGATTTATTTCCATTCAAATAATTAAATAACATATTCCCATCAATTTGAAATTTTATAACCTCATATCCTTCCATTCCAAACATAATTATTTTACTAGTCCCCTTATTGAAATTTACACCACGATTCCTTCCAGGCATCTGATTATAGGAAGCCTCATCTTCATCCCTCTATGGATTTTATTTTCATAATTAGTATTTAATTCATTATTAATTTTCTTATCAAAACTAAGAGATTTATTTTTGTCTCTGATATCTATTTTTAATAGAATATTACATCAAAATAATTCCTCATATGTAATAATTTTTATCATGGACATGTCCCTTGAATAATTATTTTTACTCCACTAAGGAATCAATCAATATTGAATTTCAGTTAGATGATAGTACCAGTAGCATCACACATAAGTCATTTAAAATATCCCGCATAATCACTAATACATTCACAATACCTCAATATTTTCTCAAATAATTATTTCTCTATCATCTTATGATGAATAAAATGAATGTACATATATAAAAATTAACTTCTTAAACGTATTAAACTCTATAGAATCAAATTCATCAATTTTAATTGAGTTCTTCATAATATTATAGTAATGGTATGCTTCTCCTTCCAAACAAAAAATAAGAAAAATATATTCATTATGGTTTGAGTACTATATAATGGAAAATATATTTCTAGTTTTTGTAATCACAATAAATATTAGATTAATAAAAAAAGTAAATAAATGTGGATATCTACTCAGGAAGGACTCAATAGTAAGTTATTTCTTCTTTTTATTATTTTTAATCTCAACTTTATTCATAGCCTGATATTTTTTTTGTTATAATTGAAAACAATTCACTATAGCTTTAATAAAATTTGAATTTTCAAGGGGGAATCAATCAATTATCCATAACATTATTTGTTAATATGATTCTTATTGTTCCCATCCATTGAATGAAACCAAAGATAATATTGTATGAGACAATAATCATATTTTAAAATCATATGAACAAAATTAATAATTAATAAGAGGTCAAAATTATGACACCTTCTTTTGAATTTATGACACATTATGTTTTTCATAGGCCATCCATGTTTATGTATATTCAATTAATATAAAGGGTTCATGTTGAAGTTAATAAATAACCAAAGAATATAACAGGGGAGTTTATATCTAGGTGGTAAGTCATAGGCCCACTCATCATGCACTGATGAAAAATGATTTAATATCTGATCTTCCAATTTCAGATTTGTAACCCCTTGGTTCATCTGGGTGGACAACCATATCCAAATTAGAGTATCAAGAAGATAATATTTCTGATAAGTAAATGATATCCAATTAACAATAAAAAAGGAAGTTCTAATATAAAAATTGTTATCCAAAGTTTTTACAAAAAAATTCTAATCCTAATCCGCAAATAAAACTTAACCATTCTCTGATTCCAATCGAGGCAATGAAAACATTACATACCTAAAATTTACATAATTTTGTATGAATATTCAATATATCTCATAATAATTAATATTAAAGAACATGAAATTTTTAGTTTATTATAGACTAGAAACATGAACATCAAATTTCATTAATTATAGAAACATATCCCAAAATTTTCTTCTAATAATATACAATACATAGATGTACCCTGAATAAATATTTTCATTATAACATGAGGAAATGAAACATAAAATGGGTAATATTAGATACCCATTAATGCTAAATATAGAAGATATCATTCAATAATCATACGTAAGAATATTACAAGAATAAGGGTATAAGAATATGATATTAAAATTATAAAATCATATATATCAATTAATAAATCATAATCAAGAAAAAAATATATTATTTTTCATAAGTCATTGGTCACATAAAAATAAATGATCATGATCCATGACTACATATAATAAGCATAAGAAAATGTGATAGGGAGTAGAATAAAAATTATTAAATAATCATAATCAAAGAATACATATGACGTGGATACTCACAAATACATTCATCAAATTTTTGGTCTTTTAAAACGACTTTTATACCTTCATTAGGATTGGGAAAACCACCCATGTACCTTATTTTGGGAATTATCTAACATAATATGTACCCTTTGAGATTATAAACCGTAAATAGTTACATAATTAATTGGAGTGCAATAATATTCCCACCAATCACTGAATCACAATCCATTAATTTTTATTCCATAGGTTCTTGGGAACTGTATCATTTAGTAATAACATTAACTATGGAAAAGAAAATATGTTTCATAATGATTTCAATATCATAATCAATTACCTTACAGTGAATGTATAAGGATATTATCATTAGATTATATTCCTAATGAAGCATAAGTATCATCTATTTATTTTTTTCTATTAAAATAGGATTAAAAGTTCACTATATCATTTTTCAAGGAAAATAACATTTTTATTCTAAAATCAATATTTGTTAATCTAAAGAAAATTTAAAAATATTAGAAAAATCATTTTCATTCAAATAAATTATGGTAACATGAACATTTATATTCAATGAATGTAATAGTCATGATAGTTGGAAAACCATTCTTATGACATATGTTAAAACAACTATTTCATTACCACCATTGGTAAAAAGCACATATTTTGTAAAATGAGAAAATGTTTATTTTTAAAAAAAATTAGAGAATCTATTTTTTTTTGGAAAAAATAAATTTCATCAATATTTTTGGAATAATTACAAAAAATCAAAAGAACATTTAATAAAAATATTGACATTGTAGGAAAAAGAGTCCCGGACGAAGAGAGAAATAAAGTATATTATCTATAAAAAAAATTAATCTATCTTATGATTACATAGGGTGAGGAAACTTAAATGAAAATATTTAATCTCCAAATATAACCCTAGGATATGAAAAGAGATGATATTTTGGGGATATGGATCATATAATCTCATAATTGGAAATTTTTTCATAAAAAACCTCATGTATGATGTTAGATTGTTTCACAAATCCACTACCATTTGGTAACATTTGAACCGTAAACCGAATTAAAAGAAATAACATAAAGTGAAACATTAATTACAACTAACATAAATATATTCATGAATAAACATATATAGGGTTTAATATAAAAATTACATGAAATAAATAGGTGATGAATATGGAAAATGTCTCATAGAACCAAGAGATAATTGAAAAACACTTTCCATAGTTACAAATTGATTTGTAAGTTCTATTAAATTTTAGTTTAATAAAATTAAATTTTATATAATTATATTAAAATAATATTCATTAATGTAATAACATTTTTTTAGGTATAACTTTTTATCCCTAATTTATTTTCAATAATTCATTCTCATATTTATTTCATGTGTTAACTGCTTCATTTTTCATGTTTTCTACAATTTTTCATCTATGATCCTTGAATATTAATAAAAATTAAATAACCTCAAAAAGTTTTATCATAATTTTAATATTATACATTATATAATTTTACAATTATTTAATATTACATATTTATTCATTTCAAAAAACATATAACATTTCAAATGTTGGTGGTAAAACGGACCTAAAAAAGATCATGTTATAGTGATCAAATGAGTCAGAACATACTATTTTATATTCATAAAATAAAATTTATATAATATGATGATATGGTAAATTAAAAAAACAATCTTAGAGATGGTATTCTATACATACACATGAACAATACACCTATTTTTTATTAAAAAATGAAAATAATTATGTTACATTTTTTTCCTTTATAGAATCATTATTATATAAAATATGTCGTATGAATTTATTCATATAAATCATTACAATAAATCTAATAGATGAAATGATGAGAAATGATTTATATTTCTATATGTATTAAATAGATTTCCGAGATGCACATATCATATTGTGAATTCCTCTTTAATAGAATGGAGTTGGAAATTTTTTTCCCATAATAATAATAGAATCAAATAATATTTTTTATTCTTTACTAATTATGTTTAGATTTTTAATTTTTTTAAAAATAATGCATACGAATAAGTAAACATTGAATTATTTAGGTAGTATGGTTTCTTCTTCTTTGAGAGATATTCAATGGTTAACAACGTAAGCCTTCTTAGGATTGTCTTATGTTATGACTAGGAGGTCAATAAAAAATTAATAGAATCTATATAGGTTTTTGAGATGGGATTTTTGAAATTAGAGTTCTCAATGTTTTAAATCTGTGGGGAGAATAGGTGCTCTTTTACTTATAAGGGGAGGGACACACATGAAAATACTTAAAATCTTTAATTTATATAATTTTATTTTCTTGTGAAAGTTATAAAAAATTCCCCAAAAATCACATTTTATATATGGTAATATATAAATATATTCATAAAAATTTATTTATGAATGTTTACAAGGAATTATTACACTTACCACTTACACAAACTCTATTTATTTACCAATTTAAACCATAACCAATGTAGAAAATATTTAATATTTTATAATTATTTTTATAAAAATTGAATGTGGAGTAATTATTGAAATTTAAATTTTTTATTCCAAATAGAGAATACAATTTATAAAATTAAATTTATTTATGTGGTAGAAATTGACTTTATTATAAATTTGAAATACCTCAAAATTATTTTTTTTTATAAAAAAGCATTTTTTAGCATGGAACTAAATTTAAAATCCTTTTATACCTTATAAGAACTATTATATTAGTTTAAAAATATTTTTTTAAACTTTGACACTTCATTTTTAAATATAATAATTAATAAATAATCATTAATTGATTTTTTTAATATAAAAAAATTTATACTGAAAAATGAATTTTTCAAATAATAACTATTTTTTCCATCAGAATGTTTTTTTATTAATTCTTATTGACCAGATAACTACTTTTTGAATAAATTTATCTAGAAATAGGAATTGTAATCATGAAATTATTTTATGAAAAATTTAATTTCAATTTCTTATGCACTAATTGTTAAATATGAATTAATTAGAACATTTCAATATATAATTAATAATGTGGTTAATCCTATTCATTGTAATAAATCTAATGACTTTGTTTTAATAATTAATATATATCAAGGATCATATATACATAGTGTTATAGATGAAGAATTTTCTATAATAATTTATTTTTATTTCAAATAAATGAAAATAAAATCACTGTGTTTTATAATGTTTTCACTCGTTAATTATATATTGGAACATGTCATTAAAAATTAACATTTTAAATATTGCGTAATGATCTATAGACATTATAATTATTATAAATAAATTTAACAACTCATTCACATTTATGTATTTCCATAAAAGTTTATGTCATATGATCATGATGATGTTAGGTACATTGGGTGTGTCTGTAACAATATATTTTTACAGAATAATTCATTGAATGATATCACCCTTCAATGTTAATGTATGTTTATATAACTTACCATTGATTGAAATAGAATAGAAACATTGATTTTTTTATCATGTTGTAGAATGTGTCCATTTTATATAGTCAATGAAATACATATTAAGAAAATAGGTTGATGAAACTATTGTGAAACCTACTTTACAAGATATCATAACAAAGGGTTATTATTATATAATATGTTTTCATTTGTGATAATTATAATTACCACATGTCTTGTTATGAAAATTTTTCCTTTAACCAATATTATATAATAATCTTATACTTTATCAGTCTCTATTAATTCTATTGAGGCATAGGACTATAGGGTTACAGAAAAAGTGTTTCCATTTATCTTTGTTAATTACTACTTTTAATTTAAAATGGTAAGCATGATTATTTTTCTACCCCAAGATATTTTATTTATTAATTTTAGTTTATTTGGTCACAAAAATAAAATAAATATTTGTTTAATAGGTTGTTAATAGTTTCATAGAGTAATATAATTAGTATTTACCTCTTTATATTCACAATATAATAAATATATATTTTTTAAAACAAATAATATATTTAATTATTTTCATGTTGAGTAAATATTTACCCGAAAAATAATAAATAAAATATTAATTTTTATTTATTGAATCCAATAAATTTAACTAATTAATTATTAATTAATTCTATAAATAGATATTAGGATTATGAGACCAAGATAGGTGTATTGATAGGTATTTACTTACCAAACTACAGAATACTATTAATCATTGCAAGAGTTATCAAAAAACATATGTAAAATGATATTAATATTACTATATACATGGAATGTGGATATTTGGGGATACATTCATAATTAAGGGACTTGGAATTTCATTATAAATAAACCCTCATATTAGGCATATTTATTAACATCAATCCCAATCAAGGATTGATCATTCAATGTGATCAAATTTACTATCAATATACACCTAATCCTCCATCCCTATAAAGACCTAGATTAATAAGATAGTTTCATAAATCCCAAGGGAATGTAAATAAATCAAGATCAACAAGTCAGGGTGATCAATCAACTATGATAGCACCAGATATTTCATTAGTGTTGACCAATGATCGATGGAGAACATGTGGATCACTGTTAGAGGGACTCTACTATGAAACCTTATAATGCATACTTATATGCCAATTGATTAAGAATTTTCATGACTATAAATTTTTAATCAACTCAATACCATGGAAAAAATATTTCATATATTAATATTTAATGACATTTAATGTGAAAATTTTATTCTCTTGGCACTTGAAAAATATTTGTCAATAATATTCATAAAAAATATATTTGGTCTTGGTATTTATCAATATGTACATTTTTTATGACATGTTTTTTGAGTATTTTTTAGGGATTTTGTTAATCTCATTTACATGAATAATTTTGTAATGAATAATTAATAAAATAAGATGATGATGTTTTGTTTATAGATAGAAAAAGTTAGTCTAACAGATAACCTTTTAAATTTTTTTTTCACTAATACTATTTCATATAGAAATTTCCTCCACATTGGCATGTAAATATTGAATGATGATTTAATCAAAATTATAAGATTAATTTATATTCAATAGTTTTTAAAAGGTTAACTAGGTTTGTTGTTCTAACCAAGTGTATGTAATGATATTTCTATCGATGGAAGATATTATTGTATGATAGGGATATGTATCAAATGAAAAATTGTGGTATTAAAATTTATTGATAAAAAATGATATATCTATAAAATAAATTTCATTAGAGGAAAAAAAACAAATAATATTATTTATATTAGGTGAAATACATTTTAAAAATAGAAAATTTTAAAATAAATTTTTAGTTGAAGAGTGAAATTATTTAAGGTGTTTTAATAATGAATTAGATGTCATGTTATAAGTTAATTCATCACACTATTATGCATATTTATAAGATTACAATCTGGAGTGACTTATGAAAATAATTCCACAATGATGGTGCTCATGAAATGATTTAACTAATCATTATAAATTTACCTAATCTAGTTTTCAATAACAAGTTTATAAAATTATTGTTCTCACATAATGATATAATTTGTAATTAGGAAGATCATTCCACATTTGAAAAGTCATGATGAATCATTTAATTTTTTTATTTGGTTAAATTAGGACTCATATTGAGTGAAATAATTACTTTGTGATGAAAAAGATCATTCAACAATATATATAGACTAGAATATTTGGTGATTTTATTAACTGATTTTTTGTTGTTGTCACACTGTATTATTTTCATATATTATGATTTCATCTTAGAAGAAACATTTTTATGGGATAATCAATTTTGTACTTTTATGGATATTTTTTCATCATGAAACCATATATTACATCACAATTTTGGCATGAAATAATATATTTTCTTCTATGTATGAAAATATTTCAAATTCCATTCCATAATAGAGGTGAAAAACATATATATTATTATCAGTTTTGAATATATGGATGAAACCATTTATATTACTCCATGATCTTGCTTTAATGTACCACATTGAAATATGTTTATCAGGGATATTATATAATTCATACGGTCTTTAATTGATTATTTTTAAAATCCATTTTCATGTATATATGATAATTTTTCTATCTAGATTACTTTGGGGAAACTCTACATCAATCCATATCATCCCAACAAATAATAAATATTTAAAAATATGTTTTTATTGGCTAAATATATTTTAACAGTGATAAAGAAGAAGATAGTGTTTGTTTAAACTATAATGTTTTTATTTAAAAGTAAAATTAAAATGAATGTTGTAGTATGCAATTATTAATAAAATAAGTGAATAGGGGAAAGTGCAGAGAGTATGAGTTTCATTGATTTTTTGTATTTTAACAGCCAAAGCGGAGGATTGTGAAACATAAGGGAATGAATACTGCTATAGGATATTCATGAACTCATGTTATGTAGTTGAAAGAAATGAATATTTTGACAGTTGATAAATTTTTTTTGTGGAAGTTGAATTATTTTTTTAAATATTGTAATGTTATAAGAATATTGTTACTGATTAAAGTATAATTTTTCCCCATAGTTATGTTAATTTATTAAATAATTTTATAATAATTTTGTTCCTTTAAGACCAATTTCATCCACTATTTCATAATTTATTCAATGGGGGATTAAGATAAGAGGAACCATTAATCATCAATAGAAAATTGGATTATTATAGATGTGGTTTGAAAATTTTCAAACTATTTCAGTAAAAATAAATTTTTAAATTTTCTCTGATCATTTTATAACATTTGTGCAACATCTCATTACTTATTTTAGGTACTTAATGACCTTTTTTTTCATAAACCATTGTTTAGATCATGTAACATGTAATTTTTTAGGGCATTTTGAATTTTTTGTATATTTTTAGGCCTTTTCAGATTCAGGGAATAGTTAGGGAAAATAGTATGGTTTTGCCTAGAAAATCATGCACCATATTTAAAGGGTGTGGAGGGTGGGGCATAGTTAATATTAACTATGTGAACACCACTCCAAACCGTGTGGCCTTGGGTAGTGGGGGTTTTCATGGATAGTTTCTGGTTAGAATAACCATGTTTCCAAACCATCTTTCCCTTACAAAATCCTATTAATTGTTAATGACTAGGCATATGGTTAGTATTAACCATGTATCCTACCCAAAAAATCATTTTTAATAGTTTTTAAATTCATTGATAATTTTATTTCAATTTCTAAAACCACAAATATTTATAATAAAGACCTCCCATTAATCACTACTCAAATTCTATTTTTTCGATGCTCTCAATAAGTATATTTTCTAGTTTATCTTCTATTATTCCCTGATCAATGTTCTTATAGATGAATTTCATCTCTCTCAAACACGTGATTTTTCCTTTATTTTTAATTTCTCTTTATTATATTCTCACCTCCTTTTAAAGTGATGAATCCAAATGTAATTAATGGATTGGATCATTGATGTGATATATTTTAGTTCTATTAATTCCTTCATGATCATCCTCATAATTATATGTTCATTGATGATTACCATTTTTGGTATTGGATTATTGATATAGTGACTAATGGATGACGGACCAACAAGGATTTACCCTACAATTGAAACCATTATTTCTTTAATAATTATTAATTTATTTTAAACTATTTTATAATCAATGAACTATAATGATATAACAATTTTTTTCTTCATATTATTCATATTTTTTATATGAATACACTTTTCAAAGGATTTAGTAATATTGTAACTTGAGAAAAAATTTCTTCTAATGTCATTATTTTTACTTCTTGAGAAAAAAATTTTAAAATGAAAGTTGATATATAAAGGATTGAAATTGATGAAAACCATTGATTTAGACTTTTAATTGAAATGGAATGTTGAAAATGAAATTCGGAATTTTTACTATGACTGATGAACAAAAAATAGATGAATGATTTTTTCATGATTAATTGATGGATTGAAGAATATTTTAGTCTGGGTAATATTTTTTTAGTTAGGAAATGTTCACAAGGACTCTCATTCCCTAGAAATGGATTGAAAATGAGTATAATAACTAAACCTAGTTCATATTGATTTCCCCAAATTGTGTGGTGATAGATTATATCATAATAGCCTGATCCTTAAGGAGTGTGATCACACACTAATCCATGATGATTGACCAAGATAAGTTTTACGATCCTATATCAAGGATCTAATAAATTGTAAGGATTATTGACATGTTTCTTGGTTTTAATTTTATATTACATGACAACAATTATAGTATTGTTTTATTACTGATCATGAATTATTAAAATTACCATTTATTATTTTTTAATATAAAATCCATCTACATGATTTGTAATAATTTTTTGATGGATAAATGTGAAATGTATTATTATTAGATGTTTTTATTTAAAATTAAGAATAAATTAGTTTATAATATATGGAATAACTTAGAGAAAACATGGAAACATTCTACTTGATTGTTCTTATCACACCCCGCCTTTTCCTTTTGGTTTTATAGATTATGTTATGTCATGTATATAAAATGAATATACTACATAGAGGTAGAAGGTGAACTTGATTCACATGACACTATATTGAGGGTGGTGACCAGTGGAGCTATTGAGCATAGATTTAATGGAGTTTTCCAGACATTTTCAGGATGATTTATATGTCAAATTTTGCATGATATAAGACATTAGGATGTTTATTTATCTTTTTATTGTAATTTTCATCTTTTCAAATGCTGCTGTACTAACTATTTACTATTTCATCATCCACTATTCTATGTCTATGTTTTATTATTGTGGAAAATAATTCCCTTTTATTATTTGAAATGGTTTCCAATAGTATTTTTCAATCCATGGGAATTGGGTATTCCCTTCAGGCTATATCGGAGCTGGTTTGGGTACGGAGGTACTAGGGTATCCTCTCTGGTCAATGAAAAATGTGTATCAATGGAGTTTGAATAGACTTCCATGATGTAAATATGTAGTCTAGGATGTCATGATAGACATGATGTAAGATTTAGATGACTTTGGAGGTATTTTCAAGAGAGTACGTGGATTTCTCACATCATTGTGAGCCTTAAGACACCAATGGTGTTTGGGAAAAGAGGACTTGAAGAATAAAATGACCTGATTATTTTCATTTTTGAGATTTATCTAATAAATTTAAAATCTCATGAAGTTGATTTCTTTAGGATGGAATTGATATTATGGTATCTCTTGATTGAGTTAATGAACTAAGAATCATTGTTGATGTTTAAGTATTTTTTATTATTTTGGTGTAGTACCATCCCTTGAGGATGTTGTTTGAGTAGGACTCATGAGGTAGATAGTAATGAACCATGATAAGATAACCCTTTTATTGATCATATTATCATTGAGGTATCTGTCTGTGATGGTTATACTATAGGATAGGTACCTGGACCAATAACAATATAGGGTCAAGTAGTCGATCCTTGAATATATGAATCCAGGGATCATGTATGGAATTTTCTTCAATTTAAACAACTATCTTTCAATGTATTAAATGATCTTCAAGATCCAAGTTATTTGATGAAAAATTATTAATCTACATTTTTAGTTCTTGGAAATTACAAAATATATAATTGTAATGTGTTATTTCTTTATGTTTAGATGGACTAGTAGGAGGTGTTTAAATTTGATGTTTACAGTGAGGAAACAAGAGGTATTATAGTGTAAATACTATATATATATATTTTAAATAAACATCAAATCTAGACTTAATGGTTTTAGCCATTTATATGGAGTTCCCTAACAAAAAATAATATTATAGTACCATGATTTAATATAAAAACTTATTTTATGAAATTTTATAATTTTCTACTAAGGTGGTGAGGAATGAGAATCTAATGGCTCATTGATTAGATATTTGTCAGTTATCTGATATTATATCTCATGATTTATTTCAAATGATCCCTTATTATGCTGACATTTTTTATACGACATTAATGGTTGAGCTTGACCAGGATAGTATTTCATAGTCAATTGGAGTACCTCTCACTCTTATTAGTAATTATTTTAGTTTTTATTAAGGAAAGATGAGGGGTTATAATTATCATGGAAAATATCTACAAAAGGAATCAAATAGACCATTTTGGTTTCTAAAAGGTACTTATTTACCTTTATTAAATGTGGAAAGATTTGTAATTTAATGCGGGTTTTTACCGATGCACTAAATATTTTTGGTTCATGTGGTCATTTATGAAACCTACATTAGTCATTATGTATCATCTCATACATGTGTTGTGGATGTAACATACAAATATTTTACGATGAAACACTATGTTCGATATCATACAAGATATGCCACATCAAGCTTAACCAAATGATTAAATATTATTATTTAAATGTTATCGATCGTTCCAATATATTGGAATAACTTGAATGAATAAGATTAAATAAATTATGAAAATATAGTTTATAAATTTTTAGAAAATGGACTCATTGTTTACAAATTAATTATAAATTAAAAAAAACTATTGAATATAAAGGATGGGTTTTTTTTAAAAAAATATTTCTATTCTAACAAGGAAATTTTATATTAATAATTTAAATTATTCACTCGTAGTGAAAATCAAAACTAAATTTATATGTTATATTTTCAATCAATTTTTTTGAACTTATAATGCCCTGACCCCAGATTCCCAGAGCAATTTTAACCCATTATTATATTGGCATGATTACAAGGAATGAAATCATGAAGTACTTAACAGTTTATAAGTTTTGAAAAACAAAAATACATTATTGACACAAATAATACATTACCAAAATAGAATAAATAATAACAAAAGTATAATATTAGGATCTTTGAAACACATTCAAAGAATTCATTTCATATCATGGGGAAAGGAAATAAAACATTTGTGATCTCAAATACTCAGTAAGGGTAACTATAGTGGATGAAATAATTAATCAATGAGGATTATTCAACATGGAAATGTAATTAACTGAGAAAACATTCCATATAAATAAATATAGAATGAATAATAATTATGGAATGAATGAAATATGGTTTAACAAGTCCATATACATAATCACATGTGTTTAAAACTTCTACATGGATATCCAAACAATTCAAATAATAAAATGGAATAATAATAATGATATACTTCATAATGTTGGACATCTATAATATCAAGATCCATATTCAATAGAGTTACTTAAAATATATATCATCAAGAATGTATATGTATTTGGGTGGAAAATTGTCTAATTTGTGTCAAGATCAATCCTCTAGACAATCTAAAACATCTTGTAATCAAACATGAAGGGTATGTCTCCAAATGAAATTAACCCATAAGACTGCCGATGTATCGAGGAGATTTAATTAACTAGTCCCCAAATATTTTATTTTATATCTAATTAATTACTAATATAGTAAAATAATAAATTTAAATTATTAAAAATGTTCGTTATCAAATATCCATATTTAATAAAAAATAAGGGTTTTCACAATAATTCCACGGTTAATAAAATAATGATTAAAGTTAACATCATATGTAAAAGTCACATATGATTTAAGAAATAAAAATATCCATTTCACGAGAATATTGATATTTAATATAAATTCAATTTACCATAAAAATGATCATAAGGAAGTGATTGTTTCAATAGAAAGATATCAATCAAAAAAAGAAGTGAGATTTCAAAGATAACTTTTACCACTCGATAATTATCAAGTAAAAACCTTTTGGAAGAGTAAATTTTAAGTGAAACATTAAATAACATATAGATAAATGTATTTATGATATATTATATAAATATGGTCTGTTAATAAACTACATAAAATAATTAAGTGTTGTATATGACATTTACCTCACAGTTGTAAAAAGCTAGATGAAAATTCCCTTAACTTGAGTCTGAATTGTCATGTGTGTCTTTATATTCTAGAATAATAAACATATGTTAATTAATTACGTTCTTAAAAACCTTTTTAAAATTTATTATTACATTTAATTCACTTATTACTATTATTTATTCGACAACTTAATCAATTATGTTTATGTAGGGTGTTTTGAACAAATTCGGTTAATAAGTCAAAAACAAATTTTGTAGGTCGAATATGTTCAAAGGAGACATTATATAAAAATCTTAAAAATAATATTAATTAAATAATTATCATATTTATAAATTCATTATAATTTTAAAACCAATAATTTAATATGGTTATAAAAAATTAACTAACCTTACAATCATGGAGATGGTAGGTCATACTTACACACGAGTATCGTTCCAAATTTTTAAGGATTTTTATAGAAAGAAGGTAATTCACATTATATCATTACATAATGATAATTATATAATAAATAACATGTTATTTAATCATATATATATATATTATATATAATTATTGTGATGTAAAATGAGTCACATCGTGTCGATTAGGCGGTATCCCACACATCCATGAATGGCGGTATCACATTTTTAGTGTGTGAAAGGGTAATAATAAAAATGATATATTATATTTCTATAAAGTTAATTATGTCAATAATTTATTATATATATATTATGTATCTCACAAGTGTTTAATTAAACCATTCATACTTACATTCCATTTAATCTGTGAACGTATCACATCATTTTTAGGAGGTGGTAGTTCACACGTCCACAAATGAAGTTATCATATTCACACAAATTAGAACACCTAAAGGTATGTGTTATATAAAAATTAAATAAGAATAATGAAATAATAAATATCATATAAGTCATATTGAAACCATTGGTGTATCATAATTTCCAACCATGAAACGTGGTAAAGGAAAACCAAATGAAAAAATCTCATGAGGCTGTAGTTTTTTCATACACGAATGATATGTTTGTTACCCATTTTATGAATGTTTGTGTAGGTTTAGGTAAAAACCTTAATGAAAAAACATCAGTGTATATTTTTTATACTTATTTTATTAAATAATCATTGATAAATAAAAAATGAAGGTATAAAGAAAAAAATAAAAAATAAATACACAATCAAGAATGTCATCTCTTTTTTAGGTAACTATTTTTGGTTTAAAATAAATGGATACCTTGTTTTATTTATTTTTTCAATGTGAGGCTTCTAGGATTAGGGTTGGGATGTTGGGATACTATTTTTACAATGGTTGGATGAGCCAATGTGGCTTTAGAGGTGTGAGGAAGGGGATGATTGAATACCTTTTTATAATGTAGGGGGAGTGGTATTCTTGTAAATGAGAATAATGGTAAAGAAAAACCTCCACCACAAAAATATGTTCATTTTTATAATTTTCTATCCTTAATTTATATGTTTCCAAAGTTTTAACATTTTATATTTTATTAAATAACTACTTTTATAACCTAATATTTTTAACCATTAAGACTAAAATAAAGAGAGATTTGTTGGAAAATATAAACCCATTTAATTCTATATATGATATATAATTTAAAAAATATAAATTCAATGTGTGATGGAAATTAATTTAAAAGAAATCCCATGTTCCATGCAAAAACTCTTCTATAACACATACTATGCTAAAAATGTTTTTACTATCTATGGGTCAATATAATAATTATAAAAGATCAAATGGTCCAAGAATGGAAAATATTTGGTATTCATTAATACTGGATATTCACTAGAAATGAGATAGGTTTTCATTAATTTAAAATCATTTAATAAAATATCATTTATTGTAAAATAACACTAATGTCAATTTTAACATTATTTATTTAATTTTATTCTAAAAATATTAAATCATTTTTTAAAATAAAATATATTATTCATAAAAAATTTAAAATAAAATATTTATCTACGAAAATATTACAACATAATAATTCATTAATTTTTCTTTACTTTTAATGTTTTTTTAATTATTTTTTATTGATTTATTAACTAAATAATCTATTGTTGAGCTTTTGTTAAGAATTTAATGTAATTAAAAAACCTCTAGAAATTATTGTTAAATTATAATGATAAAAAACACATTTAAAATTAAAAATAATTATTATAATTGAAACAATGTAGCTTCTTCCATACTCTAATTCTTTATAAATGTTAAAGGTATGGAAGTTTCATTTTTGGTATTTCTCATTAGATAAATTATTATTCTGAAAAATTTCATTAATATTTTCCCAATATGTCATAAAATTCAAACCAAAAGGGAATAGGGTCTAACTATTGGAATCCAATGTATTTTGGACATGTTTCTAGGTCATTTCGGCCCTTAACATTAAGGTTCGGTCCATTGTTTGGATTAATTTTACCTTAATCATTGTTATTAATTTTAATTAATTTTAATTCATTTTTCGGTAAAAAAATAATTTGATCATATTAGAACATAAATATAATATTTATTACAACCATTTATGTCCATCATTTTAAATTCATTTCACATAATTCGCTATGTAATGTTTAATGCTTCCCACAGACAAGGTGAGAAAGTAGGTTTTTAAAGTGAATGTGCTTAAAATATAATTATGTATTTATATATGAATTAAATATAAAAATGATTTAAATGAAATAAAATGTAATAATATATATATTATTGATCTATAATGACTTTAAAACTGAAAATATTATAATATAAAATAAATAATTATTCAAACAAAAATGAAATTTTTAACTAAAATGTAGTACTTTTCACTATTCATCAAAAAATGTCTTCTCAGAAAAAACGAACAATTTAACCTAATATAATTTTAAAATTAAAAATTAAAAAATGAAATTTATTTTAACAATTAAAATTTAAAATATTTTCTAAATTTATATTTAGAGTAGGTTCTCCATTAAAAGGATGTAAAAATTGGTCTTGCATGGAACAAAATCTTACTCAGTGTTTTATGTAGTGTAAGGTGAAATTTGTTTATAAATAACTCTAAAAAGGTTAATTTGATTATCAAAGGGATATATTATAATTACTTGGGTTGTTAAATTCTCCCCAACCTAATTAAATTGCATCCTCATAATTTAAAGTTCATCTTGCTAATTTAATGTCTGATATTTGAAAATACTAATGTTGGAAAAACCCATATCATAATCATTGTTAATAAAAAATATTATTAATAATAGATAAAGATAAATTATAAGGTCATCACGAAACAAGGCTTCTAAATATGAGAATATTAGTGAAAACAGAGTCATTGAATAGACATATAACTATAAAATTTTTATGGATATTGATAGAGAACATGTTTAGTTGAAGGTCGTTGACCACAAAGTCATAAATTTGAGATATGAAAAAGGTCATTGATAAAACCAAAAATGATGAAAATAACAATTTTTTTTGTTAAAAGACCATTTTCCTATAGTTGAGAAATTAATTTATCCTTTAAGAATATAAGTAAATATAAGTTTCTGTATAAATAATTGTTTCCTTTAATTATGACTTCAACAATTTCTACTTTATTTCTTAAAACAAGATGTAATATATCAATCTCAAAAACGAAATACAATGTTCATCATAAACAATTTTATAAATGGATAATTTTTCCAAAAAACTATGATCCAATACTATGAAAAAGGTCACATAAAATCTAAAATGAACTTATCATTATCCTTTAATCAACATGAAGCGGCTCTAAATTCCCACATTCCCAACATGTGAATACATTCATCATGTATTAACTTGAAATATGGTAATAACATGAATTACCATAAATCCTTATTAAATAAATTAATTCTTACTTATTACTTGGGTAAAACATATGTAACTGTAAGTATTACTTAAATCCAAAAGTTATTTAAACTCCATTACTGATAGCATAAACCACATTTTCAACAAATCATTAATAAGTTCCAAGGTAGTCTGTAATATCCAATCTTATTTATCCATATAAATCATCTATTTATTCCAAAATCTTTATCACAGTATCAAGAACATATTGTGTTAACTTTCTCTCAACCATGTGTTTTCCAAAAATATTTAACTTGCTACGGAATCAAATTTCTTGGTTATCAGCACTGATCATCGTAGGCTTTTAAATCCTTGATGAAAAAGTACTACATTACAATAATCATATATTTTATAATTATCATGACCAGAAATTCCCTGATAAAATAGTAAAATGACATAATTATTGAATCCAAACACCTGAATATTAATCATTACTCATCATCAATGGTAGTAAGAAAATCATTACCCTAATCCAATAGCCACTTTTGGGGTATATTCCTTTGACACTTGAGACAATGATTTTAGTAGTGTATTATATCATTTCAATTAAAAATTGTACATTGTGAACATTTCTATTATCCATTCAATCATATGAATGATGACCTTTCTTTATATAGTTGTAGAAAACTCCCAATCCTTTTATGCAAGTACTAAGATGATTATTTCCACAATTATTACATGTGGGAAAATAATTCTTTCCATTTTCCCCTTAATATCTATATTTTGTACATTTTTCCTCTTATTCTATTGATTCCCTACAAATTCATAATACATATAAAATTCATTATTTTTTATCACATCATACTATGTCATTATGTTATGAGAATGTTTGGGAGACTAGTTCCCTTTGAAATATAGTCTTTAGATGATAAATGGAATGAACACCTTTACTCTTTGGATCATGTACATTGGTGAGGTTCAAATTCTTTTTCCTAGGAAACATTTATGATTGGTGACATCGACTGTGATAGATCATATCATTAGAAAACATAATATATAATCCAAAACCTAGAAAAAAACATAAATTGAAAATTTTATGTGTATCCATGCTCATAATAATTAACATATTTTCTTTGGGATGTTTTTATATATATATCCTCAATGACTATTTTAGGGTTATTTTCCATAATATATGTATTATAGATATAGTTTCCAATGTTTCTAATAAAAATACTATTTTACCAACTGTAATGATAAGATAGAAGAATCCAAGAGTTGATGCATTACTTTATTACATTGGCATGATTGCAAAGAATTAAATCATAAAGGCCCGAATAATTTATTAGTTGTGGAAAACTAGAATACATAAATGATACCCATCTTAAATTGAAAAAAAAGAATAAGGAATAATATAAGTAAAGTCACAACATCATTGAAACCCATTCCAAGATTTCATCTTTATATCTAGGGGAAAAGAATTAAAAACAAGGGTAACATCAAATTCTTAGTAAGGGTAAGTACACCAGAAGTAATAATGAATGAAAATTATTTTTTATTTGATTATCAAATCACTTTTAAGGAAAAAGTGAGAAACAGACACATTCAACAAAACAGCCAAATAAAAAGTAAAGCAAAACCAAATCAACATACCGATTCCACCTCTCCCCAATAGCTATAAAAAGTGTAGGCCCTCCACCAAATCATTATCACTAGACATACTATCCCATGCAGAGATGCACGGGCACATAACTGATGGCCAAGCCATACCCTCTTAGTCTTCCACTCCAAGTGACATGCTGAAGTGACGACCTCATGCTCTGAACCGCATCTGAGGTGGAACCAGAAAACAAGCTGGACCCAATACTCCCCATAACATCTCGAAACATATAGAATGATTATGAAAACCCCCTTTCAAATGCTTAAAGAAAATGGAAGCCAAGAATTAGTCAGAAATGTCTATGGAAGAATCATTGAAGAAAAAATTAATTCTGCCAGAAACCGTATCTCTAAACAACGTCCAAGATATAGCGGTTACCTGGATGTGCTGCTATCCGCTTAATAGATCTTCAAATGCAGAAGATAGTGTATCCCAAACCTGAATATACTCCTCTAAGCTAATAAACCCCTTGTTAAAACCCAAAACCATAATTGAATCCTGTTTGTCAACCCAAGAATATTGTTCCTCATTCAGAGTCATTTCAATGGCCCAACCCACCATCTTCGTCGCGTCCTCTTCAGAGGCATTGAGAAACAACACCTACTCTGTCACATCATCATCCGAACTTAGGATTAGATCCCTGGATAAATCAAACTGACCATATGGTTTCAGTTGACTCATGGCCTCCATGTACAACTTCTCCTCGATTTTCTTTTCTACTGTCCGAGTATTCAAAGGAGGTGGCAAGGAAGAGTAGACCTTCCTGCCCCTACACCTTCTGTTTTTCAACAGGGAAAGGAATATTAGTAAGAAAAAAATTTATACAAATTATTTGATAAGGTATAATCAATATGGAAATAATAATATATGATTTAATAACTCTATATAAATAATCACATTAGCTTAAAAATTGACCATGTATATTCTAACTACTCATATAATCACATGGAATAATAATAATGAAGGAATGCATAATTTTGTAAATCTAAACTATCAAGATCTGTCCTCAAGATTGTTACTATCAAGATCTATCCTCATGAAAATTAATTATCTTGGTAGAAACCTGTTTGATTTGTGTCAAGATCTATCCTCTCGATAATCAAAAACCGCTTGGAATCAAATACAAAGGTTTTGTCGCCAACTAACATTTTCTAAGGATATTATAAATGAATCGATGATATATAATTAACTGGTACCAAAACCATATACTTTATATAAAATTCACAAATCATATAGTGAAATATTGAATTTAAATCATAAAAAATGTTAATTATAAAATATTTATATTGAATAAAATATATTTATTTAATGATAATTCTTCTGTTAATAAAATAATTGTCAAAGTTAAAACGATATGTAAAAATGGAACAAGGTTTATGAAATAATTATATCAAATACAAGAGAATATGGATATTTAAGATCAATGTAGTCTACTATAAAAATTATCATAAGGAAGTGACTGTTTATAGAGAAAGTGTACAATCAAAAAGGAAAGTGATATTTCAATGAAAAATTATACCACTTCATAATTTTCCAGTCAAAATAGTTTGGAGGAGATAATATAAAGTGAATATTTCAATACCAAGAAGATAAAAATATTTGATATAATATATAAATGTTTTAGTAGATACACCACACAAAAGAATTAAGTTTTTTTTGACATTTATCTCACAAATATAAAAAGTGGGATAAAAAACCCCTTACCATGAGTATGA
Source organism: Viscum album (assembly GCA_963277665.1). Lineage (NCBI taxonomy): Eukaryota > Viridiplantae > Streptophyta > Magnoliopsida > Santalales > Viscaceae > Viscum > Viscum album. The sequence continues at coordinate 644,980,266 of OY728127.1, forward strand.
ATTGTCACGTGTGCCATTATATTAGATGATAATAAAAATATATTAATTATTTAAATAATACAAAACCATTTTAAATTTTATTATTACTTTTATGTTACTTTTTAAGAAAATTTATTCAACCTCTTAAATAATTAAATTTACCTCATGTGTTTTAACCAAATTTGGTTAATGGGTCAAAAACAAATTTTGCAGGTTCACTATTGTCAAGTGGGACATTATATAAATATATCTAGAATAATAATCATGAAATAATTGTAATATTTTTATATTAATTATAATTTTAAAGCCAATCATGTAGGATGGTTAGGAAAAATGAAACAATGTTACAATCCTAGAGATGGTAGGTCACACGTATGCATGTGTAACATTTCCATTTTTCAATGATATTTATGGAAAGAAGGTAAGATACATTATATTATAATAGAATACATAAATACCAAATTATTTAATGATATATACTTATATATATAAATTTGTTGATGTAATATAAGTCACATCGCATTGAGGAGGTTGTAGTCCACAGGTCTGCGAATGACATAATCACTTCTTCAATGTGTGAAAGTGTAATATTGAAAATGATATATTATATTTAAAAATTATTAATAATTTCATAAATATAATATATATTTTATTTATGTTACATATTTTTAATTAAACCCATAATTAATACATTCCATGTAGTGTGTGAACGTATCACGTCGTTTTGTGGTGGTTGTAGTTTACACATCCACAAACAAAGTTATTGTATATACACCAAATGGAACACATAAAGGTATGTGTTATATAGTAATTAAATATGAATAAATACACAAAAAAATATAATATATATCATCTATAAACAATATTTCAATCACAATTCTCAACCATGAAAGATGGTAAATAATAAATGAACTACATCGTCTCGTGAGGCTGTAGTTCGTCGTACACGAACACTAAGTTCAGTACCAATTTTTTATAATTTTGTGTTGTTTTGGGTAAAAAAATTAATATAAAAACATATATGTATATTAAAGATACTTATGTTATTATATAAGAATGTAATTATAATAAATTAATTGGTGGAGGAACAAATAAAACAAAAATACACAATTAAGAACGTTACCTCTTTTTCAGGTAACTCTTTTTCGTTTTAAAAAACGGGATTCATTAGATTTATTTTTTCAAAAAAAATTGCCACTAGGATTAGATTATGGATGTTGATAGAATATTTGGGAAGATTTTGGATGATACAATGTGAATTGAGAGGTGTGAGGATGCAGAATAGTGAATGCCTTTTTATAATGGAGGGGAGTGACTTTCTTGTAAATACAAAAGATATAGAATACTGGGATGTATCACTTACAAAATGTGACTCAAAAATGGAAAAATAAAATATTAAATGGGTTTTATGGTCAAGAAAAACCTACACCATATAAAATTAATTCATTTTTATAATTTTGTTCATTAACTTCCATGTTTCCCCAATTTTATCATTATGGTTTTTATTATTGTAATTAGTTTTCTAAACGATGTAATTTACCTATTAAGAATAAATTGAATAGATATTTATTAGAAAATACATACCAAATTAATTATAAATATTATATATTATTTTAAATATATACATACCATGTCTGTTGGATGTTAATTTTAAAATAATCACACGTGACACGAAAAAATTCCGCTTTATCATAGAATGTGTTAACAAAGTTTTTACTATATATGGGTCAATATAATAATTAGAAAAATAAATTTGTCGATTAATGGACCATATTAAATATTTATTGACATAAATATTCACTTGGAAGACGAAAATATTTTTATTATTTTTAAAAATCATTTAATAAAATATCATATATTTTAAAATAACATTACTGGTAATTTGGAAATTATTTATTTAATTTTAATTTAACCATAAAAATAATTTATTGGAATTAAAATATATTAATATCACATAAATTTAACATGATATATTTATCAAAAAAATAATGTAATACAATAATTCATTAAATTCACTTTACTTTAATTTTTTTTAGAATCATTTGTTTTATTTAATAATTAACTATATAATCAATGATTTAGCATTTGTTAAGGGTTAAATGTACTAAATTCATCTCTAAAATTTATAATTAAATTATTATGATAAAAGACTCTCATTTAAATTTCAAAAAAATGTCTATAACCGAATCTTTGTAGATTCTTCCATACTCTAAATCATTATAAATTTAAAGCAAAGGAAGGTTACTTTTTTGCCCTTCGACTTGTATAACATATCATATGCATCACATTCATGAACATGTTTCCAAAAAAATCATAATAATATAAATAATTGGTTATAGGGTCAAAATACGGGCATAGAATGGATTTATAAAATGTTTCTACGTCAATTTGGCTCTAATGTTTAAGGATCGGTCACTTGATAAGCTTAATTTTACCTTAATTATTGTAAATAATTTTAATTAGATTTAGTAATTTTTTTTGTAAAACACTAATTTTATATTATTAGACTATAAATATAATACTGAATGAAAACTTTTATTTATATTTTTGCATATTCAATTCATATATGTGGAATAATTAATTTTAATATTAATCTCACCGATGTGGCAAGAAAGCTGGTTTTTAAAGTAAAAGTGCGCAAAATTTTATGAAGTCGTTATATATAAATTAATTATAAAAATGATACAAATGAACTAAATTTTATTAATATATATATATAATTTATCTTTTTTTAAATTTTTATGAAATTAAAATATACTTATAAATTAATAAATATTTAGACCAAAAGTTAGTTTTCAACTAAAATGCAATATTTTCCCTTATTCATCAAAAAACGGAACTACTCAAAAAAATTCAAAAAAATCACCCTAATATTGTTTTGAATTTACTAATTAAAAAATAATTATAATTTTAGAAAATAAAATTGACAAAAAGTTTCAAATTTTAGTTTTAAAATATGTGCACCATTTAAAATCTGTAAATCGAGGTGAAGATAAAAGGGGGTCCCTTTTATCAATGCTCAAGAAAGTGCTGATAAAGGGGACTTTTATTAGCGCTAAAATAAGCGCTGATAAAAGTAAAAAAATGAAAAAGAATAAAAAAGAGTATATAATTCAGGGGGATATTTTAACAGTGCTTGACCCCATTTATCATCACTAGGTGGACCACTTCTGCGTGCTGCCCTTGCCCGCGCGTCCAGCACATGTCCCCTGCGCGCACCTCCTTGCTTCCACCAAAACTCGAACCCGCGACCTCCCCCTTGCGCGCCTGAACCTTTACCACTAAGACATTTTGATTTTTTATATTTAATGATATATCTATATATATATTTATATTCATTCATATATTAACATAGATTCATATTAATATAAATATATTTAGTTTTATTAATACATATATATTTATTCATATATTAATATATATATATATAGTTATATTTATTCATTTAATAATCTATATTCATATTAATATAAATATATTTAGTTATATTAATACATATATATTTATTCAAATATTAGTATATATATATTTGTTCACATATTAATATATATATATATATATTTAGTTATAAATTTTTATCCTTATATTTATTTTTATAATAATATATATTTATATGTTTAGTTTATAATAGATTTATAAAATATTATTTTTATTTGTGTTTATAAATAAATAAATACATACATACATACTTATACAAAACACACACACAGACACACACAGACACACAGACACACACACAGATATTTACGAGTAAATACATATATATGTGTATTTGAAAAGCCATAGAATGTTAAAACAACCATAACATCTAATCTAAAAGTCTATTTCAACTACCCAACCAATAAAATCGAATAAAATGAAACAATATTCGATGTGATATGTGGTACAGGCCTAACGGACATCCAGATCAGAAGTAATACTGGTTTGAAAGTTAACAAATCAGGGTATATATACTAAAAACTCAGTTTTGGAGGCCTTCTGGGCCATTTTTGGCCTTTAAAAATGTGACAGAAGATTTTCTTGAGTCTTTGGAACGTAGAGCTCATTGCAGGATTTGATTTAATATGTTGTAGATCTCAAATAGACACCCAGATAAAAAGTTATGGCCGTTTGAAGTTTGAGTTACATTTTCATCTTATTTTAGATCTTATTTTTGATTTTTTGTGTCTTGAAATTGTTATTAAAGGATTTCTAATTGATGATAATTAGAAAATTATTAATTTATTATATTTTTTTAAAATATTTTAAATCCATTTTAACTAAATTTCTTATATATTAAATGTAATAGTCTATTTATACTTATCTAAAATATATTTTAAAAATATATATTATAATTATAGAAATAACAATTGAACACTTGGACCAAGTTTTATCAGGTAGTATAAAATTTATATTCAATTAAAGATATGGATTACCTTTCGTAATGCATCCCAACATCACTTAATACCATGATGTGTTTCATATCATTTTATTGATGAAGCATATGCCACACCCATCACATACGATCACCTATGAGGAAATTAAATTGGAACTTGATTTATTTAACTACAACTATCACATATAGATTATTAAAAATAGATAAAAAATGTTGTAGAATCAGATGACTTGATTGGTGAATGAACTTTAGAGAAATCATAAAATAGAAGATGCAATGTGGGAACTAGGAGAAGTTATGATGAATAAATGCCTAGTTATGTTCACGAGGTAAAATTATGAAATTTTCTAGGAAGAAATATTTGAATAAGGGAAAAATGTTACTCTTGATATTCAATTATAGAGGATCAAACACATACGAATAACCATTGAACCGATGTAAGGGATTAATGTTACAATCTAATTTTATTTCATGAATTTTTGCATTTAGATTTAATTTGGGAAATTTATTTGATTCTAACCACTTAAACCCCATATAATTTATTCCCCTTTATTTATGTTTGGGGTTTAAATGTTTATATTAAATTTCATCTCTTATTGCATTAAGAATCGAAATGTATGTTACATGTAGGAGACATTCCTTTTTAAACATATTGTTTTAAATGTTTCCTTCAAACTCATTTTCATCCTTGACCAGGTTCTTTTAAATGTTTCAATAATAAATTATATTATTCCTGAAATGTTGATAGACGTCTTCATAAATCATTATTGACTTTCATTATAAAGGATTATAAAGTAAACTATTCAAAATTTAATGTTTGGTTTATTCTCTACTTTTTACAAAAGTGTAAAAATATTGTTTTTATAGTATATGGATTCACCACCCTTACATACCATCATCAACATTATTATTTATTAGTTTTCCTTGAAAATAATCCAAAGTTATTTTCAATGGAATTTTTTTCTTCATCGTTTGGGAATTTTTATTTTCTAAAATACCATAATAAAATGGTATTACTTTATTAAAGGAATGAATAGAATTTTGAATGTTATTTATAACATCATTTTCACACAAGGGTACAATTAATTTATTTTTAATGTTTTACTTAAATTTTATTTTATATTTTCAAAAGGATTGGTTTTACTACAAAAAATGTCATTGATAAAGAAATTATGGTTTTCTTTAATCCTTTATTGCTCCATATTTTTATGGTCGTTGACATTCTTGTGAATAAATTATTTATAATAATCCATAATTTCATTAGAAATTAGCTTCTCCTATAAGTCTATATTTTATTCATGGGGTATTTAAATGGAATCTTTTCCACCACATTAAGGTTGTCTCAAAAATATACCACTATTATATGTAGTGTCAATTGAATAATTATTATTGAGAATTATTATTTCATTGACTTGGGAAATATTTTTTATTATTGATTAAATATGAATAAATATTTATTTATAAGTAATTTTGAGAATGAATTGTTGTAATGTCCCAGACCAGGATACCACCCAAAATGGTGTGATGAGCCCGGTAGGCCAAATATACTCAAGAACATCTTCCCAAATTCTAGAGGCCATCGAAAAAATAGTGACATCCTAGGTGAGTCTTTTGGGGGACTATGCCCTCATTATAAGAGTACGATAATGAAAGTCAAAACATATAGTAAACTATGGAAGAGAAATTAAATGTAGTCAACTAGATGTAAGGAAAGAAAGAAAGGAATATGTAATAATAACAAAAAGTGTATCATATACAAAATGATGTATATAGACCAAATATATTGAGAGAATCCATAATAGAACAAGGAAATGTAATACTGTACAAATCCCAAAAAGAACAAAAAGAGAGAAATGGTATTCCAATACCATAAGCCCCAACATGGTCCTCTTCTTCCCCGTTCTAAAGCCACAACCAACTAAATGTACCTTGGTGCTTTCCCCTATCGTCTCCCGTAACCATATAATCTGTTTGGGTCCCCATGGAGGCCCAAATAGGGTGTGATATATACATCCCAATAGGCATCCACCCATATCTATAATGTTATAACAGAAGTTCTACAAAATTTCTAGAAAATGTAAACAAGAACTACTGTAAGTGCACATGAACAAGGAATATTTCAATAGAAGTAAGTAAAACCAACCATCCTTCAAGGATACCTAGAAAAGAGTTATCTCCTAACAAGGTAGCGAATATAAAAATGAACAAGTCAAATGGACACACCATATATACACCTGTAATATGAAACCCACAACCGCATTGTATAATGAATTAAAAAATTCCACAACCATTCCATAGAGTGATGTAAAATATCCCACGACTACACCATATAGTAAAAAAGAAGAACTCAAGGGCCCGATTCAAGGTTCTAACAGACCATGTAATCTAGGTATTATTTCTAAACCACATAGGATCGAATATATATAGCTTGTCTAATGCATCTGTAGTACCCCCAGTTTTTGGTATGTAACACTTTATTGATTCTTTTAGTGGTTTTAAAGTTAAGGGTGATGAATGAGAGAGTCGGGAGAAATTGGAATGATGTTTTGAGGCAAAAAGGGGAAGTCACACGGGCTGCACACGGTTTTCTAAACCATATAGCCAAACCGTGTGTAGGTGGTATTAGAGGCAGTGGCTTCCTCACGGGAGGCACATGGTTTGTCTAACCATGTGGCCAAACCGTGCGAGAAGGGTGGTCGGGGTAGTAGCTAATACATGGTTAGTGCACAGTTTGTCAAACCGTGGAAACTAACTGTGTGACCACTTAAATGAGATCCTATAAAGGTGGATCTCACTTGTTTTTCCTCTATGTAGCTCGTTTTTACTCCTAAGACACCATAACTCAGGATTTTGGTTCTCCTAAGGTCAAGGAGGGTCCTCCCATCATTCAGAAGGTGATGCGAAGGCTTCTCTTGGAAAATTGAAGCCTGATTCTTGAGGTATGTGATCATTCTTGATTAGTTTCTTAGATATACTTAGATCTACTTCTTCTCTTCTCTCGATTTCTAAGATCTACACCTGTTATGGGTATATATAAGTGTTTGGATTCCAAATATGACGATAATTGGTCTTGGTTGTGTTAGGAGAATAGATCTAAGGAAGATCTTTGTTGAATCAGCTGTGTTTTCGAGTGTGTTCTCCATTTGTTAGAGTTTTCGTCAAAACATTTGAGGTAGGTGGATTCACTCTCGAATACTCTTGTTTTAATTTATTGTCTTAGTTTCAAATTGGGTTATTTGAATGAAATTGATTGTGAAAATCATGGGTTAAATCTTCTTTAGTGATGATTTATGGTTTAGATGGAATTGTGAAATCTTGGTGGATTTTTGTGCAATGTTATTTGCATTCTTGAATTTAAAATGTTGATTTTTAAATTATGGACCTGATGGAATGGTAAATGGTTTTATGATAGATGTGTTTTCAATAAAAAGGGGTGTTTAATTAAAAAGTTTTGTATTGAAATGGTTTGATGAAATTGGTTCATTCTTTGGGTTTCAATAAAAGTACGGTTTTATTGAAATGGTTTTTATTGGTTGAACACACTTGGTTTTGATGGAAATGGTTTTCAATAAAAGGTTTTTTATTGAAAGGATGGTTTTGGCATGATTGTTGTGAATGTGTGGTGTGTGTTCATATTGCATTCAGGATGGATAAGGGTTATGAGTCTCCCCCATCACAGTTGGGATGGATAAGGGTTAGGGCTCTCCCCCCATCAAACATTCATATTGCAGTCGGGATGGATAAGGGTTAGGGGTCTCCCCCATCAGTGTTGGGATGGATAAGGGTTAGGGCTTCTCCCCTCTTATAGGTAGTATTCATGGTTGGTTGCATGGGATTGTGAAATGGTTGGGTATGCCCAAAAGGGATTTTGTGGAATGGTTCTAATGTTGGATTGGTTATTTTTCTAGAAAAATAACTTGTTGAGAAATTGGTTTCAATTTATCTTGGATTCTTTTGGTTGCAAATGGTTTTGGAAACTTGTTTATATTTAGTTATAAACTACTTTTGAGAAAATGGTTTATATAAAATGTTTTTATATAATTGTTTCTAACTGTTCTATCCTAGTGGCGTGAGTAGGGAAGTCATTGGGGGAAAACCCACTGAGTTTTATACTCGCCCCTACATTGTCACATTGGAGCTTTTACAGATGTCGTATTCCAATACACAGGTAAAGGTATGGCATCTCATTACTAGTGGTTCGTGGTGATGCTTGGGATATGTGGTGGTGCTTGGTGCATGGAGCTGGGTGTGGAGCCATGGAGTGTGCCTTTTCTTGTCTTGGGTCTTTTGTTTAGTGTTCCTCTTGGTACTCTGATTTTGTTTAGGTTATGTAGTGATTTGTGGAATAATGTAGTTCTCATTTGGTAATGCATGAGTTGGTTGTTTCTTTTGTTCATGCATCGTATAGAGAATGTTTGGTTATAGTTGGTTTATGGGTTTATTTCTTAAAGGGTAAATCATCACCCAACTTATATTTGAAACCCTTTGGCATTTATTGCCAGCCTTTGGCAACTTGGGGATGTCGATTAAGGCCTAGTAATGACACGTTTTACTCTCAAGACAATGAGAATTGGCGGGTCATTACAAATGGTATCAGCGTGTTCGATCCTTGCCTAACAAGTGGTCATCGATGTTCATGGTCTTGGAGTTGAAATTCATTCTTGTCTATTCCTTGGGTCGAAATCTTAGACAATAGTAGGATTGTTGGAACTTGAAATGTATAGCATAAAAGGACGTAGCTAACCCTTTTATGATGAGCTTCAAGTTACCAGGGTGTTTGGTACATAAGTGTTTTGGATACACTTCTAGAATGTTGGAAACCTTATTGTCATGGGTTTAGCCAATGAGAGGAGCATGACATGAATTGTAGAGAAATGACTTCCCACTAGGATTTCATATCTCATTATGAGGAATGAGTAATGAATTTTGTTCATGGTTCCAATTTTTGAAAAATGCGGAATTTTTTTTCAAGTAAATGACATTGAAAATAGGGTATTTGGTGTATTTTGAAAATGGGTTGATTTTCAAAAAGCATGTTGAATGTTTTCAAAAATGGTTGAACATAAAAAAGTTTGTTTTTGGAAAAACATTTTTGTGATAGTTTATGTGATATAATTTTAATGCTAAGCCACCCGAGCTAGAGAGTGAGATTGACAAAGTTTGTTGTTGGTTTAGAAAATGGAACCTGGTAGGCATCGTCAGAACCAACTCAAAGAGGCTGCGGAGAATGTGGTTGCACCTGAACCATGTGTGAACCAAGATATGGTTCAGAGTATTGTCCCGGATTTTCATGCTGTGGATACGGGGAACCAGAGGAATGAACCAAGGAATGTGGATCATACCATCCAGTTCATGAAGCAGAATCCACCAAACATTTCGGGTGATGCTGAACCCGAAAAGGTGGAGGTGTGGCTTTGTATGATGAATCATATCTTCAATTTCATCTTCACACCATCCGATCTCAAGGTCAAGTTTGTGACGTATATGCTTGAGGATCTTGCACGTCAATGGTGGGACTTAGCGGTGCGGGCTAAAATGGTTGAAGGCCTAACATTGGAGGATTCTGAAGAATTGTTCAACAAACAATTCTATCCTCACACGTTCAAGATCTAGAAAATGACAGGCTTCTTTAGCTTGAAGCAGGTGAGTCTCTCTGTTATAGAGTATGCGGCTAAATTCATGAATTTAGTCCATTTTATACCAGAGGTTGCGGGAAGTGTGTTGTTGAAGGCACACATCTTCGAATCATTGCTAAGGAAGGAGATTTGATCAAAGATTGCAGTGCTCTATATTACGGATTATACAGAGATGGTGAACAAAGTGACTGTTGCTGAACGTGATATCTCTAGATCGATGGGAGGAGGCATGTTGATACCTATGAGAAATGGTGGGAACTCAAATATGGGGAACAAGAGGAAAAGGGACACTTATTTCCACGATGAAATTAGAAATTAGAACCAGACGACGGGATTAGTGAACCTTCCTCCACGACCCCAGAGAAAATCAGGTTGTTTTCAATGTGGTTCATTTGACCAGAAAAGGCGAGATTTTATAGCACAACCTACAGCATGTCACAATTGCAAGCATATGGGGCATCTACAACACTATTGTAGAAATGCTCTGAGGTCTGGTGCACGTGACACTTCTCAAGCATCGCAAGCATCGTATGCTTCGACATGACGAGGACAAGAGAATAATTCTCATCAGTTTAATAGACCTAGCCATGGTGATTCTCGAAATACCATGAATCCTCAACCAGGGTAATCTTAGCATGTCAACAAGGAGAACAATTCAGCGATGAAGCAATTGTATGGAGCTGAGCAGATGATGGTCGATGATCAGGCGGGACCATCGACAGTGTGAGTTACGATTCTTTTGAATTCTATCTTGTGAAAGTGTTGTTTGATACTGGTGCGTCACATTCCTTTACTCCTTCTCATGATGTTGACTTTCTATGTTTAAAACTGGAAATTATGTCTTCTGTTTTGAAACTAAAAACTCCTCTTGGTGAAAGAGAACGCCAAGCCTTTGTGTGTAGTGCATGTGCTATAACTGTTGATGGATCTGAGTTAAAATGGGACTTCTCGATGTTGTATATGGATTTCTATGATGTAATCCTGGGTATGTATTCCTTGATAGTGTTTAAGGCACCCATCGACTGTTATAGTATAATGGCCAGTTTCACGACTGAGGACGGCATCAACGATCTCTTCAGGGGAGAGAGAATGGTAAACAGAGGTTTAAAGAGCTTGTTGGCACCAATGGTGGGAACGATCTCTTATCAACTGGCAGCGTTAACTCTGGCATCAATGGAATAAATTGAAGAAAATAATTTTCCAGCTGTGGTGGATCATTTTCCATATGTCCTTCCCAATAACTTCTCAGGGTTACCACCTCTAAGGGAAGTGGAGTTTACGATTGATCTCCTTCTAAGGACCAGTCCTATTTCCATTCCGTCTTATAGGATGGAACCAACAGAGTTATGAGAATTGAAATTTCAGTAAGTAGAGATGGAAAGAAAATGTTTCATTCGACCAAGTACTTCTCCATGGGCAGCACTAGTATTGTTGTGAAGAATGAAGATGGAACTCATCGGCTGTGTGTTGATTATTGTAAGCTTTACCAAGTTACCATAAAGGATAGATATCCATTTCCACACATTGATGATTTGTTCGATCAATTATGGGGAGCTTAGTGGTTCTACAAGCTTGACTTGCGATCAGGATATCACCAATTGCGAGTTCGGAAGGAGGATATTCCAAAGACAGCTTTCAGAATAAGATATGGCCACTACGAATATGTTGTAATACCTTTCGGTGTAACGAATGCACCAGCGGTCTTCATGGATTTGCTTCAGATGAATGGTAGTTGATGTCAGTCTTAGCCGACATGCATGTAGAATATGAGGACCGAAGTGATCTTTCAATTTTCATTTCAGCTACTCTTGTTCCTGATTTGGTAAGGATGATCAAATAAGAACAGAAATATGATGAATAATGTCTGGTTGTAAGTTCAAAACTCAATGGTGGGGAGACCATTGATGGCTAGAAACTTGATGGGGGTTCAGTTTTGTGTTTCAGAGATTGGATGGTTGTACCTTTGGTTTTTCAGAAACAACTCCTTCATTCTTATCTCCATTCAAGATGGGATGTACACCCAGTTACACAGAAGATGTACAAGGGATCGAAGGTGTAGTTTTGGTGGAGCGGCATGAAAAGGAAAGTGGCCGAGTTCATCTCGTAGTGATTAACTTGTCAGCAGGTTAAATAATAGAATCAGAGACTAGCTGGTATGTTACAATCTTTACCTATCCTAGTGTGGAAATGATATTAGATAGTAATTGATTTAGTTACAGGTCTTCCATGAACGGTTCAGAAACCCGATTCCATTTGGGTGATAGTGGATCATCTAACTAAGTCGACCCATTTCATCCCTATTCGTGAAACTCATACGGTGGAAGATCTTTCAAAAATCTATATCCGAGAAGTAATAAAGAGGCATGGTGTACCAGTGTCTATAGTCTCAAATAGAGATACGAGGTTCACATCTTGTTTTTGGAAATCATTACAACAAACCCTTGGGACTCAATTGACTATGAGTACGGAATATCATCCTCAGATGGATGGGAAATCCGAGCGGACGATAAAAATGTTGCAAGACATGTTGTGGGATTTTGTAATGGATTTTGGTGGCTCATGGGAGGAACAGATACCCTTAGTGGAGTTCTCATACAATAATAGCTATCAAGCCTCAATACACATGGCTTTGTTTGAAGCATTGTATGGGCGTCCTTGTCATTCTCCAGTATTTTGGGTGAAAACTGGTGATATATAACTAGTTGGGCCAAGAATTTTCCATGAAACAATAGATATGATCCAGTAGACTGGAAAGATAATGGAGATGGATCAGTTTCGTTAGAAATATTATGCAGATCACCGTCGAAGACCATTGTCGTTCGTTGTGGCTGATCAAGTCTTCTTGAGGATCTCTCCAAGGCTTGGAAATTGTCATTTCGAGAAGCAGGTAAAGTTATCTCTAAGATACATTGTCCCTTTTGAGATACTATAACGGGTTGGAGAGGTGGAATATCAGTTGGAATTACCACCATGGATTAGTTCGGTGCATTATTTGTTCCATGTATCTTAGTTGAAAAGTATCAGCCTGATCCTGACCATGTGATCAGATGGGATCATGTTGAACTAGAGCCAGATGCTTCATTGATACATATCCTGGTACGGATTGTGGATAGGCAAGAGAAATTCTTATGTGGAAAAATCATCGTTCTAGTGCGGGTTTTATGACATCATGGTCAGATTCAGGAAGAGACTTGGGAATATGAAAAGGAAATGAAAGAGCAGTGGCCAAAACTCTTTCAGCTGGGTGATGGTTTTCTACATTTCGGGGACGGAAAGACCAATGGTGGAAAGAGTGTAGTACCCCCAGTTTCTGGTATGCATCCCTTTCTTTATTCATTTAGTGGTTTTAAAGTTAAGGGTGACGAATGGGAGAGTCAGAAGAACTTGGAATGATGTTTTGAGGAAAATAGAGGAAGTCGCACGGGCTGCGCACGGTTTGTCTAAACCGTGCGGCCTAACTGTGCATAGTTGGTCTTGGAGGTAGTGTCTTCCACATGGGAAACACACAGTTTGTCTAACTGTGTGGCCAAACCGTGCGAGAAGGGTGGTCAAGGCAGCATCTAACGCATGGTTAGCACACAGTTTGTCAAACCGTGCGAACTAACCATGTGGCCACTTAAACGAGATCCTATAAAGGTGGATCTCATGCATTTTTGCCTCTATGTAACTCGTTTTTCCTCCTAAGTCGCCATAACTCGGGATTTTGGTTCTCCTAAGGTCAAGGAGGTTTCTCCCATTGTTCCAGAGGCGATCCGAAGGCTTGTCTTGGCGAATCGAAGCCGGAATCTTGAGGTATGTGATCGTTCTTGTTTGGTTTCACAAATCAACTTAGATATACTTCTCCTCTTCTCTTGGTTTCGTAGATCTATGCACGTTATGGGTATATCTAAGTGTGTGGATTCCAAATATGATGATACTTGTTCGTGGTTGTGTTAGGAGAAGAGATCTAAGGAGGATCCTTGGTGAATCAGCCCAGTTTTCTTGTGATTTCTCCGTTTGTTAGGGTTTTCATCAAAACCATTGAGGTAGGTGGATTCACTATCGACTCCTCTTGATATAATTTATTGGATTAGATTAAAAATGGGTTATTTGAATGAAATTGATTGTGATAAGTATGGGGTAAACCTTCTTTAGTGATGATTTATTCTTTTGATGGAATTGTGAAATCTGGGTGGATTGTTGTGAAAAGTGATTTGGATTCTTGAATTTAAAATGTTGTTTTTTAAATTTTGGACCTGCTAGAATGGTAAATGGTTTGATGAAAGATGGATTTTCAATAAAAAGGTGTCTTTATTCGAAAAGTTTTGGTATTGAAATGGTTTGATGAAATTGGTTCATTCTTTGGTTTTCAATAAAAGTACAGTTTTATTGAAATGGTTTGAATTGGTTGAAAACACTTGGTTTTTATGGAAATGGTTTTCAATAAATGGTGTTTTATTGAAAGGATCGTTTTGGCATGATTGTTGCGAATGTGTGGTCTGTGTTCATATTTCATTCAGGATGGATGAGAGTTAGGAGTCTCCCCCATCAGTGTTGGGATGGATAAGGGTTAGGGCTCTCCCCTGTCAAACATTTATATTGGAGCCGAGACTGATAAGGGTTTGGGGTCTTCCCCATCAGTGTTGGGATGTATAAGGGTTAGGGATATACCCCATAAATTATTCATTTTCATTTGGGTTGGATAAGGGTAAGAAGTCTCCCCCATCATGGTTGGGATCTATATGGGTTAGGGATTCTCCCCTCTTCCAGGTAGCATGCATTGTTGGTTGCATGGGATTGTGAAATGGTTGGGTAAGCCCAAAAGGGATTTTGTGTAATGGTTCTAAAGCTGGATTGGTTATTTTTCTAGAAAAATAACTTTTTGAGAAATTGGTTTCAATTTCTCTTGGATGCTTTTGGTTGAGAATGGTTTTAAAAACTTGTTTATATTTAGTTATAAACTACTTTTGAGAAAATGTTTTATATAAAATATTTCTATATAATTGTTGCAAACTCTTCTATCCTAGTGGAATGAGTATGGAAGTCATTGGGGAAACATACTAAGTTTTATACTCACCCCTACTTTTGCACATTGGTGTTTTTGCAGATGTCGTATTCCGAGACACAAGTAAAGGTAAGGCATCTCATTACTAGTGGTTCGTGGTGATGCTTTGGAGATGTGGTGGTGCTTGGTGCATGGAGCTTGGTGTAGAGCCATAGAGTGTGTCTTGTCTTGTTTTGGGTCTTTTGTTTAGTCTTCCTCTTGGTACACCAATTTTTTATTGGTTATATAGTGATTTGTGGAATAGTGTTGTTCTCTTTTGATAATACATGAGTTGGTGGTTTCTTTTGTTCATGCATCATATAGAGAATGTTTGGTTATAGTTGGTTTATGGGTTTATTTCTTAAAGGGTAAATCGTCTCCCAACTTCTATTTTAAACCCTTCAGCATTTATTGCCAGACTTTGGCGTCTTGGGGATGTATCTTAAGGCCTAGTAATGAAACGTTGTACTCTCAACCCAATGTGAATTTGCGGGTCATTATAGAATCCCGACAAGTTACATGGGCATCCCTAGTGGAGACATGGTTTAGCACTAGTTGGGGTACTAGGATCACGCCAATAGAAAGTTCTATTTATGTCCAAGAAATATGGATCCACGAGGTAGAAAGGCCCATGGAATCCCACAAAATCAAGTCCCAATGGGCAGAGTCAACCCAAGGCATCCACTACCACATTCCAGATCCATGGAGAGGAGTCCACAACATCGATCAACCATTAATTCAAGCATTCAATCATTCATTTTAAACTAAAATTCCAAGTGAGTATACCCAATCCCATCAACCTGCTCATTCCAAGAGTATAACCAGTCATGAAAACAATTTTTCAAAATGCATATGGCCTACCCTCCCATATAAACCATTAACATGCCGAACTATCAAAATAATCAAGGAATAAAATGATATTCATTGAGAAAAGAGGTATTAAATCTCCTAAACATGACACCAAATCTACTAAAGAATTACTAAGATTCCTCTAACAAGGAATGCATAAGAACACACCCCACAGCTAGTTTAATATGGAATAGAAAAGTATTTTTCCTTAAGGTGCACCCCTTGGGTGATTTAGAATCTTGTAACAGGTGCAAATGCACTTAAACAGAACCTACAGGTATCCTCACTATGACCAACTAAGGCTTTTGAAAGAAAATCTGTCAAAAACGCGGCCTCCCAAAAATGTGCCAAGGGTGTAGAAAATGTCAAATTCCCGAAAAGTACCGAAAAATCCAAAAGAACAGATAAAAAATCTACCTCACCCCCGTAGTAGAAGAAATCTTCCAGTATCAAGTCCTGATTCTTCCTGGTTTAGATTAAATCTAAAGAACAGATGATGTAATGGAAATTTGGGCATACAAGTCTAAATCCAAATATCAAATTCATTGCTCTGAATAATCAAGAACTACTAAAGGGGGATATAATACTTATCAATGTGGTTCCAACAAGATACCCCACACTGGAATCATAGATCGAAAATTTTCTAGATATGAAAAACTAGTTTAGAGGTGTTTTAGGTCATAAAAACGAGGAATAGATTCTATCTATTAAAAATTTAGGATATTGTCTGTTTTATAAAAAAAAACATAATGGGCATGTGCACGAAGTGTAAGTCAAGTACACGACCAATAATACCCAATTATTTATTTATGAGAAATGATGGTTGCACATCGTGATGGGCCTGAAAATGGTGTGTACTAGAAGTACACAACATTTAAGCCTAGTACATGATGTGAACCTAGCTTGCAACCTACTTTTGGTATGTTTTCCCCTTTTCTCACAAAAATAACCCATCTGACCCAGTTCCTTTCTTAGGTTCTAATCCAAAAAGGAACGTAACAAAATTAACCAAAAATAAATAAATTTTTACCTCAAGAAAAACCCAGCATCTTACAATTTTTATTATTAGTTTACTATATTATGAATTATAGGATATCAATGTGATGGCTGGAGTATTGATTTTGATATCCCCTTGATGCATCGATATATATTATGTGAAAAAACAACATCCATTCTATATTAGTTGGGTATTTAGTTTACACCAACCCAGTTATTAAGAATGGTATCTTAGATGAGGCCTTTATGTTAAGATTCATGACCAATTAGTTGAGGCCTTGATGAAAAATAGATGAATGTTTGGATTAATGCATTTCTATTATTTAGAGTTTAGTTTCCATAGCCAATGTGATTTTTATGTTGATATTATCCAGGATGTTCATTGAACTAATTTTGATGATTGGATGAATTGTATATTTATTATCAAATTTTCCATATATATTATTACTTATTTCCCCATTATAGATTCCACTATATAAACCCCTTATATAACATCTAAGATGACCTATTTTTGGTTTTCATTTTTCCAAGATGTAAAGAAGAATATTTTGAATGAATTAAAGTTTGAAAGAAAGTTTATTATGCTATATTATATATTTCCAATATAATATGGAAATCATGTATGTATTGATAAAGAAGGTGTTTTGGTACCCATATAATTTTGCATCTAACTGTGTTTGAAATCATGTATTGTTGAATTTAAATCATCGTATTTTGATTATGTATTTCAATATTTATTATAGGTAAACATATATTAAAATATCACGTTTAACACTAAAAAATTGAGTAAATATTAAACCACAATCATTAGTATAGTGAACCATAATATTACATTGAAATAATGTAAAATTAAACAATAATTTAACTATATAATCAATAAAAAATTAATTTTTATAAATCATTAGATTCTAAAAAATTTCTCAAATCCATTTTCTATTTGTAGCATATTTTTTTAAAAATATATTGTTATTACGGTATTCTCCCATTGATTAAACTTACTAACAAAGAACTTTAATATAGAAATTTCAAATTACAATTCATAAATATTATTATCAATTCAAGAATTATAAGATTAATCATTATCAAATTTAGAATTAATCATTAAAAGTTGATCATGTAATATTTCCTGCTAAAAAATAAGGAAATTATAATATCTCTTAATAGTTTTAAATTATTTCTTCAACAAATCATAATTTTCATTAAATGTGGTACAATACCCATTATGTTTATCAAAATTATAATAATAAATTTTAGGTATAAGTTAACAAAATGTATGTCAAACTTTATTTTTACCCTTAAAAACTTGTTATCTTATCTATTTTATTTATTAACATCTAATTAAAAATTATATTTCTTCCCAAAGTCTCCAAAATAAATCCAAATAACTTTTATGTAATTTTTTATAAAATTGTATTATATGATCTTTTCCTTTTGATTAATTCTCCTCTTTAAGTAAAGGGAAATCATTCTTGATATGTCAAAGTTGTTTAATTTTATAACATTTTGCTTCCTAATAAGTTCTATCAATTTTCATTAAATTATTGACATATATTATAAATTTCTTTCCTCACATGTATAATTTAATAACCAATATTTCAAAATAATAAAAATTGTCACCATAATTTGAAATATTGAAATATTCTATATAAAATGTGTCAAAAAATATTTATGTGTAATTATTTTCATCCATCAAAGTACCAAATTTATGATAGACACAATTGTTATTAATCTATTTATTATTATACACATAAAATTTCATTTTTACTTAATTAATCAGGAGAGTACCAATCAAATTATTTATTTTCATGTCTTTGATAAGAGTGTACTTTCTAATAACAATGGATACACCAAACTAACTACTAGGTAAAACTTTTAATATATACAAATATTGATTATATTCATATACAATATCTCGAAAATAAGACATATGATTAAAAATTCTAGTGTGTCTTCCATTCATCTGAGTAATTACTTCCCCAAAAGACATTATGAAGGAATGAAATTTTAGATTGGAAGAATTTTATATATATTGTATGAAATTATATATAATTTCATAAAAATCATAGACAATTTCCCTTGTTTCATATATTGTATAAAGTTTTTAGCCACAATAAAAATGATTAAAACCAAAACCATGAAATAAAAAATTAATATCTCTATAATTTTAATCTAATTCAACCTCTTTATCTAAACTCCATATCTTAGGTTCTCCAATAGTAATTTTGTATGGTTTATAAACATTCATATAATATTTCAAAATAAAACTTCTAAGATATATTGTTATGATAAATTTCATGAATTCATAGTTTTCTCTAATGAAGTATGGTTATATAAATATAGTAATTAATTCCTTTTATAAATTATTAAAATAGAATATAGATCTTTAAAATTCAATATAATTATCTAGAAAACCCAAAATATCTGAATTGATATAAAATGAATACAAAATGTGAATAAATATAATGACTCAAGAGGTGTTGAATTGATTTCATAAATTTTCTCTTTTAAAACATTAAATTTACCAATTTAAATTTTATATTTAATCGAACCCTATTTAAATAGGGAAATTAGTGAAAAATAAACAATGTAAAATATAGGGCACAGTATAATTTTTATTTTGTTTTATGGTCAATAAAAAAATATCCTACTCTATTTCACCAATACATAATATATGTTTGGATATTTAATTAAGATCCTTTTACTAGGGATATTTAAAATTATGTAGAAGAAGTTATCACTTAGAGAAATTATAAAATATAATAGACTTCAACTAATATATTACAAAAAGATATTACCTCTGCCTCATAACCATACATAGTACATGAATTGTTCAGTCTAAAAAAATAGAACGAATGATGTCTTTATGATTGTAATAATAACACATTTGTGATGAACTCAAATTGATAGATGTTGATCTTATTTAGAAAATACAACTTTTTAGTGGAAGTCGTACTGAATAAGAGCCATGGTTTTAGAATAATACTTAGAAAAACATATTAGAAATAAAAAATATATTAAATATCTCTTCTTCCTCTTCATCCATTTCATTATACAAGATTTTATAATAATAGATAAAAAACATATTGTTTTTATATTTTTTCACTTTTTTGGAACAATATCACGTAAGAATATACTATTACTCTAACTTCTTACATTTTAAAAAAATTTCTCTATGTAAAATATTTTAATTGTTGTAATAATTATCATATATGAATAAATCCTAACTCAAACTACTTATGTATGAATAAAATCTACTTATGTAACATTTTATACATCATCAATTTTCTCTACATAAGAATAATGTTTTATTTCCACTATCTTAATAATATTAAATCTAGGAAAATATAAGGTTTTATACATAAAAATATTCCATTATAAAAGAATGAATTATTAATTAATATAAATTATCATATATGTTGAAGTAATTTGTCAGTATAATTTCATAAATATATTCAACAAATAATCAACGAGAAAATAATAAAAGTACTAAAAAAATTTATATCACACAATTATAATAATATCATTAGCAACAAAACTAATGTATTTTGTGAGCATCAAAACTAAATATTTTTTGGATTAAAAAATATAGTGAAAAAACATTCCAAAAAATTTATGTTAATGTTTTGGTTTATTTTTACAAACCATAGACTTTCATGCCCTAAAATACTAGATATTGAATCATTTGATCACTAACACTATCTTATTTGAGGTGATTGGGGGAATCTTATTGGGTTATTGGACTCAACCCCTACCCATTTACAAAATATGGGTTTTGATGTATGTGGGTAGACCATCATGTGTTATTTCCTGCATAATTTTTTTCATAGATATGAATGAATGGATTGGGATGAGTAGTTTATTAGATAATGACGATTTGGTAGGATGTTATTGTGAATTATATCTACATCCATTATCATTATTTTATTTATTTATATCATATTTCACAATGTATTATCCATGGCTGTAGGTTTTTATTTAATATTTATTATGATGTATATTTTTCTATCACTTGTTTTTTATTATTTTATATATAATATAGAAGTGTTATTTTATACTCAAGAATGTGGGGTGTCTTATTGGCTCCCTATTTTAATTTAATTGGTTTCTGGTATGTTTTTTATAGATAGTTCATGTAAAATTTTAGATAATGTTTGACATGCAACCTATAATTTATAGTTGATATAATAGTATCCCCATGATTTTTCCAAGCCCTTGATACTGGTTGGTATCCTTCAGCACACTAGAAGCTATGCCTAAGGTTAGATAGAACACATGGCTTATGTACTATTTAGAAGATTCATTCTATGATTTTATAAGTGGTATTGGAGCATGTTTTGTTTAAGATACAAAAACTAAAGGTAATTATTTGATGTTGGAATATGATAGGTAGATCAAGAGTATTTAATGAAAATAAGGGTTCAATTGAATACAATATTTCTAGGGGATGTTCTATGTTTGGAGTAGGCATTGCATATTAGGGAGGATAATTTTTAGGAATTTTGAAATAGGATGAATAAGAAATGTGTCATAGGGACCTACTAATATCTGGTTCTCTTGGTTCACTAATCATGATATTGGAAGGGCATGATATATGCATATATAGAAAATGCTGTTTGATATATTTCATCATCAAGATATTTTATTAGTTTAAAATAACTAATAATTTGTTTCATGTTTTAATGAATATATTATAAGGGGATATTATATTAGTATGGATTAAAGAGTTTTATTATTCAATGTGATTAATTTTCTGTTCATGTTCACTTACATCTGGGTAATGGTTTTGAGTTTTATGAATTTTTTTTGAATTGAAATTTATTTAATATATTTATCATGTGGTCTCATATAGAGTGAAAAAAATAAATTTTTTGAGTCAGTTTTTGGAAAATAATTAGTGTGGCCCTGTGTTTTGGAAGTTCTTTGTTTTGTGTTAAACTGAGTAAGTGATTTTGACATTATATTTTAAAGCATGTCTTGAAGACAAAATTAGTTTTTAGAGAAAGTAATGGTAATGTTGGAGATTTTTTATTTTATTATTTTGATAAAAAAAACTAGGATTTGAAGATTATTTTTAAAGAAAACATATTTAGTTTGGTGTGACCAAACAATTTGATATTGTTTTTAAAATAATATACTAATTATTTAGGACTATGTTTTCTTCATTTTCGGCAATTTGATGAGAAGTGAACAAGGTATTTTGAGTTTGGTTTTTTTGATTATCATATTGTGTTTATTTAGGGAGAATCTTGTACTTTTGTTTTTATATAATAGTATTTGGGATATGTATTGTAAATATAATTATGGTAATTAATGGATTCCTAAAATGAACTATTTGGGATGCATTTTAGAATGTGATTCCTATGGTGAGGAGAATGATTAAGATAAATTGAAATTTAGCAGCTAGTCCTTATAATGAGAAGTTACATATAAAACAATATGGATTGGTAGATAGTTGTCAATGTTTATAGGTGTATTCATGTATCATATTTGAGTGAGGTTGTTAAATATGAGTTGGGTTCATGGTTGATTAAAATTGAGTTTTAAATGAATTGAAAGATAACATAGAGTAAAACAATGTTGGTGAGGTGATAATGATCATGGTAGTCCTCGTGGTATTCTCATTGTTAGGGAAGTGAAACGTTAGTGAATAGTATTATTATTCGGCTGAAAATATATAGAATATGTTTGACAAGTTCCAGGAGAGAATATAGGGTGAGTGAAAAATTAATTGGTGTCTAAGGTAGGTTAATATTTATGGATTGGTGATCAAAGAGGGTTCTCATAAATTAAAAGCATTATTGTGTGGTGTTTATAAAAAACAACACCATATTATAAGAGTGGACCAAAATAAGGATTAGAATTATATCCCTTTAGTAGATGAGTATATTTAAATTTTATATTTAGATCAAAGGGAGAATGTTTTAGACAAGTTTTAAGTAAAAAATGGATGTTTTTGATGTGGGATAATGGTGGTTAAATAACCAATGAGTGTTTTTTGGTAGTTAGAGAGAAAAAGGTAGAGGGAAGTGGATGAAACATTCCAATATGTACTCAATATAGTACCACTGAGTACACATTGGACCAACCAATGTGGATGACTCATTAGTTTAGGCACCAGGTGGCTGATGGTCTTCCATTGAGTTCCCTGTGAGACACTATGTACATATTATAAGTCTAAAAGGTTTCCAATATGTAAATGAATATTTTTAAAGGATTTTTGGTATTTGTTGGGGGGGTTCATTTTATCCCCCCAGGATTTTTTATAACAACATACCATAAAAGGGAAAGTCCCTTCCTTTTACTTTGTTTACGTTTGATCAAGGTGTTTCAATGTTGTTTTTTCACATTGATTTGTGGTAAATCTTATTACTTCGACTGATTTTATTCCCCTAATTATTTGTTATTTAATTTTAATATAGAAATGTAAACTTCTTTTGTATTATTACAGTAGATCATGATGGAATTGCTTTCTAAATAATATGATTTCATGACAAGTGCATAGAGGAGGATCGAGAAGGTTGAAATATTGTCTTTGGATTATGTATGAGTTGAAATCTTTCATATGATAAATTTAATTAGGTATTATAATGAAATTATATTAAATTAATGATTTATAGAGAAGTTCAATTTTGGGTATATTTTGAGTCTTAGGTTTGAGGGTCCATCGTGAGTGCATTTCATCCCATTGTTCCGAGTTTTGGAATTATAACATCAAAAGGCAAGTTTGGTGTAAGTTATATTAATTGAGGGTTTTTATTTAAAATAAATTAGTGGTTTTTTTACTAATTTTTATTTATTATAAATGTGATATTTGGATTAATGTTGGTCAAAACAACCATATATTTAATAAAAATATAATAATATATGGTAGGTGGAATTTACACATTGGGAATATCGATTTCTGGGTTATTTGTACTGAATACTGGAAAATAATGTGATATTTTCATGCCCTAAATCCATCGTATATCATATGGTATGATATAGTTTATCATAGTGAATGATATACACATGGAAAAAAATGATTATTTTAAGACTTTATGGTATATCATATTTTATGATATGTAGGTATCATATAGGCTTATTTGGATAGTATTATTGTATGACTTGGGTAATTAATAATGCCATGAGTTGTAATATAAGATTTATTTGGAAATATAACCGACTATTAAAGGTAGTGGGTTGTTAAATATTTGAATCTTGAATATCCAATTTGTTTAATATCATTGATTGGACATTTCATCTGTTGAAATTTGTTATAGAGTTAATGTTTGAGGGTTACATGAGATGTAATGAAAGAATTTACTCATATGTTTGTGAAACATATGAGTTAATGTATTTAGCAGGGAGAATTCATATAGAATATATAATGCTTATTTGACCTTGAAAGGAGTGTTTGTGCTTTTTGAATAACTTATTGATGAAAATCCCCCCTCTCAATGCTCTGTTATTCATTACTTATTTATTTATAGGATACTAACATATCATGACGAATAGTGAAGTCCCACACAAAGTGTTTTAGTGATTTAGTTTAACCGATAGATAAACCATAAAGGTTATATCATTTCATTTTTCCATGGTCTTTTGTATCAAGTACACAGTGAAGGAAAAAATCATTGTTTTCTACAGTGTAAGGTATATGTTATTCATTTATAGTTTTATTTAGTTTTTTTTTCAATGTAATGGTGTTCTTGGGTTTTATGGTTTCCAAATAATGTTGATACTATTATTAATCTTTCATAACTCTTTTTAAACCTTTTATAGGAATCATATCTTTATCATAGATATCTATTTATTAAATCATATTTAAATAATGGGTTTCAAAGAAAAATGCCTAAAATATTCTCTATCATCAAATATGATTTAGAATTTATTTCTTCTAACTTGGGTAAAAAATTATGATATGGGATATCATAGTTAGTGTCTCAGTTAAAATTCAATGAATTTGTGTATGTTTTAATGCACAACATCATGATATCATATTTTATAACAGTGTTTTTCTATAGGATTTAAAACGGATCATGGTATTTACTTTGGGATATAGATATGAATAATAAAATATAGATAATACATAATGGTACAATCCTATATATGTAAAGGTAAAATTATGATACATAAGGGCCACTATATAAATGTATAAGGGTTACACTAATTGAGACCTAAATATGTAATGTTACATTCCATTTCCACGAAAGTTAAAAATTACATACATAGGGGTTATTACCTTTACATGATACTACATTTAAGTGTTACATTGTTGGGACTCTTTGTATGTAACCATTACATGAATGAGGGTTCCATATATAGGGGTTTTATCAATACTTCCTTATATACATATTTTTCAATTCATTCACTAGAAATGTTAAATGCACTTATCATAAGAAGAAATAGAAAAATTATTTTTAAAATATGTCTTATAGCAGTTAAATAGTTTACAAAACACAAGCATATCAACCACATTCTATGATTCCTCTTATATATTAAAAAATGTTTTCATAGAATTTTTTCCATTAATTTAAATTATAAATTTATTTATATGGTTTAATTTTTTTTATAAATCCTAATAAAACATATTTAGTATATTTACAAATTTATAAAGGTGTTAATAATTTAATTAATTATAAATTATTTGTAATTAATTAATTTATTTTTTTTGGAACATTTATTAATAAATATTCTATAATATTTTGTCCTTATCTTAGTATAAATGTTTTAAAAATTATATATAATGAATTATTATTTAGATAAAAATATGTATATGAAAATCCTAATTTTGATTTATAAAGGATTTATAATTTATGAAAATAAGAAAAAAAATATAAATTTTTTATATTTAAAAATCATGAGGTGTTTATAATGTATACATTGAATTTTTTAAATATAGAGGCCTTATTTAGAAATTATTTAAACTATATTGAAATAATATTGTCTAAATTTTTTAATCAAAGGTTTAAATAATATTAAATATGTGATATATTGATTATATAAAATTTTTACATAATTTAAATTAAAAAAAATGTTTATATTTTAGGAAATTTCATTATTTAAATTAAATTATATATAAGGTATATTGGGAATGTTTTCAAACTAGGTATTACATATATAACTGTTATATTTATATAATTATATAATGTAAAAAATAAATTATAATATTTATCTTATTTTTAATTTATAAATTATTCATAAATGTTCATCTCATGATTAAATATATGAATTAATGATTTATTTAAATATTATTCCCCACATTAATATCCATGTATTTAAATCTATTATATTATTATTAGATGTTTATTATTTAGTTTAACATTGTTATATTTCATATTATAAAATTTTAATATGATGCATTACATGCTAGGTTCTAGAACATAAGATTTAGTTTTTATCTACATTGAATATGGTTTTTAATTGAAGTTATTAGTCTAATGTTTGTTATAAAATATAGTTTATGAATATTGGGTATTAGAGTTATGACGAATTGGAATATCTCTTAAGTAATGCATCCTGATGTAGAGGGAATTTGGGCTTGAAATTCCATTTTCAAAGTGTTTATTCCTTATTCATGAATGTTTTGATTTTCCTATCTATTACACAAGGGTTACTCATTTATGGGGGTTATAAATTACATATAATTAAAAAAATTACATTAACTGTTCATGTAACATAATCATATGAATCATTTAGATACATGAAATTATATTTTATGTCTAATTTTAGGCGAGTAAAAATACTATAGATCATGTAGAGTTACACATTATAATAGTTTGAACATATAAATTTGGTGGATATAATAGGGATAAAAAAATTAAATCTTTTGAAACATGAATCTATAAATTTAATAACATGATATAATATAAAGAGATTAAATACTATTTAAATTATAGTAAGTGTTAGATTCCTTTTTAAGGAAAACACATGCTAGAACCTCAATCATTCAACAAGGTATGTTTTTCCAAAGTATGGAGTGTATGGATTATCTTATGTAAGACATGGTGTAATTGGATATCCCTATGAGTTAGGTAACTGAATCCCACTATAATATTTGGATTACACCTATCTAGGAAACCCTAAGAGTTATTATACTAGAGTAATGGTGCTGAGTTTATCCATATGTTTGATATGATAAAGTGTGTTCCTCTTAACTATACAAGTTGAATATATGATATGATTTGGCTACAATCATCAATTTAATTTCATTCTAAAATATTTATCTTTTCCCACTAATGGATATGATGAATTTAAAAGGGTTATCAATTTAGTGGGATCCCATTTAACAAAAGTCCATATAAAATTAATGTAAAACATGATACAGATCAGATAAAAGATTATATTGTATATAATGTAAATATTATCATTACGTTTTACCAATAGATATATATTGTATAAAGAAAAACATAATGTTATTAATATCTAGTATAGGTAATGTAACATAAATAAATTTCATAAGAAAGAAGGAGTATTTTTTTGTTATAGAAACCCCTCTTGAGTCACCAAACAGTGAATCTATTCAGTGAATAGAAATAGATGCATATGATAGGAATACGAAGGATTCAATGGATGTATCTACACTCTTGATTATTTCCATTAAAGCTATGTTTAAAAATAAACATGAGAGAATGGATTATTAAAAGATTATAGATAACTTGAAAAGAATTTATTAAGAACAATCTAGGCATGACATTGTAAGGTTTCAAAGGATCTTTATGGTGTATGATTGTAGATGCAATTTCTATATCATCTATTGTAATAAATATAATTTTGTAGATAAATGAATTGGAGAGTTATGGTTCACCACTTTGAATTTATATAGTCAATGAATTCATTATTTATACACTATCATAAATGATCCAACAATTCAATATGAACTAAAATATGAATGATTTTAAATTTTTTTACCCAATCTCCTCAATATGATGAGGATCTATAATTAGGACATGGGAGGTCCATGATCAAGTCCCTCCATAATGGTATAAAAAGATAATTGTAAATGTATTTATTGAGAGGTAAGAAAATATTTTCTGGACATTCCACTAACAAAAGTTAATAAAAAGGAAGGAGGTACAATACATTAATTGTAGAAAAACTGACCATTAGAGTTGAAACTATCCTGAATACTTGAAGGTTTTGAAGACACCTTATGGAGATTCCCCTATATGTAATAATTTTAATGGAGTTTATAAGTGATTAAAGAGTTTATGATTTGATATTAAAATTTTCAATCATATAATGAAGCGATGATTTGTTGTATTTGGTCTTAAATGCCAGAATCACATAAAAATTAGAAGAATTTTAATAAAATATGTTTATTTCATAGCCTGATTATCTCTATATATCTCTTTATATTGCGATTTTGTTTTGATAAATTTTTTAAATGAACGGGATTGACGGTTTTGATTCACAAGATTTATGATTTATCCTACATTCTAAAATACATGAAAATAAGACAAGGATAAAATTACTTTTATCCGGGTTAATGTGTTTATCATTGAATATGAAGGCATGTGATTACACAACCAATAGTGGGATATTTTTAAAATTATTCTTATTAAGTAATACTAAAAACACATATAATACCATATGTTATATAGAAACTATAATTTATTTGTTAAATATTACTATTTAGGTAAAAATAGATATTTCCAAACATTAAAGATTTTGTGTTTAATAGCACGGTATTATGAAAGGAATATAATTTTTAGGAGGAAAATGGGAGTATTTTTTGAACTTAGAGAAGTGTAAAGAAATAAAAAATAAGATTATTATAGCGAAATTAAATCTATTTTGGCTTTATATCCTAAAAATGTTTAGCATACATTAGAAATGAATAAAATAAATAGCTATATTAAATTACCAAAATATTTCAAGGAAATTTTTTTAATGGGTTCTAAGAATGTTGATGATGCACTTATAAGAGTTCTATGTAAACAAAGTAACTTATTAACATCACAACATTTGATGTTATGGATTTAATGTGATTGTATTTGTTTATGATGTCTAAAATTTGGAATATGATTCACAAATATTAACATTATTCAAACTAAATATCATTATATTTTCACTCACTAAAGAGTTTATTGGGTGAGTTTAATTATATGGTAACATAGGTATGTGGTAGTAATTACATATAGATGTAAAGAGTTAAATAAAATATATGAAAATTTAGCAAACATAAGGTGGATATGAAAGTATATCGTATATGATATGCAATATAGGTTCTTATATATAGTATTTTTTTTAAATATTATTAAAGTGTTTTAGAATATAAAATATATCTTGTTACAAAAGTTGAAATCTATACTCTATCATTATTCCACATAGGATGCATATATATATATATATGTATATATATTGATATGAATTTCATGTATTGGAAGTATAATTGTCTTAAAAAAGTTTGACATTGATTTATACATAACAGATGATTATCTGAGATTATTATAGGATGTAATGAAATATTAATGTTAAAATGAGTATGACACTTATATTGGGAAACAAAAAGTTCTTATGAGGTGAAAAATAGGTTTTTTTGTGTGCTGGATGACCCATAATGTATATCACATAGAGTGTGGTTTATGGTTTTCGTTTTTGAATTTTGAATATGTGTATGCTATTGTTATTGAATTTTTGTTGTATTTAAATGTTTGATTTTGGATGTGTGGGTAGTTTGTTGTTTCCTAATTAGTTTTATGGATTGAATTTGGCTCCCACATAACATAAAATGGTTTATATAAAATATAATAAAATTGATTTAGATTTCATGGTTCAAATTTTTATTCCGTACTACATATGGTTAGTGATGTGCCTATCATGATAACTTTCATACATTGATACATTTCTTACATAAGCCTTATAGTTAATCTAATCAAGGGTAGATTGTATATGTTTTTGATTATGTCACTAGTTAGAGATCAACAAAGATGATATTTATCCCCTTGTATGAAAGGTATGACATTTTGGCTATCTCTTGAGATAGTGTAAGAAAATTTACTAAACATAAAAGGTACGTATAATTTCCTTATCTACTTGTATAAGGGACATATGATGTGCATAATATGCTAGATGAAAAATATGTGATTTATTCATTGAATCGATCTATATATACATGAATAATTGGGAATGTATTATGATGATATATGTTATTAACATAATTATTTTTCATGTTTTCAATATATGTTTTTAAAAAATGTATTTTAAAAAATGTATTTTATAAAAATGAACACATGCGTATGATGCTGGTGGTGGAAATAGGCATAGTGATACATGGTCTTGTTGGAGATCACAGTTGATCCCTTTATCCATATAGTTGCATTGATGATTTTCTAAAAAACACCCTTTAGATAAAATTACGAATCTGTTGGTTCATTTTTTATAAATTCTATAAAATCTAGGGGGTCACACTTTAAGGATTACTAAACTAGGATTAGTTTGGGCTCATAGAGTGGCTCTAAAAGTGTTTCAGTGTTTTATCCAAAAATGAGTTTTGGATGGGGTTTTTGCAATAGACTACATATGGTGGAATATATTGTGAAGTTAATGATTGTTTTATAATAGTTTTTTGGAAGATATTTAAATATTTTTTTGGATGTGATTTCTCAATTTATCTCATATGATTTGACAGAATGCAAATGCCACAAAATGAATATTAGGATTTAGTACACATGGGATATTTGAGAGAATATTACCTACTTCCCTGTGATATCTTATGGTATGATATAGTATATCCTAGAGTATAAAATACAGATGAATAACCCTTATTTTAAGACATTAGGAAATATCATATTTTATGATATATAAATATCATATAGGCTACCATCGAATTCCATTTTATATGAATTCGGTGAGTTATTATTCCATGAATCATAAAATATAATTCACTTAGAAATAATATTATTTAAAAAAGTAAATTAAATGTTAATTAGTTTACATATGAATCTCTAATGAATTGGATATCATTGATTAGTTATTCCATAAGATTAAACTGTTGTAGGAGTTAATACCTGAGGATTTCATAAGATATAACAAAAATCATTGATAATATTTTTATGAAACCCATGAGTAAATCCATGACATGAGGAGAGTAATCATGGCCTACATAAAGAAGAAGTTTCCATTTGTGATATGTGTGTAATTATCAATTACTCTTTGAAGAAAACTCTTTCTTAATGAAGATATATTATTCAATATTCTTTTCTATTAAGATATAAAAATATCATGAATGATGTGAAGGTCCTTCCCAATGTATTTGGATGATTCAGTTCCAACCAAGGATAAAAAACAGGGGGGTGATACTTTAAATTATTCCTTGGTGGTCTTCATAAAGCATAGAAATAAGGTAATGTATTTTTTATATTATTGTGTAAGGTATATGTTCTTCATTTCTAGATTAATTCTATGTCAGTATAAATGGAATTGTGTTCTTCTGTTTTGAGGTTTTTATACATTTCTGATTATTTGGATAATCATTAATCAATCCATACAAATTTTTATTATTTTATGTGATTTATTATTATTATTATCATTAATGAAATTATTATGTGCTTTAATATATCACTATAAAGGGGACTAGATCCCATAAACATAATAGTCTTCAAGGAAAGTATAAATTACAATACAATTCATTAGTGGTGTCTTGGATGAATGAGTACCTATGGATCGTCATATAGATTTTCTTAGTGGCATGAGTTAGACATAAAAATTGAAATGGATTTAGTATTATATTATAATTTCAAAGGAAAATGATATTGGAAATGGCATGGTTTAAAAGTAAGGTCTTTCAATGGGATTTCTAAATTTACAAGATCATTTTAGTGGTGTTTTCCATGTTCTTATGTGACTAAAATAGAAATATGAAGACTTTTAAAAGTGATTATAAAGGATTAATTTGGATCGTATTTTTAAGAGAATTCATGATATTTTTTTGGAACGATTCAATCCAGTTACGATCATGATTGGGAATCCCTTTTTTCCAAATCTTGTATACATGAGTGAGATTCTTTGTTATGGTTTCCTTTATTATTATCTAATATATCATGATAACATAGGAAGCATTGGAAAAACTATCCCATGGTTTTTGGGTGGTTAGATTGGGTTGGGATACATAATAGGTTCTTTTTTATATATATTTTTGGGTACCATGAGATACACTTTTAAAGGAGAACAAGACTGTTGAAACCTTTCAAATGGGAATTGGGAAACCCAAAAAGAATGAAATACATGAATATTGGAATTATGTTACCTCCAAATGAAAAGGTAAATAATGTGGTCATGTTTTATGGATCAGTTGATCCTATAAGGGAAGCACGATTATGTGACCACTCATAAGTCACACAAAGGAACATTGGTAAACGAATAACCTATAGACGGTCCCATGAAGTCCCATTGATGAAGGAATTCAGATCTCATGTAGGTGATCCATAAAAGTAGTCATTTCGTGAAGACTTACAAAAAAATAACCCCAATACCTAAGAATTTTCATCCGGTGGACACTAGATAAACAATCCAAAAGTCCTAATATAGAAATAATATATCCCTAAGGTGGGATCCTCTTATAGTTGTTAATCTCTCATAGAAGATCATTGATGAGAATAATTGAAATCCCCAAACATTGTAAAATAACCAATGGAAATAAGGGGGGAGGTGGAAGAAGTGACTGGTGGTCAAAAATGTCACGTGATGTGGCCTTGGGGGTCTGTAAGACACTGCATACCGATGGTTATATGTTTGACTTATCTCACGAAATCCCACTAGCTTTTCATCCTCATCATGTGAATGAACTTAGGTTTGTCCACAAAACCTTCTGCTCCCCCTAGGAATCCTTATAGATAAGTAGATATTATTGTCTATGAAATTATCACACATCTCCATATGACCTTTGTGGTCATGCGATGCATCACCAAGTGGAAATGTGACTATCCTCGATGACATCCAAACAACCTCATGAACACCCAAACTATGTAAAATAAACAATGAATATATAAATGGAGAAGATCTAGAGGCCTCCCGAAGTCTTAAAACTCTTGAGACACACTATGGATGTCTGTAGCGTGTTCCTGCAAGACCCCTTGAAATTTTTTCCTGATCAAATGAAGGCTAATTGATATTCCATCCACGCCTCACAAAAAATCCATGAAAAGTCACCAGATATCATTAGATGTCATTTTGACAAGTGCCCTATTCTCATGAAGGGCCTTAGACATGTCAATATGAAAATATGGAAATCCTTCAGCATAAAATCGTGATTCTTCATGTCCCCATTTACTAGAACTAATCTGTTAAAGGAGGTTTTAGAAGGATGGACTCACGGTTGCTGAAAATTAGGTGATGTCATTTGAGTGATCCTTTTTAGAGACACATGAAGAAGCAATATGCCGACGAACATCACTGACTCCCGCTTGGATTCTCATGATACACACCATACTACGCGGTGAAAAAATCCATGAAGATTCTTATAAATCACCCACCAAGCATGAAAAATTCACCACTACTATCCAAACAAAGAGTTTTCCTTCTCTCACATATACACACATGTAATATATAAGATTTCTCCAAGTGGATTATTTCAAGACTAGAAAACATCCCAATTAGGTAAATTTTAGGGAACAACTAGGGAGATCATGTGAAATGTATACATAACCTCATGTGATCACTCATAGATCACATGGAATTTTTGGATGAGACATAATGAACATCCCCCCATATTCTTGATCACGTAAGACCAAAAATAATCTTACAATGCAAAAATATTAGGCATTCAAAATATAAGGCTACACAAAAATAATAAATGTGGGAGTCTTATAAGAAGGACACAAATTAAGACCCTAATTATCTTTATGTGAAGCACCCAAGACATGGAATAACACCAAGACATGTTCCCTAGATCTCATGATTCTCTTTCATTATACTATTTGGGTCATTCAATGTCATCTGGACATATGGAAACGAGTCATAAAGTGCCCCTCTATCATGCCACCCAAGTCTCATTAAACCTTCAAGATATTTATTTCGAGTATCCTGATGTCATTAAGACATGTCTCCTGACTCATATAACTGCACCAGAACATGTCAGTTGACTCTCACAATAGAACTAGTTCATGTCAACTTTCTCTTACAATGCCCTTGAGGAACATTAATCCAGTTTTTTGATTCCGTAAGGACATGTCATTCAGGACTTGAAACACCCTAAAATACATCTTTATTTGAATCTTATGATTCCCTACAATAATGTAGTATTTCTCTTGTGATGAAACTGGGGAAAGTTAGTAGGACCATGTGGAACCCTCTAGAAAATCCAGTCGAGTCATTTGATGACTTCTAGGATCAACCAGGAAAGTATCATAATGTCCATTATTGAAGCCAAATTTGATCATGTGAAAACCATCGTACATGCCATCAAGATTATATGATGTCCTATGGACTAGTCAAATGAATCATATAATTGTATTTGGAATTTTTAGTAAGACACTCTCTTACATGTTGATCCAAAAATAGAGACATGCTGAATGGAAAATTAGTGCATGTCAGCCAGGTGAGTAGGCCTTGTTCGTGAGGGAATCCATGGATCTGATAACCCTTCCCTTCATTGGTGTGTAAGCCCTGCATATAGGGTATTATCATCATGTAATACCAGATCAATTTAACTATAAATTATTCTCTTCCTACCATTACCTAGATATGTAGGGTTCCTCTCGGAGGCCCATTATTTATATTAACTAACCAAATGGTTTTCTCATCACATAAGTCCCGCATCCATAAGTAATGGGACGAGTTTTTTCCATCCAATGTTTATCACACCGATCGTTGCTATTTTGGTATTAGGTAGTTTCAATAATCATAAAATTATCATTTTAATCCTCTAAAAATGTTAGGGAATCCTTTGACTGTAAGCCCCAATAATATGAATAATATGACCACTCTTGCATATAGGGCAATTTCAAAATGTATACCCTGATCAACTGAAATATGTGTAATATTATTCTTAACATTACCGGGATACATAGGATGCCTCCATATGTCCTGAAATATATATTAATATCCAAGGAAAACCTCAGAGTGTAATCCTTTATCAACAACATTATATGATATGTCCTGTATATAGGAAAATCTCAGCATGTAAGCCCCAATCAACTGAACTATGGGAACTCTGTATCCTTCCATAACCTTTAGACGTATAAAACCTTCATGAGGCTTGATATCTATATTAATATCCCAGAGAAGTCTCAATATGTAATCCCTAGTGAGTGGCATGATATAAAAATCCCACATATGAGGAAATCTACCTTTGGGACTAGTCGCATGGGTATAATTAAACTACAGTAAATATTATTCCTTCTTTAACTAGGATACATAGGACCACTCCTCGAGACTCGAGCTCAAAAATCATGTGACTAATTCACCACACATATTTACATCCCATATTATTTCAAACTAAAATGGTTTTAATGAACTATGTGGGTTTTGATTCCTATAATAACTAGAATACATAGGATGCCTCAAAATGGATCAATCATCCTTAGAATTTTATCTGCATCCCTGCATGATTGAAAACTCAAATGTTTCTTGTGATATAGATTCAACTCATAAATTTCTACCCATCACTAAGGAAACGAATGAAGAACCATGGATACATACATATGGACTCACTAATGAGATCCATGTCTTCTACATACAAAAAATAATTAACTGATAAATAATTTTGTTAGGGTAAACAGTTCAATATTAGGATCATTAACAGATTCAAAAACATATACTAAATATATAATAGAGTCTCTTAGTAGTAAGAAGTTCCCCCAAAAATGGTGTGATGAGCCCAACCTCCCATCCTCTTGACCAACACAAATCCCCAATCATTTTTTGGTTTGAAACCCCAATTGACCACCAAAATTTGGAAGTTGGAATGTACCCAATTATGGATAAGGGAACCATTTGGAGTAT
This sequence comes from Viscum album, assembly GCA_963277665.1. Lineage (NCBI taxonomy): Eukaryota > Viridiplantae > Streptophyta > Magnoliopsida > Santalales > Viscaceae > Viscum > Viscum album. Next base: position 645,016,048 of record OY728127.1, read on the forward strand.
ACATTAAAAATTTCAAAATCTTATGTGAATCTGTCAAAAAATAATAATTAGGCTATTATCCACTATTGCACTTTGTTTTCACACCATACACAAACAAAAGTATGGAACCTGATGTGAAGCTCTCATACAATAGAATGATCAGTTAATCATAAATCAGGATACATTATTTGAATATCCTACAAAAAAACTAATAATACTAACATAAATCTTATAACTAATATTCTATAACTAGGTTTCCTATAAATAATTTCATTCTTCGTTTGATATGTCCAGTGGCCAGAATGGACAGATCAAGAATAAAGGGATAATTGTGTTAAATTTTCTTATATGATTGATAATATCATGCCTACAAAATTTCACTAATTGGCAACCTTGTTCCTTATTGTCTTCATGACTACAAGTACTTCGCTCATCAAAAAAACCTGATCTGAGTCAATAAATTATTCATCATGTAATCGATCCGGTAAATCACCTACAAATACAACCTCCACATGTCTCAAAATAATCTCACCCACATGATATCTCAAACTGTAGATGGAGAACACAATTCTCTGATTGTACCACCGATGTGGTACAATACTAACCGTGGAAGCCACCAATAAAGGGTTTCCTATATGAAAACCAGTGAGTCCACATCACCCTGGGAACCTCTATCTAATCTAGTTGCCCTTATCACTATAGAAAACCATATCAATAGTTTATCCCCAATGCACAAAAACTTCCAACTTCAGTCTCTGATAAAGGTAGACTGTGGAGTAAAATATTGCTCCCTTCCAATTTAGGTGTTACTATGTAGGGAACCAATTGACCATCGTCGCTAACACCATCCTATAGTTACCCACCAGTCACTTTCTAAGGGTGCCTCTAGGAATGCTTCCACCACTTCCACCCATGAATGTGAAACAATGGAGACTCATTGACAGAGAAAGGATTTGTATATCTATGAGTGGGATCATATCCCCACTCCTGCTTAAGAAGTCTTACTTCATATTCTTGTGGTAACTAGGGAGTATCCTCATATCACTACATAGAACTAGTATGTGGGAATATTATTCTAGTAGGAAAGGGGGTGGCTCATATCCTTTCCCCTGTTCATGAAGCCCATCGAAATATTCTAGTGTCTTAAGGAGGAATGAAGTGGCTGCATATCCCAACTTAAATTTAAGATGTATGCCATTATATACTGTATTTGGAAAATGTGAAGGCTTATATCCCTCTACCCAATTTGGTAAAATGATAATATATTTTAGTAATAGATGAAGGAATCCACTAGAATGTTTGTGAACTGGTACATATATATGGATAGTCACATACTCATATCTCCATTGAAAGGGCAGCTCAACACTTTGATCATTATGAAAAAGTGGATTCTCCATAGAATTCTCACATTATATCTCTCATCCTAGAGTATTATTGGTATATTTTTTTAATGGATGATGCATCAGACTAGGATTATACACTCATTCTAATGGGGAATCACCAAGTAAGAGTGGAACATGCCTCAGGATAGGGTTACATGCTTGTCAAAAAAGTCTAGTGGAATATTCCAAAGGCCTCGAATCGAGATCATAACCATGTTCTGGCTAGGTATCACCATGTATGAGTGGAACAAGCCTCATGATAGGATCATATTCATGTCGAATAAGTCCAATAGAAAACTATAAAGGCCCAGGATCAGGTATATATCCCCTTTTTGGAAGGGGATGACCATGTGAGAATGGAGAAACCCACATGATAGGATCGTATTACTATCATTGAATCCATCTAAAATATTCTAGAAGATCAATAAATCTAGGAACATATTCCTAATTCCTCTAATGAATGACTACACCAACATCATTTTGAGGCAATACATAAAGAGGCTCATATCCCTTCTCCCATTCTAGAGGAACAATGACATATTCTGGGGGGGGGAATTCATATTCAAATCAAGCTCATATTCAATTTAAAACTAGACATCACCTAGCGAGAGAGACCCATGCTTCAGTGTAGGCTCATATAAGAAATACTAGTGAAATAACCCAAAGTCTCAATATTAGGATCATACACACATTATGATTGTCTCTCATCAATTGAGAATGGAACATACCCCGGGACATGCTCATATTCCTATCATCAATGAGATAACTCATAGGAATATTTTAGGTTTTTCTAAATAGCATTCTCATATCCCTATAGTACTAAATGGTTATAAGAAAGTTCTAGAAGCTATTATATATTAGGCTCATATCCCTACAAAATTCTACAAGGCTGGTTGGCATATTAAATTCTATGGAATAGAAGGTGACACATATATATAATCATCTTAATGAATGTATCCCTGAGGACATTTTAGACAAATTATCAACACCCCAGTGTCCATCAACTCTTCTAATGTAGTATAAGACGATCATTGCAATGATTTTCCAAATTATGGTAGTGTGGAGATGGATTGTGTGAACTATACTACTTCTATCCCCCATGGTCTATCACTAAACATTGATATCTCTTACAGAAAAGGAAAATTAATCCCTTTCCCAAGCACATCTATATAGATAGGTGTTATAAACATTGATTCCTTTTTTAGATAGGTACATGAAACATTAGTGTCAAATTCATATTTTTCCCCATAAACATCTAACAACACCACACTCCAGTTATTAGGCAACCTTCATAATCATCTTATATGGTCTTACTAGATGAAGGCATGTATGTCTAATGAATAGGAGGAAGACATTATAATATGAAGAGACTTATCCAAGAAAAACCTCCTCACATGTTTTTCTCCTCACTACTTATGACCATGAGATCTTAGATGACCTAGAAAAGGATTTCATGCCTTATCAACACAAATATAAGTGGTATTTTCAGCAGTGACTAAAGGCTCAATTTTTCCGTTATCCTAAATACAAGTTTCACCTTCAGATGATCAAGATACACTATTTTTAGCTAGACCTAGCCACTATCTCCATGGTCTGGGATTCAACACTAGATAATCGATATGCAGATATTTAACATACATTCCTTCATTTCATCATAATCCTTTATAAGCAGGTCTATGAAGCCACATAATTCATCCATATTCGATGGAATTCAATTTTTCACCACCCCTAGAACAACAAAACACCTAAGACTCAACATCCTGTATAGTAACAGCATCTGGAAAATTCAAGGGGTCAGGTAACACTCAGGCCAGTTGGTTACTACAATATAATTCCCCCACTTCAATGATTACCAAACATCATGAATAGTAATAGAGGGTAGCCAAAAAGTATTTAAAATTCCCCCTATAAGTAATGTGAATGCATTCTAGACATAGAACATGAAATTATGATCAGTGAGATAACTTATTTTAAATAACATTTCACATCATGGGATACAATTTCACCCAACTCATACACAAGCACAACTACACCCCATCAACCAAGCCATAATATTATCTTCCATTGTAGCAATCCAGGAATAGACTCAACCTACCTGTCTGGGGGAACATCTACTAGCACCACCACCCCTCAGATTATAGATTCCTGAGAGTATTTAGGACATATTGTTAGTAGTGACAAACAAAATCCATTCTACTGGGATGGGTAAATTTTTATCTCCATGACCATAACTACGATCATCATGCCATAAAAGTGTCTTGGGGACGTCAATGGTGGTTTTAAATCACCCCATCCCACTGGGCAGGGGGAATTTATATATCTGAATCCATCCCTAGAATTATAAAATACTTAATTAAAATTATGGGGATCCTCAACATTAGGGCCAATCAACACTAATTGAAACCCCAAATAACCCATAGTCTACAGGGATGGGGTAATTTTCACCATCATCATCACCATAGAGGGAATATACCTTCTCCTTGTTGGGAGGATAAGAACAATGATCATCATCCCACCCATTTTACCCATCAAAATATATACCAATTCTATTCAGGGAATGTTCAATAATAATGAATAGAATATCCATCAATGTCAATATTCATAGAGCAGGATGGTAAGAGTTTATGATAAAGGATATCAGATCCCAATGGGGTCACAATACAAAAAAGACCATTATAGACATAGTTTCAAATAACAATCCTAATCAAGGCATTGAAAAATCATTCTGTTGCATTGATGGTAATGGAATAACATCAATTACCCGATATGATTATATGAATGTCATAATTTTGAATATAAATGATATTAATGGACATGATTTAGGTACATAGGGTAGTAAAAAAGAAAATATACCCCAATAGGAGGGTGATCTGGATATAAAAACTAAGGCTACACTCACCTGGAACCAGAGAAGGATCAAAATTATGGAACCTATGAATAACGATATTCCACTTCCACAACAGAATATCACAAAATAAGAAGGGAAAGGTGCAGCCACAACCCATTCACTAACCACAAGAGTTGAGGTTCCTACCATGGAGAAATAAATTTTAGAATATTATAATGATAAAAACTCCCAGACAACTCAATGGGGAGCTACTCAATGGAAATATTCCCAGTGGGTATCATCTTCCGGAATAGATGAATATTCTTTCCCTCATATCTAATCTTCAACAAATATTTTTATCCAAGAATCAGAATGGCTATGTATCTAGGCATCTATTCTATATATATGAGGAACTATAAAATGATCACGACTTCCCTACATTGTGGTGACAACATCTCCCCCACCAGGGTGATCATTCAGTCTTGGATGAATCAAATATCAGTGGGAGGAAAAGAAGGGGCCACCTCATTGTACCCTGAATGCTCCCTATAGATGGGAGAGTACTAAAACAATAGTACCCCCCATATCTTCTTAACATCATTGAATCCATGGATACTCGAATGGAATCCATGGAAAAGAGATTCACACTTCTGCATCCTAAGAGGAATACATATCATTAATGTGTGGAATACAATTTTCCTCTACTTAATTTCAGAAAACCTACATTCTCCCTCATTGACGGTACATGCTACCTTGAAAAAAATCTTGCATACTTTGTGTCCCAAAATGGGATGATGATGTGACCTCAAGATCTATAGGAAGTGAAAAAGATGAGTGGTTTTATGAAGTACCTGACATGACCAGCCTTTGTTTAGTATAATAGTTTTCCAACATGATCTGTTGTTTGATGGGAAGACCTCTGTTGTCAGTTCCTTTATCCATTCATCTCGTTGTTGAGGAAAAAGACAATATTCGACCTAATGAACTGTATGAAATGGAAAAATGAGAGGGTGTCTGACATCATCTCTAGGTGGAATGGTTTAGCCGATTAAATCACCATACCTCTATTATAGAAATAATTACTGGAGCATTGTGATGAAAATATATGGGATGAGCATTTGATGTATATTATCCCAATAAGGTGTGTTTTGTGAGTTCTCATAAACACAATAATGATTCCAATATTTTGTTTAGTGAACCAGATCCAAATTTCAGATCATTCCCTCAACATGGGGGAAAATAATTGGCAATGAAGAAGCTACAACCATCACTCTCAAGCCAGTAGTAGTTCCTAGTAAAGATCCTAGGTAGTTAGCAAACTTACCAACACCTATTTTCGAGTGGCGGTAAACACATAATCACCCTCAACTAGTAGCAATAATAAATCAGAGTCACCTAAAATTTGAGGAATGTATGAATAAATAATACACCTTATGAAATGAACAAGTCCCCAGTTATTTGTTTGGTATCCATAGTTAATAACTTACTCAGGCCACTACAGCCCAGGAAGCCTGATGAGGTCAACCTCACTGATGAACCCATCTACATCCCTTTCCATAGAAGGATGCATCATAATATCCAGGACTAATTCATCTTTAATGATTTCCTTCATGTCATGGTCAATATTGGACATGTGGTTTTAGATAACTCCTTAGAGTAGGTGGCCAAAACAACTATTTCCTAGTTGGAAGAAGATGATAGATGGAAGAAGGTCTCATCCTAGAATGTGTGGAAGTTAGACAACTAGATGAAACATAAAATAGTTTACTGAGAACATTCCATCCTGAGATATCATATGTGTAGACACATGATAGCTCTACCTTTTAAGGAGGAAACCTCATATATTCCTTCCATGGGTGGGCACGAACCCTTGAAGCAGGATAAGATAGAAGAAAATGAGTCATATTCTCCTCCAAATAAAGATCTAACTCTTTCATATTTCTTCTCTACAATATCCCGAGAACATGAACTGCCCCACCATGCCGAATAATCCTTAGAAGAAGATATGATATTTGGTTCTTTCAATGTGACTCACTTGGAAGACCCTTTCTATGATGATAAATATGTTTCAGAATGCATGTTTGCCACACATCACTAGGAAATAAGAGGCCTTGTGAGCCTGAAATGAGGATAATAGTGATAATACAGGTGTGGTGGGACCCAATATTTCAGTCACATTTCCATGGAGAATATATATGTTGTAGAGATCCATGGGTAGGCAATTCAGTGAGACAAAAAAATACATGGAGGCATCCTAGAACCATCCACCAGTCTTTTGAACCCAATTTTATTTCATGAACACCTAGCAGGGGTACAATTATCTGATCAAACTAGAAAATAGGAAAGGCTAGCATGACCGACGCTACGGGAAACCGATTGTCACATGAACTATACATAAGAACCAGGATTTTCCACCTCAAATACCTCAATTCTTGATCCACAAGACTAGCACAAACCCCACCTTTGGAAGAACTATCCTCTAGAAGAAAATTACAAGATTCTAAAGTAGTTGGTAGTTGTCCTAGACAATATCTCAATATTTTTTGCTCTAAATATTTCAAAATTACTCAGAGAGGCACCCATTAAATCCGTCAAAATCCCACAATAATTTGTGATAGATGTTTATGCAGTAGAGGGATATTGAATATATAACATGTTAGAAGAATGTCATGTCACCATTTAGATCAAAGTGCATGATCATGAGGAGGCTATTTCAGGGAACATCCGACCCCTATATGATTTGGGAAGACTTGATAATGTCCACATTTTAAGGGATCTGGTTGATAATGGATTCAATATCAATATCATCCTAATTCTAACCATCAAATCATTGGGATATAGTGAGGAGTATTTTCTCTCCGAAATCTCACCATTCAAGGGTATGATAAGCATTAGAAATGACCTCTTTGGTAGATAAAAACCAAAACTCATTTTTTGGGATCTCGCATTTTAAGGTGAGTTTATTGTTATCTAGAAAGAATCCAAATACAATGTCCTTATCAAAAGGCCCTGGATTCATTACCACATGGAAGCACCTTAGACATTCCATCAATGTCTGAAATACCCCATTAATGGAATAGTCAGTATACTACATGAAGATAGTGAACTATTTGAAACATGTGATGACACATATTATAAATAAAACATCTAAAAAGGGAGGAAACCAACCAATAACAAATGATGATAGACATGTTTCAGATACCAACTACCAGAGGGAATCCCCTATAAACCCCTAGAGTATAGTCAACAGTGACTATGTGCTCCCTATAAATATAGTTGAGGTGATAGAACCAGTCCCAGAAATCCAATATCCTCATATCAGTAGTGAAAGTGTAAAAAACAATAATCTCTCATATCTCTCTATAATTAATCAGGTAGCGGAGGATGATAACATATCTTATCATGGTCTCTCTTTCCATGATGGGGACTTATAATCCCCCATATTTCCAAATTCATCTGTAAATGTCTTGACAGACTCATAAGTGGAGGAAGATGAGGATGACCTCAAGAACACCCCATGTCTTCATGTTAGGTGTCTCCACCACCATTGTGGAGCTTATCCAGATAAATATTGAATGAAAATAAGTTCTATGGACTAGTTTGACTAGTTCAACCATTCCTTAAAAGAGTAGGGTATGTGCATCAAATTTCTCTTTCAACATCAATATGTGTTCAATAGGGACTATACCAAAATTTTAGAATAAATTTGGATGTGGATACTCACCATCTTGTCTTACCTAACGATAATTGAGGCTTCAAGAAGAAATATAGGAGGATGCACACCTCTCTTAGAACAAATGTAGAGGTTGAAGTTAAAAAATGTTTCAAATCCAACCTTTTCTGAGAAGTTAAATATCAATGATGGATTTCCAAAATCATCCTTAGTAATAAAAATAATGGGAATATTTTGTTCTTCATCGGTTTAAAAAACTATAATATGCATTTTTAAAAGTATTACTTCTTAATTCCAATCACAGAACTCTTGATCGAGGAAACTGTTGGATTCCAAGTACATTCATTCATAAAAGGGTTTTCATGGTACAATCAAATAACAATTGACCATAAATATGAGGAATCCACCAACATCGGAATGCCTCATAGTATCTTTTTCTATCAGGTCATGGTTGTTGGGTTAATGAACACTAACAACACATAACAATAAACCATGAATAATATCTTTAATACTTTCTGTGGAAGGATAAATGAATGTTATGTCAATGAACTGGTTGTCAAATATCAATAGTGATGATATTATTTAATGGAACTCTAAACAGTATTTGAAAATCTATGACAGCACAATCTAATGATGAATTTTCTGAAATTCATTATCTGGGTAACATAAGGTTGGTTATTTGGCTTTTGGGTATCCCAACTCAACATTGTGGTTGACCCAGAAAATACTAGTGCTAATTTAGAAATGTCACCTCCAGAAATATCAAATAACTAAGGGGGATCCAAGGGATCCCCTCAAAATTCATCAATTCAAATCCCAACTAGATGTAAAATCCCTCCCCTTTACCAGGAGGATGAATAATGGAATAGCGTATCGATGGGATAATGACTGCCATGAATCCATAAAAAGTGTCAAGATGTACCAAATTCACCCACTAGTTCTGATGCCTCTAATGGAATGGTGGCGACTAATGATGTATACGGAAACCATGGAATGCTCACCGAGTTCCATCGTCCCACAGAAAGTTATGTGTGGAGTTATAGAAATCTCTAATTTGTCTACCAAATGATTCTAGGTACTGAGACCTGATACCCTGATGTCGAGAAAAACTTCCCTGCACTCATCTTCATAGTGAAAAATTTGAGGCACTACTGGTAGAACCAAGAAATATATCAAATATATTGTATTGATCCACTCGAGTATATCCTTTTCTATCATACATTGATAGGGCACCTGGAATGATGGGTGGTCATTCGGCAACAATATGACATTTAATTTTCATTATAAAAGTTAATAAAAGGGAATTCCTCTACTGATTTCTTTACATCACCTCCATCCCTAGAGAATACATAAATGGACATTTAACATCCTTATGAGGGGTTATTCTATGGCCATAATACCCCCCGGTTGTGGGAGATATATTATAATGGTTCTTTCTGGAGTCCTGTTAAAAAATGTTTGAAAAACCATAGGTTGAATCGGGTCAGTCTGAGGACTGTATTTGTCACTCCAGAACAGGATTCCTTTTCATACTCTATCTCACTATCTGAATGCTACACAAATAATGAGGAAGGATAACAATCCATCATCACTGGTATGAAATTATCCTTATAGTTGCTCATATCCTACCTGAATATCAATTTCGATTCAGAACTAGTGATAAAATAGATCAATGGCTAATATGACATTAAAAAGGAAGAAATATATACAATCACTTTCTACATCATGGTACTTATTTAATAATTCCCTATTGAGCACACATCACATCATGTTCACTAATAAAAGAATTTTTGTTCCAAAGCATTGTATAATACATCAACCATCCTGGCCGACCATGACCAAGAGGAAGAAATCACCCACATCACACATCGAGGAATGGTATCGTCGATCATAGTTTTTGATATTGAATAAAAAACAAGGTCATCAAATCTCTAGAGCATTTTGAACCGATGACCACCCTAGATGGATGGATCCCATAATCAGTTATCTCCAAAATGGGAATCTCCTGACAGAATGAGCCTGATGGGAATAGATTCAGTGTTGTGCAGCATACTTCACCCTATACGATGGTCCAAATGAACAAAACTCCCTCTACATGCAAGGATTTGATGTTATACTCCTAATATTAATAGTATAAGGAGAGTTATTTACCATCATGGAGTAATTACATGTAGGTTATTGCAACACCCATGAATTTGGGACCAGGCTCTTGCACTAAATTACGAAGATGGGATATTACGTGAAAACAATGATAAAAGATTGTGTGTATATCCATAAGAAATGATATGCATGCCAGATCAATGAAAAAATCACTCATAAGACACCATAATTTCTACATATAATATAAAATTATTTTCCATTTTCAATTTGGGGATGGATGTTCTTGAGCCATATCCTCATACATTGCAAAGTAATTCAAGTACATCCTCACTATTACCCTCTTCTTCTCCAAATGGGATGAAGAAATATCCCTCAAAGCATTCGGAATAAAAAACATTGTCAACTTCATAAAGTCCCATATCTTTACTAGGTTTGGGGTCCATTAGAAAATATTTATGGAAAATGACACTGAATTCTATTCTACATAGTTGAAGAAACCACACATTGAGTACAATATCGGGTCTAATAGCTCATCTCACTACCATATTCCACAAAATGGATACATAGAGGAATTCAATATGTCCCTTTAAAATATAATCTATAATATTGTGAAAATGGTTATGAAGTCTGAGTAGGAAATTCTCCATCATGATTTATGGGCCTACCATACCACATTGAATACTGCTACACAAGCTATGACATACTCTTTGGTGTATGGGACTGAGGTAGTGTTACTCATAGAGTTATATCTAGCTTTTCTATAAAAATAAATTTGAATAAAACTCTCAGATTATGATAAATCTAAAAAGTTCCTAGATGAATTGGTTCAGCTTGACAAGAACAGGTTTCACACACTACAAAACCTAGAGGGCCATCAAAATCGAATCACACGAGCAATTAACTAGAAGGTTTGCCTCCAATAATTCCTCATAATAAAACTGGTGTTGGAAGTTAGAAACCTAGTGATATTAGGGAAGAAACTACCTAATTTGTCACCTAGATGAAAAGGGACAAAAATCATATATATGGTCAGCCCTAATGGGCCTTACTCATTGACCACAATGGATGGGGAGCCTGTCACAACCCCACCAATGAATGATTTTTTCAAGAAATACTTCTCGTTTCTCTCATCAAATGGGAATCCATGTAAGTTTAATCCCCGCCATTCTTTGTGGTAGCATGATGTTAAACTAAAAAGGGTCATCCAAGTTTTTTGATGTAAAACTATATGAGGTCATCATGGTTACATGATGTTCAACTGTACAATCTCTTCTTAGTTTCATGTTGATAAACTACAAAACATCATCTTAACAACAAGATGATAAACTATGAAACACCTCATGTCCCTACAATAAGACCTTAAATCTCACAATATTCCATACCCTAACAACATGATGTTAAACTATATAGAGTTTACTTAGTATAATGAATATAAAATGTACAACATCTCATTTCCTTACTGTATGCATTTTAAACTACAAAGATGAGGTCTTCACTACATGACTTTAAAATTCATAGATATCACCATCTCACTATCAATTCACCACACACAAGATAGATATTTTTAAATTAAGGGTGGAATTACCCCATCCCCATTTGAGATTTAGTTTCACCATGATAATATCATCATTCATAGAACTGCATATTTCTTGATTCTTATCATCACAAGATACATAGTGAAACCCAAACCTCTAAGTCTTGGGACCGACCACAATCATATTTTACATCATGTTGGGTAATCCAAATCCTTAAAAAAATGTTAAACTTAACGGCTTATGTACTTTATTCATGAAATTAAAAATCAAGGGTTTTTTAGAACTATGTATGGCTTGATACACATTTTCAATGAGATACGTATGGACATCTTGATCCTATATCATGGTCCAACCACCATATATCCTATCATTAAACACCACATTATTTTGAAAGGAACCATTTCAATTCGTTTTTTTTTCACACCATGTATAGCTCACGTGATCATAGGAGTTTTAGTTAGGGCTTACCCACAAGAACAATACATAGAATCTTGTGATAGGATCATAATGGTCCTAAATGCAAGACCATAAAAAGAATATCATGAGTCTTTTCCAAATGATGTTAAAATGAATGGTTAATTTCAATTGTATAACAAAAAACTACACATTTGTATAGACCTCTCCCAAGAGGACCATCTTTAATGGTGTTGGTATCCTAAAAACTCCATTTAAGGACTATGTGGGGATTTCTTCTCATTCCAATGAATTACGTAGTGCACCCAGATCTATAGTCTTGGGTCCATCCACAATAAAAAAATCACCCATTCCCTATGTACGGATCAGACCTATAGAGGTTTTTAGTTAAAAAAATTAACCTATGAAAGAGAATAATGATCTAGGTGCGGGTAGGGTTATCTGATTGAATCATTGTGACTTTGGATTTCGCCTCTGCAGGATGGTTCATCACTATGTCAACCACAAGCTGGGGTCGCAGTCGAAGGATGGCGATTTTCAAGAGCAGCCCTCGTTGGGCACTTCAGATGCATTGGACAGAATGGAGGTCTCATATCAACATATTACACTAGAGATGACTAAATATCAGTGAATCATGGTATATTTTCAAAGATATGATGCAAGGGTTATTCAAGAGGCTGCTATAGGTCTCACCGTGAAGGTGTATGTTGATGGTCAACTTCTTCATGCATTAGATTCTCGAACCATGATGGTTTTAGGGAACACGATAGAAGGGAATCATGACTCCACTAAATTGGATCAGAACCATGTGAGTCATGGTGTACTTGTGATCGTGGGAGCTTTTACAAATCGGTACTTTTCAAGCATCAATGGTGTGAAATATTCCTCGATTCAAATAAAAGGGAATACTTCATACTACAAAGCTGACGTGAATGTTGTTTCAGAGTAGCATAAAATGGGTGAGTACTTGATCATTTCTCGTTTATTCCTTCCCAAAGGCTCTTATCCTCTAAAAATAGTTAAAATAAAGGAGAGTATATCATCGATTCTGGGGTTTTCTTCCTGTAAATGCATCTCGCTTTTATATACATACTTATATATTCTTTTCCCCATAGAAGAACTCAATGTTGGGCCTGGGGCTTTGGTTCCATAGACCTCAAATCTAGGTTTGTTCGCCTTCAAAATTTGGATAAAAAATTCAACACATTTGAGTTTGTTAATATGACAACACAAATTTGGTTAAGGGTCTATGTATTAAATTGGATACTCAGGAACCCTAAAATTTGGTATGATATTGCATCGTCTATTGGATTTATGATCAAAATTGACAAGGAAATGAAAGTATATCTATGTTGACACTTCTCTACATTCTTGGTAGAGGTCGAACTGGGATCGATACTAGATGATAAAGTAATTCTTGGAATAGAATATGATATAATTGATTTTAAGATTATCAATGAAAAATTGAAAAAAATTATGTAATGACTGCAATGAAAAAGGTTATGAACCATATTCCTCTAGAGACAAAACCATATGAAGATTTTCTCTCCCTATGAGGACATGATATGTGAAATTGTATCATGCAAAAGAAAAATACACCTACTCGGAATCTTTATCCCTCTCAATTGCTGAATATTGAGTATTATCCCTATAAGAGTATTGATGGAATTGCCATTGATTGTGATAATGTAGAATAGAATAAATAAGTTCATAGTGTTGTTCCTGAGGTTTTAGTTATGACAACCCCTAAAGAGAAAAATGGTAGGGTCTTTGGCTCTGTTTTAGAGAATAAGATGAAGTCATGGGATTCCATCTTATAAGAAGAGGTGAATGTCCACAATTACTTTACTTATTGAAAAGGAAAAACTTATGAGTTTTCATCTACACATGTGGAAGGAAATAATGATGAATTGATGGATAAACAACTGATTGATGAAGAAATACAAAAATAAGTTTATCGTGTATTGTCACATGAAAGTTTGGATTCTTTAGGTAACTAGGGTATGAAAACATTAAAAAATGATTGTCTGTTACGTTTTAAAACAATACATGCTTCTTCAAAACCTATTGTTGATAATAAGGGGTTTATCTAGATTCATACAAGAAGATGAAGACTTTGGTTGTGCCTCAAGTGGTTGTGGAGAAACTTATTTTAGGTAACCTTACCGCTTTATCTGATAAAAATATTGATGGTTCCATTAAGATGTAGGATACAAATATTAGCTATCCATAGAGAAATCCTCAGGATATACTTTCTATGACAGATGTAATGGAGGTTGAAGTGATGATGACCCCAGTGACAAGAAAAACTACTCTTGAAAAATATAGAGTAAAACATTAGGATTACTATGATTCTAACATTACATATGTCGAATAACTACTTAAAAGGATTCAATCCCTTCCTCCTTGTAGGGGGAGATTGATGGGCCAGGGGAGACATCACAGAAGGGATTAATTGCATACAATTATTGAATTAGAAAGAAATATAAATAAACGGATAAACAAAAAGATAGGAATTTGGCTTTTTTCTTTTCATTTTTCAATTTTTTCCACATGTTCTTGGGTTCCTATATTTGGTTTACTTTTAATAAAATAAGAACTACCTCAATTTTTATCAAAAATAAATATTACCAAAATAGGTAACCTTCTAAGAACTACATCTAACTTGATTTTCATTCTCATGAGATATGTAGTGATTCCCAAACATCTGACCATGTGCCTAGAAACAACATTTAAATTCTCCGACATCATATTTCCTTCATCCTCAACCAATTTTATTAAAATTCATGGGATTTCATTAACTACATATGTCTTGATTTATATTTGCATAGGATACATAGTGACAACAAAATTTACATACTTGGGTCTAGCCAAAATTCCCATTTTCTTGTCGGGAAGCTCATGTCCTTTTCTAATGATGTTAAAATACATGGATCCCCATGAACTACATGTGGATGGATTCCTGTCATAAAAAGATATGTAATGATGTCTAGATATCCAATCATGGGACCAGTTACAATAATCCATAGTAATAAGTCCCACCTATCCGTACGGGCCAGACCTATGTAGAGAGTTTATCATTACAGATCTATGTGTGGCTAGATTCCTAGCATCATAACATACATATTGATGCCTAGATCTCTATTAGTGGAACTATATTTAACAATATATAATAAATACACTCCAAATACATAGGGGATGAGTTTAATAAGATCATTTTCCTATATATGATCATGATCTCTTTATGAATTTTTTGTGTACATAATATATCATTCAAAAATATTTCACATTTGTTCTCACATACATACCACATGACATTAAAATGAAAGGAAAATGTATTGTTCACATGACATAAAAAATTCATAACATGAATTTACCCACAAGATATTGATAAACTACACAACGCATGTCATTACAGTATGGCATTAAACTACTCAGAAAATACCCCAACTACATGATGATAAAATATGAAATCCATCAGCCCTTTTTCATCCCCTATAAAGGGAACACAAGAACCTTACCCTGATCATCCATAGTATGATGTGCTTCCATCATCTATTAAAGTCACCACAATCCATAAACAACAATTCATGTCTAATGTCTATCATGTTACCAAAACCTTCCATGTCCCCTGAAAAGGATACATGTCGTAAAGGTACCCTTTGATTGACTATTCATGTATGTCTACAGCTCCTAGATATTTGATTATTATTATCAAAAAAATGAGTCACTCTATAAAAAGGGATTTCAAATCCCTCTGATCCTTGACATCATAGTGTTATAACTCAAGACCATAGCATCGTCTAAACTACATTAGGAACAATTTTCCCATATCATTTCTCATTACCCAGGGTACTTGATTCAGAATTTACAACATTTTCATCTCCATCGTAGAAGGATGTTGGGGTACTTATGACCCTCAGTACCATATCTGGATCATATTTATCATCCTTAATATTAGTTCTATTTACATCATGACCATAAACTGCCTACACATTGGTCAAAGCTGTACAAAAATAAAATCTAACCTATAATGATAAAAATATAATTACCATAATATTATTGTGAAATAGACACAAAACCTATCAGTTTTAAATCCTAAAAAGAGATACTTGAGTAAAATTCAATCCTTCACTCTCTAAACTAATTAGATTCAGTGTTTCAAAAACAATTTGGGTATAAATAAATAAAGCATAAAACTCGTAGGGTCTACCCTGTATCCCTAGTAAAAGGTAATCTATACTCATTGGACACCCTAATTTATGAAAAAGTTAGATTAATGATTTTCTATATCTCCTCTCTAAAATAATATGATTGATTGGAAGTGACACAACTTTTAGTGTGCGAAATCTCATCTTGATTATTACAATTTCCACAAGTCACACTTCATGATTTGGGTGCCTCAGATCACCATAATCCATTCATGTCCCTAGGTTAGGATAATCAACATCAGTATACCCATTTATTGAATATGAATTTACCCATATGGATCCTACATACGATTCTATGGTCGTCAGTCAAACGCGTCAATCTAAAAAACGATATTATCAATCCTTATGATCCCTGAAATCAGTGCTATAGAACTCAACACCTAATTGTGATCTAAACTACTCTTGATATGAATATCCCATATATTCCTCCTAACTCAATCACTTTATACCATAAATTAAAATTTATGCTTACAAACTATGTGAATGGATTTTTCATCCTCAATTCAAGATTACTATTTTTTGTACCTTTTCTCAAAGCCTGAATGTGACAATATATTCTGGAATGTTTGGTAGCCCGCACCCCATGACTTGAAAGAACAGATCATAGGTCTTCAGCATTACAATATAAAATAAAATTTCCCCTTGGGTTCCAATATCCATCCACGATATCATTCCTTCCATATCCAACCTCATCATCTAGATATTTGAGTCTTCATAAATATTTTATAGCCCTCAAATATGAGTGTAGATCATCTTTCTCATAACTATACTATTGAAGAATAAGGTCCTTAACAAAAAAAATAAAAGCATATCCACCTGGAAATAATAGATCATTAATCCTTGTGATCCCTATCAACAACATAATAGAAACTATAACTTTAGATTGTTATGTTTCATCCTCGACAAGTCTGCCCCATCCCATATACATAGAATCAATTTTTGGGTCATGACTTATGTCATCCATGATACAAATATCCATGCGGATGTAGAATCATTTTATTTTTCCCTCAACTAATACTATCTCTATAAACCATTCATAGCCTATAGAAAAGATACCCAACTTCAAGAGACCATTTTCATGACTATACATGTATTTCTATGGCTCCTACATATACACTTATGGTCTTCAACAAAATGTACCACTCTATAAAAAGTGATTTATGATATTTGTGATCCATAAAAATATAGAAGAACTAAGAATAACAGTGTGTTTAGGGTCATTGCTAAAATTTCTACACCATATTCCAGGATCATTGGTCAGGTTCGAGCTAAAAACCCTAAAAAATAAGATAGATGGTCCAAGTTAAAAGACCCTAAACTAAAGTGATAGAATGCTTGAGCTAAAATACCCTTAACTAAAGTGATAGAAGCTCCTAGATAAAACACCCAAATATAACGAGATAAAAGGTATGATCTCAGAGATCCTAAAATAAATTAACAGAATGTTCGATCTAAAATAACCAAAAATAAAGTGATAGAATGACTGTGCTAAAATACCAAAAACTAAATTGATAGAATGTTGGAGATAGAATAATCTAAACTAAAACATGATAAAAATCTATCCATTATGAATGAAAAACCATGCAAGAACCACCATATGTCCTTAGAAAAAATTAGGTCATGCTCACCCAGACTATTGGATTTGGACAAGTAAAGAGAAACCGCCCTCTAAGACATATATTTTACCCATTTGTCATTTTTCAAATCATGTTATCGCATGATAGGAGGAACAAATATATCAATAAAGAATCCAAAATTGGTTGGAATTAAAGATATTTTCTCAAAAATAATATTTCATAATTTCAACATTTAATTCCCAACATTCGTGTTTACATGAAATTATGAAAGGGATGTCTATTGTTGGAGATTCATACAATATCAGATAAAGAAAAAAGTCATTCACATCATGAATAAAATATATTTGTAAAAACATATATATTCCAATAGATATGTTTACTAATAGAACAAAAAAAGAGGAATATACACATACTATAGTCTTTCATATGAATATACAAGCCTATAAAAATTTTGAATATTTAAAATCCAATAAAACATGTTATCAAATAAGTCCTTGAGTTCAGTAAGAATCAACGCCAAAGGGGTAACATACTGACTTTGATTATCTTCCTATTTAGTTTCTACCTCAACAACCTACTACAACTCCTCCACTAAATAAATGTCATCACTCATAGATTTATCTATCATGTTGAACAGTTACTGTTACTCTGATATGTTCTACCCTCATATCTAAAGTGCATAGTGGAATAGGGATAGTTCTGCCTAATGAAAACTAATTTTAGACTGAAAAAATATGATTTCAGACTAAAGACGGTTAGTTTCAATCATCCCAACATTAATTTCATTCTAGTGAGAAGAACTCTAAACACACATTTGGAGGATTCATATACATCTTCATCATAGTTCTATTTCATTGAATTGGATGCCTCAGAAGCTACTACCATTAATATGAGGGATATCATTTGTTCCCTCATGGAGATCACCCCCCACACCTTGGATTTAAGGGGAGAATAGTCAAAACCATCATAACCAAGGGTGGAAACATTAATTAAAGATGACCTAATTGGTCATTCAACTCATTCAGAAAAATTCTGAAATTGAAATCCAGACAAACCATCACATTTATTGCCCCATTGACATATATTGTGATTCAAACTAAGGGGGGTGGTCTCAATTTTATTCTAAACACGGGAATATATTCTAGGACCAGATAACTATGAGAAAGGGTTGTTCCCATAATATTTGATGATGAGGGAACAAAACCAGCATCAACATTAGTTGATCTAGACAGATGATCCCCTAAGGGAGGAGGGACTACATCCCCAATATCAGGGGTGAAGAATCTAAGGTAGGGGAACAAGGTCGTATGATCCAAAAGATAAATAATATTTTATCACCAGGTAATAGGAGAATGTGAACAATGATAGAAAAATACCATTATCAATCATGCCACTGGCGACATCCACAACCCCGAACCCATCCTTGGGTGAATAAGTGACTTATTCCTGTGATGAGAAACTCTCCAACACTTCTAGTTCTTTTTACGAAGATGTGATTCACCCTCCATCATTGAGGAATGTAGGAACCAAAGATAATATAAACCAATGTAACATAAATAGAAAACATTTCTATTCTTCATGAAGTATTCACCTTCTCCAAAAGTCACTTCCATCATGGATACACGCATAGAAGAATATCTACATGTGTTTGTATCATATAAAAGTGAGTCTACCAAAGCCAGATCATGTGGTATGATCAGTGATATGTCTACAATAGGCAATATGCATGATTGTGCTGACACCTCAGCCACCTCAAGTTATTGGACAGTCTACCTCAATAGTAAACGGTCTTCCAAAACAACCAAAGTCTTACACACATCCTCCAAATCTCAGAAGATAACGACTCTTTTTTTTATGAATTATAATGTTTTTTTTCAAAATAATATAAGACACGAGAATGGTGAAATTCCACACTTAGTTTAGGATTTTTGTTGCGATGACCCTGAAAACATAGATCAATTCCCTTTTTACCTTCATTTTTAGGGATGACTCTCAAGATAAAAAAATTGTTGTCCCATAAATGGAATTATCCACTATCATCTAGGCTAGATGACCTGGGGAACCATAATCATTAGTCCCACAAATACTACCAAGTTCATCCCCCACAGCTATACCATGGGGATAATATTTAGTGGATATCAAAATTGAGAGATTATCATTTTCCTCCCACAATGTCAACATAAAAGGACTTTAATAAAATTTAAATGGAACTATGACCCATAAAAAATAGTATCAAGCCCATACATAGCATTTATTCAGTGACAGGATAACCCAATTCAACCAAAAATAGTTGAAAAGAACACCGAGAAAGCATTAGGGGGACCAATGAGGAATAAAATATTTGACAACTAATTCCCACCAAATTTGTTTCAATGTATCAAAAGAGCCATAATCTCCTCTAGAGAATCATTGAAGATGATATGTAGTGGGGAATTGATATAGGGGAAACCTTAAAAAAGAACTTCTACTTGACTAAATATAACCTAGAGGATATCCTATGAGTTATGCATCCTTTAAGACATCCATTGGTGATATGCGATATGATAAAATAACGCTGGTGTAATCTCTCTATCTAGAACTACATTTTCTACAATTGGGTCGTTGGTTGCTTCTACCGGCAATGGAAAATGTCATACTTCCTTGTGGTGTTCTTCTAAGGCTTTAGGCCCTCTAGAAGCAATTTTTTTCTAGAAGAGTGATTGTGCTCAATAGCCACTGTTTTGGAGTCTGGATTAACCAATTTTTATAATTTAATAATGGTGTTGAGAGAATCAATTCCGTTATACAACCATGTGATAAATAGATTGTTGCATTACATGGAGTAAGGTAAATCTTAGTTCCAATATCCTCCTTGGTAATTATCCTTCATAATTTGTGATCTACCATTATATGATCCTCATATCGAATAAAAATAGAGTGAGGGAATCTTGATTGGATACATAATAATTGGGGGATGAAGTGGCATGATGTATACAACTCATAGATGAGGTTTCCATCATTATGAGTGGAAAAGAATCCCTTTCTATGTGGTTTCATGTAACCTCATGCCTCAAGAATTTATTCACCAGTGTCAAAGAAATTACATACCAGCACAAGTCTATAGGTTATGAAAGAGAAATAGTTATAGTGGATAATATAATCACAGAGATATCTATCTTCCACTATAGTAGGTATTATCCTAATAATTCATTGTAGGTATGGTATTAAGCGTAAATTATGGATATCCCATATGTTTAGATATTCATAACCTTCCAAGTAATCACATATGAAACCCCATAATACATTGAAGGGAACCACAATACAGTAAGGGACCATTACGTTTTAATTATTGTGAATAAGTAATTAGAGTTTGTCTAGTACAGGGAAAAATATCCCAATAATCTTCCCATTACAATAGTGGTCATCACCGTGAAGGTGGAATATCTAAATCCAACTTTTTTCCTTGGTGGAATGTAAGTACCCACTCATGTACATGGTGAGGAAACTAACTAGTACAAAATATTTGTTGATACTCAAAACGGAATCACATCCCCACTCAGTAAAATGTCCTTCAACCAATGGATAGTAAGCATTGGGTGCACTATGACAGTATTTCGTAAGTCAAAATATACACTTCAATATTTCTGGCTCAGATCTTGTCTTCTTCATAAAGAATCCCACCCATGTCTTGAATGTGATATTTACTCCAAGATTTGGCTCCTTTGAGAGGGACTTTTCAGTTAGCTAAATCATAGCATCGGTTAAAAGAAATGTAATGCCCCAACCCTAGAAGCCCAGAGTTAGTTCATTATTACATATAATTGGTATTATCATAAAAGATCATGTCTAGAAAGACCAATTAGTTTAGTATCCTCGGAAGTACTAGATACATTCATAATGTTTACATTACATCATAAAATGGAAAACTACAACAACATTGTTTGCATAGAAAACACTGAGATCCCATAGACTATCCATGCAGGTCCGTCATAATATAGTTCTTTGCATCCTGGGAAAAATAAAACCTAGAAAGGGGTGAGATCAAATGCTCGGTAAGGATAACATTATAGCGGAAACATTCATAAATAAGCATAAACATTTAAGGTAGTGTATAAGACTAAAAAAAGAATTTTCAACTTGAGATTCAGCATAATATGGCAAAGATAAAATAAAATAATGAAATTTACATATTCACATGGATATTATACTATTAAAATAATCACATGGAATATAAATAGCAACTTTCATAATGATTTAAAGCATAATGCTAGACTTTCATAACCACATAGTCAAGGCCATGTGCCAAGACTACAAATAAGATTTTGTCAAGGCCTTGTGCTAAGACACAAGATTGTCTCATGGGACATACCGATGAATCGAGGAGCTACAGCGGGCTCCAATCGTCACTTACTAAGTCCAATTCATTCCACATATGAAAAGGTTGAAAAATAATCTAAAAATTTGTATTAGAAATATTATACGAAATGTCAATATTTTAACCACAAACCACGAATGGTATAAAAATAGCACATCCACAGTCAAACATAACTCATTCAATACAATATGGAAGATTTTATTATAATAGATCAACCTCAAAATAGAATAATGATCGATATTAACATAGATGAAAATAATCACCAAAATTATTTGAGGGAAATATACCCCATTTTATTGAGAACATTTAAAAGTCTCAGTATTTATCAATAATCTATTTAAAATATATCTTTGAATCAAAGTGTCCCATACCACTTTGAAACTTTTAAAATGAATTTTAATTTTAAATCTTTAATGTCCAAATAAATAAATCCTTAAAACCATTTTTAAAACATGTCCATTAATGAGAAAGATTTTGAATAATAAACCTTTAAAACATTTTAAAATGATATTTTAGTTAGAGTTCCTAACCAAAAGAGAGACACTTGAATACAAATAATTGAGGTAATAAAAAATTTATAATATCATGAGAATAAAGGGATTCATGATATACTATGTCAAAGTACATTATATACGCAATATAAATTTGAATTGGCGTATAACATCAAAGAAGTCTCGATAGAATGTAAATTGAATTTAAATCACTTATAATGATTGTATCCTTAGGTTAAGGATAAATCAATGACATAATTATGAGTGAAAAATATAAATACACTCAATATTATTGGATATTCTGTGTAAATAAATCAGGGGACATTCACATATATTCTTGTAAAAACAATACCGACAAATTGGATGGTTTACTCACTAAATGGGGATGGAGTACAAATAACTCTTATCAAGCTCCTATAGATGACTTGAGAATTTATCAATGGAGTGATTATGTGTATAAAATGTATATCCATAGAAAGGGGAGTGGAAATTTCTACAAAAATAATAAATAGTGATTCCACACATAATCATGGAGTAAAATAATCAATGATGTATGCGTAAAGTCGAATGAGTGGAAATTGAAATTTGAAATTGCCTTACCAATTTGGTAACATACGAAACTTACATCCCATGAAATATGGATCATAAAATGAAAATTTAATTACTCATAAATTAATGTATATTACACAATGAATATAATAAATGGGCAGTACATACACCACACAAAATGAAATAGTGGTAGTATGATAAGAATCTCATGGAAATAGGAAGTGAGATGAAAATCCTTACTTCATTGTAATCAATCGAGTCGAATGAACAAAAGTTAATAAAAACCAAATGAACCCTATAATACCATGAATATAAATAGAATCATGATAATATATATATATATATATATATATCAAATGACAGTACACAATACACCACATTTAATAAATAAGTGGCGAATAATGGAAATCTCAGAGAATTAAAAGTGAGATAAGAGACCCCTTACTTTGTACTTTTTCCTTGGTAGAGGGTTGGTTAACCTCAAGTATAATGGTTAAATAATTGTTTTTATATTATAAAATAATCATATAAATTAATATGATATCATATATGATCTTTTAACATTTCTTTGTTAATAATATATTAGTATTATCTTCGTTTCGGGTGATAATGGATTCGTTTTCCTTTATATTCATTGTTATGTGAGTCATATTTATTATGGATGGGATGTATCTTATTAATACCCAGAATTATATAATGTCCCTAAACAATATTTTAAATCATCAAATGAAATTTATTCTTGAATGGAAATGATGGGGAATGGATCTCATCACGTTCGTGGAGACGGTAATCCGTACGTACGCACGAGCGAAAATATCAATCATTTGATATTAAAATAACATATAATTGGATGGTATATCATAAAAACAGAATCATTATCAGGTTATATTTATTATTTACTTCAATTAAACATCATTATTATACCCATCCAAATAATAATGTATTGAATTACAATTACACCATGACGTAGAGATGGTAAGCCGTACATACGCACATATGGTGACATGTCAGTCAAAGGATGGACAGAATAATGAAAACGGTTGTAAAATATTCATAAAAACATCACAATATATATAATATAATGGGGTTATTATTTTATAATTGAAACAAAAAAGAAAGAGGATGTGGAATAATAAAGGATCTTGAAAGAGGAGATGAGATATTTACCTCTTCCTCGGGTTCTTCCTTTTGATTTGATCAAAAGGGCTCCATAGGATAGATTTTTGACTAAATTAGGGACTATAGGATAAAGTTAGGATATTTTAGATGGTATTTGGGCAGATTTTGGCCAAGCCAAAATTCTTTTAAGGTGTGATTTTGAGGGAAGGGGGAGTGCCCTTTTATAAGAGGGGTGGGGGGAACCTTAGGAAAAGCTAGAAATATTATATTATAATAAAATCATTTTCGGTATCAAATGTCTCAAAAATGGATTATTTAAAGTATAAGGTGGGTATGGGTCAATAACCACTCAAAAATAGGTTTAAGACAGGTTTGGGTCACTATATTAACTTTATCATTTAGATTTAACTCTTAGTTAAATAGTTTTACATTTACCATGCCTCTTTGTATTTTTATATTATATAGTTAATAAAATCACTGTATACTTCCAAGCGACCCCCAAGTGGATCATAAATGATACAACTACCATTATATATGTCCTTTGGCCTAACCTTAGATTTTTAGGAATATAATATCAATTAATAATATAATATTTGTTTTAAAAACTCTTTTATGTCAATTTTGACACTATTTGGTATTTTGTTTTTGCTGAAATTATAACAGCATTATTACTTCTAAAAAAATTTATCTAACCAACGATAACATGAAATATTAACCTATAAAATTAGTTTAATTCATAAAAAGTCTCAAATTACATTTATTTGGATATTTATAATATCAATTATTTTAATATTTCATTAATTATGTAATTACTGCATCATCATTTGGTCATAAATAAATTAAATTATTTAATGTCTAGAAAATATAAAAAAATACCATTACATAGGAAATAATTCTATATTTCTAATGAATATTCATAGTTGAATTTATCTTATGTGTAACCCTATATTAAAAATGTTTTAGTTATTTAACATTGATTTTAACTCTTTTAACTCTTCTTTGAATTAAATAATAATAAATGTACTAATCTAATCCAAGTGGACCTAAAGGATAAAATATTATTAATAAGGTTATTTTTGGTCGAATTAAACTTATCCAATAGAATTAGGACATGTGTTAGGGTAAGAATAATATCTGTTTTACCCTTAATTACCCTTTTTTACTTTTAACCGTGGTAAATAAAAGTAAAAAGTTACTATTCTCCAAAAACAATTTATCTTATTGAACCACATTTTTCTTGCTGATATAAACTATGTCTCTTAGATAATTGAAATTACACTCACAGAAGCATTAAAATTATGGTTTACGCAAATTTGCAAATTCTCCTAAGAGGTGGGTAAAAAAAGGTGAAAAGTTCAATAAAATTTTATATATCTAATATTAATACAAACTGACTCCAATTAATTAAATTGAATATATAAAGGTATTTTGTATCTATTTTGACCTAAAATAAATTTAAATAGTATATATAATTTTTTAAATAATTATTCAGTTTTAAACTATAACTCATTGTTTTGCACTATTCATCAAAAATTAAAATTTTTCAGAAACATACCAAAAATTCACCCTAAGATAATTTTGATATTATGAATTCAAAAATGAAGTCTATTTTACCAAATTAAAAACATAGAAATTGAATTTATTAGTTTAGAGTAAATTCCTGTTTTCAAACCAAAAAGAGTCTTTAAAAAAAATAATAACTACCAAAAGATTAACATTTGCTTATGTCCACTTTCAAAGTGAAATTACTTCCAATGACCAACATTGTATTAAATGGTAAAAATATAATTTAATTATAAATCCAAACCATTCATATATATATTTGAACTCTATAAATTATTTTGATTAAAAAAGTTGTTTTCAGTTAAAATATATTATGTTTCACTATTCACCAAAATATGAAAGTTATCAGAAAAACCCAAAAAATTTATTAAAACTAAAGTCTTATGTCCCGATCCCAAAGACAAATTTTATTTTGTAAAATTTAAAATATATATAAAAGTTTCAAATATTGGATTGAAAAAGGGTTCACCATTAAAAGGCGGTGAAATTGCATTTTTTTGCAAAATACTTCTTTTATCTGAAAAAATGAATTTATCCTTACATTATGTCTAATATAGTCATAATATGGATTCTAAAATTATAAGGGGTATATAAAGTTCAAAATTTTGTTAATACTATTCATAATTGCTTTTGAATGGCTAGTTTGGTAAGTTGTGGTGCACTTGAACTTGATGTTGCGTGTAGTGTAAGTTATTGAATTACTTTGAAGAACTAACATACTATGAAGTATTGGGGTGTTACATTCTTCCTTCCTTCAATAAATTGCATCCTCGCAATTTTTAAAATTGGGCTTGGGAATATAATGAAATGTCCCACATCCGAAAGAGGGTCAATAAAACTATCACTTTAAAAAAAAGAGAAGTACAAAGGTCACCCAAGATAACCCATACTAGGATTCCATGTTGGAAGACATGGATATGGAAGATAAACTAAGTGTCTAGATTTTATGGAGAGGGA
This sequence comes from Viscum album, assembly GCA_963277665.1. NCBI lineage: Eukaryota > Viridiplantae > Streptophyta > Magnoliopsida > Santalales > Viscaceae > Viscum > Viscum album. The sequence goes on from OY728127.1 coordinate 645,042,779, forward strand.
TAGAAAACATGATCAGTAGAATGATAACAACATGAAAACCACAAACTAGTGATAGGAAAAACGATCATTAGTTTCCCAGTAGGAAAAGTAAACGGACAATTTTTTTTGGTTTTAAGTTACATTTCATAAGGATGAGGAATTTATTTACTAGATTGACTAAGAACATAAAGAGATATACTTAATTTTTATGTAGAGTTTCATTCTTTAATAAATTTCTACCACTAACTCATTTTTTTTAAATGACTAGTATTCAAGAAGACTTGGTCACACCGAAAGAGCTAGCATAAACTTCTAGAGAATCACATGATCCACAAAGGATAAACTATATATTTACCTTGTATTTAGAGACTAATCAAAACCAAAATGATTAGTACAAGATCTGATGATCCCCCAAAAGGATATTCCTTTAGAAAAAGAAACTCTAATCTTAATTTCTAAAATTAAACTAACAATAACCCAATGTTAAATAATTACCATTAAATAAACAATTGTCCTTAAAATCCTTCAATATAATCCAAACTAATATTGAAACCCAAAACTTAGAAGAATTTGGTTATGTAATCTTCAACATTAAATTGTATCTCCAAATGAAATCAAATACTCTTAAAGTCACATACTTAGATGTAATTAACGTAATCACATATTCTCTATTATAGGTTAATCATTTCCATAAATATCCCAAATCACTATAAATCCACAATAAAAACATAGATAAAAATCCACCATTACTCCTCATATAAAATCCCATAGTATTCTATTTTCCGTGGGCATATAGTGTTCGTAACAAAGTAAACATCTTCCAAAATAACATTTATCAATTAATCACCAAATAATTTTCCTACAGTAAGGGTATTTATTTGATAAGACATAAGATCCCAAATCCACTTATTATTGATCAAAAAAATCATTTAACTAAAAATAATTAGTCACACTAACCAGGGACTTCATGTAGTCCAGTGGTAGGCGATAAATCCCAATCGCACTCTGGTTGTGGGTTCGATTCCCACAGCTTTTTCCGACGCAATGGGTTGTCACATGGTCTGTGTGTTGTCATTTTTCAAAAAATATATTTTACAAAATTACTAAAATGAGATAAATTCCTCAAAATAACCATAACATAATTCAAACACAGATGTTATCTTATACCTTTCATTTTCATCCCAAAATATAATAACTTGTAATTTCCCCAAACCCAATGATCATATAAAACCAAATGGTTATTTATAACTATATCCAATAGAGAAAAGATATTTCTTCATCAAATATCATTTTCACATGACAAACTGCAGGGTTACAAATAAAAGAGAAAATTATTTCAAAGTAATCCCATCATCAAGGAGCACTAATACTTTTAAACATTTCTCCAGCCATTTATTTCAACATAGCTTCTTATTTGACCAACAAAATATCCTATAGAATGGGGCATTCACTTGGGTAATGGACATGTCCCCTATATTTATGGAAAATGACTGTAAATGGATTCTTGGGACCATTTTTATTTTATTCCATAGTACTCTTCATTTTTCCTTGGAAATTCTTCACTTTATGTCCTTCATTCTCACACGTAAATAATTTCTTTGTTCCATTGAGACACATTTTTTGGTGTCTCCTTCCACATATCTTACATGATGGAAATTTAGGATTCTTTTCTCCATGGTTTCTACTGTTGTATCTCTTATCATTCATCACCTTTCTCTTCTTTGTTGAGTCTGGGAGTTGGTCAATATTTATCTTTTTGATCATATTTTTGGGAAAAATATTTGGCATGAACATTATATCTTTTACGCATATCAACATTCCATTTTTTTCTCATTTCCACCACCATTCCCACCTTGTACATCATTCTAAAAGTTACTATGACTTCCTTGGAATCCATCCAATGACTAAAACAAGAAAGTAGTGTGTGAGTAATAGTAGTCATAAAATCATTTAGAGAATATCATGACACCATATTTTTCAATTTGAAGCCCCTTAGGATTAACCAAGTTCATTTATTCTCATATTATATTAAAATACATCAAATCATTTTGTAAAAAAATGTAAATTATCCTAAGAACATCCCCCGGGAGTGTCATAATGAAGAGTGAAGCAAGGATCGTTGTGATGCAGCAATTCCAGTTCGAGTCTAGCTCAAAGCGGTGTTTTTGGGTTTTACCCCTAGGTACAACTGTGCCAGAGCCGCCTCTACTGGCTCGTATCCAATCAAAGATGTATTTTCTTGGAAAACTCACAAAATCTCTACATTACCAAAATTCATGGAAGTTCCTCTATACTAATTCTCAAAGTCTATCTTAGGTTATGTGCTCTAATTAGAGTTTATATAAATCTATTTTCAAGGATTTTGCTAAACATCCTATGATACCAACTGTAATGCCCCGACCCTAGAAGCCCAGAGTCGGTGCATTATTATGTATTATTTGAATGATCATAAAAGGCCAAGTCTCAAAAGACTGATTAGTTTAGTAGCCTTGGAAGTACAAGATACATTCAAAAGGATTACATTTCATCCTAAAATGGAAAACTACAACAACATTGTTTCCAAAGACAACACTGAGATCCCATAGACTATCCCTACATGTCAATCATAATATACTTCTTTGCATCCTGGAAAAAATAATACATAGAAAGGGGTGAGCTCAGATTCTTAGTAAGGATAACATTATAGTGGAAACTTTCACAAATAAGCATAAATATTTAAGACAATGTGTAAGAATAAAACAAAAGCCTTTTAAACATGAACTTAAGAATAATATGGCAAAGATAAAATCAAATAATGCCATTTACATATTCACATTGATATTCTACTATTTGAATAATCACATGAAATATCAATATCCACTTTCATAATGAAGGAATGCATAATGCCACACTTTCATAACCACATAGTCAAGGCCTTGTGCCAAGACTACAAATAAGATTTTGTCAAGGCCTTTTTCCAAGACCCTTGTTTGTCTCATGAGACCTACCGATGCATCGAGAAGCCATAGCGGGCTCCACCCATCACTTACTATGTCCAATTCATTCCTCATATGAAAAGGTTGAAACATAATATGAACATTCATATTAAAGCTATCATACGAAATTTCAATATTTTAACCAGAAACCACGAATGTTATAAAAATAGCACATACACAGTCAAACATAACTCATTGAATACAATACAAAAGATTTTATTATAATAGATCAACCTAAATAGAGAATAATGAATTATACTGACATAGATGAAAATAATCATCAATACTATTTGAGAGAAATATCCCCCTTTTTCATAAAAACATTTCAAAGTATCACTAGTTATTAAAGAAGATGTTTAAAATATATTTTTGAATCAAATTTTCCCATACCACATTGAAACTTTTAAAAGGAATTTTAATTTTAAAACATTAGTTTCCATATAAATAAATTGTTAAAACCATTTATTAAAACATGGGCATTAATGAGAAAGATTTAGAATAATAAATATTTAAAACATTTTAAAATGATATTTTAGTTAGAGTTCCTAACCAAAATAGAGACACCTGAATAAAAATAATTGAGGTAATGAAAACTTTATAATATCATGGGAATAAAGGGATTCATTATATAATATGTCAAAGTACATTATATACCCCATATAAATGCGAATTGGCGTATAACAACAAAGAAGTCTCAATGGAATGTAAATTGAGATGAAATATCTTATAAAGACTATATCCATAGGTTTAACATAAATCAACCACATAATTATGCATGAAAAATATAAATACACTCAATATTATTGGATATTTAGTTTAATTAAATCATAGGACATTCACACATATTCTTTTAAAAGCAACACCAATGAATTGGATGTTTAACTCAATAAATGGAGATTGAGTTAAAATTACTCTTATCATGTTCAAATAAATGGATTGAGAATTTATCAATGGATTCATTATGTGTATCAAAAGTATATCTGCAGAAAGGTGATTGGAAATTACTACACAAATAATAAATAGTGATTCCACGCATAATCATGGAGTAAAATAATCAACGATGTTTGCTTAATGCCGAATGAGTGGAAATTGAAATTTGAAATTCCCTTACCAATTTGGTAACTTAAGAAACATACATCACATGAAAGATGGATCATAAAATTAAGATTTAATTACTCATAAATTAAATTATGTTAGACAAATAATACAATTAATGGGAAGTACATACACCACACAAAAGAAAATAGTGGCAGTATGGCATGAATCTCACGGAAATAGGAAGTGATATGAAAACCCTTACTTCGTTGTAATCATTTGAGTCATATGGACAAAAGTTAATAAAAACAAAATTAATCAAAAAATACCATGAATATAAAGAGAATCATGATAATATATATATCAAATGATAGTACACAATACACCACATTTATTAAATAAGTGGCAAACAATGTAAATCTCACGGAATTAAATGTGAGATAAGAAACCCCTTACTTTGTACTTTTTCCATGGTTGAGTGTAGGTTAACCTCCTGTATAATGGTGAAATAATTTTTATTAAATTATACAAGAATAATATACATTAATATGATATCATATATGATCTTTTAACATAGATTTGTTAATAATATCTTAGTATTATCGTCGTTTTGGTTGTTAACGGATTCATGTTCCTTTATATTATTTATTATATGAGTCATATTTGTTATGTATGGGATGTAACTTATTCGTATAAATAATGATATCATGTCGTTAAAAATTGTTTTTAATCATCAAATGAAATTTAGTCTTGAATGGATATGATGGGAAATGAATCTCATCGCGTTCGTGGAGACTGTAATCCGTACGTACGCACGAGCGACAATATCATTTTTTTAATATTAAAATAATATATAATTGGATGGTATATCATATATTCATAATCATTATCATGTTATATTTTTTATCTACATCAATTACACATCATTATTATACCCATCCAAATAATAATGTATTGAATAACAATTACACCACGACGTGGAGACGGTAAGTCGTACGTACACATGTATGGTAACATGTCATTCAAAGGATGGATAGAATAATGAATATGGTTGTACGATATTCATAATAACATCATAGTATATAGAATATACTTGAGTTATTATTTTATAAAGGAAAAAATAAAGAAATAGGAAGTGGAAGAAGAAAGGAACTTGAAAGAGGTGATGACATATTTAACCCTTCTTTGGGTTTTTCCTTTTGATTTGATAAAAGGGCCCCATAGGTTGGATTTCTGAAAAAAGTAAAGCCTCTAAGATGAAGGTGGGAAAGTTGGGAGGGTATTTGGGCAGCGTTTAGCTGAGCCAAAATGCTTTGATGGTGTGAATTTGAGGGAAGGGGGAGTTCCCTTTTATAAGAGGGGTGAGGGGGGCCTTAGAAAAATCTAGAAATATTATTTTATAATAAAATAATTTTCTATTAATAATGGATCAAAAATGTATTACATAAAGTATAAGGTGGGTATGGGTTGAAAACCACTCAACCAATAGGTTTTAGATAGGTTTGGGTCACTATTTTAACTTTATCTTTTAGATTTAACTCGTAGTTAAATAGTTTGACATTTACCATGTCTCTTTGTATTTTTATATTATATAGTTAATAAACATACTTTATACTTCCAAGAGACCCAAATTGGTTCATTAATTATACACTTATCATTATATAAGTCCTTTGGACAATCCTTAGATTTTTAGGAATAAACTTTCAATTAATAATATAATATTTGTTTTAAAAAGTCTTTTATGTCAATTTTGATACTATTTGATATTTTGTTTTTTCTAAATTTGTTACAACACTATTACTTCGAAAAGGATTCATATAACCAACCCTAACATTCCATATTAACCTAGAAAATTAGTTTAATTCATCAAAATTCTCAAATTACATTTATTTGGAAATTTATAATATCAATTATTTTAATATTTCATTAATTAGGTAATTACTACATCATCATTGTGTTAGAAATAAATTCAATTATTTAATGCCTAAAAAATAAAAATAAAATACTATTATGTAGGAAATATTATTATCTTTCTAATGAATATTTATAGTCAAATTTATCTTATGTGTTTTCAAATATTAAAAATGTTTTTGTTATTAAACTTTGATTTTAACTCTTTTAACTCTTTTTTGAATTAAATAATAATAAATGTCCTAATCTAATCCAAGTGGAGCTAAAGGTTCATTCTTTATTAATAATGTTGTTTTTGGTGGAATTAAACTTATCCAATATAATTAGGACTTGTGTTAGGGTACAAATAATATCATTTTTACCCTTAATTTCCCTTTTTACTTTTAATCGTGTTAAATAAAAGTAAAAAGTTACTATTCACCAAATTTAATTTTTCTTATTGAACCAAATTTTTCTTCATAATATCAACAGTGTCTCTCATACTTTTGAAATTCCACCCACAGAAGAGGTAAAATTATGTTTTATGCGAATTTAAAATTTTTCTAGGAGGTGGGTCAAAGACGGTGAAAAGTTCAATAAAATTATATATATATATATATAATATTATTAAAAAATGACTCAAATTAATTAAATTGAACATATATAGGTATTATGTATATATTTTTACCTAAAATAACTTTAAATAAAATATCTAATTATTTAAATAAAAATGTGGTTTTATAATATAACTCAGTGTTTTCACTATTCATCAAAAATTAAAAGTTTTCAGAAACATACAAAAAAAATCACCCTTATCTAATTTTGATATTATGAATTCAAAAATTATGTCCACTTTACCAAATTTAAAGCATAGAAATTTCATTTATTAGTTTAAAATTAATTCCCGTTGTCACAACCAAAAAGTGAGTTTTTAGTAAATAATAACTACCAAAAGATTGACATTTGTTTATGTCCAATTTCAAAGTGAAAGTAATTCCAATGACCAAAATTGGATTAAATGGTAAAAATATTATCTTATTATTCATCAAAACCATTCATACGTATAGATTAAAAATAAAAATTATTTTGTTTAAACATGTTTTTTTCAGTTAAAATATATTAATTTTCACTATTCACCAAAATATGAAAGTTATCAGAAAAATACCAAAAATTTATTGAAACTAAATTATTATGTCCTGATCCCAATGAAGAAGTTTATTATTTCAAATTTAATATATAAAAGTTTCCAATATTGGATTTAAAAAAGGTTCGTTGTTAAAAGGCGGTAAAATTAGATTTTTTTGTAAAATACTTCTTTTATCTGAAAAAATGAATTTTTCCTAACATTATGTCTATGAAACTCATAATATGGATTCTAAAATTATAAGGTTTATATAAAGTTCAAAATTCTGTTAATACTATTCATAACCTCTTTTGAACAGCTAGTCTGGTAAGTCGTGGTGTGCTTGAACTCGATGTTGCGTGTAGTGTAAGGTATTGAATTAATTTGAAGAACTAGAGTACTATGAAATCATGGGGTGTTAGAGGAGGGGTCCTTGTTATGTCATCCAAGTAATACCATTGGGGAAATAACTCATCATACATCCCTCCTAATATAGGTACACCCTATATCTTCTCCACATCCCAAAGGATGACTCCCACCTCATCATGGATGCGGTGGAAGGTATTCATATCTAGACTCCAATTTCTAATCAGTTACATTATCAAACCCTTATTGAAGTAAGCAGACTAATGTGATATCCATATAGCTTCATACCTTCCAACTTTCATCAACACCTTAGTGAATTCAGAATCAATGTATTGTACCCATAGAGATCATTCATATTCCATGCCACAACTACCTTTTGATTGAAAATACCAGTTGAAATCCTAATTGACCTTTTGACTGGGGGTATACATACACATTATTGACCAGTACATATGAACCTCCTCATAGACTTCATAGCTGGTCTCATCGAAGTATATGTTCTTGAATGTCAGTATATTTCCATCTTAATGGTCTCCTTTAGTTACAAATTACCTCTTATATGCGTTCACCTATAAGGTGTTATGATTTGTTCGAATCCCCAAGTAGGATAAGAATGATGAGTGTTGTGAATGAATGAGAGCATCATCAGTAAGCTAAACCCTATAAAGGGGTAATAATTATGAAAGGAGATATTTCACGAATTTCTATACCATCATATTTATCAGGATTTGTGGAAGTGACCCAATGTTACAACAACAAGTACTATCCACTCATACCAAAATAGCATGTGACCAGACATTACTAATTTTTTTTCCATTTAATTGAAGTCTTGTCAGAATACATCTAAATAATAAGTAAGTGGCATATCTCAAAAAGATAAAATAAAATATTTAAAAGTAAAGAAATATATTTCTGGTTGCATCATGACCATCACAAGAACCAGCAATGGAATTCATGAATCAACAGAAAAGGTCTCACGAATTTCCTAACCACCGAAGGTCTCACAGGTCACATGAACTAACAAAGCATTGTGCAATCTCATGAACCCTGAAAGACATATGATCATGTGACCTAGACATGATCACATGAGCCACATGATATCCAAAGGATCACACAACTAGTCTAGAAGACCCCCTGAAAATCCACAATAAAATTTTATATCTATTTGGTATAAAGTTCAAGAAATTACCAAAGGAATGTTCATAGTTGTTTCGAATAGGAATATGTGAAAAATCAGTCATGCGAGAAAGTTATGAAAAAATATGGTCTCACAGAAGGGTACCATGATTGGGTCTTATGAAAGGGACTTTCAATAAGGTCACATAATGGAAGCAAGGAGAGAGATCTTTTGAGGACTGTGTATCCAGTTAATGAGGTTGATATTAGCTCTCCTATATATAAGTCATTCCACAAGATACAAAACATCACCTAGAATAAAAAATGTCTCCCGAGACATCGGTTAAAGAATGCATCATGGACTTGGGAAGTCATTTACATTACTTATAATATATGTACTTTCCTTGTAGACGTCACTCCTGAGTGGATGGGGGGAATTTGTTGACGCCTTCTAAATGGCCATTTTCAAATTCACAATGTAATAAATTCCTGAATAATAGTATTATGTCCCCCCGAAAAAATAGAAAAACGTATAAGTTTTCTAGGACATGAGGATTTCATAAACCTCCATGTTATACATGATCATATTACTATCGTGAAGTCACCTAATGGAACCATCTATAGATAATAACATGTAGACAATTTTATAGTGTCCCATCATTGATATCCATCTCCTCTCATAAAGGAACCCTAAAAAATCAGTGATCATGCAGTGACTACTAGGAAATGACCCCCAAGACACGTGAATTTTCAACTTGAGGATTCCCAATAAACTATACAAAAGTACTTCAAAAATAGGAGGAAAATATCGAAAAGGAAGGATCCTATTGCAGTTTTAATGCTCACGTAACACATCACAATTGAGGAGAATGAATGTTCTAGAAAAATTCAAAAAAATATTATACTCCCCAACCATTGTAAAATAAATAAAAGAAATAAATAGGGAGGAGGAGGATTCATCTCGTGATCATAAAATACCTGATATGTGCCCTTGGCGATCCGTAAGACTCCTCAAGACCCTGGGGGTATATACTACTCATCTCATGAAAGCCCATAGGCTTATCATCCTCATCACAAGAAGGGGCTAAGAAATATCTTGGAAACATCATGATCCCCCCATTTTCTACTTGAGAAAAATAATATCGAATTTTCTTTTAAATGATCACAGATCTCCACAGGACCTTTTTTGGTCACTCAATTCATCACCAATAAGTAAGTTGATTGTCCTTTAAGACACCCAGAAAACCATGTGGACTCCCTAGACATTATACCATCGACCAAGTAAATAAAAATGGGGTAGAGGTAGATGCCTCTTATGGTTGTAAAAATATTTTTACATGCTATGTATATCCACATCATGGCCCCACGTGATGCCTTCACAAGACATCTTGATCCCGTGAAGCCTCCTAGACAAGCCATCATTGTGTCTTGGAAATTCCCAGACAAGGAACCTAAGATCACATGAAGGCATTTCAATAGGCGCCCTAATATTTTAAAGGCCCTTAGACATGTTAATATAAAAATATGGAAGTCCTTCAACATGACTAAGTGATTTTACATGTATGACTTTATTAGAAATAATCCAGTAAAGGGGGAATTCACAAGAATCACTCATGGTCACTGAAAACGTGGTAATGCCCTCAGAGTGATCCCTAATAAAGACTCTTGAAGACATATGATGTTGATGCCATTTTCTGACTCCAATGTGGATTCACATGATACATTACATTAAAATCAGTAAGAAACTAGGGTGGAGTGGCCTATAAATCGATCAAACCATCCTGAAAAAAACACCACCACTCTCTAGAGTAAGAGTTACCCTTCTCGCACCAATACACACCGACACATGAGAATATTTCCTTGAGAGGATGATCTCGTGACCTATAAACTTCCTGTCAGGAAAAATCTAGGGAACAACCATAGATATCTTATAGAAAGAAAAAATCACTTCGCATGATCCCTTGTAGATAACATGAAGGGCTTCTAGAAGGACACACAAAGAACAAACCTCACATTTTTTAGATCACAAGAGTCCTAAAATAAACTAACATTGAAAGAATATATGGAATTAAGAATATAAGGGTCAAAAAAGGACTAAATGTGTTATACATACATGAAGGACAACCACGTTAACCCACATGACTTCACATAGACCACCCAGGACATGTAAAAACACTAGGGAATTTTGCCCAGATTTCACTACTCTTATTTGGTATACAAATTGGTTAATGCGAAGTCCTCTGGAAATGTAAAAACAAGTCAAATAGTTCCCCTAGATAATTCCACCCAAGTCTCGAAAAACCCTCAATGTTCATTGTTCATGTATCACAAATGTCCCATAGGAATGATTCATGACTCCTAAAATGACATTATAAATTGTCAATTGAGTTTTGTGGTGGCACCTGGGTGCATCACTGGATCTCGCGACGCCCTCCAGGAACATCATTTAGGTATCATGATTCCCCCCATACATGTAATATAGGACATGTGACACCATTTGAGACATGTCACATTGAATCCCATGATTCCTTCCATGCATGTAAGCTAGAACTCACGATGACACCATGGAATGTCTGCTGGTTCATGTGGTACCCTCTAGAAAATCCATTAAGGTTCATTTCATGGGTTCTAGGATCAACCCACCAGGTCTCGCAATGAAATTCTAATGATCCATCCTTGATGATGATACAACCATTGAACATGTCATCTAGATTATATAAAGTCATCTAGACAAGAAAAATGAATCATATAGTTGTATTTGTGTAACAACCCAAACTTTTAATAATGGAAATTTCTTTTGATCTAATTAAATGTATTATTATGTGAAATGGTTATATAACATATGTACTTCTTTGGTTTTATGATTTTGGTTTTTTAATATACCGTTATGAAATGTGATCATTGCTAATATAGCCATTGAACAATGATCATATGATTAGTATCAATATAGGGCTTTAAGAAATCCAATTTAATTAGAGAAAAGAATTGATGGCCTCATCCAGTAGACTTTCCCCATAAGAATCCCTTTTTTCGGAGGTCGTAAATGAGGTTGTCTCATTGGGATTCGTTCTAGACTAATAACAAGCTAATATTCAACATGTTAAGCTCGAACTGAACTACTTATGGAAGAAGTGGAAGTTGATAGAGATTACCACCCAAGCGATGTTATCTGAGCCACCCTAAGAGTCTAATACCATAGCACACCTTTCCCATTGGTCTTATTGAGTGTTATAAGGGGATATGTAACAAGGCCATAGAACTATTATTATGTGAATTACTTTTTTATATAGTAAATAATATACGTTAATTTAATTATTGCTACATTTTAATTTTTTTAAAGAAAAAATAGTATTTTTATTTAATATTCAACTAAGAAATCTATTTTTATAAACTAATGGAATTTTAAATTAAATAATATTTTAATAAAATATTATTATTATCAAATTACGTTTTATTAATTTTAAATGATCATATAATTTTTTTGAATACAATTGTAATTTTTATTAAGGTTTGAAAGATATTTTTGTCCAAACCCATGAATTTTCGATAACTGTCAGTTTTTATTTTAAAAGTAATAATTCACATATTAAGAAAATTATTTGGATAAAATAAAAACTATTTTCTGAATGAAAATTTCTATATTATCCAACGGTGAATTTTTCATAATTTATTGAGATAGTCGAATTTTTGGGTAAAAATTAAATACCGTTTAAATATATAATGTGATTTATAACATCATTTTGATCCAAGAGTGATGTAATAAAATATGATAAAATTTATGTTCAGAAAATATATGTTTTCCATTAAAATAATTTTATTTTAGGTTTGTTTGATTTAATTTACAAATCCTTAGTGGACCCTCCAAGACTTATGAAACATTTTAGCTATTTAAATTGATTTTCCATGAGTGTGTGACTCACCTCCACATAAGAAATCCTATTATTTTAAGATGTTCTAACATTGGACTTCTAAAATATTATTTTACAATCCCATTTGGAAAAAACCAGGGGAAAAATCCCTGGGTTGGTTTGTGGTTTTGATTAGTTAATATGTGGTGTCTCAAACCTAAATAATAAAGAATTCCATATCCTTTCCTATATAAACTCACCCAAGATCCCACTTCCTATTCACTCAATGCCTTTGGGGTTCATCAAACCTCTAACATACTCTCTCTATAATCATCCCAAGGTACCCAAAGCTCTCAAGAAGCCTTCTCTAAACTCTCCCAATCCTTTGGGATGACACTTCCATGTAAGTGATCCCTTCCTTTCTCATTATATCAAAGTTTCTTAATATTGTAATGCCATATTATTTTTAATTATAAATGTTGGGTTATGATTTCTCACCTCCCCCATATGTCCCTATTTATGTTTTAATGATGAGGGACCCATTTATCTCTCATTAATTCCTCCCATGTACACCTGTTACCATGCCAAAATTCTGTAAAGAATTTCCCTCCCCACATTTACATTCAAACAATTCTTTTGTATTATGAATTCAAATTCTATTACATATGTTGGGACATCTATCTATATGACCCCTTACTTCCCATTTCATGTAAATATTATGAGGAACCCATTTTACCTCTCATCAACCATTTTTATGAATTCTTATGTCACGCTGTTATGCTGCAGAAATTGCACCACATATTTCCAAGACAAAGTCATTGTGCATTGAATACCAAGACCATTTATATATCAAACGTATTCAAATTTATGAACATTTACTAATTGAATATAGTGTTTCATCTATTAATTCCACATTCTTTTATCGTGGAATAAATAATTATGAATCCATGTTTTATTATCCATGGGGAACACTTATGCATGAAATGAAATGCTTAAGAATGGAGCACCCTGATAGCGCTCCAATGCATTGGGTAAAGACTTTTATCATGATACATCAAGTGAAATGAGAATTTACTCATTCTAATTCAAGTTAAATGAATGTTTACTCATGAAAATTCATGTTCAATTATGTTTTACTCATGCTCTATGTACAATGTGCCTTGGCTCATGCTAATTTCATGTTAAGTTTTGTTTCCGCATTTCCATGTTATGATAATCATGATATATCCTGACTTTAGGTTCATGTTTCTATTAGGATAAATTGAAATGGCTATTTCCTAACATGTAATGTTTTTTCATGTTATTAATTGTTTACTACCTAACGAGGCATTATAGCTCACACTTTTCACATGTATGTCCTCAGGTTATCCCATTCAATGCTAAGTATGAGTGAATGTCGTGGTTATGTAAAGGATATTTTTAATAAAGATGTTGTGTGTTTTATGTTTTAAGATATTATGTAATATTACTATTCCCCATAGACACTGTACTTCTCTATCTCTCAAGTTGTATAAATTGATGAGTTTATGTAATAAATCACGTTTAAGTGTGTAATAAAGAGCATGGTTTCCATGGTTGTTATGAGAGGTTATGTTTAGTTATTTTTGGGATTAGGATTAGAAAACCCTAGTGATTCCTTAGAGACAATAATAAGTATAATAAAAACATCCAAAAATTTTGGTGAGTATTAAGTAAGTTGTTTATCAAGAAAATACATACCTGTTTGGATACGAGCAGGTAAAGGCAGCTTTGTCACAGATGTACCTAGGAGTAAAAACTCCAACAAGGAGTTTCAGGCTTGACCCAAGGTATCCTGGTACATGAAAATGGGCCTTTAAGCACACTTGGTTACAAAACTCTAGAGGAATATGCTTTGGTTAATTCACATGCTTAGTGTAAACCATTATTAAGGGAATAAAATATGCCCCTAAGAATATAGGTTTGAAATTAGGTCATTGATAACATAGATTAAAGCCTATAAATTCATAAGTTAATGAAATAAAAGTTATTTATAAGTCATATGTTTTTTTCTTGGATTACCATTTATGTGTTACGCCAAACATTCCTTTTATTCTTGCCAATGGCCGGTAATAGGAGGACTTGAGCTAAGAACCGATGTGAATTCCAATGCGATGACTATTCTAATGAGATGCTTAATCCAATGGGAGCATGAATCGAGAAATTTTCATGATACACTCTAATTTAACTCAATTTTTGAATAGAAACATGGGTCAAGATGAACATTCAACCCCCCTAAGAAAGAACAAGTCACTATCGAGAGCATCATGAGACAAAGGCCTTATACTTTCAATGGATCATCTGATCCCTCAATCTATGTACAATGGATCAACTCCATTGAAATGATATTCTAAAACCAATAATGTTATGAATAATCAATGGTGTAAAATGACTAGAAATATGAAGCCTGAGGAGGAGATCGAGGCATTGGAATGGAAGGATTTATGGAAAATGTTTTCCGATATATATTTTCATCGCACCATCCGATTTATTATGGAAAGGGACTTCATTGACCTCAAGTAAAAAAGATGACGAATACATTAGAGTGTATAAAGAAAACATCACAAGGCTTTCACGATATACCTCTAGCTTTGTTGTTACCCCTGAATGCATGGTTGACGACTTCTTTGGTGGGCCGAAACCTAGCCTGTGGAAATCCATGACGATCCATGACAATGACGGCTATGCAGAAATTGTCTGATGTGACTTAATGTTCTAAATAGTGATCATAAAATCTCAGGGGTATCTAGGGGAAATGAAGCATAAGGTGGAATTAAATTCTAGAAGCCTGATGGATAAATACAATAGAGCTATTAAAATCCATAACCCCACATTCCAAATGGGTGGAAAGAAGAACCTCAAAAATTGTGTGAAGGGGATGAGGAAATGCTTTACGCGTGGAATATAAGGGATCCTAGATGTTAACTGCCAATAAGAAAAACCCATGGTTGTGATAGAGGAGAGGAACACTCCGTTCAACTCTTAAAGAATTGTTCATTGATTCAACTGCAAAGAACTAGGTAACCATGCAAATCAGTGCCCTAATCCAAGGGTTTTTGTAGGTAATAAAAAACCTCCTAGGTAGTAAGGGCTAGCTTTTAGCATAACTATTGCTGAATTGAATCGCGACAAAGAAGTCTTGACAGGTACACTTGTTATTCATTCAAGAATAGTGAACAATCATTTTTATTATGGTTCTATGCATTCTATTATATCCCTAAAGTTTAGTAGAACAATGCCAATACCACCAAATATCATGGATGTAAAGATGTAAGTGAGTATGAAAAATGGGAAATCATTTCACCCCATGAATATAACTCCTCCCCTATCATAATAGGTGGATTGAACTTCCTAGCTAACTTCATCATTCTCTATATGGTGGA
The DNA here is from genome assembly GCA_963277665.1 of Viscum album. NCBI lineage: Eukaryota > Viridiplantae > Streptophyta > Magnoliopsida > Santalales > Viscaceae > Viscum > Viscum album. The sequence goes on from OY728127.1 coordinate 645,058,512, forward strand.
ATTCAATGCAATTCACGGCATATATTGGCTTTCCTTATAAAGATCCAACATAAATTTACATAAGAGGGAAATTAATCTCCATATGGTGAATCAACCCATGATTTTGTACATGTGCAATGAGGGAAATGAATATTTTTTAGAACCATCATCTCATGCATGGATATTAAATACCCTATGAGAACGAGTATCTATATCATATGATTGAGTCCAAGGAAAAAACCATCCTTGAATACCTGCCTGTTGTGAGGGAACTAACTGAAGTGTTTCCAAAGGAATTGTCTGGTCTTCCTCCTAGAAGAGATATTGAATTCACAATTGAACTTATACTTGGGGAATTTCCAATATCCAAGACTTCGTGTTGAATGTCTGTTGTGGAGCTTGAGGAGCTGAAGAAAAAACTATAGGAGAATCTGGTTAAAGGGTTTATATGCCCAAGTGATTCATCATGGGGTGTACCAGTCCTCTTCATCAAGAAGAAGGATGGTTCAATGCGCCTTTGCATCAATTATCGTGAGTTTAATAAAATCACAAAAAAAACAAGTATCATATTCCATATATTGATGACTTATTTTACCAGCTTCATGGAGAAAAATAATTTTCCAAAGTAGATTTTCGGTCGAGATATTATAATGTAAGGGTGAATAATGAAGATATCCCCAAGACTACTTTTTGTACAAGGTACGGGAACTCTGAATTCATATTAATTCCTTTCTAACTCACTAATGCTTCTGAAATCTTTTGAATCATGATTACTAGAGTCTTTATAGATTACCTAGAAAAAATCTTGGTAGTCTTTATATGTTATATTCTAATATACTCCAAAAACAAGGAGGATCAAGAGGGTCATCTAAGAAATGAAATAGAAACCTTGCGAAAGGGGAAGCTCAATGTAATGTAAATGAAGTGTGAGTTCTAGTATAAGGTTGCCTTATTATTGGGTCATATCATCACAAGAAATGGTATATATATGGATCCCTACTAGACTACTACAATTGAGGGATAGATGAGGCCAACATCATTAACGAATATACATAGCTTCATTGGGTTAGCTGGATAATATCACAGATTTGTGATAAATGTTTCATGATTGTCCAACCCACATACCAAGATAAATCAGAGGGGATTAAATCTTTCTTGGAGACCTTTTTGTTGTATTTATTGATTATTCAATAATGGAAATTGGTTGTGTGTTGATGCAGAATGAAAAAGTGATTTCCTACACCTCAAGGTATCTGAAAATCCTTGAGCAAAACTATCCCATGCATGATCTTTAGTTGGCGGCTGTGATCTTTGTGTTGAAAACATGGCGGCATTATCTCTATTGGGAGGTGTGTGAGATATATACTAATCACAAAAGGCTCAAACATATATTCACACAAAAGTTCTTAATATGTTCTTATTAAGATGGATAGAACTCATCAAGGATTATGAATGCTCAATACACTACCATCTGGGTAAGGAAAAGATGGTATCAGATGCTCCATGTAGAAAATATCTTGCATCTTTATCAATGTTAAGAATTTAAAAGGATCCAATATTCTTAGATTTGCAGAGGATGGACATGGGAATCATTAAGGGAGGAACATCATCAGTCCTTTCTCAAATGATTTCACAACCAACCCTCATAGATAAAATAAAGGATGCTCAAAGAAATGATATGGAAACTCTAAAAATGGTGGAATATTTTAGAAATGGTAAATCCTCAAAGTTCATGGTTGAAAAGGATGGAATTTGGAGATTTGGGTCATGATTATGTGTACCATCATATCCATAGATAAAGAAGGAGCTTCTGGATGAAACACATAGCTAAACCTTCTCTATTCACCAAGGGAGCACAAAATTGTATTGGGACCACCGAGAAAACATTAGGTTGGACAATATGAATACTGATATTTTTTAATATACATCAAAGTGGCTGGTTTGTTAGCAAGTGAAGGATGAGAGGAAAAGGTCTAAGGGGATGAAGCCACCTCTACCCATACCATCAAGGAAGTGGGAGAACATTACCATGGAAATTATCACTATAGGTCCAAGGACATCCAAAGGAAAAAAATTATATATGGGTCGTTGTGGATTGTCTACGAAGACAACTCACTTTATCACGATTCAAGAGGACTTCACATTGGATCAAATTACATGGATTTACATCAATGAAGTGGTAAGGCTGCATGGAGTACCACAATATATTGTATCCGATCGTGATCCTAAATTCACCTCAAAGATATATAAAAGTATCCACCATACTCTATGAACTGAATTTTACATCAATACATCCTATCATCATCAAACTGATGGAAAATATGAGCGAACTATTAAAAAACTGCATGATATGTTAAGATCATGGTCTATGGACTTCAAATGAGGATGGGACCAATATCTTCCAATTGTTGAATTATCTTACAATAACAATTTCCACTCTTGAATCTGAATGGAACCATATGGAGCCCTTTACGGGAAAAGGTGCATAACACTGGCTTGTTTGGACGAAGTCGTAGAGTTTATGCTTCATGGACCTGTAAAGGTCAATGAAATGGTAGAGAAGGTGAAAACCATTCAGTAGCATTTCAAGGTATCCAAATGTCAACAGAAGAGTTATTCATATAAATATTTAAGAGACCTTGAGTTCAAAGTTTGAGACATGGTATTTCTACGCATATCTATGTGGATGAAGGTCGTGATGTTTGGAAACAATGGGATGTTAACTCCTAGGTACATCATCCCCTTTGAGATTCTTGATTGTGTTGGGGTTATATCCTATCGACTAGTACTTCCACCCACCATGTACATGATGTATTTAATATATCCATCAAAAGTAATTATGTACAAGACCCTTCACATGTACTCTCTTCATAGGTAGTACAGTTAAAGGATGATCATTCTTATGAGAGGCAACCACTAAAGATCGTATATCGTAGGGAAAAAGTTTTGCGAAATAAGACAATGCCCCTCATCAAGGTGTTGTGGTGAAACCACAAGTTTGAAGAAGCGATGTGGGAATCTGAGGTAGTGATGAAGAAGAGTTACCCACATCCGTTTTAGTGTCGGAAAGAGAAATTATGAGGGAAAAATTTCTTAAGGGGGAAATATTGTAACGACCCAAAAATTTAATAATGGAAATTCCTCTTGTTATAATTAAATGTATTATTATGTGAAATGGTTATATAACATATGAACTTATTTGATATTAGGATTTTGGATTTTATAATACCATTATGAATTTTTACCATCTCTAATATAGCCATTGAATAATGATCACATGATGAGTATAAATATAGGGATTTAAAAAATCAATTTACACAGAAAAAGGAAGTGATGCCCTCATCTAGTAGACTTGCCCAGTACGAAGCCCATTTTTTGGAGCTCAGAAAGGTGGTGGTATCATTGGGATTATCTCTTTACCAATCCCAAGCCAAGCGTCAACATGTTAATCTCGAATGGAATTTCATACGGGAGAAGTGGAAGTTGATAGAGATTACCACCCGAGCAATGTTATCCGAGCCACCCCAAGAGTTTGTCACCATCGCACAACTTACCATTTGGTCATATGAGGGTATTATAAGGGGTTATGCAATATTACCTTATCACTATGATTATGTGCATTATTTTTTAATATAATAAGTAATATACATTAATTTTATTATTGTTACTTTATAAATTTTTTTTAAAGCACAAATAGTATTTTTAGTTAATATTCAACTAAAAAGCCAATTTTGATAAAATAATTGATTTTTTAATTAAATAATATATTTATAAAATATTATTATTATGAAATTAATTTTTATTATGTAAAAATTATCTTATAGTTATTATGAATATAATTTTAATTTGTATTATGTTTTGAAAGTTGTTTTTGTCAAAACCCATGAATTTTCAATAAATTTCAGTTTTTTTAAAAGTGAAAACTCAAATATTTTAAAAATTACTTGGATAAAATTAATATTATTTTTGGAATCTGGACATCAAAATTATCCAATGGTGAATTTTTCATAATTTTCTGAGACAGTTGAATTTTTAGCTAAAAATTAAATAATGTTTTAATATATAATGTGTTTTATGACATTATAATTACCTAATAGTGTTGTAATAAAATATTATAAACATTATGATATACCACTATATGTTTTAAAATTAAAATAATTTGACCTTTTGTTTGTTTTATTTAATCTACAAATCCTTAGTGGACCGTCCAAGACTTATAAATCATTTTAGATTTTTAAATTGATTTCCTTGAGTTTGTGACTCACCTCAACATAACCAAACCAATTATTTAAAGAATTTCGGCCATTTTAATTTTAAAATATTTATTTCCACTCCACTTTGGGAAAAACCATGCGAAAAATCCATGTTCTAGTTTGTGGTTTTGATTAGATTAATGTGTGGTGTCGGAAACTTAAATAATAAATACTTCCATCCCCATTCCGATATAATAACACACAAGGTGACAATTCCTCATCACTAAAATCCTTTGGAGTTCATACATACTCTTCCATACTCTATCTAGAATCCTCCCAAGGTGCCCCAAACTCCCATGAATCCTCTCTCAAGCCTCTCCCAATCCTTTGGGATCACACATCCATGTTAAGGATTCATTCCTTTCCCAATTTATCGATGTTTCTTAATATTGTTATCCCTTTTATTTTCAATTATAAATTTTTTGGTTTAATTTATCACCTCCCCCATACTTACCTATTTATTATTGAAGGATGATAGACTCCTTTCTCTCTTATTAATGCCTCCCATGTACACCCATTACTGTTCTGAAATTCCATTGGGAATTTCTCTCCCCTCATTTACATTCAAGCAATTCATTTTTATTATGAATCCAAATTCCATTACTTATATTGGGACATGTATCTATATGAACCCCTTACTTCTCATTTCATGTACATATGATTATATTCCTATTATTCTCTCATCATGCATTTTTATGAATTCTTATGTCATGCCGTTTTGCTGCTGAAATTGCACCACATATTTTCATGCCAAAGTCATTGTGTAGTGAATACCATGCCTGTTTCTCTATCAAGGGAATTCACCTTTATGTCCATTTAAATATTGATTATATTGTTTCATGTATGAATTTAATATTCCATTAACTTGGTATAAATGATGATGAATCCATGTTTTATGATCCATGTGGACCACTTATGCATGAAATGAAATGTTTAAGTACGGTTCACCCCGATAGCGCTCCAATGTATTGGGAAATGACTAGTATCATGATAAGTCAAGTGAAATGAGGTTTTAATAATTCTAATTCAAGTAAAATGAGGATTTACACATGATAATTCATGTTCAATGTTATTTTACCCATGCTCCATGTTCAATGAGCCATGGCTCATGATAACTCCATGTTAAGTGTTGTTTCCACCTTTCCGTGTAACGATAATCATGCTATATCAGGCATTTCTGTTCAATATTATTTTATGATTTGTTGATATTCTTATTTCCTACCATGCATTTTAATCTTCATGTTATTCCTTTTTTACTCCCTTACAGGGCTTTATAGCTCACCCTTTTCACATGTATGTCCCTGGGTTATCCCATGTAATGCTAAGTTCGAGGGAATATCATGGTTATGTAAAGGATGTTTTGAATAAAGATGTTTTTTGTTTTATGATTTATGTTGTTATGTAATGTTCCTAATCCCCAAATAAACTATACCTCTATATCTTCCATTTTGTATCAAGTGAAGACTTTTTGTAATAAATCATGTATAAGGGTCTAATAAAGAGAAAGGTTTCCATAATTTGCAAATGTCAGGAAAAAACTCTATAACATTTCAAACTGGTAATAAAGATAGGTAGAATGGACAACCATCACAAGTACAGAATGAAATTAGGTCAAGTTAGTAAGGGAATACCAGGATCTGAATACCCTTCTTGTCCTTGTTTTGAAATCCCTATATATATAGAAATAACAACATGTAATCCCCAATCATCTAAATTATGAGCACAAAGATTCCTATGAAATCTAGAACATGTAGGACACCTCTCTGAGGCATGATATCAATGTTTACCTTATAATGGGTTTTCTCATCACATAAGCCCCACATCTATAAGTGGTGATACTAATCATTTTCCATCCCTTTTTTCTCACAGAAAGAATAAATCAAATGGGATTATAGAGTTGAAATAATAATATAATTTTAATCATAATACTCTACCTTGGTAAGGGAAGCCTTAGAGTGGTAGCCTCAATTCGAGGAAGAAAATGATATGTCTTATATATAATGAAATATCAACATGTATGTCCCAATCAACTGAACTATGAGCTTTCTTATTCCTATAATAACTAGGATACGTAGGATGCCTCACTGTGGACTAATATCTATAGTAATATCCAAGGGAAACCTCATATTTTAGGCCCCGATTAGTGGAATATTATTATATGTCACAAATATAGGGAAATATAAACATGTAAGACCTAATCATCTGAACTATGGGGAATCTATTTCATTTCATAACAAGAAAATGTATGAAAACTTCATGAGAATTTATTTGTATGTTAACATCTAATTGAAATCACAATATGTAATCCTTGATAAGTGGCATGATATAAATATCCAACAAATGAGGACATAAACCATGGTTCCAGTCCCAAGGTCCAGATCAAACTAAAATAACTCATATTCCTTCCATAACCAAGATATGTATGACCTCTCCTCGATTATAGAGCTCAAATATCTAGTTCCTAAGTGACTAAACATTTTTAATATACATGTGAAGTTAAAATACATGGTTTTTTATGAAATATGTGGGTTTTTATTCTCAAAAAATCCTAATATGTAGGACACCTCATAATGTATCAATCCCCTACTGATGATATTAATTGCCTCTTGTGGGGTAGAAAACTCCAAAGTTCCTGGTCATAAATATTTAGAACATAAGAAGCTACCATAACTATGGAAATGAATGAAGATACTCAGATACATGTATATGATTCAATAATGATATCCCCATCTTATACGTATATAATATCCCTAACACATAAATCATTTTTTTAGGGTAGAGAGTTCCTTATTGTGATCATGAATAGATTCATGAAAATATCATACAAATATAAGAGAGTCATGTAGTAAGCATCAATTCCCCCAAAAATGGTGCGATGAGTCTGACCTCCTATCCTCTCGCCCAAAACTATCCCCCAAGCATCATTGGGTATGAAACCACAATTCACCACCAATTTATTAATGAATATCCATACCCATTTAGGAATGAGGTAACCATTGGGTGTTTCCATCATAACAGAGTCTATGACTCTAGAGTGACCTTGACTAATGGGAGTCATTCATAGGGTTATATAACAGTTTGACTTAGTGATTATGTGTGAGATGTTATTAGGTAATGTGGTTAAATTATGATGGTATAAAGTACCTTATTTTGGAAAAATATATTCGTGAGTTATAACCATCATCCTTTTGAAAATATTTATGGTCTTGATAAATGATTAGGCTATTTAGTACCTTTGAGAAGTTACCTCTTTATTTGACCTCATTGGTTATGGTATATGATAATTTGTTACATATTTTTCGATGTTTTCAGGTAATCGTTAAAACTTTTTATGATCATTATATGGTTACGGTATTCACATGAATTTTCCAGTGAAATTTGGAATGTTTTGGAGGATTTTTAGGTTGTGCCTAGTTGGCACATGATTTTCACATACCATGCACCCCAGTTCAAACCATGCATCCATAGAGTGTGTGGGAATTCATATTAGGAACAATGATTCCCAAAATATTTTCCCACATAGTAGAAACTAAGAACCCTAGATAGTAGGTGTGTATTGTAATGGTGCACAGTTTGTCTAACCATGTAACCCTACCCAAAAAATCATGTACATGAGTTTTTATTGTTCCAAAAATTTATTCTAAAATCATAAAACACACGGTTTATGTTCCAAAACTACTAATCAGACTTTAGAATGACTTACTTGTAATTAGAGGCTCTCAAGAAGTGGATTTGGCTCCTCAAATCCCTTATCTTGGCATAATGAAGCATGATTGATCATGTTTGATCTCATTTGGATAGGTGGGTCTCCTTTCATGTAGTTTCATTACTTTTATCATTCTATATCCCATATATTTTGATAGATAATTATGTATTGAATGGATATAAACTCTATTGTAATGGATCTTAATTCTAGGATGTGTTCCAAGATCTTGACAACCTTATTATTCATTATAAAGTCCCATTATTATTGTGGATTTTTGGATCATTTATTTAATGGTACGTGGTTCCATAATTAGTTACCCTAAAATTAAAACCACCAATTTCATTTCCATAACTAATTGAGTTTTTTATTGATTTAAAAACACAAAAATTCGGTTATTTGATTCTTGATTTTTAAGGGATATTAAAAATGATAATATCCCAATTTCAATGGAATTGAAATTCTGGGGTTATCTTATGAAAAATTATGGCTTCATTAGGAAATAAATTTGATGAAATGATTTGAAATATAATTTTGTGAAAATGGATTAAATTGAAAATTTATTTTATATTGCATGAAATGATAAAAATCTATGATTTGTATTCAAAAAGAGAAAGGCATGTTGAATATTATAATTGGTAAATTTTATTTTAATGTGTTTTAAAATAGTTGATTTCCCGTTTTTATGATAGTAATTTTACATTAAGTGGGAGTGGATGCAATTTTTTCTTATGTGTGAGTGGGTTTAATTTTTCCTTAAGTGGGAGTTGATGTAATCATACCTTAAAAGGGGCATACATTTTTTTCATTTGATATAGTGGTCATTGATTTACAGAATCATTTTATTCATGAAAAAAAATTTATAATAAAAGTTTATATAAAATTTTCATTTAAGTCTGTTTAAAAGTTTATTGATATACCTATCATATATTTGAATTATATAATTTTCTTTTAAATATTTAAATTAAATGTCAAGACCTTTTTATTAAAATTGATAGAATATATTGTTTATTATTTTTATAATTTATTATAGAGTACATTGTGAGACCCTAATAGGATTTATAGATCACACCCTACCTTTTCATTCATACATTTGTTGTTTTTCTTATACTAGATCTATGAAAAGTGAACTGAACAATTGGAGGTGGTGGATAATCATGATCCTTTGGAATATAGAGTGGGATGATTTTTCCCTTGGGATGTATGAGTTTTATCTTTTAAATTTTTTAATACATTGATAATGTACTACATTGTGTTTTCTTACAACTATTTTATTCTAGTACTTTCACCCTTTTTATTGTTGAGAATACTATCTTTTATTTTTTTATCTTCCACTATTTGGTGTAAAACATGTTTCATCTTTTTTCATGTCTGATTCCATGTGTGAGTTGACAACCTATGGGGATTGGGAATGCCCTTTGGGCTATGTCAGTGGAATATTGGGTATCAGGTTACTAAGTAATCCAAGATGATTATGAAAAATTATTATCAATTAGAGGTTAAACATTTTTTCTTGATGTCATTATGTAGTTTAGGTTGTCTTTTCAGGACATAAGGGGTAGTTATGAGTGAGTTACTAACATTCTCTCATCAGAACAAACCTGATGTTATCATGGGTGGTATTTGGGAAGGCATATTTAGAAATTATTTTGTTTGATTATAGTATTTTCAATACTTTTTACTTGGATAGTTTGAAATACAAATATTGAAATATTATTTTATTGGACTCTAATTTCTATTTCTATTTCCTGTGATTTTGAGTTGAGTAATGTTCTGATGTCTTAAATGTTGTTTTCTGATGTTGTGTATCATCATTCAAATGAGAATACAAGTGAATTGGATCCTAGAGGATGTTTCTAGTGAACCATTTTAATTGGATCCAATAGTAGACCATAATCTTTTTTAGATTGTTTTGATTGATATCCATGCGCTGGGATAGGAACCTATAACCATTATTCTTATGGATCTAGTCATAGAACCTTAGAGGGATGGATCATGGAATCATTCGCAGAAGTGCCTTTACCAGAATCCACCGACATTCCAAGGCTCCAAGGACCCTCAAGTGGTTGAGGATTGGATGATAATGATAGAACATTTATTAGATTTATTGGAAATGAATGATTCAATTAAGGTGAAAAGTTCCACCTTCAAGATAGAAGTGACTAGAAGAAGATTGTGGGACTCGATGGTGATAGATATGAAATATGATGGTTTAGAGGGGAAGGAATTTAGAGTTCCTTTCAATGATCAGTTCTATCTAGAATTTATGGTTCTGGCTAAGGTAATGGAGTTTTTCAAAGTCATACCAACTGACAGGATCATGATGGAGAATATGAACTACATTAATGAGCTTGTGCATTATTCTCATAAGATTGTATCAAATGAGAATGTGAAGACTTAATATTTAAATATGGGTATTATAACTGATATCCATTATGTGGTGTTATTATTAATATGTCTTCATATATAGATGTTTTATAAAGGGATTTGATGGTTGAACATGACCAGGTTGGTATGTCCGGTTGGAAAAGAGTTCATTTGTCTCCTAGTAACGGTTATTTTGTTCCTTTAAAGGGAAAGTATGTGTGATGAGTCTTGTGGTGTTTGTTGATAGAAGGAATCCTCATTACCTCTTTAAGTGTCTTGAATGGGCCCTTTGAATAGATTCTAGTGTGGAAATGTTATGTACTCGAGACACAATTTTAGTGAGAAAGTAATGAAATATAGTTCTTCTAGTTTCTCATGACAACTACATAAATTCTTCCACTTGTTTTCCACTCCACATAGTAAAATGGGATAATCAACACCTTACTGTAACATGATGAAATCATATTATTATATATTTAATGGGTTCCAACCATATGAATCATTAATGAATCTTCTTTATATATTGGAATATTTTCTAGAGGAAGATGATATAGGTCCATCGAGTGTAAGAGGTAGAATCTCTATAAATTCATTTTTAGTTGATATGTTATTTGATACTGGTGGATCTCATTTGTTTCCATAAAATTTTATTTTAAACCTTCTAAATATTCCTATTGATATTTTGTATTATGAGTTGGATATTACTAACACCTCAGAATAATGAGAGAGAAGCGTCTCTGTTGTTCTTCTTTTGTTTTCACATTATCGGAGATTGAACTTGTCTGGGATTTTTTGTGCCTTGACTTGAAACCTCCTGAGGTTATTTTTCAGATTGATTGGGTAATTGATAATAAGGCCTAAATCGATTGATTTACTTGATAGGTCCCATTTTTAATGCCTAACTGGGTGTGTACTATCTTTTAGGGAGAATGGGACTCAAGGTCAAGTGGATTTGTACATTCTTATTTGGAGTTGGGGAAGGTAATATTAGTGATTAATTTTGATCTACTGGGGGAATATATGAGAAATGTTCTCCCTCAAAATTTCATCATGTTTCCAGACATGATTCCTTATTATTTATCTAGTTTTTTGCTAGTAAGAGAGGTAGAGATTCCTATAGACTTAGTTCCTTGTACTCAGCCAGTGTCTATTACTTCTTAATGTATGAAACCATCTTAAATTAAAGAGTTGAAGACTCACTTGTATGATCTATTTGGGAACAAATTTATATTCATGTGCATGTCACATTAGGTAGTTTCCATTATATTTATCAATAAAGATTATGGAAGACTTACCATATGTGTTAATTAACCAAAACTCAATCAAGTTATGATGAATAAAAAGTATTTGATTCCTTAGATAGATGACCTGTTTGACCAGTTGAAAGATAAAATGTGGTATTTGAAGATTTATCTTCGATCTTGTTATCACTAGATGAGAATAAATAAAAACTGACATTTTGAAAACTACCATTCAGATTAGGTATTACCATTATGAGTATGATGTTATTCTATTTAGACTAACCAATTCTCCTGCAGTCATTATGGATTGGATTAATAGAATGTTCCATAATTATATTGATACATTCATGTTTGTATTTTTGGACGACATACTGATTTAATCTATGTATGAAGAGGATAATTTTCATCATATGAGTTATGTTATGGAATAACTAAGATATCAAAAAAATATACCATGATATCAAAATTATATTTATGGATTCAAGAATTGAAGTTCATTGGACAAATGGTATCAAAACATTGTTTTTTAGTTGACTATGAAAAGGTGAACGTTGTTATGACACGGGAGAAACTATATTATGTTTTCAATATTTGGAAATTATTTTGTATAATAGTTTAATATTTCCTATTTTTAATGTATTTATCAATTTATTCTTCTTCAATGAACACTACAACTCAAATGGGGGTGAAGTTTATTTGGGATGAAAAATGTCAAAGTTATTTTGTTGAGTTGAAATGTCTTTTATCTTATGTACCAGTTTTGTCTCTTACAAAGGTCGGTTTGGGCTATGTGGACTTTTTTATAGGAACATTTTTTTGGTTTGGGACGTTTTCTTATGTTGTGTGATCTTGTGGTAGCCCATGGCTCCAGGTATCTTAAGCTACATGTGATGAATTATCTAACCCATGACCTTATACACATAGCTGTGATTCATGAACATAAGAGTTGGAAGAATTATTGTTTCATAGAAAGTATTTTAATGTATTAAAACAAAAATATTTTGAGAAATATATTATCTCAGTAGTATTTGAATCTCTATTATAGTAATTGGGTGAAGTGCCTGTAGTATTTTTGTTTTGAAATTTCTTATACCTCAAGGAAATGGAATATCATTATGGATGATTTGAGAAGGAAAATTCTATCACAGTCCTTGAAAGAATAATTAGAAGAATAAAAATTCATGTATCCTTTTTCATCGTTTCATTTAGGAGTTTAACAGGACGATTCCATGTTTTTCATGAAAAGTGTTTATTTGAAATTAACTCTTCTCAAGATGATTCTTTAGGTTATCATTTTGAGGAACAATTCAATAGAATAAGTGTCTCTCTTTATGGTGGGTAGACTATTGATGGGTGATCATTCTCCACACATGGTATTCTTTGTTTTTAGAGTACATTTTTATGCATTTAAAAATGGTAAAACCAGTGATGTGGGATATTTATAATTCCTAGTGGGAAGTCTACCCTGGAACCATTAATATGTTTTATATAATATAGAGATATTTCTGATGGGAAGGTATGAAACATAAAATCACTGACACTATTTCATGTTATTATACTAGTAAAATGTTTATGGTAGAGAACCAAATATCTTTGTAATTTCTCCAACCCCTTCAAGGGATGACTTTGAAGTGGGATTATATTTCAATAGACTTTTTGGTAGGGTTTTTTCATACACCTCGAATGAATAATGCGATATGGGTTGTGATTGATGGGCAGAAAAAATTGGATCACTTTATACCCATTTGGGATACAACCAAATCCAAAGAGTTGGGAAATATATATGTGAAAGAGAATGTTTTCTTCATGAAGTTCCATATGTTATAGTCATTGATAGATATACCAACTTTACCTCTTGTTTTTTGTGAGGACTTCCGGACGTGATGGGTTCTCAGGTTTGTTTGAGTATGGAATACAATCTATAGAATGATGGACTGATGGAGAAAGAAATGAAAATTCTTTAGGATATCGTTTATGCTTGTGTCTTAAATTTCAGTGGACCATTGAATGACCATTTTGGACTATTTTAATATTCTTATAACATTAGTCCCCAATAAACCATCAGAATGGATCCTTTTGAGGCATTTCTTAGTAGTCTGTGTAAATATACATTATGTTAGTCAAATATTGGTAAATATTTTTTTAGTATGAACAAGATTAGTTCAAGATATGACATCAAGGATTTAGTTCATTCATCAAATAATGGTGACAAATCATATCTGATAAAATCTTATGATTATCATCATCATAAACCGTTATATTACTTTTCTGGTTACTTAGTGTTCTTGAGAGTTTCACTTCACTTGGGTCACCAATGGCTTGGAAGGGAAGGTAAGCTTACTCATCATTTTTTCGGAACCTTTTCAGGTATTTAAGAAGGTTGGAATATTTTCATACTATTTAGAACATCCACCATAGTTTATGTAAATACACAATGTGTTCCCTATAACACATATTTGAAAGTATCTTTATGATCCATCACATGTTTTGTGTTAGAGTGAACATGATGTTATGCCCGATTTATATGTGATTGATAATCTAGTCAAGATTTTTTAATTTTACACCTATGTACTTCATTGATGGATGATACCTTTTTTGGAAGTTTTATGGAATCATTTTTCTAATTCTCATGAGACATGAGAGCACGAGGCACTAATGAGATATAATTGGCCTAACCTCTTTGATATTGGATCTTTTTGACTTTCATTCTAGGGATAAAAAGTTTTATAGTGTGGAGGTTCTAACATTCCATTACGTTTTTTAGGTAATTCTCAAACATCTTTTGATCATTCATTGTGTGGGGTTTTTCTGGACTTGTTTCAGGTAAAATTGTAAAAATTTTGGAGGAGTTTTGGGATGTGGATGGTTGGCACATAATTTTCCCAAACCATTAATCCCTAGTGAAAAAAATGCATCCCTAAATAGTGGGGTAATACATAATTGTTTCATGTTTCCACAAACCGTGTGCCCAACTAGAAGAAATAATGTTCCTAATATAATGACAAAAAATTTTATCATTGAAACTCCCTTCTTAAAATTATTTAATATAGTATAAACCAAACAAAATAACTTTTAAAACACAATAAAAACTTAATAAAGGAATAAATTATTAAATAAGAAGTATTTCTAGAAGTTAAAGAACCTATATAGATGAAATAGTAACATGAACAACAGAAAATTAATACGAACCATATGAATAGTAAACTAGAAAATTGAATAGTACCCTCACCAATAAAAGAATGAATAAAATTTATCCCCTTTATTAGTGACAATACAATATAATTATATCATAGTATAAATAAATAAATATTTTAAAAATTATTAATTAAGTGCTGATATTTTTTTATGTCATAAATATTTCATTATAATGTAATGATTAATTTAATAATTAAAATGAAACCATATTTACATAAAATGTATTCATAAATTTGTATCTTTATTATGAGAGACTTTTATGATAACATAGTTAATTTTTCAATGTCTTTTAAAATTAGTTAGAACTTTATAATCTGTATTTTTTTTGAGTAAATGATGATTTTAATAAAAAAAAGTATGTTTATCATATTTAAAAAATTAATTTCATTAAATAGAGTTCATTTTTTAATTCTACACATCTATAAATGGTTAGTGTAATTTTTTTGGATTATTCAATCATACATGAATTTCTGGTGAATAGTAAAATATGATAATTTAGGATAAATGAATAATACATGAATTATAGAGTCATTTATGATGTATGGATGATGTAAGAAAACAATATCAAACTATACTGCATTATGTAACTATATTTGGTTATAATTATAAAACAATTCATTTCCTTGATCCGAAATAGAAAACTAAGGAATTATATAATGATAAAACACACCTCTAATCCATTATAAATACCACCCCTCACACCCTCTTCTCCTCACACCTTCCATGCTTTCATCATTTCCCAAATTCGTCCCAAAATACATAAAAATCCCCTTTCCCACTTCTATTATCTATTTGTCCCCTCAAAAGACCCAAGCACTTTTCCTATGGATGTTTTCAAGGAGGAGAAACTCAAGAGGGAAATTCCTCATTCCATTGTTTTATTTTCTTTTCGTGTTCTTTTATTTTTTTGTTCTACTTGAACCATACCATATAAAAATAGAAATATAAATATAGTACCATAAATATAATATAATTTATTATTATATTTTAATAATCCATCATCATACCCCCTTCTACTCCCCCTTTCATTGTAGAAATGAAAATGTATTTTCTGAGGTGTTAATTTATATCCCTTAAGGGAAAAAAATATTCATTATCCAGTATCATCATCAAGTTGGGTCATAAAACAATTTCCATGCTTAAAAAATTATTATATATTAATTAATTCATATGACATGTCATGTAGTTCTTATATATACATTCTATTAAATTATAAAAGAAAACAAGTTTGTGGTGAGCGAAAACCACCCAAAAATAATCCAAATGATTATTACTAACAACTTATGATATGATTCTTCCAAAAACAAGGTATCCAAATAAATTACATGATAATTTAACCTTCTATATGATCATTAATAACTTATAACTTCAATTGTATATTTATATTTACATGAACTTCCATACTCTTACACAAGTGAACCAATCATGAAAACTATGAAAATTAGCACTCTCAAACAATGGAATTGAACTCTATAGCTCATAAAAACATACATAAATGAACTTAATAATGTTATAATCAATAAATTAATTATATAAAAGGTTATTAAATTTCTAATTAATGAATCTAATTTTATTATTCAAAACATTAAGACCATGCAAAGAAATGTTTTTGACATAAGGTAAGGAATTCTACCTGAGTGTCCATTTTTCCCACCCGGTTACTATTTCTCTACCATTACTCTATTGAAATTCTTCTTTATGTTTTTTTAAATCATATAATTTTTTTTATATGTTAAAAGCTCATGTATGTAGATTATATCATCCTTCTATGATGGGGAAATGAATTTTAAAAAAAGGATGTCTTCTGAAAACATCCCAATAAGCATGATGGTTTAAAGATAATCTTCTTGATTCTGACACATTCTCATGTGATCTCCTTAATATATTTTATTCTATAATTATTTTTATAAAATCATTCATTTTATTTTTTAAAACTATCTTTTTTTGTTATTGTTTTCCCCATAAACTACACAAAAGTGGCTAATTTCTAGGGATTCCTAAATACCCTTTTAAAATTTATTCACTTCCATTAAACACCGTTTGTCATTATATATTCCACTTTTATAATATTAAATTCCATTTATGATTTAAATACATTCATTCATGGGAAATTTTATGATGCACCCATTTGTAATTCCATATGACATGATTATGATACCCATTCCTTTCCATAGAAAATCCTTATGTTATGTTCAATTATGTATGAATGAATCTTCATGTGGATCCCATATTAAGGAACATGTTATTATGGGTGAACCTGGATAAAACTCTAATAAATTATGTAATTTTTAGTCTCAGGATAAGTCATGTTGGTATGGGGAGTAAACTTTATTCTTTTAGGGGACTTTGTCCACTATGTTATATAGTCTTGGTTTTATAGTATTGAATTATGTTTATGTCATGTTATATGTTGTTGAAACATTTCAATTAATCCATGATTATATTTTCCCATGTTATAAATTTTTTTATTCCTTATGTTTATTCAAGTTTTGTTTCTTTTATTCAATTATGTTATGAATTATATCCCGTGTTATGTGTTTTATTCCTATGCTTATTCCAGTACTGGGATTTATAGAACATCCCATGTTGTCATGTATTTTATATGTTATACTATACTATAACAGGTTCTCATTTAATATTACAAGTTCGTTATGAAGATTAAATAAAATATTTTTTCATGATGTTTAATTATGTACCTAGTCTCTAAGGACACTAGGTATTACGATCCTTGTCTTTTAATTTGATGGTTAATTGTCCTTAAAATCAGGTAATGACATGTGTCAAATTAAATGTTTTATATAATTGGTATCATAAAAAGGTAAATGTAAAAACCCGGATTTCTCAATGTAATGTTTTTTAATTATATGGGAATAATACGAGTCCGTGAAAATTGATGTCATGTGATTCTGAATCCCGTTCTACCGGGAATGAATTTATGTTCTTTTTTCAGGTACGTTCAGTAAACGTGGGATTGGGTTTCTGTAACTTTTAAACCGGTGCTCAGAATTGAAATCTGAGGACACTGTTGAACATACTGCACCCGTATTCCCTTAATGAGACCTTCACCTCGACTGTAGTTGGATAAGGTGAAATTTAGTTTTCATGTTTTTCATGGAAATAAAAATAAAATAAAAGAAAATATATTATTTTATTTTAACCTCCCATTTGGATGCTCAGTGGTGGGGACCACCTGAGCTAGGAACCCCCCATTTTTTGTATTCATGTGGTTGGGTACCACCCAAATCCCTTTTAATGTGGGGAAAACCTCACAACATCAAATAATTAATTATGCCAACTCTCCAATTAATTAATTGAGCCATTAATTGTGCCAGCATAAATTAATTGTAGAATACTATTTTAATTTATGTTGGATCCTCACATTAATGGGGGGAAATCGTTGGAAAATTTTGTTCATGGAGGAGCCTCTTGAGGAAGATCAGTTCTCACTAAAGAGGAACCAAAGAACGGAGGATTGTTAAACATGTGACGTCATTGGAGGAGGCTTGCTTCAGGATCGACAAATGCCAATCCATCTTTAACTACGGACAATCTCTAATGGAACCTTCAAGGTAGGGAATGTTATTTTGAATAAATTTACTCTGTTATTGACATCATTATTTTATTAAGAACATATATTCTACCTGTTACCACTCTAACGTGGAGGGTGCGGGCCAAACGAGCATGGCCCGACCATTCCACAATCTTTGTGTTTATTGTTTCATTCTTCATGATGGAGGAAGACAACGAACAGTGTTGGTGACTGGCATCTGTGGGACTCAGTAACGACGGCCTGCACTTTGGGAGGCCGTGACGAAGGCGGCGGCACGACTGCGCCGCCGGAGAAGGGGCATGGCACGTCAGCCGCGGCGGAGCAGAGGCGAAGGCCACCTTGCACCCGACCTCGTGATGGGGAGGTGGCAGCGCACGTCCACACTGCCCAGCATACAAGAGCCATGGAATGAGGTTAGGGAAGCAATAGAGGGAAGCCGCCTCACTATTGGCCATCGGATATGGTGCGGTGTGCGACCGTGCCGCGTGGAGAAGAGGCTGGACATCCGGCCAGCCGGGTCAGCGCAACGTATGCCACACCACGGGTTACCGCACCGCAGGCCGCCGCACCATGGGCAATCCAGCGTGAGACGCTCCATGGGTCGGGCCACATCGGCAGGCCAGTTGGGATCCTGTAGGTTGGGTCTGACCTAGGGCCAGACTTGGCTCGGCCCAGGCCAGGTCGGACCGGGTCAGATCGGACCCAAACCCACTCCGCCCCTTTCCACTCATTCAGCCATATCTTTAGCTGTGGGCGTCCATCTGCCGAACCATCTATGAAGTTGGAAACCTTGGATCAAAACAGTCCATTTGGTATACCCCACTTGAGTTTTGGATAAATTTGGGGTATGACTGGATGGATTAAACATGAATCCAATCTGGCCCTTAGGACTAAAAGGCTAATAACATACAGACCAAGCATCCGATTGACACACCGTCTATTGTGTTGAGACCCCTATAGTAGAGGCACCAGCAGAGGCGCCAGCGGTACCATTATTCGTTGGGCCCCCGATGCCACAAGCCACTATAGCAAAGGTTGCATGCTGCATGAGTGCATTTCATGAGTTCTAGAACTAGATACCATCGTGGTTTAGGGGAGAGACAAAATTTCTAGTGGCATAGGATTGGCTGGAGGCTGTGGTGAGAGTCTTTTTACTGGTAGGGACACCATCTGATCTCATGGTGATCCTTGCCTCCAGTCTTCCATAAGCAGCAACATGCAGATGGTGGAGCATGATGATCCAGGTTTATGACGAGGTGACACTTCTCTAGGAATAATTTGAGAGCCTATTTCGGGAAGAGTTTCTCCCAGAGACCCTTCGTGTAGTGCGCATACAAGAGCTTCTTCACCTGGAGCAGGGTAGCATGAATGTGGCTTAGTACTCAGCGAGGTTCAATGATATCTCACGTTACTCCACTGATATGGTGCAGGATGCATTCTTCAGGGCCCGTACATCGAGTAGGGACTTAGGCGGGAGAACAGGGCTTCGATGATTTCTCTCAGCATCTCGACGCATGTGGGGTTGTTAGAGAGAGCCCTCTTAGTAAAGAGTTTCCTTGCTGAGAAGTCACCGGTAGCGAGACCCACCACCGAGCGTCACATAGAAGAGTCTTCCATAGATGGTAGTAGACATATGTTATAGATGTCCAAGAGGACCAGACCTACAGGTGGACGGCCGTAGGATTCTAGTTCAGTTGTGCGGGGAACCGGAGACAGATCCAGTCATGCGAGGAACAAGCAGTGTTACACATGTGGCAGGTAGGGTCACATGGATCATAAATGTCCGACCCGCTGTACAGAGGATCAAAAGATAGTCGATGGACCACATAGGATGAGATAGAGGTTCGAACGAGGAGGTCCCCAGGGAGAAGGAAGATGTGATAGAGGAGATGGCCATGCAGCTGGTGGTGGGTGACGATTCGAGATGTTACCGCCACCACCACTAGGTGGACCACTCTGACCATAGGGATCTGGTGGACAAGGGTGAGCTCAACTCCAGGCAACTGAGGCCTATGAACATGGCACTCTGGAGATGATACGAGGTAAAATCTATGTGTACTCCACCTTAGCTGCAGTACTTATAGACATAGATGTAAGTCATTCTTTTATTTCCACTACCCTCCTTCGGAGCTCGTAGATTTTGGTGCAACCGTTCGATCGATCCTTACGTCTGGAGACTCCTATGGGAGCGGATTAAACAATCACACACTGGTTACGTAAGTGTGAGCTTACACTAGGAGGCAATATCTTCTCCTAGAAACTTCTAGTAGTGGCCTCTAGGCCTTACGACGTCATCTTGCATATGGACTGGTTATTTACTGTCAATGTTGAAATTGACAGTATGAGGCAAAATGTATGATTTATCCGCACAGATGGAACTAGGTTTACATTCACCGGTGAGAAGGGAGCCTTTACCGCACATGATTGACTTACCCAAAGGAGAGTGCAGTCAATCTCTAATCAGTTGGATAGCCTTACCCTCGGAGCGGTTGATGTGGAGAGTCTGAGATACCCTGTATTAGTGGAACAGTATGCAGATGTCTTCCCTGATGATGGTCTAGGTCTACCTCCTCGTAGAGTGGTAGATATTTACATTGACTTGTACCACGAGACGGCTCTGATATCTACCCCAGATTATTGGATGAATCCTATGGAGCTTCGTGAGTAGTGAGTACAACTTCAGGACTTACATGGGAAGGGATTCGCCTGGCCTAGTGTTTCTCCTTGGGAAACTCTGGTTTTCTTCGCCAAGAAGGCAGATGAGAGATTGAGACTTTGTGTAGACTATCGACACTTGAACCAGGTGATCGTGAAGAACTAGTACCCACTACCAAGGATCGATGACCTCTGTGATTAGTGGAAGGGAGCACGGTGGTTCTCAAAGATAGACCATCGGTCAGGCTATCACCAGCTTAGAGTAGTAGATGAGGATGTGTAGAAGACAGATTTCATATGTCGGTATGGCCATAATGTGTTTTGTGTCATGTTGTGAGGCATGAAAAACCCTCCAGTTGTGTTCATGGGACTCATGAACAAGATATTTCAGCCATATATTGATCACTTTGTGGTGGTATTCATTTATGACATTCAGATCTACTCGGCTAATGCGGAGGAGCATGCCTATCATTTTAGATAGTTCTCGACACACTTTGAGACAACTAGATTTATGGTATGCTCTTGAGGTTCCAGTTCTGGATCCAATATGTTCACTTTCCTGTTCATTTCATCTCAGAGTCTAGAGATTTGGTGGATCCAATGAAGATTGAGGCGGTACATGCATGGTAGCCACCTAGGACTTTGACATAGGTACAAAGTTTCCTGGGTTTGGTTGGATACTACCGGAGGATTGTGCTCGATTTCTCCAGAGTTGCAGCACCTTTATCAATGTTGAAGAAGAAAGGGATACCCTTTGTGTGGTCGGATAGATGCCAGTGGAGTTTTATGGAGCTAAGGCAGAGGCTGACTGGTGCCCCCATCTTGAGGCAACCAGAGGCTGATGTTGGGTACATAGTCTACTACGATGCATCAGGGACCATGCTCAGATTTCTCCAGATGTAGGAGCGAGAAGTTAAGACACATGATTCTCGATAGATGAGACAACATGAGCAGAACTACACTACCCATGAACTAGAGTTAGCAGCAGTGTTCTTAAAATTGAATATGTGGAGACCTTACTTGATGGGAGAATGTTTTATAGTCTACTCAGATCTCAAAAGTCTCAGGTATATCTTCTCTTAGAAGGACCTGAACATGAGACAACGACATTGGCTTGAGTTCCTCCGGATCTATGACTTCGAGATAGTTTATAATCCTTGAAAGGAAAAAATTTTAGCAAATCCACTCATCAGGAGATCTTGTATACCGCTTCTAGGTGAGGCGACAAAGCAGCTATCCTCTTTACAGATATCCTTTGTGGAAGAGATAGAGTAGATTTTATTCATTCTCTTATAGTCACACCACCACTTCATCAGTGAATCAGGGAGGTGCATCATGTGGACACTGACTGGGAGGCTCGACGTGCACACATATCCATAGGACAGGCACCTGATGGATTCTCTGAAGGCGGGGAGCACTTCATCCACTTTAGAGGGCGTACCATTGTACCAGTGCAACTTTGGGTGGAAGTGTTGAGGGAGTTCCACACATCCCCTCTAACGGTACATCCAGGAGTGGTGAAGATGTATCAGGATCTCCGAAGACTGCAATGGTGGATGGGAATGAAGAAAGCAGTAGCAGAATTCGTCTCTTAGTGCCTCACTTATCAGCAAGTGAAAGAAAAGCATCAGGTACCAGCAGGCTTAGTTCGACCTTTAGAGGTCCTAGAGTGGAAGTGGGATGGGATATCCCTGGACTTCGTGAAATGAATTACACATACATCCAAGGGTCATGATTCTATCTGGGTTAGCGTCAACCGACTCACTAAGTCGACCCACTTCCTACCGATCAGAGAGAATGGTATAGTAGAGAGTTTGGGATGCCTCTATGTGTAGAAGATTGTGTGGCTACATGGAGTACCTCGACGGTTGTCTCTAATAGTGATGCATGTTTCACTTCCTGGCTATGGAAGGGGTTGAAGGAGGGTTTTAGGACACAACTTCGTTTGAGAACAACCTTCCATCCTTAGACGGATGGCCAAACTGAGAACACCATTCAGACCCTTGAGGACATGCTAAGTGCTTTCATCATCGACTTTGGTCGTAGATGGGAGGATCACTTGCCATTGGTGGATTTTTCTTACAACAACATCTGTCACTCCACCATTGGGATGGAACATTTCAAGGCGTTGTATGGATGACCTTGCAGATCGACGTTTTGTTGGACCGACCTAGGACAGTCAGCACTCATGGGACCTGATATGGTATGGGATACCACAGAGATGGTGCAGATCATCTTGGAGTGGCTGAAGACTGCACAGAGTAGGCATAAGTCTAATGCCGACAGGAGACGGAGACCTATGGAGTTCGAGGATGGTGACCACATGTTTCTTAGGGTATCACCCTGCTGAGGGTTGTGGAGATTTTTCCGGGGTGGAAAGTTATCACCAAGGTTCATCGGACCCTTTCAGGTCCTCAACAAAGTTGGTGAGGTGGCTTAACGCTTATCTCTTCCACCTCAGTTACACTGTGTGCATGACTTTTTCCATATATCCCATATGAGGAGATACGTGCACGACCCATCACACATCATCAACCATGGCAAGATGGATATTGATGATGGGGTGACGTTTACAGAGGTTTTAGTGGATATTGTGGATCGACAGAAGAGATTTTTTCAAGGGAGATCGATACCTTGGGTGCATGTACGTCAGAAAAATGAGAACCTCTATGAGAGAAAATGGGAGCGGGAGGATCAGATACGTGGTCAGTACCCCCAATTGCTTTCCTAGTTTTGTGAGGTGGCTTTCAGTGACGCAAATCCCTGATGTGGGGAGAATGATAAGACTCAGAATATTCAATGTAATTTTTTTTAATTATATGGGAATAATACAAGTCTTTCATAATTGATTGCGTGTGATTCCGAGGCCCAGTGTTCCTAGAATGAATTTATGAACATTTTTTAGGTACGTTTAGTAAATGTGCAAGAGGGTTTTAGAACTTTTAAACTGGTGTTCAGAATTGAAATATGAGGACACCATTGAGCTTGCATCGCTGGTATTCGCTTAAGGAGACCTTCACCTCAATCATAGTTGGACAAGGGTGAAAGTTAGTTTTTATGTCTTTTATGGAAATAAAATTAAAATAATCAAACAAAATTTATTTTATTTTAACCTCCCATTTGGTTCCTCGGTTGTGGGGACCACCCAAGCTAGGAAACCCCCCATTTTTGAATTCAATGTGGTGGGGACCACCTAAACCCCTCTTAATGTGTGGAAAACCTCCCAAATTCAAATAATTAATTGTGCCAACTATCCAATTAATTAATTGAGCCATTAAATTACTATGCCAACGTAAATTAATTATAGAAACATTTTTTAATTTATGTTGCCTCCTCAATTTATTGTGGGGGAAATCATTGGTCAAGGGTGTTCTTGGAGGAGCCTCTTGAAGAAGATTGGTTCTCACCAAGGTGGAACTGAAGAACATAGGATCATCAAACATGCGACATCGTTGGAGGAGGCTTGCTTTAGGATCGACAAACGCCAATCCGTCTTCAACTTCAGACAATCTCCAACAGAACCTTCATGGTAGGGAATGTTATTTTGAATACCTTTACCTCGTTCTTGATATCATTCTTGAATTAAGAATTCATATGCTACTTGCTACCGCTCTAATCGAGAGGGTGCGGACCAAACCAACATGGCCCGACCACTCCGCAATATTTTTGTTTTTTTGTTGTGTTCTTCATGACTGAGGAAGATGACGAATGGCATCGATGGGACTTGGGAATGGCAGTCAGAACTCCGGCTGGCCGTGACCATGGCGGCATAATGAGCGGGCTGCCGGAGAAGGGCCACAACTCGTCGGCCACAGTAGAAAGGAGGCGGCTACTAGCTCGCGGTTGGCCACTTGATAGGGAGGTGACGATGTGCATCCATGTTTCCCAGTGGACAAGAGCCCTAACTCAAGGCCTCGACAACGATGGAGGGCAGCCGGCTTGCTGTCGGCCGCCCGAGATGGCACGGTGCACGACCGCACCGCACGGAGGAGATGTTGGCCATCCATCTAGCATGTGCAGCCTATTGGATGCCACACCGTGGGCTGCCATCCCGCCGGTCGCCGCACCACCGGCCGCCGCGCCGTGGGCTGCCACACAGCCGGCCGCCGCGCCGTAGGCCGCCGCACTGTCAGCTGCCCCACCGCGGGCTGCCCAGTGTGGGCCTCTCCACAGGCCATGCCGGACCCATCGGGATGCGTCCGATCCTGCGGGTAGTGTCCGACTCAGGGCCAGATGCGGGTCAGCCCAGGAAGGGTCAAACCGGGTCGGTCTGACTAGGTTGGACCAGACCTGGAACAACTTTGACCCTTTCCACTCCTTTGGCCATATTTTGAGCTACATGCATCCGTTTGAAGAACCATGTAAGGTTTGGAAACCTTGGATCGAGACGTTCCAATTAGTATACCCCACATGAGTTTTGGATAAAGTTTGGGTACAGGCGGGTTGGTTCGAACACGAATCAAACCAGGGCCTCAGAACTAAGAGGATAATAACATACATACCAGGTGTCTAGTTGACGCACCATCTATTGAGTTGAGACCCCTTTTATATAGGGGACCTTTGATATAATTCTTTATGGGGACATCGTTGTAGTTGGATTATTCAAACTGTGGCTTGGGGAGCAGACCCTCCCAGAATCTAACATGCTTTGTGTGGGATCCCTCTAGCTGGGTGTAACATTAGAAAAGGATCCTATGTGGGTTTGCACTTTGGGATCCAATTTGGGTCTATACTTTGAGATCCTATGCTGTTCTTTGATTTGGGATCCTATATGGGTATGTTTTTGAGAGTCTCACTTGGATCCGCTTTAGGAATCCACATTGGACTACTCTAGGATCCTACATGGGTCTGCTGTACTTGGATATTTTGTGGCTCTAATGATTTAGGATCCTTCGTGGGTAGGCCTCTTAACATAGTAAGATGATTCAGTAGTTACATATAATTAACTTTACTACCGTACCTAAGTTTTACCTACTGTGAGCTATGTCTTTACCATTATGTTAGTCTTCTATGGGGTGTACCTTTGTGGTACTACCTTTGTGGTGTTACCTCCGTTTTTCTTACCTTCATGGGGATACATTGGTGGTATTTTTCTATGTGACATAACATTGTGGTACTTACCATTGTGGTGTTACCTTCATGGTATTCATTCCTTTGTGGAACTATTGTACTTCATCTAAGGGTTTGGGCTTTGATTTTCCTCATGAATGAGATGGGTATACATGATAACATAGTTATATGTATGGGAATATACCATGTAGGGTTTTCACGGGTTTACATGATATGTGTTTTATCCTTTGTGGATTTTTTGAGACCCTGAGGGTCTTGGGGTCCCTACTGAGTATCGTCATACTCACTCCTGCATGGGCTATGCCCGCACCTTGTTGTGTTTGGTGTAGAAAATGAAAAACGATGAATGTGGATGAGGGTACTAGGACTGGAGGTAGCTCGGAGGTGGATCGTAGATGAGGAATACTGCAGAGATGACCGTTCAAGAGCTATAGCTACCCTTCAGGTAGGATCCTTGGCGGGTGTTCACCAAAGCTGTTTAGCTTACTTTTACTTTCTAGTTTTGCTATACTTTCTAGTTGATCTTGTATTCTGGCCCCTTTTACTTACTATAAACACTCTTTTTACTACCAGTTTACTCATGCTCATATCATTTTGTGTGATTGGTTTAGTTATTTTACATGTTTTAAAGGCAATTCCTTCCCAGTTTTTAGGGAATATGCCTTTGGTGCTAGTCGCCATCCCCTGGCCTATGGATGGACGGCTTAGGGTAGTCATGGAACGAGCATTGGGGGACGGGTTGTGACAGTCCAACTATTTTGTATGTATTAGGATTAAATAAATATAGAGAAATTATTATGGATAAAACTATGTATGATTAAAAAATACCTACATTTTGGTTAGTACATATTAAGTGGTTATTCCAGAAAACATGTCTTTTTCTAAATACTACTAGAGGCATTGTTTATAACACATATATACCTAGGAGTAAAAATTTTTATAAGGAATTCTAGGCCTAACTCAGGATAACCAGGCACACAACAGTGGGCCTTACTATGCAGCTGGTTTGGAACTCCTAGGGAATATACTTTGGTAAATTAATAAGCTGATTATGAACCATTATTAAGGGAAAAAAGACCATAATAATTTATTATAGGAAACAAATCATGAATAACTTATATTGAAACCTAGAGAATCACGTGTCAGGGTATATATTTACTTTAAAATTTTATCCATTTATGTTTATAGTTTACTTTTTATTCTTATTATCTATGTATTAAAGCCCCCTAATTGTAATTTATTTTTTTAGTTAATGGATTGAAATTGTTGAACACGTTCAAAAAATCAATGAAATATGAAATGTGTGTATTTCCCTAACAATATTAAAAAAATGATTGGAATGAGTGCTCAAATCTTTATGAGAGTACTTTCTCACTAGGCTTAGGTTATGAATAATTACTTGAATTTTGTGCAACAACCCCCTTAAACAAAGAACAATCAATTTGTAGTTGAATTATACATGAAACAATGGACTCCCAAGTTTAGTAGAACTTTTGATCCCCTCCTTTAAGAACAATGGATTAACTCCATTGAGAAGATATTTTATATACTCCGGTGCTAAAAAGAATAGAATGTTATGTTGTTAGTTTATCATTTTAATTGGGAAGTTGGTCAGTGGTGGACATTAATCAAGAATATAATGTTAAAGGAGGAAATTTATTCCATGGAATTGAAAGATTTCATGAAAATATTTTTCAATAAATATTTTCCTCAAACCCTACTTCTCAAAATGGAAAGGTAATTACCTTAAACTGAAAAAAATGGAATATGATTCTATTGAGGTGTATGAAGAAAACTTCACGAGGCTTTCAAGACACGACTCCATCTTTGTCATGAATAGTAAAATCTTGGTGTATCTCTTCTTTATCAAATTAATTCGAGTATTTGAAAAGTGTTAAAGATTCAATACATCAATAGTTAGGAGGATATTTTTCCCTCAATGTTGAGATGGAATCTAGATATTCTTAGTGGTCTCATGGTCTCGAAGAGAAAAAGTTGAAAATGTGGTCTAATATTGGTGATAAATTTTTTGATGAAAAGAAGACTATACATCCAACATGTCAAAAGTGTGGTAAGAAGAATCCTAGAAACTACTTAAAGGGAACTAAGAGATGCTTCAAATGTGGAAGAGAAGGGAATATTTCTAATAACTACTAAAGGGATATGAATAATCTCACTAATGCGGATGAAAATTCGAATTTTTAAATCAAAGCACAGAATGTAGTGTTGTGTTTAAACTGAAAAGAACATGGGAATTATGAAAACCATTTCTCCAAGATATGGGTTGTTGGAGGCAGTCAACAACAACAACATCCAAGGTAGCGAGGAAGAGAATATGTTATCACTACTTCTGAGGTGGATATCGAATATGATGTGGTGACACGTAAGATGGTTATTGCTTCAAGAATAGTGAATATAGTATTTTATTCTAGTTCTACCCATTCATTCACCTCATGAATGATTAGTAGAACTATTCTGTCACCCACTCAAAATTTGGATGTTTTGTTTTCTTTGAGTACAAAAAATTGGTAAATTCTTTCACCCTTAGTTTATAACTCCTTAATTAATTTTTTTTCACTAAACCTCCCAAAAAATCGTGTCACAATCCATTTAGTAGAGTTTGATGAAATATTGGAAATTTATTATCTATATTAATAAAAATCCAACATCAACTATCAGAAATGGGATATCACTATTGGCATCCTGAAAAAAAACTTCCAATTCAATAATTATGTATGGAGGAAGATGAATCTCTTTTAGTATCATCATATCAATTGTGGTTATTGTATATTTAGGAGCAAGCATATCTAGCAAAAATGTTTGAGACACAAGACATAATCATACTCGAAGACATGCCCATCATGATGGATTACAATTAAGTATTACCTGTATAATTTCTTAGTCTTCCTCCTATTCAAGAGGGTGATTTCTCAATGGAACAAATTCTTGGATCTATACATATATTAAAGACACCCTATAGAATGGCCACCGTTGAGCTGGAAGAACTAAAGAAGAAGTTTTTGGAGAATCTATATATGAGGTATATGTGTCCAAGTTCATTACCATGGGGTTCAACAGTCCTCTTTGTCATTAATAATGATGGATCAATGGGAGTATACATTTATTATCATGCGCAAAATAAAATCATGATAAATAAAAGTATCCCCTACCATATATAGGTGAATTGTTTAATTAGCTACATAGGTATACTAAATTCTATAAGGCGGACCTTAATTAGGGATATTAACAATTAAAAATGAGGAAAGAAGACAGTCCAAATAGTACCACCCAAACAAGTTATGGATACTATGAGTTCATAATGATTCCATTCAGACTCCCTAATGATCTCGAAATATTTATGGATTTAATGAATAGATTCTTTAGATATTTTGTCAACAAATTTGCGACGATCTAAATTTATGATATTAAAATATACTACAAGAGCAAGGAGGAACATGAGAAGCATTTTAATACTTTATTAATGCCTTTTTCAGGGGAAAAGAATATTAAAATTACATCAAATGTGAGTTCTAGAAGGAGTAAGTATCATTCGTGGGGCATGTTATAATGAGAAAAGGGATATCTGTAGACCCTTACAACAAAAAAAATTTAGGCTAGACCATACCTATATATGTCATACAGATTTGTAGTTTCCATGGTCTATATGGGTATTACTAACAATTTGTGAAGAACATTCCATGATTTTCGACCACAATAACCATGCTGAATCAGAAGGGAGAAAAGTCTTTCTTTACCAGTGAATGTGAAGACTACTTTAAATAGTTTTAAATAGGCTTATCACTGCATGAATTCTCACACTACCAACAAGTGGGGAACTAATTTTGGTATAAAATGATGAATCAATGAAGGGTTTAGGAGATTTTATGATTAAAAATGAAAAAGTGATAGCCTATCCCTCATGGTAGTTGAAAATATTTGAGAAAAAATGTCCCATGCCTGATCTGGATTTGGCAGTTGTGATCTATGAATTGAAAATCAAGTGACATTATCTATATAGGGAGAAGTGTTAGATATATACTAATAATAAGATTATAAAATATATATTCAAAAATGATTAAGTTAGTATTCTATAGAGAAGATGATTAGATATTATCAAATATTAATACCTCTCAATACACTACCATCCCGACAAAGAAAATAAGGTAGATGATTCACTATGTATAAATGATCAAGCATATTTAACAATTATAATAATTTAGAAGGATCCAATCCTCCATGACATTAAAATTATTTAAATTTGAATCTTTAATGATGAAACATCATCAATAATTTCTCAAATTATTGATCAGCCATCACTTATGATGAAAATAAAGGATTCTCAATGAAATGTTATGGAATTTTAGAGGAAGGTGGAAACCATGATAAAAGGAAAATCCTTAGAGTTAAAAATGAATGAGGAAGGAGTCCTATGATTTGGGTCATGACTATTTGTACCATCAAATACTGGGATAAATATGTAGATTCTAAAATATGAAGATATGTCAACCTTCCCTATTCAAAATGGGACCAAAAAGATGTGTCAAGATCTTTGAGAACTATTGGTGGAACAATATGACAAAGAAGAACACTAAATATACATCAACACACCTGGTATGTCAGAAAGTGAAGGACAAAAATAAAAATTACAACGAGATGATTCAACCACTACCTATACCAATATGGAAGTTGGAGAACATTACCATGGACTTTCTCATTATACATTCAAATAAATATATAGGAAACAATGTTGTATGGGTTATTGTGGATCGTCATATATAGAAATAATAATTTTTTTCAACTCATGTGGTCTTCTCCCAGAATCAACATTAACAGATATACATAAACTATACGATAAGTATAGATGGAGTACCACTATTGATTTTATTTGATAAAGATCTGAGATTCACCTCATAGTTTTGAAAAAGTCTCTAACATTCTCTAAGCACTGAGTTAAGATTCGATATGTCCTATCATCATAAAACCGATGGAAAATATAAGAGGACTATTGAAACACTAGAATCCATGTCGAGAGCATGTTCAATAGACTACAATGGATTATGGGACCAACACATACCTCTGTTCAATTTCTATTAGAACAATAGTTTCAAATCAAGAATCCAAATGGATATATATGATGCTTTTTATGGGAAAAGTTTCAGAACCATGGAATTTTGGGATAATGTTAGTGAATGTAAGAAGTTAGGACTAGAAATGGTCAAAGAAATGGGGTATAAGGTGAAAACAATTCATAAGAAGATCTAGGTATCCCAAAGTTGAAAAAAGAGTTATGGATACAATAATTAATGATACCTTGAGATTAATGTTGGATACATTGTATTCCTCCACATATCACCGTCGAAGAGAATCATGGGATTTAGGAATAATGGAAAACTATGCCCTAGGTACATCAGCTCCTTCGAGATTCTTGATTATGTTGGAGATTTGACTTATATACTAGAACTTCCAAAAACCTGGTCTCATGTACCTGATGTATTCCATGTATCCCTCTTGAAGAAGTACATACCTTATCCTTCACATTTACTTAATTTAGAGGTGGTACGTTTGGAAAATGATCTCACATATGTGGAGCAGTTAGTAAATATCTTGGATTTAAAAGATAATGTTCTATGCAACAAGACTACTCACCAGGGAAAAGTACTATGGTGGAACCATAATAAAGAAGAGGCAACATGGGAACCGTAAGAGGAAATGAAGGAGAAGTACCATAACTTGTTTTCACCATGGTTTATAAACCCAAATTTCAAGAGTGAAATTTCATAAGGGGGAAAGAATGTGAGGATCTAATATTTAATCATTTGAAACTCTCATATTATAAATTTTTCATATAGTATAAACCACATAAAATCACTTTTAGAACACAATAAAAACATTATAAATGAATAATTAATGAAATAAGAAGTATTTATAAAAGATAAGAAACCTATACCAATGAAATATTAACTTGACCGTTGGAATTGTAATGTGACACTAATGAATAGTTATCCAAACAATTAAATTTTTACCCTACCAATGAATGCATAAATAAAATATATCCATCTAAAAAGAGACAATATGATGTTGTTATATCATAGTATAACTAAATTTTTTTTTAGAAATTATTAATTAAGTTTTGGTATTTTGGTATGTCATAAATATTTAATTAGTAATTAATGATTAATATAATAATTTAAAAGAAAATATATTTTCAAAAAATGTATTCAAATATTATTATTTTTTGTCTATTGATTAGGATATTATTTAATTAGAAAATAGCTAATTTTTCAATGTGTTATAAAATCAATTATAATTTTAAAATATACTTTTGTTCGAGTAAATGATAATTTAAACTAAAAAATAAATTTCTCATATTTATAAAATTATTATCTGAAAAATTATTTCATTTTTTAATTATATATGTTGAGAAATTTTTAGGGTGACTTTTTTATTTTTCCAAAAAATGTGATTTTTTGTTGAATAGTAAAATTTGATAATTTACAATAAATGCTAAATACATGAATTACGGAGTCATAGATGATTTATGGATGATATAAGCACAAAATCTTGAACTATACTAAATTATTATAATATATTTCGATATAATTATCAAACTATTCATTTACTTGATCCAAAATAATAAACTAAATAATTAAATAAGGGGAAAACATCCCTCTCCTCCACCATTAAGACCGCCCCTCACAAACTATAATCATCACACCTTACAAGATTTGATCCTCGTACAAATTTGTCCCAAAACACTTCCCAAGTCCCTACCCTCTTAAAAGAGCTCATGGGACCATCAAAATTCCAAAACCATTTTCCTAAGGAGGTTTTCAAGGAGGGGAAACTCAAGAGGTAAATTCCTCTTTCATTTTAACTTAATTTCATTTCATGTTCCTTTATTTTGATATTTTAACCTCACCTCCCCTCATACAAATGGAAATAAAACTGATGTAACTTATATATAATGGAATATTATTATGCTAATGGAACAATCCATCATCAATCCCCCTTCTTTTATCCCTTTCATTCTAGAAACGAAAATGACATTCGTGAGGTGTTAGTTTATCACCTCTAAGGACAACAAATTTTCATTTTCCATTAATGTAAAAAGTATGGTAATAAAAAAAATTATGGTTAATTTTTTTTGATATATTAATTATATCGTATATAATGTTCTGGAATTATTATATACACATGATGTTAAATAATAAAATAAAACATGTTTGTTGTTAGAGAAAACCTCTAAAAAATAATCCAAACGATTATCACCAAAAACTTATCTAATGATTCAACCTCACCAAAAATAAACAAATGAACTATATAAAAATGTATCATTTTCGATATCCATTAGTAAAATATATCTTCAATTTTTTATTTTTATTTCCATGAACATCCATACTCTTACATAAGAGAACCAATCACGAATACTATGAAAAGAAGCACTCTCGAATGATGAAATTGAACTCTATAAGGCCATAATGTAACATAATAAAGTTATAAATAATAAATTTCATGTATAAAAGGTTCCAGAATAACTAATTAATTAATATAATTTCATTATTCTGAAAAATAATACCATTTGCAGAACCATTTCAGGCATAAGGAAAGGGATGCTACCCAAACATCCATTTTTTCATTCTGGTTAATATTTCTCTCTCTTTATTCCAATATAATTCTTATTTTTTTGTAAAAAATATATATCTTTTATTTATATTTTCCAAAATCATATATCAAGATCCTATAATCCTTCTTTGATGGGGAAATGAATGTTTTAAAAAGTTTCTCTACACAAAACATCCTGATAAGGAGGCCCAATTAAAGGGAATTTCCCGACTTATAAGCCACTCTCATGTGATGTCTAAAATATATTTTAATCCACCATGATTTTTATAAAATAACTCAATTTATAATGTAAAAATATAACGGTTCATTTTTGGTTTTGTGTAATCAAATATTTCGTTTTTTGAAAGAGTTGTTATTTTTTCCCTCAAAACTGCTTGAAAGTGGATAATTTCTAATGTTTCTTAAATAACCTTTAAAAATGTTTTCACTTATATTGGAAACCTATTCTCATTATCTATTACTATCTTTATCTATTAATGTCATGTATGTTCTAAATCCCTTGTTTCATGGACAATGTTTTTATACACCCATTTGTAATGCCTTAAAACATGATTATGATACCCATTCATTTATATGAGTAATCATTATGTTATGTTTGATTCCATATGTTTTATTTTTCATGTGTAACACATATTCATGAACATGTCAATTTGGGTGCTCACAGATAGTGTTACAATTAATTGGGTAGTGTTTAGTCTCCTTAGACATCATGTTAGTGTAGGGAGTGAACCACATTCTTTTATGGGACTTTTTCCATGATGTTATATATTATTCATGGTTCACCTTGACTTATGATTATGTCATGTAATATGTTATTTACATATTACTATGTTTCCATGAATATAGGTTCCCAAATTATAATCATTATTCTTATGTTTATTCCTGTTCAATTCCATTTATGACATCATGTCATGTATTCTAACCCATGTACAGTGTTTTATTCGTATTCTTATTCCCTTATTTTTGGGTGAATAAAAGTGTGTTAACGGTTCATATTCTCTAGAAATTCGTCATTCTTCAATGTTATTCTTAGATATAGTTTTATTTTCACTCTAGGAATCATATATATAGTCTCTCATGAACATATTTATATTCAATTATGGTACTACATATGACATATTCATGAATCTATTGAAGGAAAGGAAATACAAGTATGGATATAATGAATTGTAGTATCATTTATAATTTTCACCGACCATTGAGAGGGTTTTGGATTCTCTATCATTTCCACATGAATTAGAACATGAAAGATTACTTTTTTATTAAATTATTTTTTTGAAATGGTTGTGAACTACTTGTGAAATTTTGAAGGAAAAGTTATTTTGGTTACGGATTGGGAAATTGGGAAAATTAGATGGATTTTGGGAAAACTCACTTTGGTTATAATTTTATAAATTTAGTTTTAAATTTTTTAATTGTTATGTACAATAGTTATTAATTACTTTTTTAAGAAATAGTTTGTGCTCTTTAAAATGTTTTTCATATAAATTGTCCATACAAGTATATAATGAGTTCATTACTTATTATGTTACCCAAAAATAAGAAGATTAAAACTTTGTAGTATGATTACATTACTCATGATAATTGGAACGAGCCGTTGGGGTATCTCTAAATTAGTCACCATGTGAGGAGTTTGTGGATTGAATGGATACCTCTCATGAGTATGGAAGTATCATCAGGAACACATGGATGTTTTTTTGGAAACATGAAATGGTTAATCCAAAATAATGAAAAATTTTCATTGGTATTGTTTATTTATTTCCCCTAGAAATTGATTATGGGATTCTTAAAAATTACTTAAACATATATTATACAATTTAATATAAATTTTCCTAACAAGAGGTTTCCTAGTGGAGTGAGTTGGGAAGTCATTGGTGAAGTAATACATATTTACATTCTCCCCTTACTTGGGAACATCATTGCATTTATAGATTTTATCTATTAGGGCATAGATAAAAGTAGGGTATTATATTTCTCTAGTTATGTTTATTTATTCAATGGAAATTGAAGGAGGTGTTGGATCGTGGAATTTGATAATATTTCATGTGATGATTTCTTTTGGTTTTATTTTGGTCATATATTTTGTTGGTATTTTCTTTTTTATTTTAATTCATTACCATCGGTACTCTGATATGGTTGTTTACTTTTGAGTATACCTTTATATTTATAGTTTTATTCATGAATCATATTTTTATTTGGTTTTTGTATTATGTTGGTTTGGATGATTTATTTATAAAGGAAAAATCATCCCCCAACATTCCCTAAATCCATTGGAATTTATTTTCAGCATTTGTTGTATTGGGGATGTCACCTTTGGCCTAATAGAAACACAACCTATTCTAAAGCCAATGATTAGGGGAGGTATGTAAAATTATTTCTCATATTTCAATCGAAAAACCATTTTATTTTATATTCATAATTTCTAAATAATAAAAAACATGATTTTGACTATTTATCAATTATTTTTAAAGTCATTTTTTACCCAAGTTTGAATTTTTACAAAAAATGATAAAAATCATTTTCTCATTATTTCGGAACAAATTCTTTTACCAAAGGGTGAACATAATATTTATTATAAAATTTACAGTATGAATAAAATTCCCCATCAAAATGATAAAAAAATTATTTTTGATTCATTTAAATGTTTCCAATATTATTTTCAATGAATTTTGATTCCAAATATTTTATAAATTTGACTTTTTAATGGTTATTCACAATGTGGAAAGTGTATTTTACACAGGAATGTTTTTAATGATAATTTCATGGTATTTCTATTAATTAATGAAAATAATCATTTATTTCACATATGATACAATAGGCATATATTATAATGATACCATACTTATATTTTTTTGGATGAATTATGATTGTTTCAAAGAGGTTTTCATTACACTTATTTCCTTTCCATTAGAAAATCTTGTAATAATGAAAAAATATATATTTATAAATGATTAACAATGAAAATTAAATCCTAAATTTGTTATATCCATGTATGATATTTGGAAATAATTAATGAGGATGGGTGAGAATGATATTAATCTTGATGATGGGTGAGACCGATATAGATTATATAAAGTTTGACCCAGATTAATATTATATGAATGGAGATCCTAATACCACTTCTATGATGTTTCAGACTAATATATATCATCATTACATTGGGTAATGTTACACGTATTAAATGGATATAAGTATGGGATTATGAAGGGTAGTTTCATACATGTATTTTTCGAGGATCCAAATATTATAGACATGGGTTATGAAGATAATGTTCAAAAATACCTACACATTTTTTATGATTGATATGGGTTGTTAATATTTCCATTGATCACGATTGACATCACATGGAACATGAATATTTATTCCCATGACTCTTTACAAAATTAATGATTTATTCCATGTTTAGTAAATAAAGATCTAGATTTTTATGTATATGAATACTCATAGTTTATTATCATTATCTTTGATTATTCCATAATATCTTTATACTCATATTATTCTCAATAATGACCTGAAATAGTTAGTGATTATACATACCCATACATAGAATTTTGATACCACACTTCTTATATTTCATTTTTCCTATGTTATAAATAATGCTTTTACGTATTTTATTTCTAACAAGGATACTAAAGGTTAAGAAATTAGTTGGTGATAATGTATATTTTTATGAACCATCTATTTATGTATCTGTGTTGTTATGTAAGAGTTTATCATAGTTCTCTATAATTATAAACCAAAAAAGTCCATGTGTATATAAGAGATATGGTATTTCATATTTAAGTTATATTTTATAAGTATTTAAATTGGTTCATGTTTATCTATATCAGGTAAGAAATGTAATGATTATGTTTGGGAATTATATTCCGGAGTATAGGTATGGGATATGATATTTTTTATTAGATCAAAGTTTACGATAAATTTAGAGATTATATTGATTTTTTTTGAGGTTGACATAATAGTAATGGAAACTATCATGGGTTGAAAATATAATTTTTTATCATAAGTTCAAAGGCTTATACAGCCATTTTGATGTTTTATGTGTCGGGATTTTGAGGTAATTAATAATATTTTGGAATTGATTTTTTTAGGTTAAGGGAGATGTAACAATTTTGTTTATTATGTGTTTTAACATGAAGGGTTAATTAAATATAATTTTATTACATATTTATGGATGCTTTCCAAAAGGTTGAAGAGAAATTTTGAGAACAATTTTGTTAATGTTGAGGTTATTTATGGTATAGGTTTATTTAATTATGAAATGACCTATATTAAATCTTTGGTGTTACTATTAAATTGTTTATTTTAATTTTTTATTTATTAATATGAATGCTAATTCATTTTACTAATTATATTACCTTTTTAAACCATTTTTTTTTGGTTAATTCTTGAATATATGATAAATATCTTGTTCTCCTTTAATGGAGTATGTGATCAGATAAACGAGGAATTTAGTGCTTCAGACATGAAACAATCATCGTGAAAATTTATTTATTTTTTGAAATATATGAAATTATTGAGGAAATTGATTAAATGATGAAATTATGTCGGTCAGGTATATATATTTCCATATTATCTTACTATAGCTGGTTAAATAATTCCATAACTCTTGGAAAATAATCTTGATTTTATTTTTCTTATTAACTTAATTTATGATGAAAATATTTTGTTTAGAAACCTTTATTTATGGGTTTGTGGATGTTAACATTCTCATGACCACTCACTTTCTTATGACCAATTTTCTCTTCCACTTCCATCATTATTTGGACATTAGTTTTTCTCATGTGTCCATATTTTCACTTCCACCAAATGTTATTCTATTTCTAAACCTATTTATGTGTTATTATAGTTGAACTTCATATTTCATTTTCAATATTTTAAAAATAAAATATTATTAACCCTTGTTATTATGTGGGATTTTAGGAATGGTATTTTGAAATTTCAAACCCTATATTATAGAGTCCAAGTTGAAATCCGAAGGACATAATTCATTAAAGGGGACCAAAATATAACAATAATGTTCTTTGTTACAGGATAATTCATTTTTTATTACATAATATTATAGTTAATAAAACACATAGTATTGAGAAGTATTGTTTTTTATAATTAGGTAAATTACATAAAAATTTAATATATCAAAAAAATCATCTTTACTGAAAACATCCTTTTCATACTGAAACATAAAACGACATGGGATAACCCAGGGAAATACATAAGAAATAGGTGATCTATAAATCCTAGTAAAAGAATAAACATTATATAAGTTGTTAAATGATATAAAATAGGAATATAAATGGGTATTAAAAGGTTCGAGAATCCTAAACATGAATAATAATGTATGATATAGCATGATAATCTTAACATGAAAAATGTGGATACAACTTAAAACACTACATGACAAACATAGGTCTATGCTAACTTCCAAGACATTATGATAGATAGGGTCCCATAAATTAATCAGGTTCACTCCCCATCCAAAAATGAAATCTTATGAGTCTAAACATTACCCAATGCATTGGGGTGCTATATAATTTTGGGTGCACCTGTCACATTCATTTAATTCTCACACTTAAGTGTGTCACATAGATCATAAAAACATGGATTCATTAATCATATTATTTTACTACATGATCAAGGTGTGTGTAATTAATAAATTTAAGTCCCAATTCAGAAAATTATAATGTTATAATGGTGAAAAACATTAATAGGAAATGGGTTTTTTATTCAATACACAAATGTTTTTGGTATGGAAATTCGAGGTGAAATTTCAGCTGCATAATAATGTCACCGAAAAATTCATAAAATGGGATAATGATTGATATTGGGGTATCCAATGATTTTTTCATAAATTTGTATGTAATAGGTACTTTTAAATACATACCCAACATTTGGAATTTTAACTAGAAGGCATAATATAAAAAAACATGAATAAATAAGATAAGGCGTGGATGCTTTACTTGAGTGTGTGACTCCCAATGCTTGAGAGGGGATTCATGAGAGATTGGGGTATACTTGGGAGGTCTCTAGAGATGGTAGTTCAGGGTAATTACATGATCCATGGTTCGTTAGTGAAGATAAATGGGAGTTTGTGGGGGTTTATATAGGAAATGGGTGGATATTTGTTAATAATTTCTCAAACATAAGTTCTCGACTCTATAAAAAATAATAACAAAAACCCAAAACCTTGACATGATTTCTGAATAATGGGTGTGGTTTACATTATTTTATAAAGAAAGGGTCTGAAAATTATTTAATAATCCCATTTTCTATGTGGAGTTGATTCATACTCTTAAATAAATTATTTTAAGACATTAAAATAAATTAATGGGTTTGAAGGATTCAGAATAAATTTATAAAATTAATAAAATTAACATAAATTTAAATTATTTTAAATTAAAAACATGTATGTTTTTCATGTATAAACATTATTGTATTTATAACATCTCTTTTGGCTCATTATGATGTCATATTACATGAATAACATTTATTTTGTGTTTAATTTTTACCGAAAAATTATACTATCATAGAAAATTATGAAAAACTCACAGTGTAAATATTTTTCGCTTCTATTTCAACAATTAGTATTCAGTTTATATAAATAATTTTCTAAATAATTTAGTTTTTAATTTTATAATAAAATCTATATTTATTGATAAGTGACGGGTTTTTTTGAGAATATAAGTTTTCTAACCCATAAAAAATTACATTTCTATTTTTGAAAATTATATGATCGTTAATATTTAATAAAACATATGAAAAATAATAGTTTAATAAAATATTATTTTTTTAAAAAATCCATTAATTCATCAATATAAATTCTTTAATTAAATTTTAATATTACTATAAAATAGAATTTTTATTTTATTATATTAAACAATCCTTTATAAAGTTAGAGTAATATGATGAAAATAGATCCATTAAAAAATTATGTTAATACTAATAATTCTAGGGTATTGATAAATTTCAATTTAAATTCACCCTGAAGCAAAATTAGATTAAGGTGTAAAATGGTGGGACTTTAATTGAGTCGTTTGGCGTACATGGTTTGGGTTGTGATCTCGATGAGCATGACCATCTCCCGCAAATGGGATCACTAATGCTTAAGTTGTTGCATATAAAATTGAACACGGTCAAATAAAAATCCCAGTGATTATATCTCCCTCAAATTCTCTAATAAATGGGATTCCTTTGTAATGATCCTACTACTTGAGGTCATCACATCCTTTTTCTATGTCAATTTTATTTGGTAAAACCCTATATTTAAACTAGACATTTGATCCCTATTCAACCACTATATTATCATTCGTTGTGGTGTTTAATGGTATTTTAAATCCAATATAATATAATAAAACCAAATAAGTGCATTTTCATTCTATAACCATATTACATAACAATACATTTAATTTGATTATAAGGGGAATATTATTTATTAATGTTCAGGTCATTACCAGATTCCCCATATGAAATTTGTCTCTCAAAAATTTCATTTCCCACACTAAAATAGATAAGGGTAGATTTGGTTCATCACATCATCCAGTTCCCACATCACTTCTTCAAACATGGGGTTTCTCCATAGCATGTTCACTAGGGGAATTTTCTTATTTAATAGAACAAATACAATTCATCTAATATTTTCACAAGCTTCTCTTCATCAGAAAGATCATTAACAAATGGTACCACCTGTAGATTGAGTACATGTGAGGGGTCTGGTATGTACTTATTCATGAGGGATATATGGAGTACATCATGTACTTTAGATAGGTTTGGTGGGAGTGATAGTCAATAAGCCACCACTCCAATGTGATCTAGGATCTAAGAGGGGACAATTTAACTTGGACTAATCAATCCATTTCTTCAAAATCATGTCACATTATATCAGGGATATTTGAAGAGGAATACCAAGTATCTAATATAATTGTCTTTGTCTAATCTACAATTTTCATCATAAAACATCTATCAACTATTAGGATCCTTTATGTGATTTTGAATGGTCTTAACAATGTCCTCTATTTGCACAATCATTTTTGGACCGAGCAGTATTCATTCCCCATGTTCATCCCAGTATATAGTTGTTATTCACCTCTTCCCATAAAGTGATTTATATGGGGACAATTGGACACTTGAGTGGAAGATTTTAATGTAATATAACTCCTCTAGAATATTATATTCTCCACATCCTCCTTTGAACTCAATTGATCATGCTATAAATATGTCCTCTAGTTTCAGGATATTTCACTTAGATTTTCCATCATAATGAGGGTGATATTCCATTCAAATGTTCAAATCATTATTCAATGTATATTGGAGAATCTTAAAGAACATAGAGGTGAATCTAAAATCTCGATTCAATACACCCAATACTAGATTTCAATGCAGCCTCACTTCTTCTGTAATATATATCCTTGCAAGTTGATTGAGTGAAAAATTCTTTTAAATTGAAATGATGTGAAGATTCATTGTAAGAAGATACTATAATCTATCATTATTACTTATTTATGTCTTTTCAAGACTAGTGACAAAAATCTAGGGTGATGGTTACCAATTTCAATGTAACTATGGGTAATGGTTGCATCATCCCCTTGGATTTCTGCCTTTATTTATTCTCTTACTGACCCAAAAGACATATTGATGTATATTTTTCAATCACCATCTTCATATTTTCCCACAAATAGTATTTTCAGAGATCTTGATACAACTTTTTGCTTCATGGGTGGATGCAGAAGGTTGAGATATGTGCACCATCCAACATCTCCTTCTTTAACTCAGGATTTACAGTACAGAATGTCTTGACCCTAATCTCACAACTACTTCTTCATTAACATTTATCTCTGAGGATATCACTTTTCTTATGGTTTCCACTTTCTTCGGAATTTCCACATTGTTTTGTTAAGAATCCCTTGTCATCTATAGAAGGTATGGATGAACAGTCATTTGTGAAAGTATTGATTATGTTTCTTCCTTTATTATTCCCATGCCCATCCTTTCGAAATATATGAAGATCATATTCCTCTAAATTCTTATCTCTGATTGAAATTTTTGATCCTTTATACATATATCATTTTACACTTTATTCACTTTACCATGATGGTAGTTGATTGATCATTCATATTACCTGATCATATCTAACCATATTTTTCGATTTATATTCACCTCTTTCAATGTTAATATATATAAAATGATTAGTTGATTCTTATATATTTCACACTTCTGTCCATAGATATAATTCAAGCATATTTTTTGAAAGTGAAGATCACTATAGACAAATATAGATCATGTGTTGGGTAACTCTATTCATGAAAATTAAACTACCTTTAAGAATAGGATATGACTCTTTCATTACATATTAACAACCATACCCAACCCTTCTTCGATGAATCA
The DNA here is from genome assembly GCA_963277665.1 of Viscum album. NCBI lineage: Eukaryota > Viridiplantae > Streptophyta > Magnoliopsida > Santalales > Viscaceae > Viscum > Viscum album. The sequence goes on from OY728127.1 coordinate 645,101,526, forward strand.
CTGAAAACTTGGAAAAGTTCTCCACTAATATGTAGTGTGAGTACATGGGTAGCCATAAAACTCCTTTTTAGTTCATTGAATTTCTATTCACACTCAACATTCCAAGAAAACATGACTCCCTTCTATGTTATCTTCATTACAGTGTTTGAAAATCATAATAAATTTATCAAAAATCCATGATAATAGCCATCCAATACAACTAAACTAATGATATTTGTCATAAATGTTGGCCTTAACTATTCTTAAATTGATTTTTCTTTTGAAGGGTCTACCTATATCCTATTTATTATGATGATATGTCACAAGAATGAGAATTACATTTTCTATAACATAAATTTTATATACCTTTCATAATGTTTCTCTTTTCATAAGGACTTTAGTATAGTGCTCAAATAATCATCATGATCTTCATTGTTTTCTAAGTACACTAGAATATCATCTTTAAAGACTACCAATTTGTTTTGAGGTAATCTGTAAATACTCTATTCATCAAGTCCATGAAAATATCTTGATGATTTCTATGCCTAAAAGGAATCACTATGAACTCATAATTCTCATACCTCAGAGAAAAAGAAGTCATGTGAATAACCTCCATCTTCATTCAAACATTGTAATATCCTGACCACAGATCAACCTTGTAGAAGTATTATGATCCATATAGCTGATCGAAAAAGTTATTAATCCAAGGAAGATGATACATGATCTTTATTTTGATCATGTTGAGATTATGATAATCAATGTAATGGAACATTAAATCATACTTCTTCTTAATGAAGAGGACTGGTACACCCCATTGTGATTCGCTTTGGTGTATGAATCACTTTTCTAGATTCTTCTGTAGTTGATTCTTTACATCATCATGTTCCACAACAACCATTATATATAGATTCATGGATAATGGTAACACCCAAGTTATTATATCGATTGAAAGTTTAACCTCTTGGATAAGAGGAAGACCAGGAAATTCCTCGGGAAACACATTATAATATTACCTCAGAATAAGAATGTCTTCAAGTATGATTTATTCGTTAAAATAAATAATTTTATACAGATACATTTACTTAATAGGAAATAATATCTATATATCTGATGATGGAGATAAATAAAATTCATCCAACTCCTTGAATATGTATAGAATCAGGGGTTGTTTCATAATACATAAAGTTATTTCCTTCTCACAGAAATTTATGTTAGCACTATATTGGAAAATACATTCCCTACACAGAATTGTATAAAATTCCACCTAAGGGAGTATGAAAAGTATCATTGGGAAGTTCATTCCAAAAAATTTGACAAGGGAGTAGTTATATTGATGGGATGCAATAATTTTCCCTTTTTACATTTTCACAGACAACACTAATTCGATGATTTTTGGGGGCGTTTTAATTGAACTACTAAAATTTCATGATATGAATGAGTTTTTATAATTAGAACCAAATATTTAATTTGATATTAATTAATGAATAGCTATAATAACTATCATTACATCATTTTGGAGATCCACATCAGTGGTTGTGATTGAAAAATATGTCCCTTTATTCCTTCGAGGTTGTTATTTTCCACTGAAAGGCCTTGGATTAGTTTATTGGTCTACAATGTGTGGTGTTTTCATGCAGTTTTATTAATGAAAAATGCACTAGGGGATGACTGGAGCTTTCATTTCTTAGGTCACATTAGTAGGTTTCTCCTATTGCCAATTTCTATATAGTTTCCCTCTATTTCTATGCATAAAAAATTTTCTCACCGCTTATGAAATTACTTTGGTTCTTCTTTCCGCAATATTGATAAGTTGGAAGTGAAAATATATTGGGATTGGTAGATTTATCTATTATAAAATAGGAATTAAATGCCATTTTCTTCTTCTTATCCCCATGATACCCTTGAGATTTATTGATCCTTATTTTGACATTTAAGGCACATCGGAATATTTCTTTATAGATACCAATGTCTCAGATTCCTAGGGCTTTTAGTAGACATAGTTTTGTAACACCAAAGAATAATTCAAACATTAATTCCATGTAATGATAATTATTAAGTGATATCGTTCAATTCATGTGATGTTTTACTCAAATTCCCTGATATATTCGTTATCTATTTTTATTGAGGGAAAAAATTCCCCTTCTATTTTATGTCGGAGTGTTTGGGGAAAATATTTATTGAAAAACATTTTCTAGAATTCCTTCCACACCATAACATTGATATCTTCCTTAGGATTCATGTTCTTTATCAAAATCAACCATTAATCAGCTTCTCCCTCCATACGATAAACAACTAGTAGAACATTCTATTTTTTTAGAACATTGAAGGGTAGAGAATATCATCAAAATTGAGTTGATCCATTTTCCATGATTAAGGGATAAGATGATCCCTTGAATGTCAGAGGACTTTGTAGTATAAATATTTCAATTGAATCTTGTTCTTTCGTAGGTGAACAAGTGAAAAAACACAATTTATCATCAGTTTTTTTAATTTAGTAGTTGGGTTTTAACTAACGTCTATAAATATGGGGTAAAAAATAAGGTTTTGGACTACTTTTCCTAAAAAACAACCTCAAAAGGAGGATCAACTTAGTTTTTGGCATAAATTTATGAAAGAAACTAATGATGAAAACCATGCTGAGTCTTATTTTGGGCATCATATTTTTGAAAACTAACTCATAAAATAGTTCAATTTTATTTTATTGATTCAGTGTCAATTTCGTTAAAAAACTGCAGCTAATTTTTTATAAAAATACGAATGATTTGAATATTATTCCACCAAAATAATTATAATACCTCTAATATAAATGGAGTAAAAAAATCAAACAATATGTATCATTAACTAAAAATCTACAAACACATAAATAATTTTATCTATTTAATCAAAAAATTATTTGATCATTTTTATTATACATTAGAATTAAAAAATCATACCGAAAGTTTATAACATGATCATTGTTGGTTATTTTTGAAGCATTAATTTGATATAATTACTTTAAAAAACCTATTATAATAATATAATTAGTTTTTTGGACATATATTAATAGGAAAATGTAATATTAATAAAAAACATTAGAATATACATACCTTTAATCATAATAATACTTAAAAAATAGTTTGAAAAAATTATCGATGATGGTTAAGTTCATTTTTTATAAGACTCGACATCATTGAATGCCTTCAATAACATTGAAAATTATGAGATTAAAAAATAGAATACTATTACACAAAATATAAAATAATAAATATAACAAATATTATTAATTTCAGTAGTTACCATAGTCATGATTATCCCATACATGAATCTTATTAAATAATAAACAAACTCAACGTTTTCTTATTGATGATGACATTGTGGTTATAAAAAATTAACTCATTAAGAGAAACCAATATATATATATATATTTATATAAAAAATTAGAATAATATCTGTTATAAAATATAATATCAATTACTCTCACATATTGGATTGCATTTGGGTTCCCTATCGACATGTGGTGTTGGTTAAATTTTATCTATGGCCTAAATTTTAATATATATCAACTAAAAACACATTTATATACAAATAATAATTAATTATAATGAAGTTATAGAAAATAATAAAACTTGTTTGTATAATAATAAGGAAATTTTTTCACAAACACCAACTAGTAAAGAGAAAAACCAATATAACGTGCATTCACATGGGCAGATTACACCTAACATCCAATGGCCCCTACAATAGAACAAATTTAACAATTAATGACATTATAACTAAAATTAGATCATAATTATATATTTCTTCATACTTGTCTAGAAATGGATGAAACCAAAACCCAATTTTGGTCTCTGATAATCTCTCGACTATATATACAATTCTATTAGTATTCTTCACACATTCCATATATTTGGAAATGAATTTTGGATCTATAAAACCATAAACACTTGTTCTGTCATTTTCTATAAGAAGGGTGTGTATGTACCTAATTTAAAAATTAATATAGTTGAATAATTTTAATGATTATTAATTGAAGAAAAAAAAATTAAAACAACAATGTACTTACATGGAAAAAAACAGCAACATAGGCATGCTGAGCTCATCAAAATCAATTAGATCCAAGATATATTTTTTGAAAATTCTCAATCGATCGTCTCTTAAAAATATATAAAAATCATCCGAAACTCATAGATATTACTTATGGATGAATAATACCTAGATAATCTATATATCCCATCAAAAATATAAGAAGTATCTACAATTTTTTGTTCCTGAAACATTTTTTTCATTTTGTCCATTTATTTTTCTTTTAGATAATCCGATAAAAATTAAACGTTAGAAAAAATTATAAATAATTTTCTATCAAATGTAGTTAATATTTTAAAAAATGAATATCTCATATGAATGCTAAAAAATATGGCCAGATGGATAATGTAAAAAATGGCCCTAAAAATCCCCAACTATGGTAACCTCTTTAATAGAAAATGGTAGTAGAGTATAAGGGTCAATAATATCAAGTATTGATACTCTAACCTGACCCATATTCTTAGGCCGGTGATTTACAGTATCCCCAAAAAAATAAACAAGTCCTACTCCTACAATAGGACTATGAGGATCTCTAGTATATAAGTTAATGTATAAAGTTGGTCCTGAGAGAGGTGTAGGAAGAGGATCTTAATAGGCAGGCAGGGTAGGTAGTACAGGCTGGGAATGTTGTGTAGACTGTAACTGTCTCATCAATTATTCTAACACAACATACACAACTGATTGAATTTCATCACCAATGGATTATTTCATATCCTTCATCTCAACTTTTAAGGATGAAATTTCTGGATCTCTAGATTTCTTATTCCAATGACATAAAAATCATAAATACTAACACCCACTTGACATCCTCTCATGCATCCAGGGTGTTATAGATTTCCTAAATTAGTGTCTAGGATTTACTTCCTACCCTCAATGAAAAAGATACCCGTGTCTCTTTATAGTGAATTTCATCCTAAAATGAAAAATTAAATTGATATATTATTGTTATAAATATATAAAATTGAAAAATAAATGAAAAATAAATAATATTTACGTACAATTTCATCAGTTATTTCTTTATATTTCTCTATATGATACATTTCATTTTTTTCTTATTATTTCTCATCTCCATTGTTCTGGGTGAGTGGGGGAGATGGAGGACTGAACATGACTTCATCAGAACCACCACTGGAGTTATATTATAGAAATTTAAACATTTTATTAATCATTTTTCTCCAATAAATGATACCCTCCATGTGATAAATTATTATAGTGTACATTCTACAAATGGATGTCATTATGGGATTTCTTGGAAGCTGATTTTACAAAAATAAATCTAATTAGTAAATTGATACATATAGATGAAATATTAAAATATAATATTGTTATCATACCAAAAGTGAATCATCATGTTGGATGGAAATAATTTTCTTCCATGTATCTTCATCTATAAACTCATACTCAAGGAATGGATATCAATTTTTTCTCTTTCCAAAAAAATAATTTTCTATCAACTTTTTTTTAAATCTCTCCATCGAAGAAACACCAAATTAAAGAATATTTTCTTAATTTATTTTATTTCATCAAAATTGAATGTAATGTTTAATTAAATAAATTAAAAATTAGTCCTTTAAAATATATCTTATTATAAAAATATTATTAAATAAATTAATTGAGATACCATTACGGCCTCTAAAAGCTAATCTTTCTCCATATTATCGACCAAATTCCAATCAGGATATAAAATGATAATCCTACAACTTCTCTATATTGAGATATAAATAATAAGTTGTATTTTATCTGGACTTTTTCATTAATATTATCATTCAAATTAATATAATTTTAGTCATATCCACATAAAAGTTATAATTTTGGTAAACATGTAATTATTTGTTTACCAACTCGAGCATTTGATTTCGTAACATTAAAATCATACAACTACACTGATGAAGTCTCATCAGTAGTACTGCAATTATTATTTGTAAATAAAATGTTTATTTTCATTAAATAACTACATTAATGGATTTTTAATAATATTAAAAAAGAAAAATACCTATGTATATGTTCCTCTGTTTCTATATCTATATCCGTTAATAAAATAGTAAATTTTAATGAAATTCTTGTCGACCAACTTATTATTCTCAAATTGAATAATTAAAAAATATGAAAACTAAAATATGTAAGTACAAAGTTGGAACACATGTATATGTTAAAGAAAATAATAATTATGTTATGATTCATAACAAAAAAAATTAAACCATATAAACTATTAAATATATTTATTACTTTTCAAATGAAAGAATCATATATAAATTTAAATATCGAATAGTTACTAAATAATAATGTTTTTACACTTGTATATTTTTTAAAAATACAAATATTAACTAAATTATTTGGAGTGTAATTTTGTGTTTTCCCATATCCCTTCAGTGTGATCATTTCATACTACAATCACTATATCTGTGATATAGTCATGTCTATTTTAATATTGTGTAGTAGAAAAATAATCCTCTTATAAATAAATAGTATCATCATCATCATCAACCAAATGGATTCTATTCCCTTATAAAATGATGGGCCACTGATCATTAAATGGATCATTGAAATAAAATATTTGTTTTTCATGTGTGGCAAGGATAAATGGTTCTTCATTACCACTAAATCTTTTCAAATCAACCCGTTTAAACCGATATTCATCATTTTTTCACACCACTGTTTCTTTCAACTCAATTTCATTTAAACACAGTGACTCGAAATTTAATATAATCAATTTACCATATGTCTTAAAGAACAAAAAAATATGGAATTGATGTAGAAATTGGGTTTTTATCTTTAGCATTAAAAAAATTCAATGCTTCAGCGATGACCATTACACCACTATTTTTAGTGGTACTATTTTCATCCAATTCTTTTTCTAAAATATGTACTCATTAATATCAAAAATAAAACAAATTATAAAATTAAGAGGTGGTAACCCTACCAACCATTTCGATGTTTCTAATGTAGATATATATGTGATTAATTACTCTTTAAACCATTAAAAAATGTATTGTTATGCATAATCATCAATGAATTTTCATTTTATTTAAAATTTCATTACATTGATTTAGAAATATGTGATGATATATATGATTTAAACTCATCTATGTTTTTCAAAATGATTAAATGTGACTAAATCACTTAATCACGTGGAATGAAAATTATGTTTAAGCCTTGAATCCCTCTACCATCTCTGAAAAATGTTATATATTGAGATATAGGGTGACAAATAAGATCCACTTCACAAAAAACATTCATTACATAACTAAAGCACATCATTCAATAAGTAGTTTTGAACAATAGTGTCCTTTGGTAAAAAGAATATTTAACATCCCTTTAAAAATTTCATATATATTTCGAAATGATACATCAATCATAAAAAATCATGCCCAAATATTATTATCTCACACACCAAATGAATCACCAAATGAACCATTACATCATAAAATATATGTGGGAAATAAATTTCTAGTTGATAATGAATAAGAGTATCTTCATTATACAAAACATCTAATATATTTTTAATAATGAATTACATAAAAATGGATTTGAAAAATTTACAAAACAATATTATAGTCTTTCTGATAGAGGCTAGCAATATTTAATGTAGTGAAACTAGTAGAAGTTGTTGAAACAATACAAACAAATCATTATATTTCATATCTATTAATTTTTAATCCTTTATTGGCACAAAATTATTCCCATTTGAAGAATAAAAACTGTGTAATTAAATACCATGAAGACACCAAAAAAACATATTATCAATATTGATTAATGCGTGACAAACCAAAGGTAAATATGTTCAATTTTATTTCATATTGGGAGATAACTATAAATGTATTTCCATTGATATAAAGGACAATATAGAGTGAAACAAATATTTTTTTATTTCTTTTTATTTTTAACAATGTTCCTATCACACCATCAAACATGTTTTTTTTCATCATGAATAACATCAATGTTATGTTTTATCTCTAAAAATCTACAAAAAGGTAGTTCGAAAAAGATATAATGTTTCTTCTAGATATTTTTTTGAAGACTAGAACATCTTTACTTTCCCAATGTTGAATAAATATTTCTCACCAGGTCATAATATTGTTCAACTAAAAATTTTTGTGGGGGAAGATTGTAATCCTATAACAGATTAAGTGTTTTTTCAATCTATGATAAGGATGATCAATTGGAAAAAAGATTTTATGTCCAATTTACACTGTATTTCTTCCATTAAATATTGATAATATGAAGTCTCTGATTCAAAAATTGGACATGATTTATGTCCCTTAACACTATATCCAGATAATTTTCCATATACAGGAAATTCATTTATAGTTCACATTATCATAGGATAAAGATGAAATTTCTCATTTTTGAATGCATTGAAAACATTAAAACATGTCTCTCATATTTTATTCAAATCATAAATAAATGAAATAATATACACATCAATATCATTTCCTAGCTATTTTGTAATAGAAATCATCAATCTCATCATAAAATATTTTTTATTCCAAAATATATAGGTGGAAAATTTGTAATCTACCAACAAAATAGGCTAATAACTCTGTGTAATACTTATTCTATGATATGGATTATTCAATCATTACACAATCCCATTATGAGATTTCTATGTTCACTTCCAAAATCATGAAATTTTTATGAAATCTCTTCCACTACAGTGAATTAGCATGGTGATGTAAGTTACCACCAGACATGAGCTCATCTGAATTACATCTTAACATTTTTTCGTCAATTGAATTTGCAAAAAGGCGCTTCAATTGATGAATTATTAGAAGGTACCAAATTTCTTTAGTAAGATATTTTATTCTGGTACATAAGAATGTATCATAGTTGAATTATAATAATTATATGAAACTGATTGTTGGATGAAATTATTAGAAAGTATAGATAATTTGTTTTTCATGAGGTTATATTCCATTACCGAAGAATGAATATATGTTTACTTTTTCATCTATCTAATAGTGTGATGTCCCATATGTAGGAAAATTTGATAAATATTCATATTATTTCTTATACAACACACAATCATTGGGGAATACATATATCTTCTTATACTCCAATCCTAATTGACAGAATATTTTTTTCCTCGTAATTGGAATTTGGATGCATGATACTTTGTAGAAGTATCTCTTTTAAAATATCAAGTAAGTTAGAGAAACTTTTATTACTCCACCCATTTCTTTCTTTCAAGTTTATTATTCTCAAAACTATTAATAACTCAATATATTTACTCCAACCCGGGGATAATAGATTCTTAGAATCTTTATACAATCATTCAACAGTTTTTTGGTCGATGGTTTCAACACCTAAATCATGAATTAATTCATCAAAAGGATCTTATACATCATTTTTAATTTTTTCATCAACGTTATATGTGTAATTTCTGTTCATTCACCATGCTAGAACCAATGTGTATATTTAATGCTAAAAACTTATAAAATGAGATGATCCTTGATTTATCTAGATTTTAAAATCCTCATAGTCAAACACATCCCACATAGACAGAAAATTAAATCTATTTTTTGATGATTTCATTTATAAAATTAAAATAAATCATCAACTCCTTTTTCACATTCACTAGTGGTTCTTCATAAATTTATCCAATTATGATACATTCAATACCTGATATCAAAATATAATCGGTGAATATATAAATTCATATTCAAATATATATATATATAGATAAATTTTAAAAATAAAAAAATTCCATAAAATTTATTAGTAATTATATAGGACAAGACAACGATGATTTGGAATAAAATAAAAACAAAAATACTAGTAGAAAATATTGATTTTTTAACTATATGTATGTTTTCCACACCAAATATTTTATGATGTTTATTTAATTTCATACCCTAATATTTACGGTTGTATATTATAAATGGTAACTTATTTTACTAATTAACATTCTAATGTAGGGGGTACAATCTCCCAATGGTAACTACATTTACCCCAACTTCAATCAAAAACCCTGTTTCAGTAAAATCATTATTAGTCATTATTCACAGGAAAAATACATTATTTCCAAAAAAATATCACGATGATATACAATGATAATATTAATATTCAAGATAAATATTGAAGTTCATTTACCCAATTTAAATTTATACAATTATATATTTATGTTTAGTATTATATATAATGAAAATGTTTTTTTCTAAAATAAGGCCATTTTAACATTTATTTTTTTGTAATATTATTTCAAAATAATATGACAATTAATTAATTTGAATATATTAGTTCATATATGGATATATTATTCCAATCATTTAATCATGAATATTAATTATAAAAAAAATTATAAACTCTTGGTTCTCACAAAATCATTAGTAGTGAATAAAACATCCCTCTAGGAATATGATATGCCTTCATACCACATAGATATAAAAATATAATATCAATGTGATATACCAATATAATTAGATAAATAATATATAATTTACTGATATTTATCAGATCACATTATCCAATTATATCTCAATCATAGTATCATATCAAGGATTGAATAATATTATAAAAAAAATAACTGACCATATATTTATTAAAATCACATCGACCACCCATAAAAAGTTATCATAATTTTATTTATCAAGTCACAAGATCATGTTCAAGAACTTTATCATAAATGTTTCATAAAAAAATCAATATTGGACACAAATCACAAATTCAAAAAGGAGAAAGAAATATATTTTAAATATGAATACTTTATAAAAACAATAATTAATATACATCATCACGACCATTTGGTAATTTAACCAAATAAGAAATTTATTAAAATAAACAAAAATTATGAAAAAAAATCTATAAATAAGAATCAACCGCATATGAATAATTGAAACAAAACCTCAACAATATAACTAAATGATAAAGAATATTAATTCAAAATTTTAAAAACATACAAAATTAATATTTCACTAATGGAAATGGATCCATAGTTTTAACATCATCCCTCAAATTAATTAGAAGAAAAAAATTGAAAGATCTAACAACATTGTTTGTAGAAATGAATAATATTCAACTAAAAATAAATAAAATCAAACTGCATGTTATGGTTGGCCATAAAATGGTTTCCAATGATATATACTTCCATAGATGATGAAATAATTATAAAGTATTAATAATCGATACCAATGATCTGAAATGATGACAAATATAAATTCAAATAATAAAAAATCACCATTGAAATCACTGAGTAAGAATTAGACACATCCTTATTCAAGATTGGGTTTCAATGTTATAATAAATGAGGGTATCATGAGGCTATGTTTTTTTGAAAACATTTGGGTTTTTTAAGAAAAATAAATGTCATTTTTTTCAATTTATGGTATATGTTTTCTGTAAAACCGATTATAAAATGGTTTTTTATTTGGGAATTAATTATACCGAAGACCGACATTGATTTTTTAATAGTGTCAATTTTTTTAAATAACTAATGCCTTAAATCAACATTGCTGGTGTTTTGGTGTCGTTTCATTGAAAAATAGATGACAAAAGTAAAAATTAATTTTTTTGACATCATTTTATGTTAAAAAAAATCTAAAAATTTCCCAGAGATACATTTTACATCAGTTTATAAAAAATCAATGTGATATATTCAATGTTGAAGCAACTATTTCTACATGGGTGGGATTTGGGTACTTCTCCTAATACAAGTTTTTATTTAGAACTTGAGCCATTTGAGTGAGTGTCATAAAAAAAATTTTTCTTCCAACTCCCATTGGGTTGGGCATATTGTTGGGGTAGTCATTACTTTCATGTCACGTTGATTTTTACCAGATTTATCCCATTTTCAGTAATTGGATTAAATAAAAATAAAATTGGGGATGAGTATTGTAAATTTTTTATTGAAATAAATATGAGTTTAATGACAATAAATGGATAACATATAACTTAAATTTTTTTCCTTAAATTATTATGTTATAGGCTTCAATATATGTTAACCATGATCATATTAATAATATATATTCTTATAGTTAAAATTTCCACTTAATAATGGTTTGTAATAAACTTATTATTTTACAAATGCATATCCTACAAGAGTGTAAAACTAGAAGAAAAGTAAGGCATACTGTCATGTATCATGTTACACTGATTCAGGTCTGATGCCCCATGTCTGAGTAATTACCCCTCGACACATTTGATTGAGTACCACATCCACTTGTAGTATCCAGACATGGATTTATTCTCTTGATACACACTTACACTATACTACCCAAAATTTTGGGTTTTTTTAATAATGTTAGTATTATCCTAAATGCTTTCTCTAGTGTTTTCTAATCCTAATCCTAAAAATAACTAAACAATTACATTTATATCAACTATAACAACCCTTCTCTTTATTACACATTAATTCGAGATTTATTGCATAAGATTACAAAAAATAAAACATGGGAGATCAATAATTCTTTTTTATTTTGGAATTAAGTACATTATAGAACAATTTATGATAGGAAAACATATTCTTTATTGAAAACTACCTTAACATTCACACACTTAACAATAAATGAGATAACCTGGGGACATACATAAGAAAGTGGTGATCTATAAAGGCGAGTAAGGGAACTAAAATGTAATAAATTGATACATGTAATAAAATAGTAATATAAATTGGTAATAAAAGTTGTGATAATAACTAACATGAAAAATAAGTCATGACATATAATAACAATTATAACAATGGAAATGTGGAAACAACTTAAAACAGGACACCATAAACATAGGTCTAGGATAACATCTAAGAAATCATTATTGAAAATGTACGAAAATAAGAATAATTCTTAATCCTGATACCAACATGACATATCTTGACACTAAACAACAAACAATGCATTGGAGCACAATATAATTTTGGGAACACTTGTCACATTCATTTTATTCTCAAACTTATGTTTGCAAAATATGTCATAAAACATGGATTCATTCATCATCATATTTTATTCCATGATCAAGGAGTGTGGAATTAAAATATTTAAGTAACATTTCAAATAATTATAAGTGTATAAATCCAAACACTGATGATATGAAATGGATATGGTATTCACAACATATTTATTTTTCCATTGAAAATTGTGGTGAAATTTTAGCAGCATAATAGCGTCACATAAAAATTCATAAAATGATTCTATAAGAGAGAAATGGGTATCTGATCATTTAGAAATAAAATAGTATATAATAGGTTAATGTAAAAAAATATCCCAAATTTATAAATTTTAAATATAAGGAATAAGATAAAAAAAGAAACATGAATAAAGAAGAGATAGTGAGGATCCCTTACATGAGTGTGTGACTCCAAATGCTTTAGAGGGGCTTAATGAGAGCTCTTGGGTGCGTTGGAAGGACCCATGACAGGGGCTGAATGAGTTAGGATTTTCTAAAAGTTTCATGAGTTAATAAAATTTAATATTGTGTGGTTTTATAGGAATAGAGTGGTGATTTTTTATTTCCCAAACATTGGTTTTGGACTCTATATAATAAAATAACCAGAACAAAAAACCGTCCCATGTGTTTTTCAAATTTTTTCTACCAAATAGTATTTGTTTCATTATTTTACATGTAAAATGGACAAACATAATATGAAAATTACCATTATTACGTTTTGGTGAGTCATAATCTTACTAAAATGATTTTAAAACCATAAAATATATTAATGGGTTTAAATGGTTTATAATGGATTTATAAAATTAATAAAAAAATAATGTAAAGATATTTTACAGTAAAAATATATATTTGATTATGGATACCCTTTATAATGATTATTACATCACTTTTGAGTCATTATGATATCATAATACACAATGTATAATTATATGGTATTTAATTTTTAATAGAAAATTTGAATGTCTCAAAAAATTATGAAAACATAACCATGAGATATTATCGACGTTCTAATATAAAATCCAATATTCAATTTATCTAAATAATTTTACATATATTTTAATTATCACACTTAAAATAAAATCTAAATTTATAAAAAATGATTGGTTTTATGTCAAAAAATGTATTCAAACCATTATAAAAATTACGTATGACATTATAAAAATTATATGTTCTTTTATATTTAATTAAATATATACAATAAATATATTATATTAAAATATTATTTATTTAAAAATCCATTTATTCATAAAAATAAATTTAATAATTGAATTTAAATATTACTGAAAAATACTATTTGTGTTTTATTGTTTCAAAATACAAATCATTTATAATGTTACAATAATATGATTAAAATATATCCAGTAAAAATTAATGTACATACTGATATTGCAATGGTCCAGATACATATCCTATAAATACTCCCAAAAACACCCTAAGTGTAAGGTGTGAAATGGATATAAATTCATGGGGTGGTTAGACACACATGGTTTGGCCTACGATCATCAATAACTTGAACTTCTCTCATTCACATTTTTTCTCATGATTAAGTTGTTTTATCTCAGCATGGGCTTGGTCAGCTGAAAATGGCAATGATTCTATCTCCCTCATAACTTTTAATAATTGGTCTTCATAGGGTATGATATTAATGGATGAGGATATGAATTCCTTCGTCTGTTTCACTTAGATTTTTTTTAAACTATATATTTATACTTACCACGTGATAACTACTCAATGAAAATATTATCATTGGTAATGATGATTAACTACCTTTTAAATATGATAAGATATAATAAAAAAAATAAGTGCATATGTTTTCTTTAACCGAATTACATAATATTCAATTTAATAAAATCAAAAGACAAATTGTATTGATAAAAGATCAGGTCATTACATAGAACTTAATATCGTTATATATTAAAATAAAATTATGTTTGATGGCATAAACAACACAATACATCGAGCATAAATGAACCATGAGATATTTATATTAATATTATATATTTATAACATAGTTTTTAAAATGGTGTTAATGAATATTATTAAGTACATTGTGAAATATAATCAACGTTACCATTCTATAAAAATGTATTAATGAATTTTTTGTAAATAGGAAGTCAATTTTCTAGTAAATCCATTTTTTCCTTCAAGAATATGTTTTCATAAAAAAATATTTATTTTTATCTAAAGATATTGTAATTTACATCATGAATTTTTAGATATATTATTTTATAGAAAATATAAGTTTGTTTGAAATTATCATATCATAATTATCATGTGGTTAAATTTAAGAATTTTTTTTGGAAAGATTGATTTTTCCATGAATAGTTAAAATACTAATTATTTGAAAAAATATCAACTATTTTAATTAATAATTAACATTATTATTTGAATTCGAACTCAAAATAATACAAGTCCTATTTAATTATATATAATATGATTAATTACATTTTTATCAACATTATAATTGGTTTTGATATAAGTTTTTTAGGCTTCAAACCCAATTACTTTCTTTTTAAATCATTTTTCGTTACATTTATTTTATTCTTAAATTAATTTTTCGATCTTCTAAAAATTTAATATTAAAAAATGGATTCAATATTTATAATTATGAGTTTAAAATTTTTAAATTATTCTCTTTTTATTTTTAGGCATTATTAATAGTGACCATGGTAAAATTTAACTCATCAAAATGAGAAATAAAAATAATCCTAAAGTATTATATAATTTATAATAAAAAATTATTTTTAAATAAAGAAACCCTATTTGAAATTCATATAGATATGCTATATTTTATTCAAAATAAAAAAAAATTGGTTATTTTCATTTAATTACATTGTTGAAAGATATCTTTCTGTTTTCTATTACTCAAAAATTATTAAAACAATTATTTTTTATTATTTAACCCACCAAAATATTTGAATCCTATTTATTAATTTATATCGTGGTGAAGTGATATTTAATCTAATAATAGTTATTTTTCCATTTTTGTCAAGTAGTTATTTTTCTTATATTAAATGTAATTTTATCCATTTATATAAATTTAATATGATAAAATAGATTAATAAATTTTAATCATCAATCAAAAATTTGAATAATGTCCTATTTGATTTTTGATCAATTAAATTTTTTTATAATGACATAGATTTATGTTATGACGGATAAAGTTTAAATGAGTTAACCGTGTTTTGAAAAGAATATAAGGTTTAAAATGCAACCAAGTTTTTTATAAATATTATTATTTGAATTTATTTAGCCCCTATAAAAACTTATATTTCCATTATTGTGACCTTTGTTCCACTTGAAATTATTATGATATATGTTTTATTTATCATTTTGTGAAATTACAGGAATTCCGTCCTCTAACTAATAAAAGGGTACCTTCTATATTATCTTAACCACACCAATTAAGAACTCAAGTTTGAAATAACCCTACCCAAATACATACATAGTAATTTTTGTGGTATGTATGTTTCAATAAAGAGAGGTTTTATAAATAATATGTGTATATGTAAAATGAATCCATTATTCTATTTTAAGACATACTATTGCCTCATGAACTGATGTAATTCATTTTCCATAAACACCTCTCACGGATGGGTTAAATGATTTATTTTTTATTTATATTTATATGAAATTCATGAAATAATTATCTTTCTAGAATGATAATATATCATCTATTTTTTACCTTTTCATCCATTAAAAAAATTTGATGTCATTTATATGTATGTGTGGATTATTGCCTCTACAAAGTGATGGGATTTATTTTGCATAACCTGGACACAAGAATTATATATTTATGTTTTTTTAATGAATGGATGTAATATTTAAGATATATTTAAAATAATTGAAATTTAAAATAATTCTAACCTTATTTTAATATTTTTCTTACAAAATAGAAAGTTTAATCATGCATTTGTACAACCTACCTTCTTCGTGGTTGGAATATAGTTCATTTTTCATAACTATATTTCATGGTTTGTTTTAAAATTATAATTGATTAAAAAATTAATAGTTAAATTATTATTAAATTTTTTAATATTATAGAATAAATCTCCATTTTATTATTTTCAAAATAGAAAAATCATTTTTAATATAGTAATCAAATGTCCCCAAAAAAGACAATATAGAATTAAATGATTAAGTAAATTAATTTGTTATTTAAATAAATGAAATAAATAGTTTATGTATAATGGATTAAAACTGGAAAAGGTTATTGAGGAAATAAAGTCGATATATTTTTATTTTATATGAGTTAAAGGACAAACATATTAATTATAGACACAAGGTAATCGATTTCGTACCAATTTTCTTCCATTAAGTTATCCTTTAATGTTATAGAACAATATCATATTAAATAGTGTATTCAATGTACTCATAGATATAATTTCATTAATCATTCAGACTTCATGGAATTTTAATTCCCAATTGAAATTATTTCATCAAAGGGTATATCACATGGATTTTTCCAATGGTTAATGGATTTCATAACTCAATTTTCTTTCATTGGGTTATATCACTTATCCATTGATTATGTTATGTCAAGATAACGTGGGAAGTTAATGTTGTTTGATTTATATTTCATTTAAACTATTTGTTTTATGGATTTAAATTTTTTTACATAATAACTCCATTTATTAATTATTAATTCAAATACATGATCTTCGTACTGGTTACTCATCTAAAATTCTCTTTCCTTCGGATTTTTTTTGCACTTATCTTCTTTTATAATGTGCATGTACTTCTCATATGATATATTACCTCAATAATATAATTATTTTAATGATATTTAAACAAAAAATTATAGGTATTATTTCAGGGGTCATACGAATCAATAGATACCAAAGTGCTAAATGGTTTAGCGTTTAATCCGCATTTAAATTTATTCATTAATGTTTGAATTTAAATTGAGGAAATTATATGACATCTATTTGATAATATATTTTAATTTTATTATAATTTAGTTATTTCTATATTTTTTATGTTTTATTTCTATTTTACCCTCTTTGGTTCTTTAAGTGGTTCAAAAAACATTTTTAAGAAAAAATAATCTTATTTCTCTTCTTTTAGTCCAAAACCATTTTTCTACAATATCCTATTTTTCTAAAATTTTATCAAAAGTTATTTTTTACTATTCTTAAATGATTGACTAAATTTAATTTTTACCCTGGTTTAATTATTTAAAAATTAATTAAGATAAAATTCTTATATTTTTTGAAACAATTAATCTTACCAGATGCTGAACAAAATATTTATTTTAATGATTACATCATGAACATAATTTACCACTATCATGAAAACTCAGTTATTTGATGCTTCCTTTGTTATTTTCTATATTTCTTTTCAATAAAATTATTTCTCTAATATTCATGATTATTTTTTATTTTAAAATTTTATTTTCATAGTGGAAAGGGTATTTTCCACACGAATGTTTTTAGTGATATTTTTATTGTATTTCTATTCAAAATTTATGGTAAAACATTATTTTGGTTCTTCTCTTTTGGGGATATCTTGTAATGATTCCATCCTTACTCTTTCTATGGGTGGATTATGATTATATCAAATATATTATAATGAAATAAATTTATTTTATAAATGGAAAAAATGTTATTGTGGAGCAGAATATGTTGTCCAAAAATTATAGATAAAAAAGAAATATTCTATATTCTATATTCATGTAAAAACATAGAAATTACTGATGATGATTGGTGATCTTGTTATAGACGATGATGATTGGTGATCCTGATAGATATTGTACGATGGGTGAGCCTGATACTACTTATATTGTTGTCGATTTTGAAATAGATCTCAAATGCATCGGGTAATATTCATTGTTTTGAATGAAAAGAATGAGAGAGTTAACAACAGTGGGTGGACCTATGGATTTAACTACATTCAGTTTATATCTTACATGGGTTATGAAGATAATGTTCCAAGATAAAAACATGTTTTATTTATGCATGATATGAGTTTTAAATGTTTCATCTGATCAATATCTACATCACAAAGCTCATGATTATTGAATCATTTAAATATTTCATTTATTATAGTTATTATTCAATGTTTCATGATTTATGATTTATGATCCATGTTTGGATGGGTTCTGATACTCTTATATTATTCTCATGCACTTTGATAATTTCATCATATCTTAATTATCATCTTATTATCTTCGATGAAATACAATGTTTAATGCTTAAATTTACCTTTACTGAGAATTTTACCCCACCATTATTTTTTTCCTTTCCACATATTTTAATGAAAATCTATAAATATTTTAGTCCTAATAATGTTACTAGATATGATGAATTTTTTGGAGAATAAATTTATTTTTATTATCCATTAAATTATTTATCCATGTTATTAAGTAAGGTTTTTTATTGATGTTATAATACTATAAACCTAAAAGGTACATGTGTATATAAGTGATCTAATATTTCAGTTTGATGGTATATGTTTTGGAGGGTTATCATTGGGTCATGATTATTTCTATCATTCCTGATATTTAATGATTATGTTTTAGCATGAGTTCTAAGAGTGCGAGTCTGGGAGATTGTAATTGAATGACTGTTATGAATCATAAAAGTGATGTAAATTGATCCCATATTTTTTTTTCACATTTAAATTATATGGAACATGTAATTTTAAAAATAATTTTAATAAAAATGAACACGGGAGATTATATAATGAATGAAATCTTGTTTTTGGATATAAAAAAAATCCAATGAACATGAATAATTAATAATATGTTCTCATGGGTTGAAGAAAAACATGTAAAATTGGACATTGAAGATACTTTTAATTATTTATATGAAAATATAATAAGATACTTCCTTTGTATGATTTAGAGGTGTATTAATTATTGGCTGAAAAATTATTTTAATATCTAGAGTTACATCTATTGGTGTTGGATGAATTTTTTAATACAAAAGAAAAATAATAGATTCCTAGGGATTGAGAATTTATAATAAATATTTTTTTTCAACATGAATTTAAATTTTCAGATGATAAAGAGAATAAAAATGGTTTCATTTGTTGCGAGACAATAAATTAATTAATTTTGAAAAAATAGGTGGCTATGTAATGGTAATCCATATTCTACAGAAATGTCCCCTGAAAATTACTTCGAACATGTAAATGAACTCCTAATTTTTATATGATATATATGTGTAACAACCAGTTTCATAAAAGTAAATCTATAATCACAACATATACATATTGGTAACATCAATAAGATATAAACTATCTACCAGTAATTCTGAAATGAAATAGGATACATAAGGTTAATCCAGACTATGTATTAAGGCATTTCAAAAAACTAGTTAGCTACATAAATGAAATATTTACTTTTGAAAGGGTAACAAAAATATATATAATGGTAACATACATTGAGAGTGAGATGCGTGAAGTTAATAAAAACCTTTCCCTCTATATAAATGTTGTTATAAAAACATAAAATCTTTGAAATGGTAATCTATATGATTTACTGGTATCATGAATGTAACCTGACATTTACATAAAAGTAATCAAGAACCTATGTATAGTTTACCCAGGTTTATAAAGAGCCCTATGAAGGAAAACATAACCTTTATAATGGAAAGATACATAAGGGTATGTTTAAATGAGGTATTTTTAGAACTATAAATTCATATTTTCTAAATAAATAAGAAACATATCATATAGATACATTAGGGTTCCTAAAGGAATAAAACACTATTATTTTAATGAGATAATCATGATTCAAAAAATGGAAATAGGATTAATAATTTTTCAGTTGAATCTAGTATTAGAATTTGAAGAGATTACACCATAATAAAGAATACCGAGGACTATAAAAAATGTCATGTTAGAGGAGACTATGTTGTAGTAAAATTAAATGTGTATATTAAATGTGCCCCTATAGGAAAATAAATATTAGTGGCAACAATCATGATTTTTTATGTATGTTTAATCACAAATATTTATTGTAGCAGATAATATTACATGTTGAAGATTCATTATTGTAATAATACTTTTTGTTACATTACAAACTACATATTGGAAATGGAGATAATCATCCACACAATAGACAATGTCGTAATGATATCCAACATAATTTTATTCACTATGAGTCTTTCTTGAAAAAAAGTTTCCATGAAGACAAATACTTATGTATGCATTCAAGAAATAGTTAATATATAATTCTATAATGATTTTGTGGTGTTTTATTAGATAAAAATAACAGAAATAATTCCATGATATATCTTAATAATTTTGAAGAATAATTTTGAGTCTTTAAAGTGATTTATTATTTATTTTTAGTGAGAAGAATGAAAAAATATGAGTCTTTAAAATTATGATATTTATGAGTTTTATAATGTCGTTGAAAAGTGAGAATATCCTTAAACAATATAAGGGGTGTTTATAAAATCATTTTAGAAACAATATCCAAAAGATTTGTGGGAATATATATTTTAGTAACTGAAGAATAAATGTTGATTTGTCACTGTGTATACCTGTGAATGTTCTATTAGTCAAAAGAAATAATAAAAAGGGGGTCGATAATGAACCTATGGAAAACATGATTAATCAATGGAAAATAGAGATATAAAAATTATATTGTGTGAATATAAGTTCTCATATCCATTAAAGAAGCATAAGGAGAAGGGAAAATTAGTGGAATGTATCAATTGATCAAAAATGGCATAATATTTGAGTGACTCATCCAAATGTTTCCATATATTGAAGAATTATAATGAATATTTAGGTAATATGTTTTCTTTTTTAAGTTGTAGAAAAAGATCATCCTAATTTTATAAGGGGAATACAAGAGACTCATTTTTAATCAACATTACAAGGTGTAAGAAAACTTCATTATTTGGTAAGGAGTTATAGAATAGAAATCCATTTCATTAATTGTACCTAGTTGATGTTAGGATAATTTTTTTGAAGGTTGTATACATTATTATGCTTTAGTTGATAAGAACAAGTATGTTTTACACATAGTATAACAACCATGATTCACCAGGTATGTAGTCATCATTCTAGAGGTAGACCACATCAACAAGAAATGATGTTTTCTTATTTTTTTTCCAATTATATATCTAAATACTTACCAAATCGACCAAATTATAGATATAGGTAGAGATACAAAATCATTTAAGAAGTTTAGATGTGAAAAGGGATAAAAAAAATTAGTGTGAATGTGTAGTAACATTAATTCACCACTGAGTTTTTGAAACATCCCTATGTGATCAAAAAAATTGGTATATAAGACATGGTCAACCATTTATTGGATTATTTTGTTCAATGTTTTTTTATAATTGTGTTTCGCTTTTCAAAAGGTACTATTAATTGAATATTTGGGGAAGGCTAGGAATTCCCTATCAATGAAACCATGGAAGAAGATGAGTTATAGGTAAAATCAACTGCCCAGGAAATGGACTATAAGTCTGCCCCATCTAATTCTTCATATTCAGAAGAATAAGGGGGGGGGGGGAATCTATAATCAATATTTTCCTATAGATGAACCGAGTATTGGTGGGAAAAATCACAATTGTGGTAATTTATAAAATCAATTATATGATGCTGTGAAATATAGAGACCCAATAATTTTCACATAACATTACATTATTTTAAGCATAATTATACCTCAGAGTACGAGCCAAGGATCATAAAGTATACAGTCTTGGAAGAATAGGAGCATAATAAAACATTCGAAAAAAACTTTTTGTTTAAAATCCATAATAATATCCTACATCCCACTTTTCTCATACACTTGCATAGGGTACCATGGGGAACTCATAAACAAAGGGATGAACTAAAAAGCATAGTAAGAGAGTACACATAAGAATAAGGCATTATCACATGGGTTAAAAGGCACAAAATAATGATAAACAATAATCGAACATATGGAATCATAAAATATAATCATGGGATCATATAAATAGGTAATTATTGTAATGTGGCAGAAATATAAAACAAGAATTTTATATGAGTCAATGATAACTGCCAAGATCGTTTCCCATAGTAGCACAAGCCCAAGCTAACCACCAAGACCGTCACACGTAACATCTCATTAGACATAACATTACCCAATGAATTGGATGAATATCTTGGAACACCCCTCTTAATATTTCTTGAATATGTTTTCCACATAAATAATCATACATAATCAATCTTACATAAACAAAAGGGTTACCAATGGAAATAATTGGGCACCACAATCATGTCGTAAAGCATAACAAATGGGTGTATCATAAAATTTTCCTCAAAATAAATGAATTAGAACATAAATAAATAATAAAAAGGGTTTAAATAAGAATATATCAGGGTGAGTTATTTCAAAAAAAAGTGACAACATGTAAGAAATGTATTTTAGAAATTTTAGGATTAAAATATTTTTGTGCAGTTTTAATGAAAATTCAATATAGCTTTTAAAATAGAATAGGGAAAATAATTTATATAAAACCAGAAGTGAAACTTGAATGTTTTCATAATAAAAAATAATTATTTTTTAAAGTAAATTTTGTCTTAAAATAGTGTATAGAGTGCACTTGAAATCGAGTAGGAATTCGGGATGTTCCTTCCAAACAGGTTTGCTTATTGGGAAATATTGAGGATGGAATAACTTAAAAACATATATATATCACCAAAAGAGAATTATTAATGTAAATTGTTACATGTGTTTGTAAACTTAAAATATAATTTATGAGATGAAAATAATATGATTATATAACATATTTAAGGCAAAATTAAAGAGAAGGAAACCCGAAGGAATAAAGGATGTTCAGGTTGAATACCGTACGGAATATCGGCATGGTATAATATGTATATAAGAGGGCTTAATGAGAGATAAAGGGTTTTATCACCTTTTTAAAATCATTAAAACATTATGGGGTATGTTATAAATCATACCCCAATATTATTTATTACACAGAAATGGCATAATATAGAGGGAATTATTGAATAAATGTGTAATGGAGAGGATCCCTTAACTTATGTCCGATGGTGAACTCCACATGATATTAATTACCTTAATTATCCAATTAGGTTCATTAATTAATAATTATAGAACCTATTATATATTAAAAATATTTATTATAACATTTTTAAGATCATTTATATTCATTTTGATTGGTTATTGGGTTCTATTTCTTTGTTCGGGTCCGTTTGTTAACTTGGTTTTAAGGATCGATTCAGTTATTTTCATAAATAGAGAATCAATTAATATAGGGATGGTAATCCATAATTGGATTAAAATTTCATTATTTTAAATCCCTATGGTTACAAGGTTGTAAATTTAATTTGGTTACTTGTAGTGAAGTCAAATCATTATAAAATACAATAGAGATAACCATTTGGGTTAATTGGCAATTTTTGGCCACAATGAACATGTTCTGTTTTTTAAATAAAAAAATGTATATAAAAGGAATCCATAACCAAATATGAGTAATAATACATATATTATGGTCTGGTTCGACCCGAAAAATGGATTCATGACCATAATTTAAGAGGGTAACGAAAATTGAAAACCCATCGTCCTTGAATGTGGTATATTAACACATCTTGGATGGCGTCTTTACTAAAGAAATAAAATAAGACTGAAGTATAGATGATAATAAAATAAAATTTATCATAAAAACATGACAATACATGTAAGGTAATAGAGTTTTGACAACATTTTGGTTAGGGGAGGTATGGATAGGAAAAAAAATGAACTTGAAAAGAAAAAGAATGAAA
This sequence comes from Viscum album, assembly GCA_963277665.1. Taxonomy (NCBI): domain Eukaryota; kingdom Viridiplantae; phylum Streptophyta; class Magnoliopsida; order Santalales; family Viscaceae; genus Viscum; species Viscum album. Next base: position 645,126,159 of record OY728127.1, read on the forward strand.
TCAAAAGAGGAATTTACCTCTTGAATCAATCATCCTTGAGAGCCTCTTAATGGGATATGATTTGGTATTTCTAGGAGACTAAGAGATGTTGGAGGTGGGGTAGGAGGTTTCGGTGGTGGAATTATGGAAAGGCACAAGTCTTGGAAGAATTGAATGGAAGAGGGTGGAATAGGTGGTATTTATTGTGGAGGAGAGGAGGGTTTTCATAATATTATAATCATTTGTTTATTATATTCCCATAACGCAAATAATTTTGATGATTCCAAGTCCATGAATAGTAATAAATGCATTTGACTTCGATATTTGGGTGCTCACATCACTTATTATGTTAGGAATAGTGTATTTAAATTATATTGTTTTTATACAGTAAATTAATGCATTTTATTATTCACAAAATTCGATTTTTTCAGAAAAATCCCAAAAATTCAGCCTAACCATTTTGTGATGTTTAAAATCCAAAAATATAATCCATATTTCAAAAATAAATTTCTAAATATGAATAATTTATTTTTTAATTTAAAATCTCAATTTAGTAGAAAAATAAAAAATTTATTCTCTTATTCCTAGATATAGGTATATCATACTTCCACAATGAATATTATTTACATACTATCAAAGGTAAGGTTACTATTTATTAGGATATGTTACTGTTTATATGGGTAACATTACAATTCACATGGGTAGGTTAATATGCACCCAAAATTTATTTTTTCATATTATACTTCAAATAACATACATATTGCAACCGTGTATGTCATATTTTTGAAATTCAAATCACAAAAGGGACAATGTCACAACCCGTCCTCGGGGCCCGTGCCGTGACTACCCCAATCCCGCCTTCCATAGGCCAGGGGCTGGCGACTAGCACCAAGGCGTAAATCCCAGCAAAAATGGAAGGCATTGCCTTTGAAAAGTAAACAAGCACCACAGAGTAAGCAAGCGGAAAAGTAAACACTAAGTAAAAACTGTACAAGCTGTGCTGAAAGTAAAAGGGGCCGGAAATACAAGCCCAACTGTAAAGTACAACTGAAAGGAAAAACATCAACTGAAAGGAAAAACTGCAGCGTCGAGCCGTCCTCTGGAAGTCCCACCTGAAGGGTGGGTACAGATAGCTCCAATGCTCCTCGGGTCCCGCCGTCCGCTCCGAGCACGTCTCACCCAGTGGTCTACCTCCAGGTACTGTCCTGCTCCGCACGCCTCCTCCACGATTATCGGTGTCCGTCGTCTGCAACCAACACCACGAAGTGCGGGCATAGCCCGTGCAGGGGTGAGTATAAGCTACTCAGTAGGGACCCCGAGACCCCCAAAGGTCTCCCGAAATCCACAAAGGATAATCCACAAAGGAAAGATACAATCACGAAGTAACATCTGACACGGATTAGGTATATGCCCATACATATACCTAAGTCATCAATTTCCCGATCGGCTCCAACGTCCGAGCCCTAGCACAACCCAGTCCACACAGGAAAGAAAAACGCATACCCACGCAGGATAGAACAACACAATCCAAAAAGGAGAGTAAACAATAAATCCACACAGGATAGTTCAACACAATCCACAAAGGAGAGAAACAAAAGATTCAGCTCACACAGTATTTTCATTATAAAAAACGTAGCTGCTGAAGAGCCCCATCCCGGAAGTGTACAGTGGTCCTGTCACGACTCTGAGGTACTTCTCACTAACCTAAGACTGCTGAGGTACTCCTCCTGTCGAGTACCGTGGGTCTGCTGCCAACTACCGGGCGCTCCGTCCGCTGAGGGTCTGCTGCCAAATAACGGGGGCTCACCCAAATAGCCTACAAAGGTATTCCTCCAGTCGAGTACCGCGGGTCTGCTGCCAACTACCAGGCGCTCCGTCCGCCGTGGGTCTGCCGCCAAATACCGGGCGCTCCGTCCACTGGGCTAGTCGACTCACTCCAAGTCGAGTCGGTCAAGCAGTCTTCAGGTCTCAGCCGGCTACACGGTCTCCGTACTCCGTACGCTCGTCTCCAGTATCGCGGGTCTGCCGCTACAACCAAGCGCACCACCTCTATCGAGTAAAACAGAAGACTCAGCTCACACAGGTATACTTCTTCGGATGATAATAAAGATGATCACGGAACCATCTAAGACGTCGGACCCACGAAAGATCGAGTGGTACTAACCTCGCAGTGACCCACACAGGATCGGACCCACACAGGATCGGGCCCACGTAGGACCTGTATGAGTTGGCTCACACAGAACCGCTGAGTGATGACCCACACAGGATCGGACCCACACAGGATCAGGCCCACACAGGACCGGGCCCACGCAAGACCTGTAGCACTGATCCGCGTAGGATCGCTGAGTGCAGTAGTCGTCGCAGTCCGCTGAGGATCCCTGCACAGTCGTCGCCGCAGTCCCCTGAGGATCTCTGCACGGTCGTCGTCGGAGTCCACGGGGGATCTCTGCACAGTCATCGCCGCAGTCCACTGAGGATCTCTGCACGGTCGTCGCTGTCGAAGTAGCAGTCGCAGCCAGCCTAGGGTTCCCGCACAGAGCAAGCTCGTTCGGGAGGGTCTGCTCCACGAGCCGAGAGGCTGATACATCAACTGACACAAAGTCCGAAGTTGATGTATCCAAAAGTTCCGTATTGTCAACAGGAACTCAACGTCGCAGACGGCGCGTCAATCGGACGCCCGGTCTGAGAGATATTGGCATTTTCGTCCCAGGGGCCCGGTTGGTTTTTAAGGAAAAACCAACCCGACCGCACTCCACCTACGTCCAAACCTTGGGCGGAGTATGCCAAAAGATCCGTCTCACTTAGAGGAATTCAACAAAGCTGACGGCACGTCAATCGGACGTCCGTAGCTAAAGATATGAGCGTTTCCGCTCCGAGGGCCTGGTTGGTCTCGTGTACGAACCAACCCGGCCGAACTCAAAGTATTCCGAAACCTTGAGTGCGATATACCGAAACGACCGTCTCAATCCAAGGATCGTGTTTCCGCTGACGGCGAGTCGTTTGGAGGCACGAAGCTCAAGTTACGAGCGTTTGAACGAAAACGTCCGAAGAAGGGGGGTACGGGCCCGGGCCGACCCGGCCCGACCCCCCCTGGGTCGGCCCGAACCGGGTCGACCCGAACCGGGCCGACCCGACCCGAGTCCGACCCGGTTGTCCCAGCCCGGCCCGGCCAGCCCGGCTCGGCCGGCTCGGCTCGACCGGCTCGGCTCGGCCGAGGGGCGCGGGTGGAAGCCGCGGGCGCAGCCCGCGGTCGAGGGAGCCGCGGCCCGCGTGCGGGCCGCGCGGGTCGTCAGCGGACGCGGCGCATTGCCGCGTCCTGACCGGAAGAACCGGACCCGCGGACCACGGGTCCGCTGGCCGCCACCGCGGCTCAGCCGCGGCGGCCTGTCTGGCGGCGCGCCGGGGCGCCGCCGCGCCAGCGACCCGCCCCGCTGGCAACTTCCTCGGGCCGCCGGCGTCGCTCCGGTGGCCCGTTTTCCTTCCCGTCTGCACCGTTGCTCCTCCCGGGATCCGTTCTTTACTGCGGGATCGTCAAACGTCCGATGCGGCATGTTCCGTCGTCGACCGTCAAATCCGCGCAAAATGAAGAACGTCGGAGGGTCGTCGGGCCGTGTTCGTTTGGCCCGCACTCTCCGCGTTAGAGATAAACAACCGGGAGAAAATTTAATAGAACGTTCAACACATGAACCAACAATTTTAATAAAATAAAATTGTTTCATTGATTCCGGTTCTTTAATTTTTAAAGAATGCTCACGGGAATAACAAAGAGGGGTATTCCAAAATTTTAAAATCCCTACATCGTCGATCGTCGGGCGCGGGCGTTCTTCGCGGAAAGGATCGTCGCGGAAGAGAGGGATCATCGCGTCGTCGCGGGGAGGCGTCGCGTCGTCGCGGAATCCGGTGTTGAGTCGGCGAGCTCAACGAACCAAGAACAACAGATTTAAATTATTAATATTTAAATCTGTGTTTCGTTTAAAACCAAAAGAAAAGAACTTGAGAGGAAACCCGAAATCACTCACCTCAAATGGTCGGTGATCGGAGATCGGAGATCGGAAGAACGTCTCGGACGAAGGCGTCGTCGATTTCCGGGTTCGGCGTTCTTCGCGTTCTTCGCGTTCTTCGCGTTCTTCGCGTTTTTCGCAAGGGAGAAGAAGTTACGAGGGTTCTCTCAAATATTCTCAAACGTAAAATAACCATAGGTAGAGCGTTGGCCTTATTTTATTATTACGCCAACGAATTTGAAAAACTGGTTAAGAAACGATCCATCAATTCGTTGAATTAATTCAACGAAAGAAACGACCCATTTAATTCACGAAAGAAACAGCCCATTTAATTCACGAAATAAACCGCCCAATTAAATGGTCTGTTAAGAATTTAGAAAACGCGTCGGTTGACTTCATTAAGACGGGTTTTCACGGGTGCGTTTCTTAGCGGAAAGAAACGGCGGGGCTCGTGCGGGCCCCACCTCACAAATATCCTACCAAGGGGGTAGGATATTTCTGGATAGAATCCTATCCAATTCAACTCAGTTCAAGCCGCCTTTAAGTTGCTTCAAGTGGCTTCCAAGTGGCTTAAGTGAAATAAAATAAAGTTGTCGCAAAATTATTTTATTTCTTAACTTTAAGCCCGAAAATTAAAAACCTCACCCGGGCAAACGCAACTCCGGAAGAGGCGTTTCTAAGCGAATACCGGTGCTGCGATTTCATCGGTGCCCTCAGAATTCGATTCCGGGCACCGGTTTCAATGTTAGAAAAACCCGCTCGTCCGTTCACTGAACGTACCTGAGCCAAACTTCAGAAAATGATTCTGGGCACACCGGGCCTCGGAATCAGGTGCCGTCAGAAACTGCGCTCTTGTAAAATTCCAAAGAAAATAAAGAGAGAAAAAAAATTCCTTGAAATTTACGGGTCTTTACATTACTCCCACCTCAGGACTTTACGTCCTCGTAAAGATACATCAAAAACTTGGGAAACAAATGTGGGTAATGAGCACGCATCTGAGCCTCCCACTCCCAAGTGCTCTCCTGGAGGTTCCCGTGCCGCCATCTGATGCGCACAAGAGGGATCGATCGCCCATGTAGGACCCGCTCCTGTCGATCCTCTATCTCCACTGGGACCTCCGCAAAAGTTGCTCCATCATCCACGTCTAGCTCCCCATAGTCAATGTTGTGTGTCGGGTCGTGCACGTATCTCCTCAGCTGGGATACGTGGAAGACGTCATGCACCCGGTGCAACTGAGGTGGTAGAGCCAGACGATAAGCCACCTCGCCAACCCTGTTGAGGACCTGGAAGGGTCCGATGAAGCGTGGAGACAACTTGCCGCCTCGGCCCAATCTCCTCAAACCACGTCGAGGTGAGACCCGCAAGAAGACATGGTCGCCACCCTCGAACTCTAGTGGCCTCCGCCTCCTGTCAGCATATGACTTCGGCCGGCTCTGTGCTGTCCTCATCCGCTCCTGGATGACCTGGACCTTCTCTGATGTGGCCCGGACCATATCTGGTCCCACAAGAGCTGCAAGATTTCTTCTTTGCCAATAAGAGAAACCTGATCTCATCCCCTGGATGAACCACATTCTTTGCCTAAAACAGTCAATCCTAACATGGATGATAATAATCCATACCAAGGATGACGTCGTAAGGCCTCGACGCTACTACTAAGAGATCCAACCGTTACTCTCGCCTCCAAGGGTTGAGTCACACTGTCGGCATCAGTGTGTGGTAACTAGTCTCCTCCAGTAGATGTCTCACAAGTGAGGGTCAAGTCAACAGCCAAAACTGGAACCTCTTAGTAACATCACGAAAGAGGACAGGAACGAAAATATCACAAAGGTATGCGTCTTTTATTATTTCAGCTCATAATACAAGACGCTACACAAAAGCAACAAGGAACCAGAAGTACAATGGACGTATCCACTAGTTCTGCTCCTGTCCATCTGCTCCCAGAGCTCCATGATCGAAGGCCTCGGCTTCCTGAAGATGAGCTCTCACATGTTCACCTACTCCCTGTGGTCGGGGCGGACCTCCTGGTGGTGGTGGTGGAAGAGCCTCAAAGCGTCTCCCACCTCCTGCTGCGCGGCCAGCTCCTCTGCCTCGTCCGCCTCCTCCCTGCGGACCGCCACGGTCGAACCTCTGCCTCTGCCTGGGAGGTTCTTCACTTAACTGTTGATCATCAGCATGGCGGGTCGGACAGTCACAAGCCATGTGACCAATCCCGCCACAGGAGTAACACTGCCCACTCTCGGCACGCCTGGCTCTGACTCCACCCCGGCTCCCCCGCACAACTGAGCCTGAGTCGTGCAGTCGACCACCGGTAGGTCTGGTCTGCCTGGAACCCTGAGTCATCTGTCGGCTACCTGCTTCCGATGACTCCGCTATCTGCCGCCCAGCGGCAGGTCTCCCTGTGGACTCAGCCAGGAAGCTCTCGATCAGAAGGGCTCGCTCTAGCACTCCTGCTTGGGTCGGGATGTTAAGAGAGATCAGCGATGCCCTGATCTCATGTCTCAATCCCTGCTCGAAGGTCCGGGACCGAAAGAAGGGGTCTCGTACCATGTCTGTCGAGTACCGAGAAAGGTCGGTGAACCTCGCCGCGTACTGAGCGACCGTCAAGCTGCCCTGCCGCAGCTGAAGAAGCTCCTGGATGCACACCGCACGGAGGGTGGTCGGGACGAACTCTGAGTGGAAGAGGCTCTCGAAGTCCGTCCAGATGAGGGTGGCCTCATCGTGTACCTGGAGCATCAGGCTCCACCATCGTCCGGCTGCTGTGTGCAGTAGGCTCGCCGCGAGGATCACCATGAGGTCTGCTGGTGTCCTCACTAGCCTGAAAACTCGGACGACCGCCTCCAGCCAGTCCTCGGCTGCCTGGGGGTCCGACTCCCCACGGAACCTGGGTGGTCGCTGGCGCTGGAACTCGTGCAGAGCTCCGAGGCGTCGTGCATCGTCAACTGCCAGTGCTGGAAGCATCGGGGGATCGGCGGGTAAAGGTACCACCGGTGCCTCTGCTGTCAACGGGCCCTGTACCGAGGCCTCGCCGCTCGGCGGGCTGTCGTCGCGCTCTACTCTAGGAACCCTAGCTGGCTGCTGTCGTCGTGCCATCTTGAAGAGGAAACAAGTATGCCACGGTCAGAACAGTATACCTGGTGAGCTGACACAAGTAATCACAAAGAAAACATGAAACACACATGCAATCAATGTTTTCGGGCATTAAGTCGGAAATCAGAAGTCAGGGTCCTGGTGTATGGATACGTCGGCCGCCGCACCAACACTGGACTCCATGGACTGATAACCACACTCAATACGCTAAACACTATTGCTTCACATAGGAGAAAGATCAGAGTCTGCGGTAGAACCGACCACCTCTGATACCAATTTGTCACAACCCGTCCTCGGGGCCCGTGCCGTGACTACCCCAAGCCCGCCTTCCATAGGCCAGGGGCTGGCGACTAGCACCAAGGCGTAAATCCCAGCAAAAAGGGAAGGCATTGCCTTTGAAAAGTAAACAAGCACCACAGAGTAAGCAAGCGGAAAAGTAAACACTAAGTAAAAACTGTACAAGCAGTGCTGAAAGTAAAAGGGGCCGGAAATACAAGCCCAACTGTAAAGTGCAACTGAAAGGAAAAACAGCAACTGAAAGGAAAAACTGCAGCGTTGAGCCGTCCTCTAGAAGTCCCACCTGAAGGGTGGGTACAGATAGCTCCAATGCTCCTCGGGTCCCGCCGTCCCCTCCGAGCACGTCTCACCCAGTGGTCCACCTCCAGGTACTGTCCTGCTCCGCACGCCTCCTCCACGATTAGCGCTGTCCGTCGTCTGCAACCAACACCACGAAGTGCGGGCATAGACCGTGCAGGGGTGAGTATAAGCTACTCAGTAGGGACCCCGAGACCCCCGAAGGTCTCCCGAAATCCACAAAGGATAATCCACAAAGGAAAGATACAATCACGAAGTAACATCTGACACGGCTTAGGTATATGCCCATACATATACCTAAGTCATCGATTTCCCGATCGGCTCCAACGTCCGAGCCCTAGCACAACCCAGTCCACACAGGAAAGAAAAACGCATACCCACGCAGGATAGAACAACACAATCCAAAAAGGAGAGTAAACAATAAATCCACACAGGATAGTTCAACACAATCCACAAAGGAGAGAAACACAAGATTCAGCTCACACAGGATTTTCATTATAAAAAACGTAGCTGCTGAAGAGCCCCATCCCTGAAGTGTACAGTGGTCCTGTCACGACTCCGAGATACTTCTCACTAACCTAAGACTGCTGAGATACTCCTCCTGTCGAGTACCGCGGGTCTGCTGCCAACTACCGGGCACTCCGTCCGCTGAGGGTCTGCTGCCAAATACCGGGGGCTCACCCAAATAGCCTACAAAGGTATTCCTCCAGTCGAGTACTGCGGGTATGCTGCCAACTACCAGGCGCTCCGTCCGCCGTGGGTCTGCCGCCAAATACCGGGCGCTCCGTCCACTGGGCTAGTCGACTCACTCCAAGTTGAGTCGGTCGAGCAGTCTTCAGGTCTCAGCCGGCTACACGGTCTCCGTACTCCGTACGCTCGTCTCCAGTATCGCGGGTCTGCCGCTACAACCAAGCGCACCACCTCTATCGAGTAAAACAGAAGACTCAGCTCACACAGGTATACTTCTTCGGATGATAATAAAGATGATCACTGAACCATCTAAGACGTCGGACCCACGAAGGATCGATAGGTACTAACCTCGCAGTGACCCACACAGGATCAGACCCACACAGGATCGGGCCCACGCAGGACCTGTATGAGTTGGCTCATACAGAACCGCTGAGTGATGACCCACACAGGATCAGACCCACACAGGATCGGGCCCACACAGGACCGGGCCCACGCAGGACCTGTAGCACTGATCCACGTAGGATCACTGAGTGCAGTAGTCGTCGCAGTCCACTGAGGATCTCTGCACAGTCGTCGTCGCAGTCCACTGAGGACCTATGCACGGTCGTCGTCGGAGTCCACGGGGGATCTCTGCACAGTCGTCGCAGCAGTCCACTGAGGATCTCTGCACGGTCGTCGCTGTCGAAGTAGCAGTCGCAGCCAGCCTAGGGTTACCGCACACAGCAAGCTCGTTCGGTAGGGTCCGCTCCACGAGCCGAGAGGCTGATACATCAACTGACACAAAGTCCGAAGTTGCTGTATCCAAAAGTTCCGTATTGTCAACAGGAACTCAACGTCGCAGACGGCGCGTCAATCGGACGCCCGGTCTGAGAGATATTGGCATTTTCGTCCCAGGGGCCCGGTTGGTTTTTAAGGCAAAACCAACCCGACCGCACTCCACCTGCGTCCAAACCTCGGGCAGAGTATGCCAAAAGATCCGTCTCACTTAGAGGAATTCAACAAAGCTGACGGCACGTCAATCGGACGTCCGTAGCTCAAGATATGAGCGTTTCCGCTCCGAGGGCCCGGTTGGTCTCGTGTACGAACCAACCCGGCCGAACTCAAAGTATTCTGAAACCTTAAGTGCGATATACCAAAACGACCGTCTCGATCCAAGGATCGTGTTGACGCTGACGGCGAGTCGTTTGGAAGCACGAAGCTCAAGTTACGAGCATTTGAACGAAAACGTCCGAAGAAGGGGGGTACGGGCCCGGGCCGACCCGACCCGGGTCCGACCCGGTTGTCCCGGACCGGCCCGGCCGGCCCGGCTCGGCCGGCTCGTCTCGACCGGCTCGGCTCGGCCGAGGGGCGCGGGTGGAAGCCGCGGGCGCAGCCCGCGGTCGAGGGAGCCGCGGCCCGCGTGCGGGCCGCGCGGGTCGTCAGCGGACGCGGCGCATTGCCGCGTCCCGACCGGAAGAACCGGACCCGCGGACCGCGGGTCTGCTGGCCGCCACCGCGGCTCAGCCACGGCGGCCTGTCCGGCGGCGCGCCGGGGCGCCGCCGCGCCAGCGACCCGCCTCGCCGGCAACTTCCGCGGGCCGCCGACGTCGCTCCGGTGGCCCGTTTTCCTTCCCGTCTGCACCGTTGCTCCTCCCGGGATCCGTTCTTTATTGCGGGATCGTCAAACGTCCGCTGCGGCATGTTCCGTCGTCGACCGTCAAATCCATGCAAAACGAAGAACGGCGGAGGGTCGTCGGGCCGTGTTCGTTTGGCCCGCACTCTACGCGTTAGAGATAAACAACCGGGAGAAAATTTAATAGAACGTTCAACACATGAACCAACAATTTTAATAAAATAAAATTGTTTCTTTGATTCCGGTTCTTTAATTTTTAAAGAATGCTCACGGGAATAACAAAGAGGGGTATTCCAAAATTTTAAAATCCCTACCTCGTTGATCGTCGCGCGCTGGCGTTCTTCGCGGAAAGGATCGTCGCGGAAGAGAGGGATCGTCGCGTCGTCGCGGGGAGGCGTCGCGTCGTCGCGGAATCCGGCATTGAGTCGGCGAGCTTAACGAACCAAGAACAACAGATTTAAATTATTAATATTTAAATATGTGTTTCGTTTAAAACCAAAAGAAAAGAACTTGAGAGGATACCCGAAATCACTCACCTCAAATGGTCGGTGATCGGAGATCGGAGATCGGAGATCGGAAGAACGTCTCGGACGAAGGCGTCGTCGATTTCCGGGTTCGGCGTTCTTCGCGTTCTTCGCGTTCTTCGCGTTCTTCGCGTTCTTCGCGAGGGAGAAGAAGTTACGAGGGTTCTCTCAAATATTCTCAAACGTAAAATAACCATAGGTAGAGCGTTGGCCTTATTTTATTATTACGCCAACGAATTTGAAAAACTGGTTAAGAAACGATCCATCAATTCGTTGAATTAATTCAACGAAAGAAACGACCCATTTAATTCACGAAAGAAACAGCCCATTTAATTCACGAAATAAACCGCCCAATTAAATGGTCTGTTAAGAATTTAGAAAACGCGTCGGTTGACTTCATTAAGACGGGTTTTCACGGGTGCGTTTCTTAGCGGAAAGAAACGACGGGGCTCGTGTGGGCCCCACCTCACAAATATCCTACCAAGGGGGTAGGATATTTCTGGATAGCATCCTATCCAGTTCAACTCAGTTCAAGCCGCCTTTAAGTTGCTTCAAGTGTCTTCCAAGTGGCTTAAGTGAAATAAAATAAAGTTGTCGCAAAATTATTTTATTTCTTAACATTAAGCCCGAAAATTAAAAACCACACCCGAGCAAACACAACTCCGGAAGAGGCGTCTCTAAGCGAATACCGGTGCTGCGATTTCATCGGTGCCCTCAGAATTCGATTCCGGGCATCGGTTTCAAAGTTAGAAAAACCCGCTCGTCCGTTCACTGAACGTACCCGAGCCAAACTTCAGAAAATGATTCTGGGCACACCGGGCCTCGGAATCAGGTGCCGTCAGAAACTGCGCTCTTGTAAAATTCCAAAGAAAATTAAGAGGGAAAAGAAAAAATTCCTTGAAATTTACGGGTCTTTACAGACAATCTTATGTTTAAAGGTCACATAGTAATTATTAGTTAATTGTGTTGTGATTTCGTGTGATTATATGACATAATTATTAGAAGGAATGTTCCATTGAAAACTTTGGGTTGTTACATTATCCCCCCCCCGTATAAAATTTTCCCCTCAACATTTCGTGTTATATTCTATGCTATAATCATGGGAGGGTAATTTTCTAGTATTTCATCCTCTAGTTCCCATGTTTCCTCTTCATACATATGGTTCCACCACCATATATTGGCTAGTTAAGTAGTATTGTTACATAGAACATTATCTCTATGATCCAAGATTATCACTGGCTGCTCCTCATCAGAAAGAGTATCCTCCAAATGTACCACCTCTAAAGAGATTACATGTATAGGGCCTGGTATGTACATCCTTAAGAGGGATAGATGAATGAAATTGTGTACTTTTGACAAGGTAGGTGGAAGTTCTAGTCGATAGGCCATAGCCCTGATATGATCAAGATTAATGAAGGGGTTAATGTACTTGGGACATAACTTCCCTTTCATTCCAAACCTCATGACCTTCTTCCTCAAAGATATGCATATAAATACCATGTCTCCAACTTGGAAGTCTAGGTCTTGTTGACAGTTGTTTTCGTAACTATTTTTTCGACTTTGGGCTGCCTTGATGTGCTGCTAAATGGTTTTCACCTTTTCCACTATTTCTTTAACCATTTCCGGTCCTTGCAGCTTATACTCACTGGCACCATCCCGATATGCTGGTGTTCTTCATCATTTCCCATAAAGGGATTCATATGGTTCCATTTAGATGCTAGAGTGGAAACTATTGTTATAGGTGAATTCAACCAGTGGAAGATGTTGGTCTTGTCCTGCTATTAATTCCCTAGAATGAACTCTGAACATTTGTTCCACTTTATGAAAAGTACACTCAGATTGGCCATCAATTTGAGGATGATAGGCCATACTGATGTTCAGTCCAGCGCTTTGAGCGTGCTAGAGACTTTTCCAGAACATCGAGGAGAATCTCGGATCACGATTGGGTATGATATATAGTGGTAATCAATACAATCATACAACTTCTTTTATGTAAATTTTTTAAAGTAGATCCAATGGGTAGTCCTCTTGAATTTTTGTAAAGTGAGTTGTCTTTGTAAGACGATCAACAATAACCCATATAGCATCATTTCCTCTGAATTTCCATGGAAGTACAGTGACTAATTCCATGGTGATGTTCTCCCACTTCCATGTTGGTATTGGCAGTGGTTGAATCATCAACCTAGAATTTTTCAATTCAGCCTTCATTTTTGACATACCAGTCACATTGATTTATATTCATCAATCATCCTTTTCATATTGTAACACCAAATGTTTTCTCATAGATCTCGATATTTCATTCTGATCAATGGGTTGATAGAGAAGGCTAAGCTATGTGTGTCATTAAAATTATCCTTCTTCATCTCTAGATTGGATGGTAGACATAATCATGACCAAAATATTACATCTACTTCCTCATCAATCATGAACCATGTGGATTTCCCATTTCTGATATCATCTACCATTTTCATAATTTCCATATCTTTTCTTTTAGCATCCTTTATTTTCTCCAAGAGGAATGGTTGATAAATCATTTGAGAATGGATTGATGATGTTCTTCTTTTAATGATTTCCATTTCCATCCTATACAAATATAAGAAGATTATATCCTTTTTGATTCTCATCATTGATATATATGTAGAATCCCTTCTACATAGAGTATTCTCCACCCTTTTCAACTTACTCGGATGGTACTGGATAGAGTAGTCATAGTATTTGATGGGATCTATCCATTTTCACTGACACATATTATTCTCTTTTTGTGGGAATATATATTTGAGATACTTGTGGTTAGTATACATCTCACTCTTCTCCCCAGAGAGATAATGCCTCCAGATTTTTAATGCAATGATGACTACTGCCAACTCCAGATCATGGATTGCATAGTTTTTCTCATGGATTTTTAGTTTCCCTAAGGCATAAGCTATGAAATTATAATTTTTCAATAGGAAACATCCTAATACCTTCTTTTAAGCATCACTATACACTACAAAGTGTTCTATACTTGTTATCAGTGTGAGTACTGGTGCAATTATTTTCCCTTTTTTCAACTCCTTAAAATAGTCTTCACATTCCAGAGCCTAGAAAAACATTACTCCTTTCCATGTCATCATGGTCATTGGGATTTAAAATCCTGAAAAGGTCTTCAAAAATTGTGAATAATACCCTACGAGACCCACAAAGATGTAGATCTCTATTATAGATATTGGCTTGGACCACTCTTTAGTAACCTTTATGTTGGAAGGATCCACAGATATCCCATTGCTGGTGATAACATTCCCCAAGAATGATTCTTCCTCCATCCAGAACTCACATTTACATTAATTTTTATATATCTATCCCATGGAAATGTTTTTGACACATTATTCTAAAGATAATCATGTTACTATTTACTAATAGAGTATATTTGAATATCATCAATAAAGACTACCACAATTTTTCAGTGTAATCTCTAAATACTATATTCATTAAATCCAAGAAAATTTATGGAGAATTATTGAGTCTGATGGGATTCACTTTGAAATCATAGTGTCCATACCTCTTTCGAAATGCATCCTTGAAATATCTTCCTTCCTCACCATTAATTAGTGATATTTCAACCGAAGGTCCACCTTAGAGAAATAACTAGCCCCATGAAGTTGATCGAGAAAGTCATCTATATATGGCATGGGATACTTTTTATTTGTCATGATTTTATTGAGATGACAATAATAAATGTAGATGTGCAATGATATATCCTTATTCACAATGAAGAGGATAGGTGTACCCCATAGTGAAGCACTAGGGCATATAAAACCCTTCTCTAGATTCTCCTATAATTGCTTCTTCATCTCTTCCATATCTACGGTGGTCATTCTGTATGGTGTCATTTTTATAGGTAGATATCCAAAAATATGTTCATAGTGATCTCAACCTCTCAGTCAGGAGGAAGAATAGGCAACTTATCAGGGAATATAATTGTGTAATCATTTTAAATGGGCATTTCTACAGGAATGATTTTCTCATTTCTCCTAATCCATTAAGCTAAACAAGGTTGCTTATGAGGAATTAATATCAACACTTGAGAAAATGATTCTAAAAGATATTCATCTTCTTCCTTACACTTGTAATGTCTTGGAGGATTCTTTGGGATGTGGAGAGCGATCTCACTTTCTCAATAGATGATGTAGTCTTTATATAAATATATTCAATCCTTACCCATGATAGAATCAAAATTTACTAAAGGAAGTATGATGAGATTTTATGGGCTGTTCACTCCCCAAAAGTTAAATAGGGAGGAGTTATAAACCATGGATGAAATAATTTTTTCTATTCTCTATTCTAAGAGATAACTTACCCTCCAATTTTTGTGGTGGTGTTTCAATAGTTTTACTAATCAAGCTATATATGAAATAATGAATAGGACTAGAATGAAATAGTACATTCTATATTCTTGATTGAATAAATAGTTTACCTATCTCCACATAGTTTTATGGATCCACCTTAGTAGTAGTGATAGAATAAGCCCTTCTATATTTCCATGGAGGTTGTTGTTGATTTCCTCTGACAATACCTGGCTTAGGGAAATTGTTTTCATAATGCCAATGTCCCTTATATTTGTAACACTACACTACAGGCTGAGTGTTGATATGAACCTTCTATTTGTTATCCATATTTGGTGGGTTCATCATATCCCTTCGGTAGTTCTTGGCTAGATGTCCCATTCATCCACATTTGTATCATTTCATGGTTCCCTTTAGAGAGTTCCAAAGATGCTTCTTCCCACCACTTTTACTAGTGTGATATTCGGGAATCTTTCCATCATGGGATTTGTTTGTTGAACCACCCATGTTGTTCTACATTTTCCACTTCTTATCACCAGGACCATGATATAACAAAAATTATCCAATATCCATTTCATCCTTGAGGGAACAACTAACAATCTCCTCATAACTATCAATGTCTCTAATTTTCAACACTTTTCATAGACTTGGATTTATTCCACTAAAGAAGTGATCCACCATGATTTCAGAGTTTAAGACTAATCAATAGGTGTACCTTACAATCAGTGCGATGTTTTCCTCATACACCCTTATGGGCTCATCTTCATTCGCCATAAAAAATATAGACCATCAGTATGAATTTATATTCTTCCAAGCACTAGAGGACGAAGAATATATTTTAAATGGAGTTAATATAGTGTTTTGTGAGTATGGGATTAGAAGATCCACTAAAAAATGGAGGCCATTTCCACATGAAGGATTCTCCAGCTACATTCTCTTTTCATGGAGGAGGAGGGTGTTCCTCATGATTCATATTATTATTCATAACTTGATCCAGGTGAGAAAGTACTATCATGATGTTTTCTACAACTATTACCATCGTATCGGGCATATCATTAGGGAAATATTCACATTTCCCATCAAATTGTTGTTGGAACATGTTTTCCTATTTCCAATTACTATCTACAAAAATGAACATACCATTAGAGTGTTTGAATACATAGATATTGAGAATAAAAAGAAAACATTTGACATAAAATTATAAACTTTTAATGGAGAAGTAAATCCTAACATGTGAATACTGATGTTTAAATCTTGGTTATCCTTGATAAATTTCCGAACATATATTCTTATGGGATTTTTTATTCCATTAATAATGTTTTTTACTAAGAAAATGCATTCACAAAAGAATATCCACTAGGAGTGTCAAACCAAGAGTGCAACAATGACCATTTTCATGTACCAGGATAACATGGGTTAGGCACAAAATCCCTTGTTGGATTTTTCACACCTAGGTAAATTTATGACATTTCCACCTCAACCACTTTGTTTCAAAACAGGGATGTATTTGTTTGATAAATCACTTACTCTAAAATTACCATATTTAATGGTTGTTTTATTGTAATTAGTCTCATCCATATTGTTCTCACTACGGGGCTATGTTCATAATCTACAAATATAACTAGACCATACTCTAATACCAACTATAGAAACCCTATACTTTTTTCATTACAGTACATGATTTTAAGCATCATTATACATTAGAGTTCAAGCCAAGGATCGAAAATTTTGTTGTCTTGGAAGACTAGCTAAAAAATCAAACATTAGTAAAAAATTAATTTAAACTCCATAATGATCTAATATCATTCGTTTTTCTCATACATATTCATAGATTACCCTGGGAAACACGTGAACAAAGGGACAAGCTAAAAATCCCAGTAAGGGAGTACACATAAGAATAAAGAATTAGAACATGGGTTAGAAGGAATGAAAAAATGATAATAAATCATGGAACATATGTAATCATAAAATATAACACATGGTATCAAATAAACATTGAATCATAGTAATGTGCCATAAAAATAAAACATGACTTTAGTACAAGTCAAGGCTAACCGCCAATATCTTTTCACATAGTAGCATAAGGCAAGGCTAACCTTCAAGACCATCACACATAAAATATCATAAGACTAAACATTAACTAATGCATTGGATTACTAACTAGATGCACCCATTTTAACATTTCATAAAAAAAATTTCCACATAATTAATAATACATAATCAATCAAAGATAAACATAAGGGTTACACATGGAAAGAATTGGGTACCACAATCATGTCGTAAAGCATTAGAAATGGGCGCAATATAAAAGTGTCCATGAAAGAAAAGAATTAGAACATACATGGACATTAAAAAGGGTACAATATGCATATATCATAGTGAGTTATGTCAAACATAAGTGACAACATATAGGAAATATATGTATGAAATGTTATCCTTAAATCATTTTTTTTGCGTTTAAAGAAAATTCTATAGATATTTTAAAATAGAAAAGGGACAATCATTTATATAAATCCAGAAGTAAACCATGAATGTTTTCGTAATAAAAAGGATTATTTTATAAAGTAAATTGTGGACTATAAAATTTTATGTAGTGAACATGAAATCAAGTAATAATTTGGGAAGTTCTTTAAAAACAGGTTAGCTTATTGGGAAATATCGAGGCGGGAATCACTTAATAATATGTACATCCCAGTAAGAAAATGATGAAGGGAACATGTTAAATTAGTTTGGAACCATCACAAAACATTTATATGATTAAAATAATATTAATATATAAGCTTAGTTCTGTAATAATAAATATAAGGAAACCCTAAATAATGGAGGAGGTTCGGGTTGAATCCCATACAGAATATCGACATGGTATCATGTGTACATTAGAGGGAGTAATGAGAGAGAAAAGGGTTAAAAATAATTTAAAAATCATAAAAAAATGTATGGGAGGATTTATATAATGCCCCTAAATTAGTTATTACTCATAAAATGGAAGATCATAGATGACAT
This sequence comes from Viscum album, assembly GCA_963277665.1. Lineage (NCBI taxonomy): Eukaryota > Viridiplantae > Streptophyta > Magnoliopsida > Santalales > Viscaceae > Viscum > Viscum album. Next base: position 645,143,971 of record OY728127.1, read on the forward strand.
TCTTGAATAAAAGTGTAATCGAAAGGATCCCTTACCTTAAGTCTGATGGTGTTCTCCACTTGATATAAATGACCTGAATAATAAAATTAGTTTCATTAATGAATAATTAAAAAACATATAATATTTTTAAAAATATTTATTATAACCTTTATATGTTCACTTATAACAATTTTGATTGGTTATGAGGTTCAATTTTATTGTCCAGGTCCATTTGTTTCCATTGTTTTTGTGATTAGTTAACTTATTTTCATGGACATATAATCATCTAACATGGGGATGATTGCCCATAATTTGTGTTATTTTTTTTATTGAACATATATAATGTTAAATGGTTGTAAATTTAATTTTTTAAATTTTAGTGAAGTCAAATCATTATATAAAACATTAGAGATTGCCTTTTGGGTTAATTCGTGGTTTTGGCCACAATGAACATGTTTAGGTTTATAAATAAGGAAAATGTGTAAAAGTGCATTCTTGAAAAAATGATGAGGCATAATACATATATTACAGTCATGTTAAACCATGAAAATGGGTTCATGACCATAATTGAATTTGGTAATAGAAATTGAAAACAAATCGTCATTGAATATGGTATATTAACACATATCATATTTTGTCTTTACTACTAAAATAAAAGAAGAGTAAATGAGAGATGATAATAAATTATTAAATTATCATTACATAATTATAGTAAATTTAAGGTACTAGATTTCACATAACATTTGGATAAGGATTGGTAAGTATAGAAAATAAAAAAATAAAAATGAGAATAAAAAGAAAGAAAATAAAAGGGGAATTTACCTCTAGAATAAATATTCCTTGAGAGCCTCTTAAGGAGAAAGGATTTGGTTTTTTTAGGATACCAAGGGATATTGGACATGGGGGTTCATCTTAAAGATATATTTGGTCATAATTTAGGAAAGGAACATGGCATGATAGGAGTGAAGTAAAGAGGGTGGAAGATGTATCATTTATAGCGGTGGAGAGGAGGGTTTTCATAATATTATAATCATTAAAATATTATTTTCCCATAAGACAAGAAATAGTGATGTTTACAAGGAAATGAATATTAATAAATGCATGTGAGTTTAATATTTGGGTTCTTACATCAATTATGATGTCAATAATAGTTTATTTTAATTATAATGTTTTTATACTGTAAATTAATGTTTTTTACTATTCACCAAAATTCACATATTTTAGAAAAATTCCAAAAAATTCACCATAAACATTTTTGACATGTATAATAAAAAAAATGAAATACATTTTTCAAAAATAACATTTGTAAATATAATTAATTTAATTTTTAATTAAAATCATAATTTACTCTAAAAATAACTATATTAAAACATTTATTTTCTTATTCCCATATATAGGTATATTATACTTGAAATTTGAATTTTATTTATATACTACCATAGTTAAGGTTACTATTAATTAGGGTATGTCACTATTCATAAGAGTGACAATATTATTCATAAGAGTATGTTACTATTCACCAAAAATTAAGTTGGACATATTAGACTCCCAATAAATTACTGATCGCCACTGTGTATGTTAGATTTTTGAAATTCAAATCATAGAAGTTACAAAATTATGTTTAAAGGTTACATAGAACATAGTAGTTCATATTTTTGTGATTTAATGTGATTATATTACATAATTATAAGAGTTAAATTTCTATTAAATACTCTGGGCCGTTAGAGTGAAAGACATAATAGATAACTACCCTAAATAAATAGTATGTTATATTTGTGAAATTTTTATTAATATGTTAGAGGAGACCACCCACATCGAATATGGGAATGAATGGGTGGTGAAGTATTTTAAGGTAATAATAAAAATCTGTGTGGGCCCCCACTATAACAAGAAGATCAAAAATATTGATTTGTGGTATTGGGAATCAAATACTATCTCCTCAGTAATTATGTAAGAATGTACATGATTAACAATGTGTATATTAACCAGTTAATTTAATCTATTTTAATTGGTTTCATTGGTGGGTACATAGTAACTATCAAATATAAAATTATTATCTTAAATATTAACTAGTAAAATTTTTATTTGATGGGAGAATCGCTATCTCGGTTACCCATACTGAGTTTCATTTCTCACACTTTCATGCACACTTACATGTTTATGCACTTTCTCTCATACAAATCATCATATACAATCAGAGATGTTATTCGATGTTTTGGATGTACTAGATACTTGGTTGTGGATATCCTAGAGTCATTGTGTGGGTGGACATATCATATTTTCCCATTAAATGTTTTTATTATACCTCATGTGTTTATTATGAGAAGTTATGTTGTGTTATGGTATTTTGTAATTTGTACGATGCATTTTGTGGAGTTGTGATTTAAAATTATGTCATATATGGAAATATTTATAGATATTTTCTTTTATTCAGTGTATGGAGATGTGTTCTAGTATTACACCAATTTTATATAAAGGTAATTCCTCCCACTTCATTATACTTCTACCTCTACACCAGTCACTAAACCCAATCCTATTGAGGATGGGATTTTGGAGTTCACTTCTGGTGATTCTTATACATTTAGCTAGAGCTCTAATTGTGTTGAAAAATATTAGTGATTTTTTTAGATAATATATTTCATGTGGATTGAGATTGGAGTTATGTATATGTATGGTTTTTTTGGTAACTAATTCATACAATGTTAAGTGGGTTAGGTTATATGATTCCAGGATTGGGAAACCAGAAATTAGATTTGGTGGCCAACACATTTCAATGTATGGACTCTAATTACCATTCGACTAACTCAAACGAATAATTATATCTTTATGGATTACAGTTATGTCAGTTCATACATCATATAATAATTGGAGAATTTTTATTTTGATAACATAGTATACTAATAATAGTGATATAACTTTATAAAATGGATATAGCCTTTATCATGACTATTTATATGTTATAGGTGTGGTATATACCACTTGGGAATAATCTGAGATTTATAACTACTCACAATGGTGAATGTTATTCTAGTTGATACTATATCAATATTTCATGGGACTATCACACACATAAATTTCTCAACAACTCCCTGTCATTGGGATAAATATTCTTGAGGGTATGAGTGATCGATATATTCATAGGGTTAGGTACTTCATTCATGATCAATCATCGATGAGGTGTTGGTCACCTGTATACATGAGAGGATCATATACTCCATTAGTTATTATTTCATCGAAGAATCATGGGTCCACACTATGATGGATGGGGTTAGTTACTCCCCTATTAATTGGGGTTTTTATCCTCTGTCAGTGGAGCATATACTCCACCAATGATTAGGGTGCGGGACCTCCATAAACAGATTAGGTAATCCTAAATTGGTTTTTGGTCCTTTATATGGAATAAGTACTCCCTAGATGGCTAGGACGTGCGTCCTCCATCAGTAGAGTGAGTACTCTCTCAATGAACAGGGTGTGGTTCATCCACTTATTGTGCAGGTTTACCCTGGGAATGTTACATATTTCATCAATTCCATGTCTCAGTAATTAGTGAAAAATTTTCAAGTACAAGATCATTTTTATTATCTCATTACTAAGGGTGTTTTTCTAATAATTCAATTTTTTTTACATTTTATATCTTCCCATGCTCTATCAATATAGGAAAAATTATTTCACTACGATTTGGTGCCTAATAGAGCGGTCCTGATCAACAACTCTACTTGTTTTATTTTTGAGGATGAAAATATTTATCAGTGACCAGGAAGTAATATCCCAGGTTTACGCATTAAGAATGAATTATCTAGAATTCAAAATTTGGATCAATTTTTTAGTATATTATATTTATTACGGTTATTAAATGTCAAATAGTTCAACTATATGTATTTTTTATAACGAGAATTTGGGAAAGGAAATTAAGTTAATCCAGTCATAAGACCACTAAAAGTAAAATATAATTTTCACATAAATTGTATTATTGATTTTAAAGTGGACTTCTTTATTGATCCAAGAATGTGGTGCTTCCTTATCTATTAGATTTTATGCTTGGCCTTTCACAATAACAATTTTATGTGTTTTTGGTGAAAAATATTTAAATTTAATTAATAATATTAATCTACAAACTACTTACAAAAATAAAATTTAAGGTTTTATGAAAACCCTATACATATTACCTCATGATCATAGTGTAAGAGATAACAGAAGGTGATAGTGTATCATAGGAGAGTGAATAACTACAATGAATATGGGCATATTTAATTGATTATGAAATGTTTATTCAATGTTATTTTAATGAAATCTCTCATTGAATTGGAATATGGTTGGGCTTTGAATTTTTAATTTATTTTATATAAAATTATTATAAATAATTTAATTCAAATTGATTATATTAATTCATTAGTGAATTAACCGTATAAATTAGATTCATGGTTTATGTGATATCTAAGATATAGGTTTAATCATCTGAAATTATATCTTCAATTAGAATTAGATATTTAAAAAACAGAAAATTGAAATTATTCAATGTTGTTCTTCATATAAAATTATCCTAATGTCCATGTAATATCTTGAATTCAATGAACATATTTTGGGATATTCAATAGAGATGTCAGATAATCTAAAACATCATTATTCAATTAGATGCACATATATAAATAGAATGATGAACCCTTTTGGATATATTTTATACATGTTAACATAATTTTTAAGAACTATAATCATATAATTCTGACTCCTCGATGATGAGATATTTTAGAGAGAATTTGTAGAATTAAAAAAAATCCCAATTACATTTTAAGTTCTTAATGGTCTCATATGGATGAATTATTTTATAAATTTATTCTTCTTATTGAGAGTAAAATATATCCTTTTTTATTTTAAAAACCTAAAGCATTGATTTTGAGAAAACATAGAAATATTTTTTATGGATTCATTTGATAATTTTATAGTGAAATATTCATAAAAACGAGTTATAGTGTATACCATATCTTCATGTAAATCCCATAATGTGATACACCTAACGGCATTGGAAACAAAACCTTTAGTTTTTCAATGTAGATGATAATATTGAGAGATATATTGGCTTTTAACATTATCAATTTAGTTTTACATAATAAAAAAAATGAATTTTGGTAATAAGTGATGACATTTTATGATCCATATATTGATATTTTAATATTGGTGATGTTCCATAAGACACATTTCCATTATAGGGTTTAGGAAACATGCAATAGTTATAATGATTAATGATCTAATAGAAGTAAAAAATGAATGATGAAATTATTAAATCTATGAGATCTATGATTAGGTGTACTATGAAGGCCATAAGAACAATTTATTATATCGTGATCTGGCCCAAATTTCATAGGTAAGTCCTATCAATCTATTGATGGTTGAAATCAGGAGGGACATGGAATGTGGTATAATGTTAATCATCCTGATCTTTTAGATCATTTGATCAAATAGAAATAAGGTGTATAAAGAAAAACCTAATCATATCAATATGTAACGGCATGTGGTGGTTCCATTTGGAACCCCCCTCATTCATATGATACACTCAATGTGTGTTAGATAGCACAATCTTGATATTTTGACACCAGAAGGAGCATCAGAATCTTTTATATATTCTAGATCTAATGAAAACTAGTTTGGGACATTTTGTAATTGTTTAATAGGTTAGTTTTTAATGACGTGAGTTTAATTATAGAAGTTATTTTTACTTAAAAGTTTATAATTTAATGATAATATAACTATGTGACGAGATGAATGATTTAATCCCATCCATCAGAATATGATTTAATGAAGGTATAATATTAAATTTGATCACACAAAACACTAATAAAGGGTAATAAAACAAACCTATCATATTTATGAAAAATAATATTATTTTTAATCAATAATAATATTTTATAATGAGATGACTAAATATATAAAGTGTGTAATTTAATGACATGTTATGTGAAATATTTATTAAACTAGTATAATTATGAAAAATAAATATTTTTACTCAATGAGTGGGAAATAATCTCTATTAATAAGTGGATTATTTTTAAGGGATGGTAAAATATAATATTCAGAAATGGGAATAGTATTATTAAAATTTGTTATTGAATTTTCTTATGAGGTGTCAATTATCATAAAGTGGAATAATTTTTATAATTATTCTATAATGATGATAAATGGGGAAATGAATCATAATTAGAGTATTATTAATGTATTTTTTTAATTAAAATATAATTATTAAATTAATAATAGTTTGACACAATGGATTATTAAATAATTTCTAATAAATAGATTAATTTAACCTAATTGATACAAATATTATTAAGTTTATAATATTTCTACTAATGGTTATATATATTTTGTAATTAGTTATAGAGTAAAATAATATAAATTGCGATAAAATTGGATAATGAAGCAAAAGATCAAGAAATAAAATATTTTATGATGGATACCCATTATAGAGGTAAAGTGAATTTTTTGTGGTTATAAATATTTGGGAGGTTTTGTTACATTAATTATGGAATATTCACAGGTAATGATATAAAAATATAATCATGTATTTATATCTCTTGTTAAATTGGGGAATTGTATAAAAGAAATAAATACTAATATTATAATGATTTATGAATATGATAATGTTATTAATTAACTCCCAAAGAAGAAAATCTTAGATAGTGGAAAAAATTAAAAACTAGAAATATAAAATTATATCATTGGTATCATTATAATTAAATTATGATTAATGATAATATTGATATGTAATGAGAAAGGGGTATTTCAAAGTAATTAATTGAAAATATTAAATTCATTCCATTATAATATGAATAAATTTGGTGTATTAATGGATGTAATAATATAAAATGGACTTGATGAAATGATATTTGAAATTAAAGAATATATGTATGATGTTATGGGTGTTAAATAGAAAAAAAACTATGTCATGAATATTGTATTATTTTATAAAGGTGAGAGTATTTGTACATATGTGAATATGCAATTTGGATGGAGTTGAATCATGTTTTGATGATGAATGTAGCTAGTAGGGGACTATAATGATGCTAAAGAACATATTATTTATGTGTTTCGACATAGAGGATGGTTGTTATTTCATCCCTTTCTAGCTATAAAATACTAGCTATCAAAAATCAATTTTCATAATTAAATAAAGGGTGTATTTATAAAAGAATGTAACAACTAATTGATGTGGGTGGTGTTTTTAGGAAAATAGAATTCCACACTATCTTCCTTCGTGTTATCCATTTTACTTCAAGAAGAATATATTACCACAACTTTAGAGTTCAAGAGTTTTTTAATAATCTATGGGGATTCTGGTGGATGGTGTACTACTTATATAGGAAAGAGTTGCCTGGATAGCACTATATGATCTATATCAAATAAAATCCACCAATAGGTAGTTAAATTTCAAATAGTTACAAATGTTTATTATATATTTTTCATATATATATATATATATTATGCTGATTGGTCATTCATTTTAATATGTTTCTTATACTATAATGTGAATATAATTCTCCTAAAATACCCATTAGTGGTACCATATCCACCAACATCATCGATTAAACATGTTTTTATACATATTTTATAGATAATATGTTTATAGTAAATTGATATAGTATATTCAATAATATTTTATATAAATTGGGTATATTTTATCCATTGGATCACTCATCATTTGATTTTTATATAGGATTTTTTAAATTGAAATTCTTAATTTTACTCGATGAGAATGTATGGATTTATATATAGTAGAATAAAATAAAAGAAACCATGGGTTTTATAAAATTTCATAAGAAAGGATAAGAGTTATCTTAGGATACAAATATTGTTTCGGGTTTTAAAAACTTGATTATTTAATCAAAATGATGATATATGTGATATCAATGAATATTATTCAGTTCAACTATTGCAGAAGTATAGTTCCAATCTTATGATGTGATTTAATCATAGCTTACTATAGATAATAAAATTAACTATCATAAAATAAAATATGTCTAAATATACAAAATATATTATCATTTCATGTAAAATTCCTATATTTAAAGAAAATATTTTTAAAAATATTTAAAAAAGATAAGTGTCACTTATGATGCATTTAATATTTTTATTCCGAAATAAAACATAAAATTTGTATATTGGTAACTTTTCTTTGGGATTTAAATAAAATAAGTTGTTATTTATTTTTTTCATTTAAATAATAATTTATATAAAATGTTTATATGTTGGGAATATAATTTATGCATAATTTGTTTTTACAAATTGAATCATATAAAATTTTTATACCATGAATTAAATTCTAGGTATGATAACATAAGATTTAGTTTTAATATTCCTTGGCATAGATTTTTTATGATCTCCTATGATTTAAATTTCATGTTTAGTATAGTTTATGCTTATTACGTGTTAGAGTTAAGATGGATTAATGGTTTCTCTTGTGTAATGTATAATTGGGTGGATGGAATTTGGGGAAATCTACTCACTAGATTATAAGCTTATGCACTATTTAGAAAATCATGGGTCTACTACCTATAACCCCAAGATTACTCTTTTAGAGATTATCAATTTAATATAATTAAAAACCAATATGTGAAATGGTTTCCTATACTTTATTCATAGAATGAATTTTGAAACTCGTAAATATTTTTTGCTACTTTATTTGGATGAATAACAAAAAAATGTGAGTTATATGAAAATATTCACATTAATATTATTGTAATATATTGATTTTGTGGGATGAACAAGGATTACAAAAACTGAATCATGAAAACAATGAATTCATAAAGAAATAAGACTCTAGATAACTATGATTTCATGTGATTAAATAGTTATGGATTTAATAATCATGTGATGTTTATTAAAATTTCTAGACATGAAAAACCACTAATATAGGAAGTGAGATATTCCCTATAAATAAAACACTTGTTAAGAACTTGATCATCCAAACTTGCTATTTATGATAAATTAACGATCCCATGGTTTATCTGGTCTAAGGAATACTAGGTATGGGTTACCCTTTCAGGATTAGATTCCAATATTCAATTTTATTCTTTGGGTTAAACATGGATAAGAAAATCTAATTGGATTAGGATACCAGGGGAATAAATTTGAGTTTGTCCCTATGATGGATTTGGGGAAATAGTTTCCAACTCATTTATCTGATATTAATTTTTTATATAATATGTATGATTTCCTACCTAAATAGTAATGTGATGGTATTAAATCTAAAGAAACCAAAAACATAGTGAAATATGAATCTTGGACCACTAAAGGTAATTGTTTCCGGGGATATGATTTTAGTTGGTTCACTTTTATTAAAAATATAAAAATTAAATGATATTAATTGATATGATAAGCCTCAATCATAAAACACATACAAAATAAATAATTTTACATTAATATTCATATGATATATCAATAAATAATATTATTGAATCTATAGGTTTAGTTTATTCGCAGAATAAATACATAAGACAACTTATTTTATAAATATTATTCACTATTTCACATAAATAATATTTACACATGATACTCTAATATAAACATCATACATAATAATATTCATCATCCCCAAAGGAATGGAATCGTAAAAAAATAAGGAGTAAAGATGCTCTGTATGAGTAAACATAAGTTATATTAATAAAATATCATATGTTACCATAAGGTGAATATGTGGTTTTGAAAAGATAATTATGCTACTTGAGCATGTCATTAGGAAGTAATACCTAATAAAAAAACGATCATAAATCATGAATCATAAAATATTTCAATCAGAATAAAATAATTAATAAGTCAATCGTGTTTAGAAAAATGATTCAATAATCTTGGACCATGAAATCATTACACATATGTGAATCATAGCATATAAATTTAGTAAAAAAATAAATATATTAAATAATTTCTTATGTAAAGGCTCATACCTAATACCATAATCACATAGTGGATAATGTCCCAAAACATATTTTATTAGGTTCAGTCCTTAGTCCCTTATATACCATACCATGTGATATTATTCTTTTCCAAATGAATTAGAGGAATATATAATTATTATCCTACTTTTCACATAATATAAATAAATTCATATATATCTGTTATGGAAAAAAATTATATTTCCAATAGAGCATAATTATCCATTAAAAGTGAAATAAGTTTCATGAAATCATCACAATGAATAAAAATGAATCTCTTAGAGAAATGAATTAGATAAATCCATTGAAACGTATCCCCATAAAAAATTAGAAATATTAAATGGTACTAAAATAGATGAAAATCAATTTATAAAAGTACTAAGATATTTATAATAAAATAAGGAAAAAAATATCCTTAGTAATTTGATAATTTAATGAATAAAAAATTATTTTAATTATTTTAATAAAAATTATCAAGGGAAATAAAAAATACTTTAAAAAGTCATAATAAAATTCAAAAGAAGATTTGTAACAAAAACCAAATAAAATTTCGGCAAAAAGAGACCATGTGAAAAAAGATAAACAATATTCTTTTCTCAATATTATAATGAAAATAAAATTCAACAAAAAATTGCATTATAAAACATAGAATCATGAATTAATAAATTGAGAAAATATTATTAAAATTAAGGGCATGAAGAAAATGATTCCCAACTCAAAATAAGAGATAAGGCCAACTCCAATAACGAGCATTGTTTTATTTGAAATATGACCCAAATGGAGAAGAAATGAAAAAGGAGATGACAGTAAAAGATAACACCATAGAAAAAAAAAATTGTGTTTTTGAGAGGAAAAAAATATAATTTCCCACTAGTGGAATTTTATCATATAAAATATGAATTTTAATGATAGATTTGAAAATAAACCTTACATTTCATTTTCACTTGGCCGAATATTATATAACTCAATATATAATTAATTTAGTTTTGTTAAAAATATATATAAGAACTTTAATCAAATTTATTTTAAATAATAATGGAATTTAAAATTCCATATTACCCATATATAAATTTTTTCTTTTTAAATTATTATTTTGGTGTTAATTGTACTGTTTGTCCACGCATTCTTTAGTTTTGTGATTGTAGTCTGTTCATTTTGATCATGGATTCATCACCTAAAGAATATTCATGTTTTTTATATTTTTTTATATTTTTGGTTTCCTATTCCCATTTCATGAAATTTTGGGTGATGGATCTCAAATAATTCATTAATATATAGATTTTAGTGATTATTGAATAAAAAAAAATTAAATTTAATACTGAATTTATTTTATTATATTTCAAAAAAAAATTCATAAAAAAATATAGAATAAAAAATTAATACAAAAAATTAGTAGAATTTATGTTTTCTTAGTAATTCATGATGTGAATGTTATAAAATATTCATGTTGGTGATAAAATTGACCCAAACAGAAGGACATTATAAATAGTGAATGTGTATGACCAACTAATTTTATAGTAATAATATCACATTATTTAAGAGTAATAAATTTTAAAATATTTTATGAATGTTATAAATTATATTTTGGAATAGTTAGGTGAAGATGATAACGAACAATTATTAAGGATATGATAACACCATTTTTAAGGCTTGAATATTCTCTTAGAATGCCTCTTAGAATGGATAGATTTTAGAATACTTCTTATGACCATAGTTTCCCAAATGTGGGAGAATATGAATAGGGAGTTAATTTGGGGAGGAATTAATGATTAAACTGAAGGGAAGGTGTGGGTTGAAGTGGGTATATTTTTGTCCATTTTATATGTGATCTTTAGTGACATTTTGACAAATGAAAAATCAATAATGATTAAGGAATGTAATTTCTCATGAAAAGTGTCTCAATAATAGACCAAGGATGAGGGGAGGTCCTGAATTCCCCCATAAAAACATTTGACAGTTTTTTTTGTTATTCAGTAACTTTATAACTCATTTAAAATCATTTACCTCATTTAACCGTTTACCATGGAAACTCACTTTTATATCCGTAACTTATTTTCTTTTCAGAAATTGAAATTGACCATATTAACTAATTTTAATTCCATGATTCCAAAAATGATTTATTACAATTAATTTATATAATTTATTAATATTAAATATCAATATGAAATTCAAAACACATAAAAAATAATATAAAGAGGACAATATTTTATGCATAAAAGTGATTTTATTCTTGTTACATAAAAAAATCATCAAATGAACGTTATATTTATATATTCTACAAATTTAATTATGTTTCACAATCCAAATATGGGAAATTTATCTTTTAAAAAATACATATAATATATAATGAATAAAATTAATTATAATATTTTTCATTAACCATGAATCATTAAATTATTATTATTTATGGCTCCTCCAATATATAATATATGTAATTTACCTATTGATTACACATATATTTATTATTTTAAATCTATTTTATTTAAAAAAAAATTAAATAAATAAAAATCATTTAAAATACACTATATAAAAAATAATAATTTCCATTACATAATATATATTTGAAAATAAATTTTTATATTTATTAATTTATTCAAAAAAAAATGTTAATTCAATTTCAAATATTTGATCTATCAGGAAATATTTTCTTCTAATTTTATACAACTCAATAAAAATATTGGAAACAATTATACCAAGTGACCATGTTTCCATTGACCATATTTTAAATTACTATATATCCAATGACCATATATCAAATAACCATATAACAAATGACTATATATATAATAGTCATATTGCATTCTTATATATATCCTTACATATATCACTAAAATAAACCATCATATTTTCTAACTTCATTTTCAATATATTTATCATATATTTAAATTTTTTTTTATAAGACCAAGCAACAAGGCTTCATATAACTAAAGAATAGAAAAATGGGTTACAAAATTCTGAAGCAGGGAATTTTAAATTTATCTCTATAAATGGTAGGGAGAAACTCACGAGGAGTATTGGAATGATAGGTGCTAGTGTCACCCGAGGCTCCCATGTTTGCAAGGAAATCAACAAGTTTATTTGCTTTTCGGTAGACATGGGTAATAATATAATGCATTTAAGAAAGTATGTTGAGGAACTTCATCCATTTCGATGTAAGTTTCCAAGAAAAGTGAATTTGACCCATTCGAACCGATTGAACAACTATGACAGAATCACTTTCAAAACAGATATCCGTCCAATCTTTTATTTGTGAAAAATAAACTGCTTTGATGAGAGCCATCATCTCTGCTTCAAGAGTTGTGGCCAGTCCACATGTACCATGACCCCCATTCAGAAAATCACCATCATGATTCCTGAAGAGAAAACCATAACCAGAAAGACCTAGATTACCTCTCGAGGCTCCATCCGAGTTACAGTTAATCCATCCTACAAAAGGAGGTAACCAGAAGAATTATGTGGTTCCGAGAGGCTGAGGATAATTACCATGGACATTCAGTTTTATCAGAACAGTTAAATCCCTAACTGAGTTGTGATAATTTACATCATGTGAAATATTTTCTTGTTGAGCCGCCAACATAATTTGAGAGAGCATCAACCCGTTATTAATTCTAGAATTTCTGTGTCGAGATTGATTTATACACTTCCATAAGACATGAATGACTTCAGCACATGCATCAAGAAAATGAATAAGCACCTATTTGGAAAATTGAATCTTTGGGAGTAGCAGCAATAGATCCTCGATGATGTTCACATGCGAAAGATTAATCTCAAAATAGGTAAAAACTATGTTCGAGAGAGAATATATTGTTTCACAGGACAAGAACAAGTGATTAGCATCATCATGGTACTGATGACATAGGTTGCATCTGGAGCAGAGGGAGATCCCAACCTGCTGTAGATTAGTGTCCACAGGAAGTTTATTGAGATGTAGGCGCCAGAGGAGAGTGGCTCAAGATGGAAGCCGCCATTTTATATTGTAGTTCACAGATCCATTACCACGACCTTGAAGGAGATTATTATGGAAGCATTTGGAGTTCAGAATTCCATTAGAGCTTCGTTCCCAAATAATAATGTCATCTGCATCAAGAAATTCATAGGAGGAGAAAATGGTCACTATCTTAGATGGAAGTTGATGATACTGCTCAAGGGGGTTCCTAATAGATACATTGTGATTTGTAGACAGTTCCTGAATCTCAACACTATCAATCAATGGGGTACCAGTCCAGTTATCTCTCCAGAATTGGAGGGAATTTTAACATTTTTATTCTTTCTATAGTTATCGTTAATGCTATGATATTCATGTAATATGATGATGATGATAATTTCAACCTTTTAGTATTTTTATTGTGGTTTTTTTACATTTTTAATTTTACTAAATATGTTTTATTTGGTTATCTAGTAATGTATTTTATTTTTTACTGTAATATTTTACCATTTTGAAATAAGAATTTTTTTCATTTTAGTTCTATTCATAAATTATCACAAGATATCAAACACACATGATTTGTTTAATTTACAATACATAATAAAATCGTGCGGTGCATCATCATACACACACATATAAATATGTATATATTATATAGACTATGATATTCATCCTAATTATTATTTAGCAACTTCTTATAGGTATGACATATATTTTAATTATAAATTTTCATATGATGTGTAAGGTGTTCTTAAATATAATCAATATAATAATTTGGATGTTAATGTTTTAAAATAAATATTTCTAATTTTGTATCATGGTTTTTTGATAATGGTTATGAATCACACATTTGGGTTGAAAAAACATAGACTTAGAAATAGAATAAAAATGATAAAAGGTGATGTAGATTAATGTATCCCCTATGGTTTAAGATTTTCTGTATTAGAGGTTGTAATATATGATTTAATTCTACATAGTGGATTTATTCTGTAACAGGAACATTGTGACTATGTTCTACTGAAAAATATATATTTTATTTATATATATTGTTTGGATAAGATTAATTTTTTATTCATTATTAGTACTGTGAATTTTCTATATATATATATATGAATGAAATTAAAGTGCATAGTGGACTTTTCTATCACACTATGAGAAGGGGTGAATCCGTGTAGTCCAATTTTACCAATTTATTTAAATGGTACATCTTGATCTTAGAATTCATCACTGGTTCTGGTTTCTTATTATCTAGAAATATCCTCATCATAAGTAATTATTTATTAATTAACAGAGGCTTATCTTTGATGATTTAGAACATTAAGATAAATATTCTCAAGCCTTTGACCCAATTAATCTTCAAGATTGTAAAATTTGACCTTCTTTTTTATCTCTTACAAATATTTCATCTACAAAATCATATACTGAATTTACTACATTTGTTCATATAACTAGACTCACTCTAATAAAATTGTGTGAATACAAGATTCTAATTTAAAATTATTATAAAATTAATTATTTATATATCCAACTTCAATGCATCTGATAATATCATATATTAATTCGTCAAAGACCATAAAAAATTTCAATATACATCAAGGTTCCCATAAATACTTACTTGATTAATGAAATAAATCGTCATTAATATCATATCATTGAATGTAAAAATCATAATCATAAAAATAATGATATTGACCTAGTATTAACTGAAATACAATTCAAATTTTTCTATTCACTTAATAAAATATAATTTAATAATTCTATCAATGAAATATTCAATTGTTTCATTGGAACACCTTCCTTAGTCTCATTATAATTCAATCTTTACATTTTCATTACTCCTTTGATGAAATTCAAGCTTGACTTGTGTTCTGTTAGTGATGTTTATCCTTTATAAAAACATGTAATTTGAACTTGAACCTTCATATTACTCATCTAATTATCTCATATTATTCTCATTTTGACATAGAAAAATATTAATTTACCTAAACATAGGATAAATCTAACACTATATAAGCTCAAAAATTAATCTTTTAAGATATTTAGTTCTCAAGATTAATTTTTTATATCATTGAATCCCCAACCATCAAACATAAAATTTAACACCATTATCACAAAGATTGGTTATTACATCTGACAAGAAGTATTTCTTATTAAGAAATTTTATAAAGCATAATTTATTTCCACTTCTGCTAATTATTTCATCCCTCAGTATTAATCAGGGGTTTTCTTCTATCATCCATCACTCAATTAAAAAAATATGTGATAGGACCGTTTCAGCTCATGTTATCCTATATTCAACTCAAATTTATTGCATCTTATGTTCCTCTATAATTATTTATCCTTAAAATAAAATACAATTTCCTCATCCTTCATTAACACAACATTAAACTTCATCATAATCATAATAATCCATCAATATTCTTCTAGAGATTTATCACAAGAACTCTTTCTTTAATATTTCAAATAAAATGGATTTTGATAAACTCACATTTTATTATAGTGAAACAACAACCATAGTAATTTTTTATGTGATATTAAAAACATAAAATATTCATTTTACAACCATAATTACCTTTCAAATTATCATAAAATTTTCATCACAAGAAAACCATTATGCATGATATCAAAGATGAAAGACAATGTATTTATTCCATGAAAAAAATTATTCATTTAAATGAAAAACAATTTCTGTGCTTGTGATTCTCAAATAGTATTTAAAAATAGTATGTCACATCATAATTATATCAGATAAAACATAAGTCATCGTTTAAACTCATGGAACCACCCCATGACATGATCACTAGTTATATACTTCTTAGTATCAGCCTGTGTTTGCCTATTTATTATCACATTCCAAAATTGGCTTTTAATAAACCTTATATCCTTTAGAGCCACCCATACAGGCTATATTTTTATATTTTCTTGTGTCACTAATGGTTAATTGATCATTTTCTATTGGCTCATGATCTATCCCGTTTTTGACTTCATCTATAATAGAATTATCCTGTTCAATATAATCCACTTCCAAATCAAAAAAGGACATCTGTAAATTCTCACACAAAACTCATAATATTATAAAAAAATCTAAAAGAATTGGAGAATTAATTTAAAAAACTAAATAATTATTAGTGTAATTTCAAATTAATTTTAATATAATTACAAAACTATTTTAGTTAGTTAATTGAATTCCCTTCAAATCAGAAATTCCTTCGCTAAGGATTAGTTTAACAATCATCTTATTTTTTCTCATCATCATTACACTCAATCCCATTCTCTTCTATCTTCCATTAAAACCCCTCAAACACCATCAGGGTGCATCATCCTATATTAGATATGGAATTTACCTTTATTTTTTTATATGATGTTATATATTACGAAGTGTTATCTTCCAGAACACCCTTATGAAACAACTTATTCTTCTATAGAAAATATTGACCTTACTTCTCATATACATATCATTAACCAAAAATATTATATTCCAATCATAATAAATTTCATATCATCAATATAACATTTTTTATTTCATTAAATTTGTTATTTAATTTGAAAATAAATATTCCTCAACCCCTTGTTGATAGAAAATTCAATTTTTCACTTGTGTTGGGAAAAACCCCATCTCATTCATTTAAAAAAAATATTCCTCTACCTTTTTCTTCAGTTTTATTATAAACATTAACCATGATTCCTTGCGATAAGGATACCATAACATTTCGTAAGAAATGATATATATATCAGTCAAATATAAGTCTACATGAGCCCTACATAATGTAGAAAAAAAGTATGACAAACATAAACATCTATGTCAAACATAACTGATTCATCAAAAGATATCACTTCATATAATTTCATTTAGGGGTTTTATAAAAAATTTTCATTTATCTTATTTCAGGCATCAATATCAAATAATATTCTAAGAAAATAAATCATAAAGGATGGTTCCTCCCTTCAAAAGAAACTTTCGCAACATCATCGAATGATAAAAATCTATTCTTTGGAATATATAATTAAATTTTAATATTTAAAGGTGAAGACGTTAATGTAATTTATGATTGAATGTTTTGATAATTTACAGAGTCTCAATATCTATAAATTTAATATCATCTGAAATTGTTTCTTATAAAGATCTATCATTCAACGAAGATGACAATTAATGTTTTTTGATGAGTCAAAAATTCACAAGTATAATATTAAATGATAGTAAAATTCTAAATATCATTATGATTTTTTTATAATTTATTAATTCAGGTATCCCCTTGAATATCAGAATCATATTCAGTTCCTTGAATAATGAAACTAAAGAAAACATATTATCAAATTATTGTAGCTTCTTCTTTCTCTATTTAGGGAGATCAATGTGGTTGAGAAATATTTCTCAACATACATACTTCTTTCATCTTATATTTCCTTTTAATCATGAATTCACCCCAGACTATACAAGCCTAAACATCTATAGGTAGCATAGAATTATTCTTCTTTTAATCATTTCCACTATGTGGGATATTCTGTTTAATTTATACTTAAAAGGAACAAGAATTCTTATGAGATTATATTATATATATTATTTTTCAAAATAATCAGACCAAATAATCATATAAATGTTTGTAATTCTTTTGGAATTCTTCTTGTGTAGTGAGTTCTTCCTCACATCATTTTTTATAGTACATATATTTTTCAATGTTTTCTTCCTTTTATTCTTTAATTATCTTGGCCTGCTAGAATAGTCATGATTTTTTTAAGTGGGACTAGAATGATTATAACATCCATACAAGATGTTATATTAATTTTAGTTACCTCTATTTTATAACTTATGGATTGATTTATATTATTCCTTACTAAACTATTCTAGTAAACTAAATATCTATTTTTCTTAAACTGATTCTATTTAATATTCTAATTATCTTCACTTAAAAATAAAATTAATTTAATACGTGAAACTATATATTATTTTATGTTTTCATTCTATAAATAATATAATTTTATTTAATGTTACCTCTTTCGTTACTTTTAATATTCCCCTATGTATCAATCCAGACACAGTGGGGCTGAATGAGATGTTGTTTGTTTTTTAACAAATTCCAACTTCCCTTTTCATTATTTAACTCTTTTAATTATTAGTATTATTAAATATAAGGTTAAATAAACCACCTTGATATTTTAATATATTAATTCCTTTAATTAATACAATGTTTTTTATATATTTCTCCACACACAACACCAAAATAATGCAAAACTATAATATATTAAGATAAAAATTTAAATATTATGTATGACAGTGAAAAAAAGACATTAAATTATCATGAATGGATATAAATAACCATTTTATGAAATATTTATAGTAATTAAATAATTATAACTTATTATTTGAATAAAATTCATTTGGTATATCTAAAATGACTAACAAGATCATTTTATGCATAGAAATGTATTTTTTCTAAATATTTCCTTTTTATGGGATATAAATTCATATTTTAAGAAATATATGATTAATGAAAAGAAAATAATGTTTCATATTACTAATTTTATAATCCTATGATATTTGGTAAATGATATTAAATCATTATAAAAATATTTTACATTTTAAAATTTCATTTTCTAATAAAAACATTTTTCAATATATTTTGTGATTTTATTCAAAAATTGAATTAATAAATTTTAGAATAATAATTTAAAAATATGTATATCATTTTTAGATTTAGAATAGTAATATTAGATTCTCATGATTGTTCTTGTTTTTTCTTATGTGGTTGATTTTTTGTTGAAAAATATGTTTGTTGCGAAAATTATAATAATAATTATTTTATCATTATGTAACAATATTCTTAAAATTTTAAAAATCATTGTACAAAATTAAGTATATTTTTAATGAATAAAATTAATCATTTTAATTTATTATTTGAGCTACTAAATCCTATGTGCAACATTTTAATTACTAAATAAACATGTTATTTTAAAGAAAAATTACATTATTTTCTTTGTATAAAATATTTTCTAAGTGAAATCCTTTTTTTTTTCCGAATGGCCTGAAGGCCTTATTTTTTATTTTATTATAGATAATTCCCCATTTTAAGGGTTGAAGGAGAACCCGTACATGACCCGTTGTCCCATAGCACAAGGCCCTACATGACCCGAAGGCCCGAAGGCATACCATGCCTATTACATGACCCGTAGGCCCAACCCACTAGAACTGCCCCTCCCCAGCATCTTGAATAATTAATCTCCTTAGCTCCCCACCTTGCATTGCTGATCATCTAGCATTGCCCCATACAAAGCTGTATGGTGCCTGGTCCCGATGGTGGATGCCATACCCTCTCATTCTTTCAATCCGGTTAGCTCTACATCTGGTGGATGCTACTCCTATTGCTCTGATCCTCTTCTGGGGCTTGTTTTGTGCGAACTGGGATACTCCATGGTCTATGTGACCTGAAGGCCCTGTGTCTCAAAGGCCTTTGATGACCTGAAGGACCTGGAGACCTGTAGGCCCAAACTGGTGGCCCGAAGGACCAAATCGGGTGAATAGTTCTGGTTTCTACAGTAAAGAACTGTAACTGCTATAGTGACTACTATAGTGACTACTACAGTAACTGATGTAGTGACAGCTACAGTACCCGAAAATTCGCCTCCACCCAGTTTTGAAGCCGGGTCTCTTGGATGCCAAGTAGGAGGCCTTACCACACGGGTACGGGCTCGTTGGCAAGTGAGATTCTTTTTTTTGATTACCACAAATACTTCATAAATTTTATTTGTTTTTAGATATAAAAATTTATTCCATGAAAATTTATAATTTAAATAACTATGGATTATACATATTTTTAAGCATAAAAGCACAAATTTTCTAAAACTATTTTCTTACACGTAAGGTGAACTCATCCTAAAATTAACATTTATATATAAAATATATTTGATTTTATACGACTATTTCAAAAATTGAAACAAAAAAATTAGAATTATATAAAAGATTCAACAATTATTAAATGTAATTATCGATGTTAAAATATTTATTACCAAATTGGGGTAAAAGAAAAAGAAGTCAAAATAAAAAGACATAAAACAATCATGGTTGGATCCGAAATGAATGGTTGAGGTGAGTGTCCATCCACAATCACTTTTCCACTACCTTTTTAATATTTTATATCCATCTACCCTTAAATATAACTATTACATTATTTAAAATGTTATGTATACTTCTTAAAATACGCGTCTATTCACTTATAAAATGGTAAAACTTTAACCATTTCAAGACTAACATATCCATAGATATTATTATTTAAAATCTAAGTTTTAACATATTCTATAACTCTATATAATTCCAATAATCATCTAGTCATCTTTATTTTTATTAATAGAAACTTTTCCAAAGAGTTTTCCATGAGAAAACACAATCGTTCACTGAGATTATTACATACTACCAACCTTTATTATTACTCTACTCCTTCATAAATCATATCTAATATTATTAATACTTTTATATAAATAGATTTATTGTATTAAACTTACAATATATTAATTTAACAATATATATTCAATCATTTACAACCACTAATAAAACAAAATAACATCAATTGTGGGTACATGCGGACTACCACCTCCATGAAGTGATGTTATTCATTTTTAATCACCAAATATTAAGGACAATATAATGGATGTATTTTATGATTAATTAATTTTTATATAAAACCAATGAAATTATTAAATTACAATTTTTTAGATACCATCATTCGATCAATTCATAGAAAAATGGGATCATTAATCATGCGTATGGTTCACAACAATCTCAATATGTACATAATTTCATTTTTCATTCCCTCATATTATTGATAGTTCGAAGACTATATTGAATAAATATAAATTGTTTTTAATTTCTTAAATATTATATATCTTTCGCTATATCATTATCTGAATACATCCCTTTACTCATTAAGTCATTATAAGACATTACCATGTGGTTTATTTACCACCTAAATAAAAAACATTTTAAAGATTATGTCCTAAATGATTATGGAATTTCATTCAATGATTATATCATATAATAATGATATATTTAATTTTTTTTAATTATTATAGACAAAGGTTGTCAATATTTAAAATTTTAATCAATGTATCCCTTTTCAATAGTTAAACATCTCAAAAAATTGTTCATCGTCGTGTCCATTTTCACAAGTCATATTCATGTATGCAACCTATTGAAAAATGGGACTCAAGTAATTAATTTAAAAAAACTATACTATTTTTTAATGATTTATTAATTATGAACTTGGGACCACTTTGTGATTATTGATCCCATATTCTTGGTGTTTGTATGAAACAAACAACTGATAGTTCAAACATTTGATAATGAAAAGAATCATTAATTAGTTAATATATTTGTCATATATGGTTAATAAGTTGTTATAAAAAGAGTATTAAGTTTATATTAGGATTAATATATAATTTATTAAGATATTTATGTTAAATATAATAGTGTTTAGATGATATTAGAGTAAGCAGGGGTACAAGGTAAGGGTTTTTTGTCTCAAATTCCTCCCTTTGAGACATGTTAAGTATTATGAATTCAATTACATTTATGTGTTGAATATAGTAATGATTATAGATAAAATATCTTGAATTATATTTTCATCATAGTACGTTATGTTCAATTAAAATCACACACTCTTAGGTGGTTTGGATTCAAAAAAAATTAGTGTTTCAAGCATTTTCATGGTCTCAATTCTAATTCATTGAGCCATAATACATTTAATGATCCATATATTACTGAAATGGGTTATTTACTTCAAATAAATGTATTATTCCATGATTTTTTTATTATATTATATATTAGTCCATATCATATTCATTTATTCAAATTTCTATTGATTCATTTGATCCCCCATTAGTAAGTATATTTGGTCACTCAACTTTCGTTCATTGAGTTATGTGTGTTTTCTTCAAATAATTTCATATAAGTTTGTTATATTCTAATTTTTTCATGTTTTATGCTGTAATTTTATTTTGTGGATATATATTTTTACAACATAAAACCTTTTAAAAATATTTATCAATTCTTGGTATATGATTCCCTTAAGTGTTATAGGTAGCTCAAATCATTTTTCACAGAGTTAAATTTTTTCATCATGAACTTATTTATTACATTATTCGGTGATTCATCCCTTATATTTTATTATTTTGTATTTTTTAATCCTCTTTTGGAAAATTAGTTTTAAATTAAAAGGATTGTTTTTACTTATATTACAATGTGAATTTTACATAATGAAATTTTTTAAGATATTAAAAGAGGTTTTCCTTTTAGATTCAAATGTTTTATTTCTTTATGCACGTTTCTCCAGAATTAAAATTTACTTATTTCGAAGGTATTATTATAGAATATGCATTTTAAAATTAATGGTTTTCAATGATTTCTCACTTCATCTTATGAAAAATACTTCTGTATGAGACATGTAACACCATCTTTGATGTCAATGTCTAAAATGATTTCTAAATGCTCTTTTAAGATTCAACTTCCATTTCCTTTTTCATTTTCAAAATGATTTTTCTTTTTATAATAATATAAATATTTATATTTTTGTGTAATGACTTATGATATTAAATAATACAATTATTGATCAATTTTTATGTGTTTTCATTGAAAAATTCTGTTGGAATAATTTTTTTCATCAATGTCAATGTCCTTCAGTGTTTTGTTTGATGCAATGAGGAAATTTTCTTTTTCAACCATCAATCTTCTTTATATGGATTTATTGTGAAATGATTATTAATATCATAATAATGATACGTCATAGAAATTTTCTTGTTTAACCATACACCTTATTCCACTCAATGGTTTATAAGAAAGTTATCACTTCTATTTACATGTGGAAAAGTATTTGAATTCTATATGTTGTTATTCAAATATACAACATTATCAGAAGTTAACTATGTATTGATTAACAATCGACATTATTTCTATGGATTTGTTATGATCATGTAAAACATTTTTTTGAAATGGTTAAAATTATTGACATTCTATGTTTTTTTATTCCAATATTAATTATTATTAGAAATTGTTATTATTAATTATATATTCATTTTCTCACATAGTGAATGCAATGGACATAAAAAATTGATTGGAGAGGCCCAACATAAAATAAACTCTTGATGCATCGATAAGTCTCATGAGACAAATATGTTTAGGTATTTTTGTGAATGCCTATCTAGAATAAAATATTTCAATGAATGTTAGATCATGACGTCTATGATCATGAAATCTCATTTTATAGTCTATATTTGTTGTTCAAATTTATAAATTTCATCTCTAAAGAACTTGTTATTTCCCTCAATTTAATCATATTATTTACATTATTACCCATGTATATTTTATGCTCTGAGTTTTGATTTATTATGGATTCATGTTGTTTAACAACCCCTACAATAAAATTTATTCCATTTTTATAACGTGATTTTCACAACAATATGTTTTCCTATACAAAGTGTTTTAGCTCACTCATTATTATGTTTCAACTTCCTATGGTTATGGTCCAAAGTATTTCAGATGATATGATTAAAATGATATCATGTGTATATTATATGATGGTGATTTTTAATACATAGTACTGATTATTTGGTTTCTAATACTTTTCTAAAAATATCCATTAGTTGAGAATGATATGGATTTTGTTATTTTTTTATTCTAACTCTCAAAATCAATGAAAAATAGTATTGGGAATGTATATAATGCAAATTTTCACTATTTCATTTAATTATTGGATATTTATATATGTTAATATAATTTTTGTATCCACGATAGAATTTGATTATGAAAATGAGATCTAGGAATGTGGGTTCGAGGTTCTATAGTTAGTATTATAGTAGGGTATAGATAAATTTATAGATTAAGACTTTTATTAAGGAATGTGACTTACGTTTACAATATTTCAATTTTTCTATGACTCTAGTTTTAATATAATTTTTATTGGGACTTATCTAATGGTGTT
This sequence comes from Viscum album, assembly GCA_963277665.1. Taxonomy (NCBI): domain Eukaryota; kingdom Viridiplantae; phylum Streptophyta; class Magnoliopsida; order Santalales; family Viscaceae; genus Viscum; species Viscum album. The sequence goes on from OY728127.1 coordinate 645,168,756, forward strand.
TTAGGGAAAATTTGTTGAATTTTAGAAGATCAAGGTGATTTGTTTGGTTGGAACCTGGCTAGGGAGAACCTTGCAGTTTATAAAGAAAAATGTCAATAAGGAAATAAAACATATGAATGTAAAATAAAAATTCATGCACCCCATAAAAATATGAAACATAATATAGTGATAGTTTTCATAGTTAAAAAATAGTTCACCCTCATAGGATAAACCGTGATCCCTGGTAGCAGGGGATTACAGTTAGGGAACATGGTTTGTCTAACTCTATGGCCCTACACAGAAAACATTTTTCTTGAGTTTTAATTCTATAGAAATCATTATTAAAGTACTGAAGCCCTATCATTTATCCTATATTAACCATATTTCAACCCTAACTCAAATCCGTGGTCTTTGAAGGACCCTGATAGGTTATTTTGGATCATCAAACATCTTTTATTTATAGATCGAAGAATTTATAATATTGCTCTATCTCCCTAGGAAAGTGGATATCCTCTTATGTGGAATTTTCCAGTATCACATTATCACTTTTTTATATAATGATGGATAATCATGTTATTAATGTATCTAAACACTACTTTTTTGGATCTTGATTCTAGTTTGTGTTTCATTATCTCATTTTCCTCACTCATTGTTAGAGATATCATGTGTTATCCTTGACCATGTCATTAAAGGTAGGTGGTTTCATACTTCATCGCCTTGTAAATAAAATCAGATTTTTATTGATTGAATTACAATGGGATTTAAATTAATTTAGAAACCATGAATTGAAAGGAGTTTTTGTGTTATTCTAAATTGAATATGGGTTTTAAATTAATTTAAAACCCATGATTTTAAATGGAATTTATTTTTGATTTTAAATAGAATTTAAATTTCAAAAAACCAAATTTTAACGGAATTGAAATATGGGGATGATGTTAGGAAATTAATTGCTTGATTTTGAAAATTGTTCAATTAATTGATTTGATGTTGAACTTCTGGAAAAATGTATTAAAGTGAAAAATTATTTGAAATGGAATGAATTGATAAAACCCGTTGTTTTGATTTTGAAATGTGAATGTCATGATGAAAATTCAAAACATAGAAATTGAAATTTGAATTGATTTTAATTGTTTGATTTAACAATGTTTTATTTATTGTTAATTTAAATTTCATGATATCATGGGTGGTTAGGGGAATCATTTTACATGCTCATTAGGGACTTGACTCCCTTGAAATGGATTGATGATCACAACTGTTACTAATCAATTGTGGCATGAACAACAAAGAGGGTTCCCCTTTGGGACGTATATGGCCCAATATGGTTCCATGGTTGGGTGTAGATTGATTTTTGGGTGCAGACCTATAATGAAATGAGATCATTATTGGGTTGTGTGTGGATAATGTTACCTTAACTGAAAAACTGTGGGGTTATTGTACAAGGTCATATTATTTTTGGACTTTATTATACATTCTTTTTATTTTTGAACTATTTATTACATTCTATGTGCATTATATAAGTGTCTTAAATAAAATTTTCAATTAATTTAGTTTTGATGTATCTTCCATCTCTTTTATGTGAAATAATATTTTGGATAGAAATATGTGGATGTTATGCTTTGAAATGTTGAATATTGAAAATAAGCCATATTGGTTTAATTATTATTGAATGGATCATTGAAAACTTTCTAATACCCTACTATGACTTATAGCTCACACCCTACCTTTTCCATTGAGTTTTTGTATAATATCTTATTTCAGGTCTAACAAAAGAGAAAACATCAATCAGAGGTGGTGGATGTTCTTGATCTCTGGGAACATGGAGTGATGATGGTGACTGGTGGAGTAGTTTTCAACTTGCTACATAAGAATTTTTTTATAATTTTTTTGGTAAATTTTTTTTTTCCTTTAGGATGTTTATCTAATTGTATAAGTATTTTTTTACTTATTTGTTTTTTTTGTACATACCATTCGGGACTATTGATAATTTTGACATGTATATTTTATCTTCTATTGTTTGTTGAAAAAAAATATCCCTCTAAAATCTTTTATAACGTGCGGGTCTAGTATCTAACCCATGGGGATCAAAAATTACCTTTATGATTAATCAGTAAAATATTCAGTATCTGGGTACAAGGGTATAAAATTTGAATTGGTACAATGTGTTATTATAAGGGACATGTTAAGTATCTTTCCTTGATATTTTTAAGAATTTTGGGATGAATTGATGGGACTTAAAATGTACTTTCATGAATGTGTCTAACCATCTATCACTGTAATGATACCTAAGTAACTCTGGATGTTTAGGGAAAGTCTCATTAAAGTGTTTCTTTGCCTAATTATTCTCTTTTCCCTCCCTTTGATCTGAGTTTAGTAACACACTAGCCCAAGAATACCTAGGTTGGTGAATTACCTTATTACATATGCATGATATAAAGGAAACATACCCCTAACAGAATGATCAGTTTTTCATTCTTCGGAAGGAAGATTACATAAATTATAACCATAAAATTGGGAAATAGAAAATAATAGAGTGATACATAAAAAAAATAAACTGTGTCCTTCAATGTTTATTGAAATATATCTCTGTTATTGCCTGGGGAAAGGAAACATAATAAGGGTGTACTAAAATTATCAATAAGGGTATGTAAAGTGTAAGAAATAATTAATCAATATAAAAAAATTTATATGTCATGGTAAATAAATTATAACACATTTCATTAAAATAACTAGAAAATTAAACATCAATATGGCATGGTATGAATCTGAAATACATGCAACATAATAAATAAACTAATAATAAAATAAAACCATAGATATATCGACACAAAATAACATTGATAAATAATAACTGAAATATCTATATAGGTAATACTTAATTGTTTGAATAATGTATAAGTCAAATGAAAATCAATACCATCATGACCTTTTAGAAGATGGTTAAAACTATGGATACGAACCGGTTTAATTAAGGTATCTTATTTGTCTCATGAGAAGCTATTAATTCATCAAGGAGAAATATAATTTCTGGGATCCACCCATAATTTCTTTTACAAATCATTACTCATATAAATTAATCAAAATAAATAATATTCCATATGAAATATATATAATTAATATATAATATGTATTTATCATCAATTCCCTTGATAATAAAATAACTATGAAAATGAACACCGTATGTAAAAATGATACAAAATTTATGAAATACTAATATCAATTTTAAGAGGATATGTATATTCATGTAAATTTCCAATGAAAATTATTAAAATAAGGTGATTCATTCAAGTTAAAGTTAATAATCACAAAACGATGTGATATTGAAAAGATAATCATTAATAACATTCATTTGTATATTATTATTTGAACATTCCAATGTGTCCCAAACCACATTAAATCATTTGAATAATAATACCCCAAAAATTATGAAATTAAAGGTAACATAATATATAATTATAAAAAGTGGATTTTTGATATAACATGAAAAATTCAATATATACATCAAATAAAAATGAATTGTAACCTAATAAAAAATAAATCTCAATGGAATGTAAATTGAAATTAAATTCCCATACCTTAACCGTAATTTTTTTTTTGGTATTTATTCTATGTTATAGTCATTATAAATATGAAGATAACTTAGTCCTTATCCATAATCATGTTTATAATATCATACATCATCTTCTTATAATATCTTATAACACTTTTTTAAGAATCTTTCATTATTTCAACAATTTCTAATTTTAATTTCATAGTTTTTTGAAGTATGTTTTGAAATTTTACATGTTTTATATATTAAATAGACCAAAATTTCATCATCAAAATAAATTAATCCATTACATAATTATCTTATATATTCAGTACACATGGACTTATAATAGCCTATTTTATTTGGAGATAAAAAATGAACTATATCGTTCATGGAGACAGTTGGTCATATATACGCACGAATGGTACTTTCATTTATTATTGAATTAGTAGAATTAAATTTAAATGATACATATGTATATTATAATTAAATTTTCATATTTTTTATATATATTTTATATTATTTTCTTAAAACCATCCTTTATACATTCCATGTATAGCATGAGCGAATCACGTCGCATTTAGTGGGAGGTAGTCTACACTTGCACAAATGATGTTATCGTATTTACATAAAATGGAATGTATAGAGGTCTATGATTTAAAAGAATTAATGAAGAATAAACTAACTATAAATATAATATTTGTCATATATAAATATACTTTCAATCATAATGACCACCATGAGAGGTAGTAAAGGAAGAAAGAACAATCATTGTTTCGTGAGATGGTAGTTCGTTGTTCACATAAATAGTATGTTTGTTACCAAATATATTGGGGTGGGTGTAATTATTGGACTAAAACATTACATAAAAACATCCTCATATATTTTTGATACTATTTTTATATAATAATGGAATAAAAGGATTCTTTGGATTAATTAATTGAAATAAAACTAAACACCTTAAGTAAAGATGTTACCTCTTAATCGGGTAACTATTTTTGGTTTGAACCAAATGACTTATATAGATTTATTTATGCCCAAGTACAGCATTATAATATGTGGTAAGTTATTCTGATTATCTATTTATAAATATCTTGTCCACAAAAAATACTCTTGAGAGGTGCGAGGTAGTGGGATGAGGGAGGCATTTTTATAGTGGAGGTGGAGTGGTACTCTTATAAATTTTGGAAAGAGAATTACACCCATGTTTATCCAATTTCAAATGGATCCAATAATGTAAAATATTTAATCCAATATATTATAATGTTAAAAAACTTCCGAAAAATGGATCTTGACAAGTTTCTAGTACATTTGGTCTTTTTGAGATTAATGTTTAGTCCCTTATTATTCTTAATTTTTCCCTAATAATTGTAATTATTTTTTAATAATATTCACTAATAATTTTTGTAAAAAACTAATATGAATATACTATACATTATAAATAATTATTATTCCAAACATTTATTTTTTTCCAAATTCCAATCCCATAAGTGGTAGAAATAAATTTAAATTTAATCCCACATACGAGAGAACAATGCAGGTTTTTAAGATAAAACATTCAAATATTTGCTACGTTTCATAGTCAATTTTAACATGAAATTAATTACAATGACCTAAATATTATTAATTTATAAAAATTTGATCTTATTAAATTTTTATAAAAAAATTATATGTAATTTATATTTGTAAATATTTTTTATGAAAAAAATGTTTTTAGTTAGAATTCATTTTTTTCATTATTCATTAAAAAAATGAAACATCACATAAAAATACCAAAAAATTATATGAACTAATTTTTATGGTTATATTCGTATTATGAAGTTTATTTTGATGTATTTAATCAATAAAAAGGCCAAAAATTATATTTAATTTTTTTTCTCCCTTAAACTGCGTCAAAAATACCATTATTAATATATAATATATTAGATTAGTGTCAGGATATTTTTATTGATTTATAATATATAAATTTACTATATTAAATATCTAAATTTTTTATAATTTAATTGATTATGGAAAATGTGACTATGTAGTGTTTTCTTTAAATTGGGTATTGTGTGTATTAAATTTATTCTAAAAGAAAAACATGATAATGTATTCCGTTTCTACATTCTCCAATTCAACCACAATTTCATCCTAGAAATTTAAGGTTTATTTATTTTAATATATATGGTTATTTATCCTTTATAGTATCCTCAGTTTCCCATGTTGCTTCTTCCATTTTGGGATTTCCCAATAGAACCTTTACCAGACAATTAATCTGATTCCTCAATACTTATTATTTGTTATCAAGAATCTTGATCGGTTCTTCACAATATGAAAGGTCATGTTCCAACTCTATTTCATTTTATATGAGAACATGTGATTTTTCTAGCATATAATTACTAAGGATAGATATTTAGACCACATTGTGTACCTTTGAGAGAGTTGGCTGTAATGCTAAATGATAAGCCATGACCAAAACAATTTAAATAATTTTTATTTGTCCAATATACTAGGCTGAAATCTTCCCTTATTATAAAACCAAATAAAACTATTCCATGAATATAGAAAATTGGGTAAAACCACAAAAGCGGGACACACGCAAGGAAGAAAATTACATTAAATCATAGGCCCGGGGACTTGACCCCGCGACCTACCCCTCACCCCCCCAAACCCTTACCACCCCACCACCAATAGTGGGGATCTTCCATGAATATAATTTTAATAAAACATGACCTCCCACTTGGTCCTCTAAATATTTCCACTGATTATCAGTATAACTATTTTACCTACTTTTATGAGAGAATTTAATATGAACGTGGATATAAATTTCCTTTATCATTGTATCTTCAACATGTTCTAGGCCTAAAAGTTTTCTTTCAAATAAATCATCCCAACCTGTTGAAGTAAAATATCTCTTTCCATATAATTATTTGTATGAAAACATTTATGTACTTGAATGTGAACTATTGTTATAGGAAATCTCTACAAAAGGAATGTAATGATCCCACAAACCATGATAGTTGAGTGAGAATTATCTCAAAATGTATTGAATTTTTTGATAACTCATTTTGAATTTTCAATTATTTTTATGGTTATAGGATGTACTCAAAATAATATCACTATGAATATCATTCTGAATATGTCTCCCTAATTTCGATGTGAAGTGAGGATATTGATCTGAAACAATTAAATGAGGTGTTCCGTGATGTTTTACCAATTTGTTAATATATAGTCTTGCTTGATGATCTAGAAGAAAATCTTCTCTAATGGTAATAAAATGTGTAGATTTGGTTATTTTATCAATGATAACTCCTATTACATTATTCCATCTAGGAGTATATGGTAGTCCTTTTACGAATTCCCTAGAAATTTCAACCCATTTCCACATAGGAATAGGAATAGCTTACGTGACTCCATTACGATGCTGCCTCATAAAATTAATATGTTGAAAAACCAAGAAACTACATATATAATCAGAAATTTATTGCATCATGTTATCCCACTAAAATATTTCCTTGGAATATCTATACATCAATGTGCTCCTAGGGAGTATCGAGAAATTTTATCTATGAGCATGTTCTAAAAACTTACATTTTATCTTAGGTATATAATGAACACATATCCTCCTTCCAAACATTTGAACACCATATTCACAAATAAAATCTTCTAATATTCCTTCATTTAGACCTTTAATTTTATTTTTGGAAGTCATCGTAATAATATTGAGAATTCATTACACATTCTAATAAAGATGGGATATCAAGCATTTGAAAATTGATTAATGTCTCCCCTTCAATTGAAATTACAATATCTATCTTTACTAGATCCATAAATTTAAGATCCTTTTCAATATTCATTTGGGATGGAACACCGTGATATTTTTTACACAATATATATTCTAAATTAATTTCATTACATAGGTGGTAGTCTATTGAGAAATTATAATCATTGAGTAACTTGATCCATCGTCTTTGTCTCATGTTAAGATCCTTCTGAGAGAAGATGTATTTTAGGCTCTTATAACTGATGTATATATCAAATCTTTATCCATAGAGATAATATCTCCATATTTTCAAATTGAATATTATTACTGCTAACTTAAGATCATGGGTTTTATAGTTCTATTCACATGTCATTAATTTCCATGTTGCATACGAAATAAAATTATCATTTTTAATTAGGAAAAAACATTTCCCCTTCTTTGATGGGTAAAAATATATGAAAAAAATCACTCCTAGATTGTAGATTCAAAATTGGTCCATTGAATAAACATATCATTAGTACATCAATGCATTATTCAAATTTTGGTGTCAAGAAAAATGTAACCCCTTTATGTGTAAGCATTGTTAATGTGTTAGAAAATCATTAAAAATTATGAATTAATCACCGATAGTGACCTAAAAAACTAATGAAACTACATAATTCAGTTATAATTGATGGCATTGGTCATTTTCTGACTTCATTTTTCCTTTAAGGATCAACTAATATTCCATATTTGGAGACTATATTTCCTAGGAAAGAAACATCTTGAAGCCATAAATCAGATTTAATAAATTTCCCTATAAACTCATCCATTCTAAGAGTGTTAAGAATGATCTCCAAGTGATTTTCATGGTTCTCAATGATTTTTAATTACATAATAATATCATCAATGAATTATATAAAAATATAATCAAGATATTCCCTAAATACTCATCATTATTTTCATAAAAACCATGGGATAATTATTCCATCCAAACGGAATTTCTATAACCTTGTAATGTCAATACCTCATCTGAAAACCTATCTCCATAATTTATACCTTCTTTAATCACAACTAGTGATACCTAGAATGAAGATCAATCATTGAAAAATATTATGCTCCATGAATTTGATCAATAAATTCATCAATGTGGGATATAAGATACATGTTTTTTATTATAATATAATTTATTTCCTAATAATCAACACACAACCTCATAGACTCGTATTTCTTCTTATCATAGAGGATAGTGGATCCCCATAGAAAAACCATAGGGTGGATGAATATCATATTACCCAAATCCTCTAGTTTTTTTATTCAACTCCACAAATTCCACAATGTCTATTCTCTATAGAGTCATTAATATGTGTCATTCATTAGATATTAAATCAATGTAAAATTCAACTTCACACTTTAGGGGATGTTAAAGTAATTCTTTAAGAAATACCTCAATGTGTTACTGAAAACTATGTACTTTTTAATTTTAAGATTAAGTCCTTAGTCAATAGACATTGATTGTTCTTCTTACCCAAGAATATCATTTTGTTGAGCTAATAAGGGTTTATATAAATAATAATTAGGTTAGGAATATTCTACTCTAAATATGAGGGATTATACCACTTTCTCACAAATTGTAATTTCATTATTCTTTCAATAAATTTTTTCACTGTATCTCGAGTTCAATCCCATACCTATGATAATATTAAAGTCAATCATAGGTATAATAACATGGTCAGTACATAAAGAACGTGTGTGTTCAATATTTAGGATTTTCTCAAATATCTTTATGGCAATGATACATCCCTTTGGAGTTTTAATCAAAAAACTATCTTATTTCATCGAAAGGGAAATGTCTAATTTTCATGGAAATATGGGTAGATATAAATTATTATGATTTTGTAGAATAAAATAAATCATTGGTTAAATTTATAGATACTATTAATGTAACTTCAACCATGTCATTTGGTAAATCTACCTATATTGTAGTGATTGCATAAGCTTGGTCATCTCCCCTCAGCCTCTTCTATGGTATATTCACCTGACACATGGGGAAATAATTTGAATAATGTACCATAACATTACAATTATTAAATTATAAATCATTGGATAGCTTTTTTCTATTGAATTCATGAGCTGAGTGACCCATATCACTACATTTATAGAAAACTCCCAGTCCCTTCAAACACATGCCAAGGTGTTTTTACCATAGTTTTCATAATATGGAAAAGGATAAATTTCATTAATATTCTTAGATACATTCCCATTTATATTATGCTTATATGGCCTCTTATTATATTAGTTTCCCTTGAATATATAGTATTATGAGAATTCCTTATCCGCCTTGATTGAATACATAACTATTTTTCTGTATGATGATTTTTTTGAGAAACCAGTTTCATTATGAGATTTGTCTTACAAAATTAAAATAAGGGTTTGGTCTATCACTGGTTATTGTGTATATATTCCATTTCATAACAGGATAACATTTTAACAGTAGATTCATAATCTACAACACTCTCATCTTCCTTTTTCCTTAAGCATAATAACATCCTATTCATTATAATCTGTTCATTAAGAGGAATTTATTTATCGAATAATGTCAACATAAAGGTTCCCCATTCCAGGAGTTCTATTTATTTTTCATCAATTGTATTTTTTGATCAAGTTCCACCACTAACCATGATCACCTAAGAGATTGTAGACCTCCAACATAATGTTTTCCTTTTCACTACATTCCAAGGCTATAAATATCTTCTCCGGAGATGTAATCCATTGATCATCTAAAATTGGATTAGTAGTCCCAATAAATTATGGGGGCTTCTTCTAGATAATGAGATACAATATTAGATATTATCTCCATAGAATAGGTTTCTCCATTTAGGCTATTTCATCTTTCATATCATGATTCGGCTTCGCTAATTTTTCTAGGATTTATTTTGTTCCGATTCCATCAATATTTGTTTCCCCAAAAGGGTAATCTCTACATTTTTTTAAAATTATTGACACCATTCAACTTTTCATGTTCCTTTTCTAATCAATGGGTTATAATGGATTAGCACATAAAATAATAATATATATTCCCAAATATGATATATCACATAACATAAATTTCTATATCATAAATCCAAGAATAATAATCTTTTGTTATATTGGGGAAATCATTACATATAAATCCATCATAATCATAGGTAATGAAAATGTGAACAATAAAATGTGTATCTACCAAGAGTGTAAAACCAGATGCGTAGTAAGGCTGTTTTTGTATACCCGGTTACACCAAGTAAAACCCAACATTCCTGGTTAGATGTGTTACTCCCAGTTACCTCCGTTCCAAATCAACATCCACCTGTATTTTCTATAGATGGATATATTTTAGGAATAAGCATATAATCTATACCTTACTAAAACAACATGAAGTTCTGATATACTTATCCTCAATGTCTATCTTTAGTTAATGTTCCTTATTCCATCTTTAATAAATAATTTTCCAAGGTTTCAACTAAACTACCTTTGATATCAATGTTAACACCTTTCCCCCATAAACTTGGATCTCGAGCATTATCTTTTTAAATTGGAATGATTATAAAGAATAAAATCCAAAAGGAATGATTATTTTAGAAATCATGTAATTTTAGATAAGATAAATGATTCCCATAATGCATTGGGAAATTGAACATTCAAGCTTGATACATACCAAGAAAATAAATTACATCCTTGAAATCTTATTCAATGATTTCTTCATCATATCTTGGGGAAACAAAACAAAATAAGAGTGAGAAAAAATGATCAATAAGGGTATGTAAAAATATGTAATAATAAATCAATTGAAATAATTTAACATGCAAAGGTAAATAAATTATAAAAAATTTCATTCAAATAATTAGATTTTTGAAAAATCAATATGGAAGGGTAGGAATCCGAACAACATTCCACCTAATCAATAAGCTATGAATAGAATACAACCATAGACATGTCGATTTAAAATTTCATGGATAAATAATAAATAATATATCTATGAGGGTAATTATTAATTATTTGATATGATGTTAAAGGCACATGAAAACCTCTACCATATGTTCCTTTCAAAAGACGGTTAAAAATATGGATATAACCCCATTTAATTTGGCCAACTTATTTGTCTCATGAGAACCTATCAATGCCTCGGGGACATATGTAATGTCTATGAACCATATACCATTTCTATTCAAAAATAATTACTCATATGAATTAATAAAAATAAATAATATTCCATATCAAATATCCATAATGTCTAAAAAAATATAGATTTATCAATAATTCCCCAAAAAATCAAATAACTATCAAAGTGATCACCATATTTAAAAAATATATACGGTTTAGTAAATACTAATATATATTGTAGGAGAATATATATATTTAATTACATTTTCACTAAAATTTTTATTAAAATAAAGTTATTTTAATAGATATTTAATAATCATAAAAGTAAGTGGGATAAAAAAGATAATCATTAAGAACATTATTTAGGAGAATAATATTTATTCATCCCAATGTGTCCCATACCTCTTGGAACCATTTGAATAATTATACCCAGAGAGGTATGACATTAAATAGAACATATAATATCATGATAATATGTGCATTAAATATATAACATGGAAATGGTACTATATACACCAAATAATAGTGAATTTGATCATTATAACAAATAAGTCTCAATGGAATGTGAATTGAGACAAAATTACCATACCTTACCCTTATATTGTATTGTGTGGTACTTATACACTAGTATGGTGGTTTAGAATATGATACTAACATATAGCAGAATCATACTCATGTTTATAATATCATACATCGTCTTTTTATAATATCTTATTACCCATTTGTTAACATTGATTCATTATTTTAACTATTTTCGGGTGTTAATTGTCTAGACTTCTCAAGTATGCTCTAACATGATAGTTATTGGTCATATTAATGAGATCATGATTTCATAATATCAATAATTTAAAATAATACTTATTTATATTAAATGTTTTACACATATTCATTTCGAATAATCCACAGTATTTGGGGATAAGAAAAGAAGTGCACTATTCATAGAGGCAGTTGGTCGTGCATACACATAAATGTTTCATTGTTGTATTAATCAAATGAAAATTAAATGATAAGTATGTATATTATAATTACATTGTTATATATATGTTATATATGTTACATATATTAATTAAATCTATCCATTATTCATTACATGTACAGCGTGAATGAGTCACATCACTTTGAGGGGGAGATTGTTCACACTTTCACAAATGTTGTTAATATTTTCACATAAAATGGAATATATAGAGTTATGTATTATAAAAGAATTAAAGAATAATAATGATAATATAAATATAATATATTTCATATATAAATATATTTTCCATCATAATTCCCACTATAAGAGGTTGTAATGAAAAAATAAACAATCATCATTTCATGATGCGATAGTTTACCTTCACATAGACAGTATGTTCGTAACCCATAAAATGGAGGTTTGTGTAATTTCAGATCTAACACATGACATAAATTTATCATAGTATATTGAGGATACAGTTTTTTTATACAAACATGAAAAAATAATATTTTATAGAGTGAGTAAAGGAAATAAAAGTAAAAAACATAAGGAATGATATTACCACTTAATCAGGTAACTCCTTTTGGTTTGAACCAAAAGGATTCCATGGATTTATTTCCTCCCAATTAAAGGTTTATTGGATTAGAGGATGGATTTTATGGAGATATATTGGTATATATTGTTCAATCAAATGAATCATTATAGGTGTGAGGATGTGGGAGGAGAGAAATTCTTTTAAAGTGGAGGCGGAGTGGCACTCTTGTAAATTTTTGTGAATGGGACTTCCAACCATGTTTTTCCCATTTAAATTAGATAAAATAATGAGAAAAGGTAGATAAAATAGAGAATATGGTCTAAATATTTCCATGTAATTGCTCTTGTCCAAGTGTATAGGTCATTGGGCCCATTAAGATTATGGTTTTGTCCGTTATTAAGATTATTTTTTCCTTTATAATTGTAATTAATTTTAATTACATTAACATATGTTTTTTTAAAAACTATGTTGAACATATTTGAAAATATAAATTATGCTTATTCCATATATATATTACATATTTCCAAATTCCAATCACATAAGTCGAAGAAACTAATTTAAATTTAATCTTATAGATAGGACGACATTGTTGGGTTTTAATGTAAGAACGTTCGAAAGATTTCGATGTTTTTATAGTTATTTTAAAATTGAAATTTTTTAAAATGACCAAAATTTGATTAATTGATAAAAAATTATCTAATTAAAAATTATAATTATTTTAAATGTAATTAATATTTATAAATAAATAAGATAAAAAATTAGTTTTGAGATAGAATTCAGTATTTTTCACTATTTGTTAAAAAATAAAACTACCTATAAAAAATAAGAAACATTTACCGTAACCAAATTTTTAGGCTTTTATTGAAAAATGAATGTTATTTTGGAGTAATTATTTTATAAAATGGCTATAATTTGGATTTAAAATGGGTTCCCCATCCAAAGATGAAAAAACCACCTTTATAAATATATTGTGTTTTACAGGTAATATTGGGTGTATTCTTATATTATGCCTATAAAATATATTATGTGAGTGAAAAATATTTGTATAGATATATAATACATTAATTTACTATATAATCTCTCTAAAAGTGTTATAATTTAAATGAATATGAAATTTTTTACTAAGTAGTGTTTTTTTAAATTAGGTGTTGCGTGTATTAATGTTTTTTTAAAAGGGAAATAGGTTAAATTAATAGGGTTATACAAGTTTGTGAAAATCATAATATTAAATTTTTAATCCATGTAATTGAGATTATTGTATCTCTATTCTACATTTTTGTCAGTGTATCCTTTATTATATTTTAAGTGTTGTATGTTGATGTTGTGTTACATCATGCCTCTATGATGATCTGTGAATAGGCCCTAATAAGACGTTTCTAGTGAACCACATAAATAATTCTCTCTAGAAGACCAAAATATTTGGGAGAAATTGGTTTTTTTCCATTATCTTAGACAATCATCATTACCCATTTTTTTATGTTCTACTTTGGGGCCAGAGAGGGTGGGATATTTGAGTCAATCTGAAGATTTTATTCTCTATAATATATTGTAATGGTTAAATCCATGGATTTTCTATAAAAGCATTTGGGTGACAAGGTTGTGGCTCAGTATAATGACCTTCTTTATAATATCGTCATGTTTTCTTATGAGATGATGACTAATGAGAATCAAAAGGCATGAATATTTGAGAGGGTTTTTTGGAATGATATCTGAAATCAGGTTTTCCTACTAGATATTTATTCTTATATTGTTTTTATGGATAGGGAGGTGATGGGAGATCTTGAAAAGGCGGGTAATTTAGGTTTGATAGGAGTTATTTTTTATCCCAATTGAAGTTCTATGAGTTCCATAGAATTAAATAGGAAGTGTGGTGAGTCTCAGGGTGTTTCAAGACAATATGTATCTTCCAAAAATTTTAAAGTGTCTAGAAGAGGCACATTGACATGGTGTTGGTGTGGTAATGTTGAAAAATCAAAACATTTTATAATAAGGCACCAAATATATATAGGTCATGGGGTGTCACAAGACACCTATATATGTTCTACCACTTGTTTTATGATATTCATAGTGGCACAACATCATAAACTCTAAAATGTACTATGTTTAAATTAGATGCTTCATGGTATATGGTCTTCAACAACATGTATCCAAAAAAAGTTTCTTCTCTCAGTGGAAGTGTCTCAAGATGATGTTGATAATGTTATAATGAATATGAGAGGTCCCATCACTAAAGTATTATCTTTAGTGATTTCTTTATTTGATGTTGGTACACCTCACATATTTATATTGACTCGTTCTATATACGTGATAAACCATCCTATGGATATTTTTTCATATGTAATGGGTATTACTATGCCCCTCATAATTAAGATAGAGTTGGGAATATATTGTAATGCTTATGTCTGATTCTTATTAAATATTAAGTGTACTTGGAATTTTCTAGTTGTTGACATGAAACCTCTTAATTCCATCCTTGGGTCTGATTGGTTGATTAATAATAAGCCTCAAAGTGACTTTTATCTTTTATGGGTATCCATTGCCATTCTCGATGTGGTGTGTAGTGACTTTCAGGATGAATGGTACCGAATTTTGAGTAGATTAAAACATTATTTTTTTAGAGTTGTGTAGGGTAATATCGATGTTTTGTTTTTTTACTTTGAGAGATAATATTTTGGTGATGATCTCCCTCTAGTCGATGTTGAGTTTCCAAATGTGTTTCCTTCCAATTTATCTTGTCTACCACCAGTATGAGTGGTTTATTTCTCTATCAATTTTGTACAAGTGACTTAACTGGAATCTATTCCTTTTTTCCATTTTGACCAGGAGAGTTGAAAGAGTAATATAATCAATTGGGTGATTTTTTAGAGAAAGGATTCACATGATCGAGTGTGTCACCTTGGGTGGATAATGTTCTCTTTGTGAAAAAAGATAACCAAACACTTTTCCTCTACAATGATTTTTGAAAACTCAATCATGTTACGGTAAAGAACAAGTATCAGTTAACATTAATGGATGATCTTGTTGACCATTTAATAGGAGAAAATTGGCTTTCAAATATGTATATTTTATATTATAGTAACCATTTTTGAATAAAAAAATATATCATTCATAATAGAAGCTTCAGGATTAAGTATTCCCATTATGGGGATCTTTTTATGGGATTTCTTCTAAACAATTATCCCATTGTTATTATGGATGTAATAGGATTTTCTATGAGTACATTGACATTTTCATAGTAATCATTGTGAATGAAATTATGGTTTAATATACAACTAAGGAGGATAATACTCACAATATAAATTTAGTATAAATAAGTGATATCATATAATTTAGGCGAAGACTCAAAATTTTCACTTCAAGTTATGGGATGTCATCTTATGGCGCCATGTAGTGTTAAAAAAAGTAATCTCAATTGATCCTGAAAAGGTGAAGCAATTATGAAATTAGAGATACTATATAATGTTTTTGAGATATGATTCTTCATTGTCCGGGTGGGATATTACCATTGGTTTGTCAATGATTTTTTAAGCTATATTCTCTAATGATGGCCCTTGCTCTGAAGAGAGTAAAGTTGATATGGAATGAAAAATTTTTGAGTCATTTCATAGAGTTGATATTATTTTTAAATTTAATACTACTTTTGAATCTTTTAGTGGTTTTGTAGCGATATTTGGTCTTTTATGATGCCAAATTTTAGTTTTAGGTTGTGTTCTTATGTTGTGTGTTCTTTTGGTAAATTATGGTTTTAGAAATCTTCGTACACATGAGTATAATTATCCATATGAAGATCTAGAACTCGAAACGGAAATTTATGATCCTAACTTTTTTGATGAATTACCTATTCATATAATTTTTTACCATTTATTCCGTCCTCAAAATATTAATTTATATCATCTATCAAAAATATTTGAACTCTCTTCAGAGGTGTTGGGTGGAATACCTGAAATCATTATATTTTTACATTTTCTATACCTCAGGGAAGGGGAATGACATTTTTGATTCCCTGAGAAAGAAATATCAAACCCTGGCTATGAAGGAATCCTTAAAACTGTGTACATTATTGATATTTTTCCTTGTTTTATTTGGGTGCCTCAGAAGAGGGGACAAAGTTTGCCTTGACAATTTTTTAGTTAACCTCTACTCTTCTCGAGATGATTCTTTAGGAACATCAGATTAATGATGAATTATGCATCCCTATGTTTTCTCTTTATGGTGGGGAGACAATTGGAAAGTGGATATTCTATATATAGGGAATATTGGGTTTTTGAAATTGGTCTATTGTACCATAGTCTATAATAGATTCCATAATGGGGGATTTCCATAATTCCTTGGGGGAGGTGTTCCCCGAAACCATGAAGATAGTTTATGATATGTGGAGCTTTTATTAGTGGAAAATTAAGATAAAATACATCGATGACTTTGTCTCACATTATTATACATATCAAAAGGTCAAAGATGACCACTAGATACCTTTTAGTTTTCTTCATCAACTTACAGCGCTGACATGGAAGTGGGATGATATATTTATGGACCCTATGGCTTCCATTCCACATACTCCTCAGAAAAACAATGCAATATTGTTTGTGATTGATTAGTTGGCTAAACCATTTGAGATACAACCATAGTTATGTACTTGGGACGTCCTTAAATAATGAATATTTACATATTTCATGGAGATAGATTTATTATTGAAACATATAGTGATCCTAATTTACTTATCACTTTTGGAGAGGAATCTATGTGGATATATGATCTCAATTACATTCGATCATGGAATATCATCTTTAGATGTATGGACAAAGAGAACTTTCTATACATATTATTGAAAATATGTTACGTTCTTGCATTATTTATTATTGGGGAGCCTGTGACATCCATTTGTGACTGGTTAAGTTTTCTAATAATAATAGTTTCCAATCTAAAATTTGGATGGATACTTAAGAGGCCTTGTATATTATATTTTTAAATCATGGTTGTGTTGGTAAGATATAGGTGAAATTTCCATTGTTGGATAGAGTTTAGTCTTATAACTGAATGTTAATATTTAATTGATTCACCAATAAATTTTGATGGCCCAAATCTAATTAAACATTTATGCTAATTGTCATTGGTGACATTTGGAGTTTTTAGTTAGTGAACAGGTGTTTTAGGGTGTTTGAATCCATTTTCTCATCGATGAAATGTGAAAAAATGTAATCTTTAACTATGGTTTTTGGGAACATTTTAGTTTACTGATAAGGAATGGAAATTAGTTTATTATTGATCACTTCAATTTTAGTTGATGTTGATACATAGTTTTATCCATGTATCACATATTTAGAATTCTATTTTTGACCCATATCATGTCTTGAGATTAGATGATATTGAGTTTTTCCCTGATTTACCTATGACATAAAATTAATTCTGGATCATTGACTCTAAGATAATGGTTATTATTTAATGGATGTTACATTTGTTCCATGTTCTATAATATCATGGTATTAATTTTCATGAGCCCATGGAGAGTGAAGCATTGATGATAGACTAGTGGCCTCATCACTTTTACATTGAGTATTCATGATATTGTTTTTGGGGATATGATGTTTTTATTGTGGGGAGGTTGTAACAGAATATAAAATTATTTTACGTATTACGTGACCCTATTTTTATTATACTTATTTTTGGGTCATATATCATGGTGTATTTGATGAAATTTCGAGAATTTTGGATGATCTATGTGTTGTGAATGGTTGGATCACGGTTAGGGAAAACCAAGAAGTTTGGGCTCTCAAACTATGCTCCCCATTGTGAGCCACTAGAATTGGGCTCATGGGGTTTTCAATCCTTGTGGAAAACCCGTCAAAAACATGAAACCACAGAGAGTATGGGTTTCCATATATGGTGTACAGTTTGAAAAACAATTCACCCACCTAGTAGAAACTGTGATACCTACCCCCATGGGTGCACAGTTTGGATACATGGGTTTACTAACAGTGCATACCTACCCAAAAAATAATGAATGTAGGTTTTAATTCGCCAGATATTTTTATTAAAATATTGAAACCCTTCAGTTTATCAGATAATCTCAATAATTTGATCCTAACTCGAATACATGGAATTTGAAGACTGTAAGAAGGAAATATTTGGATCCTCAAACCCCTCTTCTTGGTAGATTAATTATTTTTTGACATCATTCTATCTCCTTAATATATGTGTTCAATATCTCATGAGGTATATTACGGTATCACATTCTCTACTACATTGAGAGTTATTGATTATCATGTTATCAAAGGATCTAAACTTATTTTTTATTGGATCTTGATTTTATGTTTCATTTCATGACCTCTTCCGCATAATTCATCATTGGCAGTCCTATTGTGGGTGATGTCTTTGAATATGTGATACATTTTTGGTGGATACATACTGCTTTCAGCTATTAATGAAACCAAAATTTACTTGATTTAATTTAAATGAGTTTTTAATATAACTAAAAACCCTAATTTTAAATTATTTCATGTGTGATTTGAAATGGCATGGAATTAGTGGAAAACCCTAGTTTTAATGGAATTGAAATGTATGGTGGATTTTTTGAAAAATGAAGGATTGAATTTTAAATTGAATTGTTCAATTGATTTTATGTTTAAACGTGAGAGATATGGCCTAATGTTAAAATTTATTTGAATTGGCATGAATTGATGACTGAATTTGTTTTGGTTTTAAAGTGAGAAAAAAAATGTTTGAAAATTAAAACATGGAAATTTTAATTTGAATTAATTTTTTAAATGTTTTATTTTTCTATATTATATTGATTGATAGTTTCATGAACATGTTTTTGGGGTAGTTATTCATAATTGGGAGAATAATACTATGACTATGACTCCCTAGTTATGGATTAATGACAGTAACTATTACTATAAAGCTTCTATGTGAACACATGAGAAGGTTCCCCTTTAGGGTTGTTGATGTCTCATTAGGATTCCCCGATTGTGGTGTAGATTGATTTTAGGGTTCAAACCTATTATAATTAAAGAACATTATTGATATATGTGAGGATCCTATTACATAAAATAACATAACATGTGGTTTTTTTCATGGTTCTATGATTTGTGGACTTGATTATACATGCCATTGAATTGTGAACTTTTTATTTCATGAATATTGGTTTATATAAGTGTTTTATATAAAATATTCATTTTTTATAGTTTAATGTATATAAAATATCTTTTATGAAAATGAACTTTTTGTCTCAAATTATGTAAATGTTATATCATTCCTTATTGAATTTTAAAATGAACCATATTTTTTTAATTATTATGGAATTGATCATGGAAGACTTACTGAGACACTACTGCGATTAATAAAATACTTACTACCCTTTCCTTTAAGAATTTATAGATATTATTATACTATGTTTTAGTAAATACAAATCACCACTTAGAGGTGGTGTATTTTTTTGATCACAGAGACCATGACGTGATGTTGGTTACCAATGGAGCTATTTTCCACTTGTTACACAAGAGAATTTGATATTTTTTCTAGTCGAATTTTTTATTTCTTTTTGAAATTTTATCTATATTTCATGGTAATTTTTACCTATTTTTATAGTACATTCATTTTAGAGTTTTGTGGATGATTTATTGTATATTTTATCTTTTATAATTTTTGGGGAAATTATGCAACCGCTTTGATCCTGAATTATTATAGGTACTACTCAACAACCTAGAGAGATCATTAATTCCCTTCAAGATATGTTAGTGTTTTCTCATGTGTCAGGGAACTAGCATATATGGGATGGTTTGTGACAAGGATAATTTAAGGTTTTGTATGTTATTATTTCTTAAAATGGATAACCCTTTAGAATATATATATTAATTAATGATAAAGTAATAATGAAAATTTTATTTAGGGATTTGGGATAGAGAACCTTAGTTAAAACCATAATGATGAGTCTATGTATAAGAATATATCCAAAAATATTAGTAATGTATTAATTTGGAATTTTTTCATGGAATATATCCATGTGTGGATACTTGAAATTGGATGAGGTAGTGTCACTGATGGACCAAGTGGTAATCACCCTAAAATGGGTTGGTAGAGAATTGACTCAATAACTACTCTAATTCATGATGTGTGGGACATAAATTAATTAAATTTATATTTAACATAATGTAAAGAAATATAGAATGATGGTATCTAGACATATTAAGATTTATTTTTTCCATTTGATTCTTTATTCTTATTTTATTGATAACTATTTTAGGTTTTAGTATTTGGCTGAAACAGGATCACAAAAAATGATGTTGGGAAATGTATACAAAATGGGACCAATATGAATTATAACTGGACAAGGTACCGTATATAGAGGGTTTAAAGTCAAGGTATATTCCTTTTGTGAAGGAAATGTTAAGTTTCTTATTCATACCAAAGGTATTGATATTAATATTTTAAAATAAATTGAATATTCAAACTCTTAATTATTATTGTCACTATGTGTTATTTTTGAATTACATTCCAGTATTTTATAAATGTTATGGGGATTATGTTTAACATATATAGATTATTATTTATTACTTTTACTTTAAAGGTATGGAAACATCTATAAATTGGTAATAATAATGAGGAAATGTGATTTTATGGAAATTTTATATTTTTGGGGATAATTTTTGAAAAACATGTGTTTGAGTTATGCGTAACTCTACAGTTAAATATATGCTTGATGTTGAGTTAAAAAAGGATGGTTTGACTTTGAAAATGTTTGTTAGATAGGATTGTTAACCTTGGAATTAAGCATTGATTCCAGATTTTTTATGGGTTGTTCATCACATTTTTATGATTATGGTATATATTGACCAATGTGTGGCCTTATGATCAAGTGGTTCCTATCATTTGATGGTTAAGGATAGATTTTATAATTTGGTTAACATATAAATTTTATTTTTTTTATTAACATAGAAATTTAAATTGTTTTAAAAAATATATATTTAGAAGAATATATGATTAGTTTATATACATACTAGGGTATATGATTTTATGAATGGATAATGTTGATTGATGAAACATGGGTAACTTCATATAGCTGAAAATAGTATGGTGGATGTCATATTAGTGGTACACACATAATTATTAACATATAAAATACACCTTCACTTATATTATTCAATGAGTAATAACTAAAATTTTTAGTATTCAAATTATTTAAGGGGAGAAATGGGACACCTTGGGATTTTAATATATCATATCCATTATAAAAGATAATGTGTTTGATAGCCTTCTCTTCAAATAAATCCAAACTGAAATAATCCACAACATATTTAAAAAATAAATATAAATTTTATGTTTGGCCATATATCCTAGCCATAAAAATAGATTGAATGAATAATTCTAATAATTTTATAAAATATTTGGATAAATAAAATAAATACTGCTTCTAGAATGAATTAAATGCAATTGTTAAATCTAAAATGACTAGTAAAAACATTTTATACTTAGAAAAATATTTTGAAAAATATTTTCTATTTAAAAAAGATGAATATATATTTCAAAAAATATATGATCAATGATGAAATATTATTTATGATAATAATCATTATTTAAAACCAATATAGTCGGAAATAGATTTGATAAAATAATAGTAACAATTAATATTTCAAAATATCATTTACCATTAAAAAGGTTTGTCATTATATTTTATGATTTTATTGAAAAATTGAATTTATAAATATAAGACTTTTAATTTGAAAATATGGATATAATTTTTATATTTATAATAAAAATGATACCTTAATATAGAAGGTGGGGATTTTTTCCAAAAAGGTAGATTATTGTTGAATAATACTATTTTTAATAATTGTTTTTTAATTTATAACTATATATGGATATGATATAAATTTAATAAAACATTAATCTAATGAAATATATATTTAATGAATAAAATAATTATTTTTTTTATTTTTTATTATATAAGTCCTATGTCCAATATATTTTGAAGTAAATTAAAATGGTAGTTTAATAAAAATTATTTTTGGCCTTTTGTTTGAATAAAATATTTCTATAGAGATATTTGATTTGGGATTTCCATTAGTGAATCTTTAATTTTATTTTTTTATAATAAACCAACTATGTACACATAAATTGATAATTTTAATAACTATTATTTAACAAGAAAATCTTATAGAATGAAACATTTTAAAAAAAACTGTTTTCTATGCATTTTGTAAGCTAATCGAATAATAAAATTTACAAAATATTAGAAATTTAATTTGAAAAAATTACATCCAAATTTGAAATTATATCATTAAAATTAGTTAATAGGGTCAATATCAATAAATAATAACATTGATTACAAAAACATAATTATGACGGTAAATGTAAATAAGCTTAAAGGATAAAAAGATAAAAGAAATACACCTAAAAGAACATTGGATGTGTCCACAATGAGTTTTTTTAGCAATTTATAACCCAAAATCACTTTAGCTATTTTTTAAATTTTTTGAAATTTACCATTGAATAATATCATTACATTATTTAAATCCTAATTCAATCTTCCAAAACTACCCTTCTATACATGGATAAAAGGGTAACACTAAAACCTTTAGAATGAACACATATCCATCGAAATTGTTTTTAAATCAATTTTCTCTCATGAGATTCCTATACCACACCCACAGGATTCTAGTCAATTTTTTTTAATACAACTTTTCTATGTCAAATTTTAATAGAAAACTCTAGCATCTTACGTGAGTATTACTTTATAATCTTATTTTCTTTTAATATACTCCTTCATAAATCATCCCTATCGTAAATAATATAATTAATTATTATTATTATTATACTGAAATTTTATTTTATTACTTGTAAAATAATTATTCAATCATTTCTGTCAACTAATAAAATAAAATAACATCGATCATGTGTACATTCGGACTACCACATCCATGAAGCAATGTTGTTCATATTTCATCTCCCAAATTCAAGGATATAACAAAGGGTGGATGTTATGAACAAATATTTCATATAAGTTACAAAAAAAAATTATTAAATGACAATTTCTCAAACACCACCATTCCATAATTTGAATGTTGGGATCATTAATCTTGCATATGATAGACTACCACCTCCACAAACAATGAATATCATTTTTCATCCTCACCCATCATTGACGATTCTAGAAAGGATTTAATTATTATACATGATGTGTATAATTTTTTTAGATTAATTAAATTTCAAAAAACAATTTTCAAAATGAATTTTCTAAATCATTAAATCATTATAACATGTTACCAGATGGGTTGATTAAACCAACTATGTTAACGATGTTATAATGATTATTTCCGAAGTGATTATAGAATTTCAGATATTGGTAATATCATGTAATAATAAGATATTTCATATGTTTTAATTATTCTACAATGATGTTGTTAGTGTTTAAAATATTTATTTGTAAATCACTATTAAATCATTAAATACAGCAACAACTAGTTCATTACGATTTCTATTTTCACAATTCGTATTCATTTCATTCACATAATATAATATAGGACTTGCGTAATAATATAATAAAAATATATATTATATATTTAAATATCTTTTAATGATAAACTTGAAACCAATTAGTGATAATTGATCCCACCTTCATGATGTTTCTACAAAACAAACAACAGAATATTCTAACACGCAATAATGAAAAAAACTACATTATTTTAATATATTTTTAATAAATGGTTATAAAATAATTAATAAAATCATACTATTCTTATATTAATTTTTTATATATTTTATTAAGATATTTTTGTTTATTATGCATGAGGTTAGACAAAAGTAGAGTAAGTAGGAATACAAGGTAAGTGTTTTTTATCTCAAATTATTCTCTTTGATACATGTTTTTTATTACTCACCTAATTTAAATTATGAGGTTTATATAGTTCTTATTTGAGATTTAATATCATGAATTATCTTTTAACTAACTAGAAATTAGATTTTTATTGAGGAAGAAAACAGTTTTATGGTGTTGAGTTAGAACACAGATATTGAAAACCACTCAAATGGTGAAAATCATCATAAGATATCAATACTTTTTTCTATTAAAAATAAACAAATAAGTAAAATTTCACCCTCTTAAGATCATTATCATAACTTATTTAAAGCCACAAATCGAAATTTGTTCTTGGGAAGCATTAAACCATGCAATTAAAATAAGCTCTAGTTCCAACCCCCATATAAACAGTGATATATGAGTTCACATGTACTATATTTATAGGAAACACCATTATATAGATTTAAGGGTAATTTGATATATTTTTATTATGTTTTTATAATGGACGCCATGCTTCATTTCAACGCCTTTATATAAAATTAGTCAAAATACCGGACTAGTCTAAAGGAGCATAATCTCTTTTCTGTTGGGTTTCAAATGGCGGCCAAGGTGATGATGTGAGAGAAATTTGGTTATTAACATTAATTGGAAAATTATCCTTATTAACATTGAGGCCTCCTTTAATACCATTGAGATTATGAAATCTATTTATACAAGAACCATCTGCCTAAAAATACTTTTCACCTTCCCTTTTAATTACATTATCTGATGCTAGAGTGATATTAAAAGAACTCCTTCAATAGTGGAATCCCCGGGGCATTAAAATAGGGATTATAATATTTAGGCATTCTACCTGGGTATATAGTGAAGCCTTTTCCATATAAAACAAAAATATTAACTTTATTCTTCTTAAGAGAAAAACATTTCACCACTAAATGAGTCATATAAAACTCAGTAGAAAAGTTTTTTAGTTCCTACAAGCATCATAAAACTCCCCTCCATTATTCTGGGTTTGAGGAGAATGAGATAAACCCCCTAATTATATGATACTTATTACATTTTGTGCACTTTTATTCCTTGAATGGTGTATTTACATCCACATATTTTATTTTTATCATTATATATCTATTTCATAGAATACAGTAATCTAAATCATACTCCCTTCTTCAAATGGTTATGGATTCAATTATTTAAAAAATAATAATTATTTTTGTAACTCAACATTAATTTATTGAGTTATGATAATTCACATGATGATATATTATATAATTTGGTTATATTCATTCATTTTATTTTCTTATATAGTACTCTCTCATTGAATTATATGGATATACATTCATACCAAATAAACTTGTTTTGTAATCTTTATAACTTCTTGCGACATGTTTCTCATAAGCGTTATTGGTAACTCAAGTATATTTTCATTAAGTTATATTATTTCATCATGAACGTATTTTTTCCATGATTGGGATTTTCCAACCTAATATTTTATATATTTTATTTTTCAATCCACATTGGGAAAATTCATTTTTAATAAAAATAATTTTTTATAACTAATTTTATAATGTTTGTTTTGAAAAAAGATATTTTTTTAATATATTAAAAATGGATTTTCTTTCACATTAATATTTTTTCATTATAATACACATATAAATACCCCAACACTAATATCCTGAAGCCACTATCCACTTTATTACATTGGCATAAGACAAAAATGATCACATCCCAAAGACACTCTTCATTTAGAAGTCTTGGTAATCTTGATACACACATGACTCTTATTTTGAATTGGAATAAAAAAATGAAAACATAATTTAATTTCAATAATATCATTATTCCCTTTAGCATGTCCGTGAATATCATTCATAGTACCCTTACTGAATTCCTAGGGATGTAAAAAAATAAGTCTGAGCTAAAATACTCAGTAAAGGTTACATAAAGCGAATTCTATAATGAGTAATTGAAGAATAATCAATAACAAATAATCAATATTGAAATTTACATCTCCAAAAAAAGTTTACATTCAGTAAATAATTTGACTATCATTATTAGATAAGAAATAATCAATATGGAATGATAAATAATATAGAATGTTTTCCATTTAAATAACTTAACTAACATGAATAGATAAGGAATAATCAATATGGAATGGTAAATAATTGAAAACACGTTCAATTTAAATAAAATTAATATCATGAATAGATAATGAATAATATATATGGAAATGTAGATAACTGAAAAAATATTCAATTTAAATAACAGGACTATCATAAATAGATAGTTCATGATCATTATAGAATGGTAAATAATTGAAAACACATACCATTTAATCTATAAACCAAGAATGAACATGAATTCAGAGATAATATCATTGAAAAAAATATCAGGGACAATATTAAATGTAGTATTAATTAATTAAATGACTAATTATTATACATTAGGATCTTCTGAATCAAGATACCACTATGGTAAATAATTTTGAAAGATAATTTAAAAACGATGGGTAGGTATACACTATAAACCTATTTAACAAAAGACAAAAAATTGATTCATCACATAGACTAATGATTCATTGAGGGTATATCTATGACAACGAATCACCCATAATTTCATTTCCAAATCATTCCTCATATTTGAAAAAATCGATTTAATTCATGAACAATATTCCTTACCATTAAATATTATCATTGAATAATGAATATAGATTATTGATATTTCTGTAGTCAATCATATAAAATTCAGAGTAAAAAATCATCTGTAGAAATGATATATGGTAAAATTAATTAGAATATCCATCATAAATAATATTTATATTTAGGGAGAATTTAATTTTTAATGATCATAAGAACAAGAATGTCTAATGGGAAAGACAATAACTATAAAAATTAATCATGGAAGTTGATGTAATTGATATCTATGGTCCAAATAATCATAAAATATCTAGAAATATAAAACATATGGTATCAATATAATATATAAAAGGTGGATTATATGTAAAATAAATGGTTTTTGTCATTGATGAATAGAAATACCATAAAATGATCATTAAAAACATTCTTTATGAAAATATCCTTTTACTTTGAAAATCACATTTAAAAACTCAAAATGAAAAGAATATTAGAAAAAACATTTTTTTAAAATTTAAAATTTAAATTAGAAATTTATAATTCAAATAAATGAGAGTTATTGATGGAAAGAAATCCTATACATGCCATATGAGAAAAACTTTTGTTCACACTATTTTTAAAAGTGTAAAAAGAACCTTCTTCAGAAAGATACAAGAATATTCCATTCAAACCAATTTTTAAAAATAAAAGATAAAAATGGGTAAAAATATAATTTGTAAATCATTAATATAATTTTAAAACAGTTTGGAAAATAATTTCAAATATCATGGATATGGAAAAAAATATTTATTGAAAAGATCAATGAATTCTGATCTTATGAAAAAATAATTATCAAACTTTTTAATTGTCAAATAGAGAAAAAATGGTATTTTCACATGAAAATATCATAAATAAGTATATATTAAGAAAATTAAATTATTTTATTTTCCAATGATTAAATAATTTTCTTTTAAAATATATTCCATAATAAACAATCTTGATTAAAATTAGATTATAAAACAAACCCTTATAATGATCACAATGTTGATGTGATAATTAACCAATGAATCCATTATGTGTATCAAATCTAAATCCATATAAAACATATTCAAATAATAAAATTTATTTTCAATAGTCATTAATCATATAATATGAAAAACAATCATGAAGTAATATAACCTAATGGAATGAAATAAAGTTATGAAATTCATTACCACTTGGTAATTTCTAGGTAAAGTTACCTTGGATTAAATAATATAAATTAAAATAGATAATATTATTAATTAGTTAGGAATAATGATATTTCATGTCAAATTGGTACACTGAGTCCATACTAGAATTATATTAAGAATCATGTGTGCCTCCCCATATATAAGAGGATATTTACTAGAATTGAATATCTAAATCCATCATAGTGGAGACTCTACCATTTTTATCATGTAAAAGGATAAAAAATAATCAATAAAAATATTAAACAATCAGAGTAAATGTGTAAATTAAATAAATTACATACATATAACATATCTAAAAGTGGAAAGTATGTTTGTAATATAAGAAAATGATAATAACATGAAAATTAAACAAATAAACATCTATTGGTTCTTTCAGTGTCTACCCTGGTCCACTCCTGTTCTATGCTTCAATGCTTAACCATTCACTATATGGCCCTTACCCTTCTCTGGATCACTCATCATGAAATATGAAAGAACACTTAAATGCCTTACTATGGTGTGACTACAATGACTAAGTAGGAAACTAACAATTCATCCTTAACAAGTTTAAACCTTAATAAAACTATTTAACATAGGAATAAATAAATAAATAACATGTTTAACAATCACGTCAACCCTTTGTTCACTAACTAATAAGAGAAAAAACCAGTTATACTAAATTTAGCACTGTGCTACAATCCATCAGAACAATCATGGTAACATATCCACATTAGAACCAGCCTCAATCTTCTCAATAGTCATATAGGAAAAGGACTCCATTGAAAACCAAACTATGTTGTCATGCATAGACTATATAAACTTGGTTTTTTATTACATTACATTGAAATAATTAAAAATATATTTCTAGAAATAGGCGTTGAGACACCATGTGATTCAGAGGCCAGGTATGCCTAGAACAAATTCTATAAAAATAATAAATATTTTTTATATTTCGCACACATGGTTGATTAATGAAAATGAGATACCTCTTAAATGGTTGATCAGATCGGAAATTCAATACAATATCTGGGTCTGAAACATGGTGTTTTCCCTTAAAATGAATTAAAATAAGTTGGCGTGGGGTGATAAGACCCCTCACTCATTGGTGGTGCATTCATGTGAATAAATAAAATAATTTATTTAATTACGTAATTTCATTTAATCCTAATTAATGGATTTAAATACATGCTTAAGGTGTTTCTAAACCACATTACCTGATTTTCATCAATGATGTCTTTGTCTCCTCTTATTTCCAGTTGGTGAATGACAAATGAAGGAGGAATGATGAATCCCTTGATCAAGATGTATCAAGATTCATAAAATCATCCCCCTTCATTGGAGAAATCATTATTCTATAATGATCTAACCATACAATAGTTTGGACTCGTATTTAGTGTTTTAATCCTTGGATTTAATAAATATGCATGTTGTAACTTGATTCATCAATACAATCCCGTTTTTCTAATCTTGATAGCTATGGACATTCTACTTATTATTTAATCACTTAATCTAGAAGCCTTTTTTTATCGTTTCCCAAGAATTCTTGTACAAAGATCCTATCCATTGTCTATGATGCCTATTCTCTCTCGTTTCTTTGCATTCCTCGCTTTGTAATCCCTATGGATCCCGGTTCGACTATTTCAGGGAAACCCAAGCATGATCAGGAGCCCGAAATCGAGGAATACTAATGAAAAAACAATGAAAATTTGAAGGAGGTATAGATTGATAAATAATGTGGTCAAAGATGAAGAATAAATAAATTCCAGGTCCGTGTGGAGAGAAATGAAGTTTCAGTGGCATGAGGATGTTCTGGAGAAACCCTATTTTTTTTACTAGACCAATTTCTGATGAACGGTGAAGAGAACTCATGTTCTTCGATGAGATCTGAATATTTTGGATCAAAATCATGCAACCCAGACCGTCGTTGAATCCAATTCAAATGAAAATGAATGGATCAAATAAACCCTCAAGTTTTTAAAAAATTTACATCCACACACCATGTTCATTGAAAAACACACAGTGTGTAGCCTCCCTTAGGCGTGGTCCTAGTGTTTTGGAAATTATATGGATTTCAAGGCATGTAATCCCCTAGAAAGGTTGTGTACTGCAATTCTATGTGAGTCGAGCCCTGTATGGGAGAAAATAGATAGGAATATGCCATGTGCCGAGAACACAGACACAGGTTGTTCACAAGGGTAGAATCCCACGTGGTCTTACATACTGTGTACTAGTATACATAGAGATGTGGTCTAAGAACATGTACATGGCCAACATCCATGACCCTGGTCCATGGATAAATGGAACACACCATGTAGTCCTCCAACATGGCATGCACTACTACATGGGATGTGACCTGCGTCCAGCAAGAGATATGATCTGGAAGTGAATATGGGACACATGCCATATGGCCCCCCTAACACATCATGTATTGTTTTAGCTGGAATGATCAATCATAAATCCTCCATATCTCCTTCATTGGAACTCAAATTTCAGCTAGTGGGATGCCTGTCAAAAGTGTTTTTTAATGTACAATGAGATATAACCATTGGAAGAGGATTTCAAGATACAGTATGAATGTTACGGGTTTGGCATGCCCAGAGATGACAACCGATGATGGCAGAAAATAGATAGGATTAATAGAATGACATTCCGGGCTGACCCTACAATATGGTCTAGATAGTGTAGTCCCTGATTATTTTGGGATGACTCACCAGTATGATACGTGAAGTGTAGTCATTGAAGATTCTGGGCTAACCATCCAGTAGGATTTGGGTAGTGTAGTACATGATGATTTTGGGCTGACACTCCAGTATGATATGGGTAGTGTAGTCCTTGATGATTCTGGTATTTCCTTCCATTAAGATCTAGTCAGTGTATCTCGCAATATTAAAGGATTCTCCTCTAGTTGGTCTAGGTAGTGTAGTTCCCAACAACCATCAACAATTACCATCTATGAGGATTTGTGATGTGTATTCCTCGATGAGTTTGGGCTGACCCTCCAGCTAGGATGGGCAGTTTAGTCCCTGATGACCATCCAGGATGACTCTCCAGCTGGGGTAGGTAGAGTAGCCCCCATTGACTATCCAAATAAGACCCTTAACTGTGAAACATAATGTAGAGGTGTGATTTACATTACCTAATGACTCATCAGAAAGAGGGATGATTTCACAATAGAGACATGTTCATGTGATGTGACCTAAAACCATGAGGGTGATTCTGTGCCCACAATAGTTAATAGTATTGAGTTTTGGTGATGTGAGACCCTTTGACTTGCGACTCCTGGGAAGACGCTTTAGGAGTTGGGCATCACAAATGACTCTACCAGGGAACTATTGGATACACATCCTTATGGGATGAGCTATAAGAAGGAGGTCCCATGACACTCTCAATTGTTCTTCTTTCACTGAGAACATATATATATATCCATCCAGTTATTGTACCCACTCCATGGGTCTTGGTTACTCTCCTTCCAAGAGAAACAAAGACATGTGCGCTATGGCACATGCTTTCCATGTCAATATTCTAATGGTTGGATGGGTCTCCTCTCTACCTATAGGTAGTGAATAATCAAGGGGGGGGGGATAACCTCTTCACTATTTCGATCACATTATGATGGTATTTTCATACATTCACACTATTGATGGGTTGAGAAAAATTATTTCTATTAACTTTTACGCTACCTTGATCTATATACAACTTCACTATGGTTGTATCTATTACTCCTCTTCATTCATATTTTTTTTGGGAATTCGATTGGGTATGGATATTCTCACAGCTACATGGGACTTACCCATCACGTCTCATATCTATTTAAGATGGCCAAAAGGTCGGTCATGATCTCAGGGGATCTTAGAGATATGGGTTGTGTGGATCGCATACATTGGTCAGATTTGGGATAAAGGAGCGAGGCTCTCTCAGTTGTTACTATTTTATAGTTTAATCAATGTTGTGACTAGTATCTATTTTGTTCATGTGTTTTCCCCTTTAAATTTCTGTATTCACTACAGTACCTTTGTAATATCAAGAGGTTCATGAATGTTTATGTTAGTTTACAGTAGTTACACCTATTTCTATATTCCCTTTATATTTTTTAAATTGAGTTGGTTGTGTATCTTTGAATATTTTCCTAGGAAATGTCCTCGCCATGTTTTTTGTGCCTTCTTCACTTTTCTCCAACCCCTATACTATGAATGTGGCCTTAGGGTAGTTATGGCTTGAGCCCCAGGTTGGATCGGGTCATGATAGAATGGTGTTAAAGGAGGTTTGTTCCTTGGGATGTTGTTTGAACATTCCCAAAAACGTAATTGGTTGGAACTTTGGTAAATAATGTTGATGTTTCTCAAGATAATCTCTTAGGCTAGGGAGTCCAGTGATTTTATGGGTGGCTAACAAATCCATTCACCAGGACCTTGATTTTCTATTTGTCTACACGAAACCCGGAGACATTTGTTATAGGGAATAATGGTACATGCATCATATTAGATTGAGTCTTTTTATATCCTTTTAAGTCATATCCATATATATATATATATATATATTATCATCTGATGTATGTACACCCTGACTATTTTTAGGATGCCTCTTTGACTACAGCTATCCATGATACCATCTCTGATTCATGATGATGACCCTCTGAGCAATAAGGCCACATTTTATGGTCCATCACATTATATGCCTATTCTTGGTGGAAAACTAGTAGTAAATACACCCATTGGGTATAAGATAGCCCAATCATGGTAGTATAAGGATGTGTGAAGGTTGATCGTACTCCACGTGTTCTAGCGTCAACAACCGCTGAGGTTCTACGACGAGCCAGATCCTTTGGTAGTAGAGGATTTGCTAGAGTCAATGATTCACATGTTCAGAGAGGTTCAGATTCCGACAGATTATATGGTGGATTTAGAATCCAATAGTTTCCAAAAATCAATTGGGAGTTGGTGGAGAATAGTTACCCAGATGTGTGATGGGTCGATGCACTCATGGGGTTACATTTAGTCAGTATTTCATGAGTAATACCCATCTTTATTGTGATCCATTCAAATTCAGGAGCTTTTGGAGATTCAAAATGGAGGATGAGCTAGAAAAGGAGGTGGAGGAGCTATCGGTGGGGAATGATGGTATAGGGTTCTACCACCGCCAACACTAGGAAGCCCATGTCAGCCATAAGGAGTTTGCGGTTGGGGTTGTAGACATCTGCAGGATATAGAAATCTATGACCCATTGACACAAGAGATGACTAGATATATGATATATGTTTACTCTACTCTTGACTCAATATTAGTAGACCTAGGTTCTAGATAATATTTTATCTCCATACACTTTGTGTGAGAGCTAGATCTCCTAGTGGAGATGCTAGCACAATATTTATGCCTTGAAATTTTTATAAGGAACATTTCCTCAGTATATTACTTCTATCAGTAGTGTGTGCTATCACTTGGAGGAGAGAGGTTCCCATGGGACCTACTGGCCAGCACAATGGAAAACTAAGATGTTATCATTTTTATGGAATTTATTTCCTTGGTTTGATCCCATATTGGTTGTCACCACAAATTAGTTAGATGCCTATGTTCTAACGAGAAAATGTCCTCCTTTTTCAGCAAGAGAGACCTCATAGCAGGACGAGTCGATGATGTGAGGATGAAGTTATAGCCCATTACTCATAAGCTAGCGAGTATGACCCTAGGTGCACCAGACTCTTTAGGCACCAATATCCCTTCAGTTGTGGATGAAATATAAAAATATTTCCCAAAGACTTTATTAGACTACCACTGAGGTGGGAGTTCGAGTTTTACATTGACTTGGAACTAGGGACTTCCCTGATATCTTGCACAACATATCGGATGGAACCCACTATGTTTCCGGAGATGAGGATACAGTTAGAGTTAAATCATGAGAAATTATTCATCATACCTAGTGTGTCCCCTAGGTGTCTCTAGTTTTGATTGTGAATAAGGATGACACGAGCTTATGGATTTTCATGAAATATTGTCACCTGAATCAGGCCAAGATAAAGAAAAAGTACCACTTTATGAGGATTGATGACTTCTTTGATTAGATTTGAGGTGAGAGATGACTCTCCAAGATTGATCTCAAGTACAACTACCACCAGTTGTGGGTTTATTATTTTGATATTCCGTTGTTGTATTTCTTATGTCGCTATGGAAACTACGAGTTCCTAGTTATTCCATTTGGTTTCATAAATTTCCCAAACACTTTCATTGCTATGATGAACCAGATATTCTTACTATACCTAGATGATTTTATCATTGTGTTCATAAAAGGCATACTTGTCTACTCTATGACATAGGGGAAGCATGCAGAGCAATTGAGTAGGGTCCTTGATCTACTTTAAGCACACCAATTTAATATCAAGATCTCAAAATTACAATTCTAGATACAATAGGTTCACTCATTGGGGAATATCATTTTTTTAGCAAGGATTAACTATGGATCTAGTGCTGGTAGAATTTGTGATTTCTTTGGAGCCACCCATAAATGTGTCAGAGGGGCAAAGCAATCTTGGCTTGGTGGGGTACTAAATGATATTTCTAGAAGACATCTCCAGGTTCACAACCCCATTGAATGCTTTGATGTAGAAGAGATAGTTATTTATCTTCTATAAGTAGTTCTAGTTGGCTATTGAGGAGTTGAGGTAGAGGCTGAAAACCACTTTAGTTTTCAGGATACCATAGGAAGGAGTTGTGATCTAGGTGTATTTCAATGCCTCGAGAGCTGGGATCAATTGCATGTAGATTCAAAGATTGGTTGTAATCGCATATGGGTAATGATATTGATGATTCCCTTAGAAGTGGTAGTGTTCTCAGCTAGGATGTAGAGGCACTACCTTTTGGGAGTTCATTTTTTGGTTTTATCAGACCACCAAAGTCTCAGGTACATCTTCATTCAGAGAGACCCAAACCTAAAGAAGCGATGCTGGTTGGAGTTCCTAAAAGACTATGACTTTGAGATAGTCTATACTCCATATACGGTAAATGATATTGATGATTTCCTTAGTAGGAAGTATTAGGCTTTTAGAGTACGAGAAGCTTCAGAGAAGTTATCTTCCCTACAGATGACCCTGATAGAGTAGGATGGTATGGTTTTCGTACAATCAATGGTGTTGAATATTATGATCCTTGAGTGTGTGAAAGAGTTCTAGTTGGGAGACATTCACTATGAGGTCTAGTGTGATCATATATAAACAAGCGAGGCACGATATGGATATTATAAATGAGTAATCACACGATCTTGTTCTAGGGGCCAAAAATGGTTCTAGATGCGATGTTGAAGGAAGTGATATAGTTGTTTCAAACTTCTCCCCTATCTGTACACCTCAGTTTGGGGAAGAGGTGAAGGTATCATCAATGGATGTTTTGGTGGTCCAACATGAAATTATGTGCAGCTATGTTTTTCCCATAATGACTTACATTTCAAAAGGTTATGGTTGAGCATTAGGTTCCGGTAGGTTTATTGCAGCCGCTTGACATACGAGAGTAGAAATGGGATGAAATATTAATGAACATTATCATAGGGATTCCACACAAAATGAAGGAATATGACATCATCTGGGAGATTTTAGAACAAATCCCGAATTCAGCGCACTTCCTTGGCATCAGGGAGTAGAGTTTGATGAATATTTTAGAGCGGTTTTATGTATGAGAGATCATCAACCTTCATGGTGTATCCTAGACTACTATTTAGGACTGTGATTCTCAGTTTACATCAAAATTGTAGAGATTCCTACTTGAGGTGTTCGGGACCCAGTTACATATGAGTAAACCCTATTACACCTAGATAGATGGTCAGAACCAGTGCACTATGCAAGTGATAAAGGATATTCAAAGATTGTGCGTATTGGATTTTCTCCAGAGCTGAGAGGATCATGTTCCCTTGGTCGAGTTTTCATTCAATTACAGTTACCAATACACCGTCAGTATTGCACCATTTTAGGCCCTATACAGGAGAACATGCAGATAAACATTGTGCTAGATATATATTTGAGAGTCATCTATTATGGGCCCGAATCTGGTGCACATGACAACATAGTAGGTTAAGGTCATCTGTGAATGGATAAAGACAGTGTAGAGCAGACATAAGCCCTATATAGTTCACCTTTGTAGGAACTTGGAGATAGAACATGGATACCACATTTTCTTGATAGTCTCCCAACAACGTGGAATGTGGAATTTCATCCTAGGAAAAACGTTATCCACGATAGGAGAGGATCCTGCGATGATGATCCATCCCTCTGGTTCGAATTTTATGGAAGAATGAAAATGTGTAGGACAATTCCTAAGAGTGGGATGGCAAGATATCAGATCAATATAAGATGATTTTTGTTTAGTTTTAATTTTTTTGGGATGAAAATTTTAAAGGAGGGGATGATGTCGAGACCCAATTTTTACCTTATATTAATTTGAATTATATATAAATATTTTCTCTCAAGATAGACACTAATATTGAATGAGATTATAAGGCCACGTGTTCCCAGAATTAATTTTTAAAAAATAATAAATATATATTTTATATTTTTCACACGTGGTTATTTAAAGAAAATGGGATAGATCTTAAACAGATGATCCGATCGAAAATTTGAGACCATGTTTGGGTCCGGAAGGTTTTGTTTTCCTGAGGAATGATATAAAATAAGTCAGCATAGGTCATTCAGACCCCTCACTCATTGGATGTGTGTTTAAGTGATTAATTGAATTAATTTATTTAATTATATATTTTACTTTAAACATAATAAATGGATTTAAAAGCGTGATTATGTGGTTTTGAACAACATAACCCATTTTTTCAATGACGACTTCCTTTACTCTTATTTTCTATTGGCGAACAAAAAATGATGCAAAAAAGATGAATCCATGGATATAGATAGATCACTATGCGAAGGATCCCCCCTTCCATGGTGAAAAAATTCTTCACCAATGAATGATCCAAACATGAGGTGTGACTCTCTTTTGGGTTTTTTATACCCATGATTAAATTATTAAGTTGGTTGAAACTTGATTCATCAATCTTCACCCTTTTTCATGATCTCAATGGATAAGAGCACGTTGTTTATTATTTGATGATCTAATCTGGATGCCTGTTTTTATAATTGGCCTAGAACACTTTTCCAATTATCCAAATTATTATTTATTTTTCCTTTTACCCGTCTTTTCATCATGTTCCTCACCGTGGAATCCTTTGGGATTCTGGTTTGAGTATTGTATGGTGACCTGAGCTCGAACAGGCAACAAAAATTAATGAAGAATCGAGGAAACAAAATGAAAATGTGAGCAAGGAATAGATCTGGAAATAGAATTATGAGGATGGAGAATGAAAAAATTTCAATTCAATCCAATGAGAAACTATTCCATGGCGGCATGCCAACAATCTGAGAAACCCCTCGTTTTTTGAACAAGACTGATTCTTGATGAATGACGAAGATATCCTACGTTCTTAATCTAGATCAAATGATTTCAGAAAAAAATTGGTTACTTAGATAGTGATTGAAGAAGATTTAGAAGATGAAGTTGAAATCGAAGAAACTGTGGGGTTTCTAATAAAATTGTGACTACACACCGTGTTCAGCGAAGAACACATGGTGTGTAGCCTCCCTCATAGGTGACACTAGTGTTCCAGAAATGATAATGAAGTCACGATATATACACCACTTGACACGCTCTGTACTACCTTTTCATGTGAGTTGATCCATGTGATGCAACCCATGTATAGGGACATGCCTTGTGTCGTGCACATTGGCATGGGTTCACAACATCAGAAGCATCCCATGTGGTCCAACACACCATGTACCAGAGTACATGGACATGGGGTCCAAGTACATGGACATGGTTAGCAGACATGACTCGAGTACCCAAATAAATGGAACACGTCATGTATACTAGGTATATGGAATTTACTAATACATGCGATGGGGCATATGCGTGGACAAGTTGTGAAGAGGGGTCATATGCCATGTGGGCCCCCTCACACACCGTGCACTATTTGAGCTCATAGAGGCAATCATAATTTTGTTATATCATCATCGTTTTGACTCAGATTTAATTCCATAAGATGTATATCCTGAGTGTATTTGAAATAATAACTTGATGTTTCCCTTAGAAGAATATTTCTACATAGGATATGGATATTGCAGGTTTGAAATTCACTATGATTCCACCTGATAATGGCAGTGATTAGACATGCATACCAGAACAACATTCTAGGATGAACCTCTAGTAGGATCTAGGCAAGGTAGTCCTAGAAGATTTCGGGATGACCCTCTAGTAGGAACTAGGAAGTGTATACCCTAATGATTATGGGCTGGCCCACCAATAGGATCTATGCTACATAGTCACCGATGATTCTGGCCTAACCCACCAATCATATTTGTATAGTGTAGTCCCCGATGATTCCAGACTGACCCACTAGCTGTGCTAGGTAGTGTAGTCCTCGAAGACCTTCCAGGATCCCTCTAGTAGGATCTAGGTAGTGTAGTCCTCGAGGATTACAGGATGAACCTCTAGCTAGGTTGGGAATTGCAGTCCATGAAAACCTTTTGGGATGACCCTATAGTTGAGCTGGGTATTGTAGTCCTCGATGACATTCAAGAGAACAATATCGACTGTGTGACATAGTTGCGAGGTGTTATTCAACATACCTGAGGACTCACAAGAAATAGGTTCACTTTCCCCACCAAGACATGTTATTTTGACGTGCCCTAAAACAATACGGGTGAGTCAGTTCCACAAAAAAAAGATATTATCATGGTGTGTTGATTTATCCCCTTTGAATTGTGACTCTTTGGCAGATGCTTTAGGTTTTAGGAATCACCAATGACTCTACATCAGAAATATTGGATACTCTTCATTTTGGGCTAAGATGTGATATGGATATCCCCTTACTATCTCTACTAGTTTTCATTGACTGAGCATATATATATCCACACTGTTACAATACCCACTCCTTGGATCTTAGTCACTCTCATTCCAAGAGAGACGAAGACATACGTGGTATGCCAAATACATTGAATTTCTATCTTATCAGGATGGATTGGTATATTCTCTGACAATAATTAGTGAAGACTCAATGGAGGTCACCTCCTCCCCATTTCAATCTACTTGTGTTTGGATGATCCAACTTTCACACCCTTGTTGAGTTGAGTTACACACTTTTTTTCTTTTACTGTACCTTATTCCATATACTACTTCACATTGGACGTAACTCTTTCTGCTCCCCAGTCATCTTTTTCGGGCATTCTACTAGGTTTATATATACTCAACCCTAAATGGGAATTGTTCATGATGTTTCATGTATTTTGAACACTGTGGAAAGGTCAATTGTGATCTTATAGGAATTTAGGGATATGAGCTATGTGGATCGTGTAGAGTGGTTGGAGTTAGGATATAAAAAGTGGGGCTCTCATGGATGTTAATTCTTACCCATAGAATAATGGTTGGGACCAGTTTCTAATTTTGGATGTTGTTTTACACATTTATATTTCAGTGTTTACAAAAATACCTTGGTACAATCTAGAGGAATATACACTTTTATGTTACATTATATATGTTTCCCCATTTTTTACATTTCCTCTCCACATTTTCATTGAGTTGTATGAGTGCGTATGTATAGGATTGAGGTAAAGGCCTCCCTGAGTTTTTTTCCATTAGTGATTTCTACCAACCCCTTGCATATACAGGCATGCTATGGGTTGTTTCATATAAGATCATAGTTTGGGTCAGGTTGTGACATAGACTATACATCTATGTCAGGTCACATAGAACATTATGCCCCATTGTTGGCATGCAGGTCTGATCGCTCCCGATCTATATGCCCCCATGGTCATTACATACAAGTTCAATCACTCATTATCATCATGACCTCAGGTCAAAACACACTAGGACAATATTAACTATAAACCATATCGGTTATTTCATCATGTCATGTGATGTGTATGAACTTGATCACCCTCTAGGTAAACTGATCTACAATGGTCACACCCATCACTTTGGTAGACCAACTACAATGATCATTTTTTGTCTTTATTCCACACAACAATCGACCACCCAAACAACCCAAGTGGTGGTCAATGACCTTTCCAATTTCCATGTGGAATTATTTATACATTTCTATCCATTGGTACATGTATTGATTCTTAGTGGGCTATTATTCTAGTGGAATCAAGTTTGAATTAAGGGGGAGGTAATATAAAAACCCAGGATGACAGGGCACAATACCTACCACATGGAATGTTTATAGGCATTTGGTGACCACTTTTATTGTTGATGTGGTGGATTCAAATACTTGATAGGGTATACTAAGGATATTTACATTTTAATGTATATAAAATAAATTTGGTTCATAACATTACAATATGCCTCAATGAAGTAAATTGATATGATGTCCATTACTACAAGAATCCATTTATTTAATCACACATTAAAATCACGCAGAGTGGTTTTAAACATGTTATTAACTTATACTAGGACCTTATTACCATTTATAATTTCAATTATGATAATTTTATAACATATTATCACCTATTCATTTATAATATTTCATTTTTACTATTGTTTCAGGCGATAACCTCCTTGTCTTCTCATGCATGATTTAGTGATAATGTTTTCGTTCATGATAATATTAAATAGTTACATCATTTGTATAAATATATTAATATTATAAAAATAATTATCTTCATTAGATAAAATTTTATAATATTAGTTGACAATTGAACTTGGATAATGGATTGCATCGCTTCGTGGAGACAATATGTAGTACGTATTCACAAGAAACATTATCATTTCCTTAACTGATCAAATGGTAAATAATTATCTGATATAATATTTTTAAATAATAAATATAATGTCATATATATTATAACAAACCATACTTTACATACATTGTTATTACTTAAAAATTGAAGCACACTTATTAAAACATATAACAAAACCACAATAGGACCGTATAGGTATAATGTCTTTAGAAACTGGTAAACATAAACAACTGGTTCATAAAGCATCTAAATTGTCTCCCATTTATTTCATCATATCTAGAAATACCTTTTTGGAATATCTTACTTAATACCCTTCTTCCTGACCTGGGTAAAAGAAAACATACAAAAGGGTGAGCTCAAATGCTCAGTAAGGTTAAACAAAAGAAATATCCATCACATCATATTCATAAAAAATAACATTTTGGAAATCTTAACCTGCAAAAGAGATCATAATTTCATAACATGAGATAAATCATAGTAGTGAAATGTAATCCCAATAATCATAACATTAAACTTTTTTTAAAACACACATAATCATAGAGAATCATTTCTTAGTAGCCAGGACTCATTTCCAAGACTATCTTAGCAGAGAAAATCCATTTCTGAACCAAGTTCACTCCTCGTTTCAGTCCTATATCACTGAACCAGATTAACCTGCTGTTCCAGCCATGTCTATATCATGAGATATAAATATTTTCCCAATGAATTGGAGGTATATATAGGTCCCACCCATCTCATAATGAAACCATTCTTATGTGTGCCACAAAATCATAAATCATAGCATAACCCATGTAATAAAAATGGGATTCTTAAACATCATGTCATCATAAAATAATACATATAAAATTAATTTCATCATAACATAATCAAATAAAAGTAAAACTAGGGATATAAACAGAACCCTATATTATATTAGATGGAAAATAATTTTGATAAAACACTTGAACTCCATTCTTGAGGAAAATATCCTTTCTACTTCAAAAACATTTTTCCTTTCTTAAAATTTCATACAATTTTAAACTAAAAGAAGTTGATTAAAAATAAACATGAAAACATGTTCAGGAAGCATCATTGAAATAATGTTATATGAAATCATAAAATTCCATTCATGTCGTATAAGCTAAAAAAACATTCTTCTCGTACTTTGGCCGGAAAAGTCAAAAAGTACCTCGTACTAAAAACGACAAAAGATTCCTTTCATATCTTTTACTAAAAACTCACTGAAGGGTAAAATTGGTTTTAAACAATTTTAGGAGGATAGAAATAATATTAAATATTGAGGAATCATGGATGTGGATGATAAATACACCCCAGTAACTACCAAAGTATAAAAAATCTCGGATAAAAATGAGACTGTGAGATTTTCCCTTACCGTAGGTCCGATTTGCTTCGTGCATGTCCAAACCTCCTGTATAATAATTTAAATAATGTTACTGACTTATTCTAGAATCGTACTCATTGTTATGATATCATATATGTTCATATTCTTAGATTATTATTTGTAATATTTCATTACTACTTGTTATTTGGGTGTTTATTTCTTTTTTTATTCTTATGCGTGTTTTGTCGAATAAATTCATATTATTCTTTTTAGGTTATATATACCTCATTTACAGAATGGTATTAGTGTAATATATATCATATTTATTCATTAAATTGATTTATATAATCATTATACATTGAAGATGATGTAGAATGAGTCGCATCACATCGTGGAGACGGTAGGCCGTACGTACGCACGGGCGATGATATCGTTCCCATGATCATGGAATTGTATTGAAGTGTATGTATACTATTTAAGAATCAATATCACTATACAATAATCATATATATATATTATTTACACCATTATACCCATCCAAGTAAGGTGGTGGTAGAAAACAGATTACACCAAGGCGTGGAGACGGTGTTCCGTATGTACGCATGCGCGGTGATTTCATTTTTCGTACGATAGATAGAAGGTGAAATAGGGTTGTTTCATATTTATAATAACATATCAGTATATGAGTGATACTGAT
Source organism: Viscum album (assembly GCA_963277665.1). Taxonomy (NCBI): domain Eukaryota; kingdom Viridiplantae; phylum Streptophyta; class Magnoliopsida; order Santalales; family Viscaceae; genus Viscum; species Viscum album. The sequence continues at coordinate 645,212,001 of OY728127.1, forward strand.
GTTATTACTTCATAATTAAAAAACTAATGAATAAGAAGTGGAAGAATAAATAAAGTTGAAAGAATCGGTAACATACATTACCTCTTATTTGAAGCGCCTTTTCTTAACCTCCTCTTAGGGCACTAAATATGGTCTTTGAAGAAGACAAAGACCTTGAGGATGTTTCAATGGAAGTAGAGAAGATAAATTTTTATAGTTTGGCCGAGCTTTAAGGCTCAAAGTGGTGTGAGGCGGAGAGGGAGGAGGTGCCCTTTTATAAGGGTGGAGAGGGGAACCTTAGGAAAAAACACAAAATATTATTTTATAATAAAGTCATATTCGGTTTTTAATAGCTCCAAATTGATTTATTTCAAAGATAAGGTGGGGATGGGTCGAAATCCTCTCAACCAATATATTTTAGACAGGTTTAGTTTACTATTTTAACCTTATCATTTAGATCTAATTCTAAGTTAAATAATTTTACTTTTACCGTGTCTTCTTGGTTTCTTACACTATATGGTTAATAAACATAAAATAACAATCCAAACGAACCCCAAGTGGATAATTATTAATATATATAACTTTATAGAATTCATTTGGATGAACCGTAGATTTCTAGGAATAAAATAACAATTAATAATATAATATTTGTTTTAAAAACTATTTTATGTCAATTTTGACACTATTTGGTAATTGATTTTTTTGTGAAAATTATAACAGCATTATTTGTTCGAAAAAAGTTTATTAAATCAATACTAACATGTCATATTAACCTATAAAATTATTTCATTTCTTAAAAAGTTTCAAATTACATTTATTTGGGTATTTATAATATCAATTATGTTAATATTTCCTTAATAAGGTAATTACTACATCATCATTTTGTCATAATTAAATTAAATTATTTAAAGTCTAAAAATTATAAATAAAATACAACTATGTATGAAATCTTTTTAGATTTCTAATGAATATTTATAGTCGAATTTATCTTATTTATAACCCTATATTAAAAATGTTTTAGTTATTAAGCTTTGATTTTAACTATTTTAACTCTTCATTAAATAAAATAATATTAAATGTTCTAATCTAATCCAAGTGGACCTAAATGATTATATTTTATTCCTAAGGTTGTTTTTTTTCTAATTAAACTTATCCAGTAGAATTAGGACATATGTTATGGTAATAATAATATCATGTTTACCCTTAATTACCCTATTTACTTTTAACCGTGGTAATTAAAAGTAAAACGTTACTATTCACAAAAAATTATTTTTATCTTATTGAACCTCATTTTACTTACTGATATCAACCTTGCCTCTCTGATTTTCGAAATTCCACTCACCTAAGTGGTAAAATTAAATTTTATGTAAATTTGCAAATTCTCCTAGGAGGTTGGTAAAAGACAGTCAAAATTTCAAAAAAAAAATTATATATCTAAAATTTTGATAAAATGACTCCAATGAACTACATTGAAATTATATAGGTATTATGCATCAATTTTGACCTAGAATAAATTTAAATATAACAAATAGTTATTTAAATAAAATGTCAGTTTTCAACTAGTAACACAGTGTTTTCACTATTCATCAAAAATTGAAAGTTTTCAGAAAAGTAAAAAAAATTCACCCTAAGCTAATTTTGATATTCAGAATCCAAAAATAAAATCCATTATGAAAGATAAAATGTATAAAATTTCAAAACGTGGGTATTACTATTCGTAACGGCTCATTTTAAGAAATACTAGCATATCGTTGTTTAGTGAAACTTGGTATTGCGTACAATGCAAGCTATCGAGGAAGGTCGTGATTGCGTGTAAAGAAATCCTAACTAGTGTTGTGTGTAGTGAAAGATTCCTTTTATGATGTATATAACATAAAAAAAATATTTCTCATAAATATCTCGGGAGTTACATTCTACCCCCCTTAAAATGAATTTCGCGCTCAAAATTCGTCACTTTGTAACAAACAGACGAGGATACCTCTCCCTCATCATATCCTCAAGTTCCCATGTAGCTTATTCTAATTGGTGGTTCCTCCATAAAACTTTCACCAAGAGAGTGGTCTTGTTCTGTAAGACTTTTTCTCTATGATCCAGAATCTCTATCGGCTATTCTTCATAAGAAAGATCTTGCTCCAGTGGTACAACTTCTGAGCTAAGTACATGTGAAGGATCGGGTTTGTACATTCTCAGGAGAGATACATGTAACTCATCATGAACTTGAGAGAGATTCGGTGGAAGTTCCCATTGGTAATCAACCTTCCCAACATGATCTAGTATTTCAAAAGGACCGATATACTTAGGGCTCAGCTTTCCCTTCTTTCCAAATCTCATTACTCTCTTCCAAGGAGATATTCGTAAGAACACTTTATCACCCACATCAAACTCTTGGTCTTTTCTTCGATTATCAGCATAACTTTTTTGTCGACTCTAAGCTGTTATTTTGTGTTTTTGAATAGATATGACTTTTTCTTCCATATCATCAACAAGATCTGGTCCTAATAGCTTTCATTCCCCAACTTCATCCTAGCAAGTTGGAGTCCTGCATTTATTTACATAGAGAGCATCATAAGGAGCCATCTGAATACTGGAGTGAAAGCTATTATTATAAGAAAATTACACCAAAGGTAGGTGTTGAACCCAACCACCTTTGAAATCCATAGAGCATGATCTTAACATATCTTCTAGAGTTTGAATTGTTCTCTCAGAATGACCATCCGTCTGAGGATGATAAGCAACGCTGAAACTCAACTCTGTATCCAGAGTATGCTGAAGACTTCGCCAAAACAATGAGGTAAACCTCAGATCCTGATCAGATATAATGGAAAGTGGTACTCCATGAAATCTTACCACTTTTATTACATATATCCTTTCAATATGATCAAGATAGAAATGTTCTCTAATAGCAATGAAGTGTGCCGACTTTGTAAGACGATCAACTATGACCAAGATAGCATTATTTCCTTTGGATGTTTTAGGATGTCCTGTGACAAAGTCCATAGTGATGTTTTCCCATTTCCATTCTGGTATGGGTAATGGTTGTAACATCCCCTAAGACTTCTATCTCTGAACTTTATCTTGCTAACAAACCAAGCATCGAGAGACATATTCATCCACATCTCTTTTCATGCCATCCCAACAGAAGTACACTTTTAGGTCTCTATACATCTTTGTGCTTCCAGGATGAATAGAGAATGAAGAATTATGAGACTCATCCAGCAGCTCCTTCTTTAATTCTGGGATGGGAGGAACACAAACCCGATTCCTGAACCTTATTATCCCATCACAATCAAGGTTGAATTCATGAACATTTCTCACCTTCTTTTGTAACTCTACATATTATTTTCGTGCCTCTTTAATCTTCACATGTATATATGGTTGAACATTCATTTGAGAAAGATAAGATTTCTCCCCTTCCATTATAATTCCAAGATCCATCCTTTGTAAATCCATAAATATTGAATCTTTTGTGATCCTCATCATGGATAAGCTAGCATGGTCTTGTTGACTTAATGCATCTGCCACCTTGTTTTCTTTCCCAGGGTGATAATGAATTGAGCAGTCATAATCCTTAATCAGCTCCAACCATCTTCCATGGTGCATATTCATCTTCTTTTGGGTGAAAATATAATTTAAACTTTTATGATCAGTGTAAATATCACACCTTTAACTATAAAGATAATGCCTCTATATTTTTAATGAAATGATTACCGCAGATAACTCCAAATCATGATTTGGGTAATTTTACAAATGGATTTTCAACTGTCGTGAGGCATAAGGTATCACCATATCGTTTTCAATAAGAAAACACCCAAATAACATCTTGGATGAATCACTATAGATCAAAAACCTTTCTCCACTACAAGGTAGTGTGAGCATAGGTGCACTGGATAATCTTCTTTTCAACTCCTTGAAATTCTCTTCACACTCCTCCATGCACACGAACTTAACTCCTTTTCAAGTCAACCTGGTGAGTGGATTAGATAATCGTGAAAAATCTTTCACAAAAAGTCTATAATATCCAGCCAAACCAAGAAAACTTCGGATCTCAGTTACTTTTGTAGGTCTCAACCATCTTTTAATAACCACTGTTTTTTGCTGGATCCACGGATATCCCCTCTTTTGAGATTATGTGTCCCAAAAATGCAACTTTTGGAAGCCAAAATTCACACTTGGTAAATTTGGCATAAAGCTTCTCCTTTTCAGGGTCTTCAATACAATTCTCAAGTGATCTTCATGTTCTTCATTTCTCTTTAAAAAGACAAGAATATTGTCTATAAAGACTACCACAAACTGATCAAGATAGTCTCTAAAGAATCTATTCATTAGATCCATGAAGATAACAGGGGCATTAGTAAGACAAAATGGCATCACTATAAATTCATAGTGTCCATAACTTGTACGGAAAGCTGTCTTTGGTATATCCTCCCCTTTGACCCTTAATTGATGATACCCTAAACGAAAACCAATCATGGAAATTTATTGAGCTCCGCGTAGTTGGTCAAATAAGTCATCAATGCGTGGGAGACGATATTTGTTCTTGATAGTGATCTTTTTATGTTCTCGATAATCAATGCAGAGTCTCATTGATCCATCTTTATTCTTAACAAACAGAACATGTGCTCCCCAAGGTGACACACTAGGGTGTATGAATCCCTTATCAAGATTCTCATGGAGTTGCTTCTTCAATTCATACAACTCAATTGGGGCCATTCTATAAGGTGTCTTTAAAATAGGCATAGCACCCATTACGAGTTCTATTGAAAACTCATCTTCACGATTTGGTGGAAGACCTTGAAATTCCTCTGGAAATACATCATCACACTCCCGTAAAATGGGAATATTATTAATCGTGAGTTTATTTCTAACCATTTGAGAAAAATAACCTTCATTTAGTGGAATCAAGACCCATAAGATGGAATAAATTTCCACCAGAAGGTTATGTTCATCCTTGCATCGATAGACGATCATAGATTGATCTGGAATATGAAATGTGACTTCCCTTCTTTAGAAATTGATATGAGGTACATATAAATAAATCCAATCCATGCCAATAATAACATCAAATTCCACTGTAGGAAGGATCACAAGATTTTCAGGAAGCACTTTCCCACAAACTTCAATCGGAGAAGAATTATAAGCTTTTGATGCGACTGTTGTGCCATTAGGGGTTGTCACAGCTAACTCAACATCTAATTTTTGAGATAATACGGTGATACCGTTAGAAAATTCTTCAGAAATAAAAGAGTGGGTGGATCTAGAATCAAATAAAACCTTTGCTACTTTATAGTGGATGGTAAGTGTACCTTTCGCCACTTCGTTATCATTCTCCACATCACTGATAGAAATTGCATGTGAATTTCCTTTGTCTTTATCCTTAAGAGTTTTTTGACGTCGATCATCATAAAAAACCCTTGGATTATGGAATTTATTAGAATAAGGACCCATTTCCTTGCACTTGTAACATTGAAGCATAGGAGGTTCACTCTGTGTAGCCTTTTCTTTGTTCGCATCAGTAGACATATTCTTCCCATCATTGTGGCATTCACATTCCCGATGACCTTCTTTTCCACATTTGAAACATTTACTTGTCCCTTTAAGAAAACTCCATCCATGTTTCTTTCCACACTTTTGAGCATAAGGGAAAACTCATCTTTTTTTTTCGGTGGGGTCTTTAGATTTCCCTTTGATTTTTTTCCTCTTCTTATCAAACACATATGACTGATGGATTACTCCAATCTCCATATCAACCCTGAGAGCACATCAAACGATTTCCTCATATCTATTGAAGTCCCTTATGGCTAACTCCTTTCGTAGACTTTGTTTTAAGCCACTAAAGAATCGAACGATCTTACTCTCAGGTTGGATAACAATTCTGGAAGTGTACCTTGCATGTCTTGTAAAATTTGCTTCGTATGTACCAACAGATTCATCATCCTTTTGCTTCAGTTCAAGAAACTCCTTCTCCACCTTCATTCGAAGAATATGAGGGAAGTACTTATTGAAAAATAAGTTCTTGAACTCATCCCATTCCATGGACTCAATTTCATCTCTTGGACTAATATTCTTGATAAGATTCTACCATTTAATAGCTTCATCTTCCAAACAAAATACTTCTATGATGAATTTATCATATTCAGAACATTGAAGAACTAAAAATATCTTTTCAGTGGTACTGATCCATTGTTCATCCACTAATGGATCAGTAGACCCACTGAATGAAGGTGGATGCTGACTCATGAAGGATTCAATAGAATTTTGCTCCTTCCTTTTCTCGTTTGAAAGTCCTACATGATTCATAGCTTGAGAAAGTTGTGTGATCATGGCTACAAGATATTTCATTCCAACTCCCATAACGTTTTGTTTCTCATGGGGACAATCATTGCATTTCTCGTCACATTCCGCATTAACAAGGTTCTTTCGGGTTCCATACATTGACCAAAACCAAGAAGAATAGTGTGAGCAACACTAATTATAATAGGAAAACCACATAATCAACAATAAAATTTAACACTTAAGGTCTTATAATTGGTTGTTCATGGCCATTTCTAAAACACAAATATTGTGTTCTATGCTTAGATATATCCTTAGGGTTCTTACTAAGGCTTTCACATTCTAGTTTCCAAAGGTTGACTATACCTCTCATATGATACCAACTATAACAACCCATACTTTACATACATTGTTATTACTTCAAAATTGAATTACACTTATTACAACATATAACAAAACCACAATAGGACCGTATAGGTATAGTGTATTTAGAAACTGGGAAACATAAAAAACTTGTCCATAAAGCATCTACATTTTCTCCCATTTATTTCATTATATATAGACATTCCTTTTTGTCATATCATACTTAATACCCTTCTTCCTGACCTAGGGAAAAGAAAACATACAAAAGGGTGAGCTCAAATGCTCAGTAAGGGTAAAAAAAGAAATATCAATCACATCATATTCATAAGAACATAACATTTTGGAAATCGTTACCTGTAAAAGAGATCATAATTTCATAACATGGGATAAATCATAGTAGTGAAATGTAATCCCAGTAATCATAACATGAAACTTTGTGGCATACACACATAATCATAGAGAATAATTTCTTAGTAGTCAAGACTCATTTCCAAGACTATCTTAGCAGACAAAGTCCATTTCTAAACCGAGTTCTCTCCTCATTTCAGTCATGTATCACTGAACCAGATTAACCTGTCATTCCAGACATGGATATCTCACGAGATATAAATATTTTCCCAATTAATTGGAGGGAGATGTAGGTCCCACCCATCTCATAATTAAACCATTCATATGTGTGCCACAAAATCATAAATCATAGCATAACCCATGTAATAAAAATGGGATTCTTAAACATCATTCCATCATAACATAATCCATATAAAATTAATTCCATCATAACATAATCAAATCAATGTAAAAATATGTATTTAAATAGAATCCTATATTATCTTAGATGGAAAATAATTTTGTTAAAACACTTGAACTCCATTCGTGAGGAAAATATCCTTTCTACTTCAAAAACATTTTTCCATTCTTAAAATTTCATACAATTTTAAACTAAAAAAAGTTGATTAAAAATATACTTGAATAAATGTAAAGGAAGATTCATGGAAATAATGTTCTATGAAATCACAAAAATCCATTCATGCCGTATAAGTTAAAAAAACATTCTTCTCGTACTTTGGCAGGAAATGTCAAAAACTACCTCGTTCTAAAAATGAAAAAAGATTCCTTTCATATCTTTTACTAAAAACTCACCAAAGGGTAAAATTGGTTTTAAACAATTTTATGAGGATAGAAATAATATTACATATTTAGGAAACATGGATGTGGATGATAAATACACCATAGTAAATACCAAAGTATAAACAATCTCAGATAAAAAATGAGACCGTGAGATTTTCCCTTACCTTAGGTCCGATTTTCTATGTACGTGTCCGAACCTCCTGTATAATGATTTAAATATTTTTATTTACTTATTTCATAATCTTAATCATTGTTATGATAACATATATGGTCATATTCTTAGCTTCTTATTAGTAATATTTCATTGCTACTTGTTATTCAGGTGTTTATTTCTTTTTTTGTTCTTCTGCATGTTTTGTCGAATAAATTCACATTCTTATTTTTAGGTTATAGATACCTCATTTAAATAATGGTATTATTGTAATATATATCATATTTATTCATTCTATTCATTTATATAATCATCATTCATTTAAGATCATATAGAACGAGTCGCATCACATCGTGGAGATGGTAGGTCGTACGTACGCACGGGCGATGATATCGTTCCCATGATCGTGGAATTGTATTGAAGTGTATGTATACTACTTCAGAATAAATATCAATTTACAATAATCATATATATTTATTCTTTAAACTATTATACCCATCCAAGTAATGTGGTGGTGGAAAACAGATTACACCACGGCGTGGAGACGACATTCCGTACGTACGCACGCGTGGTGTTTTCATTTTCCGTAGGATGGATAGAAGGTGAAATAGGGTTTTTTAATATTTAAAATAACATATAATTATATTAGTGACACTGATGTTTTTACTTCATAATGAAACAAATAAATAAGGAGAAGTATAAGAAGAAATAAAGTTGAATGAATCGGTAACAGACATTACCTCTTCTTTGAAGCACCTCTTCTTAACCTCCTCTTAGGGCACTAAATATGGTCTTTGAAAAATACCAGGACATCTAGGATGTTTCAATGAAGTGGAGAAGAGAAATTTTCAGGGGTTTTCTGAGATTGAAGGCTCAATGTGGTGTGAGGAAGAGAGGGAGGAGGTGCCCTTTTATAAGGGAGGAGAGGGGCACCTTAGGAAAAACTTAAAATATTATATTATAATAAAGTCATATTCAGTTTTTAATAGCTCAAAATTGATTTATTTCAAAGATAAGGTGGGGATGTGTCGAAATAATCTCAACCAATATATTTTAGACAAGTTTAGGTTACAATTTTAACCTTATAATTTAGATCTAATTCTATGTTAAATAATTTTACTTCTACCGTGTCTTCTTGTTTTCTTACCCTATATGGTTAATAAACGTACTATAACAAGCCAAAAAGACCCCAAGTGGTTAATTATTAATATATATAACCTTATCTAAGTCATTTGGCCGAACCTTAGATTTTTAGTAATATAATAACAATTAATCATATAATATTTGTTTTAAAAATAATTTTATGTCAATTTTGACACTATTTGGTACTTGATTTTTTTTTTGAAAATAATAACAGCATTATTAGTTTGAAAAAAGTTAATTAAATCAATACTAATATGTCATATTAACCTATAAAATTATTTCAATTCTTAAAAAGTCTCAAATTACATTTATTTGGGTATTTATAATATCAATTTTGTAAATATTTCCTCAATAAGGTAATTACTGTATCATCATTGTGTCATAAATAAATTATATTATTTTAACTCTAAAAATTATAAATAAAATAAAATTATTTATGAAATATTTTTATCTTTATAATGAATATTTATAGTCTAATTTATCTTATTTATTACCCTATATTAAATTTTTTTTAGTTATTAAACGTTGAATTTAACTATTTTAACTCTTCTTTAAATAAAATAATATTAAATGTCCTAATATAATCCATGTTGACCTAAAATGTCATATTTTATTCCTAAGGTTGTTTTTGGTCGAATTAAACTTATCCAATAGAATTTGGACATGTGTTAGGGTAATAATAATATCATTCATACTATTAAATACCCTATTTACTTTTAACTATGGTGAATAAAAGTAAAAGGTTACTATTCACCAAAAATTATTTTTATCTTATTGAACCAAATTTTATTTATTGATATCAACCATGCCTCTTGGATTTTTTAATTTCCACTCACAGAACTGGTAAAATTATGTTTTATGTAAATTTTCTAATTCTCCTAGGAGGTGGGTGAAAGACGGTCAAAAGTTCAATAAACTTTTTATATATCTTAAATTATTATAAAATAACTCCAATGAATTACAATGAACTTATATAGGTATTATGTATCAATTTTGACATAGAATAAATTTATATAAAATAAATAATTATTTAAATAAAAAGTGGGTTTTTAAATAGAAACACAATGTTTTCATTATTCGTCAAAAATTGAAAGTTTTCAGAAAAATACCAAAAATTCACCCTAGGCTAATTTCGATATTCAGAATCCAAAAATGAAGTCCATTTTGAAAGATAAAATTTATAAAATTTCAAAAAGTGGGTATTAATATTCATAATGGTGAGTTTTAATAATATTTTAATAGCATATCGTTGTTTAGTGAAACTCGGTATTGCCTACAACAGAAGCTATCGAGGAAGGTCGCGATTGCGTGTAAAGCAAGACAAGCTAGTGTTGTGTGTAGTGAAATATTACTTTGATGATGTATATGACATAACAACAAAATATTTCTCATAAAAATCTCGGTTGTTGTATATATCATATATATTCATTAATGTTATCCACATTACATTCCATAAAAAGAATAAGTAAAAAATGAATCATGTCACTTCACGAGGGGGTAGTCCGCCATACTCACGAGTAACATTGGAAGAATTTAAAAGTCATTGAATTTAAGAAGACAAATGTGATGTTATAATTATAAAATTATAATAATATCATAAATATTTTACATATAAATTAAATCCATTATTATATATTTAAATTAAATGTGGGAATGGAAAATGAATTACCTTGGTTTGTGAGGATATAGTCCTCCACAGTCACGATTGACCGTTTCATTTCCAATTCGATGGAATTGGAGATAGATATGGTTTATTACATTAAAATAATAACATATTTGTATATAGGGGATACTATTTTACTTATATTATTATAGTTTATGAATATTTAATGAGGCAGAAGAACAAATAAAATAAATACGCACGTTTAATAATTTTACCTCTTCTTCAGAGATCCACCTTAGATTTATAACTAATGAATTCCATAGAGGGGTTCTAAGTAAAAATTATAGGATTTGGGAATCCAATTAAAGAATATATTTGGTTAGGTATTGGAAAAATGGTTCGATAAGTGTAAAGTAGGGAGGAGAGGGGTGTCCTTTTAGAAGTGGGGGAGAGGACACATATGGAGTTTTTTAAAATATATAGTGATACCCACATTTTTATCTTTCCAAGTGAATCCAAAATGGTTCATTATTAAACATTTTATTCTATAATGTCTAATTATTTCCATTAAATTGGTGTTTAAATGGTTTCACATCTTTTATATCCCTTATCATAGTTTTTTAACCATGGTAAACCAATTTTTACCATAACCGTGATGATAAATTTAGACTATTTTCACAATTTATTCTACTAAAAATTTAAAATACAATTATTATATAATATAAATTTTGATGATTCATGATATGGAATAAATTTATTCCAATTAAATTCATATACGTGGCAGAATTTAAATTAGAGTTAAACCCCCAAACACATCAAAAAATGGGGTTTCCAAAGAAACACATTCAAAAGCCTCAAATGTTTTTAAATAATAATTAATTATGAAATTAATTACAATGACATAAATTTGTAATACATGAATATAATTTAAAGAATTATACTTTAAACCTCTTTTAAATTATAATTTAACTTTTTAAATAATTTAATTTAAAAGTCATCTTTTAATAAATATCATTATATTCCTTTTATTCATCTAAAAATTAAATATTTCAATGAATTATAAATAATTCCCAAAATATAATTTTAACATGAAAATTTCAAGAAATAATTTATTTTTTCAGTTAAATATTTTATAATTTGTAGAAATTATTTCTACAATTTGTATACAAAGGGCAACGATGATGCCATTTATAAAAAAATATATTGTTTCGAAAACATTTTTTTTTCAAATGATTGTTATTTTTTATATAATCAATATATACCCAATTAATTTTTTTAAACATGATTAAATAATATAAATTTCATAATTTTTTTATTACTTTTGAAATCAATTAATTTAATTATTAGGCCAAAATGGTCTAATACATTTTTGTTCATTTAGACCCGTGGTTGTGAGTTCCAGAAGCTATCTATTAGATAAAAATTATTTAAAAAAAAAAAATTCTATAAAGTATTAGGGAGGTAAATTCTCTTCTAAGTTTAGTTTCATGTTTCATATTTACTGTAAAACTCAATTATAATATTTTAAAAGTATTAGGGTGTAACATTCTACCCCCTTAGATAAATTTCATCATCGAAATATAGTCATAATTATTGTAATCATGGTTTTGAAATATGAAAATAACATTTTTGTAAAACAAAATAATAAAAAGAGTTGATAAATAATCTTCTTAATAAGAGGGAAATAGATGTACCAACTTTATCTCAAATATCATTATGTAGGATTCTGAAAAGGAGAAAAATACTGGAAATTGAAGATATGGACATGAAAAAAGAGAAATTAATTATGGTGAGTTATAGGGGTCATTGATCATATGAAAGTGAATGATCAGTAGAAGGTTAAGGAACTGAAAACCATAAATTTTTGATAATTTATAGTACCATTTGATTCATTAGATATGAATTTAAAAATATAATAATTTTACAAGGTCCTTTTTTGAAGGTTGATAAAATCATTTACTATATAATATTATAAAGAAATATAATTACATATCATCTTCCAATTTTATATACATAACTTCAACCTTAATTTTTTCATCGATCAATTTGAAATTCTTCCAATACTCCTTGAAATGAAAATACAAAATTGAAATTTTTATCCTTGAAGAACTAAACTTTTCTTTTATTAGATCACTTGTTCCATAAAAGAGTGACCTGTCTTTCCTTTTGTATCTAAATAATTTATAATAACAATATGGTTATCAAAAGTTATCTGATATAATAAATCAATATATAAACGATAGAATTAATACCACTAGTTCAAAATTAATATTTTTCCATCAAATATTTTATTTAAAACAATAAAATATTATCCAAGATATCAAGTAGCCCAGTGGTAGGCGAAACACCCTTATCTCTCTTCGGTTGTGGGTTGAAGCATTATAGACATTCTTGATGTGACAGGTGGTCACCATGTATGTTGGGTTTCCTTTATCAAAAAGTATATTAATATAATTCCATTATCATTATAAATGTTTAATAACTTATAATTACTTTAACCATAATGACATTATAAACTCTAATGGTTTCTAATACCTTTAAACTTATGCCACTAAAATTTTAAAGAAATTTTCCTTAAATAACTTTTTCAATAAAACACATACTAATCCAATGGTTTGTATTTCCATAAATGTATCCTAACATAACATTAATCATTGTATAATCCCATCATATAAAACCTAATGAGGCGTGTTTAAATAATTTAACTTATTAAAAATAATAAAATAAAAACGCATGATGGTATCCCCAAATCAAAAGTTTATAATGACATATATGCTTCCAAAATTTAATAAAAACCATATATGCTTCATGAATTGAATAACCAAAATACCATTGGTAAGAAAATATACAATATAATTATTTAATCCCAATACATAAATACTGAAACCATTTTATTTCCATATAGGTCCTTCTGTGGCCTAGAATTTAACCTTTAGAAGAGTTAACTGACATGGATAATGTCCATGTTTCTCACATTTAAAAAAATAACTAAAAATGTATCCATAGGATGAAATTTATTCCCTAAAATAATTTACATCATTTCTTCCAAGAAATTAATTTACATATACCCATATTTTCCACAAGTAGAACATTTTCCATTCATTTGAGAAACTTTCAGGGGTGTCTATTTCCACATTTCTTACATGAATTAAATCATGACAACATTTCTCTATGGTCTATCCTACTCTATCTCTTAGATTAATATATCCTCATATTATTTGGTGAGTCTTAGAGTTGGTTAATGTATAGGATTTAAATAATATTTCAGGATAACATATTTATAATAGACATGAAATATATCACTCTAGTTATCATCCCATTTGGTTTGTCACAACCTGTTCCATGGGGATAATGATGTGACAACCCCTATCCCACCTGTAATAGGCTAGGGGATGGAAACAATCACAAAGTATGCATATCCCAAACATGTGGAAGTAATTTTCCTAATTACACATAATGAATAACACAACTCTAAGCCACATATAACGGAAAGTGAAAATACTATGTAAACAGACATAAGGTAGGATTGAAGAAAAATGAAGTTAAATGGAGAAAAAATACAATCCCACCATAAATAGAAAAGATAAAGTGAATGTCTCTGGAACTCCTCCAAAGAAATCCATACTAAATAGATATGTACAGAAACAGATATATGAAGCCGCATAATCACATATCTTCTATATGGTCCCTCATATCACCACCTATCCTTGGTAAAACAAGGACTCCGTCGAAGCATCCATCATCTTCAAAATACATGACACATGCGGACAAAGCCCATGTAAGAGTGAGTAAACCAATACTCAATAGGGACCCCCAACAACTAAGGTATAACATAGAGAAATACAAAGGCATACTACCAAATAGGAACCCAGTGTGTAGCCTCTAAGAGTTATAATCAAGAGAGTCACTAGAGTTAGATCACACATGTATAAACTAATGTATTAAAGCAATAATATTCATCTTAAACACTAAAGAACTTGTACTGCTGAGGCACTCATCCTCGATGAGTCACATAGGCCTACTGGGTCACCTAGACCCGCTCATCACTTAGGGCTGCTGGGTTACCAAGACCAACTCATCACTTAGGCCTAATGGGTAAACATAAATAGGCTCGTCACATTGGCATGTAGGGTCACATAAACACACTCATCACTTAGGCCTTCTGGGTCACCTAAAACTTCTCATCACTAGTCTTCTTTTCACAGCCAGTCATAAGATTCTAGCTCGTAGTGAACTTGATTCCAAGATAATCTAGTCTTTAATCCATAAGATGTATCTCAACATACTCTCAAACTGACTTAGAGTATATCAAAATTTATTCCTCATCATGAGTGTCCAATTTCTAGAAAAGTCTAGTCAATAAGACATAGCGTTAGGATTTTATGAGCCGTTGTATTAAAATGGGCCGGTTGGGTCTTGGTCTGGTCTGAACTAGTCGGTATAACCCGAGTCGTCAAGTTGAACCACCCCACTATGGCCAACCCACTGAAGTGGGCCAGATTATTCTTCCCAAGACGATGTGGGTGCCATATATCCTAACCACCCCACGGGGTGCCGTGGGGTCCTTCTACCATAGTCTAGCTGGACCGTGGCTTGCTACATCATGATGTAGATCACTACCACCTCTACTGAATCTACCAGCTGAAGCCTCTACTCACCACCCATGACTGATACTTCAGGGTTCTTCAACATTTCTTCATTCCACCTCCCGCACGTGGCCACCATCGGGTTCTTCCATAGTTCATGAAACTCGCTCCAGTAGTCCATTTTTTGAACTGTGAGCAATTCCAGGATCATTGGGTCTTATCCAACATTGTCGTGTGCTCAAAATCATCTTTCTGTCACTTTAGGGGTCTGTCCATGTTCAGGACCTCCTGTCAAAACCTGACATGACCGCGTGGGTCCTTCAGTATAGAATGTAGGAACATGGGGATGGAGATAATACTAGGAATACCCAATGAATGATATGATCCTTTCTTCGGGTCACCCTTAGATCGTACATATTAAAAGGATTAAAAATAATTTTAATAAAGGTAGTAATCACAAATATCTACTTGTCATTATATTTCGGTAATCTAATTCCCAAACTCACAATAATGGTTGACCCACGAATCAACATGTTATTGAGTTGATCGATGTTATTTTTTATAAGGTAACTAACAAGGAAATGGTAATCACATATAAATAAAACCCTACATAGGTTTGTATAAATCAGTTTTCCAGGGTGAATCTTGTGATCATCATTCGTCTGTATGGAAATATCTAATTTGAATCTATTTGTTTATTATGTCCTCATTCATCATTCATCGATGCTCATTGTTCCCCAAAAAATATCCTCCAAGGATTCTGAGAAAACACCATGATCCTCCATTGATCTCATATCTATGTTAATCAACATAATTTAGAAAACACATTTCAATGTTTTGTTTATGATTTCTAATTTATGAAATGAAGCAACATTTCTTTTATACTTGAGTTACAGCATCGTTGCACTATGTTATTTATGAAATGAAACATTTGGATCAAAATTTTGTTTTTGTGAAACATTTTTGAATAAAATAAACTTTCTTTAGTTTTTTTTATTTGTCATTAAAACACCCTTGAAAAAATTTTCCCCCAACACATGACGATCGAGGTTAGGCCCCACCTAAGGAAAGAACACCCTCATGAGCTCAATGGTACCCTTGAATTTCCGATATGAGTTACCATTTATGAGTTATATGATTTGAAAAGAATTTTTTTTATTTTTTTATATTATTTGTAGTCACATATTAAAAACTACGCTCAACATTGGACCTGCACTGACCAATGTTAGGCTCTACCTAAGGAAAACACCCCATTAAGAACTCAAAAGTGGTACCAGATTTTCAATCCATGTCACCATTAATGAGTTATGAGGATTCTAAAAATAAAATAAAATAATTTATTTATTTTATTTATGGTTATACAATTTTAGTTGATAATCAGTGGAGTCCCATGATGAATAATGTCATGACACACCAATGGTAATACCACCACCCAGATTCTAATGGAGCCCTCATATTTTTTATCTAAGAAACTGTTTATCATTTATTCCACTTTTTTAGGAAAAATTATCATCTTTTCTATTTAAAAACGTAAAATTTTTCGACAGACCATTCGGGGAACACTGAGCCTCAAAATCACATTCCATCTCGGTGCATTGTCTCTAAATTTTCCTAGAAATTTTTCTAAAAAAGAAAAAAGTATATTCATTGTCATTAAATTCTCTCCACCATAATGATATAAGTCCCCAAAAGACAAACCGAGTGATTCCAATATAGAAGAGCATACGAGGATGAACATGAGCCTTCCGATACCATGTGATCTCTTAGAGATTCTTGTGCAGCCAACAGACATGTAATAGAGTAATCGATCAACTAGGTATGGTAGACTCTTGTCGATCCTTGATCTCCATCGAAAACTCTACAAAAGTCACCCCATATTCAACATCCACCTTGCCCCTGTCAATGATGTGTGATGGGTTGTGTACATATCACCACAGCTGGGATACGTGAATACGTCATGCCACCACTCTAAATGGGGAGGTATATCTAAGAGGTATGACACCTCTCTCAATCTACGTAGTGGCC
The DNA here is from genome assembly GCA_963277665.1 of Viscum album. NCBI lineage: Eukaryota > Viridiplantae > Streptophyta > Magnoliopsida > Santalales > Viscaceae > Viscum > Viscum album. The sequence goes on from OY728127.1 coordinate 645,229,249, forward strand.
GAAAAGGTCTAATGATCTTCAGATATAACATGTCGCCTCGACCAAATATTAGTATCCTAAATCAAGGAGAGACTGGAAGAAAACACATGGAATCCCTCTATGATATTTAGGGGTATACATGTCTTATATTAATAATATTTATGATAGCTTTGTGTGGTCCACATACACCCCTGGATAACCTACACCGTCTCTACAGTAGCATGCACCAACTCCGGGCCCATGAGTGCAGACCCTCCAGGGTCACTCTTGCATGGTGGGGACCTATATGGTCAATCGTACAGGGACTCAAATGGTTCTATACAGATGGTGGAGTGGTAGATTTTGATTTAGTAAAACTCCAATATAGGTAGGTGATCTACCTAAATAATGCCAAAATCTAGGATTTAAACAGATAACATATACCCTAGGACCTAAATGGTCTGCTCCATCTTGCCATCTGTATGCTGGGGGAATGCTCTACCCAAGCACAGATGAGTCCTAAATGCCTCTTGTGATCACTTCCACGACCGGTATGCAATGTTTGCATCTAGATATGAGACTATCATTGATGAGAATCCCTAGAGTCGAACTATCTCACATCTAGGCGTCCTAGGCTCTCAATGGGACTATGTTCCCAAAATGATAATAAGTGACCAACATGGTGAGTTAGTAAACAATAACCCAGATGGTATTGTGTCCCCTAGACATATGTGATAAACCTGTCATGAATTCTATTAATATCCTTTCTCACTATCTTCTTGGTACCCCATGGAAGAAAATATAAACCCCTTCCAAACATAGGGGCTTGATATGGTTAGTTGACAATCCAAGAAACTAATTAAACAAGCACTCAACTTTTATATCAACAGGTAATCATATATTCATCATGTTCTGTAATCCTCAGTGTCTTCCTTCACACCCACATGAATATCCTGATGCATCCCGTCACTGTAGTCGTCCAAGGCAGCTATTATGCCTCCTCTGAATGGAACGACATGCTCCCCACCTTTTGAATATCCATCAAGCATATTCCTCTGGGAAAACTGAGTATGTAACATCTCCCTGTCAGAAACATAGAGTCATGCCTCTATGAATCACTATAAGAGTGGAGGGGTAACATCAACCAATTAGAGGTAAGATGCATCATCTAAATCCCTGAAGCATAACTATAATGAGTTCAACTACTTCATTTCTTTATTCAAAAACTGTGAACTGGTATGAAACTGAGAGAATCTCTTACCATGATACCATTACCAAGAGTATAAAATCTCTTTTAGTCATTTTCATGGAGGTAATATATCCAACGCCTTGGCCTCAAGTTCATAACCTTCTTAGAGAAGATATACCTAAGACTCTTATGGTCTAAGTAGATGATAAAATGCCTTCCCATCGGGTAGTGTCTTCATATCATCAATACAATGACAACAATTTACAACTCAAGATCATTTGTCACATAGTTATTCTCATGTGGTCTCAATAATGTGAACCATAGTAAATTACTTCTTACCTCTAAATCAGGACACAATCAAGTATGTTCTCTGATGAAACGCAAAATAATACGTACGTGACTCCCTCCTCTGCCAAACTCAAGATTGGGATGCTTGCCAAAATCATTATTAATTGTTAAAAAGCCTATGAGAACCTTTCAATCAATGAAAATAGACACCCCATTCAACTAATCAATGTATTAATTGACCCTTTCGTAGTGTTTAATCATTCTACACTTCCACAAGTTCAATGTTCCAGTAATCCACACATAACCTAGAAAACTGGTTTTTTTGAGGCCCTTCCTCTACAAGTCCTCCACCTACACCCTCAACTTGGGAATCTCTATGAAATCCATCTGATTTACTGAGGATGATATCAGTTCCATATCGAGGGTGTAGAACGATGTAAAAGTACATCTCACTGTTTGGAGGTATACATGGAAAAAAACTTCTGGAAAGATGTCCTCATACTCCACCACTATTGTTGGATACTAAAAAATCAAAACATTCACTTTTGTGGGGGTAAGGCTAGCAGAATCAAGAGTGATCGACGACACCCTCCTGTGAATATGTTTATCCTATGATGCATGGGTTTCCTTTTTCAAAGACCATTGATCACCCCATTGCAATGCTGCATACTTACCAAATCCTTTGACCAAAAAAATACACCCTGATCATGAACTATGGATAACTAGTCCATACCCAAACTAACGTCTTAAAGCCTAAATGCTTCCACGAAGAGGTTCCAACCCAAAATCTCTCCTCAAGGTCAAATCACACCATTGGAAAAAGTGTTATTATCAAGTCTCCTCCCATAGGTATCTCTATACACAAGGGTCAAGTCAATTGTTTAAAAGGAAACTACAGGTCTTGAACATGATATGTGATTAGAAAGGATGATTAACACCTATTACTAACAATATGGTATCTAAGAGTAGACACTGACCATACCTAGAATCAATCCTAGTGCCTTGGGTCATATACCTTGAATGCATGTAGCTTCCCCTTCCCCTATCCTCCAGCTCCCTGAGCCTAGTTTGGACTACATGGGGGTGATGGTGGTAACATGTTGAAATGTATACCACCTCTTGCATCTCTCCCAACTCCTCTTCCACGTCTGTCTCCTTGAAGATCCATCTATTTTTTTCACTAACTCTTCCTCAAGGGCCCATACAACTTTTAACATTATGAAACACGACAGTCTGGACATTATCTATCAATATGACCCCTACCATATCATTAAACACATTTCCTTTTCCTATTCTGACTAGACTCACCCTATGAACTCTGAGCAATATATCCCCTACCCCGGGACAAATTCTTGGAACGTTTCACCCATCCAATTCTTCAAGATTGTCAACGGTCTCCTATTCTTGAGGACTCTACTCATGGTTACCTACTACTCAAATCCAATGAATGTATCTTCTCGTCACAACGACATTCAACCCCAAAGTTTTTCACTAACATCCTCAAATAAGTATGAATTCACAGAGGAAAACATTCTATCTGATTCCTTGATGAACACCTTGCTAAAGGGTTTGAGCCCTGATGTACTTATCGTATCATATTCATTGAGTAATTTTAAAAATTGATATGCCTCAATGAATAATCAGCTACTGAAATTTCATCATATCAGAAAGGTAGAGTCCCTTGGGAATGCGTATCCCATAGATTTTATGGTGAGAGACCCTAAAATGGGAAAGGTTCATAAACTCTATCCATGGAAGATTCATCACATTATAATATTTGGTAATCTAAACCCCAAAATCACCCTACTAAGACACTTAGAAGGCTCACCACTAACACCACCATTTGATATAACGGTGTCCCAACTAGATGAAATAGTCACCACCTCAAGATTGTCTTCAGCCGCCTATGAGTCAGGTTCACCTCAAAACATGAGGGGTATCTGTCACTAAAACTCATGAAGTGATCTCATCTCACGCACCTCATCCATTGGTACTATGAGTACCATGAAATACTCTATAGGTGGTGGAATAACTGGTACCAACGAGATGTTCTATCTCTGGTACAAACCCCTATACCCATATCGTCACCCGACAGATCATCATCGAGATCATGTGGTAGAATTCTAACTAGCTATATACATGGATGCATCCTGAACCAAAAAAATATGTACCACAATCAATAGATTATACCAGGTGAGCTTACACAATAAGGACATGGAAAACTGAACCCATTATTATATGATGCATACACCATTGTTTTCAACTACAAATTGTGTTTTCATGTACAGAGTTGAAAATAAAAATTTATCGTATTAGTGTATGTATTCGTCGACCGCTGTACCCACACTAAATTATCAGACCCCAAATTCAATCTTGAAACACATAACACCAATTCCATAAACCAAACTGATAGACTCTATGTTCATAATGTAGAAACAACCTCCTATGACACCACTCTATTATGACCCATACCCTGGGGCCTATACCGTTACTACCCCAAGCCTGCCTCCTGTAGGCCAAGAGCTGATGACTGGTACTGAGTAGGAATATCCCAAAAAATGGGTTTAATTTTACTATGTACCTATAACATAAAAAAACTCCATGGAACCAATTTCATAAGGTGAAAACCCTATGTTAACCAACACAAGGTAGGACAGAAGAAAACTGAAGTCAAATGTGTCCAAAATATAATCTAAAATGAAAACGAAAAGTTAAAGTTCACATCCCTGGAAATTATCCATAGAAAACCCTACCTGATGTTTAGTTATAGAAACTACTGTTTGAATCCATAGAAGAAAATTTCATTTGTTGAGACCCTCTAAGCACCACCTAGCCCCGATCCATGAAGGACTACGTTAAAGCATCGATCGACTACACAAGACATGACAGGTGCGGGTGAATCCCATGTTGGGGTGGGTAAAAAAATACTCAGTAGGGACCCCAAACCATAAAGTTATACCACAATTAAATATGAAATGCATACTAAAAAATAGATACATGAAGTGTGGCCTCTAAGAAGTACAGTAAAGAGAGCCACTAGAGTCTGCTCATACAAGTATGAAATAATGTAAGAAAAGAGAGAATATCATCCATAAAAACATAAAACCTTGTACTATTGAGGAACTCATCCCTGATGAGTCACATATGCCTGTAGGGACACCTAGAACCGCTCATCACATAGGCATGTTGGGTCACCTAGACATGCTCATCACTTATGCCTATTGGGCCATATTGAACCGCTCGTCACATAGGCTTGCTAGGTTACTAACACCCACTCATGAAAAAAATACTAATGGCCCACCTAAAACCTCTCAGAACTTAGTCCTACTAGGTCACCTAAATCCTCTCTTCACAAGCCTTCTTGTCACAGGTAGCCCTACGATTCATGATTTTAACGCACTTGATTCCAGGACAATATATTCCTCAAGCCATCGATCATATCTCAACTTCATATAAAACCCACTTATGTTATATGAAAATGGATGCATCATCGGGAGGGTTCCTGTAACACCCCGAGATTTTATGAAAAATATTCTTTTTAATTTCACTAATGTCTTGTGTTGTACGATACACCAAATGGATCTTGCACAACACGCATCCTTGACTTGCCTTGCATTACACGCAATCACGACCTTCCTCGATAGCGTGTGTAGTACGCAATAACGAGTTTCACTAAACAACAATATGCTATTAAAATATTATTAAAACTAGCCGTTATGAATAGTAATAACCACTTTTTTAAATTTTTTAAATTTTATTTTTCAAAATGGACTTCATTTTTGGATTCGGAATATCGAAATTAGCTTAGGGTGAAATTTTGGTGATTTTTGGATAACTTTCATATTTTGATGAATAGTGAAAATTACTAAATTTTAATTAAAAACAACTTTTTCAATAGAAATAATTAATAGTGATAAATTATTAATTTGAGTGGTTTTAAAGTATATTTAGAATATATTTTTACAATTTAATACAATGTTGGTTATTGGATGTAATTTCACATTTAAACCAGTTATAAATAAGTGTCAATCCTTTGATAGTTATTATCTCTTAAAAAAACGCATTTTGTTTTGACGATGGGAATTAATTTTTAAATTAATTAATGCAACTGATATGTTTTTAATTTGGTAAAATAGAGATCATTTTTGAGTTCATAATATCAAATATAGCTTAGGCCTAATTTTTGGCATCTTTCTGAAAACTTTCAATTTTTGATGAATAGTGAAACCACTAAGTGGTAGTTAAAAAAAACTGAATTGTTCATAAAACTTAATTTTACCACTTCTGTGAGTGGAATTTCAAAAATCCGAGAGACACAGTTGATGTCAGTATGTGAAATGTGGTTCAATGAGATGAAAATAATTTTTTGGTGAATAGTAACTTTTTACTTTTTTTTACCACGGTTAAAAGTAAATAGGGTAATTAAGGGTAGAAATGATATTATTATTACCCGAACACATGTCCTAATTCTATTGGACAAGTATAATTCGACCAAAAACAAACTTAGGAATAAAATATGACCATTTAGGCCCACTTGGATTAGATTAGGACATTTATTATTAATTTATTTAAAGAAGGGTTAAAAGAGTTAAAATCAAAGTTTGTTTACTAAAACATTTTTAATATAGGGTTATACATAAGATAAATTCGTATATAAATATTCATAAGAAATCGAAAAAGATTTCCTACATAATGGTATTTTATTTGTAATTTTTAGACATTAAATAATTTAATTTATTTATAACACAACGATGATGCAGTAATTATCTTATTAATGAAATATTGACATAATTGATGTTATAAATACACAAATAAATATAATATGAGGCTTTTTATGAATTCCACTAATTTTCTAGGTTAATATAACATGTTAGTATTGATTTAATTAACTTTGTTAGAACTTATAATTCTGTTATGATTTTCACAAAAATGAATTACTAAATAGTGTCAAAATTGACATAAAATAGTTTTTTAAAAAAATATTATATTATTAATTGTTATTTTATTCCTAAAAATCTAGGGTTCGGAAAAATGACTTAAATATGGTTATATATATTAATTATATAAATCATGGGGTTCGTTTGGATTCTTATAGTAAGTTTATTAACCTTATATTGTAAGAACACAAGAAGACACGGTAAAAGTAAAATTATTTAACTTAATGTTAAATCTAAATGATAAGGTTAAAATAGGAACCTAAACTTGTCTAAATTCTATTGGATGCGAGTATTTATACCCATACCCACCTTATCCTCGAAATAAATCAATTTTTAGCTATTTAAAACCGATCTTGACTTTATAATAAAATAATATTTTTAGTTATTCCAAAGGTGCCCCTCTCCTCCCTTATAAAAGGGCACCTCCTCCTTCTCTTCCTCACACCACTTCGAGCCTTCAAACTCGGCCAAACCCTGCCAAATTATCTTCTAAACTTCCCTAGCAACATCCTAGAGGTTCTGGTCTTCCTCAAAGACCAATTTTAGTGCCCTAAATGGAGATCTCAAAGAGGCGCTTCAAAGAAGAGGTAATTTCCGTTACTGATTCTTTCAACTTTATTTCTTCTTCCACTTCTTCTTCTTAGGTTGTTTCATTATGAAGTAATAAAATCAGTATCACTAATATACTGATATGTTATTATAAGTATGAAACAACCCTATTTCATCATCTATCCATCCTACGGAAAATGAAATCACCGCGCGTGCGTACTTACGGAATACCGTCTCCACGCCGTGGTGTAATCTATTTTTCCACCAACACCTTACATGGATGGGTATTATGGTGTAAAGAATTACTATACATAGTTATTATAACATCATAATTATTCTGATATATTGTATCATCCACTCCAATTCAATTCAATAATTATGGAAACGATATCATCGCTCATGCGTACGTACGGACTACCGTCTCCACGACGCGATGAGATTCATTCTCTATGTTTACCATTTAAGAGTGATTATAAAGTATATATAAGAAATAATAATGAAATATATGACATTATAAAGCTACTATATTTATGTATATATGTATGTCATCTACTTAATTCCATTCAACTCAATAAGGAAACGAAAACAGCGTTCATGCGTACGTACGACCTACCGTCTCCATGAACGGTGTGTTTCATTTCATTTATCTATCTATTATATATATATACTGAATATATATGATATATAAATCATGTTTTATATTATGGAAGTATTTAAATCATGATATAAGTAATAATAATGTCAAGAACAACAAGTCCAAACACCTACGATAAATGAAATGATTTTACCCAAAACGCTTCTTTAACATGGAATTTACAAAAGAACGGGTAATATAAAGTCATAAGTGAACGATATATGATATAATAAAAATAAATATGATTCTGTAATAATTCAATGACATTATTTAAATCATTATACAGGAGGTTCGGACACTTACGAAGCAAATCGGACCTAAGGTAAGGGAAATATCACAATCTCATTTTTTTTATCCGAGATTGTTTATACTTTGGCATTTACTGGGGTGTATTTTATCATCCACATCCATGTATCCTCAATATGTAATATTATTTCCATCCACCTACAATTGTTCAAATCCAATTTTACCCTTCGGTGAGTTTTTAGTAAAAGATATGAAAGGAATCTTTTGTCGTTTTTCGTACGAGGTACTTTTTTGACTTTTCCGACAAAAGTACGAGAAGAATGTTTTTTTTATATACGGCATGAATGGATTTTTAAAACATTATTTCCAAGAAGAATCCATTACAAGTTTTCAAGTCTATTTTTAATCAACTTCTTTTACTTTATCATTGTATGATATGTTAAGAAAGAAAAAGTGTTTTTGAAGTAGAAAGGATATTTTCCTCAAGAATGGAGTTCAAGTGTTTTATCAAAATTATTTTCCATCTAAGATAATAAAGGGTTCTGTTTTTATCGCTATTATTACATTGATTTGATTATGTTGTGATGGAATTATTTCTATGAATTCCTTTATCTTATATTAATTGTTTTATGATGTCATGTTGTTTAAGAATCCCATTTTTACTACATGGGTTATGCAATGATGTATGATTTATGATTTTGTGGCACACATAAGAATGGTATCATTATGAGATGGGTGGGACCTATATCTCCCTCCAATTCATTGGGTAAAGATTTTATATCTCATGAGATAGACATGGCTGGAACGGTACGTTATACCGGTTCAGTGAAACAGGACTGAAACGAGGGTGACTCGGTTCACAAAGGGACTTTGTCCATTAAGATAGTCTTGGAAATGAGTCTTGACTAACAAGAAAAGATTCTCTATGATTATTTGTGTATGCCACAAAGTTTAATGTTTTAAGTTATGATTATTGTGATTACATTTCACTGCCATGAGTTATCCCTGGTTATGAAATTATGCTCTCTTTTGCAGGTTAAGATTTTCAAAATTTATGTGCTTATGTATATGATGTGATTGATATTTCTTTTGTTTACCCTTACTGAGAATTTGAGCTCACCCTTTTATGTTTTCTTTTCCCCAGGATATAAAGAAAGGTTTTAGAAAAAAAATGATCTTTATGGGAGATGTTGAAGATCTTTCACCACGATTAGAATATTATATTCCGAGTTTCCAAAGACACTAAACTATTACGATCCTTGTGTGTGTTTTTTTGTTATGTACTATGTATTCCGCAAAATTAATGTAATGTCCATGTACTTCAGGCCTCGGGCCTCTACAGTTGGTATCAGAGGAAAGGTTTAGTCAACCTTTGGAAACTAGGATGCGAGAACTTTAGTGAGATCCCTAGAGATATTTCTAAGGTATGTCTAGGGATGTCTCTAAGGTTAAGTATACATATAGGTTATAGTACTAGAATTACGCTAACGATCATAAAATTAAACCTAAGTTGTTAGATATTGAGGGTAATCCCCCTTTATTATATTGTTTTCCCTAGCTTGATTTTTGCCTCTCACACTATTTTTTTGGGTTTTAGACGATGGATGGAACCCGAAGGAACCGTGTTGATCAATGTAATGGACAATGCAATGATTGTCCTCCTGAACAAACAAGTGTTATGGGAGATGGAGTGCAAAATCTTATTGCTATACTTACACAAGCTATGAATCATTCTGGACTTCCAAATGAGGAGAGAAGGGAACAATATTCTATTGAGTCCTTCATGAGGCAACGTCCACCTTCATTCAGTGGGTCTTCCGATCCCCTTGTTGCTGAACAATGGATCAGTACCACTGAAAATATATTTTTAGTTCTTCAATGTTCTGAACATGATAAAGTCATCTTAGCAGTATATCGTTTGGGAGGTGAAGCTGATCAATGGTGGAATCTTATCAAGAATATGAGTCCAAGAGATAAAATTGAGTCCATGGAATGGAACGAGTTCAAGAACTTGTTTTTTAGTAAGTACTTTGCTCGTATTCTTCGAACAATGATGGAAAAGGAGTTTCTTGAGCTGAAGCAGAAAGATGATGAATCTGTTGGTATATATGAAGTGAATTTTAAAAGACTTGCAAGGTATGCATCTGGCATTATCATCCAACCTGAAAGTAAAGTTGATCGATTTTTCAGTGGTTTAAAACCAAGTCTTCAAAGGGCATTATCTATAAGAGACTTCAGTAGCTATGAAGAAATTGTGCGTTGTGCTATCAAAGTAGAAATGGAACTTGGTGTTACTTATCCATCTCATAGTTTTGACAAGAAACGAAAGATGGTGTTCAAGGAGAAATCTCAGAATAATGGTGAAAAGAAGTTGAATGTTTCCTTATGCTCAAAGTGTGGAAAGAAGCATGGTGGAGATTGTCTTAAAGGGACTAGAAAATGTTTTAAGTGTGGAAAAGAAGGTCAGCGAGAAGCTGAGTGTCGAAGTAATGGAAAAAGGGTTTCTAATGATGTCAATAAACAAAAGACTGCAGAGAACGCACCACCAACACTTCAATTCTTCAAGTGAAAGGAAATGGGGCATTATGCTAATAAATTCCCTAATCCAAGGGTTAGTGATGGTCAACAAGAGCAACCACTGAAGGCAAAGGAGAAAGGGAAGTCACATGCGATCACTATTAGCGATGTTGAATATGACAACGATGTGGTGGAATGATTAAGTGTTTATGTAATGGGATTCCAAAATAATGTTGTATCATGGAGTATTGGAATATTTATGTATTGGTCTATTGTGGTATTCAAAGTGATTGAGATATTTTTGGAAATAAGATGATATGCACATAATAAAGGGAAAACGAGAAAATGAAATATTTGACAGTATTCATGAGCTCATGATTGATATAAGGACTAAGTGATATCACGGTTTGAGTATATAGAATTTTGAGGATTTTGGTATGTGGAAGGTGTTAACATTTAACTACATTCATGTTTTCACTAAGGTTCAATGGGTATTCAAGTGAATACATGATTAAGGACTTTGAATGTTTGGAATGTGACCAACAAAACATATCTTATGATATATGGGGATCAACGATGGTATTAAATCTGTAGTAATCGTTTTCACTATGTTATGAGAGTGGATTGCAGTATTATGGATAAGCCTAATGATTGGAATGGATTATGTTGGACATAAGTTAGTATTGTTTAAGGATAGAAGTTTTTTCGATATTATTGATGGGATGTTATAGTAATATAGTTTTAGAAAAAGGACAACCTGCAGGACGGACGACAGCCCATCGCGTCGGACAAGGCTGTGGGAATCGAACCCACAACCGAAGTGCAACTGGCCTTTATCGCCTACCACTGGCCTACAGGAAGTCCCTGGTTAGTAGAAACTAGTTTTATTTTATTAAGCGGTATGATATATGAAGTATAAGTTCATTTTTGGAACCATATACGAATAACCATAAGATGGACTTATAAATTTTTCTAACCTTTTGTTTGAAAGAGATGGAATGACCCATCATTCTATCACATGATCTGCTAACACATCACAAATGACAAAATTCAACTTCATTTCTTTAAGAGATGAAGTGGAAATTGTCCAAAGAACGACAAACGGTGAGACTATACCAAAATCACGAAAGTATTTCTTCTAATTCCAATTTCATCAACTTTAGGGAAATAATCTTGAAAAACAAAAATGTTGTCTTAGTGCTCTTATATCTGATGAATCAGATGGTACCTTAGGTCGTCACAAATTTATGACTTTGTGATTGCTAGATTTTCCATAGCCATGTTCTCTACCACTCTCCATCAGAAGATGATGGTTAGATTTTTCTTCCATGTCCATATTTTCACCTATGTGGAAACCCAATGATTAGTTTATTTGGGTAACCGTTACGTTTCATACTTTTGTTTTTAAAGATTGGTTTTGGTATTCCTTTTTACGTTGTGGGTTTCTATTAAAGAAACTTTTGAATAGTAAACCATTTATAACACCGACGAATTTCGAGGGCGAAATTCATTTTAAGGGGGGTAGAATGTAACACCCCGAGATTTTATGAAAAATATTATTTTTAATTTCACTAATGTCTTGTGTTGTACGCTACACCAAAAGGAGCTTGCACAACACGCATCCTTGACTTTCCTTGCATTACACGCAATTGTGACCTTCCTCGATAGCGTGTGTAGTACGCAATAACGAGTTTCACAAAACAACAATATTCTTTTAAAATATTATTAGAACTAGCCGTTATGAATAGTAATAACCACTTTTTGAAATTTTGTAAATTTTATTTTTCAAAATGGACTTCATTTTTGGATTCGGAATATCAAAATTAGCTTAGGGTGAAATTTTGGTGATTTTCAGATAACTTTCATATTTTGATGAATAGTGAAAATTACTAAATTTTAATTAAAAACAACTTTTTCAATCGAAATAATTAATAGTGATAAATTATTAATTTTAGTGGTTTTAAAGTATATTTATAATATATTTTTATAATTTAATATAGTTTTGGTTATTGGATGTAATTTCACATTTAAACCAGTTATAAACAAGTGCCAATCTTTTGATAGTTATTATCTCTTAAAAACACGCCATTTGTTTTGACGACGGAAATTAATTTTTAAATTAATTAATGAAACTGATATGATTTGAATTTGGTGAAATAGAAATCATTTTTAAGTTCATAATATCAAATATAGCTTAGGCCTAATTTTTGTCATTTTTCTGAAAACATCCAATTTTTGATGAATAGTGAAACCACTAAGTGGTAGTAAAAAAAAACTGAATTGTTCATAAAACTTAATTTTACCACTTCTGTGAGTGGAATTTCAAAAATCTGAGAGACACGGTTGATGTCAGTATGTAAAATGTGGTTCAATGAGATTAAAATAATTTTTTGGTGAATAGTAACATTTTACTTTTTTTTACCACGGTTAAAAGTAAATAGGGTAATTAAGGGTAGAAATGATATTATTATTACCCTAACACATGTCCTAATTCTATTGGACAAGTATAATTCGACCGAAAACAAACTTAGGAATAACATATGACCATTTAGGCCCACTTGGATTAGATTAGGACATTTATTATTAATTTATTTAAAGAAGGGTTAAAAGAGTTAAAATCAAAGTTTGTTTAATAAAACATTTTTAATATGGGGTTATACATAGGATAAATTAGACTATAAATATTCATTAGAAAGATAAACAGATTTCCTACATAATGGTATTTTATTTGTAATTTTTAGACATTAAATAATTTAATTTATTTATGACACAACGATGATGCAGTAATTATCTTATTAATGAAATATTGACATAATTGATGTTATAAATACCCAAATAAATATAATTTGAGACTTTTTATGAATTCCACTAATTTTCTAGGTTAATATGACATGTTAGTATTTATTTAATTAACTTTTTTCGAACTTATCATTCTGTTATTAGTTTCACAAAAATCAATTACTAAATAGTGTCAAAATTGACATAAAATAGTTTTTAAAACAAATATTATATTATTAATTTTTATTTTATTCCTAAAAATCTAAAGTTCGGAAAAATGACTTAGATAAGGTTTTATATATTAATAATAAACAACTTGGGGTTCGTTTGGATTCTTATAGTAAGTTTATTAACCTTATATTGCAAGAACACAAGAAGACATTGTAAAAGTAAAATTATTTAACTTAATGTTAAATCTAAATGATAAGGTTAAAATAGGAACCTAAACTTGTCTAAATTCTATTGGATGAGAGGATTTCGACCCATCCCCACCTTATCCTCGAAATAAATCAATTTGGAGCTATTTAAAACCGAACTTGACTTTATAATAAAATAATATTTTTAGTTATTCCAAAGGTGCCCCTCTCCTCCCTTATAAAAGGGCACCTCCTCCCTCTCTTTCTCACACCACTTTGAGACTTCAAGCTCGGCCAAACCCTGACAAATTCTCTTCTCCACTTACGTAGAAACATCCTAGAGGTTCTGGTATTCCTCAAAGAACAATTTTAGTTCCCTAAAAGGAGATCTCAAAGAGGCGCTTCAAAGAAGAGGTAATTTCCGTTACCGATTCTTTCAACTTTATTTCTTCTTCCACTTCTTCTTCTTAGGTTGTTTCATTATGAAGTAATAACATCAGTATCACTAAGATACTGATATGTTATTATAAGTATTAAACAACCCTATTTCATCATCAATCCATCCTACGGAAAACGAAATCACCGCGCGTGCGTACGTACGGAATACCATCTCCACGCCGTGGTGTCATCTGTTTTTCCACCAACACCTTACATGGATGGGTATTATGGTGTAAAGAATAACTATACATAGTTATTATAACATCATAATTATTCTGATATATTTTATCATCCACTCCAATTCAATTCAATAATTATGGAAACGATATCATCGCTCGTGCGTACGTACGGACTACCGTCTCCACGACGCGATGAGATTCATTCTCCATGTTTACCATTTAAGAGTGACTATAAAGTATATATAAGAAATAATAATGAAATATATGACATTATAATGCTACTGTATTTATGTATATATGTATGTCATCTACTTAATTCCATTCACCTCAATAAGGAAACGAAAACAGCGTTCATGCGTACGTACGACCTACCGTCTCCATGAACGGTGTGTTTCATTTCATTTATCTATCTATTATATATATATACTGAATATATATGATATATAAATCATGTTTTATATTCTGGAAGTATTTAAATCATGATATAAGTAATAATAATGTCAAGAAAAACAAGTCCAAACACCTACGATAAATGAAACGATTTTACCCAAAACGCTTCTTTAACATGGAATTTACAAAAGAATGGGTAATATAAAGTCATAAGTGAACCATATATGATATAATAACAATGAATATGATTCTGTAATAAGTCAATGACATTATTTAAATCATTATACAGGAGGTTCAGACACTTACGAAGCAAATCGGACCTAAGGTAAGGGAAATATCACAATCTCATTTTTTTTATCCGAGATTGTTTATACTTTGGAATTTACTGGGGTGTATTTTATCATCCACATCCATGTTTCCTCAATATGTAATATTATTTCCATCCACCTACAATTGTTCAAATCCAATTTTACCCTTCGGTGAGTTTTTAGTAAAAGATATGAAGGGAATCTTTTGTCGTTTTTCGTACGAGGTACTTTTTTGACTTTTCTGACAAAAGTACGAGAAGAATGTTTTTTTATATACGGCATGAATGGATTTTTAAAACATTATTTCCAAGAAGAATCCTTTACAAGTTTTCAATTTTATTTTTAATCAACTTCTTTTACTTTAGCATTGTATGATATGTTAAGAATGGAAAAGTGTTTTGAAGTAGAAAGGATATTTTCCTCAAGAATTGAGTTCAAGTGTTTTATCAAAATTATTTTCCATCTAAGATAATAAAGGGTTATGTTATTATCCCTATTATGACATTGATTTGATTATGTTTTGATGGAATTATTTTTATGAATTCCTTTATCTTATATGAATTGTTTTATGATGTTATGTTGTTTAAGAATCCCATTTTTACTACATGGGTTATGCAATGATGTATGATTTATCATTTTGTGGCACACATAAGAATGGTATCATTATGAGATGGGTGGGACCTATATCTCCCTCCAATGAATTGGGTAAAGATTTTATATCTCATGAGATAGACATGGCTGGAACGGTAGGTTATACCGGTTCAGTGAAACAGGACTGAAACGAGGGTGACTCGGTTCACAAAGGGACTTTGTCCATTAAGATAGTCTTGGCAATGAGTCTTGACTATCAAGAAAAGATTCTCTATGATTATGTGTGTATGCCACAAAGTTTAATGTTTTAAGTTATGATTATTGTGATTACATTTCACTGCCATGAGTTATCCCAGGTTATGAAATTATGCTCTCTTTTACAGGTTAAGATTTCCAAAAGTTATGTGCTTATGTATATGATGTGATTGATATTTCTTTTGTTTACCCTTACTGAGCATTTGAGCTCACCCTTTTATGTTTTCTTTTCCCCATGATATAAAGAAAGGTTTTAGAAAAAAAAGATCTTTATGGGAGATGTTGAAGATCTTTCACCACGATTAGAAGATTATATTCCGAGTTTCCAAAGACACTAAACTATTATGATCCTTGTGTGTGTGTATTTGTTATGTACTAAGTATTCCTAAAAAGTAATGTAATGTCCATGTACGTCAGGCCTCGAGCCTCTACAGTTCCAACCTTTTAAACAACGCAACAATTAGATGAATGGTTTGGATGTTTTTTTCGTTTTTATAAAAAAGGGTCTGGTTGGGTCCTGGTCCAGTCTGACCCGGTCAAATCGATACAACCAGACCTATACGGGTCTGACCTGACCCATCGAGTCTGACCCAACCCGCTTGGATGACCATGAAGAACTGGGCATGCCCCTTCCCGAACCGGCTGGGATTAGCCCAACCCGCCTATTTAGCCCAACCTACTGAAGTGGGCCAATTAGTTCCACCTAGGATGTGGCAGGTGCCACGCCATCGAAACACCCTGTGGGTAACCTCTACTCCTGCTGACACAGTCTATCCTGACCGAGGATCACTTCCATATCCACCAAAGTCACCAGTGGCCACTAATCACTGCACTTGGCCAATGTCACAGGCTTCTCCAACTTCATTGTGCTACCACCAGCACCGTCAGGTTCTTCCACGGGCCACCAAACTCGCTCATGTGGTCTGTTTTTCAAACCATGAGATCCTCTAGGATATTTTGGTCATCATAGCCAGTTTTTCATGGTCCAATGAGTCTTTACATCTCTATTTGAGTCCATCCTAGTTCAGGACCTCCCATTAATTCCCAACACAATAACATGTGTCTGTCAGCGAAGAAGACAAAAACAGGGGGTAGGAGCGAATACAAGGGACACCCAAAGAATGATCCACGAATTTTTTAATGTCATCCAAATATTTTTTTCATATCATGATTATAAATAATGTATATAAATGTAGAAATCATAATGATGTACTTGACATTAAATTATTGAAAAGTAATTCCCATAGTTGACCCTTTCTGGCCAATGATAGGGTCCTCCTAAGAAAAAAACACCATTAAAAACTCAATGATGGTATTGTTTTTTCAATCATAGTAACCATACATGAGTTATAAGGTTTAAAAAAAATCTATTTAATTATTTTATTTATGGTTATTCCATTTTAGGGTTTTCTCACTAAGTCTTGTGCCAACTAAAGTTATGTATGTCCATGGGTAAACCTGACATCCTGAACACAATGGTGCACTCAGATTTCTAACCTATTAGCCATTTAAAGAGTTATTATACTTTCTCATGAAATCCTCTCATGCACTCTATTTAAAAAAATATCAATTTTCATGGGGCCATTCTGGGCACACTAGGCATCATAATCCGATATCGTTTTAGCACCTGGTCTCAGAATTTTCCCAGTAATTTTCTAAAAGTAAAAATAGGAAAATACAAGTTATTACATATTTTCTCATATTCACCACATTATCAATAAAATTCAATGCTGAAACAACTCCTTTAGGTTAAATCGATTGATTAAAAATAGAACTTATTATTTGGGAAACAATAATCATAGTGGGAAAACCAATTAATCTTTTACATGATGTCTAAATCATGGAACCTCCATTTAAAAATAAGAAACCTTTGGTTTAACCTAGGTTATTCATTTTTGTCATCTATTCAAATCCATCATAATTTTCACTAAAGACAAAGTGAATTAATATAAATAATATCTCTAGAGTGTGTCATACTAGGCGAAAAATTATATCTATTGTCATGTACTTGATAATGATCGATTCAGCCTCAATGTAACATTTATGGAGTTATTCCCCATATTTATATATATTTCAAAACCACGTATTCTTATAGTATCAATATTGGGATGTATTTCTAGGAAAAGTCACACAATCAATTCCTTCCCTAAACATTAGGGTATTATTCTATACTTATCCTCAAGGTCCATAATGAGGTTTTGTTACTTAATCTATGTTTTCATAAATCTAGTTCCGAATGAATCCTCTAAAATAGATATGATACTAATAGTAAGTACCCCAACCCCAGTAGATTGGAGATGATGTATACTTTATTACTTTGAAATAATATACAATCGATCACATCCCAAATCCCCATATAGTTTAGTAGACATGCTAAACTAGACACATAAATGATTCTCATACTACATTTGAATAAAAAAATTAGGACATATTTTTTCAATAATATTATTATCTCATTTTTTATATCATTTCATGTTATTCATAGTACTCTTCCTGTATTCTTGGGAAAATAAAAAAATAAGGGTAAGATCAAATCCTTATATAGATTTACATAAATATGAATCTATCAAGAGATAATAAATAATAATCCATATGGAATAATAAATATAGAAAGGTAAATATCTGAAAACACATTTCATTTAATCAATAAATTGACTACCATGGGTAGATGTGGAATAATAAATATGTTAAGGAAAATAGCAAAACAAACATTAGATTTTAATAACATGACAATCATTAATAGATCAAGAATAATTAATATTGAAAGGTAAATATCAAAACAAAAAATACAATTAAATAACTTTATTATCGTGAATATATAAGGAATAATAAATAAGAAAAGGTAACTAACTAAACAAACATTCCATTTAAATAAATTTACTATAATGAGTAGATAAGGAATAATCAAAATATCCATGTATATTACTAACAACAAATTCCAATTAATTGATAAACCTAGGCTTAAAATAAATCCATATATAGTGTCATTAAAAATATCTAATGGATACCCATAATTGAATTAGTATTGAAGATAATTATTTTAAATATAATTTATGATAAAAGGAAACACGGTACCTTTACTTTTAAGACATTTCATAAGAATCATAAAATTTATTTGTAAGTATACTCTCGAAACCTATTTAACTAAGGCTATCCAGGTGGGTTATCTCAAGAGGAAATCAATGTATCCAATTGGTATCTATAACCATTACCCACCCATAAGGGCATTACCAAATAATTCCTCACATATCAAAAAAAATAATTCGTGAACAATATGCCTAACCAATAAATAAGTGTATTGAATAAAGAATACATATTATCAATATTTAACCAGTCAATCAAATAATAATCAATGTAAACACCATATGTAGAAATGATAATCCACATATCAAATAATAAAATCTAGGATATATTATATATATATTTTGGGAAAATTTAGTGTCCAACGACCATCATAATTTGAATAATTTGATGGAAAATTAATGACTAAAAAATGAATCAAGAAAGAAAATTTTCATACTATCCTTTTTTAAAAATAATCATAAACCATCAAAAGGTTGAATAAGGATGATATCAATACTACATATCCCTAGTAGAGTATATTTAAAATAATGTTTTGTTGTCATTGAAGAAAAAAATACCCTAAAAATATTTAAAATAATTCCTGCGTAAAATAGCATTTTCAATTTGATGGCAACAAATTTTGGAGATGAAATATATTAAAAAAAATTCCTCTCACACTATTGTAAAGGGGTAAAAAATTATTTGAAAAGTGATAAGAATATTCATTTCAACCATATTTTTTCAAATAAAAACATGTGTAAATATTAATTAATAATTAATTTGAAAAATTCAAAAACATTTTTGAAAACAATTCTTGGAAACATAGATACGAAAAAATAATTTTTGATCGAGGAAAGAGGTGAAGTCATATTTTATTAAAAACATTTTATAAATAATTTAAGTGAAAATGTGTAAAAAATAGCACTGATAACTGAAAACATCATTAGTAATAATACTAGAACCAAATTATAAGCATTCATTATCATATTATTAAGTAATTTCCATCAATGGAACTTCATACATAAACAATCCTTATTATAATGAGATTTGGAAATAAAATATTAAAAAAATCATACTTTTGAAGTGAGAATTAACTAATAAATCAATTATTTGTATCAAATTTAAATCCACATTTAAAATTAAAAATAAAGAAATTTATGGTCAAATATAATTACATACATAATATTATAATATCAATGACATATAAGAAGTAATATAACCCGATGTTATGAAATTGAGTTATGAGATTCTTTACCACATGGAAATTTCCATAGTAAATATTTTTTGAGAAAATAATTCAAATTGAAACATGAAATTACATGAATTATTATGTAATAAATATATTATAGGACAATGTGGTGTTATATACACAATATAAAAGAAATTACGAGTATAACATTGTTGTATGCCTCAATGAAGGTATA
Source organism: Viscum album (assembly GCA_963277665.1). Classification (NCBI taxonomy): domain Eukaryota; kingdom Viridiplantae; phylum Streptophyta; class Magnoliopsida; order Santalales; family Viscaceae; genus Viscum; species Viscum album. Next base: position 645,249,349 of record OY728127.1, read on the forward strand.
TATGAGACGAAGTCCCATACCACATGCTTCATTTTAGTTTAACTCCCCTTAAACTCCATTATAGTGGTTTAAAAGTATTATTAACGTATAATATAACCATATTAATGATTAAAATATCATATATTTTCGTTCTATAAATTATTATCACATGTTCATTAATAATATTTCATTATTGAAATAGTTTTGTGTTATAATTGCGTTTTTCCCATGCATTTTTATTGGGAATTTTCCTGTTCAAAAGAATTTTATATATTAAAAAAATATATAGAATTAAATTAACTTTATAAATAACATTTTCTCATTATATAAATTTTTGTATTCAATATTAACATTTGAACGTGGATGAAGGATCACATCTCTTCAGGGAGACGGAGGGGTGTACGTACTCACAAGTGACATTGTCATTTCCATAACAGATAAAAAGGTAAAAAATATAGGTGATATATTTATTTTACATATTAAATATCATGTAATTTATATCACATAAATTTAGTAAATTTTTCCTTATTAAATTCCATGTAAAATGATTGTGAAAAATGAATGACGTCACTTTGTGAGGATATACTCCTCTATACACATGATCAACGTTATCATAATTTAAAGTGAATGGAAATTAAGAAGGTAAATGTGATAATATAATTATAAAAGAAAAATAAAATCATAAATATTTTATATATTCATTAAATACACCATTTTATACATCCTGTAATATTGGTGATGGAAAAATAATTACATTGGTTCCGGATGTGGTAGTCTGATGTACACAAGACTGACTATTTTTTCCCATCTGATAGAAGTGGAGATTGGTCTAGGTAATTTCATTAAAAAACAATATATATGAATATAGGGTATATTTTTTATTATATTATAATATTTTTTTATCATTTAAAGAAGGTTTAATAATAAATAAAACAAATATTCATTTATGAATTCTGCCTCTTCATCGGAGAGCCTCATTAGGTTTATACATAATTTCTTCATTAGAGGACTTCATAATTATATTATTGAATCTAGGATTTATTTAGGGAATTAAGGAATATATTGGGGTTTGTATTTTCTGAACCAAAGGGTTTTAGAAGTGTGAAGAGGGGATGATATGTGGTGGCCTTTTATAAGTGGGGGAGAGGACACACATGAAATTATTGAAATGAAAAAGTGTTAACAAGATATTTCTCACGAAAAAGCCTCATAATGGGCAATTATTGATACTTAGATGTTTAAATGTCAATGTATTTCAATAAAATTAATTTTTCACAAGTTTTAGGTAATTTTAACCCTTATATTATATGTTTGACCACTAATAAACCCATTTTTATCTTAACCACAGTAATTAATTTTTAAAATAATTACAATTCGTTATGGTCATGAATTAAATTGAACTTATTAGATAATATAAAATTTTCTTATTCTAAATAGTAAATATATTTTCTAATTTCAATTCTCATAATTGGAAGAATTTAGATTAAATTTAAACTCATAGACTTTTAGGAAAATGGTTTTTAAAAAGAAAAATGCTCAAAATGTTAAAAACAATTTATATCATAATTCAATATAAAATTGAACAAAAAGAACTAAATTAGTTATTTTGTAATACAATTTAACTAATTACACTTTAAAGAAAATTAAATATAACTTATCTTTGTAAGTAATTTATAAGAAAAAATATTTTTAAATAGAAAACATTATTCCAAAAAAATTTCAAAAAATTAATGTTTTTAGAGAATTATCAAAAATTATCTCAAGTATAATTCTAACACATATATTTCAAGAATGATGTTTTTTTGAAAATAAATTTTATAAATGTAGTAAAAAATATTTTAAAATATGATTTCAAACAATGAAGAAAATTCCTTTTAGAAAAATTAATTTTTTCAAAAAGTATTTCTTTTTATTTGAAATGATTATTATTTTATTTCAAATCATTATATTAGTAAATAATTTTTTACACATGTTTAAACCATATAATTTTTATTATTTAGTTTTTATATTTTACACCCATCCATTTACCGGCTACGTTATAATTATATATTATAAGATAGATTATTTAGACTCGTGGTATAGTACTTCTCAGGCTATCAAGGAGATCAAATTTATTTAAAAATAAATATATATTAAAGTATTATGGTGTTACATTCTATTATAATTTGAGTCTCACTTGTCATGTACTCTATCGAACATAATTTTATACTATTAATAATATCAGTGTCTTATAAAAAATTTAACCCAAATGAACCATATATCATTTCATGGACCTATAATCGGATATTATCATTAAAATTAATGGGGTTTAAAATGTTTTCAATTCAGAATTTGAAAAAGGATTTTGGATGTGACCCAGAATATTTTCTTTTATTTAAATATTTAGGAAGTTTTATAATATCTCATTTATATTTTTTCTTTCATTTCCCTTTTCATTTTCAAAATTATTTCCCATAATAGGGTTTATGTTTCAATATTTATATAATAATATATATATTAGGGTAATGAACTCAACATATAAAACAATCCAATTCACGGTTTGTTTTTGGGTGGTATCATTGAAGCATTCATTTGGAAGGATGTTTTTCATCAACAACAGACATTCTTATGGGTTTACATTATTACACAAGGGATATGTTCCTTTACAACCATATAGTTTATTTATAGAGATGTAATATTAAATGTTCATTTATATTAGAAGAATGATCCACCACTCCCTTATTCTTTTGTAAGCATCCTACTTATTTCTGTAAATAGGTTATGATCAAGATATCCCTATGATTAACTTGAGTTAAAGTAATAATAATCCAAAAGTTATTATTCTATTATAGATAATTATTTTCATGTTGATTATATATTTTTTAACAATCAATCTTTTCTTTCTAGATGGGTTATGATTATGTCATCAATTTTATTAACATATGGATGAGTATTGGTGTAAAATATATTTTTATTCTAATATGTGTGATTATTAAAAAAGATGATTAGGAAATTTTAATTAATTTTATAATGTATTGAATACATTGGAATTAAAAAAGTGACGGGTTGGAATCTATATTATATATCCCCTAGAGGTATCAATATTTATTAGGAGAAAAACATGTTTGGATATTATATTTTGCATTACAAGAACAATATATTCCCTCTTCTATTAGAACATTATGTCAAAATAATGATTTATTGAATTACTGAATGGAAATATATGTCCAGAATGATGAATTTAATATAAACAGAAATATTTATAAATATCCATGTGATCTTTTCATTTTTATTATTATCCATAGATATATTACTCTCTCACTTTTTGATGATTATAGATTATTGTTGTTTACATTTTCATTCCATAGTATTTATTTCCTTTTAATCACATAATTTCATTAACAATATGATTTACCTCGTTGAACATTTGAGATAACCCCTTAGTGTGTTTCTATTTCTCTAGGTTTTGAAGAAATGTACTACACATTTCAAGCGTAACAAGATAACTAGTTTGGAGAATTTTTAGATATTTTAATGAAATATCATTAATTATGTTGTCTATTATGTTTTGGAAAACAATATCCATTTGTTTTGAATGACATGGATTTTTTATCATATGTTTTTATTAATTTTATAATTCCATAAACTAAAGAGGTATTGGGAATGCATGTAATAAAAAATTTTCTTTAGGCCATGTAATTATGGGATAGTAATGTTTTAAAATCCACTATTGGTATCAAATATGTAATGTAAATTATTAGTTTATGAACACTGAATCTTGTAGAGGGAGTCCATGGTTCTATAATTGTCGTCGATCTTCTTAGTATTTATCAATCACCTATACAATTTTCAATGCATGAATGAAATTAAAGGAAAATATTTCGTATTTTTATAATGTTTTTTATCAATGTGGGAAACCTACTACTTATCAGTATTTATTACTCTCCACAATACAAGATTATAATATTCACTATAAACTCATATCAATACAATTTATATTTATAACACTACAACACTTCACACAATTACCCTAGTTTTCATAGATAATTCACTATTTCTATATTCCCATTGGTGACAAAGAGTCACACTCTTGTTACATTACATACCCAAAGTCACATTGGTAGAAAATATTCACATGATGTATATACAAGTGTTTACTCAAATTCCTTTTGATTTCAATATGTAATTAGTACAATGATTTCACTATAACCATCAATATGATCTCCTTCTTACTTTTTATAAATTTTTTTAATGATAGTAGTTCATTAAGAGAAGAACATGCAAAGTGATCTCTATTTTAAACTATACTTCTGTAATATTGAATAAAAACTTCTCAAATAGCATTATCAACTCAAATTTTAGCTCAATTTATATTTATTAATCTATAGTGTCCTAAATATTTAAATTTCTCAATACATCAAATAGAATCATGGATAACAGTGTTGTATTTTTGAATTATTTTTTATTAATATTCTTCTTAACCATATAAAAAATGGGTTTCATATAATCATCTTCTACATTAAACTTCAATACATAGATGATCGATATTTTGTAGGGTATGATCAATATCTTCTTCTTACATTAAGATATTATATGTTTTATTAATTCACAACACTCATTCACATGTTCTAGTCAGGATCCCAATCTTCTTATCACATTATTTTTCTATTATATATATATCTAACTTGGTAAATATATTTTTTATACATATAATATATATAATCTACTAAAATAAATATAGAGTAATCCAATAATCCCTCAAATTCCATGTAAATGGTCATTTCAAATGATCTTCACTCTTTTTTCTATATTGGTTATATTTAATAGAATGATAAGAGCTCATATAAACTATTATTTCTCATTTTTCATGGTTATAGATATATTTTTTAATATTAATATAACAGGATTTGAGTCTCCTTATCTACTCACAATATTCAATTTACTAACTCTTATTCTCAGTGAACTGGCTCGACTACATCTCACTTCACCATTACACAACTCTAAACATGAAGAAGAAAATTTTATATCCACAGTTAATAACATGGGAAATTTTTTATTTTTAGAAGTACCTTCATATATAATATATGAAGTCAATAAAATACTATATTATAACTCATTTTTAATTTAGGAATCATAGAATAAAATTTTCAGCATCATCATATTTAGATTCATCTAATTTCTGAAATTATTTATTTTATTTTCTCTACATTATTTAATTAAATAGTACTATATTTTATTTATCATATTTTATATAACTTGAATTTAATCTATTTATAATTCTTTTTCATTAATTTCATATTCATTTATGTTTGTGTGATGATTTTATCATTGAATAATATTTTATGCATTATCCCACTAATAAATTAGTTACTCAAAAAAAATTATGGAAACTCAATATTTTTGTCTTCTAAAATTCTAAATTTTATTATGTGTTTACTCATACATATATTTTGATTAGACAAATGATGGATGGAAATCACTAATACAGATGAGACTTTTCACATGGAAGACTCATATCCTAGTCTCTATGACCCGTACATATCTTGAAGTTACTCATTCATGATCCTATTGACTCACATTAATATTAATAAATAACTCTTATGGATAACCATTTACCTCTAAAATAACTCAAAAATTTCTTTAATTACTCATACATATATCTTAAATGACTCATTCACTCTTTAGATAATTTTCAATCATTCCATCTCCTTCGTAGAATTTACATATGTTTTTTGTGTAATTATAAATTTATTTATAATCACCTTATACCATATTAAATTTCATCATGTTTCCTTGTAACTTCATCAAATAAATGTACAGATTTTTAAAATTAGTGCAAACACTTTAATAATATTTTGAAGGACCTTTGTTGCATGTAAATACTCTATATATTGTATTTTAAGAACCTAACATCAATATCAAATAAATCCATCCATAAAACAAGAGTTTATATCACTTATTTCAAGAGATAATAACATTAGTAACATTAGTATGGGTTCTAAATAATTTAGCAAACTTTTTGTGTAAATTGTGTCTAATCTCTATTATCCCAACTAGCAAGCTTCTCCATTACCTTTTCCACATGATAATGAATTTCCATTTTCACATACAGTGGAATAACAATCCATTCTATTTTACTCATAATGAATGGTAAACACCTTCACGTTTTGTGTGTGCATACTCACTCAATAATATACAAATATTTTAATAACAATATAATCGATTTCGTATACTACACGTAACAATAATCTTAAATGAACCATGAAATATTATTATTTATAAATAGTCATTATAACCCAGCCATTTAATTGGAGGTTAGGAATAAAAATTAACAAATTATAAAATATATATAAATTGCATACCAATAAAAATTTATTGATTAATTCTTAGGAAATCAATACTCAATATTTTTTTGTAATGTAATTTTACTCGTTAAAAATTTGATTTCATAAAAAAATTAATTGTTTCTAAAAGAAATTAATATAAATAATTTTTTTACATATTATGACATTTTTTTAGATAAAATTAATATCAATTTTGGAATAATAATATGAAAATTACATTATAGTTAATTTATAGTATTTTTATAAAAGAATTAATTTTTCAATGAATCATAAAAAATACTTATTTTTATTGAAACTATTTATTTAGTTAAAAAATTACATATTTCCATTTTGTTTTAATTTTTTTTAATGAAACATATTCTGATTATATTAATAATAATACAATTATGGTATTACGAAGGAATTTTATTCATGAATTTCGTATAATTTTTTTAATATTTAAAAAAGGGATTTTTTTTTGAAGACTGACTTTTCATTGAATTTTGTGTTTTAATATTAAATTAATTTTTGCAAATTAGTGAAATTAAATCTTGAAAAATGGATTACACATTTGGAATCATGGGGTCCATATTTGTTAAATAGTTTCCTTTTATTTCTATTCATTATAAACAGTAACTGTAGTAATTAATTTTCACACGGATATGGGTAAATTATATAATTAAGGTTAAATATAATTTTACAAGGAATTAAAAATCAACCCAACACATACCTTAATTTAATTAGATGATTAAATTTCATCTTTAATAATAAAAAATGACCTTTTACATTTTATATATGATTTAGACCTTGATAATAAATTTTACATGGTTTAAAAAATCAACCATTGTCCATTTATAAGTTCTTTGTCATTTAATAGTAACATTATTGAACCTTAATGGTCAAAACCATTAATACAATGGTAATTTTCAAAATGGTTAAATAGGGTGTTAAATCATAAAGATAATGATAAAAAGATAAATAAACTTTTAAAAAATTATTAGATTAAAGGATATAGAAATATAAGCATCCTATATTTTAAATATATCAATTTGGAGACATTTTAATATGTAAATTATTTTATATTACTTAAATACCTAATTAAATTCCCAAGGTGCACCTCCCCGCAATTGTAAAATAAAATATCATATCCTATTTTCATCACACATATAATACATCTTGGTCCAGCCAATACCTACCCAAATATCTTCCTTAATTCACTCTATACATCCATTATTCCAATATTTTATCATATTTACAATCTATGAAGGATTTAGGTATAATCCTAAAGAGAGTGTCTGAAGAAGAATTATCATTCTTAACCCACCATTTTTTATTTCTTCTTCCACCTCCTTCAAATATTATTCAATCATGAAAATATAATTACATCAATATCTGTTATATATTTTTACATTAATATGTTAATTTTATAATCTACATCCATCACTTATTCCATCAAATTGGAAATGAAATTGTGTTTTAGGTTTATGGTGACTACCGCCTCGTGAACTGATGTAATCTGTTTCCCCTCACCACCTCTCATGGATGGTTATAATGATTTATTTATAATATATAATTTATATTCATTATATTTTTATCATTATTTCAAATTAATATATCATATATATTCTTTCATTTCCATTCATTGAAAAATTATAACATTGTTAATGTGTACGTTTGGACAACAACCTCCACGAAGAGATGTGATATCTTTTTTACCAATGCATCAAATTTAATGAATATATAAGTCTATTGAAATAAATAAAATTGTATTTCTGATAATATTATCATTATTTACTTATAATATAATACATATGTTTTTTCTCTCATGATGATTGAAAAATGGAAAATGTTACTCATTTGTATGTATGGCCTAACATCTTGATGATTGTAACGTAGTTAATTTTTCAAAACCTTAATTATTGAATGATTTTAAATATATTAATTAATTATTAAATTTATTATTACATCCTAATTCTTATTTTTGATTTTATTTAGTAATGAAATCTTTTTCTATAGTTGTCCTACTGAATCCATTTTTGACATATGAACATAATATTGTTAAAACATCCAAAGTGAACATAATTGATTACGTAAATAAATATAACATGGTAATAAATAGAATAAAAGAAATTATAATGTTCAAAATTATTTTTAATCAAGATAATAATAATAAAATGTTATTTATTTAGGGATATAATGAATGTACATGATGGGTCAGACTTGAGTTAGGGGATTTTGTATCAGTTTCCACTCCATTGAGACCTATTTGGTAATATAAAAATATTTATATTTTTGTGCTGTAAATATTTCACCTTTTAGTTATTTTATTAGAATATATATTTATTCATGATGATTATTGATTAAATTCAAGTTTCTATTTAAAGATGAATGTTTAAAATACAATCTGAACTTATCTCTCTTCTGGATACGGTATTTTTTTCTACCATATCCAGATTTTTTTAAATTGTTTTATATAAATCATTTTTTTATAAATTTTTAATGGATAATTTAATTTATAATTTTTTTACATAGTATGGATTTAATATTTCTATTTTTCCAGGAAGGGGGTTATTTTTATCATTCATTTCAAAAAGGTTAAAAGGAATTTTTCTTAATGTATACAATGTTAATGAACCTTCCCACCATCATAACTGTTTTACATTCATTTTTATTATCGCATTATATTTCATAGGTATTACATAAAATAAATTTCTTATAAATATTTTCTCACCAAGTATCCTTTTAATATCTAAAAACATGAATTTATTTTAGAACCAAAATTTATAATGAATTGAAGTTCATATTTTACCTCAAATCAATTTTGTAGTTAATAGATTTTTATTGAAACCATCCCATTCTTATGATAACAGAACATTACATTTTTCCAAAATATCTACATCCATTTTTTCATAGATATGATTTTTTCCTAAGCCTTATTCCATTTCTATATACAATGAGTTATTTTGAATGTTTATTGATTGACTGGGGAAATATTGTAATTCTATATTCTACACTCAATAAAAATATTTATTGACAAATAATATTTTTTATTATGTAAGTAAATAATTTTTTATATGAGTAATTCATTTGAAATTTAGTGATAATTGGGCACCATAATTATATATACCCTCTAGGCATTGATAGGTCTTGTGAGACAAATCAGTCGGTCAAATTAAATTAGAATTTACCCATTGGTTTAAAATGTCTTCGCATATGGTATTGATAGTAATGATACTATGATGTATGAGATTGTGATGTCTAATAATATGTGTTTACTTCATTAGGAATTCATTTATTATTATACATGGTATAACTATATTAATATCATCTATAAATTCATTTAGTTCTCATTTTATTAATTAAATGGAATGTGTTTTGTTCTATTTACCTTTTTATATTGATTATTCCTTATTTACTCATAAGAATTTCCACTATAAATAAAATTTACTGAGAAACTAAGACAACCCTTTTTTTTCATTACCTACAATATAAATAATGATTCCTTAAAATAGTTAATGTATGTTTTACTTTCTATTCTATTATGATTATATGAAAAATGGGTATCATATATGTATCTGGATCTCCAAGACTACTAAATTGATCAATTCTCTGGGAGTAGATCTATTGTATGTATGTCAATATAATAAAATATTCATCAACTCTAGTTTTTTTTATTGTGGTTTTTTATATTTTATATCACATAAATATTATTAGAAACGTTGTTTACTACATCTTATGTAACAATACCTATCCTGAAAATTATGATAATCCCATATAGTGTATAAAAACATTTACCATTATATGATTTTTTTTCCATTGGATCAATATTTACAGTAAAAATTATTTGGTCTAACTATGTTTGTTCCATTTTTTAATGATTGTTTCTAATGGAGGAAATACAATCAATGCATATGGTCAATGTAAGGATAGCCCTGATAAGCAATGCAGTATAGTTAGTGTTTGAGCCGAGTTGATCCTGAACATATTATGGCAGCCAAGGTTATCTCTAATAACCTTACACATATGGAGTAAAATTATGTTTCATGTCATGATACACCTATATTTTATTATTTTAGGTTATATAAGCCTCCATATTTTAGTGGAACTACTAATCTAGTGGAAGCTGTGAAATTGTTCAATTTTCATCAAATGATATTTTTTTCTTTGGGATATAATGAAAGGGAAACGAATATTCTAAAAATATATTCTACTAGAGATGGTAATGAGAAATATATTTTTAATAATTGATAATAATATGGAGGGTGAAGATATAGAATATATGTAATGGGGAAATTTTTTTTTAATATTCTTAGATACATCTTTCCCTCAAGAATAGTTAACTGAAATGAAAATTATGTTCATTAGATTTATAAAAAAATAGGAATAATGATTTTTGATGATTGATTATACCTTTAAATAACTATACATATATGTTAGGAATTATATACATAATATAGAGAGTATGATTTAAAATTTCATTGAAGGCCTTAAACCTAAACTCCGAAGGGAACTCGTTTATCAAAAAATCTTATTACATGATGAAATAGTATTATATCCCATAAAAAAATAAGGTATTTTCAAGATCCTATTTCTTCAAGATAGATCAAGATATTATGAGGTTGGACAATATCTATTAAAAAGTTAAATCATGAAAGAACAAGTGTGGAACAAAAATAATTCCAATCAAGTGAGATTTTTGGAAAGAGTGGTCCTAGAAAATACTTGAAGGGCATGTTATTTTTTTTACATATGTGGATATAAAGGTCATGTAAACAATGAATTTAGGGGGAATAAACAAATATAAAATGTACAATGATTCATATATAGATAAATATGAAATTAATGAATCCAATTACCGTAGCATCAATGGAACATATCAAAAACGTGTTTTTGGGGATAAGGTCAAGTTTATGCGATCACTACAACTGAGTTTGAAGTTCTCACTAGTGTGGTGAAATGTACATTTTCCATAGAATCAAATTTTACTAATTATTTATTTTCTTATATATCTTTTTAAAAATATATAAATTCCATGGTTTCTAATAAAATTAGATATTTACACTGAACCATAATTAGGTAGTTTTTATTCCAAATTTCTGTGTAAATATCATCACGATAAGGATGTGTCCCTTAGTTCCCATTTTGACCCCTACACATGGACTATTTTAAAACATGGTTATCATAATCATGGTTTATTGTGTTATAATATATTGTTTCTATTTTATTTAAAACTATTATGGAATAATTTAATTCAAAGAGAGTGAAATTATGATTCAGGGTGAACATTTAGAATTCCTTATCATTTGAGGGGATACTTCATCATTTGAGTGAAGATAAATCCTCCTCCAAAAATTAATTTTAATGAAATTATTGGAGAATACAACCATAAACAATGTTGGTTGGTGTAGAAACTCAAGAGGGGGGGTGAATTGATTATCTATAAAAATTTCTGTTTGAAAATTATTCTTAGAATGCTTCCCCAATAAATTTAAATACAGACCAGTTAATCAAAGTAATACGGTTATAAAAGTTTGACTGTTAAAATATCGTCATATAGTATTGATTAATTCTCAGTAATCTAAATATCAGTTATCAATATTACTTTTGAATCCATTCTAAATAAGGAAAATAATTATAACTTATTTACAAGATTAATGATAAAAGTAAATATAGTGATTTCTAAATTATATAGTAATACGGAGAAACAAATTTAAACAAAAAGGTAGATATAAAACAAGTAGTTCATTCTCACACTGAGACTTAATCCAATACACTTGGTGATCACCTGCCACTGAGCAGTTTATATAAATAAACTTGATTCACACAATGGATCGGGGTTAACAATAGTACACGAAACTATCTAGGTAACATGAACTCATCCACATTTCTTCATGGGTATTTACTTTTTCAGGTCACACATAGACCTCTTCTACACTAATATGTGGGAATACACTAATGTAAAAAAGATGTTTGAGAAAGGCTATCTTGTATCCTTCGGTTTGATATAAGATGTAGTGTGTATTTTTTAACAAACTCACATCCACTTCTCAAAAGATAAAAATAATACACATAGAGAAAAAATTATGAGATAAGGTTAGAAGTGCTTTTTGTGTTCGTCTATGAATTTTTGGACTTCTAGGACAATGCAGATTCAGGCATCAAGTCTTCTTGAGGAAAAAAGTATCGTAAGTTAGCTATATCTAGTTTGTGTTCTTCGTGGGGTAGATAGTGAGAAAATGTTCTCGACTCTAGTATTTGAGTTTTCTTCATCTATTCTTCAGAAGTGTTGAGTTTCATGTGTCTGTTCTTCTTTCAAGAATTCTCATGCTTCTTTGTTATCACGCACACACATGTTTTTCTATCATCTCTTTTTATTTCTGGCCACACTATTATTTTATTCTTCGAATGCATTTTTTGGGGCTGACAAGACGATTGTATTCTGCACCTCGAACGTTGTACTGTCATGTGACATGTCTACAATGAAAAATTAATTATGTAAATGTATTTACAAACTTAAAATATGACTGTTATAGATTAAAAAAATGACATAACAGATTAAGAAATAGTTTTACAGTCTGTCTGGAAATGGTGTGTTTGGGAAACAATGTCTCTGGGAAATGGTGTCTATGTGAAATAGTATCTCTTTATTTTCCTTTGAGAAATGAAGTAGTCAGGATGGAATAGTTTTATAGGTATCAAGAACTTGTAGCATAGATACAGTGTTAGGATCACAATATATGGTCACTGTATCTGATTCACATAGTCTGGTCACGGTGTATGCGTCCCGGTGTCTGGGTCATAGTGTCTGGGACACAGTGTCTCATCACAGTGTCTGGTCATGGTGTCTAGGTTATGCTTTCCAGTTCATGGTGTCTGAGACATTCCATAGAAAAACTAAACCATAGTCAGACTCAGAGTTTCTCAGACTTAACCAAATATTTGTACACATACATATATAGTGACATTCATAGAATGGATTAGACTTAATCATTTATCAAGGAAATCCATTATAATGCAATGTATAAATAGTTTACAGTCATTAGATATAGCAGATATGATCTTGGATAGGTTTATTTAAAGTATAAAAAACTAATCATCTATACATGTTATTTTAGATAGATTACACAAGATTACCAATATTAATAAAATGTATAGGATTTGTGATCATTAAAACATGATTAACACATGAGGATTCCAACAATCTCCCCCTTTTTTATGATCACAAATCATGTGAGTGAGAGATATATTCTAAGGTAATGTTTCTCTTCCCTAATGTGGATTTATATTAGATATTTATCCCCCTTTTGGGATTATCATAATGATTAAAAAAGTAAATAAAAGTATATATTAGATGATACCATAATACATTATCTGGATAAAAATATTCATTAAAAACAATAAGTCAACTTGTTAAGACTAAAAAAAATTTATTGTTTCTTTTCAGCTACCTTGTCAGCCAAGAAGGTTAGATTAGTTTGTATCAGGGAGGCTAGTTCGTGAGGAATCTAACATCCAATATCTTCAAAAGGATGAGAAACGGGTTCTTGTCTTGATTTCATCACTCTCTGCATTTCTTCAACCATAGCTATGGGAGTCATTACTTCATCACTAAGCTGTTTGTTCTCAACTCTGACTTCTTGAATCTCATGAAGCATCTTGGGCTGAATTCTACATATAATCGTTTACAACAACAGGGAAGTATCTATTTCACTTATATTGTTTACAGGATCTGGTTGGGTATTCATGAGTTTTTAAACTCTAGTCAATAGGGTAGCTTCAAATGCATTCAAACCATATTTATTCACCAAGATTGATGGTTCTTCTGAAGGATAAAAAATAAAAGGTGAGACAAGATCAGATTTTTTGGAAGTTATAACATTAATATAAGATACTAGTTTCAATTGAAACATCGTAGAGAGGTTTATACCTTTAACTAAGGCTTCTTGGGAGTCATTTACATCAAAATAAATGGGAAATTTATATCATGTATCCACTAATCTAGGATCAACTGGATTAGGGACTTCAACACTTTCCAAGCTGGGGGGCCTCTCCCCCACAACAAGTGTTTTACTCTTAGGACTAAGAGATTTAGATCATTGATCTATTTCCATGATTTCATCCCTAATATCCTCTCCCATTTCCATTCTAGCCCACTTAAAAGCTTGATCCATTCTCTCTTTAGCAGATGGGATAGTTTTAGGAACAACTTGTTCCTCCTCATGTTCCTCATAAATAACTTCTTTCATAAGAGAAATATCTTCTCCTATATGCTCTTCTACAACATCATCTTAAATACCTTAGTAACAAATTCTTCTTTATAAGTAGGTTTTTCTTCCATATTAGTAACTTCTTTAGGAATAGGCATTTCCTTATCAGTTATGTCTTGAAGTATAGGTTCACTGTATTTCTCATCTAGAAAAGTTTCCCATGTGTGTAAAATAACCCCCTCTTCTTATTCCTAATTAGAATAATTAATAATTTCACGTGGTTCTAAAACAAGATTAGAAATGTCTTTAGGCCTTGAAGAGTGTTCCACATGATTGAACAATTCAACCAACCTGTCATTATCTTCTACCAAAGCTTTTCTCCGTGGATTCTAACTAATTTTAATTCTCTTTACTATAACTTCTAAGAGACCAAATTTAAATTTCATAGTGGCTTCTTCAGCTGGTCCAACCAACCCATTTGTAGGAAGCATAGCTGAGAAAAGGCTTGAATAGAACAGGGAGGTTGACTTGGAGGTTGTTTTGGTCAACTCACAACTGTGGAGTATAACACAATTGAATAGGTTGATCTTATTTCCATTCATCATAAGGTGTATCAAAAATATATTCTAATACATGAGTGTATAAAAATCACCTTTTCATTGGCTAATCAGATTCTAAAAAAATTTAGACATAAGTCGGGTTTCACCATCTAGCTCAACAGTTATGTCTCTTCACATTGTTTCATTCCCAGTTAAACTTCCCAATTCTTCTTCCAAAACAAATAACTAACCTAGAGATGTAGGACCTCTCTGGTAGTCCTCACAAATACTATCATGAGGTATCATAAGGCATTGAACCCATAACCTCGAAGAATACATGAAAATATGAACATTGATCCAACTTCTCACAACAAATCTATCTTCTGTATCAAAAGAGAATTGAACATACTGATAAAACTATGAAACTTATTTTAGGTAAATTGGCTAATCCAAATTTGTGAACTAAACCAGCCATCCTTTCTCTTTTAGCACTTTCAATACCAAAGACATACATGACATAAGCCACTTAGGACATATTTCCTTTTCGGGTACCACTATTTTGTCTTCTAGATTCAGATTCAGAGGAACTTTAGATGCTAACTTCGGCAATATTTTGAACTTATTCTTTAAAATGTGCTTCTAAGGAGTTGAAAAAGATGGGAGTTTCATCCTGGGCATTCTTTAAATGATCGAGAGAGAGATGTTTTGAATGAGGGGTTATGGTTTGAGAGAAGACAGCAAGATTGAAGAAAGAGTGAAACTTCATTAGTTTTTCTCATTTAGTGATACCAAGCATCAAAAAAACCGATGCGCGGGGAAGTAAAAGAAAAAAATAATTAACTAATATGAAATGGGTTATAATATGTTTACAAATAATAATGTTTCTTTATAGTGAGACCATAATCGACTTTTATGGTGAGACTGTAATAGTTTTCATGGTGAGACCATAATATGATTTCATAGTGAGATCGAAACTGGATTTCATTGTGAGATCGTAACATGATTTCATGGTGAGTTGTTTAATTTGTGATTTCTAAACTGTGCGAACATATTTTTTTGAGACAATAAGTGAAATATAGTAACCGAGAAATATGAAATTTGAGACCGTATACTTGAAACAACAATTCTTAAGACAGAAAAACTATAGAACTGTTAGATAGTGACTTGGGAAACCATAAAAAGTGAAATATTAATCTATGAAATAGTAACCTTATGACTTAAGATTTACAATTCCCTATTAATTTATGATGTAATATATTCTTTCACAATTTAATGGTTTGTGGAATATATATGGGAGCTGATATTCAGTTCAATGAATTCCAAAGTGATGTCACCTTTTTGGTAATGATATCTCAAAATGTTATGTCTTTCATCAATTTATTTTGTCCTATATTTTGAAACATGATTTTTTTAGATGTTAGTAGCACTTTTATTGTCACAATTTATAGGTACATGCCTGAATTAATACCCATAATCTAGAAATGTGTGTTCATGGACAAAATGTGTGCACAACAACTACCAGTAGCTATGTATTCTGCTTCTACAGTAGATAATGAAATAAATATTTGTTTCATACTACACCATGATACTAGTGACTTGCCTAAAAAGTGACAAGTTCTAGAGATTATTTTCCTATATAAATTACATCCACCAAAATCTACATCAAAATAACTAACTAACTCAAATGATTGTCCTCGAGGATAAAACAATCCTAGATTGGGTGAATGCTCAAGGTATTTCAAAATTATTTTAACAACATCTAAATGATATTACATAGGGTATTCTAAAAAAGTAGCAGAAATACATACGCTAAACATAATTTCAGGTCGGATAGCAGTTATGTAGATCATACGTCCAATCATTCCCTTATAAGTGGTTTGATCGACAAATTTTACATCTTTATCAGGATCCAACTTACAAATAGTGCTCATTATAGTGTCGCTACTTTTAGTGTTATCCAAACCAAAATGTTTTATAAGATCATTATTATATTTTCTATGATTAAAAATAATAACATAATTAATTTTAAATATTTTAAATCCATGAAGGAATTTAATTTTACCCATTAAACTAATTTCAAATTTGTTTTGCATCATTTCTGAACATTCAATAAATAAAGAATTTTTTAAAGATCCAAAGATAATTTCATCTACATAGATTTGAACTACTAAAACATTATTAAAAATTCGTTTTATAAAAAGGGTACGATCATCTATTCCTTTGGTAAAACCTTTTTAAATATAAAAGTACTCAGTCTATCATACCAAGCACTTGGAGCTTGTTTTAAACCTTATAATGATTTTGATAATTTAAAAACATGATTATGAAAAAGTGGGTTTGTAAATCCAAGGGGTTTCTCAATAAAGACATCCTCAACAATATGCCCATTTAGAATTTCACTTTTAACATCCATTTGATATATTTTAAAATTTAGATGTGTAGAATAAGCAAGCATAATTCTGATGGCCTGAAGTCTAGCTACTTGTGCAAAGGTCTTTTCATAGTCAATTTATTTTTCTTGACTATTGCCTGGTGTAACCAACCTTGAATTGTTTCTATCTATATTACCAAATTCATATACCTTATTTCTAAACACCCATTTAGTGCCAATGGTGAATGTGTCCTTGGGTCTATCGACATGTATCCAAACTTTGTTCGTTCGAAACAGATTAATCTCTTCCTGCATAGCCATCACCCAAAATTGATCATTGATAGAATTATTAATGTTTTTAGGTTCATGTTGTAACAATAAGACTTTATGTTCTACTTGATTTCTAAGAGAAGCTCTAGTTTTCATTACATTATCTAATTCATCTACAATAGTATCTAATGGATGGTTCTTAAGTGTTCTAACAGTTCTAGAAAAATAAGGACTTGTGATTTCAGGTTATTCAACAAGTTCGGGTTCAATATGACTCGAATCTAAAGAACTTACTGAATTGGAATTTTTCACAGATTCCTTCAGAAGATGGTCAGAGGATTCTGAATTATTTTCCAGATTGTTACATCAACCTCCAAGTTCTTTAGAGTGGTTTTAGGCTCATGTTGATCTATTTCATCAAATTTGACATGGACAGATTCTTCCACACATTTAGTTCTTTTATAAAACACTCTATAGGCTTTACTAGAGAAGGGATATCCTGAAAATATTTCTTTATCACTCTTGGATTAAATTTTTTAAATATTGTCCACAGTATTATGGATATATACTTTGCAACCAAGAACATTGAAGTATCTTAATTTGGGGTTTCTATTGTTCTATAACTCATATGAAGTTCTTTTAAGAATAGATATAATAAATACTCTATTCATAATATATCATGATGTATTTACAGCTTCATACAAAAAATAAATAGGTAAGTCATATTCACTAAGCATGGTTCTTGAAATCTCTTGAAATGTTCTATTTCTTCTTTCTACAACTCCATTATGTTGAGGTGTTATAAGGTAAGAGAAATTATGACTATAGCCATTTTGTGTGAAAAATGACTCAAACTCTTGTTTTTCAAACTCCAAGCCCTGATCACTCCATAATTATTAAATTCTAAGTCCACTAGGATTTTCTAAAATTTTGGCATATTTGGTAAAACTAGAGTAGACTTCACAATTATGAGCCAAAAAGAATGTCCAAGTATATCAAGAAAAATCGTCAACATGAAATTAAACATAGTTCTTCTAATTTAAACTAGAATCTCTTAATGGTCAAAATAAATCCATGTGAACCAATTTGAAATGTGGTGATGTTTACACTTCTTTCTTTGATTGGAAGGAAATTTTTTGTTGTATTCCCTTTTGACAAAGATTACACACATTATCATTAGGAAACTCAAGCTTGGGTAGGTCCTGACTAATGTTTTTCTAGTCAAATTTCTATGAGTGTGAATATTACAGTGTCCTAGTTTCTTATTCCAAAGTCCAAAGGCTTTGTGAAATAGAATTGAACATGAATCATTTTGAGAGACTAAAGAATCTATGTTAATATAATAATCATTTTCATTTATTAATTAAGAAAAAACTAATTCATTTTTAGAATTGAAAAAATTGAAAGAATTATTTTCAAATTTAACATGAAATCCATCATCACATAGTTTTGAAATAATAAGAAGATTATATTTCAATCCATCAACAAAAAATACTCAGGAAATAAAAAATGAGTTAGAGTTACGGATTTTTCCAAAGGCAATAATATTTTATCTATCATGGTCACCAAAGGTGACATGTACTACATTAATTTTATTTAAATTATTGAAGCATGAATATTCCACTATCATGTGTCTTGAACACCCACTATCCAAGTACCAAAATCTTTTACAACAACTCTTTAAGAAAATTTCCAACCCAAAATTCAGATAAAAATAGATTTTGGTAACCATACCGGTTTGGGTCCAATAATATTTTTGACTAGTGCTTTAAAAACCCATATCTTCCACATAGGATTCCTATAAGCAATATGTAAATTAATTAAAAAATCTCAATTTGGTATAGAAAATCTTGAAACAGTAGAGAGTGTATTAGAGCTTGAGCTAGCTAAATTTCTTCCAAAACTAAGAGTAATGTTGTATCTCCTAGACTTAGAAACAAAATCAGTTCTTCCAAAATTTGTTTTACTAGGTTTATAGCCAATACCAGTAGTATATTTAGGATATATATGTTTTTCTAGAATTTTTCCCAAGGTATCTTTACCATTAGTAAATAATTCAAGATCCTTTTTCAATTCCTCATTAGATATCTTTTTTTCATAGTTTTCATTGAGTATTGAGTATTTTCTACCTTTATAAAGTATGTTCAATTTTAAAAGATGAAGTAATAGCATGATGTTTCTTCAAATATTTTTATTTATATTTTAATTCATTGCATGTATATTCAAGCATATTACAATATTCAAACATTTCATCATTAAAAATATTTTTCATGTCACTCTCATCTTCAAAATATTATGAATTTTGTACTGGATGTTCAATTGTTACCTTAGATGTGTTTTTCATAAAACACATATTTTCTTCGTTAACCTGTTCATAATTTGAAGATTTTGAGTTACTTAAATTTTCCTCAGAATCACTTCATGTTTCTTTCATTTCATAATTATAATTTCTATCTTTGCGCTCATATTTCTTTATGTACTTGTGAATGGGATAGTCAGACTATATATGTCCCTTTCGTTTACATTCATAGTAGACAATTTCTTCAGACTTGTCATTTCTTTTAAAATCTTTCTTCTAGCCTCCTTTTTTATCTTCTCTTCCCTTAATACTAGGCTTTCTAAAAAATTTCTTCTCCAGGAAAAATCTCTTAAAACTTCGGGATAATTGATCCAACTCCTCATGACTGTCAGGTGATGATTGTTCACTGCTAGAACTTTCTATAAGGGCTTCCAACTTCCCATTATCACTGTGTCTAGAAGTGGTGGTTTTGAATGCAACAAAATTTCTTTTGGGATTATCATCCTCTTCCTTTTTTACTTTTATCTCCACTTCATACATCACAAGTTTTTCAAGGAGTTCATTTATAGGTATCTTGCTAATATCACATGACTCTCTAACAGAGACAGAGGTTCCTCTCTATCTTTTAGGAAGGCATCTAAGAATCATCATGATCATTTCCATAGCCTCTCTTCCAAGAGAAACCATTGTGTAGAAAATTTTATTAAACCTAAGATACATGTTAGAAATAGGCTCATCATGTTTCATTTTAATGTTATCATAATTAATAGTATAAGTAATAAGTATCATTTATTTCAAACTATAATTTACTTCATGTGAAACAGATAAGGTATCCCAAATTTTGTGGGAAGTTTTATATTGAAAAATTCTATTAAATTATTCATCTCTTAATGAGAAATATAAAGCATTCATGGATTTTAAATTTTTATTGTACATAGTCTAGGTAGATTCATCTCAATTGATTTTATCACTTAAAAGAATATTATATTCATCTATAATTGAAGAACAATTTCAAAACCCATACATTCTATATGCATTTTAATTTTAATTTTCCATTGGGCATAATCTGTTCTATTAAAGAATGTTAGTCTGTTTGTGGAAGCACCATCTAATATATTATCCTTGATAAATAATTACTCTTAAAGATCTAGAAATTTAAAATTAACAGAAATTTTAATATCATTAATGTTCAACTAAAATCAAAGTTGAATTAGGTCCAAAATAGAGTCTTAACAGGAATAAAAATCACATTTGATACCAAATATTGGTCAGAGTAGAGTACTCAAGAGGGCGTGAATTGAGTTTCTATAATAAAAATTGTTTGTAAAGTATTAGTAGAAAGCTTCACCAATAAATTTAAATATTTCCCTATTAATTAAAGTAACACAATTATATAAGTTTGACTTTTTAAATAACTTCCTAGATGATTGATTAATTCTCAATAATCTTAATATCAATTATCAATATTACTTTTGAAGTTATTCAAATAAGGAAAAAATTATAACTTCTTTCCAAGATTAACTATCAATGAAAATTTAGTGAATTCTAGATTATATAGTAAATAAGAGAAAACTAATTTAAACAACACAACAGATATAAAACAAGAGGTTCAGTCTCAATCTGAGACCTAATCCACTCTTCTTGGTGATCACTTACCACCAATAATTTTATTTAGATAAACTTGATCCACACCTTGGATCGGGGTTAACAATAATACACAAGATTGTCCAGCTCATAGGACCTCTTCCACAGTTCATTGTGGGTATGAACATTTTCAGGTCACACAAGTACCTCTTCCACACTTATCTATTAGAATACACCAGTGTAAAAAATATGTATGAGAAAGGATATATTGAATCCTTCAGTTTGATGTAAGAGACAATGGGTGTTTTTATACAAACTAACACACACTGCACGAACGATAAAAATATTACACAACATAGAAAAAATGATGATATAAGGTTAGAAGTTCTCTGAGTGTTATTCTATCCAGCTATGAACTTCTAGGATTAAGAGGATGCAGTAATCAAGTCATCTTATGAAAAACAGAGTATCCCAAGTCATCTAGATCTGGATTGTGTTTTTCGTGGAGTTGATAGTGCGAAAATTTTCTTGACTCTAGGATTTGAGTATGCTTAATGTGTTATACATAGGTGTCGAGTTTCATGTGTAAGTTTTTCTTTCAAGAATTCCCTTGCTTCTTCATTTATCCCACACACACTTGTTTCTTTATCGTCTCTTTTTGTTTCTAGGCAGGTTGTTCTTTTATTTTTGGAATGCATGTGTTGGAACCGATAGGATGCATGTATTTTTCACCACATACCTCATACTTCCAGATGACATCTCTACAAATAAATGTTAATTATGTCAGTGTATTTAAAAGCATCAAATATGATAGTTAGAAATTAAATTGAAAAATTAAAAATAGATTAAGAAACAATGTCACAGTCTATCTAGAAATGATGTCTTACTAAAATAGTGTCTCCTTGAAATGGTGTCTTTGTGAAACGATGTCTTCTTATTTTCCTTTGAGCGATGAGATAACCATGATGGAACCGTTGTATATGTATCAGGAACTGGTACCACAGATGATGTGTTAGGATCATGTTGTCTGGTCACTGTATCCGATTCACTGTGTCTGGTCATAGTTTTGGGGTCACCATGTTTGGGTCATGGTGTATGGGTCACTGTGTTTGGGTCGTGGTGTATGGTCACAGTGTCTGGTCATAGTGTCAAGGACACGTTATCTAGTTCACAGTGTCTGGGTCATTTTCCAGAAAAACAGAACTGGTGGAAAACTCATGGTTTCTCATACATCTCCAAATATCTGTACACATAGTTAAACAGTGATATTCATAGAATGGATTAGACTTACTCATTTATCATGGAAATCTATTATAACACAAACTAAAAATAGTATACAATCATTAGACACAGATCATAAGATCTTGTATAGGTTTATTTAAAGAATAAAGAAACTAGTAATTTGTATACATGAATTTAGCTAGATTAAACAAGATTAACATTATTTACTGAATGTATATGATTTGTGATCATTAAAACATGATTAACACATGAGGACTCCAACAATCCACCTTTTTTTATGATCACAAATATTGTGAGTGGGAGATATATTCTTAGTTAATGTGTCTCTTCTATAATGTTCATTTAGAGTACATATTTCTCCCCCATTTGGGATTATCAAGAAGTATAAAAAAGTAAATAATATAATAGATAAGAATATTCCATAATGAATTATATGGATAAAAAGTGTCATTACAAACAAAAAGATAAAATTACAGAAATCATCCATATCAAAATAGAGCAGTCACTTTTCTTCAGCACTGGATTTTCTTCACTTTGACCTTGGATGAAGTAGTATAAGAGGAACCCATAGGAGTAGAGGTGGATGTGTAAGAAGGTAATGAACCAGTTGACAGAGAAGGTAAAGGTAGGCCTTCAAAAATAGAAGGGGCCAAGGTAGGTGCAGTGGAAGACTGAGGAAACTGTTGACCAAGGATAATATGTCTAATCTGACTCAGATCCTGAGAGACATACATAGATGTATAGGCAAGGGTAGAGGATGAGAAGGTAGGCAAACTAGATATCAGGGGAGCATTTACAAGGGCAACAATGGTAGTACTCTATACATGAAGGTAATGCCTCAAGAGCATGGTGCTGTCAGAAATTATCTCACCACCATACTACATGGCTTTCATAAAGTCACCCTTGTTCTTTATTAACTTATCCAACAATGGAATGAAATATTTGAGATTTTGGACAAGAGTTTTTAAATTATGGGTGAGAAGAGGGGTTCTCAGATTCTCTATAAAGTACATGAAGTGGTTGGTCATTTCCTACTTTGAAAAAATCTTAATGAAGTAGAATTCCACCTTCATAGAAATATATTCCTGAGCATCATTTTCTATTTTGGAATGAATTTTAACCAAACCAAGTACTCGGTCGCAGTTCTTGACAACTTCAGATAGAGATTCATTGTCAAATCCCCTGAGCACAACAAGAAATTATTCTTTGACAACTATTCTAAGCAGATCATTGTCCAAAGATGGTTGAGATGCTTTTATAGAGGAATGAGACGTATTAGAATATGAATTAAGAGACATTAGTATATTTACAACATTCTGGAGACAACCCTTATACTCATCAGTCTACTTGTTAAGACCAATTACGAGTTAACACATCTCTTGAACTACTTTCTTGTTTCTAGAAGCAACTTTGTCAGCTAAGGAGGTTTGATTTGGTTGTATGAGGGAGGCTAATTCCTGTGGAATCTAACTACCAACATACTCAACATGATGAGAAATGGGTTCTGGTCTTGATTTCATTATTCTTTGCATTTCTTCAACCATTCCTCTGAGAGTCGTTACTTCATCATTGAGTAGTTTTCTCTCAACTCTGACTTCTTGAATTTCATGAAGCATATTGTGCTAAATATGTAATATGATCTTTTCAAAAAAAAACATGGTAGTATCTCTTTCACATAAATTGGTTAAAGGAGCTGGTTGGGTATTCATGAGTTTTTCAACTCCATTCAATAGGGTTGCTTCAGAATCTTTCAAATCATATTCACTCAATATGTTTAAAGGTTCTTATGAAGGCTCAAAAATAAAAGATGAGACAAGATCAGTTTCCATGGAAGCTATAACATCAATAGAATATTCTAGTTTCAATTGAAAAACATTAGGGAGGTATATACCTTTTAGTGAGGATTCTTGGGAGTCATTTACATAAAAATAACTAGGGAATTTAAACCATGTATCCACTAGGCATGGAACAACTGGATTAGGGACTTCAAAACTTTCCAAGCTGGGGGGATGTTCCCCCTCATGAGGTTAATTTTTCTCAATACTAATAGATTTATATCCTAGAAATATTTCCATGATTTCATTCCTGATATCCTCTCCCATTTCCTTTCTAGTTAGCTGAAAAAAGTGATCCATTCTCTCTTCTGCAAATGTGATAATTTCCTGAAAAAAAATGTTCCACACCATGTTCCTCATAAATAGCATCTCGAACAAGAGAAATAGCATCTTCTATATTCTCTTCTACAAAATCATTTTCATTTACCTTCGAAACATATTCTTCTTTAGAAGAAAGTTGTTCTTCTAGATTTGAAACTTCTTCAGGAATATGCATTCTCTTCTCAGATAAGTCTGGAAGAACATGTTTAATGTCATTATCATCCAGAACAATTTCCCCTATAGGTACACCAACCGATTATTCTTCTTCATCATTAGAATACTCAAAAATTTCATCTAGTTACAAAACATGATTAGAAATGTATTTAGGTCTTAAAGAGTGTTCCACCAAATTAAATATTTCATCAACCCTACCATTATCTTCTATGAATGGTTTTCACCCTGGATTCCAACTAATTTTCATTATCTTTGCTTTAAATTTTGAGAGATAGAATTTAGAGTACTTAATGTCTTCTTCATCTGGTCCAACCAACCCTTTGTCCTGAAGCATAGCTGAGATAAGACATGAAGATAATAGGTCGGTTGACATGGAGCTTGTTTTGATCAAATCTAACATATGGAGTATACCATATTTTCATAGGTTAATCATTTGGCCATAATTTATATGGTGTAACAAAAATACATCATTATAATTAAGTGTAGAAAAGTATACTTTTCTAGTGACAATCAGATTCTGAAAAAATTTAAATAGAAGTCTGGTGTCACCATATATCATAGTAGTTATGGATCTTTTCTTTTTTTCATTTCTAAATAAATTTCCCAATGCTTTTTTCAAAACAAATAAGTCACCTAGAGGTGGAGGAATTCTTTGGTAGTCCTCATAAATACACTCACTTGGTATCGTAAGGCATGAGGCCCATAACCTCAAAGAAAACATGCAACTCTGGCCATTTATCAAACTTATAACAACAAATCCATATTATGTATCAATAGATAATTGATCATACTGGTAAAACTATGAATCTCATTTTAGGTAAATCGGTCTATCCTCCATTGAGAACCAATCCGACCATCCATACTCTGTTAGCACTTTCAATACCAAAGACAATCATGATAGAATCCACTTAGAAAATATTTCCAATTTGTGTACAGGTATTCCTTCAACCATATTCGGATTCAGGGGACCTTCGGGTGATATCTTCGGTGCTATTTTCAAATTTTTCCTTAAATTGTGCTTCTCAAGAGTTGACGATGATAGAAATTTCATCATGGGAATTCAACAACGGTTCGAGAGAGAGAAGGGTTGAAAGAGGGGTTACAGTTTGAGAAAAGAGAGCTCGGGTGATGAAAGAGTGAAACTTCTTTAGTTTTTATTATTTTGGTATACCAAGTGTCGCAAAAACTAAAGTGTGGGAAAGTAGAAGAAAAAAATAATTAAATACCACAATATGGGTTATAATATGTAAATAAAACAATAAAGTATCATTACGGTGAGACCGTAATTTAATTTTACTGTGAGACTGTAACATGTTTTCACGGTGAGATTGTAATTCAATTTCATGGTGAGACCGTAACTGGATATCACGATGAGACCGTATAAGGATTTCACAGTGAGTTGTTTATTGTGTCATTTCTAAACTGTGTAACCATATGTTTTGAGATAGTAAGTGAAAGATAATAACCAATAAATAGTATCTATGAGACCGCAATTATGAAACAACAGTTCTTAAGACAATAAAAATATAGATCTTTAAGATAGTGACTTGTGAAACAGTAAACTGGGAAATAGTAAGCTATGAAATAATACACATACAACTTAGGATTTATCATTCCCAATTAATGTATGATGTAATCTATTCTTTAAAAATTTAATTGTTTGGTGAATATATTTGTGAGATGATATTCAATTCCAATAAATTCCAAAGTGATGTCATCGTTTTGATAATGATCTCTTAGAAAATGATGTCTTACATTAATATTTTCTTCCTAGAGTGTGAAACTAGATTTTTTTTAAATTTTAATAGCACTTGTATTGTCACAATTTATAGATACATAAATTAATTGATATCCATAATCAATTAATGGATGTTCATCAATAAAATTTGTCCCCAACAACTATTAGAAACTATGTATTCATCTTTTGCATCAGATAATGCAACAGGGTATTTTTTCTTACTACTCCATTATACTATTGACTTGCATAAAAAGTGATATGTTCCAGAGGGGTTTTTTTTATATAACTTACAACCATGAAAGTCAACATCAGTATAAATAACTAACTCAAATGATTATCATATGGGATAGAACATTCCAAGATTGTTTGTATGCTTTCCATAATTTAAAATTCATTTAACATTATTTAAATGTTATTCCTAAGGGTTATCTTGAAAAAGAGCACACATACATACATTGAACATAATGTCATGTTTGATAATAGTTAGGTAGAGAAGACATCCAATCATTCCTCTATAAGTGTTTTTATCAAATGATTTTCTATCTTCATCAATATCCAACTTACAAGTAGTACTCATTGAAATTTCACTTCTTTAAGTGTTATCCAAACCAAAACGTTTTAGAAGATATCTTTTATATTTGATTTGATTTAAAATAATACCATAATTATTTTGAATGTTTTGAAATCCAAGAAAGAATTTATGATCACCCATTAAACTCATTTAAAATTCATTTTTCATCATTTCAGAAAATTCAATACATAAAGAATTTTTTGATGATTCAACGATAATGTCATCTACATAGATTTGAACTTCTAAAACATCATTGGAAATTCTTTTTATAAAAAGGGTAGGATCAACTATTCATTTTGTGAAACTTTTGGAAATATGAAAAGTACTAAATATATCATACAAATATCTTGGAGCTTGTTTTAAACTATATAATGATTTTGATAATTTAAAAATATGATTTGGAAAATGAGAATTTGTAAAACCATGTGGTTTCCCAAAAAAGGCATCCTCAGCTATATACCAATTAATAAATTCACTTTTAACATCTATTTGATATAGTTTGGTATCCAGATGTATTGCATAAGTAAGATGAATTATGATGTCTTCCAGTCTAGTTACTGGTGAAAGGTCTCCTATAACAACATATAAAGGATGGTTCTAAAGAGTTCTAATAGGTATAGAAAAAGATGGACTAGTGATTTCAGGTACTCAAATAGGTTTGGATATAATATGCCTCGAATATAATGATTTTCCAAAACTGGGAGTTTTCACAGATTCCTTTACATAAATGTTAGAGGATTTTGAATTATTTTCCAGATTTGATACATCATTTTCCTGGTTCTCTAGAGTGGTTTTAGGATCATGTGGATCTATTTCATCAAATTTGACAAGGAAAGATTCTTCCACACATTTAGTTCATTTATAAAACACTCTATTGGCTTTACTAGAGTTGGAATATCCTATAAATATTCCTTCATCACTATTGGATGAGTTTTTTTCAAGATTGTCCTTAGTATTAAGGATATAGACATTGCAACCCAAAACTTTGAAGTATCTAACTTTGGTTTTTCTATTGATCCATAACTCATATGGAGTTATTTTAAGAATAGATATAATAATAATCTACTGATTATATAGCATGTTGTATTAATAGCTTCAGCAAACAAATAAATAGGTAAGTTATATTCACTAAGAATGGTTCTAGAAATATCTTGTGAGGTTCTATTTATTCTTTCTTCAACTACATTCTATTGAGGTGTTCTAGGCATAGAGAAATTATGACTATAAGAATTTTCTAAAAAAACGGATTCAGACTCTTGTTTTTCTGTCTCATGACCATGATCACTTTCTAAGGATTTAATTCTAAGCCCACTATGATTTTATAATGTTTTGGAACATTTGGTAAAATGATCGAAGGATTCACTTTTGTGAGCCAAAAAGAATGCCCAAATATATATAGAAAAGTTATCTACACGAACATAATCATAGTTCTTCCCATTTAAAATAGAAATTATGGATTGTGTAAACAAATCTATGTGAACCAATTTGAGAGGTTGTGAAGTTGACACTTAATTCTTTGGTGTGATGGAAATTTGGTGTTTCTTTCCCTTTTGACAAGGATTACATGCTTTATCATTTGAAAACTGATTTTTGGGAAGGTCTTTTAATATGATTTTCCTTGTTAACATTATATGAGAGTGAAATTTACAGTTTCCAAGTCTACTATGCCAAATACATGATTCTTTTTGAAATACACTTAAACATGAATCATTTTGAGAGACTAATGAATCTAAGTTAACAAAATATACCTTTTCATTTCTAAATGCAGAAAAAAAACTAATTCATTTTTAGTGTAAAGACCCAGAAATTTCATGGAATTTCTTTTCCTAAATTCATTGAAATTTTACGAGTCCGCAGTTTCTGACGACGCCTGATTCTGAGACCCGGGGTGCCCGGAATCAATTTCTGAAGTTTTGTTCGGGTACATTCAATAAACATATGTGTGGGTTTTTCTATCTTTTGAACAGGTGCTCAGAATTGATATCTGAGGACACCGATGAACTCGCAGTGCCGGTATTTGCTTAAGGAGACCACTACCGCTGTTGTGTTTGGTTGAGAGCGGAAGTTAATTTCTTGTGGATTCTTAATAAATTAAATAAAATTTATGTGTTACATAATTTTATTTGGATGTAGTAAAAACCTCCAAAGGGAGGTTGGTGGTGGGGCCCACCCCGACATAATTTCCCATGGGATGATATTATGTGGTGGGGCCCACACGAGTTCATACTCTTCAATTCCCCTTGAAACCCATTTGAACTCTTGGAATTCCATGGTTTAATTCTTGCCAACTCTCCACCATTAATGAAGAGAATTAATTCAATTTTTAATTCAAATATTTTTGAATCCATCCCTCTAAAATTAATGTAATGTGTTGTCACATTCAATGAGAAACAACTCTTGATTTTTTGTGCCATGAAAATAATATAGATCTATCACTATTATTTTGGCATAACCTTGTGGAGAACTTAGGAGAAAGAGGGAGAGCCTTCTTCCCACGAAGAACACGAAGAAAATCTCCTCCACTTCTTCAACTGAGGCATGAAAGTGAGGCGACGCCCACAAAGAACGCCCGTCTTCCTTGCTCCTCCTCTGCGTCAAGGGATAGGACACCTCCAATAGCAACGAATTTCCCTCCGACGTTGATGGAATAAAATTCGTTTTGCGCAATGCCATCTTCCGCGACTTTGACAACATTCTTAGAGATCAAGGTGAGGGGGTTTGTATAATTTTAAATGAATAAAATTATACCCATGTTCTTGATTAATGCTTTGGTTCATCTTTGGCCATTTTTTATCGCTTAATTCGAATGGCGCGTGGCAAAAAAACACGGCCCGATGACCCTCTGTTGCTTCATGATTATATTGGCAACGGAGGCAGAGTCAGAAGAGGCGGTGACAACCAGAGGTGGCGGCAACCGGAGGTAGCGGCGACCATGTGCCAACTGCGTGAAGAGACCAGTGGCCGCTCAGGCAGCCCGGTCCGTAGGACGACCGGCCGGCCAATCCAGCCAGCCCGATTGGAACCGTGGCACCCGTAGGTGCTGCGGGGAGGGAACCGTGGCCCGCAACTGCAGGCCCCTTGGCTGGGAAAACTGGCCGGCTATGGCTGGTCGAGCTGGAAGACAGTGGAACCCGCATGCACCACGTGGAGGAGAACCGCGGCCCGCTATGCAAGCCATGTGCGCCGGCATAACCATCTGGCTACGACAGACCATACATTAGAGGGCGGCGCCGCTTGGCGGCGTCGGGCGAGCCAAACCAGCCCGCAACGTGGGCTGGGTCTGCGGGTGGGTTGCGCCCCACTGGGCCGGCCGGCCCCCCAACCGGGTCAGACCCAGTAATATGGGTCCGCGGGTGGGCTGCGCTCTACCGGGTCGGGCCGACCCCCCACTAGGTCGGACCCACCGAACTGGGTCAGGGCAACCCGGCACAACCCACTGGGCTTGACGGGCGAGACCCGACTTTGCCTAAATGCGAATATCTTCAAGACCACGCGTCCGAATGACGCATCGTCTGCGACACTGAGACCCTTGCGATGAGAAGATTCTCTTGCGATACTCTATGTGAGTTTTGGATGACATTGGAAAATGGATGGGTTTGGATTGAGTGTAAATCCAACCGGGCCCCTAGAACGGAAAAGCCAATAACTCTCAGACCAGGCGTCTGATTGACGCGCTGTCTGTCACATTGGGTTTCTTTTGATGAGACAGAACTTCGGGAGAAATCAAATCAGGACTTCATGATAGTTGATGTATCGACCTCTTTGCTCAAGGAGCAGACCCTCCAAGAATCGAGCATGTTGTGTACAAGAACCCTAGAGCTGGCTGTGACTGCGACGACTACTGTACTTGAATCCTCCATGGGTTCGACGAGAATGACTATTATACCGGAATCCTATGTGGGTTCGATAGTTCTGACTTCTGTTCCTGTATCTTGTGTGGGTCTGACATCTTGGCTAGTCATGTATCCTGTGTGGGTCCGATAGCTTAGATGATCCAGTGGCTACATCTTATCATCTATATCTCTGTACTATTATGGAATAACTATGTGAGATGAGTCATGTCTTTCAACCATTATCATTGTGGTGATTGACATTACTTCCTTTGTGAAATTGGTTTATTCTTAGGTTTGAGAGTTGGAGCCGGACTGAGATTGGTAACATAGGTATATGTATGGGCATATACCTAAGTAGGGTTTGTTGATACTTCATGATTGTATATTTAGTCTTTTGTTTATCCTTAGTGGATATTGTGAGACCTTTCGGGTCTCGGGGAACCTACTGGGTATCATTATACTCACCCCTTCATGGGCAATTCCCGCACCTCGTTATGTTGGTTGGAGACGATGGACTGCGCTGACGGAGGCTGAGAGCGCCACGACTTGACGTTACCCAGATGTGGACCATGCGACGAGTTGATACATGGAGGAGACTGACGGACGTCAGTTGGGAGGTGGCCATTTGTACCTCCCCTTCAGGTAGGAACCCCAGAGGATGATCCAGGAGTTGATCTCTTTTTTTCAGATGTTTGTCACTTTTTACTTGTACATGTTGTTCAGTTGGGTTTGTATACTTTCCCATTTACTTTCCAGCACACTCTTTTGTATTAAGTTTTACTTAGTGTTTACTTCATATTGCGTAATCTGTTCTGTTATTTTAATTTTATAAAGTCAATTGCATCCCAGCTTAGGGTTTTATGCATTTGGTGCTAGTCTCCCTCCCCTAGCCTATTGAAGGCGGTTTTGGGGTTGTCACGGCACGGGTCCCGAGGATGGGTCATGAAAAATTGGTATCAGAGGTGGTCGGTTCTACCGTAGAACATAGACTCTGATTCTTTTAACGGCAATAATGTTTAGTGTTTTGGGTGTGGTTATCAGTTTAGGGAAACTAGTGATAGTGCAGTGGCTAACATATAAATACAGTAGGACCTTGACTTCTGATTACCGACTCAGTGCACGAAAACACTGATTGCATGTGTGTTTCCCTTGAAAAAGTTTTCTTTGTGATTACTTTGTTTCATCTCACCAAGTATACTGTTTTGATCTTGGTGCACCTATTTCTTTTTTGGATGTCCCCACAAAGGCAGCCAGCTAGGGTTCTGAGTTACGTACAGGATGGTAGCCCACCGAGCGATGAGGCCTCCGTACAGGGCCCCATCATAGAGGATGCACCAGCGATACTACTACCCGCAGGGCCACCAATACAACCAGCTCTAGAAACAGAGAGTGCACGCCGCCTATGTGTGATACATGAGTTCGAGTACCAGTAGCCGCCCAGGTTCTAGGGAGAGACGGACCCACAGGCAGCTGAGGATTGGCTGGAGGATATCGTGAGAGTTTTTAGATTGTTAGGGACACCAGATGACCTTATGGTCATCCTTTCCGCGAGTCACCAGCACGCAGAAATAGGTAGATGGTGGAGCCTGATGCTCCAAGTGCATGATGAGGCATCATTACTCTGGACAGACATCGAGAGTCTATTTCGCTCAGAGTTTGTTCCAGCCACCCTTCGTGTAGTGTGGATTTAGGAGTTACTTCATCTGCAGCAGGGCTACATGACAATAGCTCAGTACACAACAAGGTTCACCGACCTCTCACGCTACTCCGAAGATATGGTGCGGGACCCATTCTTCAGGGCTCGGACCTTTGAGCAAGGACTCAGGCCTAAGATCAGGGCTTCATCGATTCCCCTTAGCATTCCGACGCAGGAGGGGGTACTGGAGTGAGCCCTTCTAGTGGAGAGATTTCTCGCTGACCAGTCACCAGTAGCGAGAACCACCATAGGGAAACACGTATCAGATTGTTCTGCATCCGGTAGTAGACAGATGTCGCAGAGGTCCAAGTGGACCAGGACATCAGATGGCCGATCCCGGGATACAGGTTCGGTTGTGCGGAGCACACGAAATAGATTCATCTATACAAGGAGTAGGAAGTGCTATGTATGCGGTGAGCATGGCCACATGGCTCGTGACTGCCCAACCCGCCTTGCAGATGAGCAGCAGACAGTAGAGGGACCTCCCAGGCAGAGGCAGAGGTTCTACCATGGAGGTCCACTGGTAGCAGGTAGATGTGGCAGAGGAGCTGACCGAGCAGTGGGTGGTGGACGACTTTTTGAGGCACTACTACCACCACCACCAGGAGGTCCACCCCGACCACAGGGAGCTGGCAGAAAAAGGCGGGCTCAACTCCAGGTAGTCGAGACCTACGACCACGGTGCACCTGAGATGATTCTAAGTACAATCTATGTCTACTTCACCCTTGCTGCAATACTTATTGACACAGGTGTGAGTCATTCTTTTATTGATGCTTCCCTTGTTTGGAGCTCGAAGATTCCGACGGAGTCGTTGGCTCGATCCTTACGGCTAGAGACTCCAACGGGAGCAGACTCAACGATTATGCCTTGGTGCCGGCAGTTTGATCTTACTATAGGAGGCGATAGCTTCGGCTGGGATTTTCTTGAAGAGGCTTCGAGGCCTTATGACATCATCTTGGTTATGGACTAGTTATCTACAGTCCATGCTCAGATCGACTGTATTAGGCACAAAGTGTTGTGTGTCCACACGAATGGGACCATGTTCACCTTCACCGGTGAGAAGGGAGCCTTTGCAGTGCATGATGGACTTACACAACTGAGGGGGTAGCCGATCACACATCAGTTGGCTAGTCTCATCCTTGGATCAGTTGATGTGTGGAGTCCTAGTTTTCATGTTGTGGTGGATCAGTATGTGGATGTTTTCCCTGATGACATTCCAGGACTACCTCCTCATAGATAGGTAGAATTCTACATTAACATATACCCTGGGACAACACTGATATCTACTCCAGCATATCGGATGGCTCCCACCGAGCTTCGTGAGCTGCGGGTATAGCTGGAAGACTTGCAGGGGAAGCGATTAATCCGACCCAGTGTTTTACCCTAGGCATCTCTGATTTTATTCGCCAAGAAGGAAGATGGGAGGTTGAGACTATGTGTCGACTACCATCGCCTGAATCAGGTGACCGTGAAGAACAAGTACCCACTTCCAAGGA
This sequence comes from Viscum album, assembly GCA_963277665.1. Classification (NCBI taxonomy): domain Eukaryota; kingdom Viridiplantae; phylum Streptophyta; class Magnoliopsida; order Santalales; family Viscaceae; genus Viscum; species Viscum album. The sequence goes on from OY728127.1 coordinate 645,283,806, forward strand.
TTGAAGACCTCTTTGATCAGCTCAAGGGAGCACGATGGTTCTCAAAGATAGAGCTCAGGTCAGGCTATCACCAGCTTAGAGTTCAAGATGAGGATGTGTAGAAGATGACCTTCAGGTGTCGGTAAGGTCACTATGGGTTTTTGGTTATGCCCTTTGGCATAACCAATGCTCCAGTAGTGTTCATGAGTCTCATGAACAAGATCTTCCATCCTTACCCCAGTCTCTTTGTCGTAGTCTTCATAGACGACATACTGATTTACTCGACTATTGAGGAGGAGCACGCCTACCATTTGCATGTAGTACTGGATACATTCCGAGAGGACCAGATATATGGTAAGCTATCGAAGTGTCAGTTCCAGATTCACGAGATTCTCTTTCTGGGACATGTTATCTTGGAGGCTGGAGTTTCAGTGGATCCAGCGAAGATCGAGGAAGTACTTTCTTGGGAGCCACCCAAAAGTGTGAAGGAGGTGCGGAGTTTTCTGGGGCTGGCTGGGTACTGTCAGAGATTTTTACCAGACTTCTCTAGAGTTGCTGCACCACTTTCAGCAATGATGATGAAGGGGAAACCCTTCGTGTGGTCAGAGAGATTCCATAATAGCTTTTAAGAGCTGAGGGAGATGTTGACCAGTGTGCCCATCTTGAGGCTATCGGAGGAGGGCGTTGAGTATGTAGTTTACTGCGACACATCAGGGACAAGACTCAGGTGTGTCCGGATGCAGGAGCGAGAAATGATCGCGTATGGTTCATGATATTTGATACAGAACGAGCATAACTATGCTACCCATGACCTGGAGTTAGCAGTAGTGGTCTTCACCTTGAAGATGTGGTAGCACTATCTGATGGGTGAGCATTTTACAGTCTACTCTGACCACTCGAGTCTCTGGTATATCTTCTCAAAGAAGGAAATGAACCTGAGACAGCGACGATGGATTGAGTTCTTCCAGGATTATGACTTCAAGGTAGTATATACTCCTGGGAAGGGAAATGTTGTAGAATATTCTCTTAGCAGGAGATCTGGCATTGATCTTCTTGGAGAGGCGACAGAGCTGCTGGAGGTGCTGCAGATATCCTTTGTGGATAGAGATGGAGCAGCCTTTCTACAGTCTCTCATAGTCACTCCTACACTTCTTCAGTGAGTCAGAGAGGCACAACGTGGGGACATTAACTATGAGCCATGACATGCTCATATATCCTCAGGGCAGGAACCTGATGGATTTTATGATGGTGGGGAACATGTCATACTCAATAGAGGATGGACCATGTTACCAGTTTCCCTATAGGAAGAGGTGTTGAGGGAGTTCCATACTTCCCCTCTAGCGGTACAACCAGGAGTGGCGAAGATGTATCAGGAACTCAGATGACATCATAGGTGGCCAGGTATGAAGAAATGAGTAACAAAGTTTTTCTCTTGATGCCACACTTTTTAGCATGTGAAGGCAGAGCACCAGGTTCTAGCAGGATTGGTTCAGACCTTAGTGGTTCCAGGGTGGAAGTGGGATAGGATATGCAAGGATTTCATGACAGGACTTCATGTACATCTAGAGGACACAACTCTATCTGGGTGATCATAGACCGACTCACCACGTCGGCCCACTTCCTACCGATCAGAGAGTAGGGCTCAGTAGAGAGATTAGGATGCCTCTAAGTTCAGGAGATTGTACATCCTCATGGTGTTCCATCATCTATCATCTCTGATCGAGATGCTCATTTCACTTCCCATCTATGGAAGGCGTTACATGAGGCTTTTGGAATCCAGCTTCGCTTGAGCACCACCTTCCATCCTCAGACGGATGGTCAGACTGAGAGGACTATTCAGACACTCGAGGACATGCTCCGTGCTTGTGTCCTTCACTTTGGCCATAGCTGGGAGGATCACATACCCTTGGTGGAGTTTTCTTACAAAAAAAACTACCAATCCACCATCAGGATGGCACCTTACGAGGCATTTTATGACCGAACATGGAAATCGCCTCTGTGCTGGACTGACCTAGGGGAGACAACACTTGTGGGACCGAAGATGGTCCAGGCTACAACGGAGAAGGTGCAAATCATTAAGGAGCGGATGAAGACTACACAGAGAAGAAAAAAGTCATATGCTGATAGGAGACGGATACCACTGGAGTTTGAGGATGGTGACCATGTCTTCCTACGGGTCTCACCTCGATGAGATCTATGGAGATTTTTCCTAGTCGACAAGTTATCTTCGCGATTTATTGGGCCATTCTAGGTCCTCGGTAGAGTAGGCGAGGTGGCTTACCACCTGTCCCTTCCACCTTAGTTGCACCAGGTGCACGACGTCTTCCACACATCCCAGCTGAGGAGATACGTGCATGACCCTTCCCACCTCATCGAACACGGGGAGCAAGACATCGATGACAAGGAGACTTTCATGGAGGTTTCAGTGGAGATTGAGGACCGATAGGAGCGGGTCCTGCGTGGATGGTTGATTCCTCTCGTGTGTGTTCGCTGGCAGCACGAGAACCTCTAGGATAACACATGGGAGTGGGAGGCTCAGATGCTTGCTCAGTACCCCCTTTTGTTTCCCTAGTGTATGTTGTAGCTTTACGGGGATGTAAAGCCGTGAGGTGAGGATAATGTAAAGACCCGGAAATTTCAAGGAATTTTTTTCTTAAATTATTTGGAATCTTACGAGTCCACAATTTCTAAAGCACCTTATTCTGAGCCCTGGGGTGACCGGAATCAATTTCTGAAGTTTTTTTTGGGTAAGTTCAGTAAACATACGTGAGGGTTTTTCTATCTTTTGATCCGGTGCTTGGAATTGAAATCTGAGGACACCGATGAACTCGTTTTTCCAGTATTCACTTAACGAGACCTCTACCAGAGTTGCGTTTGGTGGAGAGAGGAAGTTAATTTTTTGGGGATTCATAATAAATTAAATAAAATTTATGTGTTACATAATTTTATTTGGATGGTAGTTCAAACCTCCAAAGAGTTTGGTGGTGGGGCCTACCCCCAAATAACATCCCATGGGAGGATATTATTTGGTGGGGCCCACATGAGTTTAAACTCTAAAACTCACCTTGAAACCCCTTTAAACTCATGGACTTCCATGGTTTAATTCTTTCCAACCCTTCACCATTAATGAAGACAATTAATTCAATTTTTAATTCAATTTTTTTTGAATCCATCCCTCAACAATTAATCTAATGTGTTGTCACATTCCATGAGAAGCAACTATTCAGTTGTTGTGCCATAAAAAAATAGAAAACTATCTCTATTATTTTGTCTTAACCTTGTGGAGAACTTAGGAGAAAGAGGGAGAGCCTTCTTTCCACAAAGAACATGAAGAAAAACTCCTCCAATTCTTCAATCGGGGCAAGAAAGTGAGACGACGCCCACGAAGAATGCCTGCCTTCTTTCCTCTTCCTCTGTGTCAATAGAGAAGACGCCAATCGCAAAGAATGCCTCTAATGGAAACGACTTTACCTCTGATGTTGACAGAACGACATCTGTTTTCCGCAACTCTGTCTTCCGCGACTTCGACAACATTCTTTATGATCAAGGAAGGGGGGTTTTGATTAATTTTAAATGAGTAAAATTATACCCTCGTTCTTGATGAATGATTTGGTTCGTCTTTGACCATTTGTTATTGCTTAATATGGAGGGTGTGGGCCGAACAAACACGGCCCAACGACACTCTGTTGATTCTTTTTTGTTTTGGAAAAGGAGGTGGAGTCGGAAGAGCCAACGGGGATCGAAGTCGGCAGTGACCGGAGGCGGCGGTGACCGGAGGCGGCGGCGACCTGAGGCGGCAGCGACCGGAGGTAGTGGCAGCCATGCGCCAGCCGCGTGAAGAGACCGGCGGCCGCTCAAGACACCCGATCCGTGGGGTAACCGGTCGGCCAATCCGGTCAGCCTGCTGGGAACCGCGGTACTCGCAGGTGCTGCACAGAGGGAACCGCAGCCCGCAATCGTGGGCCGGTTGGCTGGGCTGACCAGCCGGCTACGGGTGCCACAGTCTTCTAGCCCGGTTGGCTGGGCGAACCGGCCGGCCGGCCAGGCAGGAGAAGGCGGCCCTGCTTGGCGCCGCCGGGCGAGCCCAACCAGCCCGTAATGCGGGCCGGGTCCATGGGTGGGTCGCACCCCACCGGGCCGGGCCAACCCCCCAACCGGGTTGGACCCACCGGGATGGGTCCGCGGGTGGGTCGTGCTCCACCGTGCCGGGCCGACCACCAGCCGGGTTGGACCCACCGAACCGGGTCAGCCCAACCCGCCACAGCCCACTGGGCTTGATGGGCCGAGCCCGACTTCCCCTAAATGCGAATATCTTCAAGACCACAGGTCCGAACGATACGTCGTCTACAGAACTGGGAACCTTGCGACGAGGAAGTCCTTTTGCGATACTCTAAGTTAGTTTTTGATGACTTTGTAAAATGGTCGGGTTTGGATTGACCATAAATCCAACCGGGCCCCTGGAACGGAAAAGCCAATAACTCTCAGACCGGGCATCCGAGTGACTCCCCTTCTGTCACGTTTGGTTTCTTTTGATGGGACAGAACTTTTGGATACATCAAATCAGGACTTCGTGATAGTCGATGTATCGACCTCTTTGCTGGAGGAGCAGACCCTCCCAGAATCCAGCGTGTTGTGTGCGTGAAACCTAGAGCTGGCTGCGACTACGATGACTACTGTACTGGAATCCTTCATGGGTTCGACGATGACGACTATTGTACCAGAATCAAGCATGGGTTCGATAGTTCTGACCTCTGTTCTTATATCCTATGTGGGTCCGACAACTTATCTGGTCCTGTACCATGTGTGGGTCCGATAACATAGATGATCCAGTGGCTACATCTGATCATCTATATCTCTCTACTATTGTGGCATACCAGTGTGAGCTGAGTCATGTATTTCAACCATTATCATCATGGTGATTGAATTTACTTCCTTTGTGGAATTGGTTTGTGCCTGGGTTCGAGAGTTGGAGTCGGACTGAGATTGGTAACTTAGGTATATGTATGGGAATATACCTAAGTTGGGTTGGTTGATACTTCTTGATTGTATCTTTTTCTTTTGTTTATCCTTTTTGGATATTGTGAGACATTTTGGGTCTCAAGGACCCTACTGAGTATCGTTATACTCACCCCTGCATGGGCTATGCCCGCACCTTGTTGTGTTGGATGCAGACGACGAACATTGCTGATGGAGTTCGAGAGCACCACTACTGGACGGTACCCGGAGGTGGACCTTACGACGAGTCGGCACACAGAGGAGACTGATAGACGTGAGTTTTGGGGTGGCCATCTGTACCTACCCTTCAGGTAGGAACTCTGGAGGACGATCCAGGATCTTCTCTTTACTTTTAGTTGTTTGTCCCTTTTTACTTGTACTTGTTGTTCAGTTGGGTTTGTGTACTAGTCTATTTAATTTCCAGCACAATCTTTTGTATTAAGTTTTACTCAGGGTTTACTTCCTGTTGTGTACTATGTTGTGTTTTTTTACTTTTATAAAGGAAATTCCTTCCCAGCTTAGAGATTTACACCTTTGGTGCTAGTCGCCAGCCCCTGGCCTATGGAAGGCAGGCTTGGGGTAGTCATAGCACGGGCCCCGAGGACGGGTCATGAGATTTAGAATTGAAAACATTGCAAGAATCGTTTTCAAATTTAACATGAAATACATCATCACATTGTTGTGAAATATTAAGCAGATTATATTTCAATCCATCCACAAAAGTACTTTGGAAATCAAAACTGAGTTAGAGTTACTGATTTTCCAATGCCAATAATCTTTCCTTTGTCATTTTCACCAAAGTGACATGTCCACCATAAAATATTTTTAAATTATTGAATCATTACTAGTCCCTTTTCATGTGTCTGGAACACCCACTGTACAGGTACCATAAGATTTAAGAGGAACTCTTTAAGTAACATTCCTACAAAAATAGTCAGACACAAAAATATTTTGGTACCCAAACCTCTTTGGGTCCAGGATTATTTGTGATTAGAGATTTAGGAACCCATATATGCCTCATGGGTTTCCTATAAGAATTTTGTAATGTACTTGAAAAATAAACTCTAATTTTTCAATAAAATCTTGAAACAGTTGAGAGTGTGTCATAATAAGAGCTAGTGGAATGTCTTCCAGAACTAAGAGTAATTTTGTATGTCCTAGACTTAGAAAAAAATTTGTTCTTCCAAAATTTCTTTTACCAGGTTGTTAGCCAATCCCAATAGAATATTTAGATGAAATTTGTTTATCTAGAATTTGTACCAAGTTAACTTTATAATTAATAAATCATTCAATATCCTCTTCCAATTTCACATTAGATAGCTTTAGTTCATTGTTTTCTTTTAGTAATTTTGCATTTTACTTCCTTTCTATAGTATGTTTATTTTTAATAGTTGAAGTAATTGCATGATGTATTTTCAAATATTTTTATTTATCATTTAATTCATTGCATGTCTCATGAATCATATTACAGTATTCAATCATTTCTTCGTTAGACCTATTTTTAGAGTCACTCTCATCTCCCGAATAATTGGAATGGTGTGTTGGAGATTCCTGTGTTACAGCAGATGTGTTTGTCATTAAACAGATATTGGCTTTATTAGCCTGTTCATCATGTGAAGATTCTTAGAAATTTAAATTTTCTCAGAAGCACTCTATGTTTCTTTCATTTCCATTTTATACATTCTATCTTTGTCCTCATATTTCTTTTTGTACATGATCTTGGGAAAATCAGACTTTACATGTCCCTTTCATTTACATTCACAGCAAACTATCTCATTAGAAATGTCACATTTTTTTAATATTTCTCCCATATTACTCTTTGATCATATCTTCCCTTAAAGTTATGCATTCTGAAAAAATTTCTTCTTCTTGTAAAATCTCTTATACCTTTTGGCTAATTCAGTGATCTCCTCATCACTGTCAACTACTGCTTGATCATGGTTGGAACTTTTTATAGAGGCTTCCAACTTCCCTTTCTCATAGTGTTTAGATGCGGTGGTTTTGAATGGAACAAATTTACTTTTGGATTCATCCACCACTTTCTTGTTGATATTCAGCACCTCTTCAAACATCATCAGTTTTCCAATGAGTTCTTTTTCAAGTTTCTTGCTTATGTCATATGAAACTCTAATAGAGACTGAGTTTCCTCTCCATCTGTCAGGTAAGAATATAAGAATCCCCATGATCTATTATTTGGTAGTAACTTATCATCCAAGAGAAACCATTGTGTTAAAAATTTCATTGAACCTGATATACATGTCAGAAATAGGTTCATTTGGTTTTATTTTAAAGTTATCATATTTAATAGTATAAGTATTAAGCCTCATTTTTTTACACTATAATTTCCTTCATGTGAAACATACAAGGTATCCCAAATTTCGTGGGCATTTTTACATGATTCAATTCTATTAAATTCCACATCTCTTACAGGGAAATATAATTGATTCATGGATTTGAAAATTTTATTATAGGTCGTCATTATTGGGTTGTCCTACGTTATTATATCAGTAGTTTGAATCTTATGTTCAGTTATAATTGATGACTATATTTCAAAACTCATAATTTCTAAATGGATTTTATTTTTAATTTTCCATTGGGCATATTTGGTTCCATTAAATAATGGTGGTATTTTTTCGGCAGCACCTTATAATCTATTATCCATGTTAAAAAATTACTTTGAAAGAGCTATAAAATTAGAATTATTAGAAATTTACAGATCTTTAAAGTAAAAATAAAATCAGAGTTGAATAGGGTCAAAAATAGAGTCTTAACAGGAATAACAAACACCTTTGATACCAAATTTTGGTTGGAGTAGAGTACTCAAGAGGGGAGTGAATTGAGTATCTATAAAAATTTCTTTTTGAAATGTATTATTAGAATGTTTCTCCAATAAATTTGAATACATCCCAATTAATCCAAGTAATACGATTATAAAAGTTTGACTGCCTAAATAACTTATAAAGACGATTGATTAATTCCCAGTATTCTTAATATCAGTTATCAATATTAATTTTGAAGCTATTCTAATAAGGCAAAAAAATTATATCTTATTTCTAAGATTAACTATCAATGTAAATTTAGTGACTTCAGAATTATACAATAAAACAGTGAAAACTAATTTAAAAACATAGTGGATATAAAACAAGTTGTTATGTCTCAAGCTGAGACTTAATACACTCCACTTGGTGATCACCTTCCACCAAGCAGTTTATATAAATAAACCTGATCCACACCCTATATCAGGGTTAACAACAATACGCACGACTATCCAGGTCACACAACCTCTTCCACTGTTCTTCGTGGGTATGAAATTTTCAAGTCAAATAGGGACCTCTTCCATAGTTATCCATGGGAATACAAAAGTGTAAAAAGATGTATGAGAAAGGATATCTTGTATTCTTTAGTTTGATATAGGAGATATAGCATGTTTTTATACAGACACACACACACACTGCACGAAAGATAAGAAATAAAAAACAGAGCCAAAATTATGAGATAAGGTTATAAATTCTCTGTGGGTTAGTTTATTCAGCTATGGACTTATAGGATGAAGAATATGCAGGAATCAATCCCTCTTGCAGAAAATAGAGTATCACAAGTCAGCTAGATCTGGCTCATTTTCTTCTTGGAGTTGATTGTAATTTTTTTATTGACTCTAGGATTTTAGTATGCTTCGCTTTTTCTTTAGAAGTGTCGAGTTTCATGTATCAGTTATTCATTCAAGAATGCTCATGCTTCATCATTGTCATGCACACACTTTTTTACCTATAGTCTCTTTTTTTCATGTTATTCTGTTCTTTTATTCTTGGAATGCTTGTGTTGGAGCCGAAATGATAGATGTATTATTCACCTCATACATCATAATATAAGGTGACATGTCTAAAATGAATCATTAATTATTCTAGTGTATTTAAAATCATAAAATATGACCATTAGAGATGAAATTGAAAATGACAAAACAGATTAAGAAACAGAGTCACAGTCTATCTGGAAACAGTTGGTTATAGAAACGGTGTCTCCTTGAAATGGTGTCTCCAAGAAATGGTGTCTCATTATTTTTCTTTGAGGGATGAGACAGTCATTATGGCATAATGTTATAGGGATTAGGGACTAATAGCAAAGATGTGGTGTTAGGATCACAATGTCTGGTCACAGTATCAGATTCACGGTGCCTGGTCACGGTGTCTGGGTCACAGTGTTTGGGTCAAGGTGTCTAGGTCACAGTGTCTGGGTAACGGTGACTGGTCACAATGTATGGTCATGGTGTTTGGGTCATGGTGTCTGGTTCATGGTGTCTGGGTCATTTTCCAGAAAAACCTAACTGGTGACAGACTCACAGTTTCTCAGACTTAGCCAAATATTTGTACATAGACTTAAACAATGATATTCGTAGAATGGAATAGACATAATCATTTGTCATGGTAATCTATTATTGCACAATCTAAAAATAATTTACAATCCATAGACATAGAACCTAATATATTTGATAGGTTTATTTGACGCATAATTAAACCAATCATCTATACACATGATTTTGATTAGAATAAATAGGATTAAAAAGCTTTAGAGAATTTATAGGATTTGTGATCATTAATACACAATTAACACATGAGGAGTCCAACACACAATCTAGGGATGAAGAATTTATTCATCAGATTATGGATGAACATATTTACTGGAATACATTAATGTATTCACTAAGGAATTAACTAGACAGCCACAAGAACATGATCTTGGGTTTTCTATTGATTTAATCACTAATAAAAGACTTATATTAATGTCTCCATATATAAAGGTGATTGTGAAATTATTTGAGATGAATAAATTACTATAGGTGTTGTGTGAAAGGTATTTCTAATACATAGTGTTTTACTTTGGGGAGCCCTTGTTATTTTCATTATGAACAATTATGGATCAATGTAATTTTTCATTAATTATATAAAATCCAATGATATTAATATAATGAAGAAGTATCATATACCATCCATCAATGACTTATTCAATCAAATTCAGGAAAATTTATATTTTTCAAACATTGAACATTATTGGGGGTATCATAAATTACAGGTAAAGAAAGAATATATTCTAATTACAATATTTCACACATGGTATGAAAGTTATGAATTTATGGTAATACCATTTTGATTGACTAATACACACTCTATTTTTATAGATCAATTGAATATATTACTAATTAAATATATGGATAATATTGTTTGTTATTTATTGAAGATATATTTCTATTCAATAAAATTCATTTTGATTATGAGAATCACATTCATTTTATTATTTACACTCTTAAAGAAAAGTTCTTATATGGAAAATTTAGTAATTGTGAATTTTAAATTTAGAATGTTTCTTTTCATGGCCATATTGTCTCCAAGGATGGAATCTCTATTAATACTATGTAGAAAAGGGAGTAAAAAATACCTTACACTAATAATCATAACTGAGGTACATAGTTTTATTGGTTTTGTAGGTTACTATTAGGGATTTATCTAAAAAAATATATTCTGCTTAGATATTATCCTATATTACAATTAATGGGTTTAACTCATATGGAAAGAGGAATGAATATAATGTTTTCAAGAATTAAACATGAGATTGTTCAATGCTCCTTTTTTTATTCTACCGTCAGTAAATCATGAATTTGTGATATATATTGATGAATCAAATAAATGACTAGGTTTTGTTACTATAAAAAACAATAATGTTTTTTACTATGCATTTCAGAAATTGAAGATTGATAAGACAACTATCCAACCCTTGCTCATGAGTTGGAAGCCATTTTTTTTCTCTGAAGATATGGATCCATTTTTTCTATAGTAAAAGATATGATATATTCATACCATAAGATCATAAAAATATATTTTTCCCCTATATGAACACCAATATGATTTAATGTTGATGGCTCAAGCTACTCAAGGAATATGATTACTCAATATACTACCACATATAGATGGAAATAAGTTATAATATGTTTCCAGTAGGAAAGATCGTGGAGTCCAAACCAAAACTACGATTTATAGGGATATTATGTTCATAGATTTGGTAAATATGGGAATGAGAATTATTAAGTGTGGGGAAACAAAAACCCTTTTCAAATAACTACCAAAACATATTTATTAGAAATTATTTAATGTTTTTAACTGAATTATGAGAATATTAGTTATAAAATAAAATCTATGGATGATGGGAAATTGGAAGACTTCATATATGTAGATAGATTTCTAAAATTAGGGGAGAGGATATGTGTGGAATCTATAACTGAGCTGAAAATGGAATAATTATATGATGATCATAGATCAAATTTCCCTATACACCATGATACCACCAACATGCATATATATTTAATGGAACAACACAAGGGGGATATCATGTAGTGGGAAATTATTGGTTACGTGTCAGTGTGATTAGTTTTTCAAAAGGTAATGAATGAAAGATAATATCCTTGATGAGTCATACATCCTCCACCTCTTCATGTTCGGAAAGGGGATAAAATTACAATAGAATTTTTCATAATATTAATAAAGACACCATGGAAGAATAAGGAAGAATGGGTTAAATATAAAGAACATGTAAAATATACACATTGAATCACTATAAGATGTATTTATATATTGAGAGCCTTACAAAAAAATATGTTAATGAAGATGTAGGACTCAATGGTTAACCTCTTTTATATTTTCCTCTTCATAATACAAAATTAAATTTGAATATATTGTTTATTCATTAGAAATATCTTGATAATGAGATTCATTTGAGAACCACCAATTAAACTTAAACATTTGGGAAGTCATTAATGAATATTCAAACATTATAAGACATATTGAGGTCATAATCCCTTGACTTTCATGGTTTAGGGGATAAATATTTTCCTCTAGTAGTTTTTCTTAAAATAATAGCATCTATTCAAGTATTCAAATAGTGTCATATGAAGAAATATATGGCAAGAGATGCTTCTCTCCAAATGGTTGGGAGGTAGTTGGTGAAAAAATTCTTGTAGGTCCAGAACCTATTTACCAGACAACAATTAAGGTGAATACTACTAAAATCCGTAACACCCGAGATTTTTATGAGAAATATTTAGTTTTTATGTTATATACATCATCAAAGGAATCTTTCACTACACACAACACTACCTTGTCTTGTTTTACACACAATCGCGACCTTTCTTGATAACTTTCATTGTACGCAATACCGAGTTTCACTAAACAATGATATGCTATTAAAATATTATTAAAACTAGCCGTTATGAATAGTAATACCCACTTTTTTAAATTTTACAAAATTTTATCATTCAAAATGGACTTCATTTTTGGATTCGGAATATCGAAGTTATCCTAGGGTGAATTTTTGGTATTTTTCTGAAAACTTTCAATTTTTGATGAATAGTGAAAACACTATGTAACTATTTAAAAACAGAATTTTTATTTAAATAATTATATATTTTATTTAATTTTATTATAGGTAAAAATTGATATATAATACCTATATAAGTTCAATTCAATTCAATGTAGTCATTTTATAATAATTTTTGATATATAAAAATTTTATTGAACTTTTGACCGTCTTTTACCCACCTCCTAGGAGAATTTGCAAATTTACATAAATCTTAATTTTACCACATCTGTGAGTGGAATTTCAAAAATCCGAGAGACACGGTTGATATCAGTATGTAAAATGTGGTTCAATAAGATAAAAATAATTTTTGGTGAATAGTAACTTTTTACTATTATTTACCACGGTTAAAAGTAAATAGGGTAATTAAGGGTAAAAATAATATTATTATTACCCTAACACATGTCCTAATTCTATCGAAAAAGTTTAATTCGACAAAAATAAACCTTAGGAATAAAATATGACCATTTAGGTCCACTTGGAGTAGATTAGGACATTTAATATTATTTTATTTAAAGAAGAGTTTAAATAGTTAAAATCAATGTTCAATAACTAAAACATTTTTAATATAGGGTTATAAATAAGATAAATTCGAATATAAATATTCATTAGAAATATTAAATTATTTCCTATATAATGGTATTTTATTTATAATTTTTAGAGTTTAAATAATTTAATTTATTTATGACACAATGATGATGCAGTAATTACACTATTAAGGATATATTAACATAATTGATATTATAAATACCCAAATAAATGTAATTTGAGAATTTATAATAATTTCCCTAATTTTATAGGTTAATAAAACAAAATAGTTTTGATTTAATTAACTTTTTTCGAACTAATAATTCTATTATAATTTTCACAAAAAATAAATTACCAAATAGTGTCAAAATTGACATAAAATAGTTCTTAAAACAAATATTATATTATTAATTGTTATTGTATTCCTAAAAATCTACGGTTAGTCCAAATGACTTAATAAGGTTATATATATTAATAATGAACCACTTGGGATTCTTTTGGCTTGTTATAGTAAGTTTATTAACCATATAGTGTAAGAAAACAAGAAGACATGGTAAAAGTAAAATTATTTAACTTAGAATTATATCTAAATGATAAGGTTAAAATAGTAACCTAAACATGTCTAACATCTATTGGTTGAGATTATATCGACCCATCTCTACCTTAGCTTAAAAATAAATCAATTTGGAGATATCAAAAACTGAATATGACTTTATTATAAAATAATATTTTATGTTTTTTCTAAGGTGCCCCTATCCTCCCTTATAAAAGGGGACCTCCTACCTCTCCTCCTCACACCACTTTGAGCCTTCATTCTTGGCCAACCCCTGCCAATTTATCTTCTCCACTTCCCTATAAACATCCTAGAGGTCCTGGTCCTCTTCAAAAATGATCTTTAGTGCCCTAAGAGGTGGTTAAGAAGAGGCGTTTCAAAGAAGAGGTAATCTTTCAACTTTATTTATTCTTCTACTTCTTCTTATTTAGTTGTTTCATTATGAAGTAACAACATCAGTATCACTCATATACTGATATGTTATTATAAATATGAAACAACCCTATTTCACATTCTATCCATCCTACGGAAAATGAAATCACAGTGCGTGCGTACATACAGAATACCATCTCCACGCCGTGGTGTAATCTGTTTTCCACCACCACCATACTTGGATGGGTATAATGGTGTAAATAATAACTATATATTATTATTGTAATGTGATATTGATTATTAAATAGTATACATACACTTCAATACAAATCCATGATCATGGGAACGATATCATCGCTCGTGTGTACGTACGGCCTACCGTCTCCACGATGTGATGTGACTCGTCCTACATGATCTTCAATGCATACTGATTATATAAATTAATTGAATGAATAAATATGATATATATTACACTAATATCATTCTGTAAATGAGGTATCTATAACCTAAAACTAAGAATAAGAATTTATTCAACAAACATGCATAAGAACAAAAAGAGCAATAAACACCCGAATAACAAGTAGCAAAAAAATCTTACTAATAAGAAGCTAAGAATATGACCATATATGATATAATAACAATGAGTACGATTCTTTAATAAGTCAATAACATTATTTGAATCATTATACAAAAGGTTCGGACACGTACGAAGCAAATCGGACCTAAGGTAAGGGAAAATCTCAAAGTCTCATTTTTATCCGAGATTGTTTATACTTTGGTATTTACTGGGGTGTTTTTATCATCCACATCCATGTTTCCTCAATATTTAATATTATTTTGATCCTCCTAGAATTTTTTAAAACCAATTTTACCCTTCGGTGAGTTTTTAGTAAAAGATATGAAAGGAATCTTTTGTCGTTTTTAGTAAGTGGTACTTTTTTACTTTTCCGGCCAAAGTACGAGAAGAATGTTTTTTTATCTTATACAATATGAATGGATTTTTATGATTTCATAGAAAATTATTTAAATAAATCTTCCTTTACAAGTTTTCAAGTTTATTTTTAATCAAATTTTTTTATATTAAAATTCTATGACATTTTAAGAAATGAATTTTTTTTTAAGTAGAAAGGATATTTTCTTCAAGAATGGAGATCAAGTGATTTATCAAATTATTTTCCATATAAGATAATAAAGGCTTCTGTTTCTATCCCTATTTTTACATTGATTTGATTATGTTATTATGGAATTAGTTTTTTATGGATTATTTTATGATGGCATGATGTTTAGGAATACCATTTTTTTTACATGGGTTATTCTATGATTTATGATCTTGTGGAACACATAATAATGGTTTCATTTTGAGATGGGTGGGACCTATATCTCCATCCAATTCATTGGGTAAAGATTTATATCTCATGAGATAGATATGGATGGATCAACATGTTAATTCGGTTCAGTGATACAGGACTGAAACGCAGAGTGAAATCAGTTCAGAAATGGACTTTGTCCGCTAAGATAGTCTTGGAAATTAGTCTTGACTAATAAGAAATGATTCTCTATGATTATGTGTGTATGAAAAAAAGTTTCATGTTATGATTATTGGGATTACATTTCACTACTATGATTTATCCCATGTTATGAAATTATGATCTCTTTTGTAGGTTAAGATTTCCAAAATGTTATGTTCTTATGAATATGATGTGATTGATATTTTTTTTGTTTACCCTTACTGAGCATTTGAGCTCACCCTTTTCTATGTTTTTTCCCCAGGCCAGGAATAAGGGTATTAAGTAGGATATGCCAAAAAATGATTTCTAGATATGAAGAAATAAATGGGAGATAATGTACATGCTTTATGAACCAGTTGTTTATGTTTCCCAGTTTCTCAAGACACTATACCTATACGGTGCTGTTGTGGTTTTGTTATATGTTGTAGTATGTGTTCTTCAATTTTGAAGTAATAAAAATGTATGTAAAGTATGGGTCGTTATAGTTGGTATCATAGGAAAGGTATAGTAAACCATTGAAAACTAGGATAGGAAAGCCTTAATAAGAACTCTATGGATATATCTAAGAATAGAATACAATATTAGTGTTTTATAAATGTCCACGAACATCCGATGATAAGACCGTAAGTGTGAAATTTTATTCTTGAGTATGTGGTTTTCATATTATAATTAGTGTTTCTCTAACTATTCATCTTGGTTTTAGTCAATGGCAGGAACCCGAAGGAACCGTGTTAATGCGGAATGCGATGGGAAATGCAATGATTGTCCCCCTGAGCAACCAAATGTTATGGGAGCTGGAGTGAAAAATCTTGTATCCATGCTCACACAACTTTCTCAAGCTATGAATCATGAAGGACTTCCAAACAAGCAAAGGAAGGAGCAACATTCTGTCGAATCCTTCATGTTGCAGCATCCACCTTCATTCAGTGGGTCTACTGATCCATTAGTGGCTGAACAATGGATCAGTACAACGGAAAATATATTTTCAGTTATTTAATGTTCTGAACATGATAAAGTCATCTTAGCAGTGTATCATTTGGAAGGTGAAGCTGATCAATGGGGGAATCTTTTCAAGAATACGAGGCCAAGAGATGAAATTGAGTCCATGTATGGGATGATTTCAACAACTTATTTTTCAATGTACTTCCCTCGTATTCTTCTAACAATGATGGAGAATGAGTTTCTTGAACTGAAGCAAAAGGATGATGAATTTTTTGGTACCTACGAAGCAAATTTTACAAGACTTTCAAGGTACACTTTCAGAATGGTTATCCAACCTGAGAGTAAGATCGATCGATTCTTTAGTCGATTAAAACCAAGTCTTCGAATGGCATTATCCATAAGGGACTTCAACAGCTATGAGGAAATCGTTCGATGTGCTCTCAAGGTTGAGATGGAGATTGGAGTAACCCATTAGTCATATGCATTTGATAAGAAGAGGAAAATGGAATTCAAAGGGAAGTATAAAGACCACACTGAAAAAAAGACGAGTTTTCCATTATTCTCAATGTGTGGAAAGAACCATGGAGGGAGTTGTATTAAAGGGACAAGTAAATGTGTCAAATGTGGAAAAGAAGGTCATCAGGCATTTTAATGCTGCAATGATGGGATGAAGATGTCTAGTGATACGAACAAAGAAAAGGCTACACAGAGTGCACCTCCTACGCTTCAATGTTACAAGTGCAAGGAAATGGGGAATTATGCTAGTCAATTACCTAATCCAAGGTTTGTTGATGATGATAGAAGTCAAAAAACTCTTAAGGATAAAGACAAAGAAAAGTCACATGCAATTTCTATCAGTGATGTGGAGTACAATAATGAAGTGGCAAAAGGTAAACTTACCATCTACTCTAAAGTTTAAAATGTTTTATTTTATTATATATCCACCCACTATTTTATTTCTGAAAAATTTTCTAAGGGTATCTCCATATTACCTCAACAATTAGATGTTGAGATTGCTGTGGAAACCCGTAATGGCACAACAGTCGCATCAAAAGTTTATAATTCTTCTCCGATTGAAGCTTGGGGGAAAGTGCTTCCTGAAAATCTTGTGATCCTTCTTATAGTGGAATTTTATTTGATTCTTGGCATGAATTGTCTTTATTTATATGGATATTAAATAAATTTCCTAATAAGGGAAGTCACATTTCATATTCCAGATCAATCTATGATCGTCTATCGATGCAAGGATGAACATAAACTTCCGGTGGAAATTTCTTCCATCTTATGGGTCTTGATTCCACTAAATGAAGGTTATTTATCTCAAATGGTTGGAGAGATCTCATGATTAAGAATATTCCCATTATACGGGAGTTTGATGATGTCTTTTCGGAGGTATTTTCAGGTCTTCCACCAAATCGTGAAGTTGAGTTTTCAATACAACTCATACCGGGTGATATGCCTATTTCAAGGAACCTTATAGAATGTCCCCAATTGATTTGTAGGAATTAAAGAAGCAACTCCAAGAGAATCTTGATAAGGGATTCATATTCCCTAGTGCGCCACCTTGGGGAGCACCTGTTCTGTTTGTTAAGAAGAAAGATAGATCAATGAGACTCTACATTGATTATAGAGAACTTAACAACATCACTATCAAGAAAAAATATCCTCTACCATGCATTGATGACTTATTTGACCAACTACGCGGAGCTCAATACTTTTCCCAGATTGATCTTCGTTCAGGGTATCATCAATTAAGGGTCAAAATGGAGGATATACTAAAGACGGCTTTCCGTACAAGGTATGGACACTATGAATTTATAGTGATGCCATTTGGTCTTACTAATTCCCCTACTATCTTCATGGATTTAATGAATAGAGTCTTTAGAGACTATATTGGTCAGTTTGTGGTAGTCTTTATAGACGATATTCTTGTCTATTCAAAGAGAAAGGAAGAACATGAAGATCACTTGAGAATTGTATTGAAGACCCTGAGAAAGGAGAAGCTTTATACCAAATTTACCAAGTGTGAATTATGGCTTCAAAAAGTTGCATTTTTGGGTCACATAATCTCAAAAGTGGGGATATCGGTAGATCCAGCAAAAACAGAGGTTATTGAAAGATGGTCGAGACCAACAACAGTAACTGAGATCCGAAGTTTTTTGTTTGGTTGGATATTATCGACTTTTTGTGAATGATTTTTCACGATTATCTAATCCACTCACCAGGTTGACTCGAAAAGGATTTATGTTTGTGTGGATAGGGGAGTGTGAAGAGAATTTCAAGGAGTTGGAAAGAAGATTATCCAGTGAACCTTTACTCACACTACCTTGTAGTGGAGAATGGTTTATCATCTATAGTGATGCATCCAAGAAGGTATTGGGGTCTGTTCTCATGCAAAACGATATGGTGATAGCTTATGCCTCACGACATTTGAAAATCCATGAGAAAAATTACCCAACTCATGATTTGGAGTTAGCTGTGGTAATCTTTGCTTTAAAAATATGCAGGCATTATCTTTATGGTGAATGGTGTAATATTTATAATGATAATAAAAGATTAAAGTTTATTTTCACACAAAAGGAGATGAATATGCGCCAAAGAAAATGGTTGGAGCTGATAAAGGATTACGACTTCTCAATTCATTATCACCCTGGGAAAGAAAACAAGGTGGCAGATGCATTAAGTTGACAAGACCATGCTAGATTATCCATGATGAGGATAAAAAAAGATCCAATATTTATGGATTTACAAAGGATGGATCTTGGAATTATAATGGAAGGGGATAAATCTTATCTTTCTCAAATGAATGTTCAACCATCTGTACATTTTAAGATTAAAGAGGCACAAAAAGAAGATCTAGAGTTACAAAAGAAGGTGAGAAATATTCCTGAATTCAACCTTGATTGTGATGGGATAATAAGGCTCACGAATCAGCTTTATGTTCCTCCCATCCCAGAATTAAAGAAGGAGCTTCTGGATGAGGCACATAGTTCTTCATTCTCTATTAATCCTGGAAGCACGAAGATGTATAGAGACCTTAAAGAGTAATTCTAGTGGGATGGGATGAAAATAGATATTGCTGAATATGTCTCTCGATGCTTGGTTTGTCGGCATGTTAAAGATGAGAGACAGAAGTATAAGGGGATGTTTCCATTACCCATACCAAAATGGAAATAGGAAAACATCACTATGGACTTTGTCACCAGAATTCCTAAAACATCCAAATGAAATAATGCTGTCTAGGTCATATTTGATCGTCTTACTAAGTCATAACACTTCATTTCTATTAGAAAATATTTCTCTCTTGATCCTCTTGCAAGGATATATGAAAAAGAAGTGGTAAGATTGCATGGAGTACCACATTCCATTATATCTGATCAGGATCCGAGGTTTACCTCAATGTTTTGGCGAAGTCTTCAGCATAAACTGGATACAAAGATGAGCTTCAACACTAATTATCATCCTAAGACAGACGGTCATGCTGAGAGAACAATTCAAACTCTAGAAGATATGTTAAGAGCTTGCTCTATGGATTTCAAAGGTGGTTGGGATCAACACCTACCTTTGGTGAAATTTTCTTATAATAATAGATTTCACTCCAGTATTCAGATGGCTCCTTATGAAGCTCTCTATGGAAAGAAATGCAGGACTCTAACTTGTTGGGATGAAGATGGGGAAAGAAAGCTATTAGGACCTGATCTTATTGATGAGATGGCAGAAAAGTTCAGATCTATTCAACAACACATAAGAGCAGCTCAGAGTCAAAAAAAAAATTATGCTGATAACCAAAGAAAAGACCTAGAGTGTGAAGTGGGTGATAAAGTGTTCTTAAGAATATATCCTTGGAATAGAGTAATGATATTTAGAAATAAGGGAAAGCTGAGCCCTAGGTATATCGGTCCTTTAAAAATACTGGATCGTGTTGGGAAGGTAACTTACCGATTGGCGCTTCCACCGAATCTCTCTCAATTTCATGATGTGTTCCATGTATCTCTCCTAAGAATGTAAATACATGTTCATTCACATGTTATCATGTCAGAAGATATACCGCTGGAGTAATATCTTTCTTTTGAAGAACAACCGATAGAGATTCTGGATCGTAGCGAAAATGTCCTATAGAATAAGACCACTCGCTTGGTGAAGGTTTTATGGAGGAACCACTTATTAGAAGAAGCTACATGGGAGCTTGAGGATATGATGAGGGAGAGGTGTCCTCATATTTTTTTTACAATGTGATGAATTTCGAGGACGAAATTCATTTTAAGGGGGGTATAATATAACTCCATCCATTACCCTAGAGTGAGGGTCATTGATTTTCGTAGTCAATATTCTTAGTAATACACAAATTCTTTCTAAAAGAATTCATCTATCTTTTAGAAAAATATTAGTAGGTATTAATTCTCAACATTATCTTTATTCTATTTTTTTACTTTAACATGTCATAATAAATTTCCATTCTCATATCCCTTGGTCGCCAGTTCCATTATCCTTTACCCAGAATAGTGTGTTGTACCTTAATGTTTAGTTTATGTATTCTCAATCCATCACCCAACAAACCAATCATACATTGAATAACAAATTTAACATTTATAATAAATAAAATATCATCTAAAAAATCCATTTTTGTAGTTTTACTTTCTTATTAAGTGTATTCTTCATCATTACTTTCATATATTTACAACCAAATATAAACATAGAATCTATAATCCTTTGATTTTTTTTAACAATTATGTACATATTCATTTAGTAGCACTTGAATATTTCATGGTTATAATAAACTAGTACTCATCATTACAATGATCTCATTAATAGAAATTATCATATAATTTCTCATGATCATTACATCTCATTATAGCCAATATATTTTTCAATCATATGTGTGTAACAGCCCAATATTTTATAAAAAAATATTCTTTTTAATTTTATTAATGTCTTGTGTTGTACGCTACACCAAAAGGAGCTTGCACAACACGCATCCTTGACTTGCCTTTCATTACACGCAATCGCGACCTTCCTCGATAGCGTGTGTAATACGCAATACCGAGTTTCATTAAACAACGATATGCTATTAAAATATTATTAAAACTAGCCGTTATGAATAGTAATAACCACTTTTTAAAATTCTGTAAATCTTATATTTCAAAATGAACTTCATTCTTGGATTCGGAGTATCGAATTTAGCCTAAGGTGAAATTTTGGTACTTTTCGGATAACTTTCATATTCTGATGAATAGTGAAAAATTACTAAATTATAATTAAAAACAACTTTTTTAATCGAAATAATTAATAGTGATAAATTATTAATTTGAGTGGTTTTAAAGTATATTTAGAATATATTTTTACAATTTAATACAATGTTGGTCATTGGTTGTAATTTCACATTTAAACCAGACATAATCAAGTGTCAATCTTTTGATATATATTGTTTCCTAAAAACACGCTATTTATTTTAACAGTGGGATTTAATTATAAAATTATTTAATGCAACTTCTATGTTATGAATTTGGTAAAATAGATTTCATTTTTGAATTCGGAATATGAAATATAGCTTAGGATGAAATTTTGGCATTGTTCTGAAAAACATCAATTTTTGATGAATAGTGAAACTACTAAGTGGTAGTTAAAAAAACTGAATTTTTCATAAAACTTAATTTTGCCGCTTATGTGAATGGAATTTCGAAAATCTGAGAGACACGGTTAATATCAAGGACTAAAATATGGTCCAATGAGATGAAAATAATTTTTTGGTGAATAGTAACTTTTTACTTTTTTACCGCGGTTAATATTAAATAGGGTAACTAAGGGTAAATATGATATTACTATTACCCTAACACATGTCCTAATTCTATTGGAAAAGTGTAATTCGACCAAAAACAAACTTAGGAATAAAATATGACCATTTAGGCCCACTTGGATTAGATTAGGACATTTATTATTAATTTATTTAAAGAAAGGTTAAAATAGTTAAAATCAAAGTTTAATAAGTAAATCATTTTTAATATGGGGTTATACATAAGATAAATTCGATTGTAAATATTCATTAGAAAGATAAAAAGATTTCCTACATGATGGTATTTTATTTGTAATTTTTAGACATCAAATAAGTTAATTTATTTATGACACAACGATGATGCAGTAATTATCTTATTAATGAAATATTGACATAATTGATGTTATAAACACCAAAATAAATGTAATTTGGGATTTTTTATGAATTCCAATAATTTTCTAGGTTACTAAGATATATTGGTGTTGATTTAATTAACTTGGTTCGAAAATATAATTCTGTTATGACTTTCACAAAAATCATATATTAAATAGTGTCAAAATTGACACAAAATAGTTTTTAAATCAAATATTATATTACTAATTGTTATTTTATTCCTAAAAATCTAAGGTTCGGCCAAATGACTTAGATAAGGATATATATATTAATAATAAACAATTTGGGGTTCGTTTGGCATGTTATAGTAAGTGTATTAACCATATAGTGAAAGAAAACAAAAAGACATGGTAAAAGTTAAACTATTTAACTTAGAGTTAAATTTAATTGATAAGGTTAAAATAATATCCTAAACTTGTCTAAATTCTATTGGTTGATAGGATTTCGACCCCTCCCCACCTTATCTTCGAAATAAGACCCTTTGGAACCATTATAAACCGATTTTGACTTTAATATAAAATAATATTTTGAGATATTCCTAAGGTGCCCCTCTCCTCCCTTATAAAAGGACACCTCCTCCCCCTCCTCCTCACACAAATTTGAGCACTCAAGCTCGGCCAACCCCTGCCATTTTCTCCTCTCCACTTCCCTAGCAACATCCTAGAGGTTCTGGTATTCCTCAAAGACCAATTCTAGTGCCCTAAGAGGAGGTCTCAAAGAGGCACTTCAAAGAAGAGGTAATTACCGTTACCAATTCTTTCATCTTTATTTCTTCTTCCACTTCTTCTTCTTAGGTTGTTTCATTATAAAGTAATAACATCAGTATCACTCATATACTGATATGTTATTATAAGTATGAAACAACCCTATTTCACCATATATCCATCATACGGAAAAAGAAATCACCGCGCGTGCGTACGTACGGAATACCGTCTCCACGCCGTGGTGTAATCTATTTTCCACCACCACCTTACATGGATGGGTATAATGGTGTAAAGAATAACTATAAATAGTTATTACAACATCATATTGATTCTGATATATTGTATAATCCACTCCAATTCAATTCAATATTTATAGAAATGATATCATCGCTCGTGCGTACGTACGAACTACCGTCTCCACGACGCGATGAGATTCATTCTCCATGTTAACCATTTAAAGAATGATTATAAAGTATATATAAGAAATAATAATGAAATATATGACATTATAAAGCTACTGGATTTATGTATATATATATATATGTATGTCATCTACATACTTCCATTTCAAGACAATAAGGAAAGTAAAACAGCGTTCATGCGTACGTACGGACTACCGTCTCCATGAACGGTGTTTTTCATCTATCTGTTATATATATATATATATACTGAATATATATGATATATAAATCATATTTTATATTCTGGAAGTAATTAAATCATGATATAAGTAATAGTGATGTCAAGAACAACAAGTCAAAACACCTAAGATAAATGAAACGATTTTACCCAAAACGCTTCTTTAACATGGAATTTAGAAAAGAACGGGTAATATAATGTCAAAGTGAACCATATATGATATCATAACAATGAATATGATTCTTTAATAATTCAATAACATGATTTAAATCATTATACAGGAGGTTCGGACACTTACAAAGCAAGTCAGACCTAAGGTAAGGGAAATATCGCAATCTCATTTTTATCTGAGATTGTTTTTACTTTGGCATTTACTGGGGTGTATTTTATCATCCACATCCATGTTCCCTAAATATATAATATTGTTTCCATACACTTACAATAGTTTAAATCCAATTTTACCCTTCGGTGAGTTTTATTAAAGAATATGAAAGGAATCTTTTGTCGCTTTTTCGTACGAGGTACTTTTTGACTTTTCCGACAAAAGTACGAGAAGAATGTTTTCTTTTTAACTTATACGACATGAATGTATTTTTAAAACATTGTTTACAAGAATCTTACTTTACAAGTTTTCAAGTTTATTTTTAATCAACTTATTTTATTTTAAAGTTGTATAACATGTTAAGAAAGGAAAAATGTTTTTGAAGAAGAAAGGATATTTTCCTTAAGAATGGAGTTCAAGAGTTTTATCAAAATTATTTTCCATCTAAGATAATAAAGGGTTCTGTTTTTATCCCTAATATTACATTGATTTGATCATGTTGTGATGGAATTATTTTTATGAATTCCTTTACCTTATATGATTTGTTTTATGATGTCATGATGTTTCAAGAATCCCATTTTTATTACATGGGTTATGCGATGATGTATGATTTATGATTATGTGGCACACATAAGAAAGGATTAATTATAAGATGGGTGGGACCTATATCTCCCTCCAATGCATTGGGTAAAGATTTTATATCTCATGAGATAGACATGGCTGAAATGGTAGGTTATACCGGTTCAGTGAAACAGGACTGAAACGAGGGTTACTCGATTCAGAAAGGGACTTTGTCCACTAAGATAGTCTTGGCATTGAGTCTTGACTAACAAGAAATGATTTTCTATGATTATGTGTGTATGCCACAAAGTTTCATGTTTTATGTTATGATTATTGGGATTACATTTCACTTCTATGATATATCCCATGTTATGATATTATGAGCTCTTTTGCAGGTTAAGATTTCCAAAAGCTATGTATATGATGTGATTGATTTTTCTTTTGTTTACCCTTACTGAGCATCTGAGCTCACCCTTTTATGTTTTCTTTTCCCCAGGATATAAAGAATGGTTTTAGGTAGAAAAAAGGGATGACCTTTAGGGAGATATTGAAGAACTTTCACCATGATTAGAAGATTACGTTCCGAGTTTCCAAAGACACTAAACTATTACGATCCTTTAGTGTGTGTTTTTGTTATGTACTAAGTATTCCGCAAATGTAATGTAATGTCCATGTACGTCAAGATACGGGTCTCTACAGTTGGTATCAGAGGAAAGGTTTAGTCAACCTTTGGAAACTAGGATGCGAAAACGTTAGTGAGATTCCTAGAGATATTTCTAAGGTATGTCTAGGGATGTCCCTAAGGATAAGTATACGTATAGGATATATTCCTAGAACTATGGTAATGATATTAGATTAAACCTAAGAAGTTAGGTATTGAGGATACTTTCCCTTTACTATGTTGTTTTCTCTAGCATGATTTTTGATTCTCACAAAATTATTTTTGTGTTTTAGTTAATGGAGGGAACCAAAAGGAATTCAGTTAACATTGAATCCAATGGACAAATTGGTGACTATGAGCAACAAAATTGTGTAATGCCTAGAGAGAAAGATGTTGTGATTATGCCGAATCAATCATCGCGATATATGATTAACAAGGTGAAATTTAGTGGTATGCCTAATTCTTCAAAGAAGAGGAAGATAGACTATTATGCATGTTCGCATGTTGAGGAGCATAAAGAAAGGAAGATTGAGATTTCTAAAGAAGGGAAGAAGAAACTTGAGGAATACCTCAAATGGAGGGACCGATGTTATCTGTGTGGAGAAAAGGGTCATAGAGTGACAGACTGTTATGGAGTTCAATGTCTTATTTGTGGAGAACATGGTCATTACCCAACTCAATGCCCTGACCTAAAAAGTTACTTCTAAATCAAGGAAGGACTTATTCCAGGATAATCATTGATGTGGATGGACTGAAGTGTTTTGGTATTCAAGAATATTGTTGTTGAGGTACTTTTATGGTGTATTGAAATATTTAAGTATTGGTCTATTGTGGTTTTCAATAATTTTAAGGTACCAATAACTATGAAAAGTGATTCAAATATTTTGGAAAGTAGATGATAAGTGCATAATGAAAGGATAAGAAGATAATGAGATGTTTGATTTTATTCATGAGCTCATGATTGATATAAGGACTAAGTGATATCATGGTTTGAGTATAAATAATTTTGAGGATTTTGGTATGTGTAAAGTGTTAACTTTTAACTGCATTCAAGTTTTCACTAAGGTTAAATGGGTATTCAAGAGTATACATGATTAAGGACTTTGAATGTTTGGAATGTGACCAACAAAACATATCTTATGATATATGGGGATCAACGATGATATTAAATCCCTGGTAATTGTTTTCACAATGTTATGAGAGTGGACTGCAGTATTATGGATAAGCCTAAAGATTGGAATGGATTGTGTTGGACGTAAGTTAGTATTGTTTAAGGATAGAAATTTTTTTTTCGATATTATTGATGGGATGTTATAGTAATATAGTTTTGGAAAAAGGACAACCTGCAGGACGGGCGACAGCCCATCGCTTCAGACAAGGCTGTGGGAATCGAACCCACAACTGAAGTGCGACTGGCCTTTATCGCCTACCATTGACCTACAGGAAGTCCCTATTTAGTAGAAACTAGTTTTATTATATTAAGCAGTATGATATATGAAGTATAAGTCCATTTTAGGAACCATATATGATTAATCTCACTATAGATCGACTTATGTATATAAGTTTTGTTAACCTTTTGTTTGAGACAGAAGGAATGACCTGTCATTCTATCACATGATCTGCTAACACTTCACGAATAAAAAATTCAACTTCATTTATTTAAGAGATGAAGTGGAAATTGTTCAAAGCACGAACAACAGTGAGATTGTACCAAAATAAAGTAAGTATTTATTCTAATTCAAATTTTCAACTTTAGGGGAAATGATCTTGAAAACCAAAAATGTTGCCCTAGTGATCTTATACCTGATGAATCAGATGGTACTTTATATCATCACAAATCTATAGATTTGTGATTACTGGATTTTCCATAGCCATGTTCTCTACCACTCTCCATCAGAACATGATGGTTAGATTTCTCTTCCATATCCATATTTTCACCTATGTGGAAACCCAATGATTTGTTTATTTGGGTAACCGTTACGTTTCATACTTTTGTTTTTAAAGATTAGTTTTGATATTCCTTTTTACGATGTGGGTTTCTATTAAAGAAACTTTCGAATAGTAAACCATTTATAACCCCGACGAATTTCCAGGGCGAAATTCATTTTAAGGGGGGTAGAATGTAACAGCCCAATATTTTATAAAAAAATATTCTTTTTAATTTTATTAATGTCTTGTGTTTTACGCTACACCAAAAGGAGCTTGCACAATACGCATCCTTGACTTGCCTTGCATTACACGCAATCGCGACCTTCCTCGATAACATGTGTAATACGCAATACCGAGTTTCACTAAACAACGATATGCTATTAAAATATTATTAAAACTAGCCGTTATGAATAGTAATAACCACTTTTTAAAATTCTGTAAATCTTATATTTCAAAATGAACTTCATTCTTGGATTCGGAGTATCGAATTTAGCCTAAGGTGAAATTTTGGTACTTTTCTGATAACTTTCATATTCTGATGAATAGTGACAAATTACTAAATTATAATTAAAAACAAATTTTTTAATCGAAATAATTAATAGTGATAAATTATTAATTTGAGTGGTTTTAAAGTATATTTAGAATATATTTTTATAATTTAATACAATGTTGGTCATTGGTTGTAATTTCACATTTAAACCAGACATAATCAAGTGTCAGTCTTTTGATATATATTGTTTCCTAAAAAGACGCTATTTATTTTAACAGTGGGATTTAATTATAAAATTAATTAATGCAACTTCTATATTATGAATTTGGTAAAATAGATTTCATTTTTGAATTCGGAATATGAAATATAGCTTAGGATGAAATTTTGGCATTGTTCTGAAAAACATCAATTTTTGATGAATAGTGAAACTACTAAGTGGTAGTTAAAAAACTGAATTTTTCATAAAACATAATTTTGCCGCTTCTGTGAATGGAATTTCGAAAATCTGAGAGACACGGTTAATATCAAGGACTAGAATGTGGTTCAATGAGATGAAAATAATTTTTTGGTGAATAGTAACTTTTTACTTTTTTACCGCGGTTAATAGTAAATAGGGTAACTAAGGGTAAATATGAAATTACTATTACCCTAACACATGTCCTAATTCTATTGGACATGTGTAATTCGACCAAAAACAAACTTAGGAATAAAATATGACCATTTAGGCCCACTTGGATTAGATTAGGACATTTATTATTAATTTATTTAAAGAAAGGTTAAAATAGTTAAAATCAAACTTTAATAAGTAAATAATTTTTAATATGGGGTTATACATAAGATAAATTCGATTGTAAATATTCATTAGAAAGATAAAAAGATTTCCTACATGATGGTATTTTATTCGTAATTTTTAGACATCATATAATTTAATTTATTTATGACACAACGATGATGCAGTAATTATCTTATTAATGAAATATTGACATAATTGATGTTATAAACACCAAAATAAATGTAATTTGAGATTTTTTATGAATTACACTAATTTTCTAGGTTACTATGATATATTGGTGTTTATTTAATTAACTTGGTTCGAACATATAATTCTGTTATGACTTTCACAAAAATCATATATCAAATAGTGTCAAAATTGACACAAAATAGTTTTTAAATCAAATATTATATTACTAATTGTTATTTTATTCCTAAAAATCTAAGGTTCGGCCAAATGACTTAGATAAGGATATATATATTAATAATAAACAATTTGGGGTTCGTTTGGCATGTTATAGTAAGTGTATTAACCATATAGTGAAAGAAAACAAAAAGACATGGTAAAAGTTAAACTATTTAACTTAGAGTTAAATTTAATTGATAAGGTTAAAATAATATCCTAAACTTGTCTAAATTCTATTGGTTGATAGGATTTCGACCCCTCCCTACCTTATCTTCGAAATAAGACCCTTTGGAACCATTATAAACCGATTTTGACTTTAATATAAAATAATATTTTGAGATATTCCTAAGGTGCCCCTCTCCTCCCTTATAAAAGGACACCTCCTCCCCCTCCTCCTCACACAAATTTGAGCACTCAAGATCGTCCAACCCCTGCCATTTTCTCCTCTCCACTTCCCTAGCAACATCCTAGAGGTTCTGGTCTTCCTCAAAGACCAATTCTAGTGCCCTAAGAGGAGGTCTCAAAGAGGCACTTCAAAGAAGAGGTAATTACTGTTACCAATTCTTTCATCTTTATTTCTTCTTCCACTTCTTCTTCTTAGGTTGTTTCATTATAAAGTAATAACATCAGTATCACTCATATACTGATATGTTATTATAAGTATGAAACAACCCTATTTCACCATATATCCATCATACGGAAAAAGAAATCACCGCGCGTGCGTACGTACGGAATACCGTCTCCACGCCGTGGTGTAATCTATTTTCCACCACCACCTTACATGGATGGGTATAATGGTGTAAAGAATAACTATACATAGTTATTACAACATCATATTGATTCTGATATATTTTATAATCCACTCCAATTCAATTCAATATTTATAGAAATGATATCATCGCTCGTGCGTACGTACGGACTACCGTCTCCACGACGCGATGAGATTCATTCTCCATGTTAACCATTTAAAGAATGATTATAAAGTATATATAAGAAATAATAATGAAATATATGACATTATAAAGCTACTGGATTTATGTATATATATATATATGTATGTCATCTACTTACTTCCATTTCAAGACAATAAGGAAAGTAAAACAGCGTTCATGCGTACGTACGGACTACCGTCTCCATGAATGGTGTTTTTCATCTATCGATTATATATATATATATATACTGAATATATATGATATATAAATCATATTTTATATTCTTGAAGTAAGTAAATCATGATATAAGTAATAGTGATGTCAAGAACAACAAGTCAAAACACCTAAGATAAATGAAACGATTTTACCCAAAACACTTCTTTAACATGGAATTTACAAAAGAACGGGTAATATAATGTCATAAGTGAACCATATATGATATCATAACAATGAATATGATTCTGTAATAAGTCAATAACATGATTTAAATCATTATACAGGAGGTTCGGACACTTACAAAGCAAGTCGGACCTAAGGTAAGGGAAATATCGCAATCTCATTTTTATCTAAGATTGTTTTTACTTTGGCATTTACTGGGGTGTATTTTATCATCCACATCCATGTTCCCTAAATATATAATATTGTTTCCATCCACTTACAATAGTTTAAATCCAATTTTACCCTTCGGTGAGTTTTAGTAAAGAATATGAAAGGAATCTTTTGTCGCTTTTTCGTACGAGGTACTTTTTGACTTTTCCGACAAAAGTACGAGAAGAATGTTTTCTTTTTAACTTATACGACATGAATGTATTTTTAAAACATTTTTTACAAGAATATTCCTTTACAAGTTTTCAATTTTATTTTTAATCAACTTATTTTATTTTAAAGTTGTATAACATGTTAAGAAAGGAAAAATGTTTTTGAAGAAGAAAGGATATTTTCCTTAAGAATGGAGTTCAAGAGTTTTATCAAAATTATTTTCCATCTAAGATAATAAAGGGTTCTGTTTTTATCCCTAATATTACATTGATTTGATCATGTTGTGATGGAATTATTTTTATGAATTCCTTTACCTTATATGATTTGTTTTATGATGTCATGATGTTTCAAGAATCCCATTTTTATTACATGGGTTATGCGATGATGTATGATTTATGATTATGTGGCACACATAAGAAAGGATTCATTATAAGATGGGTGGGACCTATATCTCCCTCCAATGCATTGGGTAAAGATTTTATATCTA
The DNA here is from genome assembly GCA_963277665.1 of Viscum album. Lineage (NCBI taxonomy): Eukaryota > Viridiplantae > Streptophyta > Magnoliopsida > Santalales > Viscaceae > Viscum > Viscum album. The sequence goes on from OY728127.1 coordinate 645,314,908, forward strand.
ATGAGATAGACATGGCTGAAATGGTAGGTTATACCGGTTCAGTGAAACAGGACTGAAACGAGGGTTACTCGATTCAGAAAGGGACTTTGTCCACTAAGATAGTCTTGGCATTGAGTCTTGACTAAAAAAAATGATTTTCTATGATTATGTGTGTATGCCACAAAGTTTCATGTTTTAAGTTATGATTAGTGGGATTACATTTCACTTCTATGATATATCCCATGTTATGATATTATGAGCTCTTTTGCAGGTTAAGATTTCCAAAAGCTATGTATATGATGAGATTGATTTTTCTTTTGTTTACCCTTACTGAGCATTTGAGCTCACCCTTTTATGTTTTCTTTTCCCCAGGATATAAAGAAAGGTTTTAGGTAGAAAAAAGGGATGACCTTTATGGGAGATATTGAAGAACTTTCACCACGATTAGAAGATTATGTTCCGAGTTTCCAAAGACACTAAACTATTACGATCCTTTAGTGTGTGTTTTTGTTATGTACTAAGTATTCCGCAAATGTAATGTAATGTCCATGTACGTCAAGATACGGGTCTCTACAAGGTGTATATTGGTTGATCATAAAAGTATTACTTTTAATTTTTCATTTTATCTCCCATAATATGGAACTTACACATTTTCAAGAATTTGACATGTTGTGACAACATTCAATTTACTTATGCCTAAACATTTTATAATATTAACAAATTCAAAAAAACATTGATTTCCCCCTTTGAGTTATACTTTTACCTTCTTTAATGACATTGTTATTTGGAATATATCATATATTTATTTGGACACCATGTGGTGAACCACATCGACCTTTATTTCATTCATTCACTATTATAAATGTTGTGGGTGTCTGACTTCTTCTCTCCACTCATCATTATATGGAATATAAATTATATACCATGAAAATCAAAGGATCATAATTATTTAAATTCATATATACATAAAAATGGATTCACTTATCCTATGAGCTTATGGAATATGTATCTTTCTATAAATTCATGTTACTTCTACCAATAGACTTATAATTCCTAGATGTAAACCTCTTAAACAAACTTAATACCATAAATCCTTTTCTTTGAGTCATATGAAGATTCAACTTTATTTACATCCATGATCCTCAATTTTACTTCCAACTCAAGCCACATTATTTTAAAAATATTATATTCCAGGGGAGTTTTTCAAAATTTTGATTAAAATTTATTCTCCCACATCGTTTCTTTATTATACATACTTATCTCTGTTAAATAATGATCATATAATTTTACTCATTTTCCTTTGATCTCTAATTGAGTATTCCTGAAATCACATATTTCTTTATGAGTTTACTCAAGTGCATGAATCATTTCCCTAATAAATTTATGGAAAATAACATTCATCCAAGTATTCCTTTGTGATTCTTACTCAAAAAAACAAAGAAATATTTATTCCAAGGTAATATAGATTATTTACTATTTCTAATGATTTTAGTTATAGTGTTATACTTGTTTAACTTTGTATCCAATGCATTCTCTATTTCTTTGAATTCCTTTTCCAATTATTTTTTAGAAATAATTTCCTAGATAAATTTGAATATATAAATAATATCTTTGGAAGGAACATTCTTAATGTGAACCTTGTATTCAAATTTGATATCTCTAGAAAACATAGTCATACTAATTTCCCTATATTATTTATAACTCAATCTATAATCCTCAATATGATCAAAATCAATGGATATTACAAAAAACAATGACATGTTTTATTATCATTAAATAATGTTATGTATTCCTCCTTATTCTTATAAGAATTTAACATTCTTAACATTGGGTCCTCCACATTCTTCCCATTTCTTAATGTTATTTCTTAAACATTCATGGTAGCACAAACAAAATTACCATGCATCTTTTTCTAATAAGGTATATCTATATCCTTTTAAAATCAGAATATCATATAATGTGATTTGAAAATAGATTTTTATGAAAATGAACCAATCAAAGAGAACCTATGATCTAATAATAATTCATGTTCCTAGTTGATCATGAATTCACACTATATAAGGGAGGGGCAAATCAATGTAGAATAATTTTAAAAATTAATTTCAACCGAAAACTTTAACCTCTTTTTCTGTTTCTCAAATATATTTATATGTTAAAATTTATGTATATATTTTACTATTCCTTCCACATATTCACACCATAATAAATTAAAGAAATTAATTATAGAATAACAAGGTAATTATGAGTCTTGTTCCCAATGTGGGTACCTAATCCTTATTATATTTATTTTATATGAAAATGAATATATATTCACTATATGATGTAACCGAATACAAATGGGATAACTCCAAAAAAATTATTGGACAATATTTATCATAATCCAAATCATAAGTATATAATAATATTTAAGAGATATCTATACTGCATCCCACATTCATAAATAGTCCTTTAAAAATCCATGAATAAGATATCCTACCATCTCTATAATGTAACTATATATAATATAATATCTATTTTATGAACACTGGTTTTCAACTACCACTGAATATTCTACCTCAACTATATATAAAACATTCATGTAATCATTATTCTAAATACATTAACATCTGAGGCTCTAAAATCCCCAAGAAAATCAACATCTGGTTCTTATGTATGTTTCCACTCAATGTAGGTCTTCATCAAAACTTATAACTTCTCAATGTATTGAAACCTTCTCACCGTAACTTTGGGTTATTTAATTATATTTTTTCACTTTGATGATTCATTACATTAGGTTATTCATCCTAAAAATAAAAACAATTAATTTTTTTGATAGTATTTTCAACCCTTCCTTTTTTATCTCCACTAAGGGTTTCATAAAGAGTACCATACAATAATTAACGTGTCCACATTATATAACCACTTAGTTAAAAAAATATAGGGGACTGTGATTTTCTAAATTAAAATTACCACTAAACATGATGTTTAGTCAACCACCATCAATGAATTTGATAATAAAAGATCATACATTATCAAATATCCTGCAAGAAATGGTTTCAAAATTAGTTAACAATATTTCATATTTGAAATTTCAATAGCAGTATAATCTCAATGATTTTGAAATAATATCAATTTAAACTCCCTAGAAATATTCTGGTGCACTTAATTAATTTTATCATAAACTAATTCTATTGTAGAGTCAAAAGAATTTATCTTTCTTCTTCATTACCCCAAATTTACACTTTAATTTCAGCTTCTAAAAAATTATATTATGTTTTTGGTACTTCAGTGAACTTCATTCAGTACATCAATAAATTGTTCGAAAGTTGACACTCAACATCCACTTCTGATCAATTCATCTTCCACTCATCTAGAATTAGGTAATTTCTAATTTCAATAAACATCTAATAACTCTAATATCATATCATCACATCTTCTATTCTTTCATGGTCCTATGCCCTATAGAATACTACATTCATGTTAGGAACTTATTAAACCTCTACTCCATGTCTTTAATATCTCCAACACATTGATCAGTTATTATATTTGACACATAGGATTTTTCATTAGATAATGTTATCATGAATAATTTATTTCTTTATTTTCAAGTTATTTCAACATTTAGTGTTACTTGGGGTTGATCTTCTTTCTTGTATAACTCACTCTGGCACAACTAGGGAATGATGTGGCTTCTGATCATTTCATCTTTCGGTCAACTATTATTTCACTCATATTAGGTTCTCTTATAACTTTATGCCATCTAATTCATTTAAATCTACCTAAAATCTATTTCATTGACATCTAGATTCATTATCACCACCTTATGACAAGTTTCTTATAGTGCTTCAACAGAATATTTTATTTATCTATCAATTGATAGATATTGAATTTGATCAACTCATCCTTAATCACAATGATACTATAAACATTATAAAGACCCTTACCCAAGTAGTCATAATCTGGTGATAACATGTTTATATTTTTATAGGTGACAATATATTTCAACCCAAAGGATTAAATAGGTTTGTAGTCTTGGTAAACAAGATACACAGTCAAATATCACATCATATGTTAAAAACTAAAATTAAACATAGTGAAAGTTAATATTCTGAATCCTTGAACTCATTCAATTATTCACTCTTAATATCTTGAGAAAGTACAATAATATAAGGGTCAACCAAAATTCACAATAAGGGTTATGTTCAACAGAAGCTATTATTAGTAAATAAGGAATAATTAATATGTGGAGGTAAATTAATAAAAAATGTACCATTTATTGAATAACAATATCATGAAGAATAGTATTGTTGGAGTAAATGATGATAAAATAATTTCATATAACAAATTACATGAGCTTGAAATTTTTCCACGGATATCATAACTATTAAAATAGTCACATTGACATCAATAACAAATCTCATATTAATGTAATGAAAAATTATAGAGGTCATAAACTAGCTATCCGTGAATTTTTTCAAGAAATCATACATTTGACAAGTTAGGACATAGACAAATACAAAAACTAGGTTTTCAAAAGATACATATAGATGTATTTAGGGTATATATCAGGGCCTTCCAAACACTTACTAAATATAATTGATTCCTTATATGAAATAGTTGAATAACAATTCAATACATAATCAACATAATTATTTTTATAAAAAAGTTAGCGTACATAATTTTAATATCTCCCCTAATCAAACTAATCAATAACCATTAATATGAAGTATTGAGGATGGTATCATTACAATATATCCCTAGTGGGGTATAATTAAAATAAAAGGCTGTTTTTTTATGAATGGAAATACCATAAATTTTCATTTAAACATTCTTGAGGAAATTAACCTTTCATGTTTGAAAATTAGATTTAAAAACAAAAAAAATTATACAAATTAGAGAAAAAATATTTTAAAATAACCAATTAAAAATTTTATTAATAAAAAAATGTTTTTAGCGTTCATGATTTTATTAAATATTTCCCATTTCATGTACATTAAAACAAATATTTATTTCACATTTTCATAACAATGGAAAAATGACCTTACATTGAAAATTAATAAAATATTCCATTTAAACCATTTTATTAAATTTAAAACATTGGAAAATAACTTTAAAAAATCATATATGAATAATAAAATTTTTATTAAAAACATTTTTATAGATCCTGAACACTGAAGAAAATATTTCTTGACTAAAGAGGAAATAAACTGTATTTTTATTAAAAACATTTTTAAATATTTTGAGTACCTAAAAGAGAAAAATTAAAGGGGAATTTATAATTTTATGAATTATACAATAGGAGAAAAAAATAAATTGATTTTAATATGGAAATAAAAAATAATTATCCTAGCATAGTCTTAAATTTAAACAATCTTGAATAATGATGAGATTGGGAAATAAACCCACACCACATGGGTAGGTTTTGAATCATAATCTCCATGGATGAAATAAATTAAAATGGTATATTAAATACCATGAATATAAATAAATTCAAGATATAACATATATAATGTGTTTTTATACTTCTGATAATAATAAATCTGTTCATATAACCAAATACATCTCAATGGAGTAGAAATTGAGATGAAATCTTTTGAAAAGACCATATAATTATCATGAGAATTAATAAAAAAATTTATTATTTGAATTAAATTAAAATCCACATTAAACATGTTAAAATACACTATAAAAAATTCTAATTCAATTTCACACATAATCAGAGAATATCTAGTACAATGAAAACGTAATATAACTCAATAAAATGAAATTGAATTATGAAACACCCAACCACATGGTAACATTCAAGTATAATCATCATCAAATAAATAATTTGAAATGAAAACTAAAATAGAATGAATTATAAGGGATTAATTATATAATATGTAAAATGGGAAACATTTATACAATATAAAATAAATTCATTGAATAACAATATAATCAGCCATAATGAAAGAAATTCCGAAAAAATCACTTACCTTATGTCTGACTCAGTATTTATATTCTTTATCTTCCTAAATAATAAAATTAGGCTAATTATTTAATTTAATAATAATTTTTCCTATTTATTATTCATTTTATTATTTTTTATACTATGTTATATTTAATTATATAATATATTATTTTCACATCAGATTTTTTGATGATATTTTGTTCAAATATCAAAAATGACATCAATAGTTTCACTATGGTATAATAGACCATTATTTCATAATATTTCATATAATAATAATGAAATAATTATCATATTTATACATAAATTATAATTTTTGAGAGAATAATGAATTCTTTTTTATGAAAAATTAACTATGTTACAATCATGGAGATGGTAAGGCATACAGATGCATGGTTAATGTTTACCTTTATCACTGGCCCTGGAGGAAAGAGAAAAGTATTATTTTATTTTTATATAAATATAATTTTAAAATAAATATCAAATTATTTCATTAAATACACTAATATATTGTATTCATGTAATGTTGTTTCGAAAAATGAATCACATCATTTTGCGGAGGTGGTAATCCACACATATGCACCAATGATGTTATAATTTTTAAATTAATTGAAAGGTAAAATATTATATTATATTATATTTTTATATTTATATAAATATTTAATTAATATGAAATGTACATATACATTAAATTCACCATCATAAATAGTGTTGATAGGTGATAAAGGGAAAGGAATTATAACACATCTCAAGGAGGTAGTCCACCTTACACAGGAACGATTGATCTGTTTCCCATTTAATGGAATATGAGATGAATGTAAGTTTTTAAATTAAATAAATAACCTCTTATTATATTTATGATAATTATTTTATTATATCATCATTTTTTATAATATTTGAATTAGTTGGAAGAATAAATAATATAAAAAAACTTGGTTAATAATGATACCTCTTCTTTAGTGGACCAATTATGGTTTATACCAAAAGCCTTCCAATTATGTTATTATAATCAAAATATGGACTATAAATCATAGGTCCTGAAGTAAGTAAGGTATTTGATAAATTGTTTTCTATGCCAAATGGATCTTAATGTGGGTTGATGATAAGAGAGTAGTTGTCCTTTTATAAGTGGGATAGGGTACCTAGTTGGAAATTTCCTAAAGGAATATCCTATGAAAAAGTCATTATCCAGAAAAATATTCAACTTGGACATGGATTTTAATGTTTATAGGATAAGGTATAAATATTTAAATAAAATATGATTTATAAAATTTTAATTCACACCCATACCCTTATATTTTTATTTAACCCCTAGTAAACATGTTTTCACAACAACTGTGGTAATTAATTTTTACTATTTTTAATATTCATTATAAAGAACAAATTAGTTGAAAATTTTAACCAATTTTAAATATTTTTATTTCAAACATAGAAACCCTTTTACCAAACTCAATAAAAAAAATTCTATAATATAATAACAAATAAAACCCACAACTGTGATGAAAATACACTTTTCCAAAGAATATGTTTTCTTAATTATAAAAAGATTAAATAATAAATTCAACATAAAATTAATTCCAATGAAAAATATTATAATAATAATTATATAATTTGACAAATATTAAATTAAAAAATATAAAAAAAAATTAAACAATGCAAATTGCTTAAAAAATAACAACATTGATAAAATACGAATTTTACACTATTCATTGAAAAATAAAAAAAATTCAAAAATTTATAAAAAATACACTATAAGATAATTTTAAAATGATGAATTAAAAAATAAAGTTCTTTTATGAGAATAATATTTTTAAAATTATAAAGCATTAATTTTAGAAGAAGTGTGAAAAACATGATAAAAACAGTCTTTCAGAAAAATACATTATTTAAGAAATAGATGATCTTATATTTCTCAATGACTAACAATAAAAAAAATATAAATTTTAATTAATATAAATATATAAATTATATATAAATTACATCTAAAAATTTAAATATTAGTGGTTATTTTAATTATATCATATTAATAAACTTTTTATACTTCAAAAATAGTTTTTTGAAAAATAGTTTCTTAAGCATAAAAAAGCGTATACCAAAATCCTTAAAACTAACTATAAAAATAAGAAAACTAGAATTATTATAAATCAAATGTTTCATATGTTACTTTAATAAATAATTAAAATATATTTTTTTAAATTAATTTTTTTAATTAAAAAATGATATTATTTGAAGAATCAGTGGTTTCACAATTCACTAAAAAATCAAACATTTTAGAAAAATATTAAAATAAGTAAAAGATATATTTGAAAATAATAACTCAAAAATTATATAATATTTATAAAAAAATAAAAAATCAGAAATTATTAATAATATTTTTTTAAAAATCGAATAAAAATTATTTTTTAAAGGGAACATATTTTTTAGGAATAAAATTACTTTACTAAAATTTAGTGATTCTTTTATATGAATTTATCTGTATGTTTTTAGTTAGTAGGACCATTATATATATATATCATGATGTATTTTAATCTACTAATACCCACTAATTCAACATCTAGGTTATAACGAATATATTAAAATAATAATTTTTCGTGGTTCTTTTAGTCTCAATTTTTGTGTCATGTGTGATATGGAACATTTTTTCTTATTTTAAAATATTAGCGTGTTACATTATCTACAACATCAATAAACTATATCCCCACAATTTTAACTTATTCTCATAAATCATGGGGTTGACATTTGAAAATTACTTTGCCGAAAACCCACATCATAAAGTGTTTATAATACATTAAATTAAAAAATGGAAATATAATGATCATATAGAATAACACAAATCTAGGTTTCTAATTATGAGAACATTAATTAGAATTAAACATATGGATATAGTGGAGGAATATAATACCCAAGGACTAATATAGAGTGATAAATAACTTGTTTAGGAGAAATTTAATGACCATAAAGCCATAAATATTTGATGGATGAAAAGACCATCAATTCAACCAAAATGATTGTAAAATGGTAAAAAATTTGTTTCAAGAAAATTTTCATAGTTTGTATGGATTATTTTACAATCAGTATAGATAATCCTATAAAATATATATAATTGTAAAATTTTGATTTCATAATAAAAACTTCTGACATTGGTTGTTCATTGATAAAATTACACATCATTTCTTTCTGTGTGAAATAAATATTCAATATGATTTTTTTTTGTTTCTAATGTACTAAAATTATGTTTTAATGGATCATAAGATCCATAAAAAAATATCTCTAGTATTTAATGAACCCAAAATGGTTCTCACAATGTAATATAATTCAAAAAGTGAATGAACCTTCTTATGAATAAATTATACAATAATATCAAAAATTCAACTATATAATCATAGGTTTGATATTGATTATTCCATAAATAAATACCCATACATTACAATTAACATCAATAACATCAATATTAAACAACTTTTTAACCTTAATGGTTATCTCGTATCCTATAGCTTATACATAAAAATATGTTATAACATTCTTCCTAAATAATAATTAATGTTTGACATAATGGTTATATATATCTCATCCTAATAGAAAGTCTCCTACATTAAAATTAATCACTTCCAAGCCTCAAAAATATAATTTTTTTTGACCTATATTGTTTTCTGAAAATCAATATAATATTTATCCATCAAACTATTTAAAAAATTCATACAAAACTGTAGAACAGGAAGGCCAGTGGTAGTTGTTTCACCCTTTTCTCGCTTCGGTTGTGGGTTCAATCCTCATGGACTTCCAGAATGTGATAGGATTCCCATTTTACTAATACATTATTAATATAATTCTCTTAAAATCTCCTGAAATATAGTCAATATTCATAAAAATATCCTAAATAATCAAATACCATATAATCTTTGAAGGTTATCAATACTATTAATCTTAAGTCCAATAAATATAAAATTATTATTCTTCAAATAAACATAAAACTTATACTAAACCATAGGTTTATTTTACGATAAATATCTCCCAAAATATCCATAGTTATAACACCATAGAATGGCCTCTATGGATATTCATTAGTCAGATGATTCATTCGTGCACGTGGGTGTGCCTGAGGGTGGGCACCATGTGGCAACAGGGAAATTGGGGGTACCGAGTGGGCCAGGCCCAATGTTCCATGTTAAGGCGGGGTGTTTGTGCTATCATCTAGGCCCAATTCTCACAATTTGAATCAAAGGTGGTACCCAACCATAAGTCTGGTTCATTGCCTGGGTTGAGATGTAGGTCCCACAACAAGGATGTCCCACAACATAGATGATGTACTCTAAAGGGGGGGGGGGTGAATTTAACACCCCTAAATGAAAAAGGGTCAATTACTAAATTATTCAACTCATGTCAACAAGGTGCACCTTCTATTTTGGAATTCTACTTGATTGGATCTTCGTAGTTATGCATCATGGGCCTGGAGTATTGACTATGATCGGTGACCATCTGGGACGTTTTACATAGTGTGTGTGGGTGGGGAAAATCACATTGGAAAGGACATGTGTTGGCCTGTGGGGAAATTCATAAGTCAAATGATCTATTTAGGCACATCGGTGGGCCTCAGGGTGAGGATATGTGTCTGCATGGGGATTGGCGGTACCTGATAGTTTAAGACCCGATAACCATGATAAGGCGGGGTCATTGTGCTATCATTGGGGCCCAATTTTCACAATAATCATGTTAAATACAGATAATAATTACCTAAAAAGGGTTATATATTATTTTAATAATATTATTATCCTTAGATATGTCATACCAAGACATTTTAGGTTTATCCCATATCAATATGGAATATCATAGGTTTCCAAGGGTTATATTCAATGATTCACCATAATTGTTCATATTGAAAATATGAAATATCCCAAACATATCCTCCATTAGTATTAAAATAGGTGTGTAGTAAGGGATCATTCACTATGCTCTAGAATGATAGTCAGGATATACTGGATCAATTGTTTCTAGGTTTATACCCAAAGATCATTTTGTTTCAAAAACCCTTCCACTTGTCGTATCCATACATGATTATTAACATGAAAACCCATATAATCTCTAACTTATAATAATTTTATGATGTTTTACTATAATTATACTTATCCACAAATTTTGGCATGCTTTATTGTTCCCAAATAAATATATTCCTAAATCCAGTTACCATGTTTTTTACAAAATTTTCTTTGAAACCTACTGTAATAAATCTTAATATAGCGGCCCTAATCTAAATTTTTGTTTATTATGTAGTCTAAAGATACAATAGATCACATCCTATAGGACCACATAGGTTTTGTAGTCTTTGTAAAATAGATAAATAATTAAATCGCAAATTATATTTGAAAACATAAAATAAAACATAGTGAAGGTGAGTATTTTGTTTCCAAGAACTCATTCAATGATTCCATATTCATATCATGGGAAAGGAATGTCAACAAGGGTGAGATAAAATTCTCCACAAGGGTTGTTTATAATAAAATCTATTATGAGTAAATAATTAATAATAAATATGGAAAGATAAATAACTAATAACACATTCTATTTAATCAATATGTTGAGAAAAAAGTATAATTTGGCCAGAATTAATGATGATAAAGTACTTACGTATAAGTAAATACATGATCTAGAATCTTATCCATGTATATCATGATTGTTCAAAGAATCATATAGAAATAAATAACTAATTTCATAATTATGGAAATCATAATATAGGACATCATAAAGTAACCATAAATTCCTTATTCCAATACATCGTATATAAAATGCTTATGGCCTTGGCCAAATATCCCAAATATAACAATATTTTATTTCTCATGAATTTTTTTTTGAATCAAAAAATTTATCAGCACTAGGAAAAAGTACAGACATACCCCCGATAAATCAGTGCTACTAAAAGAAGCGATGACAAAGGGTTCCCCTTTAACAACGCTAAAAAAATAGCTGATAAAGGGGGGGGGGCTTTATCAGTGCTAAAAAAAGCGCTGAAAAAGGGTCACTTTTAACAGCGCTTTTTTTAGCGCTGTTAAAAGTACCCCTTTATCAGCGATTTTTTAGCACTGATAAAGGCCCCGTTTTATCTGTGATTTTTTAGCATTGATAAATGGGTAGTGCATCCCTTTCCCATTTTTGTAGTAGTGCGGTCTTATGTGTGACTCAAGCTAACTTAGTGTTGTGTGTAGCGTACACTTCTTATTGTGTATAAATTAAGATAAAAAATATTATATTTATTCTAAAAGGAATATATTATGATGTATTGGGGTGTTATAAGAGTCATCCAACAAATTCTATTAGCTTAATATAATAATAAATGAAATATTAATCAAAAAAAAGAAATATTCGTTTAAAACTAAAATTTACAGCCTTTTAATAGATTATCTGTTTTAAAACTAATTTCTTGGATTTTTTATAAAATAAATATTCGACAAATGAACCAAAATTTTAAAATATTTATATAAAAATTATATTTGGGTGATTTTTTGTTTTTTCTGATAAGTTTAATTTTTTGATGAAAAGTTAAAAATACTTAATTTTAATTGAAAAATGAATTTTTTAAAAAATAATTTATAATATTAAATTATATTTTAAATTTCACTTAAAGTATAATTATTTATGGTATATATCAATAAATCCAATTTAGGTCACTGGGATCAATTTCAAATTGATATGGGTTAAAATAGTTTTCAATAAATTGACCTTTTTCACTTCGAAACCTCATTTTTCCATAGCGTTAGTGGGATCAATTTTAAATATAAATTTTCAAAATATGAGAATATATTTTTTAAAAAAATATTACATATTTGGAGTCTTGGGGTTAAAATTATATGTTATGTTCATTTTCATTTTTAGACCTAAAGAAGATACCATGATAAAAATATTATTTACTACAGTATATGTAAACTAATTAAAAGGGATAAAGATAAATGGTAATGGTTTAAAATAAAAAAAATAAAACATTAATGTTTTTCTTAGGTATATATTTGACCCTAAATAGCCTCAAAAATAGTAATTAACAATATAATTGTGAAATTAATTCCAACGCAATTTGGTTAGATTTAATTAATAAAATAATATAAACTTAATTACTTAAACCAACATCCTCTCAAGTATCAATACCACCTCTCAACACCCAATTCCGACTCAAAATCCATGGATAACCTAAAATATCATCTAAATACTCTGTTATACACTCTTCCCACAAATAATTTTTTCTGGTAATACCAATTCCCAATCACATGGTCTTTATGCGATCCTTCAAGAAGATGATTTTCAATTGGTAATTTTTTCAAAACACCTCTCTTATTTTCATTTATTCTCTTAATTTATCCTCATCTCTTTCAATCACAAAGGAAAAAAAATTCTAAAATAATTACATTCAAGAATTGTCTTTTTTAATTATATATATTATATCCATTTCTTTTATTATCTCATCTTATTTAATGAGATGAAACTATTATCAAAATTATTCCAGTTAATCAGCTCTCTAGATAATGATTTGGTTCCCCTTCCATTACCACCATCATGGATGGTCATAAAACTATTATTATGGTTAAATAAAATATTAATATGTATATTATTTCATATTTCATGTTCTAAAATTAATATATACTCATAATAGTATATAAAATGAAACTAGTTTGTGATGTTCATAAAAACACCGCCAAAATAAATAAAAGATTTATCATTAACATTATATGAAATGATTCATCCTAATTCAAGAATAAAAAATGATATATGGGAACATTTATACAACTATAATTTCATGAATTCTATTTTTTTTCACTTCCAGAGTTGTAATCCTATTTTATAAGAACAATTATACTGTTACACAAATAAACCAATCAGGAAACCAAGAAATTAATGCACCTAAAACCATGAAAATAATGAAATATTGTTAACAAATATGTTATAATATGTTTTAAAATCATATAATAAGATATTATAAATATTAATATAGTTCTATAATGATATAATAACAATATTTAACCATTATACAAGAGGTTAATTCATACACCACTAGAGAGAAGCATTAAGTAAGGGTTTCTCATCTCACTTTTTCTTCTTTGAAATATATGTGATATTCATCACTTATTTATTATGTATGGTGTATATATACTGAAATTTTATATAAAATATCATGAGTATATTTATATTTGTGGTAATAAATGCTTCATTTAATAATAGTTAATTTTTTGAGGCATACGCTTCGACTGATCACAAGGTGCTAAGGGAATTCTTAAGCCAATTTTCATTATTTGGGTTAAACTTTTACTTCTAGTTTATGTGATGATAATATTATGTGTGAAATTAAATTTTAATATATTATGATGTATATACACTTTTTATATATTACATCACTTTTAACTCTCATATTTCAATAATTTGATTAATTTTCAATTCAATTATATGATATTTATATGGGAATTAATTTTAAAAAATGTCTTTTTAAAATATCCCTTAAAACTCTTTTCCTTCCATGACCTTGATTTCTATAATTGTTTCCAAGTTTTTCAATATTCTCCAATGATAATTTCTAGTAACTTTTATTCATTTTTTTTAAAAATATGAATTGTTTATTTTTAAATATTCAAAATAATGTTATTTCAGACTATTTTGACAAAATATAGACAAAATGATTTTTTAAATTAATCATAATGAGCATATATTCCCACAAACATGTTGAATTAATAAAATAACCTTAAAAATATTACATGATTATTTTCTAAGTAATTGTTTTTTCTTTTATATTTGAGTAACAGTTTAATAATAATCAATTTTCAAAGTTAAAATGGTATCTTCCTCAATAAATTTTCAAGGATCTCATTTAAAGTGTTTTCATCTATATCAAGATCCATTATTGAATATTTTCCTTCATTGTGGTTTTATTTTATGAAACCATCATATATATTGTATTAAATGGTTTATGATGAGTTTGGATGGGGATGTACTATTTTGATAACATTATTATATTTCCTTCAGCAATGCCTCATGACAATACTAAAATACACATTTCACTCAATGGGTAACACTTATGTTTATTCTGAATTTTTTATTCTCCATGTGGAACACATATGCATGAGCATGTTGTAATAGGTAGACCTAGATATCCCTCCTAGCTTTGGGTAAAGTTTTTAGTCTCATGAGACTTCATGTTGTGATATTAAGAAACCTAATCCCTTTATGGAACATTGTGAACCATGTGATATAGACTAGGCTGTTAGGATTGACTCATTTTCATGTCATGTTATTTGTTATTTCCAAAATTCAATATTTTATTTCATGCTTTCATGCATCATATTCTATGATTATTTTATAACTCATGCCCTGTGAAAATCTATGTTTTATTTTATAATTCAAGATTTTTACCTTTTATATATATTTTATACATTTCAAATGTTATGTTTATGATAACATACACTTATGCTAATCCTATTCTTTATTATGAAAATGGTTGGACCAGTCTTATGTTTTACCTTACTCAGTATCTGAGATTACCCTTCTTATGTTTTATTTTCCCCAAGTTATGAGGAAATAAGTTAAATGAGATGTGTAGAGAAGAATTTCACATGGATCATTTTGATGACCTATTGTGAAAGTTCGGTATAGTGGGAGATAATGTTAATATTTAGGAGTTAGTTTTTTGTTAACCTAAGTCATTGTGAGTTTTTCCTAATTATATAAAAATAAAATCATAGAATATCTAGGGGTATTTATGTGATATAATAAATCCTTTAAATATGTTATTTTTTTGGAAAACATTTGGTCACATTTATCAATATCAATTATGGGAATGTAACATTTTTGTTCTTAGAACCAGATCCAGATATGTGGATTTTGGGTTTTTATAGTTTGTATTAGTATAGTGCTCAGAAATCATTAGAGAATATAATATTTTATTTTGTGGTATTCTTAATAGTTATATACATCATTATGTGTTTGTAATTATCACGTTTATAATAATTTTTGTGTCTTATAAACACCATTGGAAGATTTATGTTTTGAAATTTTAATGTGAATAACAATATTTTTTGGATAGATTAATTTTTGAGGAAATTATGTGTTTTTAAATTTTGAGATGAAAAATTAAATTTATGAGATAAAATTTGATGTTTAAACATAATAATGTTATTGGTGAGTTTGCTTCTCAAATTTATGAAATTTTATAAGGATTATAATAATATATTTTTAGGAAAAGGACAACCTGTAGGATGTTAGAAAAACCATCACGTCTGAAAAGGCTTCAAGAATCAATCCCACAACCGAAGGGAGTCAATGTAGCAGTGAGAACTTGGATATTTATTTCAGGGATGGATCTTGATTTTGGGTGTTTTTTATAAAAAAGGGGAGTTTTTTGAAATTTTAGAAGTACACGTCATGTACATGGGAGTACATGCCTTGTACATGGTTTCCATGGGTAGCCATTTACTATCCATGTAATAACTGAGACATAGTCATGTGAGGTGACCTAGAGAATGCATAAAGATGGGGCAGGTAGGGGCCTGTACATGGCGTGTACATTAAATGAACACACTGTGTACCTTTTCTTTTATTTGATAAATCGGATCGGGGTTATGTCTAAACCACATATTCATCTTCTTCTTACCATGGTTAGTCCAGGAGTGATCGAGAGCGATGATTCTTCTCTAAGCCACTGTTTATCTATCCAAGGTCCAATATGAACTCTGACAGGTGTGTTGGAATTGAATTGGTGAGTTATTCCTTCTTCTTGAACCTCTCTTACTTATTTCTCCTATTTCATGAGTTATTGAAGGTTGAATGTTTTTGAAGTTTTTTTATATCTACGAAGTTCTAGGTTTATTCAAAGGCTATTGTTAAACTATATCGATTGTACAATTTCAAGGTAGGTGGTTTGTTTTCTTATGTTGGTTGTATTTGAGTTTTATACGCCAATATGCCAATTACCCATGTTCTTAGTATTTCGGGTTAAAGAAATTGTGTCCTAGTTTATCTACCTTAGATGGATTGTTGGATTAAGGGTTGATTAATGTGAAATTATGTGTAATTTCATGTTTAAGGAACACCCCATGTTTCATTTTCCTTATTTGAATGATTAGGTCCGTTTGGCCCAGGTTACCTAAGTGGCTGACCTTGTTTCCTTACCTTGCTTGATAGGATACAACTACTTTCCTTTTGTTTCCTGTTAAATGCTTGTATTATGCATTGGAATTGTTTAGCTATGTATTTGTTGAGATTACATGGGGATACTTGATATCATTTATTCATGATTAAATTGCATAGGGCTATTTGAACCTGGTGTATTTAGACCACATGGGGAATTAACATTGGGTGCTTCCTCAGAGTATCTGTTATATTTCATGCTATGAGACCACATGTGTGATTGATGGTGAGTGATCCCTTAGAGTGTCTATAGATTACATTATGAGACCACATGGGGAATTGACATTGAGTGTGTAACACCCCATGCTTCCATGGTATGCTTTTATTTGAATAATTCAATAGCTTGCATTGTACCCAACTTCAAGTTTTAACACACCACAACCAATCAAACTAGCCGTTATGAATATTAATAACCATATTTTGAAATTTTATAAATTTTATTCTTCAAAATGGACTTCATTTTTGGATTCGGAATATCAAAATTAGCTTAGGTTGAAATGTTGGCATTTTTCTGAAAACTTCAATTTTTTGATGAATAGTGAAAAACATTGCGTTATTTTTTAAAACCGACTTTTTATTTAAATAATTAGTTTTTAAATATATTTAAGGTAAAAAATAGATACATAATACATATATATGATCAATTTAATTCATTAGAGTAATTTAATAACAAAATTAAAAGTATAAAATTTTATTGAATTTTTTAACTTCTTTTACCCACCATCTAGGCATGTTAGCAAATTTGTATCAAATGTAATTTTACCACTTCATTGAATTGAATTTAAAAAATCCAAGAAACACGGTTGACATCAGTAAAAAAATTTAGTTTAATAGGATGAAAATAATTTTTGGTGAAAAGTAATGTTTGACATTTATTTTCTTCTGTTAAAAGTAAATAGGGTAATTAAAGGTAAAAATGATATTATAATTACCCTAACACACGTCCTAATTCTATTTTATAAGTTTATTTCTACCAAAATCAACCTTAGGAGTTAAATATGATCCTTTTAGTCCACTTGGATTAGATTATGACTTTTATTATTATTTTATTTATAGAAGAGTTAAAATTGTTAAATTCAAAGTTTAATAAAGAAGTCATTTTTAATATAAGGTTATTAATTAGATAAATTCGACTATAAATATTCATTATAAAGATAATAATATTTTCTACATAATGGTATTTAATTTATAATTTTTTGACATTAAATACATAAATTTATTTATGACACAATAATGATGCAACAATTACCTTATCACCGAATGATTAAAATAATTAATATTATAAATATCCAAAAAAACGTTAATTTAAACTTTTGATGAATTAAAATAATTTTATAGGTTAATATGACATGTTAGGGGTTATTAAATAATTTTTTCCCAAAGTTATAATGTTTTTATGACTTTTAAAAAAACAAAAAACAAAATAGTGTCAAAATTTACATAAATGAGTTTCCAAAACAAATACTTTATTATTAATCGCCATAATATTCCTAAAAATACAAGGTTTGGTCAAAGAAAATATATAAGGTTATATATATCAATAATTAACCAATTATGGTTCTCTTGTATTTTTTATAGTTTGTTCATTAACCATTTATTATAATAATACAGGAATACATGTTAAAAGATAAAGTTTTTAACTAAGACTGAAATTTAAAAGTTAAGGTTAATATGGTGACCTAAACCCATATAAAACCTATTGGTTGAGGAGTTTTCAACCCATAACCACCTTATCATAGAAATAAATCATTTTGGATCAATTATAAACCCAATATTATTGTATAAAAAAATAATATTTCAACCCTTTCCTAAAGTGCCCCTCACCTCTCTTATAAAAGAGTACTTCATCTTCTCTCAAAATCACACCTCCAAATCCATTTCTCTTGTTAAAACCATTCTACTATATTCTCCCAACTACCCTCATGTCATCCTAGATGCCTTACTTTGATCATAAAGCCATCCTTAGGTTCCTTTTTGATCAAATCAAAAGGAAACACTCGAAGAAGAGGTAATAATTTCACCACCTCTTTCATAGTGCTTTTCTTCTTCTACTTCCTCTTTCATTGTTTTTTCCATAAAAAAATAATAAATTCAGTAACATATATATAATGTGATTTTATTATAAATATGTTACAACCTTGTTCATTATTATATCCATCCTATGAATTAAAAGTCACAAATCATGTGTACGTACGGCTTACCGTCTCCACGTCGTGGTGAAGTTTGTTATTCAAACACTTCATTATTTGGATGGGTAGAATAATGTAACAGCCCAATATTTTATAAAAAAATATTCTTTTTAATTTTATTAATGTCTTGTGTTGTACGCTACACCAAAAGGAGCTTGCACAACATGCATCCATGACTTCCCTTGCATTACACGCAATCGCGACCTTCCTTGATAGCGTGTGTAATACGCAATACCGAGTTTCACTAAACAACGATATGCTATTAAAATATTATTAAAACTAGCCGTTATGAATAGTAATAACCACTTTTTTAAAATTCTGTAAATCTTATATTTCAAAATGAACTTCATTCTTGGATTCGGAGTATAGAATTTAGCCTAAGGTGAAATTTTGGTACTTTTCGGATAACTTTCATATTCTGATGAATAGTGAAAAATTACTAAATTATAATTAAAACCAACTTTTTTAATCAAAATAATTAATAGTGATAAATTATTAATTTGAGTGGTTTTAAAGTATATTTAGAATATATTTTTACAATTTAATACAATGTTGGTCATTGGTTGTAATTTCACATTTAAACCAGACATAATCAAGTGTCAATCTTTTGATATATATTGTTTCCTAAAAACACGCTATTTATTTTAACAGTGGGATTTAATGATAAAATTAATTAATGCAACTTCTATGTTATGAATTTGGTAAAATAGATTTCATTTTTAAATTCGAAATATGAAATATAGCTTAGGATGAAATTTTGGCATTGTTCTGAAAAACATCAATTTTTGATGAATAGTGAAACTACTAAGTGGTAGTTAAAAAAACTGAATTTTTCATAAAACTTAATTTTGCCGCTTCTGTGAATGGAATTTCGAAAATCTGAGAGACACGGTTAACATCAAGGACTAAAATGTGGTTCAATGAGATGAAAATAATTTTTTGGTGAATAGTAACTTTTTACTTTTTTACCGCGGTTAATAGTAAATAGGGCAACTAAGGGTAAATATGATATTACTATTACCCTAACACATGTCCTAATTCTATTGGACAAGTGTAATTCGACCAAAAACAAACTTAGGAATAAAATATGACCATTTAGGCCCACTTGGATTAGATTAGGACATTTATTATTAATTTATTTAAAGAAAGGTTAAAATAGTTAAAATCAAAGTTTAATAAGTAAATCATTTTTAATATGGGGTTATACATAAGATAAATTCGATTGTAAATATTCATTAGAAAGCTAAAAAGATTTCCTACATGATGGTATTTTATTTGTAATTTTTAGACATAAAATAATTTAATTTATTTATGACACAATGATGATGCAGTAATTATCTTATTAATGAAATATTGACATAATTGATGTTATAAACACCAAAATAAATGTAATTTGAGATTTTTATGAATTCCACTAATTTTCTAGGTTACTATGATATATTGGTGTTGATTTAATTAACTTGGTTCGAACATATAATTCTGTTATGACTTTCACAAAAATCATATATCAAATAGTGTCAAAATTGACACAAAATAGTTTTTAAATCAAATATTATATTACTAATTGTTATTTTCTTCCTAAAAATTTAAGGTTCGGCCAAATGACTTATATAAGGATATATATATTAATAATAAACAATTTGGGGTTCGTTTGGCATGTTATACTAAGTGTATTAACCATATAGTGAAAGAAAACAAAAAGACATGGTAAAAGTTAAACTATTTAACTTAGAGTTAAATTTAATTGATAAGGTTAAAATAATATCCTAAACTTGTCTAAATTCTATTGGTTGATAGGATTTCGACCCCTCCCCACCTTATCTTAGAAATAAGACCCTTTGGAACCATTATAAAACGATTTTTACTTTAATATAAAATAATATTTTGAGATATTCCTAAGGTGCCCCTCTCCTCCCTTATAAAAGGACACCTCCTCCCCCTCCTCCTCACACAAATTTGAGCACTCAAGCTCGTCCAACCCCTGCCATTTTCTCCTCTCCACTTCCCTAGCAACATCCTAGAGGTTCTGGTCTTCCTCAAAGACCAATTCTAGTGCCCTAAGAGGAGGTCTCAAAGAGGCACTTCAAAGAAGAGGTAATTACCGTTACCAATTCTTTCATCTTTATTTCTTCTTCCACTTCTTATTCTTAGGTTGTTTCATTATAAAGTAATAACATCAGTATCACTCATATACTGATATGTTATTATAAGTATGAAACAACCCTATTTCACCATATATCCATCATACGGAAAAATAAATCACCGCGCGTGCGTACGTACGGAATACCGTCTCCACGCCGTGGTGTAATCTATTTTCCACCACCACCTTACATGGATGGGTATAATGGTGTAAAGAATAACTATACATAGTTATTACAACATCATATTGATTCTGATATATTGTATAATCCACTCCAATTCAATTCAATATTTATAGAAATGATATCATCGCTCGTGCGTACGTACGGACTACCGTCTCCACGACGCGATGAGATTCATTCTCCATGTTAACCATTTAAAGAATGATTATAAAGTATATATAAGAAATAATAATGAAATATATGACATTATAAAGCTACTGGATTTATGTATATATATATATATGTATGTCATCTACATACTTCCATTTCAAGATAATAAGGAAAGTAAAACAGCGTTCATGCGTACGTACGGACTACCGTCTCCATGAACGGTGTTTTTCATCTATCTGTTATATATATATATATATACTGAATATATATGATATATAAATCATATTTTATATTCTGGAAGTAAGTAAATCATGATATAATTAATAGTGATGTCAAGAACAACAAGTCAAAACACCTAAGATAAATGAAACGATTTTACCCAAAACGCTTCTTAACATGGAATTTACAAAAGAACGGGTAATATAATGTCATAAGTGAACCATATATGATATCATAACAATGAATATGATTCTTTAATAAGTCAATAACATGATTTAAATCATTATACAGGAGGTTCGGACACTTACAAAGCAAGTCGGACCTAAGGTAAGGGAAATATCGCAATCTCATTTTTATCTGAGATTGTTTTTACTTTGGCATTTACTGGGGTGTATTTTATCATCCACATCCATGTTCCCTAAATATATAATATTGTTTCCATCCACTTACAATAGTTTAAATCCAATTTTACCCTTCGGTGAGTTTTAGTAAAGAATATGAAAGGAATCTTTTGTCGCTTTTTCGTACGAGGTACTTTTTGACTTTTCCGACAAAAGTACGAGAAGAATGTTTTCTTTTTAACTTATACGACATGAATGTATTTTTAAAACATTGTTTACAAGAATCTTCCTTTACAAGTTTTCAAGTTTATTTTTAATCAAATTCTTTTATTTTAAAGTTGTATAACATGTTAAGAAAGGAAAAATGTTTTTGAAGAAGAAATGATATTTTCCTTAAGAAAGGAGTTCAAGAGTTTTATCAAAATTATTTTCCATCTAAGATAATAAAGGATTCTGTTTTTATCCCTAATATTACATTGATTTGATCATGTTGTGATGGAATTATTTTTATGAATTCCTTTACCTTATATGATTTGTTTTATGATGTCATGATGTTTCAAGAATCCCATTTTTATTACATGGGTTATGCGATGATGTATGATTTATGATTATGTGGCACACATAAGAAAGGATTCATTATAAGATGGGTGGGACCTATATCTCCCTCCAATGCATTGGGTAAAGATTTTATATCTCATGATATAGACATGGCTGAAATGGTAGGTTATACCGGTTCAGTGAAACAGTACTGAAACGAGGGTTACTCGATTCAGAAAGGGACTTTGTCCACTAAGATAGTCTTGGCATTGAGTCTTGACTAACAAGAAATGATTTTCTATGATTATGTGTGTATGCCACAAAGTTTCATGTTTTAAGTTATGATTAATGGGATTACATTTCACTTCTATGATATATCCCATGTTATGATATTATGAGCTCTTTTGCAGGTTAAGATTTCCAAAAGCTATGTATATGATGTGATTGATTTTTCTTTTGTTTACCCTTACTGAGCATTTGAGCTCACCCTTTTATGTTTTCTTTTCCCCAGGATATAAAGAAAGGTTTTAGGTAGATAAAAGGGATGACCTTTATGGGAGATATTGAAGAACTTTCACCACGATTAGAAGATTACGTTCCGAGTTTCCAAAGACACTAAACTATTACGATCCTTTAGTGTGTTTTTTGTTATGTACTAAGTATTCCGCAAATGTAATGTAATGTCCATGTACGTCAAGATACGGGTCTCTATAGTTGGTATCAGAGGAAAGGTTTAGTCAACCTTTGGAAACTAGGATGCGAAAACGTTAGTGAGATTCCTAGAGATATTTCTAAGGTATGTCTAGGGATGTCTCTAAGGATAAGTATACGTATAGGATATATTCCTAGAACTATGGTAATGATATTAGATTAAACCTAAGAAGTTAGGTATTGAGGATACTTTCCCTTTACTATGTTGTTTTCTCTAGGATGATTTTTGATTCTCACAAAATTATTTTTGTGTTTTAGTTAATGGAGGGAACCAAAAGGAATTCAGTTAACAATGAATCCAATGGACAAATTGGTGACTATGAGCAACAAAATTGTGTAATTCCTAGAGATAAAGATGTTGTGATTATGCCGAATCAATCATCGCGATATATGATTAACAAGGTGAAATTTAGTGGTATGCTTAATTCTTCAAAGAAGAGGAAGATAGACTATTATGCATGTTCGCATGTTGAGGAGCATAAAGAAAGGAAGATTGAGATTTCTAAAGAAGGGAAGAAGAACCTTGAGGAATACCTCAAATGGAGGGACCGATGTTATCTGTGTGGAGAAAAGGGTCATAGAGTGACAGACTGTTATGGAGTTCAATGTCTTATTTGTGGAGAACATGGTCATTACCCAACTCAATGCCCTGACCTAAAAAGTTACTTCTAAATCAAGGAAGGACTTATTCCAGGATAATCATTGATGTGGATGGACTGAAGTGTTTTGGTATTCAAGAATATTGTTGTTGAGGTACTTTTATGGTGTATTGAAATATTTAAGTATTGGTCTATTGTGGTTTTCAATAATTTTAAGGTACCAATAACTATGAAAAGTGATTCAAATATTTTGGAAAGTAGATGATAAGTGCATAATGAAAAGATAAGAAGATAATGAGATGTTTGATTTTATTCATGAGCTCATGATTGATATAAGGACTAAGTGATATCATGGTTTGAGTATAAATAATTTTGAGGATTTTGGTATGTGTAAAGTGTTAACTTTTAACTGCATTCAAGTTTTCACTAAGGTTCAATGGGTATTCAAGAGTATACATGATTATGGACTTTGAATGTTTGGAATGTGACCAACAAAACATATCTTATGATATATGGGGATCAACGATGATATTAAATCCCTGGTAATTGTTTTCACTATGTTATGAGAGTGGACTGCAGTATTATGGATAAGCCTAAAGATTGGAATGGATTGTGTTGGACGTAAGTTAGTATTGTTTAAGGGTAGAAATTTTTTTTTCGATATTATTGATGGGATGTTATAGTAATATAGTTTTGGAAAAAGGACAACCTACAGGACGGGCGACAGCCCATCGCTTCGGACAAGGCTGTGGGAATCGAACCCACAACCGAAGTGCGACTGGCCTTTATCGCCTACCACTGACCTACAGGAAGTCCCTATTTAGTAGAAACTAGTTTTATTATATTATGCAGTATGATATATGAAGTATAAGTCCATTTTAGGAACCATATATGATTAATCTCACTATAGATCGACTTATGTATATAAGTTTTGCTAACCTTTTGTTTGAGACAGAAGGAATGACCTGTCATTCTATCACATGATCTGCTAACACTTCACGAATAACAAATTCAACTTCATTTATTTAAGAGATGAAGTGTAAATTGTTCAAAGCACGAACAACAGTGAGATTTTACCAAAATAAAGTAAGTATTTATTCTAATTCAAATTTTCAACTTTAGGGGAAATGATCTTGAAAACCAAAAATGTTTCCCTAGTGATCTTATACCTGATGAATCAGATGGTACTTTATATCATCACAAATCTATGGATTTGTGATTACTGGCTTTTCCATAGCTATGTTCTCTACCACTCTCCATCAGAACATGATGGTTAGATTTCTCTTCCATATCCATATTTTCACCTATGTGGAAACCCAATGATTTGTTTATTTGGGTAACCGTTACGTTTCATACTTTTGTTTTTAAAGATTAGTTTTGATATTCCTTTTTACGATGTGGGTTTCTATTAAAGAAACTTTCGAATAGTAAACCATTTATAACCCCGACGAATTTCGAGGGCGAAATTCATTTTAAGGAGGGTAGAATGTAACAGCCCAATATTTCATAAAAAAATATTCTTTTTAATTTTATTAATGTCTTGTGTTGTACGCTACACCAAAAGGAGCTTGCACAACACGCATCCTTGACTTGCCTTGCATTACACGCAATCGCGACCTTCCTCGATAGCGTGTGTAATACGCAATACCGAGTTTCACTAAACAACGATATGCTATTAAAATATTATTAAAACTAGCCGTTATGAATAGTAATAACCACTTTTTAAAACTCTGTAAATCTTATATTTCAAAATGAACTTCATTCTTGGATTCGGAGTATCGAATTTAGCCTAAGGTGAAATTTTGGTACTTTTCGGATAACTTTCATATTCTGATGAATAGTGAAAAATTACTAAATTATAATTAAAAACAACTTTTTTAATCGAAATAATTAATAGTGATAAATTATTAATTTGAGTGGTTTTAAAGTATATTTAGAATATATTTTTACAATTTAATACAATGTTGGTCATTGGTTGTAATTTCACATTTAAACCAGACATAATCAAGTGTCAATCTTTTGAAATATATTGTTTCCTAAAAACACGCTATTTATTTTAACAGTGGGATTTAATTATAAAATTAATTAATGCAACTTCTATGTTATGAATTTGGTAAAATAGATTTCATTTTTGAATTCGGAATATGAAATATAGCTTAGGATGAAATTTTGGCATTGTTATGAAAAACATCAATTTTTGATGAATAATGAAACTACTAAGTGGTAGTTAAAAAAACTGAATTTTTCATAAAACTTAATTTTGCCGCTTCTGTGAATGGAATTTCGAAAATCTGAGAGACACGGTTAATATCAAGGACTAAAATGTGGTTCAATGAGATGAAAATAATTTTTTGGTGAATAGTAACTTTTTACTTTTTTACCGCGGTTAATAGTAAATAGGGTAACTAAGGGTAAATATGATATTACTATTACCCTAACACATGTCCTAATTCTATTGGACAAGTGTAATTCGACCAAAAACAAACTTAGGAATAAAATATGACCATTTAGGCCCACTTGGATTAGATTAGGACATTTATTATTAATTTATTTAAAGAAAGGTTAAAATAGTTAAAATCAAAGTTTAATAAGTAAATCATTTTTAATATGGGGTTATACATAAGATAAATTCGATTGTAAATATTCATTAGAAAGATAAAAGGATTTCCTACATTATGGTATTTTATTTGTAATTTTTAGACATCATATAAGTTAATTTATTTATGACACAACGATGATGCAGTAATTATCTTATTAATGAAATATTGACATAATTGATGTTATAAACACCAAACTAAATGTAATTTGAGATTTTTATGAATTCCACTAATTTTCTAGGTTACTATGATATATTGGTGTTGATTTAATTAACTTGGTTCGAACATATAATTCTGTTATGACTTTCACAAAAATCATATATCAAATAGTGTCAAAATTGACACAAAATAGTTTTTAAATCAAATATTATATTACTAATTGTTATTTTATTCCTAAAAATCTAAGGTTCGGCCAAATGACTTAGATAAGGATATATATATTAATAATAAACAATTTGGGGTTCGTTTGGCATGTTATAGTAAGTGTATTAACCATATAGTGAAAGAAAACAAAAAGACATGGTAAAAGTTAAACTATTTAACTTAGAGTTAAATTTAATTGATAAGGTTAAAATAATATCCTAAACTTGTCTAAATTCTATTGGTTGATAGGATTTCGACCCCTCCCCACCTTATCTTCGAAATAAGACCCTTTGGAACCATTATAAACCGATTTTGACTTTAATATAAAATAATATTTTGAGATATTCCTAAGGTGCCCCTCTCCTCCCTTATAAAAGGACACCTCCTCCCCCTACTCCTCACACAAATTTGAGCACTCAAGCTCGGCCAACCCCTGCCATTTTCTCCTCTCCACTTCCCTAGCAACATCCTAGAGGTTCTGGTCTTCCTCAAAGACCAATTCTAGTGCCCTAAGAGGAGGTCTCAAAGAGGCACTTCAAAGAAGAGGTAATTACCGTTACCAATTCTTTCATCTTTATTTCTTCTTCCACTTCTTCTTCTTAGGTTGTTTCATTATAAAGTAATAACATCAGTATCACTCATATACTGATATGTTATTATAAGTATGAAACAACCCTATTTCACCATATATCCATCATACGGAAAAAGAAATCATCGCGCGTGCGTACGTACGGAATACCGTCTCCACGCCGTGGTTTAATCTATTTTCCACCACCACCTTACATGGATGGGTATAATGGTGTAAAGAATAACTATACATAGTTATTACAAAATCATATTGATTCTGATATATTGTATAATCCACTCCAATTAAATTCAATATTTATAGAAATGATATCATCGCTCGTGCGTACGTACGGACTACCGTCTCCACGACGCGATGAGATTCATTCTCCATGTTAACCATTTAAAGAATGATTATAAAGTATATATAAGAAATAATAATGAAATATATGACATTATAAAGCTACTGGATTTATGTATATATATATATATGTATGTCATCTACTTACTTCCATTTCAAGACAATAAGGAAAGTAAAACATCGTTCATGCGTACGTACGGACTACCGTCTCCATGAACGGTGTTTTTCATCTATCTGTTATATATATATATATATACTGAATATATATGATATATAAATCATATTTTATATTCTGGAAGTAATTAAATCATGATATAAGTAATAGTGATGTCAAAAACAACAAGTCAAAACACCTAAGATAAATGAAACGATTTTACCCAAAACGCTTCTTTAACATGGAATTTACAAAAGAACGGGTAATATAATGTCATAAGTGAACCATATATGATATCATAACAATGAATATGATTCTGTAATAAGTCAATAACATGATTTAAATCATTATACAGGAGGTTCGGACACTTACAAAGAAAGTCGGACCTAAGGTAAGGGAAATATCACAATCTCATTTTTATCCGAGATTGTTTATTCGTAAGTATTTACTGGGGTCTATTTTATCATCCACATCCATGTTTACTCAATATGTAATATTATTTCCATCCACCTAAAATTGTTTAAATCCATTTTTACCCTTCGGTGAGTTTTAGTAAAGAATATGAAAGGAATCTTTTGTCGCTTTTTCGTACGAGGTACTTTTTGACTTTTCCGACAAAAGTACGAGAATAATGTTTTCTTTTTAACTTATACGACATGAATGTATTTTTAAAACATTGTTTACAAGAATCTTCCTTTAAAAGTTTTCAAGTTTATTTTTAATCAACTTCTTTTATTTTAAAGTTGTATAACATGTTAAGAAAGGAAAAATGTTTTTGAAGAAGAAAGGATATTTTCCTTAAGAATGGAGTTTAAGAGTTTTATCAAAATTATTTTCCATCTAAGATAATAAAGGGTTCTGTTTTTATCCCTAATATTACATTGATTTGATCATGTTGTGATGGAATTATTTTTATTAATTCCTTTACCTTATATGATTTGTTTTATGATGTCATGATGTTTCAAGAATCCCATTTTTATTACATGGGTTATGCGATGATGTATGATTTATGATTATGTGGCACACATAAGAAAGGATTCATTATAAGATGGGTGGGACCTATATCTCCCTCCAATGCATTGGGTAAAGATTTTATATCTCATGAGATAGACATGGCTGAAATGGTAGGTTATACCGGTTCAGTGAAACAGGACTGAAACGAGGGTTACTCGATTCAGAAAGGGACTTTGTCCACTAAGATAGTCTTGGCATTGAGTCTTGATTAACAAGAAATGATTTTCTATGATTATGTGTGTATGCCACAAAGTTTCATGTTTTAAGTTATGATTAATGGGATTACATTTCACTTCTATGATATATCCCATGTTATGATATTATGAGCTCTTTTGCAGGTTAAGATTTCCAAAAGCTATGTATATGATGTGATTGATTTTTCTTTTGTTTACCCTTACTGAGCATTTGAGCTCACCCTTTTATGTTTTCTTTTCCCCAGGATATAAAGAAAGGTTTTAGGTAGAAAAAAGGGATGACCTTTATGGGAGATATTGAAGAACTTTCACCACGATTAGAAGATTACGTTCCGAGTTTCCAAAGACACTAAACTATTACGGTCCTTTAGTGTGTGTTTTTGTTATGTACTAAGTATTCCGCAAATGTAATGTAATGTCCATGTACGTCAAGATACGGGTCTCTACAAATAATGAGTATAAGTGATGTAAATAATAAATATAACATTCTAAAGATTCTTTATATATTTTATACCATGAAATTACATATTATTTCACCATCAATTGAATGAAATTTTCATTCGTCCATACATACGGATTACCGTCCCCACGAATGCGATGAAATTTATTCCCAACCATAACAATTCACGAATAATTTTAATTTTATGATTAATAATAATGTCCAAGAACATAATATCATTCTGGATAAGAATAAAATACATCTTATTCATAATAAACATGGCTTATGTAACCTATCATATAAAGCAAAACGAATCAGTTAACACCCGAAACAATGATACTACTGAAATATTATTAACAAAGCAATATTAGGAGATCATATATGATATCATATTTATGTATGTGGTTATTTTATAATTTAGTAAAAATTATTTAACTATAATTTAGGAGGTTAACATACCCCCAATCAAGGAAAAATACAAGGTAACTTTTATTTCTACAACCTCTTCATTATCCGAGATTATTTATACGTGAGTATCTACTGGGACCTCTTTTTCATCCACATCTGTGATTCTTAAAAATGTCTGTCAAATTTTTTACTATTTCCTTGACTGTGTATTAAAGTCATTTATACCCATGTTTGACTTTTTATTGAATGTTTATAAAGTAATGTTTCTATCATTTTCCAAACAAGGTTCATTACGACCTTTTCGACAAAATAAAGTAAAGAATGTTTATTGACTTATACGGTGAGTGCGGATATTTGCCGCTGTTATTACATATTCATAGATTTCCTTAAAATATTATAATAACATTTTTAAAATAAATGTTTTATTTTATAATTATGTAACATTTAAATTATTTCAAAATAGAAAAATATATTTCTTTCAATTAGTTTTGTTTTCATCTTTGTCAACAACCTTTGATGGATTCTACACTTTTTTGAAGTTTATTTGTTAAGATACAATCTTCCATACAGTATTGAAGGATTTTTCATATGTTTAACTATGGATGTCTTATTTTTATACCCTTCAGGGTTTATGGATAATGTATTGACATTTCATATGATAGTTTTAATAAGAATGTTTATGTTATGTTTCAACCTTTTCATATGAGAAATGCATTTGACATAGTAAGTGATAGGTGGAGACCGCTAAAGCTCCTTGATGCATCGGTAGGTCTCATGAGATATACTAGTGTCTTGGAACATGGATTTGACATAATATTATTTTTATTCTTGGCATGAGGCCTTGACTATATGGTTATGATGTCTGACATTATGCATTACATCATTATGAAATTGTAAATTGATGTTACATGTGATTATTCCACTATTAGAATATCCATGTGAATAAGTAAATGGGATTAGTTGATTTATCTTTTACATATTTTGATGATTTTAAATTTTAAAAGGCTTATGTTTTTTTCTTATACATTTCCTTAAATGTTTATGCTTATTTATGAATGTTTCCGCTATATTTTGTTATCCTTACCGAGCACCAAAGCTCACCCCTTTATATGTCTTATTTTTACAAGGATGTGAAGAAGTATTTTCTGGTTGACCTAAAGAGATAATATAAGCATATAAGTGTGCTAAAAGTGGAAGAAATTTTCTTGATTTTTTATTTCATGATGTAATGTAAAACTTATGTATGTATCTAGTACTTCTAAGGCTACTAAATTAATCAATCTTTCATGACTTGATCTCTTGTGATCATGCCAATGTTATGTAATAATGCATAGACCCTGGGTAACAAGGATTGGGGTGTTATAGTTGGTATCATATAATGTTTAGTATAAACCTTGGAAGTTATATTTAGAAAAAATCTTATTAGAGAACATTACCCTATAACAGAATTTGAGGATTAGTGTGGAAGAGCATCCTAGAATTTTGGTAATGTAGAGATTTTGTGTATTTTCAAAGAAATAAATCATTGTATGGATACAATCAGGTAGGGGAGGATCTGGAAAAAATGTACCTAGGACTTAAAACTCTGAGAAGGAGATTCGTGCTTGACCCGGGGTATCCTGATACACGAAAACATTCCTTCCTTCATTCTTGGTTACGACACTCCCACATGATATGCTTAGGATAATTATCATTTTCTTTACATACCATTATGAAAGATTTATGAGTATATAACACCTCAAAAAAATCATTTTTATGATTATGGATTATATATACAAAAACTATTCAATTTATGTTATGTTTTTTTCATGTTTAAAATTTTGTATTGCGATTCACAAACTTATTTAGTGTATACAATTCTGTAGAAATGGTGCCTAGTGGAAGGAATGAAAACTATATCAATGCACATAATCCATGTATGGATTGACCACCTACTCAAGATAATAATAGTGGTGTTGGTGATGAAACTGTTGCTGTTCATCTTATCACTATACTGGAATAACTCACTCAGGTTATGAATAATAACCTTACCCATATGGAGCACCCTGATCCACAACCCGGAGGATCAATGTTAGACTTCATCAAGAGTAAACAATCACCAACATTAAAAGGGACTACAAATCCATTTGTATTTGATCAATGGATATGTTCCTTAGAGAAAATATTTCTTGATTTTGGGAGTAGCGAAACAGATGTAGTTGTCCTGGTAGTTTATCGCCTAACGGGAGATGCAGATCAATGGTGGAAATTAACTTTTAAAAAATGAGGATAAATAAGTATCAAATATGGAATGGATGTAGTTTAAAGTGATTTTCATAGAAAAATAATTTCCACATGACCATCGAGCGGATATGGAAAGTTAATTTCTGAGTCCAGGGAAAAAAGAGGACGAGATTGTCGCAATGTATGAGGGTAACTTTACAAGGTAAGAAAGTCATACAATAGATTATATACATAACCCATGGAGTAAGATTGATCAATTCGTTCATGGGTTAAAACCATTTCTCCATTGAGCATTAGTCTCATAATCCTTCTCATCGTACGAAGATATTTTCTCAAGTGCTTTCAAGATAGAAAATAAATTATTTAATTAATACGACTTTAAAGAAATAAAAGAGAAGAAGAGATCTACTAAACACTCAGGAAAAGGAAATAAGGAGAAGAAGGGAATAGTGGAATATCCATCTTGCGGTAAATTTCGGAAGAAACGCCCATGTACTTGTCTGATGGGAATGAGAGTCTTTTACAAGTATGGTAAAAAAGGACACCATGATCGTGATTGAAAAGGGAAGAAAGAGGTTGTCAGTGTTGAATGCTACAATTCTAGAGAAATGGGGCATTATGAAAAGAAATTTCCTAAGATCCAAGGAAACATACCTAAAAAAGGTCAAGGGATAAAGGCTATGATTATTCAATGACTACTGCTGAGGCTGAAGCTTCGAATGAGGTGGTGGTAGGTAATTTAATGGTTCCCTCAAATTTATCCAATGCTTTATTTGATTCTGGATCATCACATTGTTTCATATCTTGCTGGTTTTCTAAGAAGAATAGATATTTCCAATTTGATTTAACAAGGCGGTTAATAGTCAAAACTCTTAAGGGATGTATCATTACAACAAAGTTTTGTGAATTAGTCCCCATTGTGGCATATAAATGTTCGTTATCTACTGACCGACTCATCAAACCCATGATGGAATTTGATATAATCCTCGGTATAGATTTTATTTAAGGCCAAGAAGCAAAAATTTATTATAATTAGGAGGAGGTTACAATTTTTGATGATGATAAGGAGTACCTTATCTTTAGAGAAGAAACGTCACCACCTGATTCTTAACTAGATCCACCTATAGTAGTTCAACTAAATTCAATTATTGTGGAGGAAGATAATAAAATAACATTGGGTGAGGAAAGAAATGTTCAAATATAGGATGTTTCTATTGTGAAAGAATATGATGATTTGTTTCTAGAGGATTTACCTTGACATCCTCTAGACCGAGAAATTGAGTTTTCCATTGATTTAATTCCTGATTCAAGGCCCATATCAAAGACCCCTTATAGAATGGCCACATTGGAATTAGTAGAACTAATGAAAAACTAGTGGGATTGAGTAATAAGGGATTTATACACCCTAGTTTTTATCCATGGGGAGCCCCTATTCTTTTTGTTAAGATGAAATACGGATCTATGTGGTTGTGCATTGACTACAGGGAGATCAATTCTATAACAATAAAGAACAAGTATCCCCTACCTCGCATTGATGATTTTTTCGATCAACTTCATAGAGCTCAATATTTTTCAAATATTGACCTTTGATATGGATATCATCAGTTGTGTGTGAATATGGAAAACATTCCAAAAACATCATTTAGAACCAGTTATAGGCATTAAGACTTTACAGTAATGCATTTTGGACTGGCTAATGCACCCTCTGTTTTCATGGATCTAATGAATAATTTTTTCAAGGAATATCTTGATGAATTAGTAGGAGTATTTATTGAAGATGTCTTGGTACACTCAAAAAGCTACGAAGATCATAAAAATCACTTGAACACTATTCAAAAAACCATCATATGAAATTAATCATATGGAATCTTTAGAAAGTGTGAATTCTAGCTTTAGGAAATTTCTTTTCTTGGCCATATTATGTCTAAGGATGAAATCTCTATTGATCCTTTAATGACAAGGGAAATACATGAATGGACATTACCAACAAGTATAACTGAGGGACACAGTTTTATTGGTTTAGTAGTTTATTAACGACATTTCATCCGGAATTTTGTCTGATTGTCAAACCCATTAACCAAGATCACACGTAAAGGGGTTAATTTTTTTAAAAAAAAGAGTGTGAATAATTTTTTGAAGAACTGAAGAGAACATTATTCAATGCTCTTATCTTGACATTACCATCGTGGAATGATGGGTTTGTTATTTATAGTGATGCTTCAAAGAAAGTACTTGGTTTTGTCCTTATACACAATGTTAGGGTTATTTCCTAGGCATCAAAAACAACTATAAATTCATGAACAAAACTATCCAACTCATGATCTTCAGTTAGAATCTATAATCTTTTCTTTGATGATATGGAGACACTATCTCTATGGTAAAAAAATGCAAGATATATAACGATCACAAGAGTTTGAAATATATTTTCTCAGAGAAAGAACTCAACATGAGACAAAGATTATGGCTTGTACTAATCAAGGATTATGATTTCACTATAACACTACCACCCGAGGATGGAAAATAAGGTGGCATATGCTTTGATCAGAAAGGATCATGGAGTTTTGAACAAGATGAGAGTTGAAATGGATCCTATGTTAATGGGTCTAATAAATATGAATATGGGAATAATAATTTATGGTGAAACATCAATACTTTTTCAAATGTTTTCTAAACCATCTTTAATAGAAATGATAAAAAGTTATCAGACTGATGATGAGGAGTTTCAAAATAAAATTGAAGCTATAAACAATGGGAGATTGATCGACTTCATTTATGAACATGGGATTTTGAAATTTGGGAAGATAATTTGTGTTCCTGACATACATGATCTAAAAAGGAAATTATTGGATGATGCTCATAGCTCCAATTTCATTATACACCCTGGTATCACTAAGATGTATAGATATTTGAATGAACATTTTTAGTGTGACAACATAATGAGATATATTACTGATAAGGTGTCAAGATGTATGGTTTTTCAACTAGTGAAAGCTGGAAGACAACATCCTATAGGTGTCATGCAACCTCTTCCAATACCTGAGTACAAATGTGATGATATTATGATGGAATTTGTTATGGGGATACCAAATAATCCTATAAGGAATGATGCAATATGGGTCATTTTTGATCATCATACCAAGTCAGTAGATTATCTTGATATAAGAGAATATTTTTCACTTGAATGTTTAACAAGACTATATATTAACAAAGTTGTAAGACTTCATGGAGTACCTGTATAAATTGTTTCTAATTGTGATCCCCAATTTACATCA
The DNA here is from genome assembly GCA_963277665.1 of Viscum album. Lineage (NCBI taxonomy): Eukaryota > Viridiplantae > Streptophyta > Magnoliopsida > Santalales > Viscaceae > Viscum > Viscum album. The sequence continues at coordinate 645,350,626 of OY728127.1, forward strand.
TGATTCTAGAAAAGTCTTTAGAAGTCCTTGGATACTGAACTTAAATTGAGAACTGCTTACAACCCTCAAACCGATGGACAATCAGAACTTACTATTCAAACTTTAGAAGACATGTTGAGATATTTCTCACATGAATTTCAAGGTATGTAGAATCAATATTTACCCCTGGTAGAGATTTCCTATAACAATTTATTCCATTCATGTCTTCAAATGGAACCATATAAAGCATTATATGGAAAGAGATGTCACACACATACTTGTTGGGATGATGATGGTGAAAGAAAACTTGAAGTACTAGAACATGTTGAGGAAACAGTGGAAAAGGTGAAGGTTATCCAAACCCACATCAAGGAAGCTCTAAGTAAGCTAATGAGCTATGCCGATAACTGAAAGAAGGATTTGGAATTTCATGTAGGAGATCATGTTTTCTTAAAGGTAGCTCCATGGAAGGGTGTTATACATTTTGATAAGATGGTTAAATTGTGTCCAAGGTACTTCAGACCTTTTTAAATTCTTTAACGAATTAGAGTTGTAGCTTATCGTTTGGAAATGCAACCAAGTTTCTCCAAAGTTCATGATGTGTTCTAGGTATCATTGGTGATAAAATACATGCCTGACCCTACACAAGTAATCACCTATGAAGAAATAGAACTGGAACCCAATATGTCTAATTTTGATGAGCCTTTTAAGAATATTGATACCAGAGAACACGTGTTGAGAAACTGAATGACTCATGTGGTGAAAGATCTATGGAGAAAGCATAAGATGGAAGAGGCAACATGGAAACCCGATGCACATATGATAAAGAACCACCTGATTATTTTAATGTTTTAATATTCAAGAAATTTCAAGCACAAAATTATTTGAATTAAGAAAGAATGTAACACCCCAAACATCCATGGTATGCTTCTCTTTGAATAATACAATTAGTTGCGTTGTACGCAACATCGAGTTCGAACACATCACGACCCATGAAACTAGCTGTTATGAATAGTAATACCCACTTTTTAAAATTTTATTTTTCAAAATGGATTTCATTTTTGGATTCAGAATATCAAAATTATCTTTGGGTGAATTTTTGGTATTTTGTTTGAAAACATTCATTTTTTTGATGAATAGTGAAAAAACTATGTTATGTTTTAAAAACAACTTTTTATTCAAATAATTAGGTATTTAAATTTATTTTAGGTCAAAATAGATACATAATACCTATATATGTTCAATTATATTCATTGTACTCATTTAATAATAAAAATTAGATGTATAAAATTGAATTTAAATTTTTAACGTCTTTTACCCACCTTCTAGAAACATTGGAAAATTTGCATAAAATGAAATTTGACCGCTTATGTGAATTGAATTTAAAAAATCCAAGAGGAATGGTTGAAATAAGTATGTAAAATTTAGTTTAATAGGTTTAAAATTATTTTTGGTGTATAGTAACTTTTTACTTTTATTTACCATGGTTAAAAGTAAATATGATAATTAATGGTAAAAATGAAATTATAATTACCCTAACACTTTTCATAATTCTATTTGATAAGTCTATTTCAATGAAAATCAACTTTAGGAATAATATATGAGCCTTTTGGTCCACTTGGATTAGATTAGGACATTTATTATTATTTTATTTAAAGAACAGTTAAAATTGTTAAATTTTAGGTTTAATAACTAAACAATTTTTTATATAGAGTTATACATAAGATAAATTCAACTATAAATATTTAGTAGAAAGATAAAAATATTTCCTACATAATGGTATTTTATTTATAATTTTTAGACATTAAATAATTAAATTTGTTATGACACAATGATGAGGCAGTAGTTACCTTATCAATGAATGATTCAAATAATTGATATTATAAATATCCAAATAAATGTTAATTTAGACTCTTTATGAATTCCACTAACTTTCTAGATTAATTTTACATGTTAGGGTTGATTAAATAATTTTTTTTCTATGTAATAAAGTTTTTATGACTTTCAGAAAAACAAAATACCAAATAGTATCTAAATTGACATAAATGAGTTTTAAAAAAAATACTATATTATTAATTGATATAATATTCACAAAAATCTGAGGATCCCCCAAAGGACTTAGATAAGGTTATAAATATAAATAATTAACCACTCAGGGTTCCCTTTTATTTTTATAGCTAGTTTATTAACCATTAATTAAAATAATACAAGAATACATGGTAAAAGTTAAATTATTTATCTAAGAGTTAAATCTAAATGATAAGGTTAATATGGTGACCTAAACATGTCTAAAACCTATTATTTTAGATGTTTTATACCCAAACCCACCATATCCTAGAAATAAATCATTTTTGGGCCATTATAAATAGAATATGATTGTAAAAATAAAATAATATTTCATGGTTTTCCTAAAATGACTCTCACCTCTCTTATAAAAGGGTACATACACTTCTCTAAAAATAACACATGAAAAGATGTTTAGGTTGGGCAAACCCTGCTCAAAGATCCCCCCCTATACCCTCACATCAACCTAGAGGCCTTAATTTGATCATAAACACTACTGGAATATTACACTTTACCAACGGTACAAAACTGTTGGTAAAGGCCTGGAAACCGTTGGTATTTAGTATACCAATGGTTCTCTCAACCGTGGTCGAGTAAGGCGTGACAATAGGCCTATAAAAGTGGTTCTATGAAAACCGTTGTTATAGGTGTAAAAGTATAACTTATACCAACAGTTTTACAAACCATTGGTATATGTGTGTAACACCTCTACCAACGGTTTCTAACTATAGGTATAGAGGGCATATGCCAAGCCATAAGACTTTACCAATGGTTTGGTTATAACCGTTGGAATAAACCTATACCAGTGGTTATAAAAAATCATTGGTATAGCTTATATAATAGTATCTATAACAAAGGTTACAGAACTGTTGGTATAGCCTTATATAATATTATCTATACCGACGGTAACAGAACTGTTGGTATACAATTGCACAGCAGCTCCACAACAGCAGGCCCCTCTCCCTCTCTAGACCTATAACAACACTGAAACCCCTCTCCACACCTACAACAACACTAATACAGAATCCCCATCCAAAGTATTAAAAATTTATAATTCTTTCTAGAATTAAAAAATTTAGAAATTCAAATCCCATAACACCCATAAAGACAAAACACCTACATGTTATAGTAAATGCAATAACACCCATAAGAGTGTTCCAAATTTAGAATTTATTCCTCACTCAAACCACAACACCAACACACATAAGAGTATTCAAAATTTAGAATTCATTCATCACTCAATCAACAACACCAATACACACAAGAGAAAAAACCTACATGTTATAGGAAGCACATGGGATGTTTAGTCATGGCCTTGGGGTGAGTATCTTAAAACCAACAAAAAATATTGGGTAGTGTGGCAAGGATCATGATACCCATAAGATATAAAATGGTAGTGCTCATGGGGTTAGACCTAGGATGAGTTATAGGAAGGACTTGGGATGTTTAGAATCCTCTAATGATTTTGTATCCATGTTAAAATGTTTCTTGATGTGTTAGTGGGAAACATTGGCCAATCTCGACATATGAGATGGGTTCCCAGAATAGCCTACATTTTTTCATTGATTTTTCAATTAGAATAACATGGTATGTGGTGGGGGGTTGTCTAGGGGGTGCGGGGGGCTGTCCGGGGTGTGGGGGGGGGGGGGGTGCTGTCCGGGGGTTGTGTGGGGCTCTCCAGGGGTGAGGGGGGCAATCCGGGGGGTGGGGGATGTCCGGAGTGCATTTTCGGCCAGCGCGGTGACATGAATCCTCCGATTGACTTTCCATTTGGCTGAAAATTTCACAATTCACCCACCCTTTGTTTTCATCCGATTTCATGGAATTCTGAGGTCGTTCGGCCAGTTTCGACCACCCCACGCACGCTTATCAAGCTCGCCTAACACCTAAAAAACACATATTCAGTCGTGCCGCACAAACCACGAGTCCGAATGATGTGTCGTCTCATATTATACCCCGCAAATAATAATTAGGGGTTTTTTGTGTAATTTCATGTCATTCCAATGTCGTTCGACATGCATTTGACCGTAAAACCCATGTTTTGGTCATTTACGACACACGAAGTGCGTTTTTGGCCAGCGCGGTCACACGAAACCTCCAATTTACGTGCCGTCTGGCCGAAAATTTCAAAATTCACCGACCCTTTTTTGTCGTCTAATTTCATGGAAGTCTGAGGTCGTTCGGCTGGTTTCGACCACCCCACACACGCTTTTCAAGCGCGTCGAACACCTAAAAAACACATATTCAACTGTGCCGCACAAATCACACGTCCGAATGACGTGTTGTCTTATCATACAAATCATGAATAATAATTAGGGTGTTTTTGTTTGATTTCAAGTAATTCCGATGTCGTTCGGCATGCATTTGACCGTAAATCCCATGTTTTGGCCATTTACGACATGCATAGTGCGTTTTCGGCCAGAACGGTCACACGACACCTCCGATTGACATTCCGTCTAGTTGAAAATTTTCCAATTCACCCACCCTTTGTTTTCATCCGATTTCATAGCATTCTGAGGTCGTTCGACGGTTTTTGACCACCTCACGCATGCTTTTCAAGCACACCGAACACCTAAAAAACACATATTCATCTGTGCCGTATAAACCGCATATCTGAATGACATGTCGTCTCCTCGTACACCTCACAAATAATAATTAGCGTGTTTTCAGGTGATTTCAAGCCATTCTGATGTCGTTCAACAGGCATTTGACTGCAAAGCCCTGTTTTTGTCATTTACAACATGTTGAGTAAGTTTTCGGCCAGCGCGGTCACACGACACCTCCAATTGATGTTCCATCTAGCCAAAAATTTCACAATTCACCCACCATTTGTTTTCGTCCGATTTCATGAAATTCTGAGGTCGTTCGGCCGGTTTCGACCGCCCCACACACACTTTTCATGCATGCTGAACACCTAAAAAACACATATTCAGCCGTGCCGCGCAAACCGGACATCCAAATGATGTGTCGTCTCCTCTTACACCTCACAAATAATAACTATGGTGTTTTAGTGTTATTTAATGTCATTCCGATGTCGTTTGGCATGCATTTGACAGTAAAACCCATGTTTTGGCCATTTAAGACACACCGAGTGCGTTTTCGGCCAGCGCGGTCACACGAAACCGCCAATTGACCTTCCGTCTAGCTGATAATTTCACAATTCAGCCACCCTTTGTTTTCGTCTGATTTCATGGAATTCCGAGGTCGTTCGTCCGGTTTCGACCACCCCATGCACGCTTTTCAAGCACGCCAAACACCTAAAAAACACATATTTAGTTGTGCCACGCAAACCACACATCTGAATGACGTGTCATCTCCTCATACACCTAAGGAATAATAATTAGGGTGTTTTCATGTGATTTCAAACCATTATGATGTTGTTCGGCATGCATTTGACCGTAAAACCCTTGTTTTGGCCATTTACGACATATGGAGTGTATTTTTGTCTAGCGCGGTCACACGACACCTCCGATTGACGTGCCGTCTGTCCAAAAATTTCAATATTCACCCACCATTTATTGAAGTCCGATTTCATGGCATTCTGTGTTCGTTCGGCTGGTGTGGACCACCCCTCACACCCTTATCAAGCGCGCCTAACACCTAAAAAACACATATTCAGCAATTCCGTGCAAACCGCGTATCCGAATGACATGTTGACTCCGCGTACACCTCAAAAATAATAATTAAGGCGTTTTCATGTGATTTCAAGTCATTCTGATGTCGTTCGGCAAGAATTTGACCGTAAGACCCATGTTTTTTCCATTTACAACATGCGGAGTGTATTTTCAGCCAACGCGGTCACACAATACCCCCGATTGACGTGCTGTTTGGCCGAGAATTTCACAATTCACCCACCCTTTGTTGTCATCTGATTTCATGGAATTCTGAGGTCGTTCAGAAGGTTTTGACAACCTCACGCATGCTTTTCAAGCGCGCCGAACACCTAAAATACACATATTCAGTCGTTCCGCGCAAACCGTGTGTCCGAATGTTGTGTCGTATCTTCGTACGCCTCATGAATAATAAGTATGGTGTTTTCATGTTATTTGAAGTCATTACGATATCGTTCGGCATGCATTTGACCGTAAAATCCATGTTTTGGCCTTTTACGACACACCAAGCTCATTTTCGGCCAGCGCGGTCACACGAAACCTCTGATTGACATGTCATCTAGCCGAAAATTTAACAAATCATCCACCCTTTGTTTTCGTTTGATTTCATGGAATTTTGAGGTTGTTGAGCCAGTTTCGACAACCCCACGTACGCTTTTCAAGCATGTCTAACACCTAAAAACACATATTCACCTGTGTCGCGCAAACCGCGCATTAGAATGACATGTCGTCTCCTGGTACACCTCACAAATAGTAATTAGAGTGTTTTCGTGTGATTTAAAGTGATTCCGATGTCGTTCGGCAAGCATTTGACTGTAAAACCCATGTTTTGGCCATTTATGACACGCTGAGTGCGTTTTCGGCCAGCGTGGTCACACGACACCTCTGATTGACATGCCGTCTAGATGAAAATTTCACAATTCACCCACCCTTTGTTGTCGTAAGATTTCATGGCATTCTGAGGTCATTTGGACGGTTTGGACCACCCCATGCATGCTTTTCAAGCGTGCCGAACAACTAAAAAACACATATTCAATCGTGCCACACAAACCGTGCGTCCGAATGTTGTTCCATCTCTTCGAACACCTCCAGAATAATAACTGGGGTGTTTTCCTGTGATTTCAAGTCATTTTGACGTCGTTCAACATGCATTTGACCGTAAAACCCATGTTTCGGCCATTTACGACACGCCGAGTGTGTTTTCGGCCAGTGCGGTCACACGACACCTATAATTGATGTGATGTATAGCCGAAAATTTCCCAATTTACCCAACCTTGGTTGTCGTCAGATTTCATAGCATTTAGAGGTCATTCGGCCGGTTTCGACCACCCCACGTATGCTTTTCAAGCGTGACGAACACCAAAAAAACACATATTCAGCCGTGTCATGAAAACTGCACGTCTTAATGATGTGATGTCTCCTCATACACCTCACCAATAATAAGTTGGGTGTTTTCGTGTGATTTAAGGTCATTCCGATGTCGTTCGGAAGGCATTTGACCGTAAAACCCATGTTTTGGCCATTTACGACACGCGGGGTGCATTTTCGGCCAGCGCGGTCACACGACTCCTCTGATTGATCTGCCGTATGTCCGAAAATTTCACAACTCACTAACCCTTTATTGTTGTCCAATTTCATTGCATTCTGAGGTCGTTCGGCTGGTTTTGACCACCCCACGCAATCTTTTCATGCACAGCGAACACCTAAAAAACACGTATTCAATCGTACCATGCAAACCGCACGTCAGAATGATGTTTCGTCCCCTCAAACACCTCACAAATAATAATTAGGGCGTTTTCATGTGATTTCAAGTCATTATGATATCATTCGGCATGCATTTGACCGTAAAACCCATGTTTCGGCCATTTACGACACGTCGAGTGCATTTTCGGCCAGCACGGTCACCCGACATCTTTGATTGGCATGTTGTCTAGCCAATAATTTCACAATTGACTCAAATTTTGTTGTCGTCCGATTTCATGGCATTCTGAGGTCGTTCGGCTGGTTTGGACCACCCCACACACATTTTTCAAGTGAATTGAACACCTAAAAAACACATATTCAGCCCTACCGTGCAAACCGCACGTCCGAATAATGTGTCGTCTCCTCGTACACCTCACGAATAATAACTAGGGTGTTTTCGTGTTATTTCAAGTCATTCGGATGTTGTTCGTCATGAATTTGACCGTAAAACCCATGTTTTTCCCATTTATGACACGCCAAGTGCGTTTTCGGACAGCGCGGTCACACGACACATCCGATTGACGTGATGTCTAGCTGAAAATTTCAAAATTCACCAACCCTTTGTTTTCATCCGATTTCATGGCATTCCGAGGTCATTCGTCCAGGTTCGACCACCCCACACACACTTTTCATGTGCACCGAACACCTAAAAACACATATTCTGCTGTGCCGCGCAAACCGCATGTCCAAATGACGTGCAGTCTCCTCATACACCTCACAAATAATAATTAGGGTATTTTCATGTGATGTCAAGTTATTCTGATGTCATTCGACATTCATTTGACTGTAAAACCCAAGTTTTGGCCATTTACGACACGCCGAGTGTGATTTCGGCCAGCGCTGTCACAAGACACCTCCAATTGACGTGTCGTCTGGCCGACAATTTCACAATCCACCCACCCATTGTTGTCATCCGATTTCATGGAATTCCGAGGTCGTTCAGCCAGTTTGGACCACCCCATGCACACTTTTCAAGTGTGCTGAACACCTAACAAAGACATATTCAGCCATGTCGTGCAAACCGTGCATCCAAATAACATGTCGTCTCCTCTTACACCTCACGAATAATAACCAGGCTGTTTTCGTGTGATTTCAAGTCATTCTGATGTCGTTCGACATGCATTTGACTGTAAAACCCTTGTTTTGGCCGTTTACGACACGCCGAGTGCGTTTTCGGCTAGCGCGGTCACACCACACCTCTGATTGACCTGCTGTCTAGCTTAAAATTTTACAATTCACCCACCCATTGTTGTCATCCAATTTCATGGAATTCAGTGGTCGTTTAGCCGGTTTGGACCACCCCAAGCATGCTTTTCAAGCGCGCCAAACACCTAAAAAACACTTATTCAGCTGTTCTGCGCAAACAATGTGTCCAAATGACGTGTTGTCACCTCGTTCATGTCACGAAAAATAGTTTGGGTGTTTTCATGAGATTTCAGGTCATTCCGGTGTCCTTCGGCATGCATTTGTCCGTAAACCCCATGTTTTGGCCATTTACGACACGCGGATTGCGTTTTCGGCCATCACGGACACACGACACCTCCGATTGACGTGCCGTCTAGCTGAAAATTTCACAATTCTCCCACCCGTTGTTGTCGTCCGATATAATGTAATTCCGAGATCATTCGGCTGGTTTCGACCACCCCACGCACGCTTTTCAAGCGTGCTGAACACCTACAAAACACATATTCAACCATGCCCCACAAACCATGCATCTGAATGATGTGACATCTCCTTGTACACCTCACGATTAATAATTAGGGTGTATCTGTGTGATTTCAGGTCATTTTGATGTCATCTGGCATGCATTTGATAGTAAAACCCATGATTTGGCCATTTACGACACGCCGAGTGCATTTTCGGCCAACCCAGTCACACGACACCTCCGATTGACGTTTCTTCTGGCCAAAAATTTCAAAATTCACCCACCCTTTGTTTTAATTCAATTTCATGGAATCCAGAGGTCGTTTGGATAACTTCGACCACCCCACGCACACTTTTCAAGCGCACCGAACACCTCAAAAAAACATATTCAGTCGTGACGTGCAAACCACACATCTGAATGATGTGTTTTATCCTTTTACACCTCAAGAATAATAACTAGGGTGTTTTAGTGTGATTTCATGTCATTCCGATGTCGTTCGGCATGCATTTGACAGTAAAACACATGTTTTGGCCATTTACGACACGTGAAGTGCATTTTCGGTTAGCAAAGTCACATGACACCTCCGATTGACATTCCGTTTGGATGATAATTTCACAATTCACCCACCCTTTGTTGTCATTTGATTTCATGTCATTCTGAGGTCATTCGGATGGATTCGACCACCCCACGCACACTTTTCAAGCGCGCCGAACACCGAAATAACACATATTCAGCCCTGCCGTGCAAACCACGCGTCTAAATGATGTGACGTCACCTCGTACACCTCAAGAATAATACGTATGGTGTTTTATGTGATTTCAAGTCATTTTAATGTCGTTCGGCATGCATTTGACCGTAAAACCCATGTTTTGGCCATTTACGACACACCGAGTGCATTTTCGGCGAGCGTGGTCTCACGACACCTCTGATTGACGTACCCTCTAGCCAAAAAATATCACAATTCACCCACCCTTTGTTTTCGTCTGATTTCATGGCATTCCAAGGTCGTTCATATAGTTTCAACCACCCCATGCACGCTTTTCAAGCACACCGAACACTTAAAAAAATATTCAGCCGTGTCGTGCAAACTGCGCATCCAAATGACGGGCCGTCTTTTCGTACACATCACGAATAATAAGTATGGTGTTTTCATGTGATTTAAATTCATTACGATGTTGTTCGGAATGAATTTAACCATAAAACCCATATTTTTTCCATTTACGACACGCCGAATGCGTTTTTGGCCAGTGCTGTCACACAACACCTCTGATTGACGTGCCGTCTGGTCGACAATTTTTTCACAATTCACCCACGCTTTCTTGTCATCTGATTTCATGGAATTCGAAGGTTGTTCGGCAGGTTTGGACCACCCTACACAGGCTTTTCTAGCACACCGAACACCTAAAAAACACATATTCAGCCGTTCTGTGCAAACCGCACGTCCGAATGACATGTAGTCTCCTAGTTCACCACACGAATAATAACTATGGTGTTTTCATGTGATTTCAAGTAATTATGATATCGTTCGTCATGCATTTGACCGTAAAACCCATGTTTTGTCCATTTACGACACCCCGAGTGCATTTTTGGCCAGCACGGTCACACGACACCTCCGTGGGGCTATCCAAGGGGTTGTCCGGTGTCTAGGGAGGATGGTGTGGGGGGGGGTTGTATGGGAGAAGGGCCAAATCAAGGTATTACCGCAACATGATCGTGGTGTGACCGCGGTGTGACCGCGATGTGTTGGCCCGGTCCAGCAACATCTGCGGGGCAGCATCATCTGGCCATGATTCCAAATAAATCCTACATAGTTGTTCTTCACATTAAAAAAACTGATCTTTTGTTATAAAAAATGACTTTTGATTATGGATTGTGGTTTGATAAAGACATATATTTCATATTAGTAGATTTTGAAAGTGGTACTAGGATGTTGAAACTACTAATTGAGAGTCAAATTATCACACCCTAAATTATCACTGTGAGTTTTCATAAACAGCACACCTCCGTTGGAGGAGTATTATTATAAAAAAATGACTTTATTTATCAAATGAAATAATTATACTAAAGAAAAATTATTCAAGATATGAAATTCAATATAATTAATAATAATTAAGAATGAATCTAAATTCAATTTAAAGAATTCATAAATTAAAGAGGCTATAAGAGGGACTCTACCTCAAGGGGTGTCTCCCATGGGTGTCTGGTGGTGTGTAGTGTCTATCTATGATGTTTGTGGTGCTTCCGTATTGTGGGAAATGTGTATTGCATGGTCAGTTTAATAAAAACATTAGTCAATTAGAAAATAAACCCATAGTCAATAGAGATATACACAGTTTTGATAGAGAATACCATCAAAATTACTAACACAGAAATCCAAGACCAGCATTTTACTTTACCAATTCCAATTACATAATATATGCAACACCAAATTATGTTTTATGAACTAATCAATTAAAGGGATGGAAACTCCTCACAATAACCCATAAAATCTAATATAGTATCACTCACCTCCAAACCATTATATCATCATTAGGATTCCATATTTGGTTGAAAATAAAGAGTTATACTGAATTCAAAAATATCCATACCAGAGTGAAAAACCAGGTTCAAAAATAAAGAGTTATACAGAATTACAAAATATAATGGATCAATCATCCCCTGATCACCATCACCATCACCATTTTCACCATCATCCTCATCCTCTCTACCATCTCTTTCTTCTTCGTTGTCCTCATCATCGTCCCCATATTCATTGTCGTCCCCATCCTCGCCCTCGACCCCATCATCTCCCTCGACCCCATCCTCAGCCTCATCCTCATCCTCATCCTCACCCTCATCCTCTTCGACATCCATGTCATCAACATGAATGTAATTATCTCGACCACCTCTAGAACTTCCGCCTGGTGCATTGTATAATGCACCCATCGACGACAGAAATTTTTGACAAGCTGCGCTGGCCTCTGGTGGAAGTGATGAAGATAAAGCTTTCATCAGTTTCATAAATTCTTTGTCCCTCATTAGAACTTGTTCTTCCAAATCTGTGACCCAATTATCGGAATGTCTTGAATGCTCCTTGATTTATTCTAATGTGGTGGTACTATAGTGGATACCTCGAGAGGAAAAATACCTCATCAGGACTATATTTATACTAGGCAGGCATCGTACTCGACTAGAGTGCTCATCTCCCAAAACCTGATATAAATGATCGTGTAACCCAAAAATTTCAGGCTCCTAGGGATCAAGGGATTCTAAAGCAGCCTACTCAAAATATTAATAGATTAATAAATTTCAAAATATATATTAAACTTTGAAATAAAAAAAATTAAAAATTTCAATCTTTTCTTGTGTCGGTTCACTAACCACAGTTCCATCTTTTTTCCTTCTACTCGAGAAAAACAATTTTGCTCGAGGGATATGTCCCTCAATATTCAACTTCTGATTATGTAGTGACATTGAAACAATATAATGTGACAGTATAATCATATACTCAATATTCAGTAAATCACATAAATTAAGTAGAAACAATAAAAAGGGCAAGTCCTAAAGAAAACTTATAAACAACTATATCATACCAGCTACCTCTCATGATCTGACATAGTTGTGTGCCCCAAAGTGTGGAGGTATTTCTTTGAATCAATGTTTTTTTGTTATTTTTCAGAAGATTCCAAAATAATGTTTACTAATAAATTAGATAATATTAATTCAAAATATGAAAACTGTCATTTTAAATACCTCAAATTGGATTAATAGCTTAAATTTGGTAGTCTCCCAATGGCTAATCATTTAGCGATATTGCTCTATCGGGAAATCATCCACGATAGGTAATGTCTCCAACTCCATGCCCACTCTATCACACCATCAAACATATAGCTCATTCTTATAAGCTCTCAAATGCTCTCCTAGCTCCTTTAAACGCGCTGGTCATGCACCTTCGCCATCAGGGAAGTTATAAAGAAGCTCACACCAAATAGATTAATTCATATAAATAAAAAAATGCTACATTAAATCCAATATATTTTTTACCCATATTTTTCCCACGCCTTATCCTTTACTTAGTGTGGAAGATGTCTCCAGGAGAGAGGGCTGATCGGAATGATGTCGGAGTATTTGGCTAGCATATCCAAAAAACCCCGACATTCCTGCCCATATTTATCAATCATCTATCCATCATCATCTTATTCCACCATCAACTGTGTCTGGCAGTTCCATACCACATGAAAGTTAGTACGCCCCTCCCCCACCTATTATTAGTAGATGAATCTATTATTAATGAAAAAAATATCAGTACAATTTATAATAAAAATAAATTTTGATATAATTTTTTTTAGAGTTATATAAATATACCGGTGGTAGTCGGATAAATGGGCGTCACTGGATGTGCAGAAGCCGAAGGAATATCCTGTACAGGTGGAGTTTCCCTTAGTTTACACTCCTCATCCACATACTGTGTTGGAGCAGAAGTTGAAGAAGGTGGAATATAATATCCCGGAGATAATGAACCAAAAGCAAAAGATGATGGCACAAACGTCTAGCCAACTTATATTGTAAACTTCAGAGGCCAAAATATCCCGTGTGTCCCTAAAGACACACCAGGATAAAAATGGGGCTTAGAAGATACGTATATGGTAGGGGAATAATACAATCGGGTATGAACAATGGATCATCGAACTCTCTCACCACAAGCCCTCGTACCACTGACTTCAGTACCGGTACGACCAGATGGTCGTCTAACTCTGACACCACCCCCCTCCTACCACCAGCCTCTGTACAGGGAGAAATATCAGGCTCCTCATCGGATATCTCTCATCTAGGGGGTGGATCCTGAAAAAAAGTTTAACATAAAAGTAAACACATGATATTATATGTTATTGAAATATATATATTTGAAATAAAATACTCACAACAGGGATGTGTGGAGGAATGACCATCTGTCTCATGTGACGATTATTTTCTATCATCTTTTTCCACCGCCTCTCTTCAATGTGTGTCATTTCCTACAGTGAAAACAAATATGGAAGTAATTATAAATGGATAACAAAAGTGTAACCCAAAAAACAAAATATAGATAAACCATTCTGATAAAAAAACATAAAGAAACATAAGATTTATTGTTGTTTGAGAGTAAGTACTAGGATACCCACTTTGAATGATGTAGGTGAAACATGTAGGTGAGAACATGACTTTATGATCCTATATATTTCCCACCACAACTTCAGGTTCACAATCAACTCTGACAATTGAGCTATTGGACTCATCATAAGTAATAAACAGATTTCTTCCAATTGTAGTAGGGATAGTGTCAACTTCATCATCACCATCATCAAAAACATTTCCAGTATTAACATCAATAATAACACCGAATTTAGGATGAGGATGATCTTTGACATAAAAAACTTGTTTCAACATTGATTCCAATACATATGGTTAATCAGTGGCAAGAGTGTGAGTCATGTCAATAACATGAAATCCACAATCATCAATAAAGGTTCCTCACCTCGTCATTCAATCAAAAAATTGACATTTTATCATCGTGACTCGACCATGCGATTAATAATACAAAATTATTAATTTATCCACGACTCCATAATAAGATCCATTTTCAGGACGAGGACTATTATATGATGAACTGGCATAACAGTCTATTATGGCAGTTAGCATAACACCATCATGTAGTGTTCTCATGATTCTTGCTCGTTCAGTGATAATAAATTTGTATTCATTGATCACAAGTGATTTACAAGCACGAACCATGGTATTAGGACCAAAATCCAAGGTTCTTATTTCCTCAGAAATAGATTCTGCAGGAAAACTCGATACCTGAAATATAAACAAATAGTAAAAATAATTAAATATTATTTTTATTTAGTTATTACAGAAATATTTTTACCTTCAATTTCAACCATGTAGAAACCCTCTGCTATGAAAAGTCTCTTTCCTTCTCAAAGATAAAGAAAGATGCTTTATATATATCAATTATTCATGTTCCCTGTAGATAAAAATAATAATATTTTAAAAAATATTTAAAATTACATGAGATAAGATAAGAGATACATGTACAATTTACTTACACGATATACTCATCGAAAAAATCACAATTGAACAACACTGTGCGATGTGCCATCTCTCTCTCTTCAAGGATTAATGTCATCAATGTATATGAGCCCGGAATTCCTCTTTTCTGAGGAAGTGAGGGAAAACTAGGTTCAATTTTCCCATACTATTCCTCTTTATTTCTCATTGGTCTGTTTATTCTAGTAGTAATATCAGACAAATACATTGAGGAGAAATCCATACATTATTGATCCAAGTAACCGTTCACAATATAATTTTTATGATAATTCATGTTCTGTATATATGATTTCAATGTGCACATGTTTCTTTTAGTTGGATACATCCACTGGAAAGCAACGTGTCCTCCAAGAAGTATTTCAGTCGGAATATAGACAGTCAAATGCAACATGCATTTAAAAAATGATGGATCAAATATTTTCTCTAACTCACACAAAATTAATGTTGTCTCTGCCAATAGTATTTGCACGAAGGATTTGGATAACCTCTTAGCACGATGATCTCTAAACAAATAGAACAACGGAATAACTGAGACTCTTACATTATTGGACAAGAGATGAAGGATTGCTATTGGAATCAACTCATATAAAAGGACGTGATATTCACGAGTCTTCAAAGATATCAGCTTCAACACTTTTCTATTGACCCATTTTGATATATTGCTTAAATATCCATCAAGAACTTTAATAGTCTCCAGAACTTCCAAAAATTGATTTTTTCAGTAGGTGTCATTGCATAAGAAGCACATGGAACTTGCCATTTATTTTCACTGATACAGACATGATGCAATTTTGGTCTAATCCCCCAATCTACCAAGTCATGATGGGATCATAAATCATCTTTTGTCTTCCCCATGACATTGATAAGAATCAAAAGAAACATTTCACATATATTCTTTTCAATGTGAATTATGTTTAAGCAATGACGTAACAAGTTGGCTGACCAATACGACAACTCAATGGATATACTCTTCTTCTTCCAATTGTAACATGTATCATTGGAAACATATTTACTCTTTCTAGATTTCATTACACCCTTCCAAAATGAAAAAATGAAATATTTCAATTCATTAATCACATCATTTCTATACATACACTGAGGTGGATCGTCAGTCTCCATGGTATTGTCAAATATTCGACGCTTGTTTCTATATGAATGGATCAATGGCAAGAATCATCGATGTCCCATAAAAATAAAACTACAATGATATTTTAGTCTTCTCAATCATGTATTCTTCATAAAATCAGGACATGACAATTTCCCTTTTGTTCTCCATCCATACATCATTGCATAAGCATGAAAATCATTGATCGTCCACATAAGCGCAGCACGCATCTGAAATATGTCTTTCGAACATGCATCGTATGTGGGCACACCCACATCCCAAAGATGTTTCAACTATTTTATTAAAGGTGGCATGTATAAATCTATACCATTTCTGGGATCAGAAGGGCCAAATATCAGTATACTCAAGAAATTGTAAGGATTTTTCATACACAACCATGGGGTGTGGTTATAAATGTGTATGAAAGCTGGCCATGTGCTGTGCGATGTAAGAATCTTCCCAAATGTATTAAAATTGTCACATGAAAGACCCAATCTCACATTACACACTTCGACTACAAATTCAGGATATCAAGCATCAAATCTCTACCATGAAAATCCATCTGCATGCTGATCCAACTCTTCATTATTCTTTTTTCTCTCGGTGTCATGCCATCACATTTTTTACTGATGTTTCATCAGACATGAAAAGGTTTTGTAATATGGGGATCAATGGAAAGTGCCACATTACTTATTGTGGCACACGATATGGTGTTCCATCATCTTTTGTCTTCCATTGGGAGGTTCCACATTTGATACAATCATTTCATTTAGTAGTTTCCTCCCAAAATAACCTGCAAGCATTCAGGCAAGCATGATTTTTTTTTTGAGAATCCATGTTCATCAACTTACTTCCATGCCATATAGTGGTTTGAGGGAATATCTGAATCATCTGGAAGTAATTCCTTCAAGAAGGTAAGAATGTAATCAATTTCATTATTTTAAATCCCATACATAGTTTTCCCATGAAACAATCAGATTAAAAATTCCAACTTTTTCATTTTACCGCATTGCTGAAATACTGGAGTCATCGCGACATCAGTCAATTTTTTCACCCTATCAACGTCATAATTTTTTTTGGACGCATCATGTGTTATTGTATAAAAATATTGTTGGTAGGAAATCCTTTCCTTATCATGATGCCGAATATATGGGAACCAATCATATATTAAACTCTCCAATTCAGTCCTATCATTTAGATCATTAACATTTTGAGATTCCATTTTCTCTCCATTGTGATAGCACACATAATAGTTTGTTTGGAATCCATATTTGGTTATATGATATCTAACTGCTTCACGACTCAACCAAGGTCTTCCAACACAATTAAACCATGGGAAGTGTATTCGACCACTATCTGAAGCCTTGTCAATTGAAAAATCTAGAAGGCAGTTCAAATTATTTTGAAAATCGGTTGAAATCCGATCAGTTTCGTACATCCAGCTTTTATCCATTCTGTAAAAAAATTTCAATAAGTCATTTCAAAAAAATTCAATAACATTGAAGTTCAATCAAAAAAATATTTAGGTTAATGACAATTGTTTACTTTAAATAAAATCCAAACTGAGACATGAATCTATATGAGGATCACATTAAGAAATACAATAAAATACATTGTATATAAGAAAATAAGATACTTAATTTATAATTCCTATATTCAAGGATTTACCAGTAAGATATTCTAAGTGGATCAAGGAATACATAATCCTTAAGGGTCTTGTTGTGAGTACATGAGTTTTATATAGTAACTTCTTCAGGGAGATTAGGATGAGGATCAGGGGAGTGGCAAGGGCTGTCTCAGGGGGGTGCACAATGTCCAGGGGTGCACGGTTTCCTGGGGGTGGTGGGGTTGTTCGGGGGGTCGGAAGTGTACTGGGGGTGAGATGCTGTCTAGGGGGTTCGGGGTGTCCATGTGGGCGGGCTGTCCATGGGGGTGGTCAGGCTGTCCAGGGGGTAGGGGGAGTCGAGGGGGTGGGCGGGCTGTCCAAGGAGGTGAGCGGGGTGTCCAGGGGGTGGGTGGGGCTCTCCGGGGGGGGGGGTATGGGGTGTCTAGGGGGTGGGCAGGCTTCCCATGGGGTTGGTGGGGCTGTCCAGGGGGTTTGGGGTGTCCAGGGGGTGGGCGGGCTGTCCGGGGGTGGGTGGGCTGTCCACGGGGGGGTGGTCGGGCTGTCCATGGGGGTGGTGGCGCTGTCCCGTGGGGTCGGGGGTGTCAAAGGGGTGGGTGGGTGGGCTTTCCCGGGGTGGGGGAGTCCGGGGGGATGGTGGTGTTTGGGGGCTGGTGGGAGGCTGTCTGAGGGTGGGGTGGGTGGGATGTCAATAAGGGTGGGGTGGGGGGTGGTTGTCCAGGGGGCCGTGCTGTCAAGGGGGGTGGGCGGGCAGTCCACGAGGGTGGAGGGGCTGTCCAGGGGGGTCGAGGGTGTCCAGGGGTGGAGGGGCTTTCCAGGGGGTGGGGAATTTTCACAGAATGTTTTTTAGTGGCGTTTTTATTTTAGAAATGGTTTCACCGACCAAAAAATGGAAAGCATATAGTAGTGGTTTGGACCGCCATTATATCCTCACCATTTTTTGTCATGGAAAAAAACTACTGAAACAAAAAATGGTAAACAAATATTTACCTTAAATAGTGGTGGTTTAAACCAATACTAAAAACCCATTATGCATATATAGCATGGGTTTAAAACGTTTCTATATATCTCTTTAAATAAACCCAACTGCAGAATTTGCAACCCTGGAAGATAAAAACAAAATTCAATACATATGTTTAAAATTATATCCATATTCACCACACCCTTATATGAGATCATACAATCATGAAGGTTACCCACATGGTTTACTAGAATGTATAAATTAATTGACTATTACAGGAATATATTACATTATTTAAGCAAGGAAAACATTCAAGTGGCTATTATATTTCTAAGACATCCTTGGAAGACATTAATGAAGCATGAAGTGAACTCATTAAAAATTCTAATGATATGTACACAATCTAAAAATGGTATTAATATATGGGATTTTATTAGTAATGCTCAAATATGGATCCAAACTTATAAAGGAATAAATAAGTATAAATATGTTTAATGAGATTTTAGAATACAATAAAAATGGGATCTATTTTTATACAGTTCCAAATAAACCACTTAGAAAACAATTTACCTATTTTATAAACATATATTTATTAACCACTCATTTATATCATTAAAATATAAATAGGATTCATTATTCAAAAAATAAAACATTGTCATTATAAAAAAATAACCAAATAGTCACTCAGTGAGTCGACACCACCAACAAACAAATTAGGTACACTTTATGAATACAATGATCTCTAATTAGAACTTAAGAATAACTCACCCAAAATTCATTACCAAAGGAACCTAATAAATAACCTCTATAAATTCATAAGAAACTAAAATATATTAAAAACCAAAACTAAAAACTCTATAGAATAAAAGAAGATGAAACCCCATGATCCTAGGAAAATTCACCCATTATTAGGTGGAATCACCATATACGTGGTAGTATGTCGTACGTTTAGTTACAAATGATATATGGAACCAAATTCAACCCTAGTCAGAGACATCTACCAATCATGTATTAGTCATTGATTTAATATCAAATAGTGTGAATCATAAAATTATCCAAAATCCATAAAATAGGAAAAAATGACCTGATATTTCTAGATATTGCAATAAATGTAGAAATCAGAGGAAGTGGACTTCTATGTTTTTATTTGGGAAGAGCTTTAAAGAGTCTAAACTGGAGTGGAGAGTTGTAACCGATCGGATGTAAGAACATTGGTTAGGGTTCACCTGCGCGTCGGGGCTTCTGGAAATTGGGGTAAAGGAGTTTTGTGCTGTGCTGCGAGGGTGTATGGAAATCGGGATTATATGAGGATACCTTTCCCAATGGTTTGTAATAAATGTTGGGAAAATATGGCCTTTACCAACAGTTTTCTACAAACCATTGGTAAACGGTGCAAAGATTTTCTCTTTCCCAACTGTTTCTTCAAATAGTTGGGAAAGGCTTCACAAAACCAAGATTTTCCAACGGTTTTTACAAACAATTTGTATACAAGTGTTGGGAAAACCCATCTTTCCAGTAGTGAAAGCCACCTAAAGGAGCCCTTTTGATCAACTCAAAAGCAAACACATGAAGAAGAGGTAATAATTTCACCACCTCTTTAAAAGATCTTTTCTTCTTACACTCTCTCTTTCATTGTTGTTTCCATATAAAAATAACAGATCTAGTAACTAATACATACTATGATGTTATTATAAATATGGTACAACTATATTCATTATTCTATTCATCCTATGAATGACAAGTCACCATATGTACGTACGTACGGCTCACCGTCTCCACGTCATAGTTAAGTTTGTTATTCAAACACATAATTATTTTGAAGGATATAATAATGTGTATAACTAATTTAAATAATAAATATAACATGTAAATGATTCAAAATATATTATACAACATCTAATTACATACGATTTCACCAACAATAGATTGATATTGTCGCTCGTGCGTACGTACGGATTACCATCTCTACGAACGCGATGAAATTCATTCCCCATCATAACTATTCTGGAATAATTGTAATTTTATGATTAAAAATAATTTCTAAGAACATAATCTAAATATTTATATGAATCAAATACATCTTATCCATTAAAAACATGGCTTACGTTACCAATCATATAAAGGAAAACGAATTATTTAACACCTGAGACAATGATACTACTGAAATATTATTAACAAAACCAATATTAAGAGATCATATATGATATCATATTTAGGTATGTTGTTATTGTGTAATTTATTAATAATGATTTAAATATTATACAGGAGGTTAATGTACCCTCGATCATGGAAAAGTACAGGGTAAGTGTTAATTATGAAATCTCCTCATTATCTGAGGTTTTTTAAACTTGTGTATATTCTGGGACCTCTTTATCATCCACATCCGTGTTTCATAAAAATGTATTTCAAAACATATTTTTACTATTCCGTAGAATATGTGTTAAAGTAATTTATACCCTTGTTTGAATTTTTATATAATTTTTATAATGGAATATTTCCTTCATTTTCCAAACAAGGTCCTCTACGACCTTTTTGACAAAATTAAGGAATGAATGTTTTTTAACATTTACGGCAAGTGCGGCAATTTTCCACTGTTATAACATCTTCAAAGCTTCCCTTACCATCTTATAAAAAAATTTCAATATAAATTTTTTCTTTTATAATTATGTAAATTTTAAATCATTTTAAAATAGAAAGAGATATTTCTCACAAATAGTTTTGATTTCATCAATGTCAACATCCATTGATGGATTTTACAGTTTTTTGAAGTTGGTTTATAATGATACAATATTCCATATTTTATTGTAATTTTTTTCATATGTTTGATTGTGGATTTGTTATCTTTATACCATTCATGGTTTATGGATAAAGTATTGATATTTCATATGCTAGTTTTAATATGAATGTTTATGTTATGTTTTAACCTTTTCATATGAAGATGGCATTGGGCTTAGTAAGTGGAGGGTGGAGCCTACTATAGCTCCTCGATGCATCAGTAGGTCTCATGAGACAAACTAGTGTCTTGGAACTAACACATGAAAAAAATCATATTTTTAGTCTTGAAACGAGGCCTTGACTATGTGGTTATGATGTCCGACATTATGAATTCCATCATTATAAAATTGGTTATTGATATTACATGTGATTATTCGACTAGTAGAATATCTATGTGAACAAGAAAATAGAATTATTTGATTTATATTTTAAAATTTTATACTGAAGTTTAATTTTAAAATTATTATATTTTAGTCTTATACATTGAATTAAATATTTATTCTTATTTATGATAGTTTTCTCAATATTTTTATCCTTACTGAGCACCCGATCTCACCCCTTTATATGTATTATTTTTCCTACGATGTGAAGAAATATTTTATGGTTGACCTGTAGGGATAGGCTAAGGATATAAGTGTCTTCATAGGAGACAAAATGTTGTTGATGTTTTTATTTTGTAATGTAATGTAAAATTTATGTATATATCTAGTACTTCCAAGGATACTAAACTAATCAGTCTTTTGAGACTTGATCTATTGTGATCGTGCCAATGTTGTGTAATAATTCACCGACTCTAGGTACCTAGGGTTAGGGCATTACAGAGTGCTTCCCTAGAGAGTCTATAGTTATTAAGGAAAGACCATAGGTGTAATTTATGGTGAGTTCTTCCTCATAGTGTCATTGCCTTTTTATTACATTACATGGCTAGAGTGGTTAGACTGTGTGAGTTACCCCCAGCGTTACTATAAATATTGAATTTGGGATGCGTCTTCCTAGACAAAGCACAAGTATGGATTCGATCATGCTCAGTAGTATTCTGAGATACCTATTGTTATACTTGATTAAATAATAAATAATAAATTTTATTGAGTGTAAATAGAAAATATATGATTTTTTACTTTTGTGTACTCCCAGTTTGTTTGATGTATTTCCATTATTACCTGCTATATATACTCACTGATGGTTTGAAAAAAATATTGTTGTGGTTTCCTACTGGGATTCGTCTTAAAACCTATTTGGGTCATGCTTTGGGACCCAAACATATTTTATGGTTGTAGTTATAGATAAAGGAAATCTCCCTTCCTCATTAGGTAGTTGATTTTTGTGGAGATGGAGAGTATATGACCAAACTAAGGCTTGCGATGTTGCTGGGGTTTATTAGTTTTATTTTGTACTTTGGGTTAGTATTGTATTTATAGAATTGTGATGTGTTTGGATGTTTTCCTGGATATATGTGACAAGAACAATTTATAATTTTTCTCCAATTGATTTTTTACTTTCAGACGTCCATTGTTTACCTGTTTTACGATATTATTGCTTCTACAACTATTTATTATTTTTATTCCGCTATGCATACTCTGCCAATGAGGGAATAGTTTCCCCACAATCACACCCAAGGCCTTTTTTGCAAGTCGGAAGCCTCTGACATTCATGGAAATGCGCTTGAGGCCATGTGACATAGTGGGTACTGTGAACCTTTGGGCGACACCCAGAACTGGGGCATTATAGTCGCATTTCCTACCAATGGCCAACATGATTTACTCGTTAGTATTATTTTTTTCCGGTATAATATTTGATCAATTAGAAAATATTATTTTGGGACCATATTTTTTATCTAATTTTAATCCATTATATTATGAATCAATTTAGTGATTAAGTGATTAATGTCACTTTAGAAGATGTTCAATATTTACGGAATATTATATGATTACTTTAAATAGAATACTTTGATATTTTTTGAGGAATAATTGTTGATTTATATATTGGAATTATATATTATTTTTTGTGTCTTTATAATGTGTTATATAATTTGTGGAAACAATTATCTTTTCATGGAGATTATGTGATTTATGAAATTAAATTCTATTATGTGGCATTATGCGTGATTGATTTTTTTGGAGATGAATGTTAAAATATACCTTGTAAGACTATGTTATCAAATAATTTTCATTATAATGATACAATCATAGTCTATAATTGTTTTGAAGAATTTTAAGGATGATTATTTATCGAATGATATAAGTTGAACATGGTGAGATACTACTGAATTTTGGCGATTAAAGTATTTTTTTGAAATATAAAAGATTATTATTTTAGGGAATTATATTATATTTTTCCTAATGTTTTATTTTGTAAAATTCCTAATGATAAAGGGAATTTTTAGCCATACTTTTTGATTTTTTGTGTTCCATAGAAATTAATTTTTATGCTTTAGGGTATGAAAAATTATTCTTAAATACCTATCATTAAGAGAAAATATAAGGATGAAATTATTCTTTTAAAATAAGTATATTTAATTATGTTCTTAGTCTAGTTAGTAAAATAATTCAACAACTCTATAAAAATGATTTTGAAAAAAAATATGATCTGATAAATTTTCCAGTAGAGAAATAATTTTCCTTTCAATCAATAAAAAATTTATGCTTTGAGGGTGGTTAACATTCCCATGAACATGTTATATATCAATTAACATCAAGATATGATAGTTAGTTTCTCTTCCATGTCAATTTTTTCTTACATGGAACCATAGTATGTGTTATCTCAGGTGACCATCATACATTCATTTCTCTCTTTTCAAATGAAAGTTTTATAAAACCTAGTTCGGATGTGGGATTTAAAAAAACATATATTGAAATTTAAAACTGATTTTATTTATATCAAAAATTCAAATGGAAAGGGATACATTGGGGGGAGGGTAATGTTACATACTAATATTCAAAAACAAAAAATTATTTTTAATACCATACAAGATACATCACATCGAGCATAAATAAATAAATAAATAATATTAACTAAATGTGACAATTTTGACCTATCTGTTAGAATAAAGATAATGAATGAGAATAACTAAATTATGAAAATATAGTTCAATTTTTTTATCAATTTAATTAATTCATTATAATTAATTAGAACTCAATAAAAACATATTGTATATAAAGCGTGTTTTTTAAATTTAAAAACTAATTTATTTCCCCAATTGAATTTTATCTTAATAAATAAAATTAATCACCATTATGGAAATAAAATAATGAAATTTATATTTTATTTATTCAATAAAAAGTTTTTATACTATTCAAATAAGTTTGACAGGATAATGATAAGTTCAAATTAAATTTTAATCTTAAAAAGCTATATTTTTCTAAGGGGAAATTTTTCCCCATTTTAATGTCGTACCTGACATAAAACTAAATTATGAAAATTTTAATTTTTTTATTAAATAAAATTTATTATTAAAATAAGTATATAAAAATTATCTTATGGTGAGTGTTTTGAATTTTTCTAATAATTTTTATTTTTTGGTGAATGGAGAAAACTATTGGATTTAAATTGATAAAAGAATTTTCACACAAATAATTTATAATGATAAATTATATATTAATTTACTTTTCAAAATATAATTAAATAGATTATACATCCATAAAAAAAATTTATGTCATTTTAATCAATTTCACATTGAAATTAGAAATAACAAAATTTCATAATTTTGAAATTTTTCACTTAAAAAAATAGTTCTCCCATTTCCACTATGGGATAAATTTTATATATAAATTTTAAAAATATGTGAATTGAATATTTTAAAATAGATTAAATATTTCAATAATTAGTTATAGATTTATTTTTAATTTCATTATCAATTTTATAAATATAAAATTTAACATGGTGAAAAATAAATTACCACAGTATATACAAAATAATGAAAATTGTTAATGTTTAAAGGTAGAGTATTATAATAAAAACAATTGAAAATTTTATGGGTATTATAGGTATTTCTAGACACTTAAAACCCATAATATCATTAATTAACATTATAATAAGTTGAAATAAATGACATCGCAATGTGGTAGGATTTAATTTTAAAGTAATCATTTTTAATAACTTAAACCCACTCACATAAGGAATTAATACCACCCCTCACCACCCCATTTTGACTCACAAGACATGAAGATCCTAAAATATATTACAAACCGTATCCTATACACTATCACCTTGTCTAGGGGGTCTTTTTTTCACCAAAACACTTATTTTATGGTCTTTAAGAAATCCATGAAGGTAGTCATATTCAAGAGGTAATTTACTAAAAACACCTCTCTTACTTTCTTTTAATCTTATGCATTATGCTCATATCATTAATCCGTAAAGGTTTCATAATTATATATTAATTTATAGAAGGTAATATTATTTTTATAATGTAATATCTTATATCAATCCCTTTTATTAAGTCTACTTATTTAATGGAAGAAACTACTTTCCAAATTATGTCGGTATATCATCTCGGTAAATAATGATTTTGTTCATCTTCCCTTTACACCTTCATGTATGGTCAGAAAACATTTATTATGGTTAAATAATATTTTATTAATATTATTATAACCTATTTTATGTTTTGGAAAAAATAAATAGAAATAATAGTAAATAAAATGAAACTAGTTCTTGATGTTTGAAAAAATTCCAAAATAAACCAAAAAAATTATCATTATCAATTTATCAAATTAATCATTCTCATGTATGAAATAAAATGGAATGTGGATAAAATAAACACATGTTTGAAAATTATTACTATTTAATTAATCTTATGTAGTTGTAATCTCATTTTACAAGAACATCAATAATTTTACTCAAATGAACTCATAAGGAAACCATGAAATGAATGCACTAGAAACCCTGATAATAATAAAATATTATTAATTAATAGGTAATAATATGTCATAGAATCATCACATATGTTATTATAAAAATTAATTTAGTTATTAAATTAGTTTATAATATTGTTTAACTATTATACATGAGTTTAATGTATACACCACTAATAGGAAGCGGGAGGTAAGGGTTTCTCGTCTCAGTTTTACTTATGTGAGATATAGGCCTTATTCACAACATATTTGTTTCGTGTGGGTTATATATATTCTATTTGATATATAATATCAATAATATAATTATATTAATGGTACTAAATAATTAATTTTATTATAATTACTTTTTTTATCCATTTGATTCGATTGATCACAAAGTGGTAAGGGAATTCTTTACCCAATTTTCATTCATCTGGTTAAACGTCTACTTCTTATTTATGTGGTGATAAGATTATGTGTGAAATTAATATTTAATATACTGTTTTTACACTTATTTTATGTTACTTTTAGTGAATACTAATATTTTATTCATTTTATTAATTCTAACTTCAATGATATTATATTTTTAAGGGACATTCTTGTAATGATTGTCTTTTTTAAATTTATCTTAGAATTATATTTTATTTCATGACCATTTTTTTAAATTGTTTAATTTTTTTTTAATACTCTCATAATATTATTTAATTTAATTTATACTCATTTATAACTGTTTTTTAAAATGGTATTATTGTATATATTTTTGTTTCCTAAACAATGTTTTTAGACTTTTTCAACAAAATATGAAAGGAATTGTTTTTTAACATATATTGAGGGAGAAGAATTTTCTACTTCCATATATTATTAGTAATTTAAAATATAATTTACATGTTTAATTTATTATTTTGAAAGAAAATGTTTAATTTTTATATTTCCCAGAAATTTAAACAATAATTACTTTTTAATGTGATAAATTGTATCTTCATAAATATTATTTCAATGGTGTCATTTAATATTTTTCATATATATAAACATTAATTATTTAATGCTTTCTATAATTGAGTTTTATCTATTATGATATCATATTCCATATTGTATTACATTCATTAGGATCGGTTGGAATTATGATATACTATTTTGATACCATTGTTATACTTCCTTTGGTTGTTCCTCATGACAATATCACAATGCCCATTTCATTCAATTGGTAATATTTATAATTATTTTGTAAAATTGGATATTCATTTGGAACAAATATGACTGGTCATATATTAATGGGTGTGACTAGATATAACTACAATGACTTAGCTAATGTTTTAGTCTTATAAGATATCATGTTGAAATATGGAGTAAACCTAATTCCATTTTGTGAATTCTCCCACCATGTGATATAATCTTGGATGTTATCCTTGAACCAATTTTATGCAATGTTATATGATATTTCCATAGTTCATTGTTTTATTTTATTCTTTAATGTATCATGTTCTTTGATTATTTTATTACTCATGTCTTATGAATATCCATTTTTTATTTTGTGACTCTAGATTTTGACCTTTGTTATACAATATACAATTTTCAAATCTTAATTTTATGATCACATACCCTTATGCTCATATTATGATTAAATATGATCATGGTTTGATTACTCTTATATGGAACCTTACTATGAATCTGATCTCACACTTCTTATGTTTTCATTTCTGCATGTTATCAGAAAATACGTTAACTGTATTGTGCAAACAATGATTTCACATAGATTATTTTGATAACATATTGGGAATGATGGGTATTGTGTGATATAATGATTTTATTTATGATTTTATTTATTATGAACCTAGGTTGTTATGATTTTATACTAATTCACTAAAACTCAAAACCTAAAATATTTTTGGGAATATAAGTTGTCCAATATTTCATTTTAATGTTTTAAGCTTTTTTAGAAAGATTTGTCAAATTTATCATTATCAATGTTAAGAATGAAATGTTAATTTTTTTTACATAATTTAAAAGTTAATATTTTGGGGTGTTATAGTGGAATTTTATCATTAGAGCCAAAAAGTTACATGCTGAAATTAGATGCTTCAATAACTATGGGTTTCATACTATAAGCAAATAGAATGATGTTTATTCACACTATAGATGATTTTTCCTATGAATCTGATGCAGTTCCATTGATATTGAATTGTTACATGACTATAGATTCATCTTTCATGACTGGAATATTTGATATTACTGTATCAAATTAGATCACATTGACTCATATTGAGAATTTTCTAAACCTTTCTATAGAAGACATGTCTTATGTGATTGATATTTCTACACTGATTAGAATGACCAATTACCAGGGTCTTTGATGATCCTCTTGTATCTTTTCATTATCATATATTGATCTCACATAGTCATTATGGGTTTTAACATGATGTTTTTATATTTTATTCTCAGTGGGGATATGATGATTTCCCATAAAATCTAGATAAACTGTTATCTAATTCTGGTATGCTTCAAAGTGCCTCATGGTGTATCACTTGTATTCCATGAAGAATGGTACTATATATAGAGTATATCCATTACTCATCTTCCAAATTAGTGTTGAGTAAAATTTATTTTTTATTTTGATTAGGAGAAATAATATTTAATAGGTGATATTCATTTAGTGGTCATCGATTTTCCCAATTTTATTAAATCTGAATTATCTAGTTTTCCATATGTATGATAGGTAGAGTGCTTTATTTACATTATACTAGGTAACCAACCCTAATATATTACATCACAAAATATAGAAATACCTAAAAATAAAGATATTAAGAGTCAATTTGATAATTTTTTGAGAAAGTCTTTCAACACCAATGTGAGACACCTTTGGTAGTGCCTATGATTTTATTATAGAATGAATATGGTAAAATTATCATTTTCATTTATTAATTAAAAATAAACTGAGTTATAGTAAATAATAATTTATCAATGCCTTAGAGAGATTATTTGTTTGATCAACTGAAAGGGGTGATGTAGTTCTTTAGTATTTTTCGTCGATATAGTTATCACCAGTTTGGAATCAAAGAATATGACATTTTGAATACAGCTTTATACCATTGGTATAGAAATTATTATTATCCTACTATACCATTTTTCCTAAAAAATGCTCTAGATGTTTTTATGGATATGATAAAAATGATATTCAATTAGCATATTGAATCATATATAGTGGTATTATAGGTTGAAATCTTATTTTACTCTATAACTGTTAAATCTCATGTGCATTATTTGAAATTATTTCCATTAACTTTGAGATATTTATTAAAATATGAAACTATATTGAAATGTGACTTCCTGATTTAGGATGTTTTGTTCTTGGGAAACATACACTTAGAATAAGGTGTTATAGTTGATCCAGAAATGTTAAAGGATATATTGACATTGGATCAACTATCTAATGTTTTCATGATTACAATCTTCTTTGGATACATAAGTATTATAGTCAGTTTTTCAAAAATTATTTAATTTCATTTATAAAATATCTAATCTTATAATAAATGGGATTAATTTCTTAAGGAACATTAACTATAAAAATTATTCTGAGGAGTTGAAGAACATTTTGTCTTTTATAATAGTTTTGTCTCTTTTGGAGACCAACCAGGGATATGTTCCATTTTATTATTCATAATACATGGGTTTGGGATACATTATCATGAAAGGTGATCACATGGTTTCCTATGGTTTCAGATTTCTCAAACCACACAAGAATAAGTATCCTACTCAAAACCATGAACTGATAGTTGTGATGGATTCACATAAGATCTGTAAGAATTAAATTTTTAGATAATTTTTACCATTTATTTCAATCATAAAATATAGTTATACATGCTATCATAAAAATATTTGATTATATGTTAGATATGGTGGGTAGAGTACCTTATATCATTTTATTTTGAATTTTCTTACACCCTTTGAAAGGGGATCATCATTGATGATACATTGAACAGGTATCATATATACAAGTCCTTGAATGAATCATTAGAATAATGGAATTTACTATCTCTAATTGTTCATTTTCATTTTTAATTTTGGAAGGATGATACTGATTTAGTGTTGGAAAGTTTCGAGTTGACATCCTCAATTATATATATGTATCTACGAGAGAACAACCAGATAATGTGATTCATGGAATCAGACACTCTCTTCACGGTGGGGATATCATCAGTGATGGGTCACTCTCCTCATATTTCATTCAAGGTTTCCAAAACTGGTACATCATACATTTTCCTATGATTAATTTTTTGATGGGTGATTTCCATAATACCCAGTGAGAAGTGAACTATGGAACCATGAAGATGTTCTATGTCAGGTGAAAACAATTTTGGTTTCCATGTATGAAATGAGATATTGTCGATGTTGTTTCATATTGTATTAAATTCCAGTACCTCAAGGCTAATCACTAGAATCTTTCATGATTGCTTCATCACCTTTATATCATGACATTGAAGTTTGATAAAATTTTTAAGTATTTCATATTTGGGTTTCCTCAAAACCCTTGAGGAATGAATGTGATATGTTTAGTGAATGAGTAGCTAAAATAAGTGGATCCCTTTTTCTGCTTCAGGATAACACCAATGTTGATGACTTTTGAAGCTTGTATGTAAAATAGATCCTATAATTTGATGAAGTTCCATCTATTATAGTTTCTAACAGGGATCCACATATTGAATATTCTATTTATAGATGCCTCCAAGAGGAAATGGAATCTTAAGTGAGTTTTAGCACAAAAAATCATCCATATATGGATGTCAAAAATGAATCATAAATATATATTTTTGGAGACATTCTTCATGTTGGTGTTCTTGATTTTTGTGGATATTAGGAAATACACATAGCATTGGTCATGTTTTTATAGTATAACAATTACCAATATTCCATAAGGGTGGAACCTTTAAGTCCATTTATGGTTTCTTCTGAATATGTTTATTACATTGGTAATAGATTGGTGAAACATCCTTTATTGGACCTTATTTTCTACAAAAGATGATGGAAAATATTCATTTGATTAACATATAATGGTAATGAGGAGAAGGATCTATAAATATTATATTGACCATAGTATATATCCTTTGAAGTTTGTGCTAGTTACCAAGTATTCCTCAATGATTCACATTGGATGGGTTAACATTGGATGGGGAAATAAGTAATGTTTTCTTTGATATATGTGTGACCATTTTTGGTTGTTGAAATAACTAGTAAGGTGGAATTCCATTTATCTTCACCAACATGGATGATGGAAATTCCTAACGTGGATAAAATGTCATAGCTCGGAAAGTATCTCTATGAAAAATCTAATGTTTTCAGTTGGGTGGACCATGGTGTGGAGTCTTATCTTTCTATGTCTGAGAAACCTATCTACATTATTAATTCAATGATGATAGTTCTTCATGAAATGTTCAATCCTTTTGATTTAGTACATTGGAAACAAATTTTCAATTCACATGAGATGTGGGAGTGTAGGTAATTGATATAAGAGTAAATTTATCATATATTTGATATGGAGGCTACATGATAGGATTATTTTGGGGAATAAAGTGTTTATGATGGGGAGGTTGTAACATCAGGTTACACTATTTCAGGTCCAACGTGAAATTTCTTTGATCACCCATTTTTTAGTCATTATTGGTGTCATTAAAAGGGATTTTCAAAAAAAATATTTTTATGGGGTTTTTATTGGTCAATCCATTGTTATGGAAAACAAGTTGTTTGGGAAAGAAAATGGTGTTCCCTATTAGAGGGTCTGGAGGGTGTAACATGGTTGGAACTTGGTTAGTCCAAATTGTGTTGCTCCTAATCTTGGAATATTTGGGTTGGGGTGTGGGGGGGGGGGGGTTTCCCAACTGGAACACTATTAAACTAAAAATGTGAAAAAACAATGACACATCTCAATATGGTAAGTAAAGTCACATGATTAGGTTCACCGATAGAAATAACTATGTGTCGTACATAACAAATAATTTTAATGGTTTTTAAATGCTAAATTTTTTTCAATTGAAATATTAAAACCCCCATTATTAATCATAAACACCACCTAGTCAACCCTAATTAAATTCCTTTGACTTTTTAGTCTCTTAAAAGGTCAATTAGATCCTCCAATATCTATTATTCATGGATAAATTTTCTAGTGGATACCTTTTATTTATCCCTGATAAGTTATTTTTTATTGATTTGGAATTACTATTTCATCCCATCAATGAACCCTTGAGAGTGTTGACTCTCTATATTGTTGAAGGATGTGATCATTTATTTTATGTAATACAATTATAGAGAGTCTTTATTCATTTTCCTCAATATCAAATCTACTATGGTGATTCCCTTTTCAGGTTATTTACTTATTGATCTTTTGATTAATAATTTGTTGTTCCATAATAATTTTCCATAAAATCGAAACACTGATTTAATCCTTGATTTGAAATTTGTTTTAAACTATTTTTTAATCCAGAAATTATGATTATTAGATGATTTATTTCCAATGA
The DNA here is from genome assembly GCA_963277665.1 of Viscum album. Taxonomy (NCBI): domain Eukaryota; kingdom Viridiplantae; phylum Streptophyta; class Magnoliopsida; order Santalales; family Viscaceae; genus Viscum; species Viscum album. Next base: position 645,383,537 of record OY728127.1, read on the forward strand.
TTGCTTTATTTAAGAACATTTGATTTAATATAGTATGTAGATGATTAGGAAAAGAACATTGGGTAGTCAACTCCCTATCAACGGATTGACAATGAGAACTATAACTAAACCCAGTTCATTAAGATTTTCCCTAATGTGGTGTTGATTGATTTTTCATAATGACCCGATCACTATGACGTGTGTACACACACAGATAGGTGATGAATAACTAATAATAGTAACAATCAAATAACCATGAACTAACTAACAACGGGTATTATATTAATTTTGTTCAATGTTTATTAGAATAGTACATTCTAATGATTATAGAATTATTTAATTCATAATACATATTTGTAAAAGTGTTTATTTAGGAATTTTTTGATATACATTCTATATAAAATATTTTTATGCACGTTTTTATTAATAAATGGGAAATGATTTATCATTATCATTATATACATAAATTGAATCATAAAATAGATTATTTGTGTTATAACCTCTTATGTAACACATTGTGAGATCTTATTGAGTTTTTTAGATCACATAATACATTTTTATTTTGATGTTTTTATATTATGTTATTGCATCTAACAAATGAAGGATAGAAACACATGGGGGTTGTAGGCACCCTTGATTCGTATGACTCTAATGTGATTTTGGTGATATTTGGTTCTATGGGACACTATTTTGATGGGGTTTTTAGAGACAAAATTTTAATGGTTTCTATGTAATCATTCTATTGATATTGGACATTGGTATGTTTATATGCCATATTATGTTACATTTTTCCTTAAAAAGTGTTTTACATAGAAACCTTTTATGATATATTTTTTTATGTGTTGTTGGTTTTTTCTTGTGCGAAAACGGTCCCCTTTAATATTTAATATTATGTCATGTTCAAGTCACCACACATGGGGATTGGGAACTCCCTTTCGGATATGTCAAAGTAGGTTTGAGTACCGATGTACTAGGGGAACCGTGCTCATTTTTCAATATTTGTGAATCATTTTTATATAACTTGTTGTGATAGATAAAACCTAATTATTAAATACATAATGATTATTGGACCATGATCTCATGTCTTCATAAAATTACAATGATGTTCCATTTCATTTCGAATAGGAAACGTAAATTGTTTTCTAATAATAAAACATTCATTCTTCCTGAAGTGGAATGAGTGAAAAAATGTAATATATTCAGTCACATTAGTTGTTTATGAATGTTGATTGATTATGGAATATAAAAACAATGTTTCATATATTCACCATCCATCTCAGTAATATAATGAATATAATAATACCTATTGGATTCAAGATATCTAATAATATTCCAAATAAATAATATAATCATTTAAAATTAAAAAACATTAAAAATGTGGATTTATATAAAACACTTAACATTATTTATTTAAAAACATGATGCAATTAGAGTGAATCTCTAGTATCACGGAAGAAAATGAGACTATCTTTATTACCCATTCCAAATTTTAATGAATATGTAAAAAATATAATATAATAATATATATTTTATTTCATTATCACTCAAGATAACAGTTTAATACACTCTCCATTTTTTTACTAACCATTACAAAATCTAATTTATAAAAGTTAGTTGGTTTATTTGACTACTCTCTATATACGTATTTTTTTTCTTTTGAATAATTACACTTGATTGATATTTAATTCCCAATTCAATAAATTATTTGACATCCATATGATATTTATATATCCTTTTTAAATTATTTCTATAATATTCCACATTCACACATGATGTCCAAATGCACTTAAAAAATTATTTTCACCCATATATTATCCATTTATAAACCTGTTTCTCTCCTAATAAAATTGTAGAGTTTAATTTCTTAGTAAATACACATTATAATACTCACCAACATAAATTTCCATCAATATCTAATGAGAAAATATTAATAAATTTTTTAGAAACACCCCTAATAAAATCAATTAATTGTTACTCATCTCCATGTTATAATAAAAACACATCAGCTATTAATAATTACATTCCATAGACAACTTCCTCAGAGTCAGTATACAAAACTACTAATTATCAATGAACGAAACTCCTTTTATAACATAATATATAATACTAATATTTTAATTACTATGAAGAAAATATAACGTGGACATTAAATTATTATTTCAAGTGATGCATCTGACCAAATATGTGATATTATTTTGAGGTACTGGTTATTTTAAATAAAAATTCAGGTTTAAATATTCATATTTCATGATAATTGGATAACCTATCAAATTATTTACCCCAAATAAAAAATTCAAGGGACATGACACATTCCCATGAATTTTTTTAGTAAAAATAAATTTTTCATATTATTCTCAGTCTATCATCCTCTCACTTTTTTCAGAGTAAAGGGTCCCTTGTTACTTTTCACATTATATAATATATAATAATGTTTATGAATTTTGAAATTATTTTTTAAAATCAAAAGGAACATCTGATTTAAATTGAATTCTATTGAGTAGTCTTATCTAGAACCATGTTTATATATACTCTCTATAATTTTGAGGGTTCTGACATATCATTCACTTATTCATATTTGTTTTGAATTATTTATATATTTTTTTGATTTCCATATCATTAATCTCATTGAATTAATTATCCAATCCAATATGAATTATTTCTTCTACTTGTATAATTTTATTTGGATTTTAATCCTTAATAATTTATTATGATAAACACTATAAAATTTACCATCAAACACATACATGGATTTATCCTAGTCTATGATGGAAAGGATGTTAATCCAATTTACCAAAATCATAATCGAATCTCTCTATTCATAAGACGATTTCCGACAATTACATAATACAGGCTGTAGTAAGAAATCTTAAAATAGATAATATCTAAATATTAATGAAAAATTATCACCCCCAAACATGTACCATATTGGTTACACACTCAAAACACTTACCTTTAATTAATGAATAAAATAATTCGTTATAAACACTAAATGAAATAGTTTTTGGATACTACCCATTTTCCACAATGTTGACCACCATAATTATAATCATATTATTAATAGACACTCCAATAAACATGAATCAAATATAAAAATATAACCATATCAGATAATATTAAAAAATATATTCAATGTATATGTGTTGTATATATACAAATAATCATATAAAATAACATATAGATCTCTTATTGTAATTATCTTACATACCACTCATCACATTTCATGATTATGATATTAAATTAAACAAATATTAAAAATATGTATATTAAATTTCCAAAAATCATATTTCATTTATCAAGATTGAAAAGCAATGTAATCACTTTACAAATCATTTATTCATTTAAATACTTATTGTATTAAATTTAATCTCTTATCTAATATACAATAACGTCACACATACCGTGAAATGTACATGAATTAAAATTTTGATAATAATATGGTAATTTAATCTAATCATTAATAATAATTCCATTCAATTTAATAAATAAACATCATGTATCATTCACTATGGAAACCATGTCATAAAATAAACCTTGTTTTATTAACATACACAATGGGTAATATTCAATAAAGATCCATATAATAAATCATGTTCACATTTATATAAATATATTACTTTGGAAAGATAAAAATAAATCCCAATTCAATAACATTATTTCATCAAAGAATATCTATTAGAATATTTTTTTCCATTTTTTAAGAAATTAATTCATTTATATGACCATTTTAAATGTAAATAATTATATATTAATATTAAAAAATGCAATCACTATCCATAATTTTTATATCTTACAATCCATTAAAAATGAGATGATATAAATTTTCATTAAATATAATCGTAATGAAGATAAAATTCATTAATATTTACTAAGGCACCCATGTAATATATTATTATCAAATAAAATTTAATCAAACAATATAAATTCATAAAATAGTCATATCATCATCATCCAAATTAAATGATTTTTATGTGTACTTGATCCTTGTCTAATTAGCACATCAAATGGTTTAGTTAATTAAATTCTCATTAAAAGGTAATTTGTATAATTTAAATCATATATTAATGGAATTTTTTTTAAAATCATTTCGTACAAATGGTTTATTTGAAAATCTAGCACTAATTATGTTCAAAATAATCACACACATATTCAAAGATTTATTATGTGTACAAACTTGACGCCAGAGACTCATCCAAATAATACCCTATAATATCACGTTAAAAATTAAATCATAATAAAATGACAATAGATTCATTCAAAACCACCTTATATTATCTAAATTCTTTAAAATTTGTCTCTATCTGTTACAAATATTATTATTAAACATATTTATATATTAGTTTTATATTTACAATATATTCATTACTCTATTAGTATTGTTCAGTAAAACCAATGAATATTATCATAGAATTTTGAAATGATATATATTGATTATTTAAATTCCTTCTAATAATTGAAATTTGGAGGGAATCAAATGTGGCACAACATCAACAAGAGGATTTTGATGAGTGGTTATAATTTATGATTCTTTTTTGGAATAATATAATCCATATCCTAATTCAAAACCCCATATCTGTATTTTTTAAAACAGTATTCATATTGACATATACATTTAAAATACATAACCATATTAAGAAACAATTACACAGGATATTAGGATTATGTGTTCTCATTATTATAAATTAAATTTTAATTAATGGTGATTTATGACTAATAAAAACTGTATGGGTATGATGAATCAGTTGGAAATAATAAATAACTTTGAACACATTTTTTGAAATCTATGTTTAATAATGATCAACTATCACACGGAAACATGTAATGTTAAACACAGTAAAACATAATATAATTAATATAAATAATATATGATAAATAAGAAAAATTGATGACAATCATTTGGCATATCAGGCTACAATAATCCCAAATCATACATTCTTATAATAATGATAAACTAAACCTACATAAAAAATGTCTTATTATCTATTGAAATACAAAATATGTTTTGAACAAAATTAAACTAATGTACTGATTATCATTATCCATATTTAATTACAAAAATTTCACAAATATCTTGGATTATTGAATTAAGTATTAATGTCATGATACACACCAAATATCATAAAAGTCTCCCTTGATTATCTTTATAAAAAATTATTACCCATATAACACATTTAATCTATTATTGGGTTGAGTATAACATAAAAAAAACAATAAAAATAACATATGATGTAATAATGATTTTTGAAATCCCATATAATTTATTATTTTTAATAACTGACTCACTATAAAAAATATAATTACTTGCAATTGGAACCCAAAAGAAAATTTTGATATAAACAATGGGTACAATAAATATCTCATAAATAATAGGTTATAAATAAATATAATAAATATTATAACACACCTATATCTTGCTAAAAATCTATCACTCACATCTGACCATAGCCCTAGTTAACCAAAAAACAAAATTGGACTTCCAATTTCAATTATGAAAGATCATGTTAGACAGTGATGGAATCACATGAAGAAACATTAATTTTTTTTTCATAGTGGGACACATAATGAGAGGATGTATTTTGATATGAATGCCTACCCATATGATGAGTTTTAAATAGTAGTGAGGGATAAATAATTTATTATAGGAAGACTTTACGATCAATTACATTAGATGTAATAATAGATAAATTGAAAAATAATTAAAATAACTAAATAATTCATAGTGAGACGTATGGAATTATAATAATAATCATACCATGAAAATAAAAATATCATGTTCTTATAAAATATTTTCATCTCATAGAATAAAGGTAATAAATTTCATGATATTTCTAAATGATTCAATCATATACATGGAATATATATAGTAAAGAGAAAAATAAACAAAGGAAATGTCCTTGCATGTCATTTTTCTCACCATAAATCTGTATCCGCATTCAATTAAAGATCATCTTCCTCCATGAAGAATAAATAATCAACCATTTACCAACTAAATAAATAATATGATATACTATAGCAGTTTAGAATGGAATTAAACCTATGTTTTTGCAGATAAGTTTTTGAGGTATCCAATCATTTGTTAGGACCACTTCAGGTTACAAACATACACCACAAGGAAAAAGGTGTACCTTTATCAGATCCCCCAAGGAAACAATATGACAATACCTATATGAAACTACATACTAAAAGGTAATTGTTTCAATATCCTTTATATCCAAAGAGTGGGAGAACATCACAAAGTGTGATATTAGGAGTGAGATAGGATTCTATGAATTTAGTGAATAAGGTCCACAACATATGGCATATGAATAAATTCCACAAAACCCTGTACACGTATATCTTACAGAAACACGTGTAAAACATAAGATTAAAATAGAGGTTATAGATCTATAATGGTATGGTTTCTAAAAACTAGGGATAATAACTCATTATTAGTTAATAATAAGGATTCTCTAACCTACAATGATATAGAAATCATAGAAGATGATTCAAAATGGTAAGAAGCTATGAATTATGAAATAGATACAATGGGCCAAATCCAAGATTGGATTTTGGTAGATCATATGGTGTATGTAAAGCCTCTTGGTTATAAATGTGTTCTCAAGTAGAAACATAACATTGATGGAAACGTATGTACCTATAAGTCATGAATTGTTACAAAAGGCATTAAACAACATCATGTCATTGATTATGAAGAAACCATTTCATTATTTTCTATCATAAATTTATTTATAATTCTATATTACATTATTTCATTCCATTATTATGATATTTTTAAAATATATTTAAAAAATCATTTCACAACATGAACCATTAGGAAGATTTCCATATGGCCCAAAAAGGGATTGTGACTCAAAAGGACGCCAACAAGGTTTGAAAATGGTAAAAATACATTTACAGATTAATTAAATCAACCAGGTAATGAAACATTTGGGTTTATGAAGCCATAAAATAATTTTTCTTTATATAAAATGTTTGTGAGCCATCTTTCAATAAGTGTTTTAGTGGGAGTATAGCCATTTAATTAATATTATGGGTTAATTAAATATTGCATATTAGAAATGATGTAATGGTCTTAAATTTGGTTATATCTTGGTTGAATAAATTATTCACCATTATGGAATAATTTTAGGTATCAAATATTCTTGAGATAGATATCTAGCTTGATAGATCCACCATATTGATCGGTCCATTCCATGCTATAATATCAAAATGATATTGAAGGGGTTCTATGTAACTAAAAGAGTATTATTAATAATATTTTTACCTTCTTATAGTACTTACATATAGTATAAATCACATTATTTCACTTAGATACCATAATAAAACATTATAAATGAATAATTAATGAAATAAATAGTATTTCTAGAAGTTATGGAACATATATCAATGAAATAGTAACATGACAATATGAATAGTAATATGATCCTTATGATTAGTAAACCAGAAAAATGAATAGTAACCTCAATTATGAATGTATAAATAAAATTTAGACGTCTTATAAATTAATATATGATATAATTATACCATATTATATGTAAATAAATGTCTTAATGATTATTAATTAAGTGTTGGTATTTATGTAAGTCATAAATATTTAACTACAATTTTATAAAAAAATTAATAATTTAAAAAAAACATTACTTTAACAAAATGTATTTTTAAATAAAATTATATGTTTCTTATGGTTTTAAGATATTTTTCTATATCCTTGATTATTTTTTCATGGTGTTATAAAAAGAGTTATAATTTTAATTTTTTTTATTTTCGTGTAAATGGTTATTTTAATTTAAAAATAAATTACTCATATTTAGACATTTATTGTCATCAAATGGAGTTAAATTTTTAATTCTAAACATTTAAAAATGTTTTGGGTGAATTTTTGGGATTTTTCTAAATTACATGAATTTTTGGTGAACGGTAAAATAAGATAAATTATGAAAAAAGATAAATACATGAATATGGAGACATGGATGATTTATGATGGATGTAAGACCAAAATATCAAACCATAATTCTCTTTTGTAATATATTTAGTGATAATTCTGAAAATATTCATAGTCTTGAACAAAAATAATAATCTAATGAATATAATAATGAGAAAATACCCCTCTCTTCCACTATAAATACCACCGCTAAGCACCTCTTTTCCTCACACCTCTCAAGATTTGATACTTATAGAAATTAATCCCAATAATCTTATAAAGACACTATAATACATATAGGATCTATTGGTATCATCAAAAGGCCAAGGATAGGTTCCATGAGGAGGTTTACAAGATGATAATTATGGAGGTAAATCCTATTTATTTTTCATTTAATTTTCTCTCAATTTCATTTGTTTTATTATTATATCCTAAACTAACTTTATCCAAATGAAATGATAACTTATGTATAATATATATACTATAATTATGTCATTTAAATGGAATATACCACATTAAACTCCTCCATCACTCTATTTTATTCTAAAAATGAAATCGTCACCCGTGATGTGTCAATTTACCGACATCATGGGAGATAGACTTTCATTTTATTTTAAGAACATCATGGATGTTAATAAAATAATTATAATGGTTGAAACATATTTTTAAATATATTTTACAACCCTATTTCTGTTCTTGAACTAAAATATATACATATTACTAAATGAAAAAACACTACGAGTTCATCATGATCGAAAAACTACCAAAATTAACCCCAAATGATCGTCATTAAATTTTATCTTATGATTAATTCTCATAACATATAACCAAATTAATTATAATTTCGTTTAAAAATCTGGGAGATCATTAATAACATATAATAACAATTCTAGATATTATCTTCATTTTACATGAACTTCCATTCATGTTTACAAGTGAACTGATCATGAAAACTAAGAAAATAAACACTCTCGAATGATAATATTAAACTATATAACTCATCAAAAAACTAATAAATGAATTAAACAAATATAAAGTGAATCTAATTCAAATATAAAAGGTTTATGATTACTTAATTAATGAATTTAATGTGATTATTCAGGATATTAATGTGAATAAATCATTCTGACACAAGGTATGGGAAATTCACAAACACAACTATATTTCATTGATTTTCCATCTGTCACCCAATTTTCAGTATATCTATTCCATTAATTATACTTAAATATAATTTATTAACAATTATTTTATCTTTTCTGGGATATAAATGTTTTCAACATGAGTTTATGACACGAATAATGTTTTTTCCAAAGGAACACTTACTTTAATAAAAACACACATTTTACTTCTTGAGATTGTTTCTTCAACACTCAAGATTGATGATTCTTATATCAAGTACGTTATTACTTAATTAATTTAGTAAACCAATGTTTATTAATTAATTATTTATTAAATTAAACCCATTACATTCCATGTGTTTTTTTATATCCATGATTGATATACGTTTTATGTGGCATGCATGATAATGTAAATGTTATGATTAGACCGGTGCACCTGTAATTATATAGAACAAATTTTATTGATGTGACAGGTGCACCCATATTTATGTTTCACTCTAATTCATTGGGTAATGTGATTTATATCACATGAAAAAGTGAAATACATGTGAATATTATTCTATCTTTGTTCACAACTTTGTTTGGTAGTTGAACACTAAGACCTGAGTTTTAATTTTTATGCATTACAACATTCCAATACTTATATCAATGATTCCTCTCATGATTATGATACTATGAATATGTTATTATGATAATTTTTATCCTCAACCCATGTTATATTAACTCATGTTATTATCTATCCTCTTACTAAGATTTTACCGCACCCATTTCTTTGATGTATATCCATAGGTGATTACTTGTAACAAGGATAAAATGATAGTCAATAAGAAGCAAAAGAAGAAGGAATTAAAGAAATGTTTATGTTTTATTATTTTAATATTATGTATAGTTTTTGTTTTACCAAGAAACTAACCATTGGATACTGGTTGTGTAATGATGTTATGTTGTTTTTAAAGAAAATTATATAATAATTTATGTAAGAGAAATTATGGTTTCTATAGTTGTTATGAGAGCACGATTCAGTTTATTTGGGAATTAGGATTTGGGAACCTTAGTAAAAACCCTTAATATTTGAATAGGTTTATTTAAGTGCCTGAGAGGATTTATTTTAGGCAATGATAAACATAGGGAACCCAAAATATATTCCTTTAGACAAAATTTCACAATGGAATAAATTATTTGTCCATGACTTTTTTAATTCTATTTTATTCAAACCTTCACTATTTTTGGAAGCGGTGAGAACCAGGAGAAACCCAGCCGTCAATCCATATTAGAGACAATGCATTTATTTCCTAAACTAAACCCCCAATTCCATGGGATGAGGATTTCTAAATTTCATGGTGATTCTTACCCAACTATCTCAGGTTATGAAAAATAACCTAAATAACATAGAACATAAACCTTCACCAAAGAGGTAGAAACTGGATATCAAGTCCTTTATACAGCAAAAAACAACAATGTTTAGTCGATCATGCGATCCACTACTTGTGGGAGAGTGGATCAACAAAATGGAGAACATATTTTTTTGCTTATGTGTTTTGATATGGAGAAGTTCTCCTTGACCATTTATCATCTAGAATAAGAGGATTATTAATGGTGGAAATTTATTATAAATACTAAGTCGAATGTTGAAATAATGATATGTATTGGAAATCCTTTAATATAATGTTTCTTGATAAGTATTTCCCTAAACATATTCATAAAAATATGGATAGAAAATTAATAGAGATGAAGAAATAGGAATGTGATGTTAGAAATGTTACATTTCAACAATACTATATAAATTATTATTATTTTAATGCTCAAAAATATCATTGTTTGTTTTACTAAGGATTTTAGATTTAGTTTATTTCAGGGATTTAATATTCAACTTATTTATTCAGAAATTAATTTCATGTTTTTTAATTCCCCAGGAATATTTATCTAAGTGTATGGGACCTATTTTTATATATTATGGAAACAATATTCATACCCAATGTGGTTTATCATAATTAATGGAATCAACAATATGCTATGTACATCGTGTATGGATCATGTTCCCTACGTTAGTCTTCAACCATACGCTTAATGAAGAAAGAAACTCTATTTTCATATTAGTACATATGGTCAATCAACATTAAGTTATCTGGAATATACGGTTAAAGAACCTTATGATTGAAAGTAACATTACATTTGGAAGGAGAAGAAAGTGTGGTTAAATAACCCTACATAAGTAATGAACCATAAATTACAAAGGGAAACATATAGATCACTAACATTAATTTTAAGATCAACCCTAAATTGTAAACATTATGTTTCAAAGATGAATGCTACATAGTGGAAATCTATGTTGAGAATTTTTTCACTTTGTGATGGAACCTTACAATTGGATTTTCCAACATCATAAATTTATTTTCTCAATATTTTCCGTAATTTCTGCAATAGACATGAACGAGTTATAGACTATTTTAGAGGTCATTTTTACTGTTTTAAATATAGTTTTAGTTGATTAAAAGGATCATATTTAATATAGAAAATAACTCATATTTTTAATGTAATTTATGAATCCCCTAGTAAATTCAATTTTGAATTTCTATAGCTCATCAGGCATCATTTGTAGATATGGAATTTTAAAAAGATAGATTCTCATTATATATTTCTTAAAGTATTATTATCAAATATATTCGAGGGCGAAGAATTATAATTCAATATTTCTAGTGATCATATACATAGTGCTACAATGAATGAATAAACCCGGAAGAAGACTACACTTTAGAGATATTCATGTTCAATCCTTTAAGTTTGCGACTACTCTATTTTTTTGTCATTCATAAAATCAATGATCTCTTGTGAAACTAGATATCTTGAGACTTATTAATCATGAAGAGTGTATTTTTGAATAAGAAGATCCATATATTTTCATTTGCGTGCTGCTACAACTATGAAGATGAATTTGATTCAACAAATCAAATCTATTATTGATTTGTTTGAGTTTTGAATTCCCGTACTCAGTTGAAGTGGACTCTCAGCTTCTAAATATACGTTGTGGATAATCGGTTCTCTATTTAAAACTAGAAGACTTGTTTGTCTTAATTGTAATGGTATCAACTACCTACACTCATTTTTTGGATTTTCAGTCTTATTATAAGAGGACTATACTTGTGAAATTCCTCAAGCTTGCAGAGATAAAATCTAGTGGAGTGGTCAAGGGAATATTTATTCCATGAACCACTATAAAAATACATGTATTTTATTTATGTTTATCCACTTCTTATTCTACGATCATAAGTAAAAAACTTTTTATCCACACTAATTTTAAGAGTGTGTAAATTCCAAATTGTGGAGGAGTTTTAGAAAAGACACAATTCACCCCCTATTGTGTTTTTTTATATCCCGACCTAACAATTGGTTTCAAAGGAGAGATTTTGGTTAAATCTATAGCAAGATGAATGGTTTTAGATATATACAAATATTTTAATGGCTGATCCGATAGAAGGGATGTACATGGTTATTGCTTCATATTTTAATGGTGAAAATTGTGGGTGCTTGAAATCAAGTATGATAATTTATTTTAAAATTATTGGATTTAGAGTTTATTCAATGATTACTACTCCATATATGATTCCTAAGAAACCAAAAAACATGGGATTATGAAACCGAAGCTAAATATGATATGAACTCTAAATTTGTGAATGAAATTGCATGTGGTCTTGGACCAGATGAATTCAACTATTTCTCTCAATTTCGTACTGCTTATGAAATGTGGAAAACCATTCTAGTTTCTTATGAGGGAATAGAAAATGTAAGAAAAATGTGGTATGCAATAATAAATATTAAATTTGACATGTTTAGGATGTTTTATAGAGAGATTATTACACAAGTGAATGGAATGATTATAGAAATTATCAGTAATATTACAACCTTCAGTGAAGTTGTCAAACAATCTAATCAAGCATTGAAAGTTATGAGAGAAATAACTTTTAAATGGAATGATATATCTAGTGCTATTCGACAATCATCACCTATCAATGTTATGACCATGAAATAACTAATTGAGTCTTTGATAATGTATGAAAATTAAATTCAAACTGAAGGAGAAGATCATAAAATTATCACGAAAATGGATAAAATAGGTTTTAAAGAAATATCTCAGAAGCAAATCAGAAGAATGATACAAGAATCTAGAAAATAAAAGTATTTTTATTCGTCTGATTCTGAAATGGAACTCACATAGTTAGCCTGGAAGTTTAGAAAACTTTAAAGGAAAAATAAAGGATTCAAAATTCCCATTAAAAAGGATGGGAAAGATTCCAGAGAATTCAAAGGATATGAATTCAAGAAATTGGGTTATATAAGACCTGATTTTCCTCATCAAAAAGGTGAAAAGAGAAATATAGAAAGAAAATAACCGAAAAATACTGATTATGAACATAATTTAAGGAGAACAATGAAAGTAATATGGAGGGATTCTAAATACCCAAATTCTCATCAAAATCTAATTCAGAAAAGGAAGAATCAAGTTTGATAGAAAATTTGTTCTTCATTGGTGAAGAAGATAAAGTAAAAACTTATTATTCATCTAATTATAATTATAAATTTAGTTGTTCAAATGAAAAACTGGATACCTTTTTCCCAATTCTATAAGATAAATACTACTCCTTATTAAAAAGGAACCAATATTTAATGAATATTCATAATGATGTCTTATGAGAAAGAGATTCCTTACTTAAACAATATAAATATTTATTTGATATTTTTAACTCATCTACCATAAAATGTTTTGTTCTGGAAAAAAGGATTAAAGCATTACAAGATGAAGTAGAAACTTATAAAATTACCGCCCTTTTCATTATAAAAAGAGAAAATATTTTGAATGAAATTCATTGTAGGAATGTAATTAAAAAGGAAATATTTGTAATAGTAAGTAAGTGTGAAAAATCTAAACTATAAAAGAATTATTCTGTAACCAATTCAAAAAGTGTTAATTTTTATTTTTTCGGAACAAAAATACTTATAAAGAATACATTTTATTTAAAAATCCACAAATAAGTGGAATTAAGAAGGTATTTATTTCCAAAAGTTTATCTGAATCAAATGATATGAGTTATGGAAAAACAAATTAGATCTAGATTCCAATATCTCAACTAGCTAACACTACTGGACCATAGAAAATATGGTTACCAAAATAAATATTTGTTTAAATGAATTTGTTCAAAAAAGGGAACAAGAAAGGAAATACCATTTTGTATATGGAATGTGGATGCTCAAGGCATATGAGTGGAAATCGATAATTTTTTTTACATTTAATCAAATTGATGGAGGTTAAGTTACTTTTGGTGATAACACCAAACAGATAATAATTATAATTGGAACTTTTCGAGATCCAAATATCATATTTATCAACAAAGTACTTTATATACAAGGATTAAAGGAAAACCTAAAAATTATTTATCAGCTTCGTGATGATGGTTTTTATGTTAATTTCTCTAACAATTCATGTTCAATTTCTTAAAATGAATTGCTTATGTTTAGTGCACCTTGAACTGATAATGTTTATACTTTGAACATACTTTCTTTGTCTAAAAACTGAATTATTTATCTACTAATACAAGTGAGTCATGGATATGTCATAGAAGGTTTTGTGATTAAAATATTTATCATTTAGACAGATTATCCACGAAACAACTTTTTTCTGATTTACCCAGTCTTAAATTTGATAATGATAGATTTTGTGATGATTGAAAAATTGGAAATCAACACAAATATTCTATCAATTAAACTTACAAAATTACTAAATCTAAAACAATAGAACTTATCCATTTGGATTTTTTTGGATCAATTATCTTGACTGGTTGGTAAATTATATGTTTATTTTTTTGTTGATTATTATTCCATATTTACCTGGGTTTATATATAAATATTAAGTGTTTAGTTTTCTATATTTATTAAAATATCAATAAAATTATTCATAATGAAAAAGGTTTAAAAATAATTTTATTAATAAGTGATAGGGGTGGTGAATTTGAGAATAAAGAATTTAATTCTTTTTTCTAAAATATTGGTATCAAACATACCTTCTCTACATCAAGAACAACTCAATAAAATGTAATGGTTCAAAAAAGAAATTGAAGTATTCAAGAAATTGGTAGGACTATACTGAATGAATACATAGTACCTACCTATTTTTTAGGAGATGATATATGCACAACCTTCTATATCCTAAATAGAGTTTAAATTCAACCTATTTTCAAAAAGACACCGTTTTATCTTTGGAATAATAGAAAGCCTAAAGTTAAATATTTTAAAGTTTTTGGATGCATGTTTTATATCTTAAACACCAAGGATAATCTTGGTAAGTTTGAACGAAAATATAATGAAGGAATATTTTAAGGATATTATCATAATTCTATATCATATAGAGTATTTAATAAAAATTCATGTATTGTTGAAGAATTAGTTCATAGTAAGATTGATGAAACTGAATCTTTCATTAAATATAAAATCAAACATATGATATTACTAACTATTTAGATAACATGGGACATTAAACCCTTAAAAATGATTTTGATTTTGATTTTAATGAAGTTCAGTCCAGTCTATAGGCACTTGAAACTAAAGAACCAAGAAGTTATATGTCTAAACAGTCTATAATCCTAAAGAACCAACATTTAGAAACTTTTATAGGAGACCTATATATAGGAATAAAAACTAAAATAAGTCTAAGAAATATAGTGGAATTCCATTCCTTTCTATCCCAACTATAACCCAAGACTGTTGAAGAAGCCTTAAAAGATGAAAGTTGGATGATAGCTATACAAGGAGTATTAAACCATTTTAAGAGAAATAATGTTGGGTAACATATAGAAATACCAACCAACTATCTAGTTATAGGAACCATGTAGGTTTTTAGAATCAAATTCGATGATCATGAGATCATCACTAGGAATAAATCCAGATTAGTAGCCAAAGGTTATAATCAGGACGCAGGTATAGATAATGATGAGACCTTTTCCCCAGTAATTAGATTAGAAGGGATTATAATTCTTATAAGTTATGCATCTCATATAAATTTTAAATTATACCACATGGATGTTAAGTCTTTTCTTAAATTCTTAATTAATTTTAGAAGTCTATGTTGAGAAACCTATTGGTTTTGAAGATCCCCATGAATCCTATTCTGTTTTTAAACATACTAAATCTCTATATGTCCTTAAACAAGCACCTAGATCTTGATATGAAAGATTAAGTTATTTTGTTTTAAAAAATGGTTTCACGGTGGGTATGAATGATCCAACACTTTTTAAGAAAATAGTTAGTTTTAATACATTATCAGTTCAAATTTATGTTGATGATGTTATTTTTTATTTAACTAATAAAAATATTTGTCCCGATTATTCAAATCTAACGCAAAAATAATTTTAGATTAGTATAATGGGAGAACTAAATTTCATTTTAGGATTTCAAATTTATCAGAAATATTAAAGAAATATTTTAAATATATGTAAGTATGTTATAGATTAATTGAAAATTTTTGGTCTTGAAAACAACATGACATATATAAGTCCCATGTTTACTAATATAAAATGTGATTTGGATGAATCTTGGAAACTAGTTGACAACAAGTTATATAGAAGTATGATTGGTAGTTTGTTATATCTTATTGCTAGCAGACCAGACACTATTTATTCAGTAGGTCTCTTTTCAAGATTTCAATCAAATCCAAAATAATCCCATCTAACTAATGTTAAAATAATTTTTAGATATTTAAAAAGAACTTTTTTTAAATCTCTTCTTTACCCTAAAACATATTATATTAATATAATTTCATATTCAGATGCTTAATTTAGAGGATGTATATGAGATAGAAAAATTACCTCATGGACTTATCACTATTTAGGAAAATATTTAGTTTCTTAGTTGAGTAATAAGTAACACTCATATGTTCTTTCAACCACTTAGGAAAAATATGTGTGTGCTGGAAGTTTCTATATATAAGTATTTTGGATGAAAAATACTCTACTAGAATTTGGACTAAATTTTAATAAAATCCTGATTTTATGTGATAAAACTAGTGCTATTAATATTTTTACAAATCTAATAAGTCATTCTAGGACTAAGAAAATTGATATAAGACATTATTTTATAAGAGATCATGTCCTAAAAAGGATATATCTTTGGAATTTTTTAATTATGTATTTAAATTGGTTGATATTTTTACTACACCACTTCCCACTGCTAGTTTTTATTTCATTAAGGGGGAGTTAAGTTTATTTAATTATAAATAAAATTTCTCTAATTTAATGATTATTTATCTCTCGTAAAACCTTGTTTGCCACTTTTTTCCACTATTTGTTTGTGTAATTTTTTTTAAAATTTTTTGTTTTAAAAATTTTCATAATTTTCTAATGTAATGGAATAGGAAACAAAGTAATTTGAGAAACATAATTCCAATAGAAACCTTCTATCTTCCCTTACCATTTAATTTCTCAAACTGTTTCGCATACGGAATCCTTCATCTACCATCAAAACCCTAGAAATTGGGAACCTCATAAAATTCAATTTTCTAAAATTGGAAAAACTAAGAGAACTGATGAGGGTGAATCTAGTGACCTGAAGCATTAAAAAGTTTCTTCAAGAAAGATTCTACAAGAAAAAGATGTTGATTTTGAGTGGCTGTATGGGAAAACATTTTTACTTAAGAAGGATCTCGTATTTCTAGCCCTATAACTAATATTTATTGATGTAAATAAAAAATTCATATATAAGATAGAATTGTGGCATTTCTTTAATATTTTTCAGTTCAGTTTTAGTGAGACTCAAGACATTGTTTCTACAAAGGCAAAGGCAAAGTGTTTTTGATTTCTTCTAAAGAAGTGGCTGAAATTATGAAATTTCCACTTCATGGTTTTTATCATTTAGACAAGAATTCTATTTGTAATCAAGATCACTAGTATTTGGACATATGTAATTTATGTTTGGAACAACCCATATAAAGAAAATAATTCTTCAGGACCATGAGGCTATTCAAAATGTTTTGTTGAAATTTACTCAGATGACAATTTCTCCTAGAGTAGTTGATATGGTAAAAGTTTTACATCAAAAAATTAACATTACATTTTTTCATAAGTTATATTAAATTTATATTTCTAAGGTATATGTTAAGGTATTTGATCTATTGCTGTCAAATAAAGGATCATATTTTTTTTATCCTTATAGAAGTATACTGTCATTAAATATTTTTAGAAATAACATGGTTCATGTGTTCACCTCAAGAATTAAATTCCATCATATTAACGTTCTAAACGTTGTTACTCTTAGAAAATTTGGGTTTTACTGGAGTAAAGTGAATGGATAACTTATGCTAGTTGGTGTAGATGACCTACAAAAATCTAGATCATTTTTTTGGGGGGTGCAAAGTGCTGTTGGAAATGAAGATACTTGAGAATCTAGAGGTTAAATAGTTTCCAAATCTACTCAGAGAAAATTGAGATTTATTGAAAAAGAAGCAGAAGAAGAAAGAGTTCTAGAGGAATTGGTTATGAAACCATGGAAAACAATAGATCCATATACTAAAGAACTAGGGTTGATTTGTGGTGAATCTACTAGGTCCGTTTACCTAGAATAACCTATTGTTAAGGAAGAAAAATAGGTTAAAAGTAGAATTTGAGATTTTTAGTGTGTTGTTATTCCAGTTATTCAGCAGGACGATCCAACTATTCAAGAAGAAACAATTTAGGAGGAGCAATAGATTCTCAGATCAAAAAATTTGGCTACAAAATATGGTGAGAATCTTTTTTTATCAGTTTTTGATCATATGGATGAGATACATGAATATATTTTTGGAGACTAAATAGAAGTTCTTGATAATATATTATGTTCAAGTGAAAACTCAATTGAAAATATAGTATAGAAGTGTGTGGAGAAGTTTGCTTCAAATAATTTTTAAATTATAGTTGTTGATTAGTTACAACATCCAAATGAAGGGACATCTAATTCCCAGACTAATCAGGTTAATGATCTAATGATGAAGTTTAATAAAGTTTAAGAATAAATTATGTTCTTAAGATGGAGTTTGGGGTCACAACGAAATATTTTAATGATTTGAATAGTTCATAAATTCTAAGCCTGGAGTTTGAGTCTATTTATACTCATATTATATAATAAAAAGAAAATTCTATGTGAAGAAAAGATTTTAATTCTTTCGAGAGAGAAATGCTAGATGATGTTAAAAAAATTTGATCTGAATCTGTTTCCAAAAACGATTTTGGGGACATAATGTGGTATTTTAGAAGGTATGATTTATCCATTAATGGAAGTATTTCTCAAACCAATTATTCTACCTCTTCCCCTTCTACCTCTCCATATCTGATTTGTAGATATCAAGCAATAACAACTATTATGGTTAACATGAATGACCATCTGTAGAACCTTCCATGAAATAGTGGTACATTATCAAATTTGTTGGATAATCAAAGATATATTATTGAAAAATTTACTTCAATTGAACCATGTATTATACATCGACTCAAAAATTTCATAGATAAATTAAATCTATATTTGAAGAAAGAGGATAGTTTTTATGAATTTGTGAAAGTCAATCATGTTGAAATTTTTTATATTAGTCAAGATTCCAGAGTTTTGATTTTGAAGTTGGGAGATAGTCTTATGAATAAAATGTGGGTACATATGGAAGTGTTGAAAAACATGTTTCAAGCTTCTAAAAATATTACAGAATGAGAAACCGAGCCAAATCCTACCCAGCCTATTCTACCATAACCATATTATTTGGCCATCTTGTTTCATATTTTATTATTCTTATTTTTAGTGCTTCATTTCATATTTGATTTATATTTATGTATATAACTAAAAATCTAGTCTTATTAATCTATACAGATTATTATAACATTCACTTACTGATCTGTAAAAAATTAAACATGTTCTAATCTTTTTCAATATATTATTTTTGATCTCACAAAAGGGTAGAAATTTGGATAAACACAGGATTTCATTTTATCTAAATAATTTTGTTAAATCGATTTTTAAATTATTTTCTTGAAAATTTTAAAAAAATTATAAATTCAGTTTATAAATTTATGGGTTTTTTATCATCAAAATGGGTGACATTTTTGGGCATATATCATTTAAACAATACTCTATAAATTTTGATGCTTTTGATGCAAAAAAATACCCTTGTTTTTTTACTAATGATTTTGATTTAATTGTATTATAGGGATTTAATATCCATCTAACTAATTATAAAATTAATTCCATGTTTTCTAATTCACAAGGAATACTTATCTCTGTTTGTGGGATGTGTTTTTATGTATTTTGGAAACTCTGTTCATACCATACATGGTTTAGCGTAATGTATGGAATCAACCCTACTCTATGTTCAACACATATAGATCGTGATCCTAGTTTTAGTATTCATCTTTTTAATAGAAGAAGAATGAAACCATACATTATGATCAGAACATATGATTAATCAACTATACGTTATTAAGAATGCATGGTTAAATAACCTTACGTTTGAAAGGAACCTTATGTTTGTCAAGAGAAGAAAGTATGGTTAAAGAGACCTTTGTAAGTAAGGAACCTTACATTCCAAACAGAAACATATGGATCATAAAAATAACTTTCTTGATCAACCCTAAATTATCAAAATTACATTTCAAAGACGAATGATACATAGTTGAACCCTACTTTGAATATTTTGTCGCTTTGTGCAGAAACCCTATGTTTGACTTTTCAAATGTCAGAGATTTATTTTCGCGATATTTTCTATAATTTCTACAATGAACATAACTGCCTTACATACTATTTTAAATCTCATTTTGGAATGTTTTTAAGATCATTTTATTTGATTCATAGGATCTTATTTGATGGATAAATTAACTCCTACTGTAATGGGATGTTATGACTCCCCTAGTTAATGCAATTTTTAATTTCTACCGCTCATTTGGCATCTCTTGTGGATCCAAAATTTTCAAGACATTATTTATATATTTCTTTGAGTATTATTTTAAAATATAATCAAGATATAAGAATTATAATTTAATCTTTTCTGTGATCATATATATATTTCAACAACGAACGAACAACGTAGGATGAAGACTACACTGTGGAGATATACATGTTCAATCTTGTATGTTTGTGACTACTCTCTTGTTGTTTTCGTTCTTAAAATCAAGGATCTCTTGTGTAGAGGAATCTATTCAGACATATTTCATCTTGATGAATTTCTTTCGAAATAAGAATATCCATATACTATCAGTTTCCTTCTACTGCAACTATGATGATTAATTTGTTTCAACAAATAAAATATTTTTTGATTTATTTGTGTTTTGAATGATCTTACTCAATTTAAGTGGAGTGTTAGCTTCTTGATCAAATATATGGATAATCGGTTCTCTATTTAGAACCAGAAGACATATTTTTGGTCTTAATTGTAATGTTAATAACTTCCTATACTTAGTGGTTGAATTTTCATCCTTGTGAAAATAAGACCAGACTAGTGAAGTTCACTAATCTCACAAAGAAAACATCTGGTAGAGTGGACTATGGGATATGTATGCCCCAGGCTACTAGAAAATAGCCATGTCTTTTATTTCTGTTGATCCACTACATATCACTTGATCAGAAGTAAAACAATGCTTATCCACACTAATTTAAATAGGGTGTTTAAATTCATATTTTTGGAAGTGTGTTTGAAAAGACACAATTCACCCCCATCCATTGTGTTTAATGTATTACAACCTAATAGGTGAATCGGTCATGAGCTATGAAGAAAATTTCATAATTCATTCAAGGTATGATTTATGTATTTTTATCGACAATGATAGTAAGATTGATATATTTATTAGTGGATTAAAACTACCCCTTTAAAAGGATCTAGCAATTCGAGACATTTGGAGTTATAAAGAAGATGTTCGATGTTCTATCAAAGAGGATATGGAGTTTGGAGAATAAACCCTTGGAAATGGTGATAAGAAATGAAATATAGAGTTTCCTTATAGAGTATCTAATGAGAGAGGTTGAAAGAAAAATCAACCAACCTCATGTCAAAAATGTGGGAAGAATCATCCTGGGAACTACCAAATAGGGATGGGGAAATGCATCAATTTTTGGAGATAAGCCCACTATGCTCATGAATTTAAAAAAGACACTAGGAATTAGGAAAATGTAGTGGAGGAAAGAAGAGAACCACCCATGGTACCATGCTATAACCGTAGGTAGAAATGGCACTATGCAAGGTAGTGCACTAAACCTGATTCCTCGAGGGTAATCAACCTCAGCAGACACAAAAAAAGGAGGATGGTAAATTTTATTCTATCACTACTACTAAATTGGAATAAAAAAATGAAGTCATATAAGGTACACTTCGTATTCATTCAATAATGGAAAAGGACTTATTTGATTCTGGTTCTATTCATTCCATTAAACCTTGAAAGCTTCCTATAACTAATGAATCAAAACCATAAAACATTGAAGTATAGA
Organism: Viscum album; assembly: GCA_963277665.1. Lineage (NCBI taxonomy): Eukaryota > Viridiplantae > Streptophyta > Magnoliopsida > Santalales > Viscaceae > Viscum > Viscum album. The sequence continues at coordinate 645,406,028 of OY728127.1, forward strand.
TTTCTGTAAAAACAACTTGTGTTATGATCACTCTAACCCATGTGTTGGACTCTTCTCCTAATGGAATATGTGGGAAGATTATTCCAGTGAATATCATGATACTTCCATTGGTGGAATTTGATGCTATAATAGGAATGTATTATATCTCATTTTTTAGAGAACATATAAACTATTTGGAAAATGAAATATCTTTTCATATTCTGAACCATCCCATGCTCTTATACAAATGCAAGAAATATCATTAACATCCTTTATAAAATCCTTCACTGGTGTTTGTGTTGATTACATGTGAAGAAGCATACCACACTCAAATGGTTGAGTCAAAGGAATGTATCAACCTACGGGAAATTCCAATTATGAGGGAATAGAATGATGTATATTCAAATGTGTTACCCGAAATTCCACCATATCATGAGTTAGAGTTATCAAAAGAACTCATACCCAAGTTTACTATTATCACAAAGTGTCCCTATAAGATGGCTCCAATCGAACTGGAGGAGTTAAAGAAGAAGCTGTAAGAGAACATGGACAAAGGTTTTATACACCCTAGTACATCTACTTGGGGTGTTCCAGTTCTCATTGTCAAGAAGAAGGATGGATCAATGCAGATATGTATCAATTTTTGGGAACTCAAAAAGATCAAGATCAAGAAAAAGTATCATATTCCATGGATTGATGACTTGATGGATCAGACACAAGGAGATCCGTAATTCTAAAAGATGGGTCTTTATTTTGGATATCATTAGCTAAAGGTGTATAAGGATAATATTTATAAAAATTACCTCCATACAAGGTATGGGAACAATGAGTTTTTGGAGATGCATTTTGGACTTACAAATCCACCTAAAATCATCATGGATATGATTAATATAATCATTATATTTTATCTTGACAAATATTTGGAGGTATTTATTTATGAAACTCTCATCTACTCAATGCGAAAATAAGAACATGAAAAACATCTAAGGCTGATGTTAGAGACATTAAGGAAGGATATTTTGTACACCAAGTTCTATAAGTGAGACTCTTGGATGTAGAAAGTCGCATTCATGGGTCATGTGAACCCAAGTGAGGGAATTTCTATGGACCCCTAAATAAAAAAAGATATTGAGTAATGGTCCATACCCTCAAGTGTCACGAAAATATGTTGTTTTCATGGATGAGATGTCCACTACAATCTTTATGTGAGAAATTCCTATTGATTTTCATCCCTGCTAAATAAGTTAACAATGAATGGGGTAAATTATGCTGGGATGGAAGAATGTCAGGAAATATCCATGGAGAAAAAGGGGAGGGTGGTCAATGTACATGTAGTAACATTACATAAATGTGGAAAACTTTGTCTGATATGAGGTGACGCTTGAAAAAATAGAATGGGTTGTGTGATCATGAAAATTGATAATGTGAGAGCCTATGCCTCATGGAAGCTGAAGATCCATGACCATAAGTACCATGTGTATGATCTAGAGAGAGAATCTATGTTTTTGACCATAAATAATTTCTGTCACTACCTATATGATGAGATGTTTGGCATATATATAGATCACCAGAGCCTAATGTATATATTCACAAAAAATAAGGTCAAAATGCATCATAAAAGATGGGTATGTCTAATAAATGACTACAATTTCCATATTCACTATCATCCCAGCAAGGAAAACAAGGGTTCTAATGCACTTATTGTAAAAGAACCTGCTACTCTATCTATATTGTAGATTGAGAAAGACCCTATATTCATAGACATAAAAATAGTGGATTTGGAAATAATAATGGAATAGAATACATCCTACCTTGCCCTAAATATTTCCTAACTATCAATCAATGATAATATTAAGTATGTTCAATGGTATGATCTAGATTTACAAAAGAAGGTGAATATATTAAAGGAAGGGAAGCTGTAAGAGTTCCATATCATTGATAGTGGTGTGATTTGGTTTGGAATGAGGAATTGTGTGTCTTCATCACCTAGGATAAATAATGACCTATTAGATAATCAAAAAAGGTAAAATTTCTATATCCATCATGGGATTACCAATATGTACCATATTCATCGAGAACAAATATGTTGGGATAAAATGAAGAAATAGATTGTGGAGTATATCACAAGCGAATTGATATGTCAATAAGTTAACTAAAAGTGATGTAAGTCCAAATGGATGATGCAACCATTTCCCATACCCATGTGGAAATAGGATAATGTTATTATAGACATTGTCATGGGCCTCTAGAAGACATCCAATGGAAATAATTCAATATTGGTTGTGCTGGACCGACTCACCAAACTGCCCACTTTATCTCTATTGAGGAACTTTTCTTTCTCGAACAACATGAAATGATATTTTTGAAATAAGTGGTGAGGATTCATGGGGTAATAAATTTAATAATGTATGATCATAATCCCGAGTTCAAATCTAAATTCTGGAGGAGTCATCAACATGATTTGAATACTGAATTGAATTTCAGTGTGACATATCACTCCCAAACTGATGGCTAATCTGAATGGATTATTAAGACACTCAAAGATATTATCAAAGCTTCCTCACTAGAATTAAAAGTAGGATGGGTTTAGAAACTCCCATTGGATGAGTTCTCATACAACAACAGCTTCCACATGAGTATTTTGATGGACCTATATGAAGCTTTGATGGAATGTGATGTGGAACTCCAACATTTTGGGATGAGGTCGGTGAAAGAAAGCTATTATGACATGATCTTGTGCATGTGATGATAGATAAAGTTCAAGATATCCAGAAACAAATCAAATATTTTTAGGGTTGAAAAATATCTATGATGAAAAAGGTTGAAGTGACTTGGAGTTTTACTTTGGAGATAATTTTTCCTTCGAATATCACCATGGATGAGTTTCATACAGTTTTAAAGAAAGGGATTCTATGAAAAAGGTAAATTGGCCCCATTGAGATCCTTGATCACATTGGATCTGTGTCCCATCAGATTTCACTTTCACCAAATAAGTACAATGTACATGATGTGTTCAACATCTCAGTCCTAAGGATATACATACCTAATCCCTCAAATGTACTGAACTCATAGGTTGTACAATTGGAAGATGATCTCTTTAATAAGGAGAATCTAGAAAAGATACTGGACTGGATAGAAAAGGTTATATGTAACAAGACAACCTACCTTGTCAACGTGTTGTGAAGGAGCCATATGTATGAATAAGAAAATTGGGAACTGGAAGAGGTTATGAGGGAAACTTACCTTCACATGTTTATGTAAAAATAAATTTTTAGTATGAAAATTCAGAAGGGGGGAAGATTGTAACGACCCAATCTTTTATCAATGGAACTTATCCCTTCTTATACTAACATAATGTAGTATAAATCCCCAAAAAAAACTACTTAGAGACCATAATAAAAATCTTATAAATGAATAATTAATGAAATAATAATTATTTATAGATTTTATGGAACCAATACTGATTAAATTGTAACTTGAACATTGGAATAGTAATATTACCCTCTTGAATAGTAAAATGAACAAATGTATAGTAAAATCACTCGTGAAAGTAAAAAATAAAACTCAACATCTTATAAATGATTGATTGATATAAATATATCATAGTCTAAGTAAATAATTTTTTAATGATTATTAATTATGTTATGATATTTTGGTATGTCATATATATATTTAATTACAAATTTTTTGATTAATTTATTAATTTAAATGATTATTTATTTTCAAAAAATATATTCATAAATTAATATTTTTATGTCCAATGGTTTTAAGATAATTATATGATTCCTTAATTAATTTTTCATTGTGTTATAAAATCAGTTATAAATTTAAAATCTGTATCATTCAAGTAAATGATGATTTTAATTAAAAATTATATTTCTCATATTTAGAAATTTAGTTTCATGAATTTGAGTTAATTTTTGAATTCAACACATCAAAAAATGGTTAGGGTGAATTTTTTGTATTTTAATAAAATTCATGATTTTTTACTGAATTGTAAAATACGATAATTTATGATAAATGATAAATACAAATTTATGTAGTAATAGATGATGTATAGAAAATATAAGACCAAAATCCAAAACTATATTTAATTATTTTAATATATATAGTGATAATGCTAAAACTATTCATAGTATTGATCCAAAATAATAATCTAATGAATATAATAATGAGAAAACACCCCTCTCCTCCACTATAACTATCACCCTCACCACCTCTTTTCCTCCCACCTCTCAAGCATTAATCCTTTCACGATCATCCCAACACTCTTCCCATGATGCTCCCCTAATTATTGAATCTCTTGGTTTCATAAAAAATCCAAGCCTGGGCTCCTTGAGGATATTCTCATGAGGAGAATTGAAGAGGTAAATCCCCCTTCTTTTTCTATTAATTTCCTTTCAATTTCATTCTTTTCTTATTATCTCCGCAAATAAATTTATCCAAATGGAATTATATATCCATTATAATTTCTATATTATAATTATATCATGTAAATGAATGATCCATCATAAAACTACTCCATATCTCTATTTTATTCTAAAAATTATATTGTTGTCTGTGATGTGTCAAATTTACCGACATCATGGACGATGGACTTTTATTTTACATGGACAACCTAGATAATGTTAATAAAACCATTATAATTGTTAAAAAATGTTCTAAAATTTATGTTGAAACCTTATTTATCTTCTAGAACTACCATATATACATAATACTAAATGATAAATTGGAACAAGTTCATTGTGATTGTAAGGCCACAAAAGTTAACTTAAAACGATCATCATTAACTTTTATCTAATGATTCATCATCCTAATATTTAACCAAATTCATTATAAGAACGTTTAATATTTTTAAAGATCATTAATAACATATAAAAAAAATTATGGTTTTTATTAATTTTACACGAACTTCCATTCATGTATAAAAGTGAACCGATAATGAAAACAATGAAAATAAACAATCTCGAATGATGAAAATATAGTCTACTACTCCTAAAAAAGACTAAAAATGAACTTAATAAAACCATAATGAATAAAATTCACGTATAAAATGTTTTATTGTTATTTAATTAATAAAATGTGATTATAAAATATATTAATGTGAAGAAATCATTTGGACACAAGTTAAGTGGAATTCTCAAAACCAACTCTCTTTCTATAGGTTTCCCATCTTTCAAACCATTTTATCAATGGGTAATACAATAATGTTCCTTAAATATAATTTCTTCATCATTATATGATCCTATATGTGATATTAATGTTTTATAATTGAGTTTATGATAAATATAATGTTTTTAAAAAGAACACTTGTATCAAAAATTAACAAACCTTTTACATCCTGAGATTGTTTCTTCTTCAATCTTGATGGCTGATTCTTATATCAAGTATTTTATTCCGTATTTAATTTGGGAACCCATAGTTTAAAAATGAATTCTTGAAGAAATGAAACTGATTTCATTCCATGAATTATTTTATATCCATGATTTATATATGTTCTATATGGCTTTCATGATAATGGAAAAGGTGTGATGAGATGTGTGCGCCCAGAATTATACAGTGTAAATCAAATGGTGTGACGGTGCATCCAGAATTATATAAAGATCAAATGCATTGGGTAATGTTATATATCTCTGGAGGAAAATTGAAATATGTGTGAACATTATGCTTTCTTTGGTCACAACCATGTGTGGTAGTTGACCACTAATCCATGATGTTTCATTTTTATGCATTGCCACATTCCAAGCTATTTATTATTGCTTCCTCTCATTATTGTGATTCTATGAATATGTTATTATGATAATGATTAATCTCGCACAATGTTATATTGATTCATATTCTTATATATCCTCTTATTTGGATTTTGGTTCACCTCATTATTTGATGTATATCCTCAGGTGATTGCCTGTACTAAATAGAAAACAAGGACCAAAAAGAAGTTAGAGAAGAAATAATTAAATAAATGTTCATGTTTTATTTTTATAATGTTATGTATGGTCCTACTTTTCCCAATAAACTAATCCTTTGAAACCTATTTGTGTAATTATTTTATGTTTTTTTTCTATAAAATTATGTAATAAGTTATGTAAGAAAAATAATGGTCACTATATTCTAGGTGGAAAAAATACAAGAGGGGATTGTTTCCAATGTCACATAGAATTAATCATTCCATGAAATTGTGTCCCCAAAAACATGAGAAATGGAATATAATGGTTTTTTTTCTATACAGATCAGTGATAGGTCCATTCATGTATTCTATTATATGTACAATGATAGATGTTACCTAAACCTTGACTATGGTAGGGAGGTATCATGAAGACCTAGTTGAAAACCATTCGATGGAATTAATGTATATATATATGTATCATGGATTATTATGGATTTTATCCATGTAGAACTATGATATGTGGAACTAATCATCAGTTTATTTGTAATTTCTGGTTTCTAAATAGACCACGATGAGAATATTTCATAGATGACATATATATTCACATTTAATGGTGGTGGTGCAAGTTAAAATTTCTAGAAGTAGGATGTTGTCAAAGATTCTAGTGTAGGGTCCAAATAAATTTTGGATTTCATGATATCTAAATAATAAATTTGGATATAAAAAATTAACAAAAATATTTATGTGGTGCCTAGTATCAAGGATACTAAACACTGTATTATGATAATATTATAATGGTGGATCTCAGAAAATGCCATGTTCACATCATTGAATGAATTAAATAGTATATAAGGACAATATCTTCATTGATATTTCTTAAATTGGTGAAGCTACAATAAGAATAATTTACATTGACGATAATGTGGTGGAACCAATGATTATGACCATGAGCCGTCAGAATCATCATTATCATGTGGTTTCTAATAGACTGAATGTTGTAGGCAATTGGATATAGTCTATGAGAATTTATTCGAGTTTTTATTCTAATTTTTTTAACTTCAATTGAAATTATTTTGAAACAATATAAATTTTCTAAAACATCTTATTTCATATTGATTATTTTTCTTCAAAAAATTAATGGAATATTGTCATAAGGCATCTCTTGTGTTGTTAGCATCTAATAACTTCCCTGGTATGATGAGAACCCTGAACCGACATGATTCTATTCTTAAATATAGTTATATTTTTTGCAACGTACTATAATTGGACGCATAATATATATAATTTTAGATGAGAGTACTCATACTAGGATAATAATTATTATCTAGAAATTTACAATTAACAATTTATAATATGTGTGATTATGTGACTTCACCAACAAGTAGGAATTTTGTATGTTTTATTTTTATCAAATATTCTTATCTATGGGTATATATATGATCTATAGACATTATTATAACCATTAATATATTTTATGAATCACACCCAATAATTTACTAACAAAAAACATGACAATATATATTAATGTCATGTTCGGTACATTTTGTGTGTCACAAAGAACATGTCATTAACAAAAATTTTGAGGAAAGATTTATACAAAAAATCATTATGGTATTGATATCTCAGCCAATAATTGGAATAGACCTACTGGATTTAATTCAATTTTTATGGCATAATGATGAGTTTATTTCATTGAGTCAAAGAAATACGTATCAAGAATATATGTTAATAAAATATATGTGAAACTTGGTTGATGATATATTTTTTCAAAAGGAAAAAATTACATAGTGAACATTAAAATATAGTTGTTGATGTTGTGATTTTTTTTCATGAGATTCACAACTTGTCTATGGATTAAAATATTGGAAATTAGGTAATCCCACCTAATACCAATGTGAAAGAATCATAGAGGCCCACACACTATGTTTTTTTGTTGATTTTGAAAAAACATTATTTGAATTTAACTTATTCAATAAATAGTATTCTCCTGATCGGGGAATAATTATATTCATGTTTTATGGATGGTATGAATTAAAGAATTTTTTTTCACCAGAATGTTAATAAAATATATTTATTTTTCTACTAAATATGTTATACATATTTATTCACTAGTTGTTCAATAAAGAGTTTATTTATTAATAAATTATTTATCTAAGGATTCAAAAAATCCCAATGAATTTGGGAGTTTATATATCATGTTTGTTTATGCATATTAATTTTCATGAAAATAAATAATATTTAACAATTAATGTGTTAACGAACCCCATATTATCATTATTAATTTTGATTGTTTTTTATAAGGAATGTTATATTTTTTATGGTCTAACCCACAATTACATAATAATTTAATATAAACCTTTCTGCATAAATATATGGTTGTGTAAATTGCACATGTTTGATGGAGAATTGAAAACTGTTCCACATGATAGGCTTATATAATGATTTTATTCATCCAATCCTCTCATGAACATGAAGAACTAATTCAAACATGATGAATCCTGAAGTAATAAGTAAAAACAATGAAAAATCAATTATTCATCACGATAGCACTCAAAAATCAATTTGTTTCATTCGATGGTCAATGAATCATGTGTGGATAATTAATAGAAGGATTTTATAGATGGATCCTATATGTGAAACAAAGTTCATTAGAATAGGGGTTTTCCGGATAATCAATATCTATATCAAAGAAATATCCCACAATAAGGACATTATTATTACAGTCATAAATAAATTAATTATATATTTAACTTGAAATGAAAATATACTATTCTAGTTTTTAAACTATGTTAATATTTGATTGAAAATATTTGTTGTCCATGAAATTCAGGCTCTATACAATATCGTGAATGTTATACAAAATAAAAAAACCATTATGGTTTATCTATATACCAAAAAAATCCTACCTCACCTTGAACGTTGAATTGTTACCATAGGGATGTTTTTCTTCAAATATATAATAATTTTTTTGATTATTGATCTATATGACAAACAGTGAATAGATTATTCAATTCATATAATTCACTCTTTAATCCAAATTTGATTAACATTACTTTGATTTAATAATCATAATAATTCAAAAAATAATATTTATAAAGAAATAATAATAGATGACAAATTACTGGATATTCCATCATAATGTCCTGTGGATTATGGATAAAAGATTTGGGAATACATGGAATGTAATAAAAGTCTAAATCTTGTACCCCAATAGACTACACCAGGTCATTTCATGGATTACACGATGCCCAAAACAATAACTATACATGGTGTATTAATTTCACACCATATATAAATCATGGAAAACAAGAACATGGTACCTTTGATTACATGGTGGGTATCTAGTATCCATTTAGTGTAGTGTACATGGTTTATCAGTGAAATTTTCTCAAAACCATATTTGTAAATAAATAATTAAATTCCACATGAGACTAAAAGATCGATCATTAATGAAATTAACAGTACGTATCTTGTGTGCATGTTGTGTAATATATTATTTCCCATGTTTGATGTACATAGGGATCCAATTAGTGGCTCAAGAAGATACATGACTACTAGAATTATTGACAAGCAGTAGGTGTACAAGTCACTTGGTCAGGAATATAAATAACACACCGATACTTTCATCATTATTCGTGGACCCATGTAAAGAGTGATACATGTCGTGTATCTAGATTTTAGAATCTATGTATTCCATCTAGGACACATGATGAATACCTAGATGTGTTCCCCTAATAAATGTGGAATGAGCTACAATTAGTTTAGCTCATAAGTACATGTAATGTAGTCACATAATATAGGATAGAATTAAATTACATTAAATAAATAATTACATTATTAAAACTATATTTTATTGATTGTAAACTGATGTGTTTGGAAATTTAAAAATAACAAACCTTACTTTTGTAACCAAGATCCGGTGAGTATGCTATTAAATTGGCATAGATATATTGGGTCAAATCCTGATGAAAAATTATTTTTGAATGCTTTGAAAAATATATACATACCTGATACAAATTTTGAATTGATAATATAAATTATAACATAATAAAAGACAATTCACATCCCCCATGAATCTTATATATTGATTCTTCTTCATAGCCAGGTCAATGGATATAAAAAAAAGGGTAAAATCAAATTCTCAATTGAGGATACATATAGAGGATTATATCATGAATCAATATTGAAACGTAAATAACTGAATACTAATTCCATATAATAAATAACATGAATATCATAATTTGATAATCTATAATCTATATGGAAAAGTAAATAACTAAAACAATGTCCATTTTATTAGTAAACTTATAAATAAGTGAATCTATAGGTAATGTAAATGAGAAAATATCATGGATTATAATAATTGAAATATAATTAATAATTAAAATCATTAACAGTTAGACTTCATGATATTGGTAATCATGATACATCTACCATTATTTCATTTCACAAGTTAGTTTTCAACTAAGGGGTAAAACCCCCTCAGATTTGGTAAACTAATTTTCCCCATGAAACCTACAAATGAATAAAGGGTATATCTATAACTATGAAATACATATATATTCATATACCACTAATTCTTCATATATATAATTCTTTAATCAAATCATAAAAATACTACTTTCCATACAATTTATGTTATTAATAAAAATACGGGTTATCAATATTTCCCCAGTCAACCAAATAACATTCAATATAAATACCATATATAGAAAATATTATACGATATAGGATATTATCATATAAAAAAATAATACATATATATTAATATAAATCTATTATCCAATGAAAAATTATCATAATACAGTAATTTTTTCAAGAGATACTTAAAAATCACAAAAGAATTTGATATTTTACAATTACTTTTACCACATGGTAATATTCAATTCAAATCACCTTGGATGAAATAAATGAAATTAAAACTTATAACACCATTAATAATTTATTTAAAATTAAATTAGATGTTTATGGGGAACTATATACACCATTTATAACAAATTAGGTGCATAACATTACCATATGGGACAATGAAGCGATGTTTAGATGAAGTCACATAAATCATGGTTACTTTTAGTTGATAATTATATATAATAATTTGTACAAGTTGTAAATATGTTATTAATTTATAATATAATTTTAATCATATTAAATATATCATATACGACCCTATAAATAAATATTACCTTTTCTTAATAATATTTCAATTTTTTTAATTTTTTCACATTTTAATTTCCTTTTTTTGACATGTTTGTTTGGAAATGAAAGTTCTTTTCATATATGTATGATATAATTATGTCATATATATAATTTTAATAATGTTATTAATATTATATTTACTCATTAGATAAATTATTATAACTACTCATAAATATTTTCTACGTAAAATGTGTCACATTGCATCGTGGAGATGGTTTGTTTTATATACACACAGGCAACGATATTATTCCCATGGTGGGTGAATGTGAAAGAAATATGGTTATATATTGAATTAAATAAACTAATATAATCTCATATATATCATATATTTTTAATTAATTTTATCCTTATTACATTCCATGTAAATTCTAAGTGAAAAATTATTCAAATCGCTTCTCGATGTGGTAGTATGTTGTACAAACAAGCGACATTATCAAATTTTAAGAGGTGTGAAATGTAAGAAGAGAAATATCATATTATAATTATATAGGAATATTTATATAATAAATATTATATATGAACATTAATTACATATTTAAATCCAACCGTGAGAGGTGTTGATGGAAAATGAGTTACATTGGTTCATGGAGCGGTAGTCTGTCGTACACACGAGCAACAATTTCATTTCATGTTTAATGGAAGTGCATATGGATATATATTATTCCATAAAAATAATAACATATAATTAAATTTTAGATAATTTTTTATTATATATATATTTTAAATATAAAATTTTTTCATGGAAAAAAATGAAAACAAAAGAGCTTTGTTAAGACAATTACCTCTATAAGCGAAAGCCCCATTAGATATCCAATTAATGACCTAAGGGATGGTCTTTTGGGAGGAACATAATCACTATAAAAATTACTTTTTGAGATATTATGTCCTTTTTTGGTCTATGAAATTTCTATTGGAATCTTTTATAATGTTAGGAGAGGGAGTCCCCATTTATAAGTTTGTAATGGTGACCCCATCGAAATAACAACTGAATTTCACAAAATAATACGAAATGGTAAGGTAATTAAAGTGAGAAAAAATTCAATATAACCATTTGAAATTTTTTATTCTATGAGGTTAAAATATGTATTGATAATAATATTTTGATAAGTTGGTAGGTCATTTTTAACCCTTATCGTTTTAGTATAAACCTCGCTAAACACATTTTTACCTTAATCATGAAAATTAATTTTGAACTTTTTCAATATACAATTAGGTAAAAAATATTGTTTAAATTTTAATCTAATATAAATTATTATGATTCCATTTAGGTAATTTATTTTCAAATTATATCCACGAAAGTGTCATAATCTGATATAAAATTGTACCCACAAACCTGATGAATATTCACTGATTCAAAGGGAAAATTCCCATATTTATGGAATGTTTTAATATAAAAATTCAACATAAAATTGATTCCTATATCAAAAAATTTATTAAATATAATATAACTGAACTATTTTAACTAAAATACTGCTTAAAATATAATATATAATTTTTTTAAAAATTAGATGATGAAATAAATTTTGAAATAAAAATATATATTTTTCACAATTTGTTAAAAAAGATATGTTTTTTAAAAAATCTCAAAAATAGACCCTAAGATAATTATGATGATATGATTTCAAAAAATTAATTTAATTTCATTATTAAATTTTCGGAAATTTCAAAAATTAATATCATCATAATATTGAAAGAAGAATTGCAAATTTTTTCTTTAATAATTTTTTTTGGGAAAAAATCATTTTTCCGTCAAATGAATATTATTTTATTTGTAATAAATATATATAGATTTAATTTTTTATAAATTTATAAACAATATAATTTTAATAAAATAGTTAGTACCATTTATAGCATCCATCATAATGGCTATGTTATAATGGTTTTGTTTAAATCAAATTTTAATATATTATTTTCTTTTGAACTGGGTGTTGCATGAATCACAATCTAACAATGAGATTGAATTTTTTTAAACAGAAAAAAGTCCTAAATTATTTGGGAGTAAAATTTTTTCCTCACACTAATTTTTCAGCCTCTATATTTTGGGACATTACCATATAATATGATTAGGTTAGTACATCATCATAACATCTTATGTTTTCCATGTTTCATCCACAAGTTTGTGATTTTTATAATGTACCCTTACCAAAAAATTAATATGAATCACCAATAATGTATCCATAATATATATAATCTTGAAGTGTTATTAATAATAGGATATAATAGATTCCAAATTTATTTCATTAGAGGTGATAACATGCATTGTGTATGTAATCTACTTTCATAACAATGCGTAAATTTGGTTAGGATATCAATGACAATCCATATTGAACCATTATTCATTGGAGTATTTTTTAATTAATGTGTCAATTTCCAAATAAATATCATTATATTTCTACTAAGGAATATTAATATGTTAAATTAATCTTCTATGTTGATGTCTTATAGCATTAAAATGTTGTCAATCCAAACATCTAGAGAAATAATCAACAATGCATCACATTAGGTTTTGCTAATAAAAATGTCTCAATAATACTATATGTTATTCTATTACCATGGTTTATAGATAATAGTTAGCTATGATAATCATCAAAAAATTACCTTTATATATTAGGTAAAGATGGAACACCAAATTACTTTAAAAATTTCATTACACCTACTTTACATTCAAAATCTACTAATTTCCCATCATTCACAGCAACAATTTAATTCTGATAGTCTCTATTATAATATTTTGGAATATATTATCTTTTTATTAAAAATGGATTCATTAATTTTAAAAATAGGAGTTATGTGTCTTCTTTCCTAATAATTTCAATATCCATCGTTTCTAGGTCTATTAAAATAAGGAAAATTTTATTCTTATATTTGGTAAAAACTCTATGATCATTCCAACTCAATGTTTCCTATACTAATTTTTTATTCCCCTAGATGGTATTGTATTTATAAATCATATCCATTGATTAGCTTAATCCTTCAACATTATCTTATATTGAGATATTTCATTGAAAATATGTGTTTTTTCTTTTTATAATATGTGTATATGTCACATCATTCACCATAGATATAATGTATCTACATCTTAAATGTAAATATTATTGCTTCTCACTCAATATCATATGTTGAATAGTTTTTATCATGAGTATTAAATTACCTTGATTCATATTCAATAACATTATCATTTTCTTTTAGGAAAATACCTATACCCTTATTTTATTCATGATTATACATCACAAACCTATTACTTATAATTTATAGAGTAAAAATTTGAGCATGGAAAATATCATATATAGTTCAATAAGAAATTATTTAATTAATTTTTCCAAAAAAACTTATCCACGTTATGTTTAATAATAGTTATTAGGTTATCCAATTGGGTATCAATATCAACAAATCACCTATTATAATTTACCAAGTAAATTACACTATGTACATGAGTTATGTTAATAGATGCAGGGAATTCTCTATAAAACATTTTTAATAGGGGATAAACTAAGATCCCATCAATGGAGACAATATCGGCGTTAAAATTTAATTTTTCATATTATAAATCTCTTTAACTAAATTTATGAAATAATTATTCCCTTCTATGAGTATCAAGAATAAGACACAAGTGATTTTTATGGTCATTTTATATATTAGAATACTATAAGGACCCGGTCTTATAACATTACATAATAATGAATTAAATGAATAATTCACATAGAGGATCTTTTCAGGTTCAGAGTTTTAGAGAATTAGGACATAACTATTACATCTCAAAAGAATACAAAGTAGACACTTCTACTAGGTTTCTGTAAAATAAAAACTCATAAAAAACATGTCTAGTTCCATGTTTTAGATAGCATGTCTTTCCTTGATCCCATCCTTCACGCAATTCATCTTTAATTCCTATGGAAAACATTTCAAAAAAACCCGGGATGAGCATAAAAAGCCCAATAAAGGATACACAAAGAAGGAAAACTATTAGTTTTTTCAAAGAAACCAGTAAAACATGAATACTTTATCAAAGTAATACTTATCACCTTTATGAAGTAGTAAATACTCTTCACTAAATAAAATATCACTACTTATCCTTTGTAACCAAAAGATTACCATAAACCCATATAAAAACAAATGACATATAAAGGAAACTTGGAACATAAACATACTTAAATGGAATAACGATACGGTCGACTTCCACACATGTCACTAAACATTTCGGCTTGTTGAGGAAGCCAAAGATCTAATAATACTTGTTGCGGCGGAAAAGTCGTTGACATCGCGTACGTTAAAAACAAACATAATTTTTGTCATTTAGTAAAATGCTTCATATAAAAAAGCTTCCTTTTGAATAAAATTAAAATTCAAAGGTGTTTTATACAGAATATAAAATAAAGTCTTGTATTAGAACAAAATATGATTAAATGAAAAGAGATTGAGACGAAGTCCCATTCAAAGATAGTATCCTTAGATTAATGATAAATCAATTACATAGTTATGTGTGAAAAATATAAATACACCCAATATAGGAAGATATTAAGTTCAAAACACTATGATTCATTCACACATATTCGTAGAATGAAATATTCAAGGAGTAGAATTTTAACCCAATGAATTGAAATTGAGTTAAGAAGTTCCCTTGCAAAAATTCGACAGCCTTACGACATCACTTTAAAATTAAGAAAATGATTTGATGAAGGAGAAACTGGTTTCTCATCACTTGGACATAAAAATTACATCAATAAGTATATATAAGAACATATCCCAACATAACAATATGTAATTTAAATGTCCCATAAAAAATAAGTCTTTTAAAAAGAGGCGGCTGAAAGGTTCCCTTACCGATTTGGGTAACTTTCGAAACATACACCCCATGAAAGAAGGACTATTAAAAATTGATGTAAATAACCATAAACGAAATTATATTACACAAATAGTAGATTAATGGGAATTACATACACCACTAAAAGTAAATAGTGACAAATGTAGCATAAATCTCACTAGAATAAAAGTCAGATGAAAAATCCCCTACGAAAACACGTCTGCCTAACAGCGCCACTTAAAACATCCAAAAAATGGATTGATGAAATAAAATAGGGTCTCTCATTGTATGAACATAAAAATTAATGTATTAGGAATATAAAATAACATCCCCAAACATAATAAATACGAGCTTAAAAGAAATGACATAAAAGAGAGTACTTAAAAAGAAACAGAGAGGTTGGATCCCTTACCTCAAGTTCGACTTGTCTTGTTTGTTTCTTTATATTCCTGAATAATAAACTTTGGTCAATTTATAATTTCTTAAGTACCTCCTTTAAATATTATTATACAGTTCATATCACATATTATCATGTTATAATAATTTGTTAATAATGTGAGTTCATATCAGACGTTTTTGTTGATGTTCGGTACATAAGTAAAAATTGAACTTGTTCGAAAAGAATTAGTCCATGTAGTTATAAGTAAATCATCTCCATAATAGTATTAATGATTTATATATCATATATATCCAGTATATATTCATTTTATACTATTACATAACATTTTGAGATAAAAATAAATGAAACGCACCATTCATGGAGACGGTAGGCCGTACGTACGCATGAACGCTACTTTCATTTCTTTGGGACATTAATGGAATTAAAAATAGATGAGATATATATATATATATATATTATAATTATAGTATAATATATATGTTATATAGTTCACATATGTTCATAAATTTTATTCTGTATACATTATATGTATTGCATGAACGAGTCACATCACTTGAGGGGGCGGTAGTCCACACTTCCTCAAATGAAATTATCGTATTTTCACAACATACAAAGCATAAAGGTATGTATTAAATATAAAATACAGAATCATAGAGAGGAAATAAATATAATATATATCATAAATAAATATATTTCCATCATAATGTCCACCATGAGATGTGGTAGGAGAAGATAAAATAATCATCGTTTCGTGAGGCAGTAATTCGCCACCCACGGAAACCGTATGTTCTTTAACCATTATGTGAAGTTTTGTGTATGTGTAGCTTTAATCCTTCCCATAACAACATCCTAGTATATTTTAGATACTGGTGTTGTTACAAAATAATGTAATCAAAAGAGTTTTGGGGATTGGAGAAGTAAAATAAAACAAAATAACATTAGGGAAGACTTTACCTTTAAATCGGGTAACTCCTCTTGCTTTGAACCAAAAGGGTTTCTTTAAGAGATTTCTTACGAAGGGAAGGATTCTAGGATGAAGAGAGGTATGTGGATAGACAATATGAGAAGAGTTTGGTCGAGACAAAGGCTTGAGAGGTGTGGGTAAGGAGGTATAGGTGGGGGCCTTTTATAAGAGGGAGGAGGGGCACTCCTGGAATGTCTTGAAACGATACTTTATTATAAAATTATTTTCGGATATCAAAGGTCTAAAAATTATATATTTCTAGGATAAGGTGATAAAGGTTCGAAATAAAAACATCCAATATGTTTTTGACAAGTTTATTTCTTAGATTTTATATTATTTTTTCATTTTATTTAAATCGTTCATTAATGAGGTAATCACTAAATCATCATAGTGTCATAAATAAATTAATTTATTTAATGTCTAAAAATTATAAAAAAATATCACGATGTATGAAATCTTTTTACCTTTCTAATTAATATTTATAGTAAAAAAATATAACTTGAGTAACTCCATGAAAAAATTGTTTTAGTATAACAATACATGTTTGTGACACTTTTATTTTAACTTTAAATAAAAAGTTATTTATGTCATTTTCCTACCAAAGTGGATCCATGGGGTCCCCAAGTTGACCCATGAATTTTATTGGTCGACCATGAATCATCCAATACGGTTAGGACATGTTTAAAGGTCATTTCATATTATTATAACATTATCATTACCCTAAATTAAACTAATTACCTTTAATCACGATTAATAAAACTTAAAAGTTACTATTAACAAAAAAATTATTTTAATTCCATTGAACCACATTTTACATCCTAATTAAAACCATTTATGTCGTATTTTTGAAATTCAAATCATAAAAGTGGTAAAGTTTCATTTAAACAAGAAATCAGTTTTTTAACTACCACTTAGTGGTTTCACTATTCATCAAAAATTGATGTTTTTCAGAAAAATGCCAAAAAATCACCCTAAGTTATATTTGATATTCTGAATTCAAAAATGATGTCTATTTTACATAATTTAAAACATATTATTTTCATTAATTAATTTAATAATTAATTCCCATTGTCAAAAAATAGAATATTTTTATGAAACAATATCTATTAAAATATTGACACTAGTTTAAGTCCATTTTCAAAATGAAATTAATTCCAATGATTACCATTGGATTAAATGGTAAAAATATATTATAATTTCACTTTAAAACTAATTCAAAATATTATCTAATCATATAAATAAATTATATTGAAAAGAGTTTTTGAATTAAAATACAACATTTTTCACTTATTCATTAAAAATAGACTTTATCAAAAACAAATAACAAAAACCTACACAAAGTAAATTCTGATATCCCGATTCTAAAGAAGGATTTTATTTGGTCCAATATAAAATATAAAATTTTCAACAAGTGGATTTAAAAAGGGTTCTCCATCAAAAGGCGGTTAATCGACCTTTTAAAGAATATTAGAATATTTACGCTTAAAATTGGATTCATTCACATTTTAAGCCTCTAACATTTATTAAATAAAAGTAAAAATATTTGACAAACACAAATAATAATTTTGTAGTTAGTTTTGTTCATTCCCTCCATTACAACTTCTAGGAATTAACTACCATTTAAAATAATATTATTTTATTATTATAGTGCAACGTAAAATTTCCAAGAAACTCGTTGTTGCGTATTGGGTACGCCATCGAGCATAGCGTTTCCTTTAAATTAATATTAACATTTTATTCACAAAAATGGATAAATATAAAAATTTCATATTATTTATTTATCTAGGGTGTTACATCCTTCCCCCCTTTTGAGAATTGCATCCTCGCCATTTTAAAATTGGGCTCAGAAAATTCATTGAAAGTCCCACATCAGAACAAGAGTCGGTTAAACTATCATTTTAAAAGAAAGAAATGGAAGTAAAGAGGTCACCTGAGTTAAACCATACTAGGATTCCATGAAGGAATACATGGATATGGAAGAAAAAAAAGGTTCATGTTCTGAGGGAGAGTGATAGAAAACATGTTTAGGAGAAAGTTAACCACCAGAAAATCACAAACTTGTGATGGGTTAAATGGTATTTGATTCCCCAGTAGGAAAATTTAACAGACAAAATATTAGTTTTAAGTTAATTTTCATTGAGGAATTTATTCATGAGCTTAACTAAATCATAAGGAAACATACTTACTTGTCATGTTTACATTCAACTTTTACTATATTTCTTACACAAACTCACATTTTCTCCAAAAGATCATTATTTAGGAAGACTTGTTCACATTAAGAGTACTATAATCAACTTCATGAGAATCACCTAATCCACAAAAGATAAATCTATACTTCCCATGTCTTTTGACCTTAACCAAAACCAAAACCAAAAATTTTAGTACAATATCAGATAATACCCAAAAAGGATAATCCTTTATAAAAAGAAAATCTATTCATAATCTCCAAAATTTGTCCAACAAAGCCCAAAGTTCAACGAAGACCATTCAATAAACAATTTTTCCATAAAATTACTCAAATTAAACCAAACTAATATTGAAACCCAAATATTTGAAGGATTTAATCACATAGTCTTCCAAGGTAACAATTAAAATTTATCTCCAAATAACATCAGTTGCTCTTAAAGTCTCATATTGAAAAGTAATTAACCTAATCATATATCCTCCATGACAGGTCAATATTTTCCTAGATAACCCAAAATCATCTTATTCTTGATTCATAAAATTATATAACTAAAAAGAATTTGTAATACTAACCAGGGACTTTATGTAGTCCAGTGGTAGGCGATAAATACCAGTCGCACTTTGGTTGGGGGTTCGATTCCCAGATCTTTGTCTGACGCGACGGGTTGTCACACGGTCTACATGTTGTCCTTTTTCCAAAACTATATAATTCTTAAAACAGTCCCCAAAAAGAGATAACATCTTCAAAAATAACCATAACATAATTTAACCTCAACTTTATCTCATGTCTTTTATCTTCCATCATAGAGTGACCCATAATTACCTCAAAAGTAAGGATTATATAAACCCTAATGGTTACCATTATAATTATTACCTGAACTTACACATCGAGTTGGTTCACTCGTACATGATGCATCAGAGAACTCACCAAGGTTCAAGTGGTTAATCATGACTCCATGATAGTTAGTTTAGAATAACCACGAGATTCCACATTGAATCCCCGATTTCATCCAGTCTCTTAATCAGAGAACCACCATAGTTTCCTTCAAACCCATTATCACTTTGGTTCCTGCTAGATCCGTCTATTTACCAAAACCAAAAATGTCAGTGTGAGTATATCAAAAAAATTATCATTTACTAATGAGTGAGATAAACACTAAGATATACTTACTCATTCACTTTATCTAAAACTATGACTCTTTCTGAAATACTAACCATTATGGTAATGTAATGTGTGCTTAGAGAATACCCTAACCTCTAAAGTTATCTAAACTGACCTTTGACACCAACTATAAGGACCCGACCTAATAACATTACATAATCATGAATTAAATGAATAATTCACATAGAGTATCTTTTCAGGTTTAGAGTTTCAGAGAATTAGGACATAACTATTACATCTCAAAATATTACAGAGTAGACACTTCTACAACGTTTTCATAAAAAAACTCTTAAAAAGAAACATGTCTAGTTCCATGTTTTAGATAGCATGTCTTTCCTTGATCCCATCCTTAACACTATTCATCTTTTATTAGTATGGAAAACATTTCAAAAAAAACTCTGGATGAGCATAAAAAGACCAGTAAAGGATACACGAAGAAGGAAAACTGTTAGTTTTTTCAAAACAACAAGTAAAACATGAATACTTTATCAAAGTAATACTTTTCACCATTATGAAGTAGTAAATAATCTTCACTGAATAAAATATCAGTACTTATCCTTTGTAACCAAAATATCACCATAAATAGATATAAAGAACACATAACATATAAATGTAACTTGGGACATAAACATACTGAAATGGAATAGCGATACAGTCGACTTCCACACATATCACTAAATGAAATAGCCATACGGTCGGCTTCCATACCCAATGCATTGGAGGTTATAATGTAACCACCCATCCTAGTATTCATGGAACCACCCGTCATACGGTTTATCACGTAACCACCCATCAAATGTCCAAGTACCAATATAAAATTATAACACATAAAATAATTATAAAAGAAAGAAAACATTTATATATTTCAAGAAAAATATATCACATAAATATATGGACATAAAAAATTCATTATCAAAACCGTTTTCAATACAAAAATACATAAAAGAGTATATGATATTTATTTACTTTTAAAAACTGTACGGCTTGTTGAGGAAGCCAAAGATCAAATAATACTCACGGCGGAGGAAAGGTCGTTGTCACCATGTACGTTAAAAAGAAACATATTTTTTTTCATTTAGTAAAATGATTCAAAAAAATATTCCTTTTGAATAAAAGTAAAATTCAAAGGTGTTTTATACAACGTATAAAAGAAAGTCTTGTATTAGATAAAATTTGCCTCAATGAAAGGATATTGAGATGAAGTCCCATTCAAATACGATATCCTTAGATTAAGGATAAATAAATTACATAGTTATGTGTGACAAATATAAATACACCCAATATAGGTGGATATTAAGTGCAAAACAATCAGATTCATTCACACATATTCATAGAATAAAATATTCAAGGAGTACAATTTAAACCCAAAGAATTGAAATTGAGTTAAGAAGTTACCTTGCAAAAATTCGACAGCCTTACAACATCACTTTAAAATTCAGAAAATGATTTGATGAGAGAGAAAGTGTAATCTCATCACTTGGACATTAAATTTACATCAATTAAGATATAGAAGAACATATCCCAACATAATAATATGTAAATTAAAAGACCCATAAAAAATAAGTCTTTTAAAAAGAAGAGGGTGAAATGTTCCCTTACCGATTTGGGTAACATTCGAAACGTACACCCCATGAAAGAAGGACTAATAAACATTGTTGTAAATACCCATAAACGAAATTATATTATAAAAATAGTAGAATAATGGGAATTACTTACACCACTCAAAGTAAATAGTGTCAAATGTAGCATAAATCTCACTTGAATAAAAGTGAGATGAAAAATCCCCTACGAAAACTCGGCCGCCTAAAGGCGCCAATTAAAACATCCAAAAAATGGATTGATGAAATAAAATAGGGTCTCTCATAGTATGAACATAAAAATTACAGTATGAGGAATATAAAACAACATCCCCAAACATAAGAAAGATGAGCCTAAATGAAATGTCATAAAAGAGAGTACTTAAAAAGAAAGAGAGAGGTATGATCCCTTACTTCAAGTCTGAATTGTATTGTTCGTTTCTTTATATTCCTGAATAATAAACATTGGGCAATTTATAATTTCTTTAGTAACTCCTTTAAATATTATTATTCAGTTGATATCACGTATTATCATGTTATAATAATTGGTTAAAAATGTGAGTTCATATCAGAAGTTTTTGTTGATGTTTGGTACGTGAGTAAAAATTGAACTTGTTAGAAAAGAATTTTCCATGTAGTTATAAGTAAATCATCTCTATAATAGTATTAATTATTTAAATATTATATATATCCAGTATATATTCATTTTATACTATTCCATAACATTTTAAGACAAAATGAAATGAAACACACCGTTCATGGAGATGGTAGGTCGTACGTACGCATGAACGCTACTTTCATTTATTTGGAACATTAATGGAATTAAAACTAGATGAGATAGATATATATATAAATATATTATAATTACAGTATAATATATATGTTATATATGTCACATATGTTCATAAATTTCATTCTTTATACATTACATGTATTTCATGAACGAGTCACATCACTTGAGGGGGCGGTAGTCAACACTTCCTCAAATGAAATTATCGCAATTGCACAACATACAAATCATAAAGGTATGTATTAAATATAAAATACATAAGCATAGAGAGGAAATTAATATAAAATATATCATAAATAAATATATTTCCCTCATAATGGCCACCATGAGAGGTGGTAGGAGAAGATAGAACAATCATCGTTTCGTGAGGCAGTAATTCGCGACCCACGGAAACAGTATGTTCTTTAACCATTAGACAGAGGTGTGTGTAAGTTTAGCTTTAATACTTCTCATAATAACATCCTAGTATATTTTAGATACTGTTTTTTGTTACAAAATAAATGAATAAAAAGAGTTTAGGGTGTTGGAGAAGCAAAATAAAACAAAAGAACATTAGGGAAGACTTTACCATTAAATCCTGTAACTCCTCTTGGTTTGAACCATAAGGGTTTCTTGAAGAGCTTTCTTACTAAGGGAAGGATTATAGGATGAATAGAGGGATTTGGAAAGACAATATGAGCAGATTTTGGTCGATCAAAAGGCTTGAGAGGTGTGGGTAAGGAGGTAGAGGTGGGTGCCTTTTATAAGAGGGAGGAGGGGCACTCTTGGAAAGTCTTGAAAATATACTTTATTATAAAATTATTTTCGGATATAAAAGGTCCCAAAATTATATATTTATAGGATAAGGTGATAAAGGTTCGAAATCCACCAATCCAATAAGTTTTTTACAAGTGTATGTATTTTTTTTACATTATTGTATCATTTTATTTAAATCGTTCATTAATGAAGTAATCGCTACATCATCATGGTGTCATAAATAAATTCATTTATTTAATGTATAAAAATTATAAAAATATATCATGATGTAGGAAATCGTTTTATATTTCCAATGAATATTTATAGTCAAAAATATGACTTGTATAACCCCATGTAAAAATTGTTGTAGTAAAACAATACATGTTTGTGACATTTTTATTTTAACTTTAAATAAAAAGTTATTAATGTCATTTTTTTACCAAAGTGGCTCCATGGGGTACCCAAGTTGACCCATGGATTTTCATGGTCGGCCATTACTCATCCAATAATGTTAGAACATGTGTCAATGTCATTTCATATTATTATAACAATATCTTTACCCTAAATTACACTAATTACCTTTAATCGTGATTAATAAAACTTAAAAGTTAATATTCACCAAAAAATTATTTTAATCCCATTGAACCAAATTTTACATCCTAATGACAACTATGTATGTCAAATTTTTGAAATTAAAATAACAGAAGTGGTAAAGTTTCATTTAAACGAAAATTCAGTTTTTTAACTACCACTTAGTGGTTTCACTATTCATAAAAAATTGATGTTTTTCAGAAAAATACCAAATATTCACCCTAAGCTATATTTGATATTCCGAATTCAAAAATGATGTCTATATTAAAAAATTAAAAAAATATAAGTTTCTTTAATTAATTTAATAATTAATTCCTGCTGTCAAAACAAATAGGGTGTTTTTAAGAAACAATATCTATTAAAAGATTGACACTAGTTTAAGTCCAATTTCAAAGTGAAATTAATTCCAACGACCACCATTGGATTAAATGGTAAAAATATATTCTAATTTCACTTTAAAACCATTTAAAAAGATGATCTAATCATATAAATAAATTATATTAAAAAGAGGGTTTTAATTAAAATACAACATTTTTCACTTATTCATTAAAAATGGACTTTATCAAAAAAATAACAAAAACCGACACAAAGTAAATTATGATATCCCGATTCTAAAGAAGGATTTTATTTGGTCCAATATAAAATATAAAATTTTCAAAAAGTGGATTTAAAAAGGGTTCTCCATCAAAAGGTGGTTATTCGACCTTTTGAGGAATATTAGAATATTTACGCTTAAAATTGGATTCATTCGCATTTTAAGCCTCTAACATTTATTGGATAAAAGTAAAAATATTTTACAAACACATATAATAATTTTGTACTTAGTTCTTTTCATTCCCGCCAATAAAATCTCTAGGTGTTAACTACCATTTAAAATAATATTATTTTATTATTAGAGAGCAATGTAAGATTTCCAAGAAACTCGTTGTTGCATATTGGGTACGCCATCGAGAATAGAGTACCCTTTAAATTAATATTAACATTTTATTCACAAAAATGGATAAATATAAAAATTTCATATTCTTTATTGACTGGGGTGTTACAAATACACCAAGATATCATCAATAAATACCAAAATAAAATCATCATAATATTCCATGAAAGCTATGTACATTAGATCTATAAATACATTGGTTTAATTAGTAAATAAAAATGGAATTAATAAATAAATTTAATTTACATAACTCATTATAAAAGATATTTTTGGAATTAATTTCTTCATTAATCATAATTGATGGTACCGAGAACAATGTTCAATATTTGAACAATATTAGGATCATTTTTTGTTGAACAAATAAGAAATCAATGTAAGTAAAAGGATACATGTACTTTATCAAAATATCATTGATTTCTTAGTAATCAATTTATCATCATATGATATATCATTATTCCTTACTAAGAAAACATGGAAACCCCATGTACAAAATAGAGAGAATAAATATCGTATCAACAAACTAGTCTATGTATTTTACTCAACTCCACTAATTCCATAGTGGTAATTCTATAGAGAGTCTAAGATATTGGTTCTACATTAGGGATTAAATTAATAGAAAACTGTATTTCATGATCTAGGGGATATCTTGGTAATACCTCAGTAAACTCATTAATGTATTCATATATAATGGGTAAATACAAAATTTTAATATTACCTTCTCTATCCCCAGATTTTAATCCTTCTTCCCTATGAATATCATTCAGTAAATATACATCGTTTGGATGTATACATGTCTTAGAGGAATATATCTATACTACAGAGATAATGAATTCTATATCTTCATCCAGAATTATAATTTCATTATTATTGTAATAGTATTTTCCATCATAATTCAAATCCTAGTCAATAAGAGGTATTATATCAAATGAAAACATATTTTTGATTATAAGGTTAGAAAATAAACCATTTTAGCTGTCATTATGGGGACTTCCAAACACATCCTTGTTGTAGTGAGACATTGACTATAAGTTATGAGTGTAAAACCCCTTACTAGAGTTCTAAGAAAATATAAATGTTTCATGGAAAACATGGAAGATATAAAAGGATAATGTTTCCCCAAATCAATTAATAATTAGAAAATTTATTATATGGTATTAGTTTACCTAACCCCACATCATTGGATACTTCCACCTAAATTGTAGTGATTAATTAATCTTCGCATTGTCCCATTGTCCACTTTTGAGGTAGATTCTCTTAAGTCATGGGGAATTAGTTCTGATTATGTAAAATATACCTACAGCTGAAACATTGAATTTAATTATTATATTTCTTCATTTTTATTTTTGTAGCCCAAGGACCCTTATATCTACACATATAACATACTCTCAATCCCATCATGCATTTCCCATGATGATTTATCCCACACGTCTCATAATATGGAAATTACTTCATTCTCTTATTCTTCTTAGTTGATGATTTACATTTTTCATGGTGCCCATTCATCTTCTAATTTTCATGATTTACTTTGATCGTGTAGGATATTGATAATTCATTCTCTATTTTGGTGGACATAAAACTATTTCATCATATGAAGAAACTGTTTTAGAGATGAGAACTGTTCTAAAAAATTGGCTTAATCCCTTCATAGAAATGGTAAATTATACACTCCTAGATTCATATGTAATATGTAGCATTCTAGGATATAAATGTAAACATATCCTCATAATCATAAACACATTATTATTCCTTTTTCATTAATCTTAGTAAAATTACATTCATTATAGATTATTACTCATGCGGGAATTATTTAACAATAAATGTGTCTGTAAATGATTCTCATATACTGAATTCTATTTTCTCTTCCCCATTATTATTAAGGATCAATAACCACAATTTATCACCATCACCAATGAAATAATACATTAAAATTTTATCCTTTTCCTTTTAATATTATCCCAAATGCAAAAATATATTTTTAAGTGAAATAATCAATTTTCAACTACCATTGTATAAGTAGTCCCACCCAATTAATAGTGATTATTACACATAAAGGGATTCAATGTTAGATAATCATGTTATGGAATATTATTATCCATTATAGAATGATTATATTTCATAACCAGATTATGCTACCCAAATATAGCCATAATGAACAACATTCAAATACAATCTGTATTGGATTTCTCAATACATAATTATCTACATTTTCCATGAGTATTGATACCCTTATTCCATCCAATATCCATATAAAAACATTTTAATAAACTTTATTAGATCATAAAACTATAAATTATAAATCATAATTTATAGCTCTAAATATATTGTATCACATGACCATATTTTAAATATTTATGAATTTTTAACCTCATAATCATAATATTTTTTATTCATTAATATATTTATTTTCAAATACATAAAAATCATTTATAAAGAAACTTTTAATTATCCTAATCATATTCCTAGGGTTTCTCATTCTAGGTGTGAATTAAGAGTCATTTTAATGGATCATTTGATAACTCGTTCAACCTCAATTCACCCTTTTTGGAGTTATTACCCTTATGTACTTCTTTTCTCGAACCATGTCTATATATATTATCCAGATCAGGATGTATTTCTAGAAAAAACAATATGTTCTCTTCCTTTCCAAATCATTATAATTTTTTTCTATAATTAGCTTAAAATTACATCATATGATTGTCTTCTCTAATATTTTTTTTTCCATAATATAGTTCCCAAATATTCTACTAATATTCCTCTGATACTATTATATAAATAATATATTTGATAACAAATTATATTTAATATATAAAGTTATAATGAAATGAATCATTATATAATACTAAATAGAAAATATCTTTGACAATATTAGTAAATGATTTCTCAATGGGGATAATTATTAATTAATTTATTTCATAATCTTATGCATCACAATATATCTACCATCAAGTACTTCCACAAGAAGATTTAAAACAATTGGACAAAACCCCATATGATTTGGCCAACTAATTTGTCTCATTAGACATATCTATATGACAGGGGGAAAATGAATCACATCGCTTTAGGGATATTTTAGGTCATACGTGCGCACGTGTGTCAATATTATTGACCTAATGGGTTAAATAATAATGAATTGGGTGATAAGTTAAATTTAAATAATAAATATAATATAATATTTATCACATAGTTACATTAATTTCAACATTATTATATTTTATTTAAAGAATATGTGAAAAAAACTCACATCCATTCAAGAGGAGGCATCCCACTGTATGCACGAGTGACATTATCATATCATAAATAGTATGTAAAGTATAAACATATATGTTAAGTTGTAATTTAAAAAGAAAATTAATATACAAAATATTATATATAAACATTTATTCAGTAATTATATCCAACCATTTGATGGTTATATTTTAAATGTGTTAAATAGGTTCATAAGGCGGTAGGCTTCCATACACATGATCAATGATTCCATTTTCTAATTGGTTGAATTTGAAATGGATAAATATTATTCCATAAAAATAATAAAATATTAGTATATTTTAGATAAATGTTTTATTATATATTATGTTTTAATACATAATGTATGGTGTTAAATGAAGAAATAAAATTAAAGTTCTTTGTTAGGACAATTACATTCTCTAAGAGAAACTGCCTTTGTATCTTTTATTAAGGACTCTATGTATGGAATTATTGTTGTAACAGAAGATATATGACATTAATAATTATTTTTAGAGACTTTGGAATGGATTGGTTAAGTAATAGGGTCTTTATAAGTTTTAATAAGCTAGGGGAGTGAGTGAACATTTATATGTGGAGAAAGGGGACCTACTAGGAAATTACTCGAAATTTCCCAAATGAATGAAAAATTATCAAGTAATTCTAATGAAAAAAGATTACTAATAAACATATAATATAATTTTTGATATTATAATGTGAATAAATTGACAGAAAATAATACTTTTACATGTTGGAATGTGATTTTTAACCCTTATCTTTTTAGTTTTACCCCTGGTAAACCCATTTTTACCTTAACCGCGATAATTAATTTTCACTATTTTCTCCAGTATTAATTTTAAACAAAAAAGTTTATATTATTAGATAATTTAAATTTTTATAATTCCAATAACGAAATCATTTTTTTATATTAAATTTATATATGTGGTAGAATCCATTTGAAAATTATACCTGAATACATGATAAAAAGAAGATTTTCACAAAGAAATTTTTTTGAAGTATATATGGTTTTAATATAATAATTCAACAAGATATTGATTTAACTAAACTAAATTGTATTTATTATAATTTTATTTATCTAATATTACTTTTAAACTAATTTAAAATATAACATATCTATAAAAATATTTTTAAATAAAAGTCATGTTTTAAATAAATGTCAGTACTGCTAATTAATCATTGTAAGATGGAAGTTTTTAGAAAAATAAAAAAAATTCACCAGTAATTAATTTTCATATTTTAATTTCAAAAAAAAATTATTAAATATATTTTACAATAGTATACAAAATTATTTTTATCATAAGTCTTCAATAAGCGATGAAACAGTTTTCTAAAAAACATTTGGAAAAGATTTTTTTGCCTATAAAATGATTCTTATTTTCATTATAATAAAAACATCTAAATTTATAATATTTTATACATTTATAAACCATTTAATTTTGATAATTTATATAATACCATGCACACCTACTACCATAAGGGCTAGGATACAATTTTCATGTTTAAACAATATTTTTATAGAGTATTTTCATTTTAATATAGTGTTGCGGGAATCATAATATATCGAAGAGATTGCATTTATTTAAAAGGAAATAAGTGTTAAAATATTGGGGTATTACATGAATAATGTTTTACAAAATTATTAAATTTTCACTTAATTTATTTTAATCATCTGTATTTGATTTTGTGGCATTTATTTTCCATGAATTCATTTATGATGGGTATCTCCACAAGAATTTTTATGGTCATTATTATAAAGGGTATTAATTAATAAAATATTTTCTTAATTAATTTAGTTATAGTATTCTTCATAATAAATAATTAATTGAAATTAAATTTAGCTAGTGCACTTATGTTAACCATTGCATGAGTATGAAAAATTATGGGAATGAAAAAAGCATGTGTATGTTTTGGAGTAATTGAATTTAGTTTATATAATTTATTTGACAATATTTAACTATAAAACTGAAATTAGGAACTATGAGTCATCATTCCCTCCAATATTATATAGCACCTAGGTGTTCAAGGTCATTTATGTAATTCTATTTAACCAATCCTTCGGTTCCCATTGCTTGCATGTGAGTTAAAAATACATGTAATAATTTGTGTATCTCAAGGAAAATAGAGGTGGTTCATGTTGAATATGAGATGATTACGTATGACAAGATATATAGGTGGAAAGGTGGAATGATACTACATTTTACAAAAACAAAACATTGACTTTGACATAAGAAAAAAGATTGGTTTTTTAATTTTCAATAAATAAAAAATTTGATAAGATCAGGATCGGTCGATTAATTTAATTAGTAATATTTTCTCAATTTTATTAATTTTTTAGATTAAATACAATGATCATATAAATAAATGAATTAATTTTAAAATAGTGAATTTAAATAAATTCATATTGTATAAATTTTTTTTGAAACATTTTCAAACTCTTATTTAAAATATACTTAGTATTAAGAAGACATGTAAAAGATAAAAAATATTATTTTATTTATTTGAGACAAAATCCCTCTAATAAATTTTATATTAATAATTTATATTCATAACAATATTATGAATGAAATCCATATAACTATGTGTGTTACCAACCCTCATAGGGTAAAATTTAAATTTTTATGGAGTTATTATGAAGGTTTTGGGTTTATTTAACCATATTAAATGAATATAATTATCTCCCACAAGGCTTGGTGTATCTTGGTGGCATGTGTTATGTAAATCCATGTGTGGAATTCAGGATTGGGGACTCTTGTTAATATATTAGGATGATGAAATTCCACGGTTTCATAAGACCTTCCCACCGAAATACATTATATAAGCTTTACCAATCCTCTAAAATGTTATGTGGGGAATATGGATCCTTTATAATTTAATTTCATATCAACTTGAAATTCCTTGTTAAATTACATGAGCTACTGAGACATTAAAAAATAGAGGGTGATATGATAAAATTAATAATTATTATTTTTCAAAATATTCGAAATCATGAAAAGTTCTAATAATAACATTATTTAATAATATAGATTAATTGAAATCTCATCATCCACAGTATCTATATGATCTAAAATAGGGAAATTCTATCTTGTATCTATTATTAAAATTCAATGGATTTTAATAAACCTTTAGGTTGTGTATTTACATGACTGGTAATATTACATGCTAGAATACTCTTTAACTTATCACACTATGAAGGAGGTGAGTGATGAAGAGTTGTGATTCTGTGAACAAAACATGAATATCATAAAATATATTCAATGTTAGATGCATTTATCTATGTATAGAGAGAACAATAAGTCTCATGAAAACATGGATTATTATATAATTCTTGAGAATCATCAGGGTATTTACATAGAGTAAAAAATATAGGAATATTTTGAGATATCCAATACACTATTTCAAAGTATTCCTTTAGAGGGTGTCCCAGCTAGGCCTCAATTAGTCTAACTCATCAGACACATTGAGTGCATATAGGTTCTCTGGTTTAAATTGCTGAATGAAATACACATTGATCCCATTATATAACCACTCCCTTAGGGATTGAATATAATTTTTGACAATATCAATAACTAATAGGTCACTACTATATTAGGTAACTCATATTCTTCATGTATATAAGGCAAAAAAGGGAGAAAATCCTTTGTTCTATCTGGTGAATAAATAGAATTGAAATAACAAGATATCTTAGCCCAAACAATCATAAAAATTTCCATCCAAGAAAAGAAAAATAAAGGTGAAATAAATGGAGTTGGATTATATTTGTTTGTATTATGTCAAAAATTTCCACTAGAAGAGAAAATCACACTACAAAAAATTAAAGAGAAATATTCTGATGTGTTTTTCATTGTGTTCAGTTTATCTATTTCTACAAAATAGGTATTAGACATAAATTTTAGCTCTTACATATGTATTCAAATACATCATCCATATAGAAGAAAAATATTGATTGAATAGGGGTACATAAACAAGAATCAAACAAAGCATAATAAGATTTTATTTCTATCATGAACTACCACCTAATGTTATTGACTAGAATGATATTTGTTTTAATTAATTGTAATTTTGTTCCATTTATTTCCAAAAATATTTTTTCAATATCCAAACTTTTTATATTGGAATTTATTTCAATGCTTGGAAATAAATGTTTACTATTGTATAAAGATACTTTTTTTGGTTAGTAATATATAAATAATGGTCGTTATATGTTAGATTACAAAAACCATGTAATGAATATAGATATTGAAAAAGTTTCACAAAACATATACCTATCAAAATTTCAGTATCACTAAATTGTTCATTCTAGAGAAAAGTTTTTGTATAAATTATAAAAAGAATGATATTTGTATTTTGTTGAACTAAAACCACATGTCGTATGTATCACATCATTATAAGAAAAAATTACTAAATACCCATTAAATAAAACGGTGAAGCGGCCACATAGATTATTGATTTAATTCATAATGATGTGTGTGGAACAGTTTTAGTTGAATTAAGGTTGGGAACTCATACATTATAACATTTCCTAAGGAGTTTATTATAATTTCTTTTGTCTACATGATTTTTTTGTAAATATGGCTATATTTAGAGATTTGAGGAATAGAAGAATATAGATCAAATCCTTCTTGGCAAGAAGACTATGAATCTCCACTCCGACTATGGTATAGAATATCTTAATCAAGTATTTGTTGATTATTTACTAGATTTTTCTATCATATCCTAACAGAAAAGCCCTTATACTTCAATGTAGAATAGTGTAAGTAATTGGAGAAACCAAAACATACTAGATACGGTGATATCAATGATGATTCATGTGAGTCATTAATTATCCTTTTGATGATACACAATACAAAATGAATCACAAATACAAAATCAATTTCCAAATCAATAGGAAGATAATATACCATACCAATTTTGGAATGGAATGAAACATTTGGTTTCTTTGTCGTATATATTTTTATTCCAATTATTTTTAAAGGCCTCTTTTGGAAGCATATTTTCACTATTGGGGAAAAAGAGTACTTTTATTGGATACCCATTTGGAAACAAGGTTATAATACCTATATGTCCCCTCAAAAAACATTATTAGTGGCAAGGCACACAATATTCCTTAGGATGGAGCATATATATAAAAGATTGGGTGGTAGATAGATAATATTTTATTAATTTTTAGATCTTGTTATATAAGAGTGAGAATAAAAAAAATCCATAAAGACTAGTGGTGGAAAACATTATATAAATACAAGTACTACGTAGGAGTACTAGAGAGGTTACAAAATGAAAAAACTATACATTTCTACTCAATAAAGATGGTGACACATTATTTTATGATAATAATGATCCTCTAACCAATAAATATTCAGTAAGTACAACAAATATTTTCAAGTGGAAAAGATATAAGAATTTTTTATTGGATTCCTTGTACAAAATCCAGGATATCATTAGGATAAACTAAAAAATAGATGTAATTATGGATGGTTATAAATGGGAAATTAAGAAGAAACTGGACATTGATGGATAAATATGTCGTTATAAGTCATGAATATTTTGTAAAAATATGTAAACATCATGAAGGCATTGACTACATTGAATCCTTTTTAAAACCTTTTATTATTAAAAACATATCAATTTTATTTTCCAGTATGGATTTACATGAATCTAAAATTTAGAAAATTAATGTCAAAATAGAGTTCCATAATGGAAACATTCAGGAATATGTCTATATGACACAACCTAAGGGTTTCTTGACAACTAAATATGATAAAAATGATGAAAAATTGAAAAAACCAATTTACAGATTAATGAGTGAATACATGTCATGGAAAATTTTCTTTGATGAGTCCATAATAGAATTTGGTTTTATAAAAAAGGAATGTGAACTGTGTGTGTATAAGATGTTTAATAGGGGTGTGGTTGTTTTCTTACTAGTATATGTGGATGAGAAATTACTTATTTTATATAAGATATCAATCTTAGATTGTTTTAATGATATGATGTATTAATTATCCTTTATAATGTAATTAGATGAGGCACTATATGTTCTTGGTATTAAGATTAATTTTTATAGATACATGAATATACATGGTCTATGTCAAGTTAAAAATATTGAAAAGATATTAAAGAGGTTTAGTTTGAAAAAATACCTGAGGTAATTGTTTCCAATGTCTAATGGAATTCATTATTCCATGAAAGTGTCCTCATACACGTGAGGGAAGACATAGAATGGAATGGATTCCATACATGTCAGCAATTGGGTCCGTCATGTGTCTTATGTTATGTACTAAACTAGATAATTCATACCCCATGAGTGTAGTAAATAGATATCAATATGACACCAGTGATTTTCCTTACAGGGAAGTCGGGACTACACTTATGTATTAACGGTATACTAAGGTTATATTCTAGGTATATAAATGATATGAGAAGGTAGTCAAAAAAGTAAATGAATATGCTTGTTTCCAAATATATGAAGTTGATATAAAGTCATATAAGGGATATAATTTCACTTTTAATAGAGGTTTTGTGATATGGAAGAACTCAATGAAGGATATTTTATAGAGACCCTAATTTATCATACATAATTATTACAAAATTTTAATTATAAACAACATAAAATAACAACATTACCAAGATACAAAGGTTTAGTGTATCAGGAAAACTAGTACCATACATTACATTTAAAAACCAAAACATAATCATTATTTTAATTCCATATTCCTTAGTAAAAGTAATCACTTAAGGGTATACATCAAAAAGGGGTGAGGTAAAAGTCGGGTAGGTGAATAGATAAGAACATGAATGAGTATAATATAGCGTGAGAATAATCATAACATCATCATCATAATCATGATAGGGAGAAATAGATAATGACAAGGAATGTAGAAATTTATACAAATGAAACAAAATTTCATAGTGGTAAAATACCACAGATAGTTCTAAAAAATTATAGAATCATGTTCACACATATTTCAATTTTATTAGAATATATATCACATTACCCAATCTATTGGAGTGCTATATAATTATGGGTGCACCCATCACATCATATCATTGACATTATCATGCACGCCACACAAAACATATATTAATATTGGACATAAAATAACCCATTAAATGGAATGGGTTTAATATAATACAACATACATTCATAAACTATGGGTTCCCAAATAAAATAGGGAATAACATACTTTCTATAATAATCATACATCTTGAGTAAAGAGGAAACAATGTCGAGAAGTAAAAGGTGTGTTTTTTGAAAGAAGAGTTCATTTGGAAAACATTGTGTCTATCATAAACTCAGGTATAAAAAATCTAAATACAATAAAAGGTTATATAAATATGAATAAATGATTTTTATGTAATATTCAAACATAAAATGGGGTAAAAGAGGGAAAAACCAAAGAGATGGAGTTGGGTTTGATAATTACATGTGCCATGTATCCAAATGATTTCTTAGTCTCAATATCCTATATATTCACATTATATTCATTAATTAATAAATAATAAAACTTTTATATATTAATTTATTAAATATTGTTTTATTAAGTTCTTTTTTTGGTATTTTTGATTAGTTATAGTATTTAATTTCATCATTCGGGATCTTTCATTTTTTTAGTTTTCATTATTGGTTCACCCTTATACATGAATGGAAGTTCACATAAAATGTGGCTAAATAAACAGAATTGTTATTATATGTTATTAATTATATTAAATAATTTTAAATGATATTATAATTAATTTGGTTATATGTAATGAGGATGAATAATTAGATAAAAGTTAATAATTATCATTCTAAGTTAATTTTTGGACGTTTTTCGATCACAAAAAACAGGTTTTGTCTTATCATTTAGAATTATGTAGATTAGTTAGTTCTATAACAGAAAAAGGGTTATAACATACATATTATAATATATTTTTATACATTTAATGGTTTTATTAATATCCTTAATGGCGTTAAATCGAAATGAAATTTCATGGCCCATGACATTTGTAAATTGACACATCACGAACAATGATTTCATTTTTAGAATTAAATATAGATAGGTATGATTTTAATGATTTATCTTACATTAACATAATATAATTATAGTTTATGTAAGGTACTATAGTTATCATTCCATTTCAATGAATGGAGGTTAAGAGAGAATAAGGAAAGAAAAGAAATTGAAAGGAAATTAATAGAAAAACGGAGAGTATTTTCTTCTTGAATTTTCCTATTGAGATCATCCTCAAGGAACATAGGAATTATATTTTAATGAGACCAATATAAAATATAAGTGGGGAGGGATAGGGAATAGTATTGGTCAGAAATTAGGCAAGGCTCAAAGCTTGATAATTTTTAGGAGAAGAGGGGGTGATGGGTGGTATTTATAGTGGAGGGGAGGGGTGTTTCCTCATTATTTTAATAAATAGCTTATTATTTTTGCTCACCACTAAGATTAGCTTGAGAATTATCACTAAATATATTAAAATAATTAATTATGGTTTGTGATTTTGGTCTTACATCCGCATTACATCAACTATGTCTAAATATATTCATGTATTTAGCATTTATCGTAAATTATGGTATTTTAATATTTACAAAAAAATCAAGTATTTCATATAAATCCCAAAAATACCCCTAACTATTTTTATACATATAAAAATCAAAAATGATATCCATTTACGGAAAAACATTTTTTATATATGTACAAATAAATTATTACTTAAAATAAATATTTACTTGGAAAATATTATTTTTTTAAATTATATCAAATTTTATAACACAGTGAAAAATTTCTTAAGGTCTCATAAAATTATATTAAAATCATAATAAGTAAAAATATTAATTTATGAATAAATTTTATTAAAATACATTATTTAAAATTATTAAATTAATTATAAAATTGCAATTAAATATTTATGACTTATAAAAATTATAAAAATTAATTAATTTTTTTAAAAAATATTTACATATATATATACTATGATATAATTATAAAATAATTTCACTTATGAGATGAATAAATTTTATTAATATTTTAATAGGTAAGGTTACAATTAATTTGGAATTTTTACTATTTATAAAGACAATATTACTATTCCTAAGGCCATGTTACTATTAATCGGTATATGTTTCATAAATTCTAGAGATACATCATATTCTATGAATTCTTAATTTATAATGATTTTATTATGGTCTATATGTGATTTAATATAATTTATACTGTATGAAATTACTATAACAAGGGATAAATTCCATTGATAAAAGTTTGGGTCATTACATTTTTCACCCCTTTTGAAATTTTCCCCTCAAAATTTTGTTTTTCATTAAAAGTTGAGGGTACTTATCCTTCATCACCTCCTCTAGTTCCCAAGTTCCATCTTTATACTTATGGTTCCTCGACAACACATTGTCATGGAAGGTAGTATTTTTTCATAGAACCTTATCTCTCTTGTCCAAAATCATTAATGGCTGCTCCTCGCAAGAGTGATCATCTTCCAACTATACCACCTATGATTTCAGTATATGTGAGGGATATGGTATGTATTTCCTCAAGAGTGATATTTGAAATTCATCATGATCTTGATCAATATTCGGTGGATGTGAGAACCAATTGTCCACAACTATTATGCGATCATGGATCTAAAAGGGGACAATGTACCTTGGGATTAACTTTTGTTTATGTCCAAACCACATGATTCTCTTCCATGATAATATTCAAAAGAAGAATTTATCACCATATTCAAAATAAAAGTCCTCAAGATTGATGTTATCATTGATATTTTGACAATTCTGAGTAGCATTGATATGTCTCTGGATGACTTAAACCATCTTTGTCATATCTTTCACAAGATTAGGTCTAAGTATTTTTCATTCAATAACTACATCCCAACAGGTTGGGGTTCTACAATGCATCACATACTGATCTTCATATGGAGAAATCCAAATACTTGAGTGGAAGCTATTAATGTATGGGAACTCAAACATTAAGACATGTTGATCTCATCTACCTTTAAATTCTAATGAGTGGCATATTACAATATCTTAGAGGGTCTGAATATTCCTATTAGATTTGACATCATTTTAGGGGCAATAGGTTGTGCCAAAATTTAATTCAGTAATCAAAGCATGGTGATAACTCCTCTTGAATTTAGATGTGAATATGGTATCATGATTTGAGTCAATCAATAGTGGAACCCCATGTAGTCTAACCTAATTTTTAAAATATATCTTTTCATGTTGTTTACGACAGAGATCTTATTGAATATAAATAAAGTGGGCAGTCATGGTGAGTCGGTACACCATAGCCCATACCTCATTATATAAATTGTATTTATTTGAGATACTAGTGAAGAAGTACATGGTGACATTCTACCATTTATAAATAGGTATAGAAAAGGGATGCATCATCCCTTTGGACATTTGTCACTCTACTTTGACTATCTAACATATCCAGCACCTTGAGATACAATCTAAAATCTCCTTCTTCATGTTATCCCACTATAAGTGTTCTCGAAGACCAAGATTCATCTTGGAACTCCCCATATGGGTAGATAATGTTGAGCTATATTCATTATCCAATATATCCTTATTTATCCCCGGTTATGAATGCACGCACAACCTCATTCCAAACCAAATCACACCATCATCATCGATATGAAACTCGATTAGCTTCCCTTCTATTATTAAAATCACCTTATTTTGAAACTCTATATTATCCCATTATGCCTCATTAATCTTCTCTTTGATAGGTGGTTGGGAAATCATTTTGGAAAGGTATTTTTAATTCCCTTACATTATGATTCCTAAATCAATCCATTGAATTTCCATGAAGATGGGGTCTTTCTCAATATGAAACATGGACAGAGTAGGAGTTTCCTTTCTTATAAGAGCATATTCTACACTGTTTTCCTATTCAGGATGATAGTTAATAGAGAAATAATAGTCCATTCTTAGCTATAACCATCTACATTGGTTCATGTTTACCTCATTTTATGTGAATATGTTCTTTAGGATCGTATGATCTGTATATATGTCACACTTCACATCATAGAGGATGTGATGCCATATTTTATGGAAAATATCATGGATGCTAACTCCAGATTATATGTTGGGTAGTTTTATTCACGGATCATTAACTTATTTGAGTCATAGGCTACCAAATTATTATTTTTCCATTAGTACACAACCAAAAAAATTCATTGAAGCACCACTATATATCAAAAAACATTCTACAATTTTTGTTAATGTGAGTATAGGTGCAATGATCAAAATATTCTTTATCTGCATGAAGGTTTCCTAAAATTCTTATATCGATACATACTTTATCCATTTCCATGTTAAATTTGTCAGTAGGACAGAAAATCCAGATAAATTTCTCACAAAACGTTGTTAGTACCCTACTTATCCTTGAAAACAATGGATTTCCAGGTCACTAGAGGGTTTGGGCCATTCATAAATTTCCATTTTTTAAGGGTCCACAGAAATTACCTCACATGTGATCACATGTCACAAGAATGTGACTTGCTGTATCGAAAATCCATGCCTTCTACATATGGCGTACAATATATCCTTCCATAGTATTTTCAACACATGCATTATATGTTTTTCATGTTACATGTTTCTCTTTGAGTATATGGGAATGTCATTGATAAACCCTACAACAAGTTTGTTTAGGTATTTTATAAATACTATATTAATCAAACCCATGAATATTGTTCTGGAATTAGTAAGTCCAAATGGAATCACAAAAAACACAAAGTGCCCATACCTTGGACAGAAGGCAACCTTTTGAAAATCTTCCTTCTACACCTTTAATTAATCATATCCAAAACGCAGATCCACCTTTGATAATTACTCACCTCCTCACAACTAATCAAAAAAGTCATAAATGATTGGAAAATGATACATGTTTTTTGTTGTGATCTTTTTGAGTTCTTCATAATTGATACAAAAATGCATTTCTCTATCCTTCTTCATAAAAAAAGAACTGTTGCACCCCAAGGTGATGAACTAAGGCATACAAACCCTTTTTTCAAATTCCCTTAGAGCTACTTATTTAACTCCTCTAGTTAGATAGGAGCTATCCTATAGGGACTCAAAGAGATAGAAGTAGCTCTGGGTATGAGTTCTATTTGGAACTCTACATCCTGATTATGTGGAAGTCCAAGTATCTATTCAGGAAATACATTACTATATTCCCTCACAATGGGAATTTAACCTAGATTGATACCTTCCTTCAACTCAACCATTTGAGAAAAATGGGCTTCTTCATAGGGAATCAAAACCCACACTATTAAATGATTTCATAAGTGAGATTCTTGATCTTATTTTCATTTGTATATTGGGCATGGGATGGTTCAGAATTTGAAAAGATATTATCCTTTTCTTGATATTTTAAATCTTCTCAACATAATTAGAGGAAATTCATTACCATTATACTTCCAAATTACACCAAGTAAAGTATCACGATATTTTTTCGACGAATCTTCCCACATAAACCAACTAGAGAAGATTCCAACACATGGGTTGAAATTATTGTTCCCTTGGGTGATTTTTATGGATATATGTACATCATGGTTTTAGTGATTTGATTCAATAGTTCTAAAAAACATATAAGATATAAAGGAATGTGTAGAACCTTAATCAAATAAAGGTTCTCCATTATTGATTGAATATTATGTATACATTGTAGAACATCGTTTTCTTACTCCACATCATTAGTAGTGATAGGATAATCATTTCTTTATCCTTTGGTTTTTTTGGATGCTGATGAAGATTACCCTCGATGACTCGTGGTTTAATGAACTATATTGCATAGTGCCCTTGCTCCCTACAACTGTAGTATTGGGACATTGATGTGATCTCTTTTCCTCCACCACATTTTCCAGCTTCCTCATGTATTTTCGACATTCATAAGCTTCATGTACTTCTCCCCCACACTTGAAGCATTTTCCCATCCCTATTTGGCAGTTCCCATGACACCCCTTCCCACAATTTTGACATGTGGGTGGTTGAATTTTCTTTCTATCTTTCTCATTAGATCCTCCAACTTGAAACACCATAATTAATTTATTTTCACCATATCCATGGGGAAATTCTTCAAAATCTATATCCATTTTTATTGCACATCAAACAAATTCAAAAGAACTCCAAATATCTCAAATTTCGTGATCCTTTTTAATTTGTTTAATCTACTATGGAATATATAAATTTCTCAATAATTTTATATAACAAAACCCAAATAATACCTTCCATGCCTTGTGATATTTTCTTTATATGCTGTGAAAGGTTCTCATTCCTTTATCTTTAGCTCCATAAATTCTACCTCCATATTTTTATGAAGAGTTTGATGGAAATACTTGTTAGTAAATATTATCTTAAACTCTTCCAACTACAACTCTTCAATTTCATACCTCAGCTTGGTGTTCTTGATCAATGACCA
The DNA here is from genome assembly GCA_963277665.1 of Viscum album. Lineage (NCBI taxonomy): Eukaryota > Viridiplantae > Streptophyta > Magnoliopsida > Santalales > Viscaceae > Viscum > Viscum album. The sequence goes on from OY728127.1 coordinate 645,447,892, forward strand.
CTATTTATCGACTTATCGATCTAAACAATAAACTGAAAGAGTCACATTCTCTATCTCAAAATATTGAAGTATATATTAGATCTTTTCCATCATGTTGACCCATTGTTCTGTGACTAGTGGAATGAAAGATCCACTAAACGTCGAGGGTCGTTGCCACCCAAAACAATTGATAACCTATTTCTCCCACTTAGGTGAAGGCTGTCATTCCACATTATTCAGGTTATTATTCATAACCTGAGATATATTGGTAAGCATCACTCTGAAATTTTTAACTCCACCTCCCAAAGCTTTGGGATTTCTTTCATTCCATCACTGCATTGTCCCTTTCATGGGTTATTGTCCTGGTTTCTCCTAGTTCCCACCATTTTCTAATATAGAAATTTGATGAAACAAAACATAATTCAATAATTCATAAATAAATAATTTTTTCATTTGTTAAGTTGACTCTAAAAGAATATATTCTAATATCATAATATTTAATATTTTCTAAAAAAATGTTTAGTGGGTGTTTAATTATACTTAGAGTCATAATAGGGGTTTTAATTATGGTTTTATAATCCAAATTCCAAAATTAGTTAAACCTTACTCTATTACCAAATATAGAGACACTACTTTTTATTACATTATTATTACATCATGTTAATTATACAAAACATAAAAGTACTACATGTCCAGGATACAAAGGTTTGGTTCCTTGGGAAAATTAGGTCTTCACATTACATTTATAAAATAAAACATAAAAATTTATTTAATTTCTTCTTATTTAGCTTCTTAGTGGCCTTCACATTCTGTATAGTACAAGTAATCACTTTAGAATATACATAAAAAAGGGGTGATATAAAAGATTAGTAAAGGAATAGATAAGAACATGAAATAATATAACATAGGATTAGAATAATCATAACATCATAATCATAATCCTGAGAGAAATGTTAGATAAAGCCAAGGAATGTCGTAATACATAAAAATTAAACATCAAGTCTTATTTTTCAACTAGCACACATAGTTTTGAACAGATATAACATCATGTTCACACATATTTCACATTTATCATGAGATACATCAAAATACCAAATTCATTGGATTCCTATATAAATTTAGGTGTACTCATCATATCATAAAATTTACATTTCCCTATATAATTCAAGGAGCACCTGTCACATCATAATGATTACATTATCATGCATACCCTATAGTATGTATATCAATATAAGATATAAAATAACCCATGGAAAGGAAAGGGTCTGATATCATAAAAGATACATTCATAAACTATGGGTTTCCAAATTAATTATGGAATAACATACTTTCTATAATAATTATGCATCTTGAGTGAAAAGGAAACAATCTCTAGAAATTAAAGGTATGTTTTTTTTAAGGATAATTCTTTTGGAAAATATTGTGTTTATAATAAACTCAAGTAGAAAAAATATATATACATTAAATGGTAAAATAAGCACGAATAAATTATATTTAAGGAATATCCATACTGAAAATACTGTGAATGATGGAAGACCCAATGAAATTGAGTTGGGTTCGAGAATTCCCTTTACCTTGTATCAGAATGCTTTCTTCGCATTAATATCAAATATAATAACATTATATTCATTAATGAATAAATAAAGAACCTTTTATAAATTAGTTTTATATATTATGGTTTTATTAAGTTCTTTTATGGTCTTTTGAAATAGTTATAGAGTTTAATTCCATAATTCAAGAACATTTGTTTTCATTGTTTTCAATATCGGTTCACCTTTATACAAGAATGGACGTTCGTGAAAAATGAGGATAAATATCCTAAATTATTAATATATATTATTAATGATATTATATAAGGATAAATAATATTATAATGAATTTTGTTATTTGGTATGAGGATGAATCATTATATTGAAGTTAATGATGATCATTATATGATATTTTTTGTAGGTTTTGGTCACAATGAACACATTTTGTTTTATCGTTTAGTATTATGTATATAAGTTAGTTCCAAAACCAAAAAAGGGTTATAAAATGAAAATTAAAATCTTTTTTCATCCATTTAGTAGTTTTATTATGAGACTTAAAGGCACTATATTAAAATAAAGGTGCATCATCCATGATGTCGATAAATTGATACATCACGGGTGACAATTGAATTCTTAGAAAAAAAGAGAGAGGGGGGGATGATTTTAAGGATGGATCTTAAATTAACATGATATAATTCCAATATATGTATTTTATTGGATTTATCTTGTCATTTGGATTAGGGGAGGTGAGTATAGAATATGAAAAGAAAAGAAAATTAAATGAAATTATAATAAAATGAGAGATGATTTACCTCTTGAATTCTTCTCTTGAGGTCCTTCTCAGGGCACCTAGGCATGGTATTTTGATGATACCATGATCTTATGGATATAGGGAGGGGATGGGGAAGAGTATTGGAAAGAAATTAGGCATGTCTAAAATCATGAGAGGATTGAGGATAAGAGTGGGTGATGGTGGTATTTATAGTGGAGGGGATGAGTGTTTTCTCATAATTTTAATCATTTGTTTATTATTTTCGCTCACCCCTAAGAATAGATTCATAATTATAACTAAATATATTAAAATAATGATGAATGTTTCGATAATATGGTATTACATCAACATTAAATCAACTATGACTCAACAAATTCATGTATTTATCATTTATAGTAAATTATCATATTTTACAAATCACCAAAGAACCATGTATTTTAGAAAAACCATAAAAATTAAACCTAACCATTTTTCAAAATGTATAATTAAAATACTAACTCACATTAATGAAACTAATTTTCTAAATATGAGTAAACAAATTTGTATATAAAATCTACATTTACTTGGAAAATGTAGATTTTAAAATTATAACTGATTTTATAACACTTTAAAAAATTACTTATGGTCTCACAAAATTATCAAAAAATCATAAGACATGATATCTACGAATATTTTTTTTTAAATAAGATTTATTTTAAATAATTGAATTATTTATAAAACTACAATAAAATATTTATGACTTACAAAAAATGCCAAAATTTAATTAATAATTTTTTAAATATTTACTAACTTTTACTATAATATAATTATATCATATTTTCACTTATAAGATGAATAAATTTTATGTATAGTTTAATGGGTGAGGTTACTATTCATTTTTATGGATTACTATTCATAAGTTCTATATTACTATTCCTATGGTCAAGTTACTATTTTGTCAATATATGTTCCTTCATTTCTATAAATACTTTTATTTCATCAATTATTCACTTATAAAGATTTTATTATAGTATCTAAGTGATTTTATATGATTTATAGTATATGAAATTTCTATATAAATGGAGAAATTCTATTCATAAATGATTAGGTCATTGAATATTGTCAATGATTCAACAATAAAGACTGATTATATTAAAGATTTCATTGAATTTGGGATATAAAACATCATTTAAATAGTGGATCTGGTCCTAGTAGGTGTTTCTTGGAGTTTTTGTTCTAGAACCAAGATATTTAACTTTGATTACATGTATATTTAAACATTTGAATAGTAATGAATCACAAGGTTACATATTATTCATTGTTCTTCATGAAGTTATTATAATACTATCCATGAGTATATATCAAATTTATTAGCTCCTATAATTTCACATTTATGATGAGAATGTTGAAGTTAAAGGATGATATTCATAAATATAGTTATATGAATAAATAATATTCTATGATAGGAGACATAGTATATTGCAATAGGGCGTGAGTACTCATATGTGGATGATGCTTGTTCTTATGAATTTTCCACATGGTAATATCTAAGATGAGATATTATGATAATTGAATCACTAATAGGAAAACTTCATTATTTATTCACCTTAGATATTCCAACCTATGAGCATTTGTAATGATCCATGCACATTTTGACTATCATTAATGATTTTAATGATAGAGGAACATAGATTCACATACCAAAACAATGAAACCATATGATCATGGGTAGTATCATACATAGGGTTAATCTTTAACTACATATTATTAATGGGTAATTCAAGGAACTATTTTCCACTTCCATGCTTAATTTAATTGATACCATGAGCCATTGGTTAGAATATATTTGTTTCCTTAAATTTTATGTCCATGGTATAACAACATTATTATTTCATGGAATCAAAGAATGATGTATCAAGTGTTTTGTTTAATGAAATTGGTGTGTGAGTTTCTTGATGATATTCTATAAACAATTATTTATAGAGATTGGGGATTTCCATAAAAATTATTCATACATTAGAAGAATATTCAATACCTTTTAAAAATACATCCATAAGGACTATACTTTTTTAGTCTCTTAATGAACTATATAAAATATCTTTTTATTTCGTGAATGGTCTCCAAAAAACTCCCAAAATATCTTCACATTTAGTACTATTCATAAATAATCATAAGAAGAATCATTTCTTCATAACTTGGGGAAAATAATTATATGAAATGGTGATCTCTGATTCTCAATAAGGTTAATCATGTGAGATAGCAGTTGATGATCATAGGAATGCATAATATAGGAATAAGAGTGTGAGATCATGAATATAAAATTCAAAGTTCAAACCCAATATTTCATAGATTTTAAACATAATTCATGTTGTAGAACATTATCACTCCAAAATACATAAAATATAAGAGTTATAAATCATTATAAATAAATCATGATCTATAAGTTCAATAAATAAATGTTTGGAACCATCATAAGTATAGGAAAAATTTCACATGACATGTTTAACTATAGAGACTATAAAATCCTAGTGTATCAACAATCCCTACAGATTTCCAATATCACAATGGAAGATGCATCGCCACATTCATCATGTAGTACATCAAGAACCTTTACTTGTTTCCAATAGTACATCCACAACAGAAACTTGCATCCTCTAATTATCTAGTGGGATATAAAATAGTACCCATTTCATTGGAAGTATATATAATCCCCATAACATAATTAAAATCATACATATTCAATCCATAAGATCATTACACATATCATCATATTATATCCTCTGTATTGAAAACATTTTTTTAAATATTTTATCAAATCATTATAGAATCACCCATGGAAAATAGTTGAGTTTTATTATCATTTGAACCAAACAATAAAAAACAGTCCTATTAAAGAATATATATTTTACAATTGGATCATATACCTTTTAAAATAAAATCAAAATCTATATTGGATGTTATTAGTGAATCAAAAATCTATAAATGATCATTAAAACATTCTATAACAAAATAACATTTCCACTTAGAATAAAACTGTGTAAATAAATTTTTTTAATTTTTTTAAGATATTATACTTTTTAAAATAACATTGGAATAATATAATATAATCATTAATTCATTTATTAGTCATGATCGAGATTAATAATATTCATATAATATATGATAATATAAATATTTCATTAATATTTTTTGTTAAAAGGGTAAAAGTACCTCATTCATAAAATGATATGATGATTATATTCAATCAATTTATTTGTAAAAATTAGAAAATGTGTAAAATATAATTAATATTCCATTGAAGTGCATTAATGACATCATTGAATAAATTTTTAGAAATTACATTCCTGGAAGAGAATGGAAATTATTCTGAAAAGATAAGTAAGGTTGAATATCTATAAAAACAATCTTTTGGTGTTGTTAGTTCTTAAATAAAAGAAAATTGAAGGGAAAAATATATTTTTCATAAATAAAAATAGGTGAAAATTTTAATTAAAATTTTTATAGCTATATCATTACACTCTATCCTCATACGTCTACTAAAAACCAACCCTAATTAACAATGAGATTGTAAAATAAATCCTTTACAACTTTTGTCAATATTCATTTATAAGCTCTATGATATAAAGAACATTAGATGGATATTTAAAATAAAAATATTTTCATACAAATAATCTTAAAATATATTCAATAATAATATATAACCCGTATAAAATAAACAAGTGGTGAATATGGCATGTGACCCACAGAAATAAAAGTGATATGAAAATCCCTAATTATAAGGTGAAAATTTGATTGAAAAAATTCGAACCTCATTTATATAAATATAGGAAAATTATATATCTATTAAATATCCATAATAATATATATATAATACCATATTTTATTTACTTATAACATTTTATCACATATTTATTAACAATTCATTTTTAACATCACTATTATGTGTGATAACTGCTTCATTTTTCATGTATTCATTAGTTGAAAAGTTTTACTCCATGTACATTAATCAAAGAAAAATCTTAACAAGAATTATAATCATGATACTAATATAATATATATTTATTATATTTATTTTTATATCTATCCATAATATTTATATATTGAAAAATAAATTACACCGTTAATTGAGACGGTAGGTCATACATATGCAAGAACACTATTTTTATTTTTCGATGGACGGAAAAATGATTGATAAATAATATTTATACTATAATTAATAATTTTAATATCATTAATATCAAATATTATATTTATGTCTATCTTAATTTCCATCCCTGAAATGTTAAAATGAAAAAATAATCACATTGGTTTGTAGATGTTGTATTCCAAAGATACGCAGGAGAGACATTGTCGTTTCTCAAAAGATTAGAAGGAAATAATGTTAATATAATATTATAATTTCATAAGTATAATTTCATAATGAATATAATAAATAAAAATTAAATTAAAAATTATATGCATATGTGAGAATAGTTCTGGAAAAATAAATTACATTGGTTCGTGAGAGGGTTGACTTCATATACAAGGATGATAGTTTTGTTTCACATTTTATAAAAAGGATATTGAAATAATGGAATATAATTATCTGTTATATCCATATGTTATTAAATTATTATTTTTGAAAATTATTTTAATGAGGTGGAAGAAGAAATAAAACAACATTTCTTGGTTAAAAATGATGCCTCTTCGTTGAAAAACAACTTTATGTTTGCAACAAAAGCCATACTAAGAGGGAATTATAATAAAAAATGGCATCGTTGATGAGGTAAATTTATAAATGATTGTACGGGATAGATATTTGTTGAATAAAAAGGGTTTTATGTGTAAATAATAAAATATAGAAGGTTCCCTTTAATAAGTTAATGGAGGGGTACTTTTGGAATTTCAAAATGGATTAACATATAAAAAGGGTATTCTATAGAAAAATGATTGGAAATGGATAAGGTAAGAAACTATATTGTATATTTTTTATTAAATCACTTAAATAATAATATTTATATTTTTTGTGGTTTTTTAAAACTTATCATTTTTTAACATCAAAATTTACATATTTTAACATTACCTGTAATAATAACTATTTCCTTCTAAAAGGGTAATGAAAGTCACTAAAAAGTACAAATGAATATTAAATTTTTCATGGTTATTATTTTAATCTATATTACACTCACATGGATAGTTATAATATTTTTTATATCATTTTAAAAATAGATTAATTATTTAAAATATAATTAATGTTAATTTTGGAACCGTTCATTTTATTTGAAATTAACCCAAAAAAGAAAAATATGGGATTAAAATATTATATTTTTAATTAATCCTAACATTCTATATGAATTTTAAAAATTCTGGGCACACTATAAATAACTAATAATATATCTTATTAAATATTTTGATAATCATTGATTATATATTCATATTAATCAAGAAATATATTGTGTTTTCATTGCATAATAAATTAATGAATTTATATAAATAAAAATATTAATAAATAAATAAACATAACTTATATAATATTATTATTCATAATATAAACACCAATATGCATTAAAAACATTCTCTTTCCCCTATGTGAACATATAAGTTATTTTTTAAGTACTATAGTGAAATTTTGTCTTTTTTGAATTACTTCAAATATTATATAGGAAAAAAACATGGAAACATGTCCCATAACAAATAAATATAGAGAATTAGGTGATAACGGTCAACATAACATCCATCCTATAAGGTTTAGTTGAAATTTTTTGGCCTTATCAATCATTCTTAACCAACGTAAACAAGATTTACATTTTTTATTGTGGTGAAAAATATTTACTATTTCTACTATTCATTATAACAAAAATATATGATGAAGTTATGAATTTATTTTAATTGTTTGATTAAAAACCATGAGTTCACTTTATCAAATTTAATCTCTATATATGGAATAAATTTATTTTAAAAGCATCCTGCCAAGTGCGACGAAAAGTGGAATTTCTAGAAAATTAGTTTTTCAAGGATTTGATGATTTTACATTAAATATATTTATTATTAAATTAATTATATGAATTTAAATTATTATTGATAGATATATAATCTATAAATCAAATTTTAGTCATTCCTCAATAGGATTTGTACTGATAAATTTAAGTGAAAAATCATTACCCACATAAAACTGTTTTTAGAATAAAAGTATTTTAAAGCATTAAAATAAATTTATAAAAAATCAAGAAAATATATATTCAAAATAAAATCAAAATTATATTATAAATAAAATCTATTTTAAGTCACTTTTAGAGAAAATTAAAAAATATCAAACATTAAATTACTCAGTTTAAGAAATAGAAATAAAATTTTCAAAAAATCAACATTTATCACTATTTACTAAAAAACCTAATCTTTTAGAAAAAACCTAAGATGTAAAACTAATATAATTTAGTTATATTGATTAAAAAAATTATTCCATTATTGTAAAATAATATTAGTAATTGTGTAGGAAATTAAATATATTATCCACTTACAGAAATCGTTAAAAATCATTTTCCAAAAAAATGCATTTTTAAAGATTAAATTGGTTTTCTGAAAAATGTGGACTTATTTCATCAGATATAATTACTAATTTTTTATTGAAGAAAAATATTATATATATTCCTTAATTATTTTCATCCTATTTATAAAATCCAATTCAATGACTTGGTAATAATGATCAAACTTAACTATTATATTTTTTGGTTTGTTTAAGCAGGGTGTGGCATGTCCTATACAGTACAACCAAAATATTCTTCTATTAAAATCTCATAGTGATATATTATATCCAATTTAATAAATTCTATACTAAAAAATTAAATTTATTATATAAATTAATGGTTTGATATTTGAAAATACCTCTATCTAAAACCGATATCATAAAAAAATTTAACAAAAAATCCTCTTGAAAGAGGGAATATGAAATACGAAGGTTATCTAGAATGACACATAAATCTGTTTCTAAATTGTAGGAAACTAATGTGAAGTAAAAACATGGACATTATATATAAAAATTTAACCCATTGACTAGTATATAGTGGTATATAACGTGGCTAGGAGATATTTAACGATGAAAATGCCACAAAAATATGATGGGTGAAAAGTCTATTTATTAATCATAAATAATGGTAAATGAATAAAATATATATTTTGAAATTTATTTTCTTGTTTTTGATTGATTATTTTTCTATCCTTATATAGAATACTAAAATATACCCTTTCTTGTTATTTTTAAATTTCATAATCATAATTTCATAATTCTATTGTCCTTCGATCAATTTATATTTCATTCCCCCATCCCAGGAATTAATATCCGAGGTGAATTATTTTATACATGAATCAATAAAAGTAACATTTAATGGATCATATGATCAATATAAGAATGAAAAGTCTTTCAGTATGACTCTGAATATTTTGTAAATCCCAAATGGTTTGTATATGTTTACCAATATAAAACATATATCTCAAATACCTCAGTAGTATCACAAAATTTTCAACTAAATCCTTTATATAAATAATTGTTCTTAAAATAATTCATAAATATGTCTGGCCAAATTAAAAAATTAAAAATTAAGAATAATGACAATAAATTTCGAAAATCAACATAACATTAATCCCCTAAATAATATAGATTAACTTTTAATGTCACATACCAAATCAGTTAATACCTTGAGCATATGTTATTAAGAAACATTGTAATAAACATAACTACAATAACACCTTAATAGAAACATTGATTGTTTCAAAAATTTACTCCCTTCTTATTTCTTATATAAAATATCATATTATCAAATATATTATATATATACATAAATATTATAAAGTTCATAATAAATGACTTTTTTATCAAATAACTAATTTATTTAAATGTAATTTATACTATCCAATTAACATTATCAATATCAATCATCTCATTATATAAAATAAATATCATTACCAAAAATTATGACACATATAAAGGGTTATCATTACCTCATTTGTGTGTTTTCTATAAAATATAACTTTAAACTAAATCAATTTTCTAATTTGTCAGTAACATTCAACATAGGACTAATAATCCTTAATGAAAACCCTTCACAGAATAATATTTATATGTTTCATGATTCCAATAACTTGAATATCATTTATAAACACTTCTATAAAATAATTATCAAATCCTAATATATAAACACATCAGTCCTTGAACATCAATGATTTTCATAGAATATGCACCTCATTGGTCTTGGAGATAAACCTTATATTAAAGAATTGACACAAATAATTCCCTTTTAACCACACATAATACATTAGACTATAAGTTTTACCTATGGGTGATATTCATATCTTTCCATTGAAAATTTTATTTTTCCTCTGTAATGACATGCTTTCTGAACATCACTTATAGGCATAATATGAATTATAATTCATATAAGACATTAAATTGAGTGTCTATTCCCATATTCATGACATATAAGTTACAAAATATTCTTTCCTTCATACTCTACACCATCTATGTTCATTATGAAATTTATCTTTATCTCTATTGGTGACTTTATAGAGAATGTTGTTAATAATATATCATGATAACTGATTAGTAATAATCACCAAAATCTATAACTTGAGTAATAATCCAATTTTATATCTCATATTCACATTTTCTATCACATTCAACATTTACACTGTTTTTTCATGTTCCGTTCATTAACTAAAACCAAAAAAGAATAATTTGAAAATAAATAATCATAGTTATAAATAAGGAAATATTATTCATAGTATTTCTAAATCATTACATCTTAATTTAAATCTATGAAAAATTAGGTTTAAAATGTTTCATCCTTGATAGTCATATATTCATATCCATTATGATGGGTCATAAATAAATTAGGTATTAACCGTAAAAATACGTTGGGTGTGTCAAACCTGGTGTGCAGTAATGGAACACTGACCATTTAATTCATTGACTATCAAGATATAATCCACTAACTCTTTTTTAGAATGGAACCCCTAGATTATTTTATTTTAAAACTATATACACTTATATTTTCTAGAAAGGGATGTATTTCTAAAAAATCCTCATAATATCTTCCTTGGAAAAAATATGATTTTATCCTATACATAGACTTATCCATATGGTTTTCAACAAATTTTTATATACCATAATCAAAATAATTACTAAAACCTCGTCTGATTCAAGACATATTCATCTAGGATTTTCTAATATAAATATTAATTATATTTTTATCAATACTCAATAAAATTCATAAATACACACCCATGTAAAATAAAGGCTTAGTGTATTTGTATACTATTTACACAACATTCACATTTTATGAAATATATTCAACATCTACCACAATGATCTAAACATTTAATTAACATCATGGACATTCAATAATTAAACCTATCTTCCTTACCTGGAGATAGAAAACATAATAAAGGGATATCTCAGATGCTCATTTAGGGTAAAAATGGGATATAACAATCGATGATTATGTGAAAAAATAAGATAATTATAAGGATATGTGATCATTAATATAACAAACCAAGTTAACACCCAATATATTATGTATTTTAAATTGAATTAAATGGAAAATTATTTATCATAACATTGATTAATAATTATCAATCAATCATATATAATAAGTTTATTTCATTAAAGAGTGGGAACATAATGAGAAATAAACCATTTCATATGTCATAGTTATCTTCTGAGTCCACAAAATCACAGTGGACAGGGAATCTTTATATATTTCACATATCATAATGGATTAAGAATCACTATTTTTACTACATAGTTGATCAATCACAATGACATTTTTCTCATTGTGGATCAATCACATTGACATGCATCCCATAATAATCACATGATATATTTAAATACCCAATGCAGTAATGGGAAATTTAATTATAGGACCACCGAAAGTATAATTAAAAGCATACATATGTTATCCATTATATCATTACTCATAAAATCAAATCATAATTGTGAAAATATGTTTCATAAAAATTTAATCAATCCATTATAGAATAAATGATTTAAAATTATTCGGTTTCAAAATAATCGCATCATCATAATCATAAAACAATAAGATAAAGAATATTCATGATACCATTAGATCATATCCGCAATAAAAAATAATCCAAATCAAAGGTTATTTTAATCTAGGAATAAAAATTCCCTAAAATATCTGCAAAACATTTAGGATAAAAATAACCTTTCCATTTTGAAAATATAATTTTCAAAATAATTTATTTAAATATTTTGAAATAAAATAACATTTTTATATAACTAAGTAATCACATTAAGTAATATTCAATTCATTGAGAGGACATGATAGTAGTAAATTTATTTAATGTTGTATATATTAATAAAAAATTTTCTTTCATATATTTGTTAAAAAGGTATGAAATACAAAATTTCGAAATTGATATGAAGATTATTTTGAAAAAAAATTATAATAGTAAATCATGGTTACAAATTTATTTAATAAATTTTTATAAAGGATTAAAAAATGAACACTTTTTTTATAAAACCTGGACCTGGAAGAGAACATATATTCGATTGAGGAGAGAAATAAAGTCATTTTTTTATAAAAAAAATATTTTCGTATCTTTAAATTAGAAATGGATTACAAGAAAAAGAAACAATGTACTATAATGAAATAACTATAATCTAATTAAATTAATGATATTTAAAGGAGTAAAATCAATAAACACCATCATTATAATACTATTAAAAATCATTTTTGATTAACAATGAGATCGTACCACAAATCATTTACCACTTTTGTAACATTTGATTCATAAGAAAAATGAAAAATAAAGTTATATAGATATTTAAATACTAATAATTTTCATAATATTGAACATAATATACATTCATTTTCATTTTATTCACCACATAAAAAATAGGGGTGAATATGGCTTCCGTCTCACAGAAATTAATACGAGATGAAAGTCCCTTATCTCAATCCTCGTCTACCTTCATGAATGTTCAAAACTCACGTGTGATAAACATATGATTACAATAAATATATTAAAATACCCTAATATTATATATCATACAATATATTAGTTTCTTAAAACTATTTATCACCTTTTATTTTCAATTCTATACTAAAATTACAATTGTAGGGGCTAACTACTTCTTTTTCATTGATGTTTTGGTTAATTAGTTTTGGTCCATATCCTTTAATCATTGATCCATTATCTATAAAATTTTAATAATTGTATAAATATAACATATATTAATTTTTTATGTATTTTTATCTATCCAAAAGATATATATATAGAAAAAATAATTACACTATTTATGGAGACGGTGGGTCATACACACATGAATGTTGTTTTCATTTCGAATCAGATGGAATGAAAGAAATGCAATTTTTACGTCACATTTTAAAAATAATTATTATATAATATATATATTATATTAATTATAAAAAATCAATATTACTATCCATGTAAAACAAAAATGAAAAATGAATCACATTATTTTATAGAGGGAGAAATACACGCATACACTTGAGCATCATTATTGTTTTTATACATATTTGAATTAAGAAGTTAGAAGGGATATTAAAATTAAAAAAGGATTTCAATTTCATAATATATATATACATATAATTTAATTCTTTCATTATACCAATCCCTTAGCAGTGGTGAAGGAAAAAGAATTACTTCGGTTCCTGAGGTTGTATTACACTATACACACAAATGAAATTTTCATTTCCATTTTAATTGAAGAGTATATGGATATATATTATTACATTTAAATAATAAAATCTCATAATATGTGTTACAATTATGTTATTATATCATTATAATTGAATAAAATTTTAATGAGGATGATGAAGTAATAAAACAAAAATGTTTGGTTAAAACGGATAACATTCCTTCGAACAACCTCATTATGTATCCATAAATAAACCTCCTAATAAGTGTTTATATGACAAAAGTATTATATGAATCATGAATGGAGATAAGGAAGTAATTTTTTAGGGACTAGCTAACCCAATAGGATTTTAACATTTTATTTAAGAAAGGTGATTACTTCCCTTTTATAAGTGAGGGGCGGGGTACATATTGAATTTCATAAAAGATTAAAATGTATAATGATATTTATCTAGATTAGTGCATAAAATTGGATATACAATATAATATAAGGTATTATTTTGTTTAAATCCCATCAATAAATAATATTTTGGTAGTTTTATGTGGTTTTTTGACCATATATTTTGGTTTATCCACTTATTTATCATACTTTAATCATAAGAATGATAAAAGAATTTTAAATATTAAAGGTTTAATGATGTAATAATAATTTGAAAAATGAATCATAAATTTCAATGGTATATATGTTAAAAATATTATATTCACTTGTCCAAATGTAATAAACCTCCCTTCATGGAGATGTACTGTGCATGTTCTCAATTATTACTTTACACATTGGTTGATCATATGTTGGTATTGTCTTTCATTGGGGTTGTGTCGATTGTATTTGGAGAAATTTGGAAGTCAGTGGGGTTGTGAAAGGTCGGTTCTTCTATAAGGTTAACTAGGAGGTTTGACCTATGAAATCATGTACCCCTTCTTAGGGCCATATGATGTGGTGTACATTTTAACAAAATAGTTGGACTCCCTTCCAAAAACCATTAACCCTAATATAGAGTGGGTTTTCATAGTTTATGCATAATTTAATAGATTGTTCCCCCACCTAGGAGTAACTATTAACCCCATGCGTAGAGGTCCACATATAGGGTACATAGTTATCCAAATCGTGAACCCCACCCAGGAAACCATGTGTGCTGGATTTTAAACACATGATATTTTATTTTAAAATTATTGAACTTCTGGTTATTATCCCTAGTAACATTATTTCATCTTAACATAATTTCCAATGATTTTGGAGGCTTTATAGAGGTTTACAAGACTCATTGAAACCATTCCTTGGTGAATCAATGATATGGTGGATGATGATTGGATCTCAAGTAAGAATATTTCTTCCTAGTTTAAACTACTATATCTCTTCTCTTTTGGAGAGGGGTATATATTTATTTTATTGTCAATTTTTTTGATTTGGATTTTTGTGGGTATTTATTTGTTGGAACATGGTCCAAGGTTTTGATCCTATATCTCCTCCACTATTTTTATTTTGATTTATCTACATCAAATTGAGGTTTGTGGTTTGGAAAACACTCATAAAAGTTCTTGAGATAGGTGGTAGAGTTGATAAATCCGATAGTTTTGATTATGATAATTTGTATGTAACTTTTCTATTTCGTTTCCATGTGTGAAATTTCATTTAAATTAAAAGTCTGAGTTTAATTAGATTAAATTGTAATACCATTCACAGATCCCATTGGACCCGTTGAACATTATGTGTTCGAGCTTTATTAAAACCCATGGGGTGTGCCTATACACATGAAATGCTGATTGGTGAATAATAAAATAGGGAATAATGGGATAATGGAATTAAACTAAATACATATTTCATGGTGGAAAATTATATTTAAAGATATGATTAACATAACTATGATGAAATAATGAGATGTGTAAAAATGAATGGTAAATAGAATAGTGGGTTTATTGCACAAGTTCTTCAAATTGTTGAATTTAAAGAACAATGTTTTTGTTTGATAAAATAACTGATATAAAATTTTGAAAATCCTTGATAAATGAGTTAGGAATTTGGTTCATGATCCATGTCTAAGCATGTGAATAATGGGTGGTGCATGATGTAATGATGCTCTAAATACCCATGGGGTTCCAGACTACTACTACAGATCCCCAATAAATAAATATATATATATTAATGTGAACATTTTGTTATGGTTTAGGGATTTCTGCAAAAAATACCCATGGGGGGGGGGTAGACTGGTGCTATGGGACCTAAAAATATTTATATTTATATGCATGGGAATGATCAATGATTTATGGTTCTGGGAGTGCTCCTCCAAATACCAATGTGGTTCTAGAATGCTACTCTAATATACTAATTCAGGAATGTGAATTTGGAAAATAATATTTATAATGGAATCCAATAAAATATTGAATTAGTATAACAATTTGGTGTATCGTTCATACTCCAATGTGATCCGAAATTGGAATGTTTGGTTTGGGTGTCACCCTACCCCCAAGGGAATATCTTGTTAATTAAAGAATATATAAATGTGAAACTTGTTTACTTTGAATTTTTTATTTGTTATTAATAAAACTCATTACACTATTATAGACTAAACATCTATTTAGATGATACTATTGGTGTCCTTCTATGTTATACTCACACCCTACATGGGCTACATGATCTATAATTGAATCAAACTCATGTTTGTAGGATTTGACATGGGAAAGAGCCAAATGTTATATAGATGAGTTGGGATTTAAGATTGATCATGGATGAGGGAACCGAACATGGTTACAGGACCCACATGGAATATATTAATGTTTCTTCATTTCGGTTTTTCTTTATACACATGACACTAATATGGAATGACATAACTTCTACATTGCTTTATGGTCATGTTAACAGTTTTCGTTTTACTAATGTGATGTGGTTGGATAATTTTTTTTTATAAAAATTTGTATATTTTTAAATATTTACAATATTTGAATTTATAGATAAATATGGTAGTCTCCCGACATTATATGTTAGAGAAATTCTTCAAATCATCAACCACTTGCATACATGTAAGTGCTCCAAATTTCATGTAACAAACCATTATGGTGAACAAACATGTGGAACCAAGGATAGGAATATATAATGTGGTATTGAATATCGATTTTCTCTTCATTCTAGTGGTATTTATATTTCCGAATTGTATAGAAGAGACTCTCATGAGTTAATACTTATATTTGGACTCACAACAGTAATTAGATAACCCATATGTGGGGGAAAATTTATGTACATAGGGTATGATTACTTTTCATGATGTTTTATGTACCTGTGGTATGTTATTTAACCATGTGTGAAAAAAATTATGAGTGATGTTATATTTTCTGATACATTAGAAAAGGAATAGAATAAAAGAGGATTTTAGTATGCATGCATCATTTTAGGTAGTCAGTATTTAATTTGGAAAACATAATTTTAGGCACCAACAGAAAAGAATGTTTTGTGAGAGTTTTTGAAATGAATGTTATTTTTCTTATTTCTGAATTTTAAAAGAAATGGATCCAAATTATGTGTAAAATAGTTGAAAATAATACTAATTATTGAAAATTTAAATTGGTTAAATTCACATCCAATTAGGAACATTGATTTATGAAATTTTTTTACCCTAGGTTAGCCATGACCCAAGTGAGGGATGGTTGAGTGTAGTAATAGTTCCTTGGTTTTGACAATGTGGGGGAGTATAGAAGAAATATGTTAATATCCTTAGGTTAATCCATCTTATAAGAAGAGTTTAATGATGTGTTATGTGTATTAAGATATTTCCTTGATATTTTATAGACATACCTCTAAAAACGTATTTGTTAATAGGATGATAGGATGACATGACTGAAAATGAACCTACAACAATAGGACAATATCTTATAATAGTTATTTTTTAAAAAAAGTTAGAGAAATTACCTGAGATATTTTATTTATTTATATTGTTCTTTCTCAAAGACCTGATGAGGGATGTTTGTAATATCTCTGATCTGATCCAGGAGTTTTAGTTGCATCACACTCTGACATTCAACGGAGAATGTGGACTTGAAGTGGATGAGTTCTAGATTAATTATATGTAGAAAATTCATGAAAATTTAGATTATCCTATTACAAATAGAGGTAGTATGGAAACATTAATTATACATGGTCATGATAATCAATTTTTGGGTATCTAGGATTTGCTTTAGTAGTTGGAGGGCATGTTATTGAAGGTCATCCAGGAGATGTTCCATGATGACCATTATTTAGACATGTTGAGATAATTTAGGGAAGTCAATTTTATATGGTTTACCAAGGGATACATGATAGTGATGGAATATTTTGTTATCTCCACTCAATGTATCACTTTTTTCTTGTATTGGAAGGTGTTGAAGAAAATGGAGTGAGATGTTTTTAAAAGGGAATTAAATGTGATATTAATTCCCAGATTAATATCATTCTGTTAAAGATGATTATGGAGGTTGTTAATTTGGATATAATTTACAAGGGAAACATGAAGGAGGCTTCTAGTGGAGTATTGGTTGTCTCTACAGGATGTTCATGTGGTATGCCTTCCGAACGTAGAATTCATTTCCAAGATAATGTTAAATAGATTATTGGAAATAAAATTTTCTAGGGAGAAGGATTATTTACCAAGAGTTGTAATCGAGTGTATTACCATAAGCACAGTAGGAAGGATTAGACTCATGAAAAATTTCCTTGACTACTATTATAGTCCCAAATATGTAGCAATAATGTACATCTACACAGGTTTTGCAAGATTCAGTGATTGATGGGTAGTGATTTGGGATGTAGATTGAACCTGAGTGTGGGTAGGGGGTCAACTACATCATACCCATCTGGTAATTAATGTTATTATGTATGTGTATGGATAGGTGAAATATAGGTAAAATTAGGGAAATAGTTACCATATGATTAGAGTAGAGTTACATAGGAGAATCATACTACATCACTGGGTAGAGGGATAAGAAATATTCATGTCATTCAGCCAGAACATTTGAATTGTGATGCTATACAATCAAAAGTCAGAGGTATTATTGTTATAGATTCTACATTTCCATGATCAATATATTATAAAAATTAATCAAATTAATTTAAATTTCAAAAACATGTGAACAGTTTAATTATGATAGTTTCTTGGTGGGGATACGAAGATTGACACACCAATGGGAATACATTCTATTTAAAACTATTTATTTAAGGAGTGTTTACTAGAGGTTAGGGAGTATCATTTACTTTGTAATATTTTCATACATGATATGATATATTTTGAATTTAATTTTTATGGACTTCAAAGTTTCACACTGAGTCCACATCATTTTTTTCATAAAAGAATAACCTTTACATCTCATGAGGGTCACAGTTATGTTCATCATGGAGAATGGGATATCGAGTCCAGCCTGGTAGGGCCAGTACATCAGAAACTAGTGGAGTTCACCAACCAGGTTGCAAGATACATTCTAGTTGATAATGTTTTCAAAAAATTTATCCCTACACACAAATTGAAATTCTTTTAGGATGAGTTTCATGAGGAATTATCAGGAATTCCACCTGAGAGAGATGTTGAGATCACAATTAATATAATGCCTATAAAATGAATAACTTCTATTAAATATTATAGAAAAGAAACAATAGATATTCATGTTAATAAGAATAATCTGTAACATTTTATGAATAAGGGATATATACTTTAGAGTGCATCACCTTTATAATCATTGGTTTATTTTTACAATAAGGATTATAAGATGTTGCTTATATGTTTCTATTTCATGATTCTTAACCAGATGACAGTGAAGAAGCTGAATCCTCTTCCATGTATCAAAAATATCATTCCCCAGTTTGGAGGATCACGAGTATTCTTAAATATTGTCATGAGATTGGGGTATCATTAGTTGAGAGTTATACCTTATGATAAACCTTGGTCTTCATTAAGAAGTTGGTGGGTCCTTTAAATGTTCATTGTAATTATGTTCAGGTTGACGAACTCTTAGGACGTGTTTATGGTCATGATGAACCAAATCATTCACTAATACCTTGATTAGTTTGTTATAGTTTATTTATTACAACTTAGTGAAATTAATGACTAATGGAAATCATTCCAAACATCTTGTCATCAACCGGAGTACATGTACACATTCACACATCTAAGTCAATGAAAAGTTCATAGGGAAATAAATAAATGATGCAACACTATTAAAAATAACCCAAACATGCATGGTCCTCTAAATAATAAAAAAAGTGTGGTAGTGTATCATGAATTGAGAAGGGGGAAATAAACACCCAATAAGAAAAATCTCCAAACATGATAGAAAATAAGAAAATTAAATAGCTAAAAAAGAGATCCTTGCTCTTGAATTCCATGTTCTGGCCACCATACGCATTCCAAGAACACATTATCCCTAAACTCTTTGGAATCCATGATCATCCTATATGTCATCAGTGTAATACATGACACTTTCTGGAAGTCCAATGTAAGGTTGATTATAAAAATACCTAGTAGGACTCCCGGAAATATGAATGTTGAGATATAATATAAACAATAGATGAGAAGGATATCAGATGCTCAAGGTGTATTGGAAGAGTATAGATGAACCCAAAAATAGTTAAAGCGAGATCTTCCATGAAATAGGGGAAAATTGTTGTTTTATTGAATAACCCTTCAACCTTCATCACATATAGAAGGAGATTAGAATCATCCAGCCTTGATAAAATTTACACGGAAAGCACATGGCATACCCCATATATCTTCATCTCCCCTAGAAGGAGAGTAACCAAACCCCAGGAGTGGGTATTTGAGATGTATATTTATATTTATACATATATATATGCTCAGTCAAAGAAACCCATATGAGAGATTAGGGGATTTCCGGGCCACAACTCATCTCAGGAGTAAAAGTTTCCAAAAGTTCCAAAAGAAGTATTATAATAATGCCTAATATCTCACGCTTCATCTCTAAACACACAGGTCTATGAGACTCAATCACCATAGGTGGATACTGTCAACTTTGGGTGGCACTGACTCACCGTTATAGTTTTAGGTGGCATCAAAAGAACGTGTCTTGGTGGGGAAAGTGTCCTCTTCCTCTTGAGTCTAGAGGTACATCCAAAATCTTCTCATCACTATGCCACAGAGTTGTGGTGCCAAAAGTTCTATGTAAGGATCATATGCCCTAGTAAGAATGTAGTGTCCTACATAGATAGTCACCAAGAAACTACACTTCCCATCTTAACTGGAGGGATACGTTGAATAATGTCACTAGGGAACTCCACCGCCTAGCACTACAAGAGGGTTATGATTGGAAGTCCTTAGGGAACTCCACTACCCAGACCGACTAGATAGTTACACTTATATGATATCATTGGGAACTCCACTTCCCTGCCCTACTGGAGGGTTGCACATAGATTTTTATCAGGGAACTCTACTATCAAGCCCAGTTGGAGGGTTATGACTAGATGATATTATTGGGGGACTCCACAACCCTGACAAGCATGAGGGTTAAGTCTGGAAGATGTCATTGGGGAACTCCAATGCACAACCCTGCTAGAGGGTCACACTAGGATGTTAATCAAAGAACTCCAGTTACCCACCTAGAAAGAGGGTTAGGCCAAAAATATTTCATTGAGGAACTCCACTGCCTAGATCGGTAGGAGGATTATTCCTAGAATATGTCCTCGAGGAACTCCTCTACCCATCCCTAATAGAGGGTTACGCCTCGAAATCTCTAGTGATCCTGCATTATTGCTTCCATCATCATGTGTCACCATAGTGAAACATTCCTAGAAAATTCCACATATTATATCTAAATCAAAAGTTAAGGGTTCCCTCACATTTTATGTGGACAAAATTAGGATAGTCTACACGCAGGCCAGACAATGAGTTCAAATTAAGGAGATTTGGGACATTGAAATTTTCTAAAAAAGTGGTACACAACATTTCAGAGATCCCCATGTTGTGCGGTCCCACTCTATTTCATGGATATGTCATCTCTAGAACACAACATGCTGGATATGTATCATTATATGACATGTAAGGGTACTACACGACTTGTCTCACCCAAAATTCGAATGAAGGCATAAGGCTCATCGCCAGTGTGAGGGTAAAAAAGTAATTTATCAAATATAAGTCTTCAAATGTATCTAGATTCTGAAATGGATAAAAATATTTTGATCATCATGGAAACACACTTGTTCTAGACTATTCAATTTCTTCAATCAGACATCTGGTGAAAAAGTCACAAAAAATTGCATTATGCATGAACGATTCTTCATGGTCCTGAGCCACGAGCACAACTTAAACACTAAAAAATGGTCAAAAATATTCCTCCTTAATTTATGGGTCTCATAATCGTAGAAATTTCAACATTAAGTCACCATATGAGAGATATATGTTGGATAAAATATCCCTAAATAATAATTATTTTATTATTATTGGGTTTTTCATTGACTAGGGGAACGAGTTAGAAAAAGGCATCAAACGTCAGTCTTTAAATGACCGTATCAATTTTAGTGTCATGTGGGAGATGACTATTCATCAATATGATTCATCATGAGAATGATACAATTAAAATGGTATTTTTATAATAATAATAGTTTGGTTGATAATAATATTATAATAATAATATAATTA
The DNA here is from genome assembly GCA_963277665.1 of Viscum album. NCBI lineage: Eukaryota > Viridiplantae > Streptophyta > Magnoliopsida > Santalales > Viscaceae > Viscum > Viscum album. The sequence goes on from OY728127.1 coordinate 645,470,412, forward strand.
ATGAAGGTGGACTCCTCTCACTTCCCCTAAATGTTCACGCATGATTTACCCATTCTCCTCTTTTTTAACCCCATGGTCGACCTTTCAAAATTATTTATTATTATTAAAAATAAATCATAAATGAATACTTTAAGAATATTGTTTCATTCCTCTCTCCTTGTATCGTTCTTCCATCTAGGAGTCCTCACCTCCTTGATTTCCATTTAATTTTTTTATTTATCTATTCTATTTAACACACTTTTTAATCCTTTTAATTTATATTAATTCAAATATCTAATGAATCTCCTTCTTATTCCCATGGAATTCATGCCATAAAACCCTAATTTCAATAGCTGGTCATGCTTTAACAACTCACCCGCACCAACCATCAGCATGACCCCCGATCAATCGCCCTAATTTGCATGGGCCTACACCATTTCCCTTCCACAAAACCCCAACTAACACCATTAATAGGAAGGATCCCCTTAAATAAAATTCTCAGTCTCCACTACTTTATTTATCTAAGGTGGTCAGAATCTAACCACTATATCTGCTCAGGAAATTCTATATGAGCATCACACCTCCATTTCGCCAAACCATGTATAGAAACATGAAAACCGGTCTTCTTTCATATTCAAAAAACCCATCAAACCATATCACACCTAGATTGATCACAAAATCCTTTCCTCATAAATCATATGATATGTCAAGGATCATTTTCAAAATGATTCATTATTGGGAATTTGTCAAACCACCAACTATAAGAAACGATGATGATAAGAAAATGAAGAATGAATGATAAAATAATAATTAAAAAATTTGTTAAATAAACCACAGCCAATTTTCAGGTTATGCTTGATTTATCACCATTATATTGATGAATAAAGAACAATAATCATAATTAATAAATTATGGGGCTAAGGTGAATAACAATTATCAGAGATCAAGAGAGGATAATAATCTAGGCATCAAATATTTAATTAAATGTGGTGGGGGGACAAAAATTGATGATTCCTTCCTTAGTTTTGGATAAATCACGGATGAAGAACATGTTATCAAATGGTTTAATAGGATCAATTATGTTATCTATGTTCTAATCCACTCGATCCTGCTATTTCATATCCATTTGATTTGATTCTCTAATGGAGGAGAGGAGGAGAGCTTCGCCATTGAATTTTGAATTATGATCCAACCCTCTCCAAAATAAAATATTGATTAATTTATAGAAATTTTTTCGGTGAAATGATTATAATTAATTAATTAATTAATTAATTCACATAAATGCACCGACAAAAGTGAATGGTCTGAATGTCAATAAAGAGAAGTTTTATGTCGCCACTGGGGTAAACACCATGTTTCAGACCCATCAATGGTCTTGGATTTCTCATCCAAGCCTCTTTGTGTGAGTTATTTGGGAATGGGTTGTTAAATAATTAAATTAATTTAATTTATTTATCCAATTCAACCCACCAATTGCTTCCCCATCTGATCTTCACGCGTCGAATTACTTTAGGTCAATCTTAGGATAAAATCCATGTTACAAATTCAACGTTGGTCTCAGATTTCTGATTAGAGACACCATTTAATTGATATTAAACTTTATCAGGAAAACCAAGCATGAGTAATACAAAAATATTTAAAATATTTATAAAATTAATTTCAACCTCACCAGGCATCAGAATCACTCACTGTTATATTGCCTAGATATGGAAATATATTTAGAAATATTTCAAACTATCATAAGGAAAAAACCAGGCCTCTATATGAAATTTTTATGAACCCAATATCTTTTTCACATGTATGAGATGATGAGACCTTTATGATACCCATTGAATTTAATTGGTTTTGATATGTTAATTGTTTATGATCTTATCGAACACAAAGAATAAGGTTTTCCTAATGTGATAGATGGGACCTATATCTCCTTCAAATACATTGGGTAAATATTTATATCTCGTGAGATATACATGACTAGATTAGTAAGTGAAACATGTTATATAATACATGTCTAGAATGGGATATGAACCTAGTTCAGTAATAGAAGGATATAATGATAGGTGAACATGAATAGGTAATAGAGGGATGGAATATGAAGTGAAACCAATTCAGTAATTATAGAATATAATGGAGAGTGAAATCACATCATTAAAAAACATTTTCAGCTGTTATGTTCTTGGAAATATTCATTTATTATCAATGAAATGATTTTATATGATTATGAGTCTGCTATAAATTCCACGTATTATGCTCACAAGGATCATTTTCTTTGATTCCATTATGAATATTGTATTATAAACCGCCAATGTTTATATAATGACTCATTATTATAATCATTTATTTGTTGGGTTGGTTTCAAAATCCTATTTTCATGTTCTCGGACCCTTATGTTCATGATTTGATTAGATATCTCCCTTTTCTACCATTAATGAGCTCTTGATACCACCCTCTCTTATTTTTCCTTTCCAAATGTTATGAAGATATGTATTATGTATGATATGTCTGAAAAGGGTTCTTGTTATGAAGAACATAGTGGGAGATGATATACCTCACATATAGACTAGTGTTTATGTTTTCATGTTTCAAAAAGCCTTAAACTATTAAGGTTATCGTACCTTTATTTATATAATGTACTAATTTCCATAAAGATGATGTAATATTTATGTGTTAAAATATTTGGACACAATTGTTTATATTAAAGAAATTGATTTGTTAAAATTTTGATTATAGGATGAAAATATATTAGTGAGATCCTAATGGACATGTATGAGGATACATCAATGTGTAAGAAAATGTCCTGGAATTTTTAGAAAAGATATAGAAAGTGGTTTCCAAGAAATTTTATACCTCTATAGATACTACAAGTTGATGTGGAAATAAAATATATATACCAGAGGGAAACAACCTTGAAGAAACCTTTTTGAGAATGACTCTATTATGGATTTGGTCCACTATAATGGGTATTGCAACAGACCATGTTTTACACTTCTAGGGGATATTCTTTTTTGAATTCAAAAAATCATTAACAAACAACAATAAATATTTAAATAAAAGATGTCTACGATTTATCTATGATAAAACTATGGTGTCTTAGTGTAAATAAGAATATTTTATGAATTAGATATCCCATAAGTGAATTTTTGCAATTATCTAGTTACCCATTTTTTTCTGTTATTTCATATATGATGTTTTTGGTTGATGTCAATGGATGGAAGCAAAATGAACCACATTAATGCAAAATTTGATGGAAAATACAATTATTTTCCACATGATCATCATAATTTTAAGGGATATGGAATGAAGTATCATGTTTCTATAATGACATAACTGTCTCAAAATATGAATCATATTGGTGGAGAGATTATTTCATGATGAAGATGCTGGGGAGGAGCAGTTCCAAGTAGTTAGTCTGGGTTGTATGTAATGTTTGAAGCCTACATGCAATGAATTACTCTGAGGCCTACGGGACATGTAATACTTACTACTAAGGGCATTTTAAGGGTTCCACCTCACCCTTTGAAAGGTGAAATATCAAAATCAATAAGAAAATAAAGGGCTTCGGGCCATTGGATATTGGTATTAAAAATGAAAAAAAGAGGTAACATATTAACACTAGTGAAAAAAAACGTTTTTTACATCAGTTGTTTTTTTAATTTTTATGCCTATTTTTAGTCGACGTTAATACGAAAAACGTTATAAATTTTGTTTTTTACGTCATTTATTTAAAAAACAATGTAAAAAACAAAACATCGTGGTGTTTATCACGTCGGTTATTAAATAACTGACATGAAAAACTATGGGGGAGGTTTTATCACATCGGTTATTATATAACCGACATTATATAACAGTGTGAGGGGTGTTTATAACATCGATTGTTAAATAACCGACGCGATAAAATAGGGGGGAGGGTTTATCACATCAGTTATTATATAACCGACGTGATAAACCAGTGCAGGGGATGTTTATCACGTCGATTATTAAATAACCGATGTGATAAACCATTTCCCAGGCCATTATCACATACGTTATTTTATAACCGCCGTGAAAAACTAGTGTGGGGGTGTTTATCATATCGGTTATTAAATAACCAATGTGAAAAATCATTCCACAGGTGTTTATCCTATCGGTTATTAAAATAACTAACGTGATAAACCCTTCCCCTTTACTTTATCATGTCGGTTATAAAATAACCGATGTGGAAAACCAATTTTTTATTTAAAAAAGAAAGTAGTACTATGCTCTCCCCAGAAACAACTAGAAACCAAATCAAGAATTCATACCAGAAAAATAGAAGTAGACCAAAACAAGAACCAAAGAAAAATTAAGCATTTACATTGATAATATTTAAAACATACCCCACTGTACAGCCCGCCACCACCCCTTGAACAACCCCCTCACCCCATTGGACAACCCCCACCACACCCCTAGACACCCCCCACACCCCTGGACTGCCCCCCTGAACCATTGGACGGCCACAAACACCCCTATACATCCCCACCACCCCTTGGAAAGACCCCCACACCCCTGGAAAACCCCCCACCCTCATGTATACCACCACCCCCAAGACAGAACTCCCAGACCCCTGGACAACCCTCCCACACCCCTGAAACAGACCATAAAGTTACCAAAAATAGACCAGAACCCCCGCACACCACTAGACAGTCCCCACCACACCCCTAGACCCCCACCCTGGAAATCACCACCACCCTTGGACATCCCCCCACCCCATGGACAACACTCTTACACCCTTGGACAACCCTCCCACACCCCTGAAACAGACCAAAAAGTTACCAAAAACATACCAGAACCCCCTCACCCAACTGGATAGCCCCCACCACACCCTTGGATACCCCCCACACCCCTGGACTACCCCCCGACCCCCTGGACAGCCGCAAACACCCCTGGACATTCCCACTACCCCCTAGACAGCCCCCACACCCCTAGACAACCCCCACCCTCTTGTATACCCCCACCCCCTGGACATAACTCCCACACCCCTGGACAGCCCTCCCACAACCCTGAAACAGATCAAAAAGTTACCAAAAACAGACCAGAACCCCCTCACCCTACTAGACTGCCCCCACCACACCCTTGGACACCTCCCACACCCATGGAGATCACCACCACCCACTGGACATCCTCCCACCCTCCTGTATACCCCCCACCCATTGGAAATCACTCCCACACCCATGGACAACCCTCTCATACCCCTAAAACAGACAAAAAAGTTATCAAAAATAGACCAGAACCCCCTCACCCCACGGGACAGCCCCCACCACACCCCTGGACACCCCCCACACCCCTGGATAGCCCCCCTGACCACCTGGACAGCCCCAAACACCACTGGTCATCCCCACCACCCCCTGGACACCCCCCACACCCTTAGACAACCCCCACCCTCAAGTATACCCCACCCTCATGTATACCCCCACCCTCCAGACAATACTCCCACACCCCTGGACATCCCATCCACACCCTGAAATAGACCAAATAGTTACCAAAAACAGACCAGAACCCCCTCACCTTACTGGACAGCCCCCACCACACCCATGGACCCCCCCCACACCCCAGGACTTCTTCTACCCCTGGAAATCCCTGAACACCCTTGGACATTCCCACCATCCCCTGGAATTCCCCTCGCACACTTGGATAACGCCCACTCTCATGTATACCCCCTCACCCCACTGGACAGCCCCCAACACACCCTTGGACACCCCCCACACCCTGGACTGCCCCCATCCCTCTGGACAGCCCCAAAAAACCCTGGACCTCCCCACCACCCCCTAGACTGCTCCCCACACCCCTAGACAACCCCCCACCCTCATGTATACCCCCACCCCCTGGCCAACACTCCCACACCCCTGTATAGCCCTCCCACACCCCTGAAACAGAACAAAAAAGTAACTAAAAACAGACCAAAACCCCCTCACCCCACTGGACTGCCCCCACCACACCCCTAGACCCCCCCTCCCACACACCTGGACATCACCACCACCACCTAGATATCCCCCCACCCTTCTGTATACCCCCACCCCTTGGACATCACTCCCAAACCCCTGGACAACCCTCCCGCACCCCTGAAACAAACCAAAAAGTTACCAAAAACAGACCAAAACCCCCTCACCCCACTAGACAGCCCCCACCACACCCTTAAGCACACCCCCACACCCCTGGACATCCCACTCCCACCCCCTGGAAAACCCCAAACACCCCTGGACAACCCCCCACCCCCCTGGACACCCACACCCCTGGACTTCCCCACCACCCCCTGGATAGCCCCCCACACCCATGGACACCCCCACACCCCTGAACTACCCCCCACGCCCCTAGACTGACCCCCACACCCCTGGACACCCCCACCAACATCTTGGAAATCCATCCAAAAAGCATTATTTCTCGAACTAGATGAACCATTAATTGCACCATTATATCATAAAAAGTTGGAAGAAAATACATTTCCAATTGACCATGTATAAAAATTTCATCCTTTTCCAAAATTTTCAAAGCATTCACATTAATCGCCTTAATTAAAATTGAATTGAAAAAATAACACAAATTCATTATAGTCTTTTTGAAACTGATGGGAAATATTCCACACAATGCAACTGGTAAAAGTTGTTGCATCATGACGTGATAATCATGAGATTTCATACCTATCAACATCATGTCCTTTAATGAGCCTATATTTTTTACATTTGATGAATAACCTTGAGGCACTTTGATATCATGAAGACACTAAAAAAATCTAATTTTCTCCCTCTTTGATATTGTATGACAATCCAGGGGAAGAAATTTTCGTCTTCCTTTAGGAGTGGGAGCTAACTCCAAACGTATTCCCATTGATAGTAAGTCTAATCTTGCATTCAACCCATCTTTTGTCTTTACTTTAATATCAAACAATGTTCCAATAAAATAATCATAGATATTCTTCTCCATGTTGATGAAATCATTATTATGTTTAACTTCACGATATCTCCATTATAGTAGCTCAAAAAATATTGACATTTCCCCCCAAATATATCTGTCATTACCAGATTTCTGTGTCTTTTCCAATGTCACATCAAGGTCTTTCACCCTCTCAAAATATAGATCAGGGGATAAAGGTTTTGGAGCAATATCAAATTATTTTGAGCCATTGAATTCCTTTTTTATTCTTCTATAAGGTTGATCCATAGGCAAAAAATTTCGATGACCCATGTACACTGTTTTCCTCCCATTATGCAATTGACAATATGACGTCTGTTGTTCACAAATTGGACATGCTTTATTCCATTTAACACTTTATCCGGATAAATTTCCAAATGATGGGAAGTCATTTTAGTGAACAGAAGCACTGCATGTAATAGATAATATTCCATTTTGTATGATTCATACACCCTAATACCATCCACCCATAAAAGTTTCAAATCATCAATCAACGGTGATAAGTAAACATAAATATCATTGCTGGGTTGCTTCGGACCTGATATCATTATACTCAACATGAAATATTTTCGCTTCATAAAAACTTCAGGATAGAGGTTGTAAATTACCATTAAAATAATCCATGAACTATGTGTGCTATTGAGGTTTCGGTATGGATTCATTTCTTCTGTGCACAACCGTAGTCTGAGATTTATAATTTCATTTCCAAATGTAGAATACTGCTCATCAATTTTCTTCCATTGTGGACAATCAGCTTGATTACGTATTTATCCATCACATAACCACTCATCAGCATGCCATATTTACCTTTTCCAATCATTTGGATTAGAAAATAAACGTTTGGAATGATGAATTATAGGAATATACTAAAATAACTTTGAAGGGATCTTTGTAATCTCTACATCAGCCTGTGATTTTTCTTTCACCTTATACTCTAATGTCCCACATTTAGGACACTGTGACAAAAATTCATATTCATCCTATATATAATACAGTCATTCGGGTAGGCATTCATTTTCTTGTATCCCAATCCCATGAGGAATAATATATTCTTGGCCTTATAATGTGAATATGAAAGATCATTATATTTTGGAAGAATGTATTTCATCAATTGTAGCAGCTCTAAAAAACATCTATCACTCCATCCATGTTTCTCCCTTAGGTTAATCAATCTTAAAACCACTGGAAAACTGTAAAATTAGTACAACCAGGAAATAATGGATTTTCAGCATCACCATATAGACGTGCAACTGTTGGTTCTATCTCAATTTGTTCTGCTACAATATTGCGAATCATTTCTTCAATTCCATCGGAGTTACCATCTTGCGAATCATCATCATCAATGCCATTCTGCCAAGTTTCACCCTGCCAAATCCAAGGGCTATAACTTGGATTAAAACCATAAAAAATAAGATGATCTTTTATCTCTCTACTTTTCAACTTCTTCATATTCAAACATTTCAGGCATCGACAAAAAAATGTCACTACATCAAATATTTTGTTTAGAAAATTTCCAGAAGGCATCAACACCTTCCTCATATTCATTTCTCATTCGATGTACCATATTCCAAAATCGATTCATTATTACCTATAACAAATATCAAAATTATACATCTTTTTAAGATAAGAAAAATATATGTTTATATGAAAAAATCATAATTTGAATGTAAAACAATTTTGAAATATAAAACAAATCTATTCGTATTTAAAAAAAATATGCTTGAATATGATTTTAAAAAGAAAAAATAGATAGATATAATAGTTTTAAATTCCATGAAATCAAAGAAAACCATGGTGCCTCTAATGGTTGATAGAAAATTGGAGAAAATGGAGTAAACCGGAGAATCAAATCAAAATTTAAAAAAAACTCAGCTATAGAAAATCACAGTGTAAATCAAATCATCACAGAACAATGGGGTCAGGATAACTATGCATATGTGACGACCGCGTCATGGTCTCCCCCATAACCCATAATTTTCTCATAGTAAATGACTGGTCAAAATATAAATAACCAAATAGAATCATATTGCAACAGTAATATGCATGAAACAATAACATCATCATGTCATAATCTCACAAACCACGATGCAGTAGTCAATCCCAACTGACACTTATCCCCCACCCCCTTGGACACCCCCAAGACACCACCACCCCCTTGGATAGCCCCCACCCCCTAGACACCACCCCCACCCCCTTGGCCACCCCTAGACACCACCACCCCCTTGGACAGTCCCCCACCCCCTGGATACCAACCCCACCACCTTGGACACCCCATGGACACCACCACTCCCTTGGATAACCCCCCACCCCTCCTGGAGACACCCACCCCTCCTGGACACCACCACCCACCTCCTACCCCCTTGGACACCCCCTGGACCACTAACCCTCTGGGCAGCCCCCCCCCCAGATAAACACCAAACCCTCTGTACAGGCCCCCACCTCATTGGATAGCCCCACCCCCTTACACACCCACCCCCTTGGACCCCCCCCCCCCCACACACACACACCCATGGACTGCCCCCCCCCCCCCCCCCCCCACCTCTATGGACACCCTGGACACCCCCCAACCCTCTGGAAACCCCCCCAAACCCTTTGAACACCACCCCTCCACCTCCTTGGACACCCCCTGGATACCACCACCCCCTTGGACATCCCCAACACCTCTGGACATCCCCCACCCCTAGACATCCCCCACCCCTCTAGACAGCACCCCCACCCCTCCTGGACACCACCCCAACCCCTACCCCCTTGGACACCTCCCTGGACACCCCAACCCTATGGACAACCCCCACCCCCCGGAAAACCCCCAAACCCTCTGGACAGGCCCCCACCCCCTTAGACAGCCCCCCTCCACCCCCTTCTACACCCCCACCCCCTTCGACACCCCTCCCCCTTGGACCCCCCCCCCCCCCACACACACACACCCCTAGACTGCCCCCCCCCCCCACCGCCCACCTCCATGGACACCCTGGATAGCCCCCAACCCTCTAGATAGCCCCAACCCCCGGGACATCCCCCAACCCTCCGGACAGCCCCACAGAACCATGGGATTCTAACCTCAAGCTATTAGTTTTGGAATATCTATGGATTTTAACCTCGAGATACTAGTTTTGGTATCATGACATTATTTAAAATGAGAACCATGAGCTATATCTCCTACTAGTATAAAATGATCTATTTTTCAATGAATCAGTTCTTAATAGCATATGAATACTTATAATAGTCCATGAAAATAATTTTCGTAAATAGTTTATGGAACAACAAAATGTGATACACAAAAAATAAACAACCAAGGATCCAAAAAAACATTACACCATGAAAAACCACATATACTTATAAATTAAATCACACTGGTACACGAAATGGGTGTATCACAATGGTTTAGATATAAATTGTAGTAATATAGGTGAATGAGATCATTATTTGTCAATGACAACAAAAATTACCATCAATATAGGGCATATGCGAAACAAAAACAAACGAAATATAAATAGGTGAGGATTACTTGAATATTGCGAGTCGATCTAATATATCTAGTGATAATAAATATTATGATGATGAAAAAATGAGGTAAGAGGCTTCAAAATCTAAGAATCATACCTAGATTAAACCCAAAAAAAACACAAAACGTAAATATAGACAATACGGGAAAAAAATGAAATAATGTCGTGGGAGGATTACCTGTGTGTTGCGAGTGGAGATGATAGATCCTAGGTGAGTAAATATGATAAATTATTATGGGAAAATGAGTTTAACAAAACGAGGTCAACGAGTCGATTCTAGGATTTCCGCGCGAGAGAGACCAGTTGCAGGTCTGTCGATTGAAAAATCAGCAATGATAATCCACGAGGCGTGATAAATTTTTTAAATGTTTTCTAACATCAGTTATTTAATAACCGACATTATACACTATTTTTATTACAATTATAATGTAGGTTATTATAATAACCAACTTTATAAATATATCAGATACCGCATTTTTAACGCGGTTATTTTATAACCGACATAAAAAAAGCCACATGTTGGTTTTTTACGTTGGTTATTCTATAAACGACATAAAAACACATCAGAAACCACAGTTATTACGTCAATTATTTTATAACCGACTTAAAAAACTGTCGTGTATTGGTTTTTTACGTCTGTTATAATATAACCGACGTAAAAAATTCTACGGGTTGGGTTTTTACGTCAGTTATCAAATAACCCACGTAAAAAAGGCCTCATGTGCTCATTTTTTACGTCGGTTATTTTAATTACCGACATAAAAAATTTACACTCAGTATTTCTTCAGTCCGTTATAAAATAACCAACTTAGAAAACCACATATCACATATTTTCACGTCAGTTATATATAATCTATGTAAAAAATGGTGACGTTAAAATCTTTTTCTGCACTAGTGTACGTTGATTCCTTATGGAGGAAGAAGTCATCTTCTAGGATTTGGACTTATGATCCACTAGTTTCTGAGATATTGATATGTTCCACTAAGAAGATATTTTCCATTCTCAAATGATTGGATGATGAAAAACTCAAATTCCTTTTCTACCACTTGAAAGGTGAAGCAGATCACTAGTGGAATCTTATCATCATCTTGAGGGAATATGACCCAATTTAATCCTTGGATTGGTACAAATTAATGAAATTATTTTTAATAATTAATTCCATCATATTATTTGTATGATTTTGTAGAGATAGTTCCTTGATATAAGGTTGAAGGATGATAAATATATTTGTATACATGAGGAAAAATTTTCATGAATAGTTAGTTATACTCTTGATATTATAATCGAACCAGTAAGTAATGTTTATTTAGTCTTTAGTGGCTTAAAACCCAATCCCTAAAGGGAATCATACATAAGAGACTATAGTAGCAATGATGTGGCTGTTTGATTTTCGATAATGTCGGACAAGTTGTTTGGAACTATGTATAAATATCATGTTTTTGACAATAAAATGAAGATATAGATAAAAGTAAAACCTAAAAAACATGGATATAAGAAGTTTATATTTCTTTTATTCTCATTGTGTTGGAGGAATCACAGAAGAAATTGAATTAAGGTGACTATTAAATGTTTTATGTGATGTCCTGGATGTGGATGCCACTTAAATGCGTTCCTTGAGCTTGGTGGGTCAAATGGAGTCAAGAGCATCTCCCCAAACACCAGAGGCTGCCGACTAGCTATGAGTAACTTCGGTGTGTTTGTGGGGAGACTATTCTATCATTACCAAAGTGTACTGTAGTCGTTGAATGTAAACATGGGTAAATATAGGAAGAAATATAAGTTAACAGAAGGGACAAAGGAAGATAGTGACAATAGTAACAATAACTGAAATAACTGGAATAACATCCAAGCATTGATCAACTGATGATGATATGTCATGTCACTAGAAAACTAAAAAATGAAGATACTAGATAGTAGGAATAACATGTTCCACAATAGTGTAAACGAAATAAAATACTATCCCATGAATCCCTAGCTCTGACGTGATCATATTCTATCATGGTACATACAATATAGCAAGTAATCAAGTGTTTGAAGTCGTATTATTCCCTTTTCAACACCTGCAACCAAGTAATCTACACTGGGTACCAAACGACGCCTGAATAGAGTGTGAGATAAATATAGGTGGTCCACCACTTGTTTTTATAATATTCAGCCCATGTAATGGACATGTAACACTGTGAAAGCATGCATATATAATGTAATGTAGTAAAATGTCATTTAATACCCCAGTACCAACTTAATCCCTCGGCTGGTGTCTAATCCTATAACCAATTAATTAATTAAGAATTTTCTAATTTATGTTGATAGTCCATGTGATGAAGATTTAATACTGAAATCACCTCATTATAGTATAAATAGTAAAGGCCCTATGATGTAACAAGTGAACCATGATCGATGATATATAATAGTGAAGTCACATGGTAATAAACAATGTGATGTAGACCTCAAGGGTCACCAACTCAGTAATAACAATAGCTTGGCATGAGGTAAGAGTGTAATCCAAGGAGTGTAATATAAAGAATTACACAATGAGGAACCCACCAAGTCCAAGTTGATCGACCAAGGTAAAACATGGATGACTAGAGATTGGGACCAATTGGCTTTAACCATGGCACCTACATGTCAATTCTAGATCCAAGGAGTGTATCCAAGTAATCCTATAGTAATATGAAGGTATCTTAAGGTTTCATACTAGGAATTCATGAACAAAAAAGGACCATGATATAGGTGGATATCATCCTATAAAAAATGTATACTTGAATAAAAATGTGGTTCCAGAGTTCTCATGTAATTCTCTAATTAGAATCCAATATGATCCTGAGTTAGGACATTCATATTTTATTATGATGTAATGTAATATTTCATCCAGTTCTTGCCTTTACTTTCATTAATGTGATAAGTTCAGGTAGCATGAACCCTTTTTATGAAGTAATTTGGTTCAACCCTTGCCTTTCATTAGTGTTACAAGGCCAATTAACATTAAACCATTCATTTAATCCATTTAGGGAATATTCAAAAATTTGAGGATCATTCTGCTACCTTCCATTAACATAGTAAGGGTGATATAGATATGAAACCAATTAATCATTCAAAATTTATTATCTATTTTATGAACATACCATAGGTAGGTCTTGTGGTACACATACATGATACTTCCCATTATGAAATTCACAATATTAATCAATCAAATTAATATACAAACAATTACCCTTAGAGTGGTCAAGCCAAGGTATACCCAAATGGTGGTGCAAATGTTTCAAAAACTAGGAAACAATTATAGAATAACCTTTGACATGGAAGGGAAGGAGTTGAGGTCATAATCAAAAACAATTAATCCCATATAATGGAAGAGAATATCCAGATGGTTCTGACAAGTACAAGCATGGAAATTTAATTCTATAAATGACACCCGATGAAATCGGTGGTCCACACACAACAAATCCAAAATCAATGATCTTTAGGGATGAGTTAGAGACCTCCCACCTTAGGTTTGTACAATCATTAGCCTCAGCTATTGGCCCTTGATTAGTCTTGTATTTGAGTAGATATAAGAAAAGGAGAAAATTGATCATACCTCGATATCCCCGTCAAGAGAAAAAGAGAAAGAGAAAAGCACAAGAGGACTCGAGTACTTACTGTTGTGCATCCAATGTGATGAATAGAAGCTCGATCAGTTGTAAGATGAAGGAGATCTCTTGATTCAAAGGTTAGAACTTCAAAAATCCCCAAATTGAGAGAGAAATAGATTAATCCTACATAGTCGTGGATTAGGGAATATAGAGGTGGCTTAATAGATCATTAAGGGAAATTTGGTAAATTTACCAAAAAAATCCAATACGTGGTTTGTTTGCATGGTTTGAAAAACTATGAGAAAACCATACACGGTTACCTGGGTAGAAGGGTTGCTCACATGGTTAGTTCAAACAGACATGATCCAACTATGTGGGCATGCTCTATCTGAAAAAACACAATCCGTACAGTTTTTTAAACAGTGCATCATTCCTACACAGTTTACACTAAACTCTTCACCATGCATGTTTTCCCAAAAAGATGGGTTCTGGGCGTTGAAAATTCCTTGAACACCCATGAAACCATTAATAATCCATTAGTCATCTACTTTAGGTCTAGGATAAAGATTTAGACTGAATATTAAAGGATATATACCTAAGTGAAAAAACCGTGTTCTTTAAATATTCCCCCCTAAAAGAACTCATCCATGAGTTCACCTTCTAAGGTTAGAGAAACATTTTTTGAGAAAAACTCTAGCCATTGGGCATGTACGTCATCTTCCCTATCCCCTATCTTATCCTGTAATCGTCTGTGGTTCTATAGAACCCATTATAGAGGGACATACCAGACTCAGAGATCCTTCGTGCTCGGTTCATTGATGCGTACAGTATACTCTTAAAAGGTAGCATCGACATCTAACTCAACATATTTGGGATAAAATGTATGAGACAGGTTGGAAAGGTATTGGAGAAGATATGAAACATGAATGGAATCATGCATGGAATGGTTCCTACGAGGTTTTAGTAAACGATAGTCAATCGGTCCCGCTCTATCTAGAATTGTAAAAGGACAGAAAAATGAGGAAAAAACTTCCCCTGCATTCGTAACCATCTATTCTTTAACCTCAGAAATACCAAAAAAAAGTATGATCTCCAACCTTGAACTCAATAGGTCATCGATGGTGACCAGCATATGATTTCTATCTAGACTGAGCAGTATTCAGGCACATTCTGATTAGCCGAACTTGCTCTAAAGTCACCTGAATGGGATCAAAAAATAATAGAGCTGTCTCAGCTACCTATAGCTAGCATCATTGTGATCATTACAACCTACCATATAAGGCCACAAATGGATCTAGCTAAATTGTCACTTGTAATCTGTTTATATATGAGAAATAAACAAGTGGGATATGCTTCAACTAAGAATCGCCAAAATTTGGGACAAATGCTCCGAGCATATTCTCTAGAACCTATATAGCCCGTTGTGATTTTCCATTGGTCTAAGGGTGAAAAGATGTGATTAGAGGAACCTATGATCTCATATACATCTAAAATCCCTTAAAAACTATGACATGAAATGAGAATCCCTATTTGAAATGATAGTATGTGGAACCCCGTATAGTCGTATGATCTCTCATACATGTAGTCTTCCTAGCTCATCACTTGAGAAAGTATACTAAATAAAAATGAAGTGGGATGATTTTGTAAGTCATCCAATGAATATCTAGATTATATCACTAACCCTTAGGGACCTAGGTAAGCTAACTTTTAAATCCATAACAACATCTTTCTATTTCCATTCTGGGTCTTGATGTGGATGTGGAAATCCCAAAGGACTCTGGTACCCTACCTTTACCTACATACAGGTGGAACACCTACTGATAAAACCTACTATTTTACATTTCATATCAGGCTAGCAATACTGGTGTCACATATCTCGATACATCATTGAGATTCTTGGATGAACTTCCCACTGGGAAGTGTGGGACTCCTTCTTCAACTCCTCTGTCATATTTGTAAGAACCCACATATGTGCACATAGATGCATGATGTAGTCACTATTGGAATAATCACCTATACCCTCAGTTTGAAACTATGGGTATAGCACCTAAAACCATGGGCATAGTCTATATCCACGGTTTTATTAACCGTGGGCTACTGAGGCATTGGAATAGAGCTATACCCATAGTTTTATAGAAACTGTGGGTATATCCTTAGAAAATTCCATAATACCCACGATTTTATATAAATCGTGGGCATATATCTATACCAACGGTTTACAAAACCATGGGTATATATTATCACACTAGAAATAAAATACCCATAGTTATTGAAACATGGGTATAGATCCTTTCTAATGATATATGGGTGGAACTTAATACATCATTTTTAAAATTTTAATAAGGAAAATTTGTTTCAAATGTGGAGTTTTTCTCACTGAAAACATTCTAAAGATATGTGAGTGGAACTTGAGGATCTGTATTGAAAATATATAAAGTGAATAAAGAAAATCCTGTGGTTCTGAATGATGATTATAAATCAATGGATGATTAAAAGGTGCATCATTTTGAAGAATATTGTAATTTTTTCAAATTATAAAGAAAGAAAATTAAGAAGGTTGCCATGATCCCAAGTGCTCCTAAAGGTGCATCCAAGGGAATTCTAACTCCACAAATAGCTCATTATGATTATAGTAGCCTAAAAGATAGTGATTTATGGTTTGAAGAACCAATATAATTATCCATTTAATGGTCTATCATTTCAGGATTAAATAACATGATTTTTTAGGGGACCATAAGTCTTTATTTTTTCTCTCCCAAATTGTAATGACCTGTATTTTTCAATTTAATTTTTTTTAAATTATATGGAATTTTTACGAGTCTTTAAAAATTTATGGTGCGTGATTATAAAGCCTGGTGTGCCCAGAATGGATTTCAAAACATTTTTTCAGGTACGTTCACTAAACTATCGAGCGTCGTTTTGTAACTTTTGAACCGGTGCTCGGAATTGAAAAATGTGGTCACTGTTGAACTCGCAGTGCCGATATTCTCTTAAGGAGACTTTCACCTTGACTGCAGTAGGTCGAGGGTGAAAGTTAGTTTTCAGACTTTTTGGGGAGAAAATAAAATAAACATGCTTTATTTTATTTTTTAAATTTAACCCTCCCATTTTAAACATGAAGGTGGGGACCACACGAGGGTGGTCGGGCATTTAATGATGGGCATTAAATGTCCGGTTACACAAAATGTGTAACCAAATTCAACCTTAATTAATAGGATTCATTAATTCAGAATTATTGAATCAACTTTAAACTCATGGATTTATCCAAATTAAATGTTACAACTTAATTTAATTAATGTACAAACATTATTTAAATTATTTTTAAATATTTTATAATTTGGAACCTCACCTATCATGGGGAAAGGGATTGGAAAAAGAGGGGGGGGGCATTTGAGATTTGGAATGATCTTTCTACAATAATGGAGATCCTCCAATGAAGAATGACTTCTGGAATCAAAGAATGAGGAACCGACCTTGGAGCCTCATGTGGGAGTGATGAACACCAGTTTCAATCTTTAAAGACTTCATCTTCATCCTCGCGCCACCTCCATCATAAAATTAAGGTGGGGGTTTTATTTGATTTATATATGACAGAATTTATTTATCGATTCTTCATTTTCTAGTTTCACAACGATGATGGACAAACTAACATGGACATCATCCCACACATATACCATACCTCTTATCTTTTGATTCTCTGTACGTTCTTTGTGCGTTCTTAAATTCCAAAAATTTAATGACGCTGGAAAAACAATATTTTATTGAGCGTGACATATGGACGCAGAACCCTCGACTAAAGGATCACGGATATGCGATTGTTTTTTTTTGGATAGGAATGGAGATGCAGTGATCCATGGAAGAGGAGGAGGGTGAAACACCAGCCAACCGCATAAAGGTTGGGCAGTGATCGTCCACACTGCTAGATGAGCAGGAGACCGCGGCCACTTGGCCGCAGTAGAGGCCGAAGAGCGGCCGGCACCCGGCCAACCGTGGTGGAGCAGCGGCGCGCGACCGCGCCTTTGGGAGGAGTACCGGCCGGAGCACCCCGCCGGCCGTGGTGGATCTACGGGACCTTCTTGGGTCACGCAGGTGACATGGAAGTTCCCTATGGTGTTGCCCTTTTGCGTTCCAAACAGAAGGGGGGGTACTCCCCATTCGGTGCCAGCTAAGGGGGACTGTGCCGACGTGCCACGCTAGTGGGCTGCGCCCTGCGCGGGTCAGGCCATGCCCAGCGGGCTGGGCCGGGCTGCCACCTACGCCAGTCGGGCTGGACCACGGCCCAGCAGGCCAAGCATGGCCAGGCCCAGGCCGGGTCGGGTCTGGTCGACCCGAGCCGGGTAAGACCAGACCCGGGCCCATCCGAACCCAGTTTCTCCTTATTGTCATATCCTAATAACTGGGCATTCATTTGAAAAACCATATTTGGAACCATATTCCTTGGATTGAGATGGTCCTTTTGGTATACTCTAAGTGATTTTTGGATAAGGTTGGAATACGGTCGGGTTGGATCGGACACCGAATCCAACTAGGCCCTTGGAGTAAAAACACAAATAACTTACAGAACGAACGTCCGATTGACATGTCGTCTTTTTCTTTTGGTCTGTTTTGAGGTGACAGAATTGTGGTATACTTTTTCTGGGGACTTATGGGTGGTTGAGGTATGACAATTTTCTTGGGGAGCGGTTCTCCCATTCACGCAACATATGGAACCCTGTGACTGGTTGTGACGTGATTACTACTGACCATTTCAACTCAAAGTGACCTGACAAGACTAGTGGGGAGAACATATGTGTGACGTGGAAGAACCATGATGGGGAGTGCCTCTATGTGACGCGGAAAACCCACGGTACTTGATAGGAGGAGTACCTCAGCATGCCATGAGGGAGAGTGCCTATGTGTGACGCACCAGACCAATGGTGGAAAGCACCTCTGTGTGACGCGGCGGACCCACAATACTCGATAGGAGGAGTACCTTAGCAGTCCCAGGTTAGTGGGAAGTTCCTCTCTATGATGCGGCAGACCCACTGTACTCCATAGAGGAGGAGTTATCCATTAGCCTAGGTGTTAGACGTTGTGACTAGTGATGTTACATAATGTTATCCCTATATAATCATGTGGCTGGCTATCAGCCTTCATAGCGATTATGTGTGGGTCAACATCATAATCCTGTTTCTCAGAGTTGTATACCTGGTTTGAGTTGAGTCATATATCTACATGGTGCACCTCTGTGGTACTTTATCTTCATGGGGATACCTTTGTGGTACTCCTACCATCATAGTATTACTTGTGTTTTATTCTTCCCTCCTTTGTGAGGTGGGTATAATATGATAACATAGGTATATGTTTGGGAATATACCGAAGTAAGGTTGATTGTCGTTTCTATGACTTGGGGTTTATACTTTGTGGATTTCAGAGACCTTCAGGGGTCGTGACGTCCCAACTATGTATTGTTATACTCACCCCTACACAAGCTACACCTGCATCTTGTTCTGTCTCGTGCAGAAAATGGACAACACTGAATGAGGATGAGGGTACTTGGATTGGAGACTGCTCAGTGGTGGAACATTTATGAGTTGATCCATAGAGATGATCGTTCGAGAGCAATACCTACACTTCAGTTAGGATCCTAGGAGGGAGTTCAGAAGAGGTGTACTCAGTTTTACTTGTACTTTCCAGTTTTTCTGGTAATTTCTAGTTTGGCTTGTATTCTGGCCCCTTTACATTCTGTATACACCCTATTTACTATATAGTTTACTTTGTGCTTGTTTCTGGATATTCACATGTTTTTGTTTGAGATTACAATTTATAATGGAAATTCCTTCCCATTTTAGGGAATACACTATTCGGTGCATGTTGCCAGCCCCTAGCCTATGGTTGGAGGGATTGGGGTTGTCATGGCATGGGCCCCGGTGGATGGGTCATGACAAATTGGAATCAGAGGAGTTCAGTTCTATTGAAGAACTAGAACTCTAATCTTTTTTGTGAAGCAATAATGTTAAGTGTTATGATTGTGGTTTTCAGTTCGGGGAGTCCAGTTTTGGTGTGGCGGCCGATGTATCAGTACACCAGGACCCTAACCTATGATTTCTAACTCAGTGCATGAAAAAACTGATTGTGTATGTGTTTTTGAAATGTTTTCTTTGTGATCTTGAGTCAGCTAACTAGGTATAAACATAATTACTGTGGCGAAACTATTTCTTTTCAGGATGCCTCTATATGAAAAGCTAGCTAGGATTCCACTTAGGGTACATGATGACAGCCCACCGAGCGATGAGGCTTCGGTGTAGGTCCCCCTTGCGATAGTTATACCATTTGGTTGTGTACAAGAAGCACCATTACCTATTGGGTAGCTGATGCCACTAGAGCCAGTAGTAGAGGGTGCATGCCACTTGATCCCATTGATCTGGTTCCACAGCCAGAGGCCACTAAGGTTCCTGAGCAAGACATATCCATTGGCGGTTGAGGATTGGTTGGAGTTCATGGTTAGAGTTTTCTGACTAGTAGGGACACCGACTGATCTCCTGGTGATCCTTACCGCCATCCATCTTCAAACAATAGTGGGAAAATGGTGGATATTGATGCTCTTGGTTCATGACGAGGTGGCACTCATTTGGGTGGTATTAGAGAGTCATTTTTGGGAATATTTCATCCCAGTGACCTTACGCTCAGTGCGTATATAAGAGATTCTCCACTTACAACAGGGTAGCATGACTGTGGCTCAGTATTCAGTGAGGTTCAGAGACCTCCCACACTAATCCACTGATATGGTGCAGGACCAATTATTCTAGGCTTGGACCTTCGATCAGGGGATCATATGGGAGATTAGAGATTTAATGGTTTCTCTAAGAATTTAGATGGAGGTGGGGGTGTTAGAGAGCGTTCTCTTAGTGGAGAGTTTCCTCTATGTGTAGTAACTGACAGTGAGACCCACCAATGGATGACATGTAGTAGAATCATCGGTAGTTGGCTATAGATAGATGAAAAAAAGGTCCAAGAGAACCAAACCTATAGGTGGAAGACCACAGGATACAAGGTCAGTGGTGTGGGGCTCTCGAGGTAGAGTAGGATAGGCAAGGATCGGGCTATGCGACACGTGCAGTGGGCAGGGTCACATGGCTTGCGACTACCCGAAACTCTATATAGACAACCAGTAGATAGTCGAAGGACCTCCTAGGATGAGGAAAATATTCAACCGAGGAGGTCCATAGGGAGGAGTCGGACATGGCAGAGGAGAAGGTCGTATAGTAGGCGGTGGGCAACGACTTGAGGTTCTACCACCACCACCACCAGGAGGTCCCCCAAACCATAGGGAGCAGGTGGACAAGGACAAGTTCATCTCCAGGCAGTTGAGGCCTATGACCATGGTTCTCCAGAGATGATATGAAGTACAATCTATGCCTACTCCACCCTCGATGCAGTACTTGTAGTCAAAGTTTCTAGTCACTCTTTTATTTCCACGACCATCATTTAGAGCTCGATGATTTCGGTGAAGTCGTTAGCTCTATCCTTATGGCTAGAGACACCTACGAGAGCAGATTAGATGATTTCGCACTGGTTCCGGCAGTGTGAGATTACTCTAGAAGGCAAGATATTTGGTTGGGATCTTCTAGTAGCGGCGTTGAGTCATCACGACGTCATCTTGTGTATGGACTGGGTATACACATTCCATGCTCAGATTGAATTTATTGGGAAAAAGGTTAGGTGTGTCTGCACAGATGGGACTAGGTTTTCATTCACCGGTGAGAATTGAACCTTTGTAGATCAGGATGGACTTACCCAGAGGAGGGTTCAACAAATCACATATTTGTTGGCTAGCCTTTCCCTCAGAGCAGTTGATGTTGAGAGTTAATGCTATCCTGTAGTGGTGGACCAGTATGCTAATGTTTTCCCTGATAATGTTCCAGGTCTACCTCCTCACAGAGAGGTGGACTTTTACGTCGACATCTATCCCGAGACAGCACAGATATCTACACTAGCATATCAGATGGATCTCGCGGAGCTTCTAGAGCTACTGGTATAGATATAGGACTTGTAGATAAAGGTGTGCATTAGTCCCAGTGTTTCCCCTTGGGCGGCCCCAATTTTATTCTCCAAGAAGGTCGATGGGTGTTTGAGAATCTATGTGGACTATCAGCGCATGAACTAGGTGACCGTGAAGAGAAATTACCCACTATCAAGGTTTGACGATCTCTTTTATTAGCTAAATGGAGAAGGATGGTTTTCAAAGATAGAACTCAGATCAGGCTATCACCATCTCAGGGTAAGAGATGAGGATGTGAAGAAGACGACCTTCAGATGTCGATATGGCCACTATGAGTTCTTGGTTATTCCATTCGGCGTGACCAATGCCACGAAAGTGTTCATGGGAATCATGAACATGATCTTACAGCCATACCTCGATCACATTTTGGTAGTCTTCATCGATGAAGTCCTTATATACTCAGTGACGGAGGTGGAGCATGCCTATCATATGCAGATAGTTATGGACACGCTCTGAGAGCACCAACAATATGGTAATCTCTTGAAGTGCCAGTTCTAGATACGAGAGATCAACTTTCTGGGACATGTTTTCTTTGAGGCTGGATTTTCAGTGTATCCAGTGAAAATTGAGGCTGTGCTTTCTTAGGAGCCCCCCAGTAGAGTGATAGAGGTGCAACGTTTTCTAGGTTTTCCCGGTTACAATTGGAGTTTTGTGCATGACTTTTCCAGATTTGTGGTTCCCTTATCAGCGTTGATGAAGAAGGGGAAACCCTTTATGTGGTCGAAGAGATGTCATCGATGTTTCTAGGAGCCGAGGCAATGACTGAAAAGTGCGCCCATCTTGAGGCAAGTAGACGAGGGCGCTGGGTATATAGTCTACAACGACACATCATGGACCGGGCTTCAATGTGTCCTGATGTATAAACAAGAAGTGATTGCGTATGGTTCTCGACAGCTAAGACAACATGAGATGAACTATGCTACCCATGACCTATAGTTAGCAGTAGTGGCTTTCTCCTTGAAGATGTGGCGACATTACTTGATGGGAGAACATTTTACAGTCTACTCTGATCACAAGAGTCTTAGGTATATATTCTCTTAGAAGGACCTGGACATGAGACAGACACATTGGCTTGAGTTCCTCTAGGAAAATGACATTGAGATAGTATATACTCTTTGGAAGGGAAACGTAGTAGCAGATTCAATCAGTAGGAGATCTAGTATACAGTTGTTGAGTGAGGTGACAGAGCAGTTATCCGCTTTGCTGATATCAAACGTGGATCGAGATGGAGCAATGTATCTTTATTCTCTGACAGTCACTACTCCACTCCTTCAGCGAGTCAGGGAGGCGTAGCTAGGAGACACTGACTGTGAGGCTCGACATGCTCAGATATCTACAGGATATGCACCTGATGGATCTTCTGAAGGTGGGGAGCACATCATCCACTTCAGAGGGCATTCTTTGGTACCGATGGTGCTACGGGAGTAAGTTTTGAGAGAGTTACATATGTCCCTTCTATCGGTACATCTAGGAGTTGCTAAGATGTCCTAGGACCTTCGCCATTAGCACTGGTGGTTGGGAATGAAGAAATTTGTAGAAGAGTTTGTTTCATAGTGCCTCACCTATCAGCAAGTGAAGGCAGAGCATTAGGTTCTAGCAGGCTTAGTTAAGAAATTAGAGGTTCCATAGAGGAAGTGTGATGGAATTTCCATGGACTTCTTGAAAGGAATTTCACGCACATCCAAGAGTCATGATTCTATCTGGGTAATCATTGACCAGTTCACCATGTCGGCCCACTTCCTATATATCAGAGAACAGATATTATTAGAGAGATTAGGATGCCTCTATGTACAAAATATTGTATGGCTTCATGTAATTTCATCTATGATTTCCTCCGATCATGATGCACATTTGAATTCCCATCTATGGAAGTGGTTGTAGGAGGCTTTTGGGACACAACTTCAGTTGAGCACTTCCTTCCATCCTCAGATGGATGGTCAGATAGAGCAGACCATTCAGACCCTCTGGGACATGCTACGTGCTTGCGTCCTTGATTTTGGACACAGTTGGGAGGATCACTTGCCTTTGGTGGAGTTCTCATACATCAACAATTATCACTCCACTATCAGTATGGAACCAATTGAGGCATTGTACATGTGACCTTAAAGATCACCACTATGCTGGACTAACCCAGGGGATTATGCACTCGTGGTACTAGAGATGATACATGCTACCACAGAGAAGGTGCAGATCAACCATGAGTGGATGATGACTGCACAGAGCAGGTAGAAGTCCAATTCTAATAGGAGATGGTGGCCTCTTGAGTTCGAGGATGGTGACCATGTCTTTCAACAAGTCTCACCTAAAAGAGGATTGCGGTGGTTTGGCCAGGGTAGCATGTTATCTTTGAGGTTCATTGAACCCTTTGAGGTCCTGAATAGAGTTGGTGAGGTGGCTACCGCTTAGCTCTTCCAACTCAGTTGCACCAGGTGCACGATGTTTTCCATGTATCCCAGCTGCAGAAATACACACATGATCTTTCACACATCATTGACTAGAGTGAGATGGGCATCGATGATGGGATGACGTTTTCAGAGGTTCCAGTGGAGATTTAGGATTGACAGGAGAAGGTACTTTATGGGTGGCTGATTACTCTAGTGCACGTTCGTTGGCAGCAAGGAAACCTCCAGGAGAGCACATGGGAGCGGAAGGCTCAGGCACGTGCTCAGTACCCCCACTTATTTTCCATGTTTGTGTAGTGGATTTTGGGGAAAAAAATACCTAAGGTGTGGAGAATGTAAAGACCCTGATTTTTTCATGTATTTTTTTTAAAATTATTTTTATTTTTTACGATTCCACAAAAATTGACGGCGCGTGATTCTGAGGCCTGGCGTGCCCAAAATGAATTTCTGATCTTTTTTTCTTGTATGTTCATTAAACACCTGAGTGGCATTTTGTAACATACCATTTCTCAGAATTGAAATCCAAAGACACCATTGAACTCGTAACGCCAATATTCCCTTAAGGAGACCTTCACCTTGACCACAGTAGGTCAGGGGTGAAAGTTGGTTTTTTGAATTTACATGGGAGAAAATAAAATAAACATTCTTTATTTTATTTTAAAATTTTAACCTCCAATTTGAAACATGATGGTGGGGAAAAAATGAGGGTGGTCGGGCATTTAATGTTGGGCATTAAATTATCGGTTACACAAAATGTGTAACCACATTCCACCTTAATTAAAAGGATTCATTAATTTGAAATTAATGAATCGACTTTAGACTCCAAGATTTCTCTAAATTAAATGTTTGAACAAAATTTAATTAATGTACAAACATTAAATAAACTATTTCTGAAGCTTATATAATTTGGAACCTCCCCTCTTGTGGGAAAAGGGATAGGCAAAGGAGGGGAGAGCTTTGGAGAGTTGGAATGATCTTTCTCCAACAAAGGAGATCCTCCAATGAAGAGAAACATCCAAAATCGAAGAATGAGGAACCAACCATGGAGCGTCTTGCGGGAGTGACGAACGCCGACGTCAATCTTCAATGACTTTGTCTTCTTCCTCGTACCACCTCCATAGGAAAAATGATGTAGGGGTTTTTCATATTTATATATGATTGAATATATTTATCGATTCTTCATATTCGGGTTTCACAATGATGATGGTCAAACTAACATGGACATCTTCCCATGCATATACTTTGCCTCTAATAGTTTCAATTTTTGTGCCTTATTCACGTGTTATTCAATGCCAAAGATTTAATGATGCTTGAAACAGTATATTTTTTTTAGTGTGGCATATGAACATAGAGCCCTCGATTCTCTATGCCTTCTTCATGCATTCTTTGATCGACCCTAGTGCGGTCCGGGCCGGTCCACGACCCAGTGGGTCAGGCACACCAAGGCCCAGGCCATCCGGGATGGACCCAGGTCGGGCCAAGTCAATTCGAACCAAGTCAGGTCGGCCTAGGCCGGGTCGAGTCGACTGGGTAAGACCGGACCCGGGCCCATCCGGACCCAGTTTCTCCTTTTTGACCATAACATGAGAACCGGTAGTTCATTTGAATAACCATCTATGACACTATAATACTTGGATTGAGATGGTCCATTTGGTATACTCCACTTGAGTTTTGATAAGTTTGGAGTATGGACGGGTTGGATCAGATCTCAATTCCAACTGGGCCCTCGGATCAGAAATGCTAATAACTTACAGACCGGGCATCCGATTGATGTTCCATCTATTTAGTTGGGTCCCTTATGACATGACATACCTTTGGGATACTTCTTTGTGGGACTTTGGGGCGGTTTAGGTATGACCGATAGCTTGGGGAGCGGTTCTCCCAAGTGCACAATATACAGAACCCTACGACTGGCTGAGACCTGACGACTGCAGACCGTTTCGACTCGGAGTAACTCGACAGGCCCAGTGGGGAGCGCTTCTATGTGACACGGTAGACCCATGGTGGGGAGTTCCTCTTTGTGATGTGACAGACCCAAGGTACTCGACAGGAGGAGTACCTCAGCAGGCCACAAGGGGGAGCGCCTCCATGTGACGCCGTAGACTCAAGGCAGGGAGCGTCTCTGTCTGACGCACCAGACCCACAGTACTCGACAAAAGGAGTACCTTAGCTATCCGAGGTTAGTCAGAATCGCCTCTGTGTGACACAGTAGGCCCACTGTACACCATAAAAGAGGATTTCTCTAGTATCCGAGGTGTTCGATATTTTTGACGTGGGATGATACTTGATATTATCCCTAGAAAATCATGTGGCTGGATATCAGCTTTCATAGCGATCATGTGAGGGTCAACATCATAATCATGTTTCTCAAAGTTTTATACCTAGATTGATTTGAGTCTTATATCTTCATGGTGTACCATGGTGGTACTTTATCTTCGTGGTTATACATGAGTGGTACTCCTACATTCATGGTATTATCTGCATGGTATTCCTTCTTATTGTGTGAGGTGGGTGTATTCCGATGAAATAGGTATATGTATGGTTATATACCTAAGTAGGGTTGACTATTGTTTTATTATTTTTTGGTTAATTCTTTGTGGATTTGAGAGAGATTTGGGGGTCTCAAGTTCCCTACTGAGTATTCTTATACTCACCCCTGCCCAGGAAGTGCCCACACCTTGTTGTGTTTGGTGCAGATAACGGACATCGCTGACTGAGGACGAGAGTACCTAGAAATAAGACTGGTCTGATGTGGGACTTTAACGATGTGATCTATAGATACGATCATTAGAGAGTTGTACCTACCTTTCAGGTAAGATCCATGGTGGGTGTGCACAGGAGATGTACACAGTTTTACTTGTAATTTCCAATTTTTGTTGTACTTTCTAGTTGGGCTTGTATTCTGGAACCTTTAGTTTCTGAACGCACTCTATTTACTATATATTTTAATTTGTTCTTGTATCTACTTGTCTTCTTGGTTTTTATGAGTTTAGAGTTTATAAAGGCAATGCCTTCCAATTTTAGGGAATATGCCTTTCAGTTATTGTCGCCAGCCCCTGGCCTATTCAAGGGGGGAATGGGTTAGTCATGGCACGAGCCCTGGGGGATGAGTCATGACACAAAGACCCCATATTTCCAACCTAAGGGCCCATGTTTTTTCTAGAAGAAAAGTCCTTATTTTTTTCCCTAGATCAAATATCCAATATTACGACCCAAAGGAACATATCTTTATAGCATGAAGGCCCTTTTTTCTCAACCATATTCCCTTGTTTGTTATGGCCTAAACCCAACTACTTTTAATTTCCCAGAGGAAGTATTTTACCAGACCAAATACTTAATTCCCTATAAAAAATCTTTATCCTGATCCCTACCCACATGAACCATTCTTTTCTAGTGCTCCTGTAGATGCCCCCCCTCTTGATCTATGCAGTGAGCCAGATGTCTAAAACAACAAGAAATAACAAGAAGATTTATTTTATGTATTCAATAAGTATGCAGTACAAATCCGTGGGTAATTTATGAAGCCCATATAGAAAGATGTTATGATAGTGACTTGCCTATTCCATTTCAACCATACCACTGTGAAGCATAAAAAGAATAATTATGGAG
Organism: Viscum album; assembly: GCA_963277665.1. Lineage (NCBI taxonomy): Eukaryota > Viridiplantae > Streptophyta > Magnoliopsida > Santalales > Viscaceae > Viscum > Viscum album. Next base: position 645,498,440 of record OY728127.1, read on the forward strand.
CATCTCTTATGTTGGGAAAGAGGGATGAAAAACACTAAATATAATTCTTCAAAGGAATAATTATTTACGATTGACCTCATCATTATAAAAGTGGTCAATTTATATTTATACAATGAGGAGGTTCTTCCACGTGTTACACATCAATTAAGAACTTGGATGAATAATGGAAGAGGCTGGTTCACAATGACCAACCACATTTCATAAAATGAAGATATTGGATATATCCCCTCTCCCCTTACTCTATAAAGTTTAAACAGATCCGTGCATTGATTTAGGGTAGATTCAATCCAAGAGGGAGTTTCACTTTGTGTGAATCCATAGAATAAGCTTTTAGGATTTGAGGAATAATTTAAGTGAAAGGGGTGTGTAAATATATCACCTTGAATCCCACAAGATGGAATCTGTGCAGCTGTATTGTTAAATCTTTTATATTTTGGATTTAATGTTGGAATCTGACTGTATTTGCATGAATTTGTGTTTTCCATGATAAAATATTTCTATAAAGATTGCAAGTGAAAGGAGATTATAAAATCAATTGCAAGAAAAATCTGTGAAATAATATTGTCTCTTCCATTGCCTCGGAGAAAACTATGATAAATCTATACAGACATTCTGGAATATGTCTATGCATGCTGAAATATTATAAAACAATGAATATAATTTCTTATTTGAAGTGATAAAAGTTTCAAAGTCATGTAACTAGACCCCAAATGGATTTGAGACATGCTTTGAAGACTCCAAAAGTGAGTGCAAGACCCAAATCTGTTGATGAAAAACCTTGGTGAAGTGATTAGACAACTTTATAAGAAAGTAGCATTATTTAATATTTCATGTAAATTATTTTTTCACTAAAATTACTGTATTAAATGATTGTTTTTTCCAAGATAATATTAAATATTATTGATGAAGACAATATTATCAAGTTCCTCTCATAGTAAAATCATTCCACCATGTGGTGAGAGGAAATGAAGAAATTAAGGGGGAGCTAAAAACATTGCTCATACAGAGTGGATCATGTGTCAAATTAAATATTTAAGGTTGCCTTGGTTTCAAGAATATTCTAAGATATATTACCAATGGTATCTAGTGGTGAAATCATTAGGAGGGGAAATTTATCTCTTGATTTGGTATTCATGAAGTGGTCTTAAAGGTGATGTTTTCTCGTGGGATATTTATTGAATGTAGTATATCGAGGACAAGGGGGTTATAAAATGGACATGATATTTCCCAAAGAGACAAATATCCATAGTATTTTATTGAAAAAGGATGATAGAATATTGATGTTGCGGATTAGATTCTTTTAGAATGCTTTCACATTTTCAACAAAATCCTAAGAGGGGGATTGTTGCAACCCAGGCTTAATAGGTTGGATTTTTGGAAAATATATGAGGTATGAATGAGGTATGTTTGATTGAAGAGGCAAGGGATTTATCAAGAATAATAGTGTAAATATCTATTTCCTGTAGGTGTGTTGAAAATATATATATATAAAGAGTGCATTCGATTTGTTAACATAATGAAGAAGTCATAGAAGAGGACTGATGTGGATGGTATGCATGGAAGAATTTCGTAATGAAATGAAATTCATGATTTAGAGATATTGAAATGTGTTTGGTGCATAGATGAAAGGTTATACAGGTTGGAAATTGGATGTAAATCATGTTTACTTGTTTAATTGAAGAGTTGATTGATATATTAAGGCTAGAATTGATCTTAATATCTAAAATTTGGAATTGATTTAAAATAAATGAATGCTCAACCAATTTTTAACATGTTCAGTAGGATAAGGTTACACAACATTTAAATGGGATGCATAAATATAGTTTCACATGGAGACAGAAGATTCCAGGAAGCTATTATAAAATGGGAACTACGACTTTAGGTGTGGAGAAGCAGGATAAAAGGATGTGGTCATGAGGAAAAACATACAGCATGAGAATGCAACTCTCGCATGGTTTAGATGGTTTCATGAATCATGTTTTCTGGTCTCATGTCGGCGATGTTTTGAATGAATATTTTTGGTAATATAGATTCCATAGTATTAGTAGTCTTAAATGAAGAATATAGTGTTTCTATATTCAAGATTTTCTTCTAAGGAATGTTTTTAATAAATAATCAATAGAGTAGGTTCTTAAATGAATATTTTTAAATAATGATTCAAATATCAAGATTCTCAAGAGTTAGAAAGAAGATTTTTAATGTTCGTATTCATATATTTCAGTAGATCACATATTTGACAGCGATAATGGTTTTCACACCAGTAAATCTATAGTATAAAGTAGAAAAACATGAATCTATCTATTATATGTGTTATGCGGAACTCCCTTTGGTGTCTTAGACAAGGGATTAATCACCATGCTTCTAGGCGCGATATGTCTGAAACAATAAAGTCTTACAAGGGGAATTTATTTTTTTCCTGGAGATATTGACACATAAATCTAGAGAACCTAGTTATCATGAGGAATTTACTGGTCCTTTTCCAGATGAGTGGAATTCCCTAAAAACAAAACTATGTGGGGTGGCTCAGAGAATTTTCAAAATATTCATAGAATAACTGGTGGGAAGATTCACCCTATTACTAACATTGTATCCGAGAACAAAGTTAGCTTCAGACAACCTCAGGTATTTATTTTGGGGATATTTTTGTATTTAGGGCTGTGCGTCACTCCAATCTATGTACATGATAAGGTAATTAATTTCTTTACCCCAGTTTAGATCTGTTTAAAAGTCTTAAGCCCTACCATGTGGTCAATAAAAGTTTTATTGGGAATTTCAAACCAAACTATCTACTGTATGATAGAGTATTTTTGGAACCAATGTATTCTATAGTGGCATTGGGATGTAATATAACCATCAACTACAATAATGTGTAGTATCTATTGATATGATATTACATTATCAAATTGGGTATGAATTTGAATTTACATTTATTAGTCCAAACACATTATCATTTCACCACCTTTTATACCCATAGAATTTCCAAAATCAATATACACTGCATAGTCTTCCATATATGTTCATTATAAATTCCTAAGTCCTTGATCATTATTTATGGGAATTCACAATTCATTCCTAGACATTCTCAATCCCTCCCTAATTATCCATGTCTCCAAGGCCATCCCATGGTTCAAACATAAACTCTAATATAGGAATACTGGGATGGACAAAGGTGGATGGGAAACACCTATAGGTGGGAACAAGTGTCTGGGCATCAAGGTATCCCCACTCATGAACGATTTCCCCCACAAACAACTAATTTAAATATTAGTAGAAAACAAATAAAATTTGGTCATGAACTATCTATATGTTGGACGTCCACACTAAAAGAAAAGAAAATAAGAAAAAAAACATAGTACACAGGTATAAAAAAAAGAAACACACTATTTAATCCATCCACTACCTTGATCTCCCTCCACTACAAAGTAAACAATGTAGTTTTCTCCAGTTCCCTTATGGCCCCCTTTGCAGAATATAACTACACTCCATCCATGGAAAGTAGTAAAAGGCTTAAGTGGGCGATGCAATAAAGAAAATAAAATAAAAACTAAACTAGAAAAAACCTGTCATTTGTGACTATACTATCCACTTCCCCAATATAAAAACCACAATTCCCCACAGTTTAAAATTTGTTCCTACAAGAAAAGACAAAAAATATTTATTCAGAAGGACTATGTAGTAAAAAAAATCACATCATACCACTACCATGATATTGTAGACATCTTCGGTTGAATAGTGTACATATCTAAGGACAATAAAAATAAAGTCTTTAAAAGAATTAGAAAAAATTTTATGAGAATATAAGAAGTGTAATACACTTCCTCTAGTATCCAATTAGTGGATAATCACAATAAAAATCACCAATTTCATTGAATATGTGGAATTCCAACAAAACAACATAAAGTACCCAATAAAATTAGTGACCATTTTATTCCATTAAAGTCGAGTATTCAATTAAAAAATATTACACCATTATTATAATGGTTTCTTGAAAAGATATTGATAATAATGTGGAAAGAAATTTTTAGTTACATATGATATAGACAAAATATTCTCAAGAATCCATAGCTGGTACCTTGTGCTGGTGATACGAAGATGGGAGTGTCTTCCTGTTGGAAGTATAGGTATTCATCTGTTGAATGAGTTAAGTATTAATATTATGATGTATCTTCTATTTAATTTTGAGGCATTACCTAGAATAATATAACCAAATTATGGTGTTAATGTGACTAGGAATAAGACTATTTTATATTGAATGTATTGAAAATGTCAAAATACATGGATTAAAAAATGGGAGTACAAGTGACATTGTGGACATGAAAGAAACAAATATATGTCCTGAAGAAACTAACATTGAATAATTTCATTGATATTTCTTATGTGATTCTAAGTATTAATGACATCGTGAGATGAATAATGAAGAAATAATCCCTATTGAAGGTGAATCCTTCCCAAAACCTCATGTATAGAATAAAGTGGAGGTTGTCAATGAAATGATTCTCCCAAACAAATGATCTAATTGATTATGATGGTTTCTGGTTTTGGGAAGAATTTAGAAATATATTTTAATAGAATGAGTTGAAGAACATTTTATCCAAAGGGGATCAATCGTAATTTTTTAAAACATGGGAACAAGAAATGAATTGGAAATGAACATACAATATACAAGATGAATTGTTGGTCACCCCAAATAAAATTTTCATGACCTCCATTATTTTCCCGAGATAATAGAAATGATCAATAATAGTAAGGGAATACATTCAATGAATTTATATAAGAAAAATAATAATTATTGATAATATAAAATAAAATTAACTAGGGAAAATACCATAAAATTGAAAATAATAATCCCCAAAAGATATATATATTCTCAAGTGCAACAATACAAGTAATGGATATATAGTAATAAATCATCATAGTTAAAATATCATGCTTCTCGATCACTTTTAAATTCATCTGAGTATAAATTTTCATATTACACTATCAATTTGTAGTGAGAATGTGAGTAATATGATAAATTAATTCTATGTTTCTATTAATTCATAAGGAGAAGACATGTCATCGTAAAATGAACTTAAAACCACTCATTCAAACTAAATTGGAATGTAACATCATTAATTCCTTAATCCCTGAATTAATGATGAAACATTGTCTCAAATTAAAACTAATTATAACCCATAATCCAAGATAAATTCACTAATGAATCAACCAATAATCCATGGAGAATTATTAATTCACCTTAATAAGTTTCAAGATTCATTAACTGTTTCATTCAACACTTCTTTAACCCCAAAAATGAATCAAATCATAAGGAATCCAATCATTGGTCATTATATTTGTAAAATATTTATTTACATCAAGGTTCAGTAGCATGAAATTTTATATATAATGATCACGTAAGTGAGGTAAGATTTTTATGAAATTGTTGGACCTCCAGTGGAATATAATTTCATATGGTTGGAAACACATCCACCAACAAGATCATGACAAGGAAGGAACCCACAAGATCATGAAAAGTAATGCTCTTATATATCAACATCATCTTATACATATAAGAAACTATATATAGGGATAAAGATAGTCTCAATATAATGTCCATAAATATAGGGACATATGATCACTACTGCATAGTAAGAGGGGTCTCCAGAATAGTTTTCTGGCATCTATGCCTCTACTTCCTGTTAATGAATAGAGTATCATGCAATAATAATAAAAAGTTCCATGTTAGAATCCATAATAACAGAAAGGATAATATAGAAACCCCACCAAACCATTTTTAATGGATATCAAATATCATGAATCAATCACACTGAACCACCCATTAAGGAGCTTATCTTTACTGGAAAGACTAGGAACTCACAACTATCATCTAACAAGTGATATAGTAACCAATCATTCTACTTATGAGTTTTATTTCATAAGGTCACAATGTAAACCCAATGTCGGGCCAACATTATGGTCACAAATCCAAGGTAAGTTATCTTTCACAGACATTAGAGAACACCCATTGTCTCAACAATATATCACATATCATTTCACAAGTCATCCTTTAATGTTGATATATTTCTTACGAATCATAAATCTCATTTCTATACTCGAGGCACCCTAGAAATAACACACATTGGGGACTAACAACTAAATATACCCTCGGTGTATTCTCACCTATAGATACACTATTCCACATAGGTCCTTATATAGGAATCTCATTCTGTGCTCCTAATTCATCACTCCAAAAGAACTTATTTAGTAATGAATGGTCGTCTTTAACTACCCCATAACTCATATGGATCACTACTATTCATGAGCATCTAAATCCTAAAATTATACCATACAAATTTCTGTAGTCTTAACTTGTCAGGAGACACCCTTCATGGGTCTATATTTTAATTTTTGATAATGCACATACATTGTATTAATCATTGGAAACCTCTAAACCCAAGCCTCATTGTGTGTAGAATATATTTCATGGTTCTAATAAGCCATACCAACTCAAGTTATTAGATCAATTTTCATTCCATCATACGAACTTACTAAAATTACACAATTATACATCACATTTAAACACATATAAAATGAGATAAACTACTAGGTACCACCTACCTCATGACCATAATTTTTTTATCATATTTTATTGTCGTATGATTTTTCCTTGTACAATTAAAATCAATGAAATTAAAAATATACAAATATAGAATTTATGGAAAATCACTAAGAATCATAAAGGGAAACCAATAAGAAAACATTACATGTCATTAAAATTATCTGTTATAAACATTACTTTGAGAAAATCACTACCATAGATGTTTCACCAATTGTAAATGTGGGGAGGAGAAAATATTGGTGAATATAAAGTAGAACAGGGGATAATGAAAGGGGACTCCTTAAAACATGTCTATAATTAAGGGATAAAGTAGAGGGGATATATTTTACAAACTTTTTCATGGAATGAACAAAATTCCCCTACATGAATTAGGGGCTTAGGGGCCCCACTAGGATTCTAGTGGAACACATTGGAGTTATAGATGACCACTAGATCTCAATTTCTAACCACCAGGCTCTCAAAGGTGGGTGTTTAAACCATTTGTTAGATGTTAAAACTCATGCGACCTATACCCTTGGTTCTGATGGCTTATACTAAGAAAACATAATGGGTTTTAATTTCCAGAAACCCAAACTATTGTTTCAAGTATTTTACATTGGTCCCTTTTCCTATGAAACATCACTTTGAACACTCCAAAAAATCTAATGTATCCTTATCCCGAATCCATATTCTAAATTTCAAAACCACTTGATCTCTACTCCATTAATATTTAACACTTTCACCAACCCCAATAACATAGGACATGGTTTGTCATTACAAAATTTATATTATAATTTAAGAAACTATGGTTTCTATGTTGATAGCCTTACCTCTAGACTAAAAAAGAGGAATTCAAAGGTATTTAACATTAATCAAACATTATTTAAACATTAATTTATTTGATAATTTAATTGTACCTTCAAATAAATTGTGTTTGATAAAGTAGAAAAAATATTTATTCTATGGTACAAACTTCCATAAACACACTCACTTTTCATAAAGATGTATTTTTTGTTTCAATATTATGTTTATCCCCTTGAAAGATAATCAATATCTCATCAATATACAATTGGTTCAATGGTGTAAGTAAGTACCTTGAAGCCCTGATAGGTGTAATAAAATTTATGTTTTCTTTCATAAGAATATTCATAGGTAATCTTATGTACGTCCAAAAAACAATGTAAATAGGGGTTCACCATGCCTTATACGCCATTATCATTTAAAATTCCTCATTGGGGGGGGGGGGTCCATTATTAGGCATAAAAAATATGGTATTATTTTAAGTTTCAACAACCAATTTATGGTAATCCTTTGAAAAGAATCTATGAATATATAAAATAAAATCCCAATGAATGGTATCAAAATATTTATAAATGTTACACTTTAAAGATAAATTTTTAGGCATGTATTTTTTTAGAATATTATTATGACATTTAAAATAAGTAAAAAATAAGTATTCAATATTTCTTTTAGTAATGACCACATATTGATTATATGGTATCTATTTAAAGGAATGTTAAACAAATGGTAAAATAATTATCTTTAATGTGGTAATAGTAATTTTAATGATCAATGTATTATTTTAAAGTTCATTGATAACTTAGATCCCTTACTTTTAAATTCAATTGATCATAATTGAAGGAAAATTACTAAATTTTAATGAACTCTATCATTCACTAAGTATATTCCAAGATGAAATATGTGATATATGATTAATGAAATGAAATTAATTTGGATTAGCAAATCTTCAAACCTGGATTGGAGTACCTTAAAATTTGGGCAACCTTTGGAACTCTGGATTAGCGACGAATCCTATCATTATGTATGATTGAAGGCACTCAGTGATCAGATCTCTTTTTAGGATCCCCATGCCATGAATCGGGTGGGGACGTCGCCGAAGTAGTGGGAGCTGAGATGGGAGAGAGGGGACATCATCAGAGGAGTTGGAGCCAAGAGGGGTTGGGGATAGGGAGGCGGAGGCTGGGACGTTGAGGCGGAGGGTAGGATGTTGAGGCGGAGGTGGAGCCCTGGAATTTGAGGAGGAGGTGGAGGCCGGGACATTGAGGCAGAGGCAGGGGACTCGACATTGAGGTAGCGGCGAAGACCTGGAGGTCAAGGTTGGGGAGGGTAGGAGAGGGCCGAGAGGTGGATGAGGAGGAGGCGAGGAGATGTCATGCTGGAGAGCCCGATGGAAATATAAATTCCAGAGGGGAAGCCTGATGGTATCATGAAATTTGGGCACTGTATTCCCACAGTTTCAACAAAACTGTGGGTATTGATCAAAATATATCACCTATAACCATAATTTATAATGACCATGGGTATAGATTCTGTGGGATAGATCTATTTTCCAGTAGTGTGTATTTATATAATGACTAATTCGATTGTGGGTAATTTCTTGATATACTCTAACGGAGAACCAAACCTTCAGTATCTAAAAACGGAACACACTTCACCTTCTTAAGGAGGAAAGATGTAACTCTAAAGGATGAGAGGTAATACTGCTCATGACTATCATGGAAATCTAGATGCTGCTTAGAAAATTGGACCATCAACATCCATTCTTCACTGGCTTCCTGTAGGGCCTATGTTTGAGATTTCTGACTCAGTGCATCTGCAACCACATTGCCCTTCCCAAGCATATAAGCAAGATCAAAATAAAAGGATTTTAGATATTCAACCCATAAACACTATTTAAGGTTAAATTCACACTAAGAAAATATATATTTGAGGATCTTATGTTATGTAAACACCACAAAGTTCTTACCCAATAGATAATGTCTTCAACAACGTAAGGCATGTACAAATGCTACCAGATCAAGGTCGTTTGTTGGGTAATTATCTCCTAAGGCATCAATTGTCGAGATCCATATGCAACGCCTCTATATTCCCACATCAGTACTGCTCCTAGGCCAATACCAAATGAATTATAAAAGAGAGTATAGTCTATATCCATCTCAGGAAGAATTGGAATAAGTGATGATACAAGCCTTCTATTCAGCTCCTAAAATAATTTATCGCATGGTTATGATCTTGGGAACATGAAAACATTTTTTAAGACATGTAAGACCTGAAGAAAGACATGAGAAGTCTTGTAAGAAAAACATGCATTATCCATCCATCCATAAGAAACTCTTCATATCAAACACGTTCTTGTGTAGCTTTTAAGAAACTACACCACTAACCTTCTCAGGATCTCTAGATACTCTTGATTCTGAGATAATATGACTGAAAAAGTTGATTTTGTTTATCCAATTGTGGATATTAGTAATCTTGGAATAAAGATGATGCTCCCTTAGTGTACTCAGAATTATCTCAATATATTTGGAATGGTCTCTAAAATTGTGAGAATACAACAAGATTTATTCCACAGAGACTAGGATAAAGGATTCCAAATAGGGTTGAATATCCAATTCAACAAATCCATGAAAATGGAAGGAGTGTTCATAAAACTGAACAACATAACAAGGTACTCATATAGACCACACCAGCAAATAAAAAGATGTATGAGGTAGGTCTAATGGTCTGACTCGCACCAGATGATTACCCGATCTCCGGTTGATCTTAGAGAAGACCTTTTATCCTTAGATATGGTCAAAGAGATCATCTATTCAAGGTACTGGATACTAGTTCTTGGTCATAATAATGTTCAAACTACTGTAATCCATGCATAGACGTAAGGTTACATATGACTTATTGGTGAAATACATGGGAGAACTTCAAGAGGATGTATTGGGCCGTATAAAACCTTTGGACTCTAAATCCTTTAACTGCCGCATAATCTTCTAAAATTTTTCGGTTCCATCCTGTAAGGAGGAATGGACACCAGAGCTGCTCCTCGAATAATCTTGATTCTTAAATATACCTCTCTCTTAAGAGTTAAGACCATGAAATCATTGGGAATGAAATCCTTGAAATAGTCCATTACAGGAGGGTAATTAGCTCAACATAAACCCTGATCCACCATGAAGATATTTTCAATCTGGGCGGTCACTCTACCTAGCCCATGATGCTCTTGTCCTTCTCTACCAGCCTGAACATCCCACTCACTCTTATAAAGATAACTACTTACTTATGGTGATGTAAAAGATACCTCGTGGTGGTAGAAGTCTTCAAAATCATGAATGTGATCCATCCAATCCATATTTATAATGACATAGAAGCCCATAATCTTCAGAACAAAGAGGTTCAATAAAAAGAGTAACTTCCTACCTCATGGGGAAAATCCTTACACTGGCATATTCCCTACGTTCATACACCTAATGACATATCAAGGGTAATTAATCCATTGTAATACTGTATCTATAGTCCAAGACATTCTACGATAGATACAGAGATAAAAGAGTTTGAAGAACCTATATCAAATAAAGTCGATACTATAGTAGAGTCTATTAGAATAGTTCCTCATTCTACAGAAGGTCATACAACATTATCCTATGGTATTGGTTATAGTGCATATAGAAGACCCGATCCATTGCTATGAGAAATAGATGGACTACCATGATCATAACTTCTTTCTTGGAAATGTTGGTGATCAAGGGTGTGGCTACCACGTCTACAACCTCCTCCTTGGCCAGAACTGTCAGTGATATTCTAACTCCCCACCAAACATGGTATAAACAAAATCACTCTTGAAGGTAGAGCTGGTACAGATCCATTTCCACTCAAATCTGGTGGAAAGGTCCTACAGAAATACTGATGATGCCCCCTACAGCCTCAAGACTGACACTCCATGGGGTCATATAACACTGAAGCATTGAATTCCCATTTCATCCACACTAATGACACACTTTACTGTTATTGAAATGGAAACTCTGGTATTCACTACCCTGATAAGAAACCCTGAGGGAACTCTTCCTACCACTGGAAGAACTACTTGCATGACACAAGAATAATACTTTAAACCTTGTACTATTGTCGTCCCTCAAGTTACTCTCAATGATAAGATTCTGATTAAATATTTTAGAAATGGAGGGCAAGAATAATACATTGGCCTAGATAAAGATAGAATAATGGAGCCCATCCTTAAAACGTTTAGCACATGAAAGCTCGTCACAAGCTAGAAGTGGTGAAAAGTGTTTCAACTCCATGAAATGAATTGAATATTATATAACTGAATTAGAACCCTGCTCAAGATGCATGAACTCTCTGGATCTGTCAGCTCTCAGCATATGAGGACAGAACTGATCATAGAAGGTAGTCTGTAAATCAACCCATAACATCCCTTGATGACAACCAGACTAGGAAATCATATCCCACCAATCCTTGTCCCAATCCCAAAGCATGTAAGTTGAAATCATGACCATTATCTCTAGAGGAATCTCTATATTCTCAAATATAGACAGTGTGGACTCTTTACAGGACTCAGCAGAATGCAGATTTTCTTCCCTGAGAATATAGGAGGATGCTGCTACAAGAACTCACGAGTTTGATGTAACACCCCATGATTTCATAGTATGTTATTTTCATTAATGTAATTCAATATCTTGTGCTCACGCAACACCGAGTCTGAGGGCACCACGACATACCAAACTAGCCATTCAAAAAGCTATTATGAATAGTATAAACCTAATTTTGAATTTTATATACTCCATATAATTTAAAATCCATATTATGTGTTTCTTAGACATAATATAAGAACAAATTCATTTTTTTCAGATAAAAGAAATATTTTTCAAGAAACGCAATTTTACCGACTTTTAATGGAATTTTTTTTTAAAATAAATATTTGAAACTATTATATATTAAATATAATGATATTGAATAACTATTTCGAATTGGGATACAAAATTTTAGTGTGGACAAATTTATAGGACTCTTTTGAAAACATTCAATTTTTGATGAATCGTGAAAATACTAAATTGTAATTGAAAAAAACTATTTTAATCGAAATAATTTATAGTGTTAAATTATTCATTTGATTGTTTTTAATGTATCATTATATTATATTTGTATCATTTAATATAATTTAGTTCATTGGATGTAATTTCAAATTTAAACTGGACATAAACATGTTTCAATCTTATGATAATTATTATTTCTTAAAAATATGATTTTTGTTTTGACAACATGAATTAATTTTAAATTAATTTCTTCCACTTGTGTGTTTTGAATTTTGAATAATGGATTACATATTATTAATCAGGAGTTCCATATTATGTAAATAGGTATGTTTTATTTTTAGACATTATGAATATTTACTTCAGTAAATTTTTTATTTACCATGGTTAAAGGGTAAATCTGGTAAATAAGGGTTAACAAATATTATAATAATAATATTAATTTATCCTAAAATGCATCTTATTTCTATTGGGTGATACATTTCCGACCATGGTCATCTTTGGGTCCATTTTGGGACCCCATGGAGCCACATGAGAGTGATAACGACACATTATATTAATTAATTTAACGTAAAGAAAAAATGGCATAAACATATATCTTTTAGTAAAACATATTTGAATGGGGTTATATAATTAATATCTATGACTATAATTATTAATTTTAAATAGACATATATTTCCTACATTATGTTATATTATTTAAAAAATTTATACATAAAATAAATATATTTATTTATGACATAATAATGATGCAATAATTTCTGTAATAATAAAATAATCAAATAAATGATATTGTAAATATTAAATTAAATATAATTTGAATTGTTTGATTCCATCAAAGAATTTTATCGGTTATTATGACATTTTATTATGGATTTAATGTTTTCTAACATAATAATGTATTTTTACTTTCACAAAAAAAACCAAATAATGTCAAAATTGACGTAAATGTGTTTTTAAAACCAACACTACAATATTAGTTGATATAATATTCTTAAAAATATAATGTTTGGCCAAAAGACTTAGATAAGGTTAGATATATCAATAATTAATCACTTGGGGTTCTCTATGATTTTTACAGTATGTTTATTAACCATTTATTATAATAATACAAGAAGTCATGGTAATAGTTAAACAATTTAACTAAGAGTTAAATCTAAATGATAAGGTTAATATGGTGACCTAGACTTTTAAAAAACCTACTTTTTGAGAATATTTCGACCCATAAACACCTTATCCTTGAAATAAAATTATTTTGGAGCCATTATAAATAGAAAATGATTTTAATATAAAATAATATTTCAAGATTAACCAAAAATGACCCTCCCCTCTCATATAAAAGGGTACTTCCCCATCTATTAATTTCACACCTTCACAGCCATTGGGCTTAGACAACCCTGAAAAAAATATAATCCCAAATTCCCTCACTTCATTTTAGAGTCCTTACATTGATCAAAATCCAACCTATGGAGCCCTTTTGATCAACTCAAAAGGAAATACCCACAAAAGAGGTAATAATTTCACCACCCTCTACCACGTTCTTTTCTTCTTCCACTTCCTCTTTATTTGTCATTTCGATAACAAAATAATAAATCTAGTATCTTATACATACAGTGATGTTATTATAAATATGTTACAAACATATTCGTTAGTCTATCCATCCTACAAATTACAAAGTCACTATACATGCGTACGTACAACTTACCATCTCCACGTCGTGGTATAGTTTGTTATTCAAACACATCATTAATTGGATGGGTATAAAAATGAGTATAAATAATTTAAATAATAAATATAACAGGTTAATGATTATTTATATCGGACAAACAATCCAATTACGAACTATTTCACCATCAGTATAATGATATTTTTGCTCAAGCGTAACTACAGATTATCATTTCCACGAACGCGATGAGATTCATTTCACATCGTAATCATTCAAGAATAATTTTTATTTTATGATTAAAAAATAATGTATATGAACAGAGTATTATTCTATATATAAATGAAATACATCATATCCATAACAAACCTTGCTTATGTATCCAATCATATAATTGAAAACGAATCAGTTAACACCTGAAACAAGGATACTACTGAAATATTATTAACAGAGAAATACTAGAGGATCATATATGATATCATATTTATGTATATAGTTCCTTTATAATTTAATAATGAAAATTTACCTATTATACAGGAGGTTAAGTTACCCTCTACCAAGGAAATGTTCAATGTAACTGTTAATTTTACAATCTCATTATTATCCAAGGTTGTTTTTTACATATCTACGAGGACATATTTATTATCCATGTCCATGTTTCATAAATGTTTTTTCAAAAGGATTTTTTAAGGGAATATTTTAATAAAACATCATTTTATATTTTTTAAAGATTTATTCTTCTAAACCACTCTCATTAATATCTATGTTTTTAAAATGGTTTTAAGGATTTAGTTATATGGACATGAATATTTTAAAATATTAATTCCATTAAAAAGTTTCGAAGTGGTATGGGAAACTTTGTTTAAAAACTATCTTTTAAATTACTTCCTTTATAAATTATGTTACATTTAAATGATTTCACAAAAATGGATATTTCTCTCAAAAAAATCTACCAATCATTTTACACTATTTCATCATCCTTTTTAGAAATTATTCTTGATTTAAGTTGATTTATTATGATAGAAATATTACATATTGTATTGATTGTTTTGTGATATTTTTGACAATGGATGTTTTATTTTTATACCATTCATGGTTGATGGATAATGTATTAACATTTCTTATGCTAGTTTTAATGTGAATGATTATGTTATGTTTTAACCTTTTCATATGACGAATGCATTGGACTTAATAAGTGATGTGTGGATCCCACTATAGCTAATTGATGCATCAGTTGGTCCCATGAGACAAACTAGTGTCTTGGAACAAGGACTTAAAAAAATCTTATTTTTAGTCTTGGAACAAGGCCTTTACTATTCGGTTATGAAGTCTAGAATTAGGCTTTCCATCATTATGAAATCGGCAATTGATATTTCTTGTTATTATTCGACTAGTAGAGTATCCATGTGAATAAGTAAATGACATTATTTGATTTATATTGGCCATATTATGAAAAAATTTATGTTTAAAAGGCTTATGATTTATTCATATAAATTTCCCTAAATTTTTATGCTTATTTATGAAATTTTCCACTATATTGTTGTCCTTACTGATCATCTGAGCTCACCCCCTTATATGTTTTATTTTTAACAGGATGCGAAGAAGTATATTATGACTATCCTGAAGGTATAATATAAGGGATTTGAATGTAGTCAATGGAGACAAAGAGGTTCTTGTTATTTATTTTATAATGTAATTAAAAACTTATGAAAGTATCAAGTAATTAAAAGGCTACTAAACTGATCTGTCTTTCTGGATTTCGTCCCTTGTGATCATGCCAATGTTATGTAATAATGCACCGAATCTTGGTAACAAGGGTCATGGAATTACATAGAGGAACCATCATTGGTTCAAGACATGGAGCAACATACATGGACTTGATCAGACATATGAATCATTCATGAACATTGGTATCGGTGCCCAAATCTGGTACAACAGGCGGTGCCCCAAGTGGAAATCCTGGAGGTAAGACTGGTTACTCCAGGCCAACCATGTCTATAGTATTGTCATCACCACCTTCCTGAAAAACAATACAAGGATGTCATGGAATAATTAGTCTACACATGCTAAAAATATTCCTCAAAACAAGATTAGAATCATTGATATATCTTTACCAATGGAATTTGAATGTAATAAAAGTTACTAACCAAGGAATACTACCCCAACCACTAGCTTAGACATCCAGGTATTAGTATGTTCTCAAGTATGTGTTTCATTTCATTTCTAGGATCACTCCTTTACCATTCAAAAATGTGTCTAGGAGAGAAAATAATGAGAAAACATTTCACTTTACATGTCATGATTCACTTTATAATGTATTTTCATTTCCAGTGAATCAGTTCCATAAACCTTCCACTAGAAACGACACCCATTTATTTATAGCATAATGATTGAACTTAGTAAATTAATCATCCCAAACCATGGGAACCCATAAACCTCATGAATTTAGGCATGAAATCACTCAATCACATCCACAAGTAATACTTTTACAAGCTAACTATCACAACATCAGTTAACAATCACAGGCCTATCAAGCAATGAAAAGATGTGAAATGAACCTATATGGCCTGGCAGTATGAATGACATATGAATTCTAGGTGATTATAGTGATGAATGTAACAATACTCTTTACCCTCATATCATCTATCCAAGTATGAAATAAAATAATCAAATAGAGTAATGATAAAAAAAATCCAAACTACATGTGCATCACCCAATGGTGAAAGAATAACAACTCTAATAGAAAAAAGAATACCAAAAATTATAATTTTGACAACTCGTTTTTCACCCCTAACATGGTTTTGACAAGCCCAAGAATATCTTATGACCAAGTCCCAATCATTCATAATCTCTAATATATTTTCTCTATATAGTAAAGAACAAAAATAAACCTCCTTTGATACCACTTTATGACGTACCAGACCTGTATTCCACACAAACAGATGCCCCGATCCCGGTGGGCCACATGGCTTCAAGTGCATTACTAGGAACTCCAGAGGGTACTAATTAGTAGCCAGGCCCTAAGTTGTGTCCATGGAGGGACTACACCCTCATTACCAAAGTGTATCACAATGGGAGAATGAAAACATGGGTAAATAACTACTTCAAAATAAGTAAAATGAAGGGAAAATGCAAAATAGATACAATAATAAAAATAATTGAAATAGCTAGAATAACATCCAAGAACACAAAAAATGATGATGATATGTAATGTTACAAGAAAATTAAAAAATATGGATACTATAAAACAAACATAACATGTTCCACAATAGTGTAAAGGAAATAAAATAATTTTCGCACCATCCAAAGCTATGATTTGGTAATCTACTATCAGTCTCTATACTAAATAAAAAGCAATCTAGTGTTTCAAGTGGTATGCTTCCTTTGGTAAACACCTACAACCCTATAATCTACTCTGGGTACCAAATATCTTAAAAAGAGGGTGTGAGATAAATGTCGGTGGGCCACCACCAATGGTGTCTATAAAATCCAGACTGTGTAATGTAATTTTAACAGTGTGCATGAATGCATATATAAGGTAAAGCAGTACAGTGTAACTAAAAACCCAAGTACTTAATTCAGCCTTCGGCTGGTGTCTGAGCCTGTAACCAATTCATTAATGAAGAATTTACCAATTAATATTGATAGGTCATGTGTGGTAGAGACAACACGGACATCATCTCATAATAGTATAAATAATGAATGTTCTACGATGTAATGAGGAAACCATGATCAATGATATTTAATAGGGATGTCCCAATATAATAACCAAGGCAACATAGACCTAAAGGGTCTCCTGATCAATAATAAATATAGCTCGGACTAAGGTAATATTATATTCCAAGGAGCGTAATCCATGGAATTCCATAATGAGGAGCCTACCGAGACCTAGGTGATCGACCAAGGTAAAATGGGGATGAGCAGAGGTAGGGCTTGATGGGCTTTAACCATGGAACGTACATGTTAATGATGGATTCAAGGATTGTATCCAAGGAATCCTATAGTAATATTAAGGGATCCTTTTCAAGAACCGTCCTTGGGGCCCGTGTCGTGACTACCCCAAGCCCGCCTTCCATAGGCCAGGGGCTGGCAACTAGCACCAAAGGCGTAAATCCTGATAACTGGGAAGGTATTGCCTTTATAAAATTAATCTAAACACTACAGAGTACAAGTGGAAGTAAAACATTAAGTACAAAAGAAAGTGCTGAAAAGTAAATGGGTGAGAATACAAACCAAACTAAAAGTAAAACTACAACTGAATGAAAGTACAATAGAAAAGGAAAAATCTGGAAGAAAGGAAGTGTCTCCTGGGTCGTCCTCCTCGGATCCTACCTGAAGGGTAAGTATAGATAGCCTCCACAACGCTCTTTCCCGTCAACCTCCTCCCAGTATCGTCTCGCCGTGAAGTCCACCTCCTGATACTGAATCGTCGCGAGGTCCACCTCCGGGTACCGTCCAGTCCTCGAACACTCGGCCTCTGTCAGCACTGCCCGTCATCTGCAACCAACACAACGAGGTGCGTGCATAGCCCGTGTAGGGGTGAGTATAACGATACTCATT